>CM066315.1:40399533-41692390 GCA_033807775.1 Saussurea involucrata
AAGTCCATGTAAAGTCAAGAAAAGTCAAATGTGTTGTAATTAGCTTTGTAGGTCTTTTGGACTTTGGGAGTTTAATGGGAGTTATATGGGCTTGGGCCCATGTCATGTAATTAGACACTATAAATAAGTGTCTTGGGCTTCATTTGTAAGTAGAGAATTTGATAGACAAATCCATTTAGAGAGAAACTCATTGTAATATCTTGTAATTCACAGATTGTTAATAAATCATATGACCAGTTGCTGTGAATACGATCTTGAATGTTCATTCTATATTGAATCTTGATTATCAGTGATGCTTACGGGACTTACAGTAAGGTTCTTCTTATATATTGCATGCATTTAATGCATGGCAGTATGGCTTTACATGTGGCAGCAGCTGAGTGGTTGCATGTCATTGACCTTTGTAGACAACCTTAGTAGCCGCATGGTGCACAGTGTAGAATCAGAGTTGTTGTACGATTATAGACAAAAGGGATGTCCGTTCTGACAGTTCGTACAGAGACGTGCAAGGGAGGTAAGACAATAGTAACATGTAGGGAGACTTCATGATCAGTTTTCGTTGAGTCAGATCTTTATCAGCGAATGATAAAGTTCAGCGATTGCTTAAGTCTTCTACTTGATACTTCACGTTGAATGGACAGGTCTTGCTTCGCTGATATCCGCATCAGTTCATGAGTAGACTTGTCGCTGGTTCTTGAGCTTGATCTTCGACTTCAGCGTAGAACTTTGGTTGACGTGAAACTTGTCTTCAGGGATCATAAGTAAACAACTAACTTATCAGCGATCATCTCATAGACTGAACAGGCTCAGAGCTATAAGATGATGAACAGTGTTCGCTGAATATCTAATCTAAAGAGTGAGAGTTCCTATCAGCGGTACTGTAAAGTCTTAGTACTTATCAGCGATAGTGAAACTCTAGTACATATTGTTTACTTACAATTTTCACTAAGTGTTTAAGAGAGGGTCATTATCAAATCACTGAGGGTTTGGATCAACAATCTCCCCCTATTTGATTATGACATAGCAACAGAGAAAATTGCTATTTAATGAAAGCATAAGATTAAAAAGAACTCATAAAATATTTGTCCCTTTTACTGTTTTCTGGGATCTTTTCAGTACTGATGGAGTAAAGTACATTCGCTGAAATTTTTCTTTAAACTTCGTAAAGATTACAGAGGGAAGTGGAAAAATTACAAGTACAGCAAATAAAATTACAAGTACAAAAGATGTAGACAGATAAGGATAGAAAGAATTACAAGGCGATCCTATCCGTCAAAAGGTTCTTCCTTGATGAGAAGTTCATCGAGGGTCTTTGAGTGGGAATCATCCAGTCAGGGACAGTGACACCTTGATCCTTTTTGTTCTTTGCTTCTTCAAAGATCAGGGGCTTGAGGTGACGTGCCTGAATGTCGCGTCTGACTTCACACCAGTATATGAGGTCTCTGAGCTGTTCGATGGGAGTGATTGGAAGCTCAGAGATGCGTTGAAATTGTTGATTTCCTTGGTAGTCTAGAAAGAATATACCATAGGGATCACTTACGACTTTGCCAGGGATGAAAGTTTCACCAGGTGGTAGGGAGGTGTCAAGCGCTGAGAGATCAGCATCAGGGCCAAGAACTTCAGCACGAGAGAAACCAATACCTGTTTCATTCCGTATAGGAGGACCTGAGTCTGAGTCTTTCTTTTCCTTTGCATAGACTCTTCTTTGTTGAGGAGGAAGAAGAGTGGAAGGAGGAATATCCACAGCAGAAGAAACCAAGTCGATCTGAGAATTTAAAATTTTCTCGACATGGCTCTTGAACTTTGAGCGCGATCGCTGAATGGCTAATTTCACTTCCAACCATTCAGAGAAACCAAATTTTTCTAAAGTAGCAGCATAGAAGGTTTGCTTGGTTTTGTCTTCTCTGAATACATCAACTTCCACAACAGGAACGTCTACGAACAGTCTTCCTCTGATATTTACCTTGATGATTTTGGATGGTCGAGATCGATAGTTCAGCATTTCTTTACACCATTCCAATGTCGAATCAGATACTTTAGTCTTTTCTTCAACGATCATTTGGGCATCATCCCATAGCTGACGTTGGACATCAATGGAAGTTCTTTTCAACGCGGGGTCTTTCACCGATTTTTGGACAAGCTGGATGGCGAGAGCCTTATCTTTTTCTTTAGCTTCCTTCTTTTCGGCGAGTAATCTTTCAGCTCTTAGATGATCCTCGTATTCTTTCCTTGAAATCCTGAACTTTGTGGGAGCAGGGATTTTGTCACGAGGAAGAATGATTCGCTGATCTTCAAGCTGTTTGATCATTGCATCTCCCTTTTCTTGATCCTCTTTACTTAGCTTTTGAGGAGCCAAGGAAGGTCTGTTTTTTGAGAGAGCAGTTGTTCTTCAGGTTCATCAGTCTCAGTGGTTAAATCCAAGACTGGGATTATTTCTTCAGCTCTTGTGGCTGGGATTATTCCTGGTGTAGTCGAAGGAGCTTCAGCGGGATCCTCAAACAGGGGAGAGGACTAGCTGAAACACAGCGATTGTTTAAGTAAGAAAAGTTGGGAAGAAAGAGATAGAGAAAAGAATGTGGTTAAGTGTATAGAGGTTTTAAGGATAGAAGGATTGAGATTGAGAAGGAATAGAGGAGGGATGCAGTGTAAGGGAATAGAAGGTAGTGTACCTGACAAACTGGCTTTTGAAGCAAGATCGTCAGATTGTTTTCTTCAGCGAGGCCTTTGTTTTTGCCTTTGTCAGCTTCAGACGCTGCAGGCTTTGTCTTGGTCCGCTCCCCTGAAGGTTCTTTTATCTTGATCCCTTTTTGAGTTGGGGCTTTTGCAACAGGCTGGACGTAGAAGAAGTCGTCGTCATCATCGTCATCATCATCATCTTTGGGGGATGATGATGGTTCTTCATCAGAGATGTCGACAGGTTCATCATCTTCAGTTTCTTCTTCAGACTCGACCTCTTCAGCATAAGGTTCGGTCATGACAGCAGCAACTTCCTTATATTGCTCATCGAGTTGCTCTCCCTCAGATACAGAGGAAGGTTTCTCGGTTTCCTCAGGGTTTTCAACTCCTTGAGGTTGTGGAGTAGAAGTACCAGCAACAGCAGTTTCAATACCCTCCCTCTCAGCATTATGAGGAAGGGCTTCTTTAGTCTTCTCCCCCTCTTCCACATTATGGTTGGGGGAGATAACAGATTGTTCAGCAGCATCAGTGTGTATTTGGACCCTGTCTTCCAGGCCAGAGATCCCAACACAGTTCTCAATCTTTGCTAATCTGACTTCCAGGCCAGCTATAGCAGGATTGATCTTTTGAAGAGCTTCGCGATCGACCTGAGTAAAATTTGAAGTTGGGGCGTTCAGGTGATCGAGTACTTTCTGAACAATTTCTTTGACGGCGGAGACGTCAGCCTTGATCGTGGAGACTTCACCCTTTAGAGAACCAACCTCTGTCTTCAATGATGTGACTTCATTGGACAGAGAGGTGAAGTTTGTTGAAAGAGAGGTGGTTGCGGTTGAATTATCAGCGAGGGTGGTAGCAAATTGAGCGATGCTACCATCCACCTTCTCTAAATCAGTTTTGGAGGCTTTTGTATCGACGATCTAGGTCAGCTTTTTGAGTTTCTCTCCAGCGTCTGTAACCGCTGAAGAGTTCGTGGAGAGAATGGTGTTGTAATTTTCCACCTTTGTTTCCAGGGCCTTCAGGGAGGTGTTGATATCCCCCAAATTAGGACCTAAAACAGTTATTAACTTATGAACAGAGGAAAGCTCAGAAGTTTAGGGTAGAGAGAGAGGAGTGTTTTGGATTGTGTTTATACCTGCAGGCGGGTTGGCGAAGTTGTCGAACCCTTTGTGTCATGAATGATATTCCATGTCGCCTTCAAGAGTACCTTGGCGCATGGAGGTGCCTGCAGATCCTAAGTTTGCATCCATCATCGTATTTAGAGTGTCTGCAGCTGAGTCATGTACGATGAAGGGTGTCCCTGAGAAAGTTGGGAAAATTGATGCAGAGACCAAAGATTGAGTAGGAGGAATGAGGGATGAGAATGATGGTTGGGTGCGGGGTTCAGCATTGGATCCGCTGTCAATCACTTCAGTCTGTAGAGAGGCTGAAGGAGGTGGGTTCATTTCCAAGTTTATAACTTCAGCGTTTAGAGACGTTGAAGCTGGGATGGAAGGGGTGGCTTGATCAGCTATGGCAGAGCGTACCACTGAACTTTCCATCAGCTCTTCAAGATAAGCTGTGGAGTCTTCAGCGTGTAAATGATGGGGGGGTTGCTCCTTGGTTTTCTTGATTCTTTTGGAACCAGGTTAGGAAGTTGAGTGTTTCCTTTTTCGAGAAGGAGTAGAGGATGCAGCGTGGGTATCAGCGGTGGGGATTTCCACTGAATGAGCTGCAGAAGTTGAAGAAGGAGGATTCAGAAGAGTTAAGAGAGTAGAAAGACGTACCTCGTTTTCCAGCGGTTTGAAGTCGAGTACCTTAGGGCCAACCTGAGAGAGTCTCAGATCACCCTCTGTTGGGTACCTTTCGCCAAGTCCTTGTTGAAAGACGGCGCTGATGAATCTGGGATAAGTAACCCATGCCGATCTTTCAGCCATATCCACTCTGAACGCAAGGTCGTCGTAGATGATTGAGGCCCAGTCAACATTTAGACCTTTCAACAATGCATAGCCCATTGCTTGCTGAGGTTGAGCAGCTTGATCAGAGGAGCCACTTTTCACTGTCATGCAACTTATCAGATGTGCGAAGATGAAGTTCATCTCGCTGGCCATTTTGGACTTCTTGATCATTGTCAGTTTCTTCTCAGGCTTCTTGTCCCTTCCAGTGTCCCATGCGTAACCCATTGCATCGAAGAATGCAATGATGGCTTCCCTATCAGCATGGTTTTTATGGTTTGGGAGAGAGACAAAGCGGTTTTCTTTGGTAGAGGTAGGAAGGCTCATTGCTTTCGTAATAATGGCAGGGTTGATTTTGGTGGTGCCAAATTTTGTGTCACACAGAATGGAGTCAACGATCTTCGTTGGGTCTTTGGCATGGGGTACCTGAGCTCTTCTGGCAGTATACCAGAACTAAGAAAGTAGGAATTGATGAGCAGGGGGTGTAATGGTCAGGGCTGTGGATAAGCAACATGTTTTGAGGTAGTTCACAGCATCATCCAGATGTGTGACTTGCTTTCGAGGAGGAAACTCGAAAAGCGCATGAAGGTTGTTCGATTTTGAAAAATCGATTTCCTCAAGCTTGAACTTGACCTGAGGAGCTTTGACAAGAGTCAGTTTCTTTGCAGCCGTAGATTTCTCAGCGGTAGGAGCAGGAGTAGAAGATGCCATTTCTGTTTAAAATATCAACCATGAACATAGATAAAGAATAGTCTTAATGTGAAAGATTTTCCAATAAGATGTTTTCCGATTTTTGTCCATTTCATTCAGACAGAAATGTCTTAATGAAGATTAGGGTTTTCTTGTTTGAAAAAGAAAAACAAACCCAGTAAAAGTCTTGGTTTCCATTTTCCTTTATATAAGGATTCTGGAAAAACGAATGAAGAACAAGTTTAAGATTTTGAGTTTTAAACTTGAAGAACAACCATGAAAAGGTTGTGTTCATAAAACCATGAAAGAAATGATTTCATTTTAGAAAAGGTTTCTCTTGTTTGATCTTTTAAAAGCAATAAGAAGATCAGAAACAAGTTATGTAGGTAAATAATAAGAATATTAACCTGGTAATCGAAGAAGAAGATGAACAGATTTCCGGAAATAAGCAACAATAAATCTTTTCTTGCTTGGAGAAGAAGTTCGCGTAAAGAAAAAAATATAAACCCGAAATAGTTTATATAGAGAGATTTGAGAGAGAGAAAAACTCGAGCGGGAAAGTTTTTCATCTTGACACGGACACGTGTTTTCATTTGATTGGAAGGTAAACGAAACGTGCAAACGTGTGTCAGAAAAAGAACGTGCCAGGGTTTATCCATTGTGATGATGTCACAAACGTCCTTTCATATTTTAGGATGTCTCTGAGGTTTTGAAAGCTCAAGGACTATTTTGAAAAACATGAAGCACTGAATAGAAATATCAGTGTTAGTTTAAGAAATTTCAAAGTATCGCTGTTAAGGAAGAGATATTCAGCGATGCAATTTGTTTTGAAATCTTACATTCACATGCGAACGTCCGCGTGCAAGAGAGAAAACATACTTCGATATCAGCGAATCAATTATGTTCAGAGAGAGACTGATAGAATGGGTTATATAATTGTTTTATCCTATCGCTGATAAAATGTGAACCACTGAAGATTTTACTATTCAAAGTTCAGCATTCCAAGCTCGCTGATGAGAAAGTTGAATCTTGTCTCATCAAGAGGTTTGGTGAACAGATCAGCTAACTTATAGTTAGTTGGGATAAAATGAAGTTCTATATCACCATTCATCACATGATCTCTGATAAAATGATACCTGATTTCGATATGTTTGGTCTTTGAGTGTAGTACTAGATTGTTGGCTATAGCGATGGCACTTGTGCTGTCGCAATAGATTGGAATTTTCAAGAGCTGAAGGTCATAGTCTAGTAGTTGATTTCTCATCCACAAGACCTGAGAACAACAGCTTCCAGCGGCTACATACTCAGCTTCAGCAGTTGAGGTGGACACTGAGTTTTGCTTTCTACTTGTCCAACTCACCAGCTTTCCACCCAGGAGCTTACAGCCTCCTGTGGTGCTTTTCCTATCCAATTTCAACCTGCAAAATCACTATCTGAATAGGCGATTAGATCAAACCCTGAGTCTTTGGGATACCAAAGACCTAGGTTCATAGTACCCTTAAGGTAACGAAAGATTCGCTTTACAGCGACCATATGAGATTCCTTAGGTTCAGCTTGATATCGTGCACACAAACAGGTTGCGTACATAATATCGGGTCGGCTAGCTGTAAGATACAAGAGAGAACCGATCATCCCACGGTACAGCGTGACATTAACAGGTATTCCTATTGAATCCTTGTTTAGTGTCAGCGGTGGTGCCATAGGGGTTTTCATAGCTGAACTCTGAGTTAAATCGAATTTCTTCAGCATATCTTTAACATACTTTCCCTGATTAATGAAAGTTCCTTTTTCATTTTGTTTTATCTGAAGACCAAGGAAATATGTTAGCTCACCCATCATGCTCATTTTATACTCTTCTTTCATCCTTTCAGAGAAACGAGTACAAAGATCAGGGTTAGTAGAACCAAATATAATGTCATCAACATATATCTGAACAAGAATGACATGACCTTTCGTTATTCTGAAAAATAGAGTTTTGTCGATTTTACCTCGCTCAAATTTTTCAATTAGGAGATAAGAGGATAGAGTGTCATACCATGCACGTGGAGCTTGCTTTAAGCCATAAAGTGCCTTATCCAGTTTATAAACATAACCTGGACGCTTAGGATCTGAGAATCCTGGAGGTTGTTCCACATAGACTTCTTCATTAAGCTTTCCATTGAGAAATGTTAACTTAACATCCATTTGATATACTTTGAAGTCTTTGTGTACAGCGTATGCTAAGAATAGATGAATAGATTCTAGTCTTGCTACTGGAGCAAATGTTTCTTCGTAATCTATGCCTTCCTCTTGTCTGTATCCCTGAGCAACAAGACGAGCCTTGTTGCGGGTTATAGTTCCATGTTCGTCCAACTTGTTTCGATAGACCCATTTAGTGCCTATCACTGTCTTGTCAGTTGGTCTTCGAACAAGTTTCCAAACTTTGTTTCTTTCGAATTCAGTCAGCTCTTCTTGCATGGCGTTGACCCAGTTTGGATCTTTGAGGGATTCATCTATTTTCTTTGGTTCAATTAGAGAAATAAAGTTAACAAATAAACAAATATTACCTGCACTTCGTCGAGTCTGAACACCAGCGTTTGGATCACCAAGGATTTGATCAATTGGGTGATTTACAGTCCATCGCTGAGCAGGAGCATAAGTCGCTGACTCAAATTGGACTAGAGGAGCTGAAGATGAGGCTTCAGCAACTTCTGGAATATCAGCCAAGAGAGGAGTAGGTGCAGATGTCATCTCATTCACTGATTGCTGAGAAGTAGATGGAATGTCTGAGACATTTGGTTCAGAAGCAGGTATAGTGTTTAAAGGAACGGCTGAGACCCATAATGTTTCAGCTTCACTATTCTGCATGTTTGGGATGATAGTAGGACTATCATCTTCAACGGTATGAGTATGAGGAGTGGGAATATCTTCTGAATCACCAAGATGAGAAAACATCCATTGATTCAGTTCTTCAGTATCAGCAGAAGGTCGAGAATTCGCTGAACGGGATTCGTCAAAAGTGACGTGAATAGTTTCTTCAACAGTTTGTCTTCTTCGATTGAAGACTCTAAAGGCTTTGGAGACTGAGGAGTATCCAAGAAAGATTCCATCATCAACCTTAGGATCAAACTTTCTAAGGGCATCTCTGTTGTTCAGTATGAAACACTGACATCCAAAGATGTGAAGAAAGCTAATTGAAGGCTTTCTCCCATGAAAAAGTTCATAGGCTGTTTTATTAAATCTTTTGACTATCAGCGACCTGTTTTACGTAAAACAAGCAGTGTTGACAGCATCTGCCCAAAACTGAGTAGGCAGGTGAGAATCGCTGAGCATTGAACGTGCAGCTTCAATAATAGTTCTATTTCTTCTTTCAACGACGCCGTTTTGTTGCGGTGTTCTCACTGAATAAAAGTTGTGAGAAATACCCTTACTCTCAAAGAAGGAATCAAGAGAACTGTTTTTGAATTCAGTCCCATGATCACTACTTATTGAGAGAACGGTCAAGTTGTTCAGGGTTTCCATCTTCCAAACAAAGGTGATGAGTTTTTCAGGGGTGTCACTCTTAGAACGGAGAAACATAACCCATGTATATCTAGAGAATTCATCAACTATGGCCAGCGTATATTTCTTTCCAGCGATGGATTGTTTGTTAACAGGGCCAAACAAATCCATATGGAGAAGTTGTAGAGGAGATGACACTGAGGAAACTTGCTTTGACTTAAAGCTTGCTTTGGTCTGCTTGCCTTTCTCACACGCTGAACATAAGGATTCTTTGGCGTATGAGTGCTGAGGTAGACCAGTGACTAACTCTTTTGAAGAAAGAGTGTTCAGTGTCTTGAAGTTTAGATGAGAGAGCCTCTTATGCCATAGCCAGTTGACATCAGATGAGGCTTTTGAGAATAAACAGGAGTTCTCAGTGGTTGTTGAGTCCATGTTTATTACATAAACATTTTCCAAACGATAACCGCTGAGAGCTATCTTCTCCTTTTTGTCAGCGACAAAGCAGGATTCCTTAGTAAAGATTACTTTGTTATCCTTGTCGAAAAGCTGACTGATGCTTAGAAGATTATGCTTCAGCCCTTCAACATATGTGACTCTTCTGAAGGTTGTTGTACTATTAGAGAGTACACCAAACCCTCGGGTATGTCCTTTTCCATTTCCACCGAAAGTTACAGAGGGACCATTCTCTTCTGTGTACTCAGAGAGCAGGTTCTTCATACCAGCCATGTGTCTAGAGCATCCGCTATCGAGATACCAGATACCCTTCTTAACCTGCATTACAAAGGAAGATTAGTTTTTCTTGGGTACCCACTTAACCATGTGTACACACTTGTCAGTGGGGGTAGAAGAGGAGGTGGAAGGTTCAGCAGTCTTCGCAGCATTTGAAGATTCAGCTTTGTCAGTCTTCACTTTGGTTAATTTCTTAACCTCAGTGGTCTTCTTTGCCTTGGGGGCAATGATCTTCACCTTAGCTATCTTTTCAGCTTGGGTGGCTGTGGGGCACTTACTAGCAATATGATTGGTAAGTCCACAATGATAACATTTCCTATAACTAAAAGTAGTTCTAGGACCATTTGCATGCTGAGCTTTTGATTTTGAATTAGAAGGACCAGCACCAAGTAAGCTATTGGCTTTTGAAATGCGAGGAACATTCAGTTCTTCGGATTTCTTACCAATAATTTCCACTTTGATTCTAGGAGTAGATCGCTGAATAGATCCACGCTGAATAAATCCAGGGATCTTATTCTTTGAACCAGAGGGATAAGTCACTGAAGCTTTAGAAGCGTTCAGCTTTGGTACAGATGTACCCTTCTGAGGATTTTGGTTAAAAGCAATTCCTTTACCTTTGTTTTTAAAGACTGATGTAGGTTTTGGATAAACAACTTTTTCTTTACCTTTAGAAGTTAAGGTAGAGATTTCCTCAGGGATAGGCGGTTTAGAAGAGGAACACTGAGATGAGAAAGTGTCAGGGATAGAGGATACGAACATTCCAAATTTAAGCATGGAACGGTCAATGGTTGGTTCTAGAGTATCAGCTTTGTAACCAAGGCCACGTTTATCACTCAGGGGAATCTGAGACTTAATTATCTCAGTGATCTTTGTTGAGGAATTATACCATCCATCAACAGTAGCTTTTTCAGCTTTTAATGCAGCGATAGCTTCTTCGCGCTCGATTTTGACTAGCTGATTTAAGTGAACTTGATCTTTAAAATCTTCTTCAATTTTAGAAAGATTTTCTATTTGAAGGTGACAGTTTTTAAGCTGTTCAGCGAGATCAAGGTTTTGATTTTCAACCACAGTTTTGCCATTCATGGCTTCATATAAACTTCTAGTCAAGAGATCGATCTTTCGAAGACTATCAGCTTCATCAATATTTAAAATATTGGTAAAGAAGGAAGGTGATACCTTAGTAGCAGAGGTTGAAGTAGAGGGAATGTCAGAATTTTCTTCCTCATCTTCAAGTTTGGCCATGAGACATAGATTGGCTTCATCATCATCTACAGAGTCAGATGATTCTTCTTCGTCAGAGGCAGCCCAATCATAGTCAGACATAAGGCCTTTTCCTTTCTTCTTAAAGGTTTTCAGCTTTGAATACCTTTCTTTCAGCTTTTTGTATTTTTCATCTCCAGTCCTGTGAGTAAAGTTTTTCTTGGGAAAAGCTGAGGGTCTAGAGACTTTCTTTGACCTACACTCGCTAGCAAAATGTCATATCTTTTCACAGTTATAGCAAGTAGCATTAGCCTTAACAACAGGGGTTGATGATCTTGGCTTGTCAGTAATAGCAAGAGGTTTATTTTTCTTGAAATTACTCTTTCTAGCAAATCTTCTGAACTTATTAGCCAGGAATGCCAGAGTTTCATCATTATCTGAAACGTCAGAGTCTGATGATCTTTCAGAGTTAGTTTCCAACTCAGTGACAGTGATAGTCGATCGCTGAGTGGAAGGTGACTCTGAGATTAAAGCAACAGGGGTGCTTTTAGAATCTTTTACAAGATTCTTCTTAAGATGACTCGATTGCTCATGATTCAGCATCGTGCCATATAAGGTAGAAAGGGTCATTGATTTTAGATCCTTTGACAGCTTGAGACACATAGAATAACTGTCCCAGCTTTCAGGTAAACATTCTAAGAACTTTGTCAGTACTTCAAAGTTAGAATATTCCTTACCAACAGTTTTCAGATCTATTATTAAGCAGTTAAAACGTTGGTGTACTTCAGAGAGAGTTTCATTCTTACCACAAATGAAGCTTCCGTACTGTCTTACCAGGTTGATCTTTCGAGAGTCCTGGACTTCAGAAGTACCTTCATACTGAACACAGATTGTGTCCCGCATAGCTTTTGAGGTTTTCAGGTTCATGACGGAATGGTAGACTTCGTCAAGAAGAGCCATGGAGAGTATGGATCTGGCTTTGGTGTCGATAGCCACTTTCTTCTTATCTTCATCAGTCCACATATGAATTTCCTTGGGAATCAGCCTTTCTGGAATAGCAGGTCTATTCTCAGCGGCTGGAACTGCAGCATCAATTCTTATAGGAATATATGGGCCATTTTCAAGATAGTAAGGTATAGTAGGGTCTACACCTTCTAAGAAGAGAATCATTCTATTTTTCAATAGATTAAAATTATCTCTGGAGAATCTAGGGGGTTTTGCAAGAGAACCGTTGTCAATATAGTTTGTGTTTGTGTTGGTAGCCATTTTAAGAAATAGCTAGGAAGAGAAATCTTAGTATAGATCAGATCTTGTTTATGAGATTAAACAAATCTGCTCTGATACCACTTGTTGGTCCCGAAGGGTTATACAAGTTTGTAGAAGGGGGGGGTTGAATACAAACACACGATTTTTACTTTTCTAAATTGTTTATTGATAAATCAAGACAATTTACAACTTGTTGCGGAACAAGATTAAGGATAAACCTAATCTAAACAAGTCTTGAGAAACACTAAGTTTCTTGCACTAGAAAGAGTTAAAGAAATTACGAATAATAACTTAACAATAAGAGAGAAATAAGAAGATGGTCTGAGCACACTTCAAAACTGAAGTAAGGTTCTTCTTATGTACTGCATGCATTTAATGCATGGCAGTATGGCTTTACACGTGGCAGCAGCTGAGTGGTTGCATGTCATTGGCCTTTGTAGACAACCTTAGTAGCCGCATGGTGCACAGTGTAGAATCAGAGTTGTTGTACGATTACAGACAAAAGGGATGTCCGTTCTGACAGTTCGTACGGAGACGTGCAAGGGAGGTAAGACAATAGTAACATGTAGGGAGACTTCATGATCAGCTTTCGTTGAGTCAGATCTTTATCAGCGAATGATAAAGTTCAGCGATTGTCGAAGTCTTCTACTTGATACTTCACGTTGAACGGACAGGTCTTGCTTCGCTGATATCCGCATCAGTTCATGAGTAGACTTGTCGATGGTTCTTGAGCTTGATCTTCGACTTCAGCGTAGAACTTTGGTTGACGTGAAACTTGTCTTCAGTGATCATAAGTAAACAACTAACTTATCAGCGATCATCTCATAGACTGAACAGGCTCAGAGCTATAAGATGATGAACAATGTTCGTTGAATATCTAATCTAAAGAGTGAGAGTTCCTATCAGCGGTACTGTAAAGTCTTAGTACTTATCAGCAATAGTGAAACTCTAATACATATTGTTTACTTACAATTTTCACTAAGTGTTTAAGAGAGGGTCATTATCAAATCACTGAGGGTTTGGATCAACAATCTCCCCCTATTTGATTATGACATAGCAACAGAGAAAATTGCTATTTAATGAAAACATAAGGATAAAAAGAACTCATAAAATATTTGTCCCTTTTACTGTTTTCTGGGATTTTTTCAGTACTAATGGAGTAAAGTACATTCGCTGAAATTTTTCTTTAAACTTCGTAAAGATTACAGAGGGAAGTGGAAAAATTACAAGTACAAAAAATAAAATTACAAGTACAAAAGATGTAGGCAGTTAAGGATAGAAAGAATTACAAGGCGATCCTATCCGTCAAAAGGTTCTTCCTTGATGAGAAGTTCATCGAGGGTCTTTGAGTGGGAATCATCCAGTCAGGGACAGTGACACCTTGATCCTTTTTGTTCTTTGCTTCTTCAAAGATCAGGGGCTTGAGGTGACATGCCTGAATGTCGCGTCTGACTTCACACCAGTATATGAGGTCTCTGAGATGTTCGATGGGAGTGATTGGAAGCTCAGAGATGCGTTGAAAGTGTTGATTTCCTTGGTAGTCTAGAAAGAATATACCATAGGGATCACTTACGACTTTGCCAGGGTTGAAAGTTTCACCAGGTGGTAGGGAGGTGTCAAGCGCTGAGAGATCAGCATCAGGGCCAAGAACTTCAGCACGAGAGAAACCAATACCTGTTTCATTTTGTATAGGAGGACTTGAGTCTGAGGCTTTCTTTTCCTTTGCAGAGACTCTTCTTTGTTAAGGAGGAAGAAGAGTGGAAGGAGGAATATCCACAGCAGAAGAAACCAAGTCGATCTGAGAATTTAAAATTTTCTCGACATGGCTCTTGAACTTTGAGCGCGATCGCTGAATGGCTAATTTCACTTCCACCCATTTTGAGAAACCAAATTTTTCTAAAGTAGCAGCATAGAAGGTTTGCTTGGTTTTGTCTTCTCTGAATACATCAACTTCCACAACAGGAACGTCTACGAACAGTCTTCCTCTGATATTTACCTTGATGATTTTGGATGGTCGAGATCGATAGTTCAGCATTTCTGTACACCATTCCAATGTCGAATCAGATACTTTAGTCTTTTCTTCAACGATCCTTTGGGCATCATCCCATAGCTGATGTTGGACATCAATGGGAGTTCTTTTCAATGCGGGGTCTTTCACCGATTTTTAGACAAGATGGATGGCGAGAGCCTTATCTTTTTCTTCAGTTTCCTTCTTTTCGGCGAGTAATCTTTCAACTCTTAGATGATCCTCGTATTCTTTCCTTGATATCCTGAACTTTGTGGGAGCAGGGATTTTGTCACGAGGAAGAATGATTCGCTGATCTTCAAGCTGTTTGATCATTGCATCTCTCTTTTCTTGATCCTCTTTACTTAGCTTTTGAGGAGCCAAGGAAGGTCTGTTTTTGTGAGAGAGCAGTTGTTCTTCAGGTTCATCAGTCTCAGTGGTTAAATCCAAGACTGGAATTATTTCTTCAGCTCTTGTGGCTGGGATTATTCCTGGTGTAGTCGAAGGAGCTTCAGCGGGATCCTCAAACAGGGGAGAGGACTAGCTAAAACACAGCGATTGTTTAGATAAGAAAAGTTGGGAAGAAAGAGATAGAGAAAAGAATGTGGTTAAGTGTATAGAGGTTTTAAGGATAGAAGGATTGAGATTGAGAAGGAATAGAGGAGGGATGCAGTGTAAGGGAATAGAAGGTAGTGTACCTGACAAACTGGCTTTTGAAGCAAGATCGTCAGATTGTCTTCTTCAGCGAGGCCTTTGTTTTTGCCTTTGTCAGCTTCAGACGTTGCAGGCTTTGTCTTGGTCCGCTCCCCTGAAGGTTCTTTTATCTTGATCCCTTTTTGAGCTGGGGATTTTGCAACAGGCTGGACGTAGAAGAAGTCGTCGTCATCATCGTCATCATCATCATCTTTGGGGGATGATGATGGTTCTTCATCAGAGATGTCGACAGGTTCATCATCTTCAGTTTCTTCTTCAGACTCGACCTCTTCAACATAAGGTTCGGTCACGTCAGCAGTAGCTTCCTTAAGTTGCTCATCGAGTTGCTCTCCCTCAGATACAGAGGAAGGTTTCTCGGTTTCCTCAGGGTTTTCAACTCCCTGAGGTTGTGGAGTAGAAGTACCATCAGCAGCAGTTTCAATACCCTCCCCCTCAACATTATGAGGAAGGTCTTCTTTAGTCTTCTCCCCCTCTTCCATATTATGGTTGGGGGAGGTAACAGATTGTTCAGCAGCAGCAGTGTGTATTTGATCCCTGTCTTCCAGGCCAGAGATCCCAACACAGTTCTCAATCTTTGCTAATCTGACTTCCAGGCCAGTTATAGCAGGATTGATCTTTTGAAGAGCTTCGCGATCGACCTGAGTAAAATTTGAAGTTGAGGCGTTCAGGTGATCGAGTACTTTCTGAACAATTTCTTTGACGACGGAGACGTCAGCCTTGATCGTGGAGACTTCACCCTTTAGAGAACCAACCTCTGTCTTCAATGATGTGACTTCATTGGACAGAGAGGTGAAGTTTGTTGAAAGAGAGGTGGTTGCGGTTGAATTTTCAGCGAGGGTGGTAGCAAATTGAGCGATGCTACCATCCACCTTCTCCAGATCAGTTTTGGAGGCTTTTGTATCGACGATCTCGGTCAGCTTTTTAAGTTTCTCTCCAGCGTCTGTAACCGCTGAAGAGTTCGTGGAGAGAATGGTGTTGTAATTTTCCACTTTTGTTTCCAGGGCCTTCAGGGAGGTGTTGATATCCCCTAAATTAGGACCTGAAACAGTTATTAACTTATGAACAGAGGAAAGCTCAGAAGTTTGGGGTAGAGAGAGAGGAGTGTTTTGGATTATGTTTATACCTGCAGGCTGGTTGGCGAAGTTGTCGAACCCTTTGTGTCATGAATGATATTCCATGTCGCCTTCAAGAGTACCTTGGCGCATGGAGGTGCCTGCAGATCCTAAGTTTGCATCCATCATCGTATTTAGAGTGTCTGCAGCTGAGTCATGTACGATGAAGGGTGTCCCTGAGAACGTTGGGAAAATTGATGCAGAGACCAAAGATTGAGTAGGAGGAATGAGGGATGAGAATGATGGTTGGGTGCGGGGTTCAGCGTTGGATCCGCTGTCAATCACTTCAGTCTGTAGAGAGGATGAAGGAGGTGGGTTCATTTCCATGTTTATAACTTCAGCTATGGCAGAGCGTACCACTGAACTTTCCATCAGCTCTTCGAGATAAGCTGTGGAGTCTTCAGCGTGTAAATGCTGGGGGGGGGGTTGCTCCTTGGTTTTCTTGATTCTTTT
This sequence comes from Saussurea involucrata, assembly GCA_033807775.1. Lineage (NCBI taxonomy): Eukaryota > Viridiplantae > Streptophyta > Magnoliopsida > Asterales > Asteraceae > Saussurea > Saussurea involucrata. The sequence continues at coordinate 40,415,790 of CM066315.1, forward strand.
GGAACCAAGTTAGGAAGTTGAGTGTTTCCTTTTTCGAGAAGGAGTAGAGGGTGCAGCGTGGGTATCAGCGGTGGGGATTTCCACTGAATGAGCTGCAGAAGTTGAAGAAGGAGGATTGAGAAGAGATAAGAGTGTAGAAAGACGTACCTCGATTTCCAGCGGTTTGAAGTCGAGTACCTTAGGGCCAACCTGAGAGAGTCTCAGATCACCCTCTGTTGGGTACCTTTCGCCAAGTCCTTGTTGAAAGACGGCGCTGATGAATCTGGGATAAGGAACCCATGCTGATCTTTCAGCCATATCCACTCTGAACGCAAGGTCGTCATAGATGATTGAGGCCCAGTCAACATTTAGACCTTTCAGCAATGCATAGCCCATTGCTTGCTGAGGTTGAGCAGCTTGATCAGAGGAGCCACTTTTCGCTGTCATGCAGCTTATCAGATGTACGAAGATGAAGTTCGTCTCGCTGGGCATTTTGGACTTCTTGATCATTGTCAGTTTCTTCTCAGGCTTCTTGTCCCTTCCAATGTCCCATGCGTAACCCATTGCATCGAAGAATGCAATGATGGCTTCCCTATCAGCATGGTTTTTGTGGTTTGGGAGAGAGACAAAGCGGTTTTCTTTGGTAGAGGTAGGAAGGCTCAGTGCTTTCCTAATAATGGCAGGGTTGATTTTGGTGGTGCCAAATTTTGTGTCACACAGAATGGAGTCAACGATCTTCGTTGGGTCTTTGGCATGGGGTACCTGAGCTCTTCTGGCAGTATACCAGAACTGAGAAAGTAGGAATTGATGAGCAGGAGGTGTAATGGTCAGGGCTGTGGATAAGCAACATGTTTTGAGGTAGTTCACAGCATCATCCAGATGTGTGACTTGCTTTCGAGGAGGAAACTCGAAAAACGCATGAAGGTTGTTCGATTTTGAAAAATCGATTTCCTTAAGCTTGAACTTGACCTGAGGAGCTTTGACAAGAGTCAGTTTCTTTGCAGCCGTAGATTTCTTAGCGGTAGGAGCAGGAGTAGAAGATGCCATTTCTGTTTAAAATATCAACCATGAACATAGATAAAGAATAGTCTTAATGTGAAAGATTTTCCAATAAGATGTTTTCCGATTTTTGTCCATTTCATTCAGACAGAAATGTCTTAATGAAGATTAGGGTTTTCTTGTTTGAAAAAGAAAAACAAACCCAGTAAAAGTCTTGGTTTCCATTTTCCTTTAGATAAGGATTCTGGAAAAACGAATGAAGAACAAGTTTAAGATTTTGAGTTTTAAACTTGAAGATCAACCATGAAAAGGTTGTGTTCATAAAACCATGAAAGAAATGATTTCATTTTAGAAAAGGTTTCTCTTGTTTGATCTTTTAAAAGCAATAAGAAGATCAGAAACAAGTTATGTAGGTAAATAAAAAGAATATTAACCTGGTAATCGAAGAAGAAGATGAACAAATTTCTGAAAATAAGCAACAGTAAATCTTTTCTTGCTTGGAGAAGAAGTTCGCGTAAAGAAAAAAATATAAACCCAAAATAGTTTATATCGAGATATTTGAGAGAGTGAAAAACTCGAGCGGGAAAGTTTTTCATCATGACACGGACACGTGTTTGCATTTGATTGGAGGGTAAACGAAACGTGCAAACGTGTGTCAGAAAAAGAACGTGCCAGGGTTTATCCGTTGTGATGATGTCACAAACGTCCTTTCATATTTTAGGATGTCTCTGAGGTTTCGAAAGCTCAGGGACTATTTTGAAAAACATGAAGCACTGAATAGAAATATCAGTGTTAGTTTAAGAAATTTCAAAGTATCGCTGTTAAGGAAGAGATACTCAGCGATGCAATTTGTTTTGAAATCTTACATTCACATGCGAACGTCAGCGAGCAAGAGAGAAAACATACTTTGATATCAGCGAATCAATTATGTTCAGAGAGAGAATGATAGAATGGGTTATATAATTGTTTTATCATATCGCTGATAAAATGTGAACCACTGAAGATTTTACTCTTCAAAGTTCCGCATTCCAAGCTCGATGATGAGAAAGTTGAATCTTGTCTCATCAAGAGGTTTGGTGAACAGATCAGCTAACTGATAGTCAGTTGGGATAAAATGAAGTTCTATATCACCATTCATCACATGATCTCTGATAAATAGATACCTGATTTCGATATGTTTGGTTTTTGAGTGTAGTATTGGATTGTTGGCTATAGCGATGGCACTTGTGTTGTCGCAATAGATTGGAATTTTCGAGAGCTGAAGGTCATAGTCTAGTAGTTGATTTCTCATCCACAAGACCTGAGAACAACAGCTTCCAGCGGCTACATACTCAGCTTCAGCAGTTGAGATGGACACTGAGTTTTGCTTTTTACTTGTCCAACTCACCAGCTTTCCACCCAGGAGCTGACAGCCTCCTGTGGTGCTTTTCCTATCCAATTTCAACCTGCAAAATCACTATCTGAATAGGCGATTAGATCAAACCCTGAGTCTTTGGGATACCAAAGACCTAGGTTCATAGTACCCTTAAGGTAACGAAAGATTCGCTTTACAGCGATCATATGAGATTCCTTAGGTTCAGTTTGATATCGTGCACACAAACAGGTTGCGTACATAATATCGGGTCGGCTAGCTGTAAGATACAAGAGAGAACCGATCATCTCACGGTACAGCGTGACATTAACAGGTATTTCATTTGAATCCTTGTTTAGTGTCAGCGGTGGTGCCATAGGGGTTTTCATAGCTGAACTCTGAGTTAAATCGAATTTCTTCAGCATATCTTTAACATACTTTCCCTGATTAATGAAAGTTCATTTTTCATTTTGTTTTGTCTGAAGACCAAGGAAATATGTTAGCTCACCCATCATGCTCATTTTATACTCTTCTTTCATCCTTTCAGAGAATCGAGTACAAAGATCAGGGTTAGTAGAACCAAATATAATGTCATCAACATATATCTGAACAAGAATGATATGACCTTTCACTATTCTGAAAAATAGAGTTTTGTCGATTTTACCTCGCTAAAAATTTTCAATTAGGAGATAAGAGGATAGAGTGTCATACCATGCACGTGGAGCTTGCTTTAAGCCATAAAGTGCCTTATCCAGTTGATGAGAAGTGGGAATATCTTCTGAATCACCAAGATGAGAAAACATCCATTGATTCACTTCTTCAGTATCAGCAGAAGGTCGAGAATTCGCTGAACGGGATTCGTCAAAAGTGACGTGAATAGTTTCTTCAACAGTTTGTCTTCTTCGATTGAAGACTCTGAAGGCTTTGGAGACTGAGGAGTATCCAAGAAAGATTCCATCATCAACCTTAGGATCAAACTTTCCAAGGGCATCTCTGTTGTTCAGTATGAAACACTGACATCCAAAGATGTGAAGAAAGCTAATTGAAGGCTTTCTCCCATGAAAAAGTTCATAGGCTGTTTTATTAAATCTTTTGACTATCAGCGACCTGTTTTGCATAAAACAAGCAGTGTTGACAGCTTCTGCCCAAAACTGAGTAGGCATGTGAGAATCGCTGAGCATTGAACGTGCAGCTTCAATAATAGTTCTATTTCTTCTTTCAGCGACGCCGTTTTGTTGCGGTGTTCTCACTGAAGAAAAGTTGTGAGAAATACCCTTACTCTCAAAGAAGGAATCAAGAGAACTGTTTTTGAATTCAGTCCCATGATCACTCCTTATTGAGCGAACGGTCAAGTTGTTCAGGGTTTCCATCTTCCGAACAAAGGTGATGAGTTTTTCAGGGGTGTCACTCTTAAAACGGAGAAACATAACCCATGTATATCTAGAGAATTCATCAACTATGACCAACGTATATTTCTTTCCAGCGATGGATTGTTTGTTAACAGGGCCAAACAAATCCATATGGAGAAGTTGTAGAGGAGATGACACTGAGGAAACTTGCTTTGACTTAAAGCTTGCTTTGGTCTGCTTGCCTTTCTCACACGCTGAACATAAGGATTCTTTGGCGTATGAGTGCTGAGGTAGACCAGTGACTAACTCTTTTGAAGAAAGAGTGTTCAGTGTCTTGAAGTTTAGATGAGAGAGCCTCTTATGCCATAGCCAGTTGACATCAGATGAGGCTTTTGAGAATAAACAGGAGTTCTCAGTGGTTGTTGAGTCCATGTTTATTACATAAACATTTTCCAAACGATAACCGCTGAGAGCTATCTTCTCCTTTTTGTCAGCGACAAAGCAGGATTCCTTAGTAAAGATTACTTTGTTATCCTTGTCGAAAAGATGACTGATGCTTAGAAGATTATGCTTCAGCCCTTCAACATATGTGACTCTTCTGAAGGTTGTTGTACTATTAGAGAGTACACCAAACCCTAGGGTATGTCCTTTTCCATTTCCACCGAAAGTTACAGAGGGACCATTCTCTTCTGTGTACTCAGAGAGCAGGTTCTTCATACCAGCCATGTGTCTAGAGCATCCGCTATCGAGATACCAGATACCCTTCTTAACCTGCATTACAAAGGAAGATTAGTTTTTCTTGGGTACCCACTTAACCATGTGTACACACTTGTCAGTGGGGGGTAGAAGAGGAGGTGGAAGGTTCAGCATTCTTCGCAGCATTTGAAGATTCAGCTTTGTCAGTCTTCACTTTGGTTAATTTCTTAACCTCAGTGGTCTTCTTTGCCTTGGGGGCAATGATCTTCACCTTAGCTATCTTTTCAGCTTGGGTGGCTGTGGGGCACTTACTAGCAATATGATTGGTAAGTCCACAATGATAACATTTCCTATAACTAAAAGTAGTTCTAGGACCATTTGCATGCTGAGCTTTTGATTTTGAATTAGAAGGACCAGCACCAAGTAAGCTATTGGCTTTTGAAATGCGAGGAACATTCAGTTCTTCGGATTTCTTACCAATAATTTCCACTTTGATTCTAGGAGTAGATCGCTGAATAGATCCACGCTGAATAAATCCAGGGATCTTATTCTTTGAACCAGAGGGATAAGTCACTGAAGCTTTAGAAGCGTTCAGCTTTGGTACAGAGGTACCCTTCTGAGGATTTTGGTTAAAAGCAATTCCTTTACCTTTGTTTTTAAAGACTGATGTAGGTTTTGGATAAACAACTTTTTCTTTACCTTTAGAAGTTAAGGTGGAGATTTCCTCAGGGATAGGCGGTTTAGAAGAGGAACACTGAGATGAGAAAGTGTCAGAGATAGAGGATACAAACATTCCAAATTTAAGCATGGAACGGTCAGTGGTTGGTTCTAGAGTATCATCTTTGTAACCAAGACCACGTTTATCACTCAGGGGAATCTGAGACTTAATTATCTCAGTGATCTTTGTTGAGGAATTATACCATCCATCAACAGTAGCTTTTTCAGCTTTTAATGCAGCGATAGCTTCTTCGCGCTCGATTTTGACTAGCTGATTTAAGTGAACTTGATCTTTAAAATCTTCTTCAATTTTAGAAAGATTTTCTATTTGAAGGTGACAGTTTTTAAGCTGTTCAGCGAGATCAAGGTTTTGATTTTCAACCACAGTTTTGCCATTCATGGCTTCATATAAACTTCTAGTCAAGAGATCGATCTTTCGAAGACTATCAGCTTCATCAATATTTAAAATATTGGTAAAGAAGGAAGGTGATACCTTAGTAGCAGAGGTTGAAGTAGAGGGAATGTCAGAATTTTCTTCCTCATCTTCAAGTTTGGCCATGAGACATAGATTGGCTTCATCATCATCTACAGAGTCAGATGATTCTTCTTCGTCAGAGGCAGCCCAATCATAGTTAGCCATAAGGCCTTTGCCTTTCTTCTTAAAGGTTTTCAGCTTTGAATACCTTTCTTTCAGCTCTTTGTATTTTTCATCTCTAGTCCTGTGAGTAAAGTTTTTCTTGGGAAAAGCTGAGGGTCTAGAGACTTTCTTTGACATGCACTCGCTAGCAAAATGTCCTATCTTTTCACAGTTATAGCAAGTAGCATTAGCCTTATCAACAGGGGGTTGATGATCTTGGCTTGTTAGTAATAGCAAGAGGTTTATTTTTCTTGAAATTACTCTTTCTAGCAAATCTTCTGAACTTATTAGCCAGGAATGCCAGAGTTTCATCATTATCTGAAACATCAGAGTCTGATGATCTTTCAGAGTTAGTTTCCAACTCAGTGACAGTGATAGTCGATCGCTGAGTGGAAGGTGACTCTGAGATTAAAGCAACAGGGATGCTTTTGGAATCTTTTACAAGATTCTTCTTAAGATGACTCGATTGCTCATGATTCAGCATCGTGCCATATAAGGTAGAAAGGGTCATTGATTTTAGATCCTTTGACAGCTTGAGACACATAGAATAACTGTCCCAGCTTTCAGGTAAACATTCTAAGAACTTTGTCAGTACTTCAAAGTTAGAATATTCCTTACCAACAGTTTTCAGATCTATTATTAAGCAGTTAAAACGTTGGTGTACTTCAGAGAGAGTTTCATTCTTACCACAAATGAAGCTTCCGTACTGTCTTACCAGGTTGATCTTTCGAGAGTCCTGGACTTCAGAAGTACCTTCATACTGAACACAGATTGTGTCCCACATAGCTTTTGAAGTTTTCAGGTTCATGACGGAATGGTAGACTTCGTCAGGAAGAGCCATGGAGAGTATGGATCTGGCTTTGGTGTCGATAGCCACTTTCTTCTTATCTTCATCAGTCCACATATGAATTTCCTTGGGAATCAGTCTTTCTGGAATAACTGGTCTATTCTCAGCGGCTGGAACTGCAGCATCAATTCTTATAGGAATATATGGGCCGTTTTCAAGATAGTAAGGTATAGTAGGGTCTACACCTTCTAAGAAGAGAATCATCCTATTTTTCCATAGATTAAAATTATCTCTGGAGAATCTAGGGGGTTTTGCAAGAGAACCGTTGTCAATATAGTTTGTGTTTGTGTTGGTTGCCATTTTAAGAAATAGCTAGGAAGAGAAATCTTAGTATAGATCAGATCTTGTTTATGAGATTAAACAAATCTGCTCTGATACCACTTGTTGGTCCCGAAGGGTTATACAAGTTTATAGAAGGGGGGGTGGGGGGGTTGAATACAAACACACGATTTTTACTTTTCTAAATTGTTTATTGATAAATCAAGACAATTTACAACTTGTTGCGGAACAAGATTAAGGATAAACCTAATCTAAACAAGTCTTGAGAAACACTAAGTTTCTTGCACTAGAAAGAGTTAAAGAAATTACGAATAATAACTTAACAATAAGAGAGAAATAAGAAGATGGTCCGAGCACACTTCAAAACTGAAGTAAGGTTCTTCTTATGTACTGCATGCATTTAATGCATGGCAGTATGGCTTTACACGTGGCAGCAGCTGAGTGGTTGCATGTCATTGACCTTTGTAGACAACCTTAGTAGCCGCATGGTGCACAGTGTAGAACCAGAGTTGTTGTACGATTACAGACAAAAGGGATGTCCGTTCTGACAGTTCGTACGGAGACGTACAAGGGAGGTAAGACAATAGTAACATGTAGGGAGACTTCATGATCAGCTTTCGTTGAGTCAGATCTTTATCAGCGAATGATAAAGTTCAGCGATTGCTGGAGTCTTCTACTTGATACTTCACGTTGAATGGACAGGTCTTGCTTCGCTGATATCCGCATCAGTTCATGAGTAGACTTGTCGCTGGTTCTTGAGCTTGATCTTCGACTTCAGCGTAGAACTTTGGTTGACGTGAAACTTGTCTTCAGGGATCATAAGTAAACAACTAACTTATCAGCGATCATCTCATAGACTGAACAGGCTCAGAGCTATAAGATGATGAACATTGTTCGTTGAATATCTAATCTAAAGAGTGAGAGTTCCTATCAGCGGTACTGTAAAGTCTTAGTACTTATCAGCGATAGTGAAACTCTAATACATATTGTTTACTTACAATTTTCACTAAGTGTTTAAGAGAGGGTCATTATCAAATCACTGAGGGTTTAGATCAACAAGGTCGACGATGCCTCTTAGCATTTGAGGAACCGGAGGAGTAGGGGGATTACCTCCCTGATTCGGTTGTTCCGGGTTCTCCCGTGCCGTTACACTGTTTGCTTGATCTTCTTCTTGATTTGCCACTCGGCTCCTCGTGTTTACCATGGTGAACTGCCACACATGATAAATACCATACCGGTTAATTCTTTAAAAGATTAACGGTGTATAACATACTACTACAATCATCAAGCATCATAACAATAATTCAAGCATGCTCACGTATGAATATATTCACCATAACACGGGCCCTATGAAATTTTGAATATACCACACATAAGAATCCTTTTCATCATCACTACAAATTTCAACAACCGTAATTCTGTTGGTCCTATACTTTCCCCACCTATGGTTTCTACCCATAGTCACGGAATTTCATAAAGGTGGCTCAATTTTTAAGTCTAGGCACACTAAAGACAATACCTAGTTCACTTAAACCAACGCTCTGATACCAACTTGTAACACCCTAAAATAGGGGTAAACAAAAACTTTCATAATACGAAAGAGCGGTATAAATATATCGACGAGAGCCATCCCAAAAAGGGGAAGTTACAAGTGTAAGAGTTAATTGTAAATGTACACCAAAAGAAAGATTATAACAACCGACTAATCTAAATCCTATTATAGAATTAAGATTACAAAAAGGTTGTCATTTCTAATCGTATAAATCTTCTATGGTTCGGATCCCAAAAGCTTTTCCCCAAGGCTCACACACTCCGCCTAATCCTTCTTAACAATGGCTCTACTAGAACCTGAGATTTCAAGGCAACAATCAAACAAGTGTCAAGACAAGACTTGGTGAGTAATTCCACGTAATAACACATAATAGTAATGGCATATTATGTAATAATCAAATATCTGGTATTCCACAAGTAAAATTGAAGTCAATGGAGGAGACCCATAACATCAAGAAGTTCCACCCAACGAGTCGAGATACCTTAGTGTCATCCGCATAAAAGTGACACCAAAGGCCCGGCACATCCGGGGATACAACAAGGCATTGCCCCAAAATGGTGAGGGTCTAGGCACATACCCATGTGGTGGTGCCCAAGACTATGTCCTCCTAGTGAACCCTTCACTTGATTCATTCAATGATCAATGTAGCCAAAATGCCATAACAATATACATAATCCATATTAAGTGTTTCCAACATTAGCACATGATCCACCATCTATCAAAGTACATATTTCACAAACGAAGGATGCACATAGTTCATGTAGCGTCATTTACTCCCAATAAGCCACATTAGTGGAATAGCTTAATCATTAAGACATGCTTAATACCCTTATAGTAGGTTTATAACTTTTGGGTATGAAACCCTAAATTTACTAAGACAAAATGATCATAGCATCAACATATAGAACCCATCAATTCTCCCATGATCCAAATACACTACCATTAAGACAACAAATTATGTCCCCAAAATTAGGGTTTCCAACAAAATGAAGTAATAAGCAAAATAGCAAGTAGAAAGCATGGATCTGGTACAAGGTAGGTTAGAATACTCACTATCTAGGTTTTTGACCAAAACCTAGAAAATGGAGGAAACCCTAGAAAATGTTGGAGAAGTAAAGTCTTGAGATGAAAAGATGAGAGATGCACTTTAATCTTCACACTAAATGTTCCCAACAACCCTTTGATGATTTCTAGTTGATTCTCTCAAGATTTGATGTAGCATTTATGAAAGAGAGAGCATTTAATAGAGGAAATCATCTTTGGGAAGGAGAAAAACTAGTAGGAGAAGTGTGTACTGATCTGAGCCTCAAAATGGGGTATTTATACCCGACCAGCACACGCGGGCGATTGTGCCATAGGGCACTCTCGCCGACTTCCCCTCGACCCGCGGTACAGATACAGCGATAGTGACAAGAGATTGTGCCCTTGGCACTCTCGCGAGTCACTCTCGCACTGCACCCACCACCTCGCGGTACATCCCCGCGATAATGCCTCTCGCGATTGTGCCCTTGGCACTTTCGCCGGGCACTGTCGCACAAAGGGTACCGAAAGTGTACCCCTCTCCCCCTTGGCTCGGTTTCCTGCATGCAAGTCCCTCATAGATTATTAGTGAGTAAAATGGCAGATAAAAGCATAAAATAGATGAAAGCTCTAGCACACACGTACACGCAACAAACATGGGATTTTACGGGTGTTACATAATCACTATACACGTTTGAGTTTTACAAGGGTCCAAGAAAACTTCAACTTAATGAACAATGATTAAAAAATACACTTATTTTAGAAAAAAATAAAATATGAATATAAACATTTTTTTTGCTAACACATGAAATAATCACTCTACACGTTTGAGTTTTGACAACGGTCCAAGAAAACTTCAACTTAATGCACAATGATTAAAAAAATACACTTATTTTAGAATAAATTAAAATATAAATATAAACATTTTTTTTTTGCTAACACATGAAATAATCACTATACACGTTTGAGTTTTGACAACGATCCAAGAAAACTTCAACTTTATGCACAATAAGGCCCAGCAAGTTGTCCCTAGCTAAGAGCATTGCTTGCAATTTTCTCTTTTCACTGAGCATTGCATGTAGTTTTCTCTCTTCACAGTTCACTCTATATCATTGATTGATCCGTAGTTTATATAATAAAAAATTTTAATAATTAAAATTATATATGTAATATAGTTAAAAATTATAATACTTAAAAATTACTTATTATACCCTTATAAAAATCATAATATAATAAAATTACAATATTTATTATTCTACGTAACTAATTAAATTCGACTTCATTATTAAATAAATAAATTTAAATTGAACGAAGTAGTGTTCATATTAAAAACTTAAGTTATAATTGTTTTGCATTTTAGAATTATTGTATTATTTAAATTGATGTGGTGCTCACTTTTTTTTTATCAAGGAGCGGTAGAGGTGGCCAAAAAACTGGGTCAGAACGGGTCTCGTGATGAATCGGGCCGGAACATTATTATAAAGCTCGGGCTTTGGTTGGGCCCGGGCCGGGCCGGGCCGGGCTTGAGCACAAATATTCGGGCCCACTTAGGCTTTTATAAAACCGGGCTTTCAGGTCGGGCCTTCACAAAAAAAAAAAAAATTAAAAATTTAGAAATATTATTCTAATTATCTAATACACTTAAAAATGCGTAATTGGGTGGCTCAAATATACTTAAAAATACGTTTTGTTATAATTTGTTCGTTTGATTCATCACCGCCGACCATTTTGAGCGAAAGATGAAAGAATTGAGAGATTGAGAAGTTGCGAAAAACGAACACGAGGTAGCGACAAATCGAGAATTGTGAGCGAGAATTGTGTTTTTTGCGTTTTGTAACTTGGTATGTAACCCCATGCACCAACTATCCTATGTATAGTATTGAGGAACCATTAAAAACCAAAAAAAGGTCACAAATCATCAAAAATGGTCATATAGTCGTTATATAACGGTCAGATTTCAAAATTTGAAACGGGTCGGGCTTGGGCTGGCGAAACTTCCAAATACCAGGCCCGGTTGTAACCGACAGGCCGAGGCCCGGGCTTTAGGCGGGCCGGGCTTCATGCGGGCTGAGCTTCGGGCTTCTGGCGGGCTGGGCCGGATCCTGGCCTATTTGGCCATCTCTAAGGAGTGGTGCATTTGTATGGACCGATTCCCTGCCATTTGAATAGGCTGAAATAGTAAAGCGGTTCACACCGATGTGGATGGTCTAATTAGAGCATCTCCAACAGATTTTCCAAAATTTCTTCAAAATGGAGAACCAAAAGTCTAAATCATAAAAAAAATACATTTATCTTCAACAGATTCCTCATTTTGGAAAATCCAACATTGATTAAAATATTCAAAATATTTCATTCATCTATTAAAATATTATTTCTCTCTCTACATATTTATTTTCAAAGTTTCCTATTGATCCTCTCACTTGGTAATCATTGTTGGAGTGGTCTCCATATTTGGAGAAAAAACCCGTCTCTCTCCAACTTTCTCCATTTTGGGGATAGTTTTGGGAAAGATGTTGGAGCAAAATATTAGTCCAAAATCCTCATTTTCTCTATGTTCCCCATTTTTGGGAAGTTGTTGGAGATGCTCTTAGTATCCATCTCCGGTCTTATTTTCATCGAGCTAGCAATCCGGGACCTTCTTTTATGAATTTGGCACTTTACTTTGTTTAGCATTTTCTTGTTTGTACATGGACCTTCAAAAAGATTGGGAGCTACCTCTAACCCGGATATTGTTAGGTCATTAACCATTTCTTTTTCTTTAGAATCGGCGTTGGAGCATGTTTAATTGCCACACAAATTTACCGATCCCTTGTCAATTGATTGTTGCATACAAAATTTTAGACATTGCACGGATGTTGGTCGGTAATCAATGTCATACTTCAATGTTAAGAAACACTCTAAGGGTAGTGTACTAAACGTTTACAAGATAAGCGTTTGCCGACAAAAGCCACCATCTTGACTTATCTTATCGGGTAACATTAAATGGATAGTTGGTGTTTTACCCGGTAAGTCGTATCGAGTAAGAGTCTTATTATGCCTCTTACTGAGTAAGATTTTAGGTTTGTCTTACTCAATAGATAAATGTTTATCGGGTAAGTGTTTACCGGCAAAAATCATCACTATCATTTACCTTATGCGGTAATATTCTTGGCATCAAAATGGATTGATGGTAAACGTTTATAACCTAGTAAACATTTATACTCTGTTAAACGCTTACCGGATAAGAGTCGTCACCCTCATTTACTAGATAAGATTTTCGTTCCTTGTCTTCCTCTCATCAGGTAATATTTTCAGTCCTTGTTATGTTCACCTAGTAAAGTAATTGAACCGTTTAATAAGGTAAGTATTTAGTAAACTACCCTATGTATAAGTTCTAACAAATATAAGTATACAAGATTTTGTATCACTATTGTTGATTGTCAGTATTGTTAAAAGTATAAACAAATATACCAATCTTGACATTTGTAATGTTAACTAATTATGTTTTATATCTTTTGAATTGTGCGAGAACCAATTATGAATAAATGAGCAAACTTATGGACGGTGCTGCAAAGGATAAGATGGCAAAGGGTAGCGGTACAAATTGTTATGTTCTGAGGACTTAAATGCAATATCTAGTTGATATAAATAGAATGTAACGATTAGGATTTCTCATTAGTGGTTCTCATTTTTAGGGTTTCTCTAAAACTCTCTCTCTCTCGTTTCCAGTTAGCTTTTAGGTTCTTTATGTTTCAATCTTCAAATCTCTTGAAGGTTGTGAGTATGAGTGGCTATTGTAGTGAGGTTTAATATGTAATTGTATGAGTGTGAGTGTCATGTAGTGAGTTTTTTCTTTTGTAATCTGTTTCTCAATCTTCAGAGTTAATAATATGTTTAGTTTTATATTTCAAACATGGTATCAGAGCGTTATGGTGAGATCTTCTTCAACAGAAACATCACTGACGCCTGGTTCTGGTATGGTTCATGTTTTTCACCTCTGAGGATTGTATTTTACACTTAAAATTCTGACTCACGAGGATTTTGGTGTTGTTACCTTAATCTGATGACTTCGGTCGATTCTTGCCTTATTTTTCTCACTCTATTTCAGATCTGGTAGTATTTTACACTTCTGAGGTTTGTATCTTACTTTTAAAAATTCCGACTCACGAGGATTTAGGTGTTGTAACCCTAATCCGATGACTCCAGTCGTTTCTCGCTTTATTTGGTTCAGATCTGGTTGTTTTTAGAAAAGTCTGATCAGAAGGATTTTTGGCTCGTTATAGCTCTAATCCCTCTATATTCAGCTTCTTTTCTTGTGTTCTTAGTTTTCAATCAGATCTGTTACATCTAGTTCTTTTCTTTGTCATTACATGCGTCGATTTGTATCCTGTCTTGATAGACTTGGTCCAACGACACATTTGTGACCTTCTTGGTGCGTGGATCGTGTCTGAATCATAGACAAGGTCACTCACCGAGTGTTTTGTATCCTTTCTTCAAATTCCTTTTTAGAAAATAGATCGTATTACATTTGTTTCTCTTTTCTGTTATTAGATCTTATTATAGTATTAGATATATCATCATTCTGTTGAAATGTTTCATTTCAGATCTGTTATCAGTATACTTACATTTATCATTTAGATCTTGTAGTAATATTAGATCTATCATCATTCTGTTAGATTATCATTTCAGATCTGTCATCATCACACTTAGATCTGTTATCAGTCTGTACTTTTCATATATTTGTGTTCATTTCGTGTGTGTGATTCGATCTCTCTAGATCCAGTTGCATGCACTCAGATCTGTTATCATTACACTTAAAATCTATGATCATTTTATGTGTTCAGTAGTCTGTACAGTTTGTTTGATTGTGAAAAGTGTGTGAGGATAGAACTAAAGTTCTAAATCACAATGCATTCTGCTTACTGCAGATCTTGCTTGAAGATATTATCTGTGTGAGATCTGTCTTTTTCTCTTTTGATTTTTCGTTTACATACTGTGTTCAGGTTTGTATCTTCTCTCTATTATATGCTCTAGACCTCAGTTGTTCACTGAGGCCTTTTTTCTTCCGCTGCATCCCTTGCGTACACACTCACTGTAAGTCTTCTTTCGTTTCTCTGTGTGTGCCTCTTCTTTCTTTGTTCTAGTTTGGGGACCTAAGTGTTTGGCTTGACTTACCACTTCGAGTGGCAAGGAATCTTGTCATCTATCATTTAGGGGTTTTCCCGTGCATGTTTTTCTTGTTTGTTTCTATCATGACTGGTACAGAAGATCCCAAAGGTCCAGAGGGGCAATCACTGATTGCAAAACTGTACTTTGGGGACCCTCTCTACCTTCATCCTAGTGACACCTCTGGTGTGTCCATTCTCAACATGAAGTTAACCGGTACAGAAAATTATAAAGTGTGGTCCTGTGCTATGATCTTATCTTTGGAAACTAAGAATAAACTTGGGTTTGTTGATGGAACTGTCCTACGTTCCATTGACAATGAAATCTTAGGAAAACAATGGGATAGGTGTAATTCAGTTGTGTTGTCCTGGATTCTTGGATCAATGTCTGAGGAACTATTTGTTAGCCAAGTATTTTCAAAAATTGCATCTGAAGTTTGGCTGGAACTGAAAGAGACCTATGACAAGATTGATGGGTCTGTGACCTTCAATCTTTATCAAAAAATAAATTCACTTACTCAGCATGGGTCCTCTGTTTCAGATTACTATCACAAATTAAATGCCTTATGGAAGCAATTTGATGCATTAGTTAAACTTCATGCGTGTTCTTGTAATGCTTCACATGATTTTACTAAACATAATCAATTGATAAAACTAATGCAATTTTTAATGGGACTGGATGATGTGTACATGCAACTTAGGAGTAATATTTTAACAACTGATCCGTTACCAACAGTTAAAACGGTTTTTTCTTTAGTCTCTAGAGAAGAGTCACACCGCGGTGTGACTCGTCCCTTTTCAGAATCCAAAACTCAAAATACCGCCTTTTTTAGTAAACCACTTGACAATAAGAAAAAGCCAGGGAAATCCCCTGTAGTTTGTAAACACTGTGGTGTGACATGCCACACCATAGAGAGATGCTTCAAACTAATAGGGTTTCCAAAAGATTTTCAATTTACCAAGGCCAAGACAAATCAATTTTCAAAACCTCCTTCTAGTAATGCATGTAGCACTGAAGGTCCTGTCAGTGGTTCTAGTTCCAAGTCTCTTACAGAAGAGCAAATCATCAAATTACTTTCTCTTCTGGATCAGAAACAAAATGAAGGTGTCACTACCAACATGGCAGGTAGGTTTTTTGCCAATATGGCTCATATTTCAAAATTTTCTCAAATTGGATGGATTATAGATTCTGGTTCTAATCAACACATGACATCATCTGTTTCTCATTTAGAAAATGTTGTTGACATATCCGATTTGAACTTAAAAGTGACCCAACCCAATGGGGATTAGGCACAAATTAACAAAATTGGAAATTACAGATTAAATGATGGTGTGGTTGTAACACCCTAAAATCAGGGCCAATTTAAACCTCAAAATTTAACAGAGTTAATCATGAAATCATTCAACTTTTATACCTAAGTAGAGAATTAACTATAAGGATTCATATATACAATTTGAATTCTCCAAAACAACCTATTAATCTAGTCTTGTCAACTAAGATAAGATTAAACTGGTTGTCTAAGTCATTCATCAAAAGCATCCTCGTATCGGTTAACTTCTCCACTTAACATCAACAAGTTGAATACTCAAAATCACTCGTCCCTCTTCCCTTTACTTCCCCGAGCTAGTACCTGGTAAGAAAATTTAATTTGAACGATTAGGCTTACGCCTAGTGAGAACATCCAATTCAAATTAAAATATTAACAGCCTTGAAAACTCATATATTCAAAGCATATAAACAAACCTAGTTTGCCACCATTCTTACCGTACTCGTACTCGTCTCATAATGACGGGAATATACCCGATCCCATGAGTATGACTAACATTCCGAAAGTCATATCATCATATTCGAGAGCATACTACGAATCATTGCAGATTCTAGGTCATCACTCATATCCAAGAAATCACAAGTTACTTTATGCCTATTTCTTGGAGTGGAAGTAAAGATTACAATTTACTTTATGCCTATATCTTACCTTCCCATAGAAATTAGGAATTACAATTTACTTTATGTCTATCCCTCGATTTCTATACTACGAAATGGGAATTACAATTTACTTTATGCCTATTCTCCATTTCCACGTAAACGGGAATTACAATTTACTTTATGCCTATTCCACGTTTCACGTCACTCTATGAAATAGGAATTACAACTTACTTTATGCATTTTACGAAATGGGAATTACAATTTACTTTATGCCTATTCCACATTTTAGGTCAACGGGAATTACAAATTACTTTATGCCTATTCCTCGTTACAATACTATCAGTGTCTATGGATCCATTACATCTACTAGTGTATATGTATAATAACATATCACACCACATCTCATATCATATTCTTAACTCTAAGAATATTAGATAACTTATCGTATCTTTATTTTCAATAGTTTCCCCTCCGAAAACTATAATCAGAAAAAGTATTCTGAATTCAAAGTTCGGAACTATCCAAGACTGAGACTCAAATTGAAACGGTAACTTAAATCAAATTCATATCCTAGAATAATAAAATAAACCCATCTCGGACCCAAACCTCATTTTCGGAATTACAATATTCCAGTCCAAGCCCAATTTCCGAAATTTAAACAATACCGGACCCCGACCCATCTTTCGGATTTTAGAACAATACCGGATCCGGCCCATCTTCCGGATTTTAAACAATACCGGATGCATAAGCCCACTTTCGGAAATCATTAATTCCGGATCCATAAGCCCACTTCCGGAAATCAATTAATTCTGGATCCGAAAACCCACTTCCGGAATCCATTAATTCCGGATCCGATACCCACTTCCGAAAATCAATTAATTCCGGATCCGAAAACCCACTTCCGGAATCCATTAATTCCGGATCCGATACCCAGTTCCGGAACCCACCAATTCCGGATCCAATACTCAGTTCCGGAATTCTCTAATACCGGGACTTCGACACTATGTCATCGATTTACGTCAAAATTAGCTCAAAAGCTCATCTAAAATACAACTTATTGATTGATTCCATTTCTAAACAATTATACCAATTCATTCAGACAGTTTGCATACTAAATCTGATTCAATTTCAAAGATAATATTTTAGATGAAATGGATGAACTCACCTGATTGAAGTTTAACCCAACAATCTAATTTCCTTCCTTCTCTGATTCAACAATCTATGGAAAGATGATTCAACTTATATTACCAACTGATTTTAAGAAGAACAAGTAGGGTGATTCAAAACCCTTACCACAATTCCAATTCGTATCTTTTTCTTCTTCTTT
Organism: Saussurea involucrata; assembly: GCA_033807775.1. Taxonomy (NCBI): domain Eukaryota; kingdom Viridiplantae; phylum Streptophyta; class Magnoliopsida; order Asterales; family Asteraceae; genus Saussurea; species Saussurea involucrata. The sequence goes on from CM066315.1 coordinate 40,433,614, forward strand.
CTCTCTGCTTTCTTGACCGACTCCAACAAAAGGTTTGATTTGAGATATTATCTCAATCAAATTACTTACCCAATGCTTAAGTAATCTCATCTTTCCATAAATGACCAAATAGACCCCCAAGTTAATTTTCAACATTAACTTTAAACTTAGGTCAAAATGAAAAATCAACTCTGGAGTTTATATTTACAATTAGTCCACCAACTTAGACTAATTTACAAATAGACCCCATTTATATTAAATATTATAATGGAAATTCGAGGTGTTACAGTGGTGTTGTTTGATGTGCTCGTTATACCAGATTTTCATGTCAATCTTCTGTTTGTTCACAAACTTGCTAGGGACAGTAAAATCTTTGTTGGATTTGATGAATTTAAATGTTACTTGGTCCAGGGTTTACTTCCCATGAAAGTAGTGGGGACTGGTAGTGAAAATGGAGGCTTATATGTGTTTGACCAAAATAATAAGGGTGAGATGTTTGACTCTAATTTGTTAAAGAATAAACGTAACACCTCAAATATGTCCATTCTCTGCTATGTTTCACGCCAACTTTGGCACAGTAGACTAGGGCATCCTGCTGAACAGGCCCTATCTTGTTTAAAGAATAGACTTAACTTAGAAAATAATTCTCAATCTTCCCCTTGTGACATTTGTCACATGGCCAAACAAACAAGGGAAAAGTTTAATCTTAGTAATCACACTTCCAAGGTCTTAGGTGAATTAGTTCATCTGGACCTATGGGGTCCCTATCGTGTCCCTAGCAAAGATGGGTATAAATACTTTCTTACAATAGTTGATGACTTCACTAGATCAGTTTGGGTATACTTATTGAAAAATAAAGATGAGGTGTTTGACAATGTTGTTTCTTTTCACAGTTTGTTGATTACTCAGTTTAGGAAACATGTTAAAGTTTTCTGAAGTGATAACGGGACTGAATTTGTAAATAACAAACTTGGTGAGTTTTTCAAATCAAAAGGTATTTTACATCAAACTACTTGCATATACACACCTCAACAAAACGGGGTAGTAGAACGCAAGCATAGGCACCTTTTGAATGTTGCTAGGGCTTTGATGTTTCAAAGTGGCATCCCTCTAAACATGTGGAATGAGTGCATTTTAACTGCAACATACCTAATTAATAGAACTCCTTCCTCTGTGTTAAGTGGAAAATGTCCGTATGAAATTGTTTTTGGTTTTCCTCCTGTTTTATCACATTTAAGGAATTTTGGATGTTTGTGCTTTTCTGTTAGACCTAATAATCTTGATAAATTTGCTTCACGTACCGAGAAGTGTGTGCTTCTTGGATATGCTAATTCTCAAAAGGGTTATCGTCTTTATAGTTTAGATACTAAACAGATTATCATTTCAAGAGATGTGAAATTCTATGAAACAATCTTTCCTTTCAAAATGAAACCAACAATCAACATCACAACTCTAGTGACATCAATTCTTTAAATTTTTTTGACAGTATTATTCAAACTAATGATTTTTCCGTTGAAATACCCGATGATGATTCAAGGGATAACTCACAAAATGAAAATCGTGGCCCCTCTCGTAGTCTTAATCAAACTGAAAACAACAGTAACAGTGGTCATTCTGGTAGCCTAAGTCAAGCTACTAGTTCAGGTAAGGCTAGTAGCACTAGTGGAATTAATTCCCAAGATATGTCTGTCGGATCTGCTGATCCTGGTAGTCACACTATGGTTGCCAATGACCATCGTGATGCTTGAAACTGAAGTTCATTTGAGTTTCCCTCCTGAGGGTGATTTTATTGAACCTTCTACTAGAAAATCTAATCGTGTGTATAATATGCCTAGGAAATTTTCTGATTATGTGGTAGAAGGTAAGGTCGAGTATGGAATAGAAAGGGTAGTGAATTACTCTTCTCTTAGTCCAAATAATTTTTGTTTTGTGACTACTCTAAACAAATCTGTAGAACCAAATATTTTTTTGATGCATGTAAGGATCAAAATTGGATTTCTTCAATGAATGAAGAAATGGAAGCTTTGTATCGAAATAACACCTGGATTATTACTACACTTCCAACTGGTCATAAACCAATTGGTTGTAGGTGGATATATAAAATTAAATACAAATCCACTGGTGAGATTGAAAGGTATAAAGTTAGGTTAGTTGCTAAAGGGTATTCACAGCGTGATGGTTTAGACTATGATGACACTTTTTCTCCTGTAGTTAAAATGGTCACTGTAAGATGTGTAATTGCTTTAGCTATTCAAAATAACTGGCATTTATGTCAGTTAGATGTAAACAATGCTTTCTTATATGGTGATTTAGCCGAAGATGTTTACATGAGTCTTCCCCCAGGGTATTTTTCGGCTAATGACAAAAGGGTTTGCAAACTGGTTAAGCCTTTATATGGTTAAAACAGGCCCCTCGTCAATGGTACGCAAAATTATCCACTTGTTTACTTGATCATGGGTTTGTACAAAGTACAAGTGACTATTCCTTGTTTAATAATTAATGATTCTGTTTACTTGGTTTTACTTGTTTATATGGATGACATAGTTCTCACTGGAAATTCTAGTGATGAGATTAATAAAGTAAAGTATCATTTACAATCAAGTTTCAAAATCAAGGATCTTGGAGAGTTAAAAATTTTCTTGGGTATTGAAATTCTGAGGACTGACAATGGTGTATGTATGTCACAGCGTAAGTATTGTCTTGAGCTTCTTAGTGATTTTGGGTATTTGGGGAGTAAACCTATAAGTACTCCCATGGATATGAATCTTATTGTCACTGACTCAGCAGGGTCTGATTTAACAGATCCTCCTTTAGTTAATTTCACTGAATATCAGAAACTAATAGGTAGATTAATTTACCTATTAGCAACACGTCCTGATATTGTTTATGATGTTCACATTTTAAGTCAATTTATGCATTCACCAAGATAGACTCATCTCAAATTAGCTCTTCGTGTTTTAAGATATTTAAAAGGTTCTCCAGGAAAAGGCGTTAACTTCGGAAAACTTTAACAGGTTTCTCAAACTGAGTAATCAACAAACTGTGAAAAGAAACAACATTGTCAAACACCTCATCTTTATTTTTCAATAAGTATACCCAAACTGATCTAGTGAAGTCATTAACTATTGTAAGAAAGTATTTGTACCCATCTTTGCTAGGGACACGATAGGGACCACATAGGTCCAGATGAACTAATTCACCTAAGACCTTGGAAGTGTGATTACTAAGATTAAACTTTTCCTATGAATGTCCATTATCATATGGATGATATAGGCATTATAAATTGTTGTGTTTGTTACTTGTTTGGTTGTGTTTGTTACTTTGTTTGGTTGCAATGCATTAATTATGATAGAGCAATGAATGAACGGTCGAAGACAAATATGGATATTGGTTACATCAATATAGACCACCAAAATAATAAATAATTCTCATAGTAAAAATACATTTTAACTTCGTAGATGTATATAATTAAATTATTGATGACTTAATGTCATAAAATTCCTTAAATAATTAATATAAAACAATGTTGTTGTTATGCAATTGCTTTTTTAGTTGATTTTAAATTTAACATGTGTACAAATTATTTTGATATCCATGATTTATCTGTATGTTAATTAAAGTATAAATGAGAAAAATAATAATTTTGGTAATCTTGATTTAAAAGTTTAATTAAATGACATTTTAGGTACTTTATAAGTATATCTCTTCTCTCGACTCCCATCAGCCCTGGCGGAACATTTTATTTGTACTCACAAGTATATACTGATACCCAATGTATACACAATGTAATACCCATTGTGATCATCAAGAGGGATTTGTGAAGTGGGGATGACACATTGTGATCAGTGGATCAATATATGGGTTTCAAAATATAGGTTTCAAGTTACGCGATAACACACGGTGATCACTGTAACTCGTCCATAAACCCATTGGATCAATATATGCGTGAGGAGACGGCGGTTGAGATTTGGTATTATGGAGAAAGAAGATGGTGAAGGAGATAGATATGGAATGGTTCTACCGAATTTTGAAAGAGCGACTGAAATATGGAGAGAAAATAAATGGAGGATTTTTAGGGATTAATTATTATGTAAAAGAAGAGGAAAGGGATTCCTATTACTAAGCTACCCTTTTAGCTTATCTTACAAATATTCTTAATTATATTAATTGAGTGATTCACGTTAGATCTCACAGTTATTATAAATTATAGATTTTTTTTAATTAGATCCATATATATATATATATATATATATAATCCTCTTAAATAATCAAATAACTTTTAATGATAGTGATAATGATAATCACATGTTTGGAATCTGTCAATCTGATGTATTGAAAAACAATTTGGCAGGTGATAGCAAGTGACGGTTATTTAATTGGCCTTGATGTTCACAAATCACAATCTAAAATGGCAAATCCCGTTAATTCTTATGTTGGTGAGAAGTTGAATTAATGTGAGAAATTGTTATCAATCGTTGGATGTATATTAGGATGAGATGTATTGGGATAAGATGTACCGGATCAATCCGTGTATCAAGCGTAATGTATTGGTGGATTTGAGATTTAAAACGATCAATGGTTCATATTCATTTATCATGTTTCTCACGTTAACTCAACTTCTCACATGATCATTTTCCTTATATATAATAGATAATATTTTATGAGAACCAATTCTATGCATTTTTTTTGGAAGGGTATCCGAGGACATTGCCCCAACTAATCCCGGCAAGGTGAGGCAATTGCCCCAGCTGCTAAAGCGTGCAGCCCTGAGTTTATCCCCAGTGGCCACAAGTTGAAAGCGTCTGGATTCGAACTTGGGGTAGATGGGTTACTAGCCACATCCCCCACAAGCCTTAACCAGTACGCCACAAGCCTTGTGGTTACCAATTCTATGCATTTGTACAACAATAAGAAACAATAAACCTTATGTTAATTTAGATATATAATTGGTCAAATAAATGGTTGGTTTAAGTTAAAATAGAAGTGCAACACTATAAAACAATTGAATTCTACCGACAAAAAAAACCCTTTCGGTGATCTGTTGTAAAATCCGGATTCGTCGATAAAAGTCTCTCGGTAGATATGTCGTGAGAAAAGTCATTACCAACGGATCATCGACAGACACGTTTATCGATGGATCACTGGCAACGGGTATTACCGATAGAGCACCAACGGTGAGTATTACCAACGATTGTCGTCGGTAAAATTTGATTTAAATAAAAACAAATAAATATAAATGTTGATTGATGTTTCGGTCGTATGTTGTTGTCTTTATACTTATAAGTATAAAGATAACCAGAGGAAATGTTGATTAATCCAAAGTTTCGGTTGTCTTTATACTTATAACCATCGAAGTTTCAGTTTTCTCTATACTTATAACCTCTATAGCTTCATTAGCAACCTTTGTGTATACACCTAAATATGACATATACTTTTATCTAACTGTTTTCTACATCCGTAGATAATTCTTTCGATGACATATATTTTAATTGTTTTCTAATTTTATAGATAAATCTTCGTTGATCAGGAGAGACATTTGTTTTTTTTTCACATTTAATAGTTTCTAAATTTGTAGGTATTCCTCCAACAACTTGAAATTTTGTTTTTTATTTTATTAATTTTATAGTTTTCTAATTCCTAATGTTTTGGTGATTACCGATGGATATTTTTTTACCAGCTAAAAGTTTTCTATATATGTAAATTATCCTTCAATAATAATTGACAAATATTTGAATTTTATTTATAAACCATGCGGATCATCCGTCAATGAATAATAGTGATGAGTGTATTCTTTAATGGTAGTTTTGAGGCTTATGGCAAAAAAATGTACAAACTCATGTTCAAATCAATCGTTGTTCTGTGACTCCATCAGTAATAATTAACGGATATTGCCCAAATAATTAACGGATATTGCCCACGACCCGACCCAAACAGTAGGCCCACGATCCGCCCCTTGATTCGGGGATACCTCTGAGTGATCATCACGGGGTTCGAATCCAGGTAGTAAGGGCTTCCACCACTTACCCTCCCAGGATGTTACCAAACCACTGGGCTACAACATATTTGGTAATAGTCGTAGTATTGATGATTGTGTTTTGAATAGTATGAAATTATCTATCAAAACGATTGTTATATAAATCAAGTTTAATTCAGCAACTTAGAGCATCTCCAACAGGTTTACTATAATTTTTCTAAAATAGAGAATCAAATGTTAAAATCTCCAAAAATAGTTGCATTAATCTCCAACAGTTTTGCTATTTTACAGATTTTAACACAAATTATATTAATATAATACTCTAATTTATATTTCCAATACACTTTAAAAGAAAAACTTAATATAAAATGATAAAAGATTTATGTTATTGGTGGGTTGAATAAAATAATCATTTCTCTCTCATATTTAGAGAATTATAGAGAGTTCTCTATATTTAGAGATTTTTCCATGAATCTCTATTTTAGCAAACAAGATAGCAATCCTGGAGAAGAATAGCAAATAAAAACCCATTTTTTCTATTTTAGCAATGCTGTTGAAGATGCTCTTAAAAATCAATATATATATAAAAACAAAAACCAAGTGTGATGACATGGAGCCTTCTCAAGCCTAGAATCTCTTCTCTCTTTTTTCTCAAATTTTGTTTTTTTAAACGTTGAAATATGTTAAAGACATTTCCACCCCTATATGGGAAATGTGTAATTCATTATTAAGTTGGGTTTCTTGGTAATTTTACATACCTAAGCTTAACTTCCAACTTTTGATTTGCTTCCTCATTTCCATCAACATTGATTATCCATCATGTTTGCATTTAACATTGTTCTCTTCATTTTCCCTAACTTATCTTTATCTCTCAATCTATATATCTATATAAACCACCATACAAGGAATGGGGTGGAAGCTCTAAACATGATAATCACTACTTTTTTTTCTCAATCTATGATAGTTTCCCCATTTCCATCATTCTATGTATTTTCCAATATGTATTTATAACTCTACATGTCCTTTCAAATGTCATCATACTTTGATTTACTTACTCTATGATAATAAGTTCAAAGGTCTTCACTAATTTTTCAAGGTACAACATGTTGGTTCTTGACATACAATTGCAACCATTGTTGTCCATACTTCTTGACATACAAGATGTTTACTCTTCTCACACCGCTTAGTTTTTTTTTAGCATTTTGAGGTTAGTTATGTATAATAAAATATATTTTGTAATAAATTAAGTTTGTTTTTCTATGTTGCAATAATAAACAAAGTGAAATTCTAAAACTTACTTTGGTGGAGAATGAAGAAGATGAGAGTTGAAAAAGATATGGAAGACTATAAAAAGGTATCTAGAAATTATATTATTGAAAATTGTAAGTTTGTTATTACATATTTCTTTCTTTAGTGGAGGATGAAGAAGATGAAAGTTAAAGAAGATATGGAAGATTATTTCTTCCTTTAGTGGAGGATGAAGAAGATGAAAGTTAAAGAAGATATGGAAGATTATAAACAAGTATGTAACAATTATATTCTGGAAAAATGTGATATGTATTTCTTATTTTCCATATTGTTGAATTTGTTGTTATCATAGCAAACTGTGTTTACGATTGAATTATATATATACTCAAATAAATTTTGATATTTTGTGATTACAAGATTTGATATTTTTTTCCGAAGTTTAAGCGTCATTGACAATAATCATATATATGTGATTGAATTGTGTTCTTTAACTATTTTAAGATTTTTTCTATTGACATTAACATTGTTATTGTTGTGAGAATTTTTATGGTGTCTATTACTTCATTCCCAAAAAAGCATCCTTAAATCTTAGTGAAAAAATCTTTCACGATTAAAGGTTGAATTTTTTTGTCGAAAAGTTTCATAAATTTGGTTTGTAACAACCAATTTTTTTACGTCTAGGTTTTCAATTTTTATTTACATAACAATCAATATGAATAATCTTTTTATTCTCTTTTATTTTATTAGTTTAACATTAATATGTATTTACCATTATTTTTTATTTACAAAACAATCAATATAATATAATTAAAAAAGTTTTTTGTTTACGTTTCTTTTTTTAATTTTATACGAGTCTATTTATATAAATTTTATTGTATTAGTTTGAAAATTAATTTAATTAAAATATTTTAGCTTTATTTACTATATATTCATTTTCCATTTACATAACAATCAGCAAATTAATATCAATATGCTACTATGAAAAAAGTTAAGGAATGTGTGTAGGCATTTTGAGAATGATTGAATTATCGTTTTTTTATTATTTATCGAGTTTTTAGTTTTTTAAATTTATATATATATATATATATATATATATATATATATATATATATATATATATATATATATATATATATATATATATATATATATCATTAAATGATCAATATACCTCATTAACTGATCTAACTTTTCATATTCTTCTTTTAATTATTATGAATATATATACATAAATAAAATACTTATGATAATTTAATACATTTCAATATACATGATAAAAAAATTAATGAGTATGTGCACACATATTTATATATTTGTTTTGTCATTTTGATTTATTTTTAATCTGAACACATTAATTTCTAAACCTTTCATTTTCATTTTTTATTACATAACAATCAATATATAAAAAAGCCAATTTTATTACCCTTTATTTCGGTGACAATATATAATAAAAAACTATTAATGTTGTGATAAAACACATTTGAGATTATTTCTCTCATCAATTGAAGAAACCTATCATTAATTCAATAAAACATTGTGTGATAATCTATCTATCTTTTTTTATAAGGTATAAGAATAGTTTTGATATGGTTTTAATTCACGAAAATGTGTTTTTTATATTACTTTATTTTTATGGCCATACCATCTATTAACAAAATTTGTTATGCTTATTATTTGATTGTTTTTTTTTGTTGTTGTTTAGGCACCGATGATACTCTGGTTCGAAAAAACTTGGCCACTAACTTTCACTGTTTTGTTACAAGAAGGAAATGTATATATTTTGCAAAATTTCAAGATTGTAGAGAACTTTAGACCATTATTTCAACCATTTGTTTGTTTAGCTGTTTGAATTCGTGCAATCCATGTCAACTTTTAGGTTCTCTCCCATTTGAAGAGTAGACATATGCTTGGTCGGAAGTTATTGTATCATCTAAGTGTGTATTTGTTCATTTTAACAAATTGTCAGAGCTACCCCTCTTTCTAAAAGAAAAACATCGTGCAAAGGTATAAATTATACAAACAATGCAAAATTTATCCTCGGGCCCATCGTTAATGTTACTAATTTAATTCAGTTTACAAGTTATTTACTTAACATATATATATATATATATATATATATATATATATATATATATACATATATATATATATATATAAAAATTCCACTAATTAAATTCTTCTAATTTTTACAAGTGATATGAATGTGATTTGTTTATAGTTATATTTATCAACTAAGATGTATCTGTATGTTTATCTACATATTACCACCCAAATTACCGACGCTACCGCGTAGCACACGGTTTCCAAACAATTACTATTAAAGATAATTTTTTTACCATCAATAAGCCCTTTGTGATTTGAATATACAATACATTCTTATTGATATGCATAAAATATAATTTCTTTAACATTTGTGGAAAAGGTAGGTTTTGTCGTCCATATTATTGATATTTAATGGATTGAATAAAGTTGAAAATTTTGGGAGCTAATGAATGTTCAGCGATTAAGGTAAGAGTTTGCCGATTCTGGAGTCTTTGAACTAAAAAAGACCAAGAATTAATTAGTTTGGATAATGGTATGCCCACTTTGTAATATAGATTGATTTATACCAACTTACTTCAGAGAACCTAAATAGATACAGTAGTATGGAAGATTTGGTGTCGAAGTTCAAGCAGTTGTTGAAGGAGGGTTTGGTGTATACCATGAAAAATTTTCATGGTGGTTGCGAATTCTTGAGATATAGGGTTGTTAATTCAAATAACAAAATTGTACACTCTTTTAACAATAGTCAAGAAAGTAGAGGTCAAATGCACATTTGTATTAAATTTACATGATTTATGAATAGATTCGTGTATATGTTTGCTGAATGCGGTAGATAATTGCAATGTTGATGAATAACCTTTTAGTACTCAAAACTATAACTTTACCATGTTGGTCGTTTTAATTTTTATATTAAGCTATGCTACTATTAAAAACAACATGTATTCTGAATACCGCGCAACGCGCGGTACAGACCACTAGTATATATCAAAACAATAAATTTGCGGTGATATCTGATATGCCTTTAAAGTTAATATAAAAAAAACTCTTGATATCTTTTTCGTCCTCCTTCCAACTCAAATCCGGTTTGTTGTGTATTCTAAACGTATTTTAGTTATTGAGGTGGGTAAATGCTGATGCATTTGAACTTAAAATCTTGATTATCTTTACTATATTGTAAAACAATTAGAAGTGTACTCGTACAATATAGTGTGATACATCTCGATTTTAATGTTTTTTTATTTTTGTCAATTTTGTAATATAATTTTGAGTAGTTTTTAAAAAACGATAATGTTTTTTTTTAAATTGTTTAGTTTAATTTAGGTTTAATAATGATGTGAATTATTTTATGTTTAATAATATAATGTTTTTAAGAAAATAATAATTAAGGATTCTGTTAACATTCAATAATTATCATGATTATATTTTAGATTCTTTACAGGATGAGATGTTTATCCTGTATTTGATTAAGTTAAACATGCAATTTTAAACGATTGTACTCATGCATTATTACTTGTAATCTTGAATTTTAAGTAATATGCATCAATAAACAGTATTTAATGTATAAAAACTTGTTTTTAATAGTTTTTTTCAAACGTTTTATAATATAGTAAAGTATAGTTTAGCTTATTTTGTTAAAATTTGAAATTTACAGCTTACTATGTTTAACTTTTTACATGTTCAATACACGATAAGTATTAATTTATATTAATATAAATGAATACACCATAAATTTCAGATTTTTTAAACTGCATTATTTTTCCTTTCACATTTTACAATAGAAATTTATATCATGTTCCATTATACACCTAATAAGAATAATGCATTAGAGTATCTTCAACAGTTTTGCTAAAATAAAAAAAATTGAGTTTAGAGAGATAATAAGACACATTATATTTAAAAGGGAAATTAATTAAAATACCCAAAGTTTGACCAACTGTAACCAAAATACCCAAAAAAAATTTCATTTTGCAAAAATACCCAAAATACCCGCGATGGATCCCGCGATCGCGGGCTAGGGCTGACGTGGCACGTATTTTGGCCCCAAATGCCCCGCGAAGCCCCTCAACTTTGGCCGCGGTGCACTTTTGGTCCCTGCCCGCGATCGCAGCCCGCGATGGACCAAAATTTTCACTTTTGGTCCCTGAAAATTTACACTTTTGGTCCCTGTACTTAGACGAATCTTGCATGCTTTTACTGTTTTTTTCCACAATTATTGTACTTTGAAGACCGATTTGTGGTTGAAATTCATTTGCATGTTTGAGATTTCATCTATAAATATCAGTAATATGCAATTCACAATTCACACTTGTTCTTACTTTCTTTCTTGATTTCTCTCTTGCTTTCTTTCTTTGAATTGCTTTCTCTCTTCTCTCATTTCATCCACAAATGGCATCGTCATCAAACCCTAAGTCTACTCCTGAAAAAATGCCACCTCAAATCGAGGTCGCCATAGCAAAAAAGGAAAAGGAGATATATGAACTAACAGAAGAGTGGAAAAAAATGATGGACAGGAAGGCAGTCCATTTGAGAAAGATCGAAGAGGAAGACAGGGAGATCAAAAGGATGAAAGGGGATATAAAAGCTCGGGAGGCTCGTGTTCGTCGAGAACAAGAAGCAATTCACCATATTCTGCAAGACTTCGCAATTATTCAAGCGAAGGTAAACGAGAAGCAAGCTTGGATTGATGAAACTAAATCAATTTTTAAGTAGGTGGTGGTTATATTTTTTTTTGTTTTGTATTTTTTTTACTGTGTTGTTATTTGTATTTTTTTTACTGTGTTGTTGTTTTGTATTTTTTGTTGTTGTTAATTTCTCTGAAAAGTAGTTTTTAAGCCGCTGAACCACGGTTAGGTTGGATACATCATGCAAGGTCAAGTCAGAGGTTACCTCATTCGTGGGCCTACTCCTCTTGTAGAATATATGACAACCCTCAACTCATTTGCTAAAGTGTGTGCGGGTTGTGGTACACAATGGCCATACGTGGTTGCAAAAGCAGAAGCCGTTGAAGAAGGGTCAGAAAGATTGAAGATGAAGAGCTTGTTGGATGGAATACAAACTAGTTGTGTTATCAATGTTCATTTAGAAGCATATGTATGTGTGTGTATATATATATAATATGAAATGGGGTTTTGACAAGTTGGTATCACTGGACTCATTTAAGAATTGTGAAAATAGGTATTTGACGAATGATGATTCATGTGTGTTTGGAGCTGAAGTGTTTTAAACACACATGAATCATCATTCGCCAAATACCCATTTTCACAATTCTTAAATGAGTCCAGTGATACCAACTTGTCAAAACCCCATTTATAAACAATTCTACCTTCTCCTATTGCCATTCACGATATCTATAAACACATTCAAATAATAATAATTTAAAACGATTTAATGAATTAGTTAATATATGATTATTATGTTAATGCGATAGGAGTGTAAAACAAAATTGAAAAAAAATATGAGATGTACCATAAATTAAATAATTAACTATAATGGTGTAATTTGTTAAAATTAAAACGTATCTAATATGAATATATAAACAGACATGTGTACTCAGAGTTAACATTCACTGCCATGGATGCAAGAACAAGGTCAAGAAAATACTAAGAAAAATTGAAAGTCTCCTATTTTCTTTGTGTGTAAATATATAATACGAATATATATATATATATATATATATATATATATATATATATATATATATATATATATATATCATTTACAAACTAGTTGTGTTATCAATGTTCATTTAGAAGCATATGTATGTGTGTATATATATCATTTATAAATCAGTGTTTAGATCAACAGTATCATAAGGGTTTGTTCCATATGGTTCAAGCTGTGACGGGCCCGGGGTGTGACTGACAGAATGTCTCCTTGGCACGGTTGAAGGGGCGGGATTTGGACACTCTCCACGAGTGTGTCCTACGCATTGGCACCGAGTACATCTTCGTTGTATCGAACTTTCACCACGTGATGGACGTCGGTCGTTCTTTCTCGGTCTCCCGGCCCTGTTCTTATCCATTAAAGGTGGATAGCATGGTGGAAGCGGGTCGGGTGGATACACCCATGCTGCAGGGGGTCCAGCTGGGTTTATTACCTCCACGTATGTTTTTCGGTAATATTCGGACGTGAAGAAAGGTACAGCCAAGTCGCTGCAATCTGTACGACCCATATATGTTGCTGCAGCGAAGGCATGGCCGCACGGTAACCCAGATTTATCCCATTCGCGACACGAACAAAGGTGGTCTTCCATATTCACAATCGCGTGAATATAGTCATCATGCACCTCGTACTTCCCATACCCGATTGCTCTTACCGGCCATGTCGCCGCACGACGCGCCCTGTACTGAACGATATTCTCCGCCGTTGGTGCGAGTGCATTTTGTATCTTAGCTCCTTTTAGGCGTCGAATTTGGTACCACTCTTGTTGAAAGGCCCGAAAGTAGTCCATAAGATTAACAATCGGACATCTACGCGCAAAACGGGAGAGTGCATTCACAGACTCTGCACTATTCGAGGTCAGAATGTCATACCGTTGTCCAGGAAAATGGGCCGCGGACCACCTCTCCGGTCCAGCATCGTCAAAGACTTTGGCTGCTTCCTTGACACTGTATCGTAGCATATTCATGTACTTGTTAAACTCCCGATCCGTATATGCTCTGCATGCCGCCCAATAGACATCCTTGTAGGTGGTAATACGTTTGTCCTTGGATTTGGCGTTCATCTCCAAATGTCGACAGCATATGGCGTGAGGGGCGTTTGGGTACATGGCAGAGATTGCGGCGCTTATGGAAGGAGCCCTGTCAGACATAAACACCAACCCTTGCGGGTCTCCGATAGCTTGTCTCAACATGGACAGAAACCAAGTCCACTCGTCCCCGGTTTCGGACTTGCCTACGCCGAAAGCTACTGGAACGATGGAGTTATCCCCGTCCATGGCAACCGCCAGGAACATCATACCCAAGTAACGGCCCTTTAAATGGGCTGCGTCTATTATCAGGACACGACGTAGATTTTCCAGAAATGTGCGGATCTGCAAAAACATAGGTTAAAATGTTATAGTTTATAATGTGTAAATGTTATAGTTTATAATGTGTAAACATATGACGTGTTAAAATACGTACCGCGGGTCCAAGGGCCACGAAGCACATCTCAAACCGTCCACGTGAATCGGTCCGTAGCTGCGTGACAGTACCAGGGTTCTGCATCTGCAAATTATATAAATATGTCGGGAGTCGTTCATACGACTCCTCGAACGTGCCTCTCACCATAAACAGTGCATGGCAGCGCGCACACCACGCTTGGTGGTAATCAATCGTGACGCCGAACTGCCGGTGAACGTCGTGGACGATGTCCTTTAGACGCAATGACCTGCTAACATCAAGAAATTTGTTTTTCAGGATCGCACCCAAAGTCTTTTTGCCGGCTTGTTTGTGGTGGGGATTAAGTTGCGTCCTCGTACAAGTGTGTACGTCGTGCAACTTTCTAATCATTATCGCCCCTCCTTTGGGACCCGTGTGAATCGCGTACAACCTCCACTCACACTTTTCTCTAGCACATTCAACTACGTATTTGATTTTGTCAGATGCCCGCACGCGACTTTGGAAACCCTCTTCCAAGAACTTGAGTCCGATCTGACTTGCTAAGAGATCCTTCGAATCGAATATCTGACCTGCTGTTAAACTTTCGCTACGAATATAAGGTGTAGGTTCGTAGCTTTGTGTCTGGGTATGGGAGTCTGGAAGAATAGGGGGCATATCAAAAAAGTCATTTATCTGACTACATGATTTTCTACTAGGGGTATATTCTTCGTGATCATCATTATCGGTGTCTGATCTGTCTATTTCAGAATTACCCGTTCTGAAAACGTGGGTTTCGTCATCAGCAACTCCAGCAGTACGCCATTCGTGTGGTTGTGGTGATGGTGGTGGTGGTGGTTGTTGTTGTTGAGAATCAGGCTGCTCTATTTGGAGGTCTTCGTCATCGTCACCGTCGTCGTCACCGTCGGATACGCCGGGATACACAAAGAGTAATGGGGGTCTTTCTGAATCGACTGCAAGGTGCAGAAAAGTAGAGATATCCCCATCGTTGGATAAATCCACAAATGACCCATCGCCATTTTTAAACACTGACTTGCAAATATCAGAAGAGTTGATTCCACATTTTTGCATGGCGTATGCAACAAACTTCTGATAAGTATAGTTTACTGACACTTTTACACCATGCTTAGATTTATAAGCAAAATTCCACTCATTGTTATCTTGCACCCATTCACCATCAAAACAGAAATATAGCTTAGCTTTTGCAACAGATGAACTCATTTTTTCAGTAGTATCTCAAACACAAAATATTGCAGAAAGAAATATTGCAACAATGAAATCGTTGTGTGAGAATTATGGCTTGAATTTTACGTCTATTTATGAATGAAACAACCAACATATCAGAAAACCAATCTCTCATTTCATCCACAAACTGATATTCCAAAAACATTGATTTAACATTGATTGAAACATGCAATTGAATTTCAACCACAAATCGGTCTTTAAATTGCAATAATTGTGGAAAAAAACAGTAAAAGCATCAAGATTCGTCTAAGTATAGGGGCTGAAAGTGTAAATTTTCAGGGACCAAAAGTTGAAAATTTCAGGGACCAAAACTGTAAATTTTGGCCCATCGCGGGCTGCGATCGCGGGCAGGGACCAAAAGTGCACCGCGGCCAAAGTTTAGGGGCTTCGCGGGGCATTTGTGCCCAAAATACGTGCCACGTCAGCATATCCCGCAATCGCGGGACCCCATCGCGGGTATTTTGAATATTTTTGCAAAATTAAAAAATTTTAGGGTATTTTGGTAACAGTTGGTTTGACTTTGGGTATTTTAATTAATTAAAATACAATTTTACAAGGTCAATCTCCATATAACTCAACCTATTCAATAGGGTATTAGCTAGGGTTTTGAAATCCATTTTAATTCTTATTTAAAATAATAAACTATTTTCTCAATCAATTTCAAAATTAGGTTTAAAATGTTTATAAATAACTAACTTTTTAAAATATAAATATACATAAAATTAGGTTTAAATCTTTAATCAGATTGGAATTTTGGGTCGTCCACTTTAGCTACACAGGAAGATTCAAGAAACAGGGAAAGAGTTCGACGAGAGAAGGTTTTCTTCTGCCCACCTTATAATCAAATGTATGATAGATTTTTAGCGAATCAGAAAAATAAAAAATATAAGTCATTGTAAATTATTTTATTAAATATATTTTATTTTTTATTAGACTGGCAGCCACTATAATAGGAGAACCAGAGCACGCTCCCTTTGTTGAGATGCTCTGTTTCAGAAATTTTCATCGATAACAGCGTTCTCTGTTTTGATTCAGATGTCATAAGAGGATTTTCGCTCTAGAAATCCGCGAAAGTGGTTGGAGTTCAATTGAAACTATCAAAAGTTTTAGAGGCTCTGTTGCAACAGCTCATACTTATCTCAACACATTCAAATTTCAAAATACGGTATGTATCTGCATTTCCGTTTGAGTTTGTAATTTACGATCTGAATCAAGAAATTCGCATTAAAACCCTGTGAAATTTCTTTATTGATTCCTGGTCGAATAATCGTTGTTGTTTTGCACGTCGTTCCGTTGTTGATTGGTGTTAAAACCCTGTGAAAATGCTTTACTTTTGATTTACGATTTGAAAATGGTGTTAAACCCTGTGAGATGATCAAATGTCGGATAACTGAGGTCATTTTGGATGTCGTTCTGTTAGGTAGCGTTTGGTACGCAGAATTTTAATCTAGGTTACGTTGGAAAAAATGGTATTTTAGTAATCTTATGTTTTAGTCCCATGTTGTTCCACCTATTTTGGTGCAACAAAAAATCTTAAGTTTTGTCCCATGAAAACTTGTTTTTTCCCATGTTGTCCCGTCTGATTTTTGTCCATGGTGTACCAAACATGGGACTATTTTTTTTGTCCCGTCCCGTCTCATCCAGAGGAACGCACCCTTATTGATTGTATTTTTTTTTCAGGATGCTATGTTTTTTCTTTTGAAAGGCAAGGCAAACTTTCATTCAAAACCAAATAACATAAGTTCATTAAGTTGTACATGACCAACCGGGCAATTAGACCCGATCAAAGAAACGAAGCACGAACAAAATAAAGAGAAGAAAAGATTCATGCTGGTTTGCGAGGAGTAAACCACACATGAGCCTCCCCCCTTGCAAAAACTTGTGAAACCGAAACAAAAACAACATCTTATACAGGACAGCCGCTGGTCTTAAAACCATGCAGGCGCTGTCCCAAATCAGCCCAGCCACAGCTTTACCAAACAGCAGCGAAACGAGTCAGTTTTGACGCATCGCTACGCCAACGAACCATCAACGAAAGCTGCACAGCCTCTGTCCTACGCAAATAGCCGCTGTACCCATACATCTTGCAACCAATCCAGGCAATTTAACCACCTGCAGCGCTGGAACAGACCATATGGTCACCTGAACACAGACACATAACCGTACTGTTTAACAAAGAATATCTTCCGGGGAACTTAGCCACACTGCCCAATCTAATTTCCTGTCCCGAACATGTTTAGAGATCCACTCAAAGCTGCGACACTGGAATTCAGGATGCTATGTTGTTTTTAAGTTTAGAATATATTGTTTGTGTACATACATGTATATGCTAATTCAGCGTCTGAACCATTCATATTGCTATGTGTTTAACATGCGTAGCTAGTGTTATTATCGTGATTTAATTTTAGTTTTTTACATGACTGCATTAAGTTCAAGACAAATCATCATCTGTATATGTAATTTGAAGTTTATCTTAAGAGATGAAGATTTTACTGATGTTTAGGTTTTGAAGATTTGGAGAGAAGGCTTGATCAGAGGGAATGAAGAATTCTGAAACTGATTACATCTTTCTTGCTGAGAGTGAAAATGAGGATGAAGGTAAAGATTTGGATGGAGATGAAGATAAGGATTTTGATGAAGATGATGGGAAGGATTGTGATTTTGCGGAAGATGCCGAGGATGACCCTTACCGTATGGGAAAACCTAATTCTCTGGAAACAGCATGGCCTCAAAGTTACAGGTACACCCCTCCCCCTTTTGGTCACTTAACTATGGCTTGTATGTGTGTGTAAACTCCTGAATCGTTGATGAAAATTTGTATGGTTCTATTTTGATCCTTTATTTTCTTTTTCTCTTAATAAATTAGAGGACATTTTAAGCCATTTAATTATTTGACAATCAAAGAGAACATTTTAAGCCATTTAATTATTTGATAATCAAAGAGGACATTTTAAGCTATTTATTTGATAATCGCACATTTTCATATCTTCATCAAACGTTATGATGGTAAAAAAATAGAAGTTCTTCTAATGGAACAAAGTAGAGATGGAGATAAGTCAGATAACTGAGAATGTAGAATTGCATGTTCATGGCTTCTTTTCCTGATATGATGTTTCAGGAAGTCGATGGATCTTTACGGTAATGTAGCATCTCCAAGGTTAAACTTTCTGGGGTCTCCTAGTTTATCATCACTAGGCGATTCATTCATTTCCTCATCACCTAAAAGGAGGTGCACAAGTTTTGGAAAACCTCTCCTTTTTCCCGGAGATGACAACCAGCAACCACAAGAACATCATGCTTCTGATCATTCACTTCATCGTCAACGTACATCTTCTGCCAAAAAGTTACCACAACATCATCAATCTCAGAGTAGACAAAGTTCATTCGCCCAAGCTGTGGTTAATGGTATGTGAACACTTTTGATCTTGTTTCCAGGCATCCTCCATCTTTGAAAGAGGAGATACCAACTCACATAGACAAAATACCAAAAACTTATTTGCCTTATATACTCTTTCTAAATGTGGGAAAGGCTGGGCCTTATATATATATATATATATATATATATGATCTAATAGAATGTGGAGATGAATAAGTTGGTGTGAGAAACTAAAATGGTGTGATTTGCAAATACATGAAACCACCTTTGAGAAATATCCACACCAATGGTGGATGATACTGTTCAAACATGTTGGTAATTTCCATTAGCAGAAGTGAATTTGAATCTTCATTTATCTGGCGGCATTGTACATTAGTCATAACTTCCTAGCCATGCCTGATGACTTTCTTGTAGGCGTTAATCTTCTTTGTGGAGTAGCACTTCTTTCTACTCCTTATGCAGTCAAAGAAGGAGGATGGGTTGGGCTGTCGATATTGTTTATCTTTTGTGTTCTTGCATTCTACACGGGCATCCTACTCCGCAACTGCTTGGATAGTCGGCCTGGTCTTACAACTTACCCAGATATTGGTGAGGCCGCCTTTGGGATGGTTGGACGTCTATTCATCTCTGTAAGTTTGATTATGTATATATACATACATACATATAAAAGATACTACCCAACTGATTATTTATATAATTGATAATTAATCAACCATGAATTCTCATGTTCTTCACTAGTTCAATGCATCTGTTTTCTTGCTTAACAAAAGTTGTTTTGTAAGCTTGTATATTGTTATCAATGTAAACTCATGAAAGGCTAAAGTACAATACTTTACTTCTAAAGACTAAAGCATAACTTTGCTGGAATATTTAACTAGTTTACTCAAATAGCTAAAGCCATAAAGGATATTGACAAAATAGCCATTTTCTCTCCCGGGTCGCACAAATAGCCAACGGGTCCGCATGCTGACCCGACCCGGTTAGTGCGGACCGCAATCAAACACATGTCAATCTCTTATTACCCCTAGAAAATCGATTTTCCTTAAAAAAATAAAATTTTGACCCATGTACGCAATTGCAGACCTAGTTTTAAAAGAAAACAGCCATATTGAGCAGGTCCTAGGAGTGCGAGTGCGGACCTATTGGCTATTTGTGCAAAACCAGGAGAGAAATGGCTAGGAGGTCAATTTCTAATTTTCCTTTGGCTATTTGAGTCAATTTCCCATTTCTTTGCCCATCATAAAGAATGAAAACTTGTGCAATTTCTTAATCTCTTTGTATTTTAGTTATGACCAAATGAATGTTGTAGATCATTTTGACAGTTTCTTTTTTACATTTTCTCAACAAAACTGGAGTTGTTGAAAAAGAAAATGATTACATTTACATTGATGGGAGTTAACAGTATGACAGATTGCTGATCAATATTATTTTTCTCTTGTTTACTGTTCTGATGCAGATAATTTTGTACGTGGAGTTGTATGTAAGTATCTCTGCCCAACTGATGCATTGAAATCCTGATTGTTGCTTAAAGTCATATCAGCTCCACATGCTCAAATTCACACAAATTAAGTACAGGAATCATAAATTGTGTTGAGCTTTCTTCCATAATATCCCCATTAAAGTTATGGCAGGATTCAAATCCCCATTTCCCATTATTGCTAAAATCTTATAGTAAAGGTACAATGATATTTTGGGGTGTATAAGAAATCTAGCATCTCACTTTATATTTGTGTCTTATATGCTAGAAGCTGTCTTAATTTCTGGTCACTTGACTTTGGTTTTAATTAGATATCCCATCTCGTCCACTGCAGGCAGCGTGCGTTGAATTAATAATCTTGGAGAGTGATAACCTATCTTCTTTGTTCCCAAACGCACATTTAAATCTCGGAGAATATCAACTGAGTCCGCACTATTTGTTTGCAATTATGATCACTCTTGCTGTTCTTCCTACAGTTTGGCTTCGCAACTTAAGTGTTCTCAGTTACATCTCCGGTTGGTGCAGAATGATTATCGTCAAACATTTTAATAGTTTATCAACTTTTTGAGTTCTAACTTTGGTATATATGCTTTGTATCCAGCTGGTGGTGTATTTGTAACCATTTTGTTGGTCATTTGCTTGTTTTGGATCGGTTTGGTGGATAACGTTGGCTTTCAAACTCAAAGCACGACGACATTAAACCTCTCCACTTTGCCTGTGTCTATTGGGATATATGGTTACTGTTATGCAGGGCATGCCGTTCTTCCTAACATCTATACGTCCATGGAAAAACGAAGCCAATTTCCTCTAGTCCTCTTAGTCAGGTAAGCACACTTTTGCACTGTTCAATACTCCGAAACCAAATAAAGAGTAAAGACTTTTATCAACAGGAGTATTTTGTTTTTTAACTTCATTCTATTTAAAGCTTTGCAATATGTACTTTTCTTTACGCTGGAGTTGCCATTATGGGCTACATGCTGTTCGGAGAATCAACAGAATCACAATTCACTCTCAACCTGCCTCCAAATTTGCTTGCCTCAAAAGTTGCTGTCTGGGCTACGGTACGCAAACTATAATATAAATGATTCAAAGTCGATATGATTATCAAAATCTTTCTTACTTTAAGTCTATATCCACACATTTGCTAAACCTAACATTAGACTAGAAGATTTCATGTTTTCATCTGCTTAATGTGCTAAAAATTGTATGTACAATTAGTTCCAAAATTTCTTTGTACTCATCTATGTCAGTTTTTTTTTCTTTTGTAGGTAATCAGTCCATTTACCAAATATCCTTTTGCTTCAAGTGATTATCTAACCTCTTAAAACCCTTAAATTCTTCTTTATGAAAAATAACTGTCTCTACTCAAATTGAGTAGACGTCAAATCTGCTTACATCCCACCCCCAAACCACATCTACACGGAAAAATATACCAAATTCGCTTGGTTTGGTTTGGAAACTATGTCTCTTTTATTTGCAATGATCTAATGTTAAGTATGTGATTGTGGTCGCTTAACAAGAAGCACATATGCTTTAACCATAGCCCCGGTTGCTTTGAGTCTGGAGGAATTGATACCATCAAACACTTCCATGTCTCACTTCTATTCCATCCTCATTAGAACAGTGTTGGTGATCTCTACTTTACTCGTAGCCCTCTCCGTCCCCTTTTTTGGTAAGTTATCCCATTACGTATTGACACATTTCTTTTTGATCCTATTGGCTTTCATTGTCGGAATACATCACCATTCACAATCTATTATTTCTTTCACAGGTCTGGTGATGTCGCTAATCGGATCTTTACTGACAATGCTTGTGGTAAGTTCTTATTTATCTTGTCAAACGTTTAAGTTCCTGCTTTTGCTCTTCCTAGAACGAACTAAAAGATCATGCGTAATATGTTTAGTATTTACACATTGGATGACCATAAAAACTAACGCAAAGTTTTGTTGCTCCAGTCCTTGATATTTCCTTGCGCTTGTTTTTTGCGGCTCGTTAAGGGAAATGTAACTCGCCTTCAGGTATCACATATATAAAGGAACATGCTATATTATCTCACAATCCACACCCCAAGAAAGCATTATTTGTGAAAGTATGTGTGGTACCATCTCTTTGTTTTTCTCTTACTCATCCTTTTTTTGGGTTGGTAGGTATCGCTCTGCGTATTAATCATTACAATCGGCTCCGTCTCGTTAGCGTTTGGAACCTACACAGCATTGTCTGAAATCATTCAGCAGCTATGATCGTGTTTTGGTACTAAAATCATTACAATCGGAATAGACAAGTTATCGAAATAGACAGTGAGCACTTCAGAATGCTACTACTTGGTTGAATTGGATCTATACATGATAGTTGTATAAAAATCCAATGATAAGCATATCATAAATCATAGTTTTTCATCCAAGATAACTATATCACGTCAATATTGAAATAAAATCAGACGATAAATTACTTAACTAGTCATGTCAAATAAATACCCTAAAGTAACCTTCCCGATATATATATATATATATTCAATAACTAGTGTCTGCACCGCGCGTTGCGCGCAGTAGAAACAACTTTTTCAAGAATGTGTTGGACCGAGTTAGGTATAACATAAAAATCTCGGTTAACAATTAATGAAATAAAATGTAAAACAATAAATATATTCTTAAGTGGTTAGTTTGTATGTATCAATAATCGTTTGTTGTTATAAAGAATTTGAGATACACTAATAATAATTTTGTTGTTGTGTTATGTAAAACTCAAACGACATGTCTTGCAACCACTATTGTTGTACAAAGATTTTGATAAAATATTTCTTCATAAAAGGAAAGCCTGAAACTAGTAGACCATATAAATTGCCACAAAAAGACAACCACTTTGTTTATTTATTTATTATATATTTAAATAATGTATTAAATATTATATTTATATTATAATAAGAGATAAAATATATTTGTGCTATATAAGAGTATGTGACTGGAAAAATTAAATGGTCGGTATATGACATGTAAATCCATAAAATTATGAGTTATATGTGTTAGAAAAAATTTATCGTGCCAAAATATGAGAAGCTCACAAATGATTTCTAAGGTCCTAAAACGAGTAGAAATCCAAGTGCACAATAAACCCAACAACAAATGTGGATAACAAAAATCTAGATGTTGCACAATAATTCTCTAACGTAGAAAATAACCCATACGAGATATATATATACGTATAGATAAAAACGATGAAAGCGTTAGTATCTATAAATATATATATATATATATATAGCGAGATATATATATATATATATATATAAGTGTATATATATCAAATAAATATATATATATATATACCAAAGTGATATATATATATATATATATATAGAAAGCAAGATCACAACAAATAACACCGAGATTTAACATGGTTCCACTATCGATGTGATAATGTACGTCCACCAAAGAGAGAGAGCAAGAATATTATTACCAACCGGGAGAGATTACAACGTGTTATCGAGATTTTCTCGATCAACTAATCAGCTACCAAAATCTTCCTCGATATATATATATATATATATATATACACCACCGAGAGGAAGAAAAACAAGGAGGAAGAAGAGATGAAGTCTAAGATGACTTCACCCCTTTTACAAGTGTTTGAGAGGTTTAGTGTGTTGGTGTGGTGTGGTGCAAGTTTTCCTCAAGCAAGCCTCCTCTTTTATAGTTGAAAATCAAGAGAATATTCTTGCAAGTTGGCAATTGGTTGGCATTGGATGGCATTGGTATGCTATAGCATGTGGAGACATTTTAATGCTATAATATATGGTAGCATACAATGTTTTCTACTTGGAGCCCAAAGAAAGTTGTGGCTCTAATTAATCCACATTTCTCATGCATCACGACTTGTACATCGTGCTTCGAGAATTGCACAACATCTTAAATGAAAAACTAATTTGTTTTTCAACACTCCACCATGATGTGCAAATCTCCTGACGAAAACAGAGCACGAACGATCTTGAACGAATAGCTGATAGACAGGGCCGTGCCAATGGTTTTGGATGCCGTGGGCGAATTGCAAAAAATATGCCCCTAATATAATAATTAATAAACTAAGAACACGATTTTTTAAAGGGGTTTGGAACCTAG
Organism: Saussurea involucrata; assembly: GCA_033807775.1. Lineage (NCBI taxonomy): Eukaryota > Viridiplantae > Streptophyta > Magnoliopsida > Asterales > Asteraceae > Saussurea > Saussurea involucrata. Next base: position 40,458,164 of record CM066315.1, read on the forward strand.
TCAAGCTAGGCGGCTCATCCCCATGCCGATTATTATTAAAAAAAGAAAGTTACAACGAGGGGGACATAAACCAAAACCCCGAACAACAAAACAAATACAATATCACCTAAATCGTTGTCTTCGTGCATGTCGTGAAGTAAAATCATCAATTAATCTATCATGGTCAACATTTGCTAAAAACTTACTTTCGATGCTCAAAATTGTTAATCCGTTAAGCCTCTCTTGACTCATGGTACTCCGCAAATATGACTTCAATAGCTTTAATTTTGAAAAACTTCTTTCGGCGGATGTTACCGTGACTGGTACGGTCAACAATATCTTGTAGGCAACCAACCACTTACGATCATGGCAATCACCATTTCCTAGCTTACGAATATAATGCGAACAAGAAAAATGTCTGTTTTGTTCATCTTTTGGAAAATCGATATTAGTTTCTCTAAAAGGCCCTTTTTCTTTAAGCAAATCTTTCATTTTTGAATTCAAATTATCCCAAACACTTGGCTCAAAAATATTCAAAGGTGGCTCAACAACATGTGGCTCATCAACAAGTGGTTCATCAACATTAGGCTCATCAACATTAGGCTCATCAACACGTGGCTCATCAAGTGGTTCATCAACATTAGGCTCATTAACATTTTCATTAGAACGAGGACTTTCAATGGGCTTTTCTTGCCTAACAAGAAATTTATTTAACGATCCTTGTAAAGATTGTGCAAATTCGTCTTGTTTTTTTCTTTCTTTTTCTATTTTGAGCACCCGACGGTTGTGATCTAGGAAACATTTTTTTAACCACTTATCAAGTAACACATGTACCAAATGAAATAGGCAAATAACATATTCTCATAAATCGGCAAATAACAACTCAGATTATGCAAATAACAATTAGTCAATTAACAACTATCAAGTACCAAATAGACAAATATGAAATAACAACTCACTGAACTCAGATTATGCACAATTGCACATTTTTAACCTAACATTCTAACAATTACCAAATATGCAAATAACATCAAATATTCAAAATCAAATTGAAATAGACAAATAGTAATCAATGAGAAGTTAGAACTAGAAGGAAAACACCTGATTTGTAGCAAAATCTGAAAAGCAAATGAAACCCACTTCCCTGCTGCCCCTGCACTGCTGCACAATCGAGAGAAACGGGCAGAACCGCAGAAAGAAGTCTGATCGACGACTACGAGCCCACTGCCCCTGCACAATCGAGAGAGAAACCGGCGTCCGGCGGTCTGAATATCTAATTTCTGAAGTCTGATCGAGAGATGAGAGAAGCCGAGAAGGAGATAGGCAGCGGCTACAATTTTTTTTAAAAAAAAGGGTATAAACTGAACCTAGTATGGACTAAAGGGATGTTGGGCTTTGATGCCCTCTTGGGCTTTGCTGCCCTGGGCCACCGCCCACTTTGCCCAGCACCAGGCACGGCCCTGCTGATAGAGATTGCCACGAGGTAACCAAATGCATTTTGACCGTGACAAGCTTCGGCTCGGCCATCACCCGTCAAAGCCAAAAGCAAAATCCTCAAGTGTGCAATCTTAGCGAAACAAATGAGTTCAACAACTCCAAGAACACGTTCCAAGTAATAATTCCCCAAAGATGTCGTTTTGTCACCTGTGGTAATACCTTCTCTCTCTCGCAAAGTGCCCAACGGCACTAACACAAACGGAGCTGGATCAAGTTTGAGCAATGCCCAAACTTGGCTGGCGGTAGCGACTTAGTGAACATATCAGCGGCATTGTCGTCTGTCAGGACTTTCTTCAAATAGACGACCTTCGCTTCATGTAGTCTAACAAGATATGCATCACGCACATTTATGTGCTTTGTCCGGGAGCTGAAAGCCAAATTAGTTGCCAAATGGATGGCACTCTGATTATCACAGAGAATGCGCACGGAAGTTTGCTCGAAGCCCAAGTCATTTATCAGTTCTTTCAAATACACCGCTTCCTTTGCAGATTCAACCGCCACAACAAGTTCAGCTTTTGTGGTCGACAATGCAACAATAGACTGTAATCGTGATCTCCAACTGACGGCTGTTCCACCCAAGGTAAATACATAACCGGATGTGGATCTCCAACCTACTCGATCACCTGCATAGTCAGAATCACAATATCCAACAATTTCACAGTCATTGTGCAAACCAAATATAAGACCATGTTTCTCGGTTCCCTTCAAGTATCGGAATGCCATTTTAACGGCTGCCCAATGTGATCGACCTTGATTCGCGAGAAACCGACTCACTACTCCGACACAATGTGCGAGATCGGGACGGGTACACACCATGGCATACATGAGACTCCTGACCGCACTAGCATATGGAACTTTTGACATTTCGGCCTCCTTCGTGTCGTCCTTCAGACAATCTTCACTCGTAATCTTGATGTGCTTCGGTAGCGGAGTGCTAGACATCTTGGCACCATCAAGATTGAACCGTTTCAGAATTTTTTGAATATACGCTCGTTGTGTCAACCTGAGTGTCCGAGACTTTCTGTCCCGCACGATTTCCATGCCCAAAATCTTCTGCGCCGCACCAAGATCCTTCATTTCAAATTCTGACTTCAATTTATCTTTCAGACGTTCGATCTCTGACCGGTCCTTGCAGGGAATAAGCATGTCATCTACATAAAGAAGTAAGTAAGTGAAAATACCACCACTTTGTCTATGATAGACACAAGCATCCTTTTCACTACGTTCAAATCCCAGAGTGAGCATAAACGAATCAAACTTCTTATACCACTGACGAGGCGATTGTTTAAGTCCATAGAGGGACTTCTGGAGCTTACATACATATTTTGGTTTGCTGTCGGAAATGAAACCATCAGGTTGTTTCATATAGATAGTTTCCTCCAAGTCTCCGTGTAGGAAGGCGGTCTTCACATCTAGCTGTTCTAGCTCCAAATCATGAATAGCCACAATCGCTAAAAGAACACGAATAGATGTATGTTTAACAACGGGAGCAAAAATATCGTCATACTCGATACATTTTCGTTGTGCAAAGCCTTTAGCAACGAGACGAGCCTTGTACCGATTGTCATCTTTGACTTTGAAAACCCACTTGCAACCAATAGCACGACTGCCCTTTGGCAATGGACATAAGTCCCAAGTGATGTTCTTCGAGAGAGCTTCCATCTCTTCTTGCATGACACCAAGCCAATTTGAACTGCGGGTTGAGGCCAACGCCTCTTTTACATCAAGCGGCTCTTCTTGTCCTACATGCAAAGCAAACTCCAGCTGATCTGTAAAACTCATGTTAGCAAAATCCCAATCTCCATACCTGTTAGGCGGACGAATAGTCCTTTGACTACGCCTGGTAGGTGCAATAACTGGGATTGTATCGCCTTGGTCTCCACCATCATTCAGAATCTCTTCTTCAGAATCACTAGTAGAAGTCACTGGCAGAATGACTTCTTCAACAGTATCGGGTGATTCTAGAACAATATCAGGAACGAATGAACTGGGAATATTAGGACTGACTACTGTCTCTGCATCATCGGCAGTTGGAGCAACAGTAGTAACGACTTTCGAATTTTGAGAGGACTGAGGATCATGTGACTTCAACAGGACCGATTCATCAAACGTGACGTATCGAGAATGAATCACCTTACGAGTCAAGGGGTTCCAGATTCGGTAACCCTTGATACCATATGTATAGCCGAGCAAGAATCCTTTGGTGGCATTAGGATCCAACTTGTCCTGGCCTGAAACATGAACGTAAACAGGACAACCAAATACACGTATGTATTTCAAACATATGTTTCTTTTACCTCTCCAAACCTCTTCCGGAATCTTTCCCCCGATGACCGAACAAGGTAACATGTTAACAATATGCACCGCTGTGTAAAGTGCTTCTGCCCAGAAAGATTTGGGGAACTCCGATGTTGACAACATACATCGGACCTTTTCAAGCAAAGTCCTATTCATCCGTTCGGCTACCCCATTAGATTGAGGATCGCCCGGAGTGGTGTAGTGACGGTGGATGCCTTTACGCGAACAGAAGTCCTTGAGGTTACCACTAGTAAATTCTCCACCGTTGTCAGATCTAAGCACTTTTAACTTCTTGCCAGTCTCGACCTCTACTCGTGCCAACCAAGTCTTGAACGTATCGAAGACACCTGACTTGAACTTTAACACATACACCCAAAGCTTATGTGAGAAATCATCAATAAACGAAACAAAGTATTTACCTCCACTGAGGGACGGAGTACTGGATGGTCCCCAGACGTCTGTATGAACATAATCGAGGATTCCTTTAGTGTTGTGTTTTCCAACACCAAAAGAAACACGCGTCTGCCTTCCTTTGACACATCCCGAACAAAACTCTAGGCTAGCAGGAACAGAGACTTTAATGAGCTTCCGCTTGTGCAAAATCTCCAAGTTCTTCTCGGATGTGTGACCCAAACGAAGATGCCATAAGCGAGCATCACCAAGATTCTGAGAAATATCGGCCACACACGATTCAGAAGAAATAGTCTCGCCAATCAAATGGAAAAGATTATTTTACGCCCGTTCGCCTTTCATTACAATAATACTCCCTCTAGAGATGCGCAAACTCCCGTCATCGATTCGAATCTTGCAGTCTAATTTGGACAATTGTCCAACAGAGATCAAGGAACGAGTCATGGATGGAACAAAATTGACATTATTCAATGTCCGAATACATCCATCGAACATCTTGATCTGCACAGCACCGATACCCTGAGTGACATACGAAGTACTGTTTCCCATATAAATACTGTTACCTTCAACTTTTTCGAAGGTAGAGAAACAGTCCCGGAATGGTGTCATGTGGCAAGATGCCCCAGTATCTAGCACCCATCGCATGTCACCTTGTGGTGGTGCAACTGTGGCAGAGAAGCCTTCTTGCTCCTTTTCGGCTGCAACGGCTGAGGTGTCCGCGTTGTTTTTGTTTTTAAGACTCTTAACCCAATGACCTGGCTTGTGGCAATAATTACAGTTGCCACGCGCCTTTGATTTCCCCCGAGAACCAGGTCGGCGAGACAGAGAGCGCCCACGGTTTCTTCCTCTTGAAGAATGTTGATCGTCTCGGCCTTTGTCAACAAATAGGCCTTGACTGTAATTATTCTCTCTGTGATTGTTACCGATTCGCATCTGAATTCGTTGGTCTTCAGAAATTATTCATGTTTTCACATCAGACAAAGAAAGAGTTTCTCTTCCGTAAATAAAATTGTTAGTGAATTGGGAATATTTATCGGGAAGTGAATACAACAGGATCATAGCAAGTGCTTCTTCATCTTTTGCAAGAAGCGCATCCGTTGCCTTCAAATTCATGATAATGTCTTCGAATTCGGTCATGTGCGCTTTGATTGTTGTGCCTTCCTTCATTTTGAAGAAGAGACACGACAGCATCGGTAACAATCTGTTGGTCAAAATTTTCTTGAGATATAGATTCTCAAGCTTGCTCCAAATACCTGCAGCTGTCTTTTCAGACACAATCTCAGATATAACATTTTCTCCCATAGCCATCTGCAAAGTAGTAAATGCCCATGCTTCCATTTCTTTAGCCTTAAGGTCAGACATATTAGGGTCTAACTCATCTTTAGCAAATACTACGGGATGGACTCCATTTTTCCTAAGTGCCGCAGATGTTGTGAACTGCCATTTACCAAAGTCACCGTCCTCATTCCAAGTCTGTATACGAATCCCAGCCTCGGACAAATTAAAGGTACCTTCTTGGTACGGCTTTTGGGACTGGTTTGAGGAACCGGCTCCAAATGGGTTTTCTACTTCAGCCATAGAGAAAACAAAATGTGCAAACTAGTTTATGTATATTTTCTACACAAACCCAAATCTAGATCCGAAGCTCTGATACCAATTGTTAGTAAAAATTTATCATGCCAAAATATGAGAAGCTCACAAATGATTTCTAAGGTCCCAAAACGAGTAGAAATCCAAGTGCACAATAAACCCAACAACAAATGCGGATAACAAAAATCTAGATGTTGCACAATAATTCTCTAACGTAGAAAATAACCCACACGAGATATATATATACGTATAGATAAAAACGATGAAAGCGTTAGTATCTATAAATATATATAGCGAGATATATATATATATATATATATATATATATATATATATATATATATATATATATAAGTGTATATATATCGACGAAATATATATATATATATATATATATATATATATATATACCAAAGTGATATATATATAGAGAAAGAGCAAGATCACAACAAATAACACCGAGATTTAACGTGGTTCCACTATCGATGTGATAGTGTACGTCCACCAAAGAGAGAGAGCAAGAATATTATTACCAACCGGGAGAGATTACAACGTGTTATCGAGATTTTCTCGATCAACTAATCAGCTACCAAAATCTTCCTCGATATATATATAGACACCACCGTGAGGAAGAAAAACAAGGAGGAAGAAGAGATGAAGTCTAAGATGACTTCACCCCTTTTACAAGTGTTTGAGAGGTTTAGTGTGTTGGTGTGGTGTGGTGCAAGTTTTCCTCAAGCAAGCCTCCTCTTTTATAGTTGAAAATCAAGAGAATATTCTATGGAATATTCTTGCAAGTTGGCAATTGGTTGGCATTGGTATGCTATAGCATGTGGAGACATTTTAATGCTATAGCATATGGTAGCATACAATGTTTTCTACTTGGAGCCCAAAGAAAGATGTGGCTCTAATTAATCCACATTTCTCATGCATCACGACTTGTACATCGTGCTTCGAGAATTGCACAACATCTTAAATGAAAAACTAATTTGTTTTTCAACAATATGATTAAGCAAATATGTAAAATTGTTCACTCTAAAGTTAATTATATAAAAACACAAGAAGCTAGTAAAACAATTTTTTTTTGTAATAAAAAAAAGCAAGTTGTATTGTTAGGGGCCGTTTACTAAATGCTTAACCCGGTAAGCGCTTACTAGTCAAATTTAACGCTATCACTTACTTATTGGATAAGATTTTAGTCCGCCAAATCGGTTTCGTATGCAACAATTCATCTGGTAAGCGCTTACTAGTCTAATTTAGCGTTATCACTTAGCGGGTAAGATTTTAGTCCGTCAAATCGGTTTCGTATGCAACAATTCACCCGGTAAGCGCTAACCGTGGTAAGAGTCGTCGCCATCACTTACCGGGGTAAGACTCGCGGTCCTTTCATTCGCTTACCGGGTAAGATTTTTGGTCATTGTCATATCAATCCGGTAGGTAATGTGACTTGATAAGCGCTTACCCGGGTAAGTGTTTGGTAAACGGTCCCTAAGATGATTCCCAAATTGGTTGCATATAGAAAATTATAACTAGCAGTCATATGAGAAGTAGTTGATCGAACAAAAAAGAATATATCAAAAACAAAATTTGTATTATAAACTTTTGCTTATATAGTCATCAGAGTGATAGATGTGCAGTCAAAATTAAAGATATTATATACTTAAACTCATTGCTATAATTAAATAAAATGAAATGGAGTAAGAGTATTTGAAAAAATCAAATGTAATATAAATTAAATTGTTATAAGCATATACCAATAGATATTAGAAAAGTAAAATAAATGTCTTTAAGAAGTTGATTGTTTGGAAATTTAAGTTAACTAAATTGGAGTAAAATTACCAAAAATTCCTTTGAAATACACATATTTTGTTAAGGAAAAATCTTTAACTTATTTAATATTTTAAAATTTCAAAATAATGATAAAATTCCTATAGAGAAAAATATATATTTACCTTGTTAAAATAGATATTTAGTTTAAAATTCAAAATTATATATCCTTTTATAAGTTTAAACTTTAAAGTTTAAACCGCCTAAACCGGTTAGACCAAAGCGTCTAAACTGTGGACCAGTTTGAGCGGTCTGGACACTTGATATCAAACCGTTCGTTTGAAAATTTAATAAACCACTACTTGCGGTTTGGCTTGTGGTATGAGGGGTTAAACCGTCCAAACCAGACCGTGAACACCCCTAAATCCTAGTCTAATGAAGTATCGACTACAGTAAAGATCTGACGGAAATAAGTGATATGACTCAAGTAAATGCCGACTAAAAAACAATTCACATAGAACATATGAGAGAAGCAAACGAAAATTGAAAAAAGAAATGATATGATTTTCAACCTTCGAAGCTTATCCAATCTCCTCATCACCCACACGACCCTCTCTTTTTAATTTGTGGAAGTATGTGTCTTGTTGTGCCAAGGGATATGAGGTTAATGATTAAACTATAATGTACGTCTCAATTGATTCAATGGTCTCAACTTGTACAATCAGATCAAGTTTAAAGCAGGACCGTCAACATAAAAAAAACATCCCCTTTGCACCGCTAAAGGTTTGAAACCCAGTTCAACGACTTGTAGTGTGTTCTCTCACAATTAGTCGGAGGAAGATATTTAGACAACCGTGGAGAAAGAAAGAAAAGAAAAAAGAACAGGTAGCTAGACACGGACACGATTTATAGTGTGTTCTTTAAGATAAACCTTTTTCACTTTCCTTGGTCAGTGCAGGAAGTCTCATTATTTATTTTTAGTAAACACTTCCATGCCTCTCATTATTTATTTTTAGTAGACACTTCCATATCTCTTAATCTAGTAAGAATATCTCTCCAGTAAGAGGTAATAAGTTGCATGTAAACGGTCCCTTAATGAACATCTTCATGGAGCAAAGAAGCTAAAACTTTGTTTCGACCACATATTAAACATGCCTAAGGCCATCCTCAGCGCATAACTAAAAGCCCTCTTGCCACCTCATTTTTTTAATTCTTTTATTTATACATTTAATTATTTAACAAAATAAAAATATTTATATATTTTTTAATAAATAAAAATAAGATAAATAATAAAAATAAAAATTCATATCATTCATTAAAAATAAAAATTACAAAATACAAAACACTACCAATTATGAATTTTTTTAATTTGCTCTTTTCTCTTTAAAGTAACCCTCAAAACGTCTCCCGTAAGGCGATCATGCGAGGTCATGAAAAACTCGAAGTCTTTCTCAAATCGTTTTGAGCGTTCGATTTCGAGTTCTTGTTCCAACCTATCTCGTTCGAGTTTTGAGCGTTCGATTTCGAGATCGAGTTTTTTCATTTTGTATTCCATTGTATCATCAATCTTGTCGTTGAACGTCGTCAACAACTGAGTAACACTTTCGTTCGTATTCGACCCGGACGTATTACTCGTTGATGTTTTATTTGCCTTGTTTCTCCCGATGGGTCGTTGAAGTTGCTCGATGAAGTTGTCGTCATCGTCATCATCGGAAGGTTTGGTACGTTTTGAACCCCGCGATGAAGTTGTCGTCATCGTTGGAACGGCTCCCCATTTTGGACATTTTTTTAGGACTTCCCAAGCTTGTTCTTTAGAGAAAGCAAACCCTTGTTGTGCTTGGTACCGTTCGTGTGCCACTCGTGAAATGTCGGCATCACTCATTCCGCTTGATCTATTATTGACCAAGTTGTTGTAGATGCCGCCAAAAAGAGCAATTTTTTTATTGAGGTCGTTGAACTTGGTGTTGAGTTGATGAGTTGTTCTATAATTTTCGCGACCCATCGAACTAAAGAACACTTCCCCGATTCGGGTCCAAAAACTATCTACATTTATGTAAATTCAAGTATAAGAATATTAACAAGAATAATAATAATATTAATAATATTAATAATAACAATAATAATAAAAATAAAAATATTACCATGGGTTTGTGCGTTACCGATAACGGGGTCCTCCGAAACGTCAACCCACGCCGACACTAACGCGAGTTCCTCATCTTTAGTCCACATCTGTTTGGGGGCTCTATTTTCATATTGTTTGTTTTTTCCTTTTCTCGATGGTTGAGGGTTTGATGGTTGTGTGTAGATGGATTGTGGTGTGTGCGGGCTAGAATGTTGGGTTTCCGGAACAATGTCGTCGGCGAGATTGATGAAGGGTGAAGGAGGATTGAAGTTGGTCGGAGTAAAACCTTGTTCAATCATACCGGAACGTGTAAGTTGGTAAGGAATTTGTTGCGGATGGCCTAATGAGTTGTAAAAATATCGTGGCGGATTTTGTTGCGACCATTGTGGCGGAATTTGTTGCGAAATTTGTGGCGGAATTTGTTGTTAAAATTGCGGACGATAACCTGGTTGTGTAAACGCTTGGAAACCAAGCTCCGAGTCTTCTTGCGGTTGCGGTGTATCTGGTCGGTTACGACGGGATCTAGGTGTTTTGTTTGGATTCATGATGAAATTTGAGAGAGTTTGAGAGAATTTGAGAGAGTTTGAGAGAATTTAAGAGAGATTGTTGGTGTGAAAAAATAAGAGGTTGAGGGTTAATATATATAGTGTGATTAAATTGAAAAAAAATCAATTTTTTTTATAAAAGTAGCCGTTTGGGAGAATTTATTTTGAAGATTTAAAAAAAAAAAAACAAATAGCCGTTGGAGATGCTCGGGTTCCTCGGGTTTGAAAGCCCGGAGGCCGAGCCTGCAGCCGAAGCCCGAGCCACCCCCACCACTACCCGAGGGAGCCCGCGGGCGCTGCGGATGGCCTAAGGCTCCTTTCAATTCAAGATTTCGACACATGAGAGTGAATTCATACAAGCTGCCAATTCCTACAAATTAAAATGAATCATTTGGAACTAATAAATATGTTGCATTTGATACAACTGAAATCTCTGAAACAATCGTCTCTGCTGCATTTGATAGCAACCGACTTGAAAAGATTTTCAATTTAATATTGTTAAAAAATCATTAAAATATCCAATTAATAGTAAAGCATCTCTCAAAAGCAATGTATGATTTGAACACCAAAATGGGGCACCTATACAACCAAAAAACAGAAAATGAAAATGCTCAAGTACATAGGAAAAAGATCACTGATAAGACTGCTTATTTTAAACCCACAAGACAAAATACTATGCACACCGTTTTGCTAATCTACTTGTTGATGAACGAAAAACTAACATCCCTAGAAAATTAAGGTGTGTTTGTTTTTTAAAAGATCTGAAATCTGAAGTCTTGTTTCACTTCTGATTTATAAGAGATGATGTTGAAGTCTGAAATCTGAATAATAAGATTGTTTGTTTTTATAACATCTGAAGTCTGAATCTGAATTAAACTATACTCCATATATTTTTATTATTAATAAATTAAAAAAAAGTTACACACTAGAAGCCCAAATGGAAAGGCCCGAAATGCCATAACTGGGCCTCTGAAACCCTAAAACCCCGCTATAAATTCACTAGTTCAGCTAGGGTTTCTTTTTTTCATGGAGAAATTAGGGTTTGTTGGTGGAAGACTGAAAACGAGCCGTCATTCTAAACCAAGATCTCGAACCTAAAAAAGAAGAAGCCGCCGACAAGGGTAAAGAAGAGAAAAAAGATGATGGCGGCGATAATAAAGAAGAGGCAAGCCGGAAGACGGCGCCGCCGCCGCTGTCGCCGGCGGTGATGGAAAGCATAAAGAGAAATAGAAAGAAAAAGACAGAGGGGGAGGATGGCGGCAGCGGTGGTGGCGAAGAAGGTGGTGATACGAAGAGCTACTTCTAGCATCAACACAAAAGTATTCTACTTCTACCATGATGTTCATCAATTTCTTGGATAAGTAAACAAAAATGTTACCTTATTATGAATCAAACTAAAATAGATACTGTGAAATCAATACTCAATCAGGACCTATTATCATAACTTTCAAATGCCAACAAACAATTAAAAAAAAAAACTTTCAGAACCACGATTGTCACATGCTCCTCCTTCTCTCACGCCTCTAAAACATGAATGAAGTCACAATCAACAACGTTTCGTAAACTACGGAAACAGAGATCATCAGTGGAGAAGAAATTACCGAGAAAAAAGAACAAACTGATCGATCCAGTTTGGTTTTAAGCTTCGAGGCACACAAAATGAGAATGAGGTACCAGCTGATTAGACTTTGGTGCCAAATTTGAATCCTTTAATTTTAATTTAAGTAAACAAAGACTCCCCATAGGCCATAAGGAGATGGTGAAGAACTCGGAAGCAGAAATGCCAAAAACTGAGATCGAGGGATTGAGAAATGGACATGAAGAAAGAGCGTGCAAAGTGAATGGGAAGGGGAAGGGGAAGGGGAAGGGGAAGGGGAAGGGTTTAGAGTTAAATGTAAACCCTGGTTTGAAAAAAAAATCAAAAATCTAGAAAAAGAGGAAGGTACGAATTCTGCATTCAGAAGATGCCATGTCAGCTTATAATGTTTCTGCTTTATATAGATACCAGTGTCTGGAGCACGGTAGCGATATTTTTTTTTTAAAGGGAAATTAATTAAAATACTCAAAGTTTGACCAACTGTTATCAAAATACTCAAAAAAAATTCATTTTGCAAAAATACCCAAAATACCCGCGATGGATCCCGCGATCGTGGGCTAGGGCTGACGTGGCACGTATTTTGGCCCCAAATGCCCCGCGAAGCCCCTCAACTTTGGCCGCGGTGCACTTTTGGTCCCTGCCCGCGATCGCAGCCCGCGATGGACCAAAATTTTCACTTTTGGTCCCTGAAAATTTACACTTTTGGTCCCTGTACTTAGACGAATCTTGCATGTTTTTACTGTTTTTTTCCACAATTATTGTACTTTGAAGACCGATTTGTGGTTGAAATTCATTTGCATGTTTGAGATTTCATCCATAAATATCAGTAATATGCAATTCACAATTCACACTTGTTCTTGCTTTCTTTCTTGATTTCTCTCTTGCTTTCTTTCTTTGAATTGCTTTCTCTCTTCTCTCATTTCATCCACAAATGGCATCGTCATCAAACCCTAAGTCTACTCCTGAAAAAATGCCACCTCAAATCGAGGTCGCCATAGCAAAAAAGGAAAAGGAGATAGATGAACTAACAGAAGAGTGGAAAAAAATGATGGACAGGAAGGTAGTCCATTTGAGAAAGATCGAAGAGGAAGACAGGGAGATCAAAAGGATGAAAGGGGATATAAAGGCTCGGGAGGCTCGTGTTCGTCGAGAACAAGAAGCAATTCACCATATTCTGCAAGACTTCGCAATTATTCAAGCGAAGGTAAACGAGAAGCAAGCTTGGATTGATGAAACTAAATCAATTTTTAAGTAGGTGGTTGTTATATTTTTTTTTTGTTTTGTATTTTTTTTACTGTGTTGTTATTTGTATTTTTTTTACTGTGTTGTTGTTTTGTATTTTTTGTTGTTGTTAATTTCTCTGAAGAGTAGTTTTTAAGCCGCTGAACCACGGTTAGGTTGGATACATCATGCAAGGTCAAGTCAGAGGTTACCTCATTCGTGGGCCTACTCCTCTTGTAGAATATATGACAACCCTCAACTCATTTGCTAAAGTGTGTGCGGGTTGTGGTACACAATGGCCATACGTGGTTGCAAAAGCAGAAGCCGTTGAAGAAGGGTCAGAAAGATTGAAGATGAAGAGCTTGTTGGATGGAATACAAACTAGCTGTGTTATCAATGTTCATTTAGAAGCATATGTATGTGTGTGTATATATATAATATGAAATGGGGTTTTGACAAGTTGGTATCACTGGACTCATTTAAGAATTGTGAAAATGGGTATTTGACAAATGATGATTCATGTGTGTTTGGAGCTGAAGTGTTTTAAACACACATGAATCATCATTCGCCAAATACCCATTTTCACAATTCTTAAATGAGTCCAGTGATACCAACTTGTCAAAACCCCATTTATAAACAATTCTACCTTCTCCTATTGCCATTCACGATATCTATAAACACATTCAAATAATAATAATTTAAAACGATTTAATGAATTAGTTAATATATGATTATTATGTTAATGCGATAGGAGTGTAAAACAAAATTGAAAAAAAATATGAGATGTACCATAAATTAAATAATTAACTATAATGGTGTAATTTGTTAAAATTAAAACGTATCTAATATGAATATATAAACAGACATGTGTACTCAGAGTTAACATTCACTGCCATGGATGCAAGAACAAGGTCAAGAAAATACTAAGAAAAATTGAAGGTCTCCTATTTTCTTTATGTGTGTAAATATATAATACGAATATATATATATATCATTTACAAACTAGCTGTGTTATCAATGTTCATTTAGAAGCATATGTATGTGTGTATATATATCATTTACAAATCAGTGTTTAGATCAACAGTATCATAAGGGTTTGTTCCATATGGTTCAAGCTGTGACGGGCCCGGGGTGTGACTGACAGAATGTCTCCTTGGCACGGTTGAAGGGGCGGGATTTGGACACTCTCCACGAGTGTGTCCTACGCATTGGCACCGAGTACATCTTCGTTGTATCGAACTTTCACCACGTGATGGACGTCGGTCGTTCTTTCTCGGTCTCCCGGTCCTGTTCTTATCCATTAAAGGTGGATAGCATGGTGGAAGCGGGTCGGGTGGATACACCCATGCTGCAGGGGGTCCAGCTGGGTTTATTACCTCCACGTATGTTTTTCGGTAATATTCGGACGTGAAGAAAGGTACAGCCAAGTCGCTGCAATCTGTACGACCCATATATGTTGCTGCAGCGATGGCATGGCCGCACGGTAACCCAGATTTATCCCATTCGCGACACGAACAAAGGTGGTCTTCCATATTCACAATCGCGTGAATATAGTCATCATGCACCTCGTACTTCCCATACCCGATTGCTCTTACCGGCCATGTCGCCGCACGACGCGCCATGTACTGAACGATATTCACCGTCGTTGGTGCGAGTGCATTTTGTATCTTAGCTCCTTTTAGGCGTCGAATTTGGTACCACTCTTGTTGAAAGGCCCGAAAGTAGTCCATAAGATTAACAATCGGACATCTACGCGCAAAACGGAAGAGTGCATTCACAGACTCTGCACTATTCGAGGTCAGAATGTCATACCGTTGTCCAGGAAAATGGGCCGCGGACCACCTCTCCGGTCCAGCATCGTCAAAGACTTTGGCTGCTTCCTTGACACTGTATCGTAGCATATTCATGTACTTGTTAAACTCCCGATCCGTATATGCTCTGCATGCCGCCCAATAGACATCCTTGTAGGTGGTAATACGTTTGTCCTTGGATTTGGCGTTCATCTCCAAATGTCGACAGCATATGGCGTGAGGGGCGTTTGGGTACATGGCAGAGATTGCGGCGCTTATGGAAGGAGCCCTGTCAGACATAAACACCAACCCTTGCGGGTCTCCGATAGCTTGTCTCAACATGGACAGAAACCAAGTCCACTCGTCCCCGGTTTCGGACTTGCCTACGCCGAAAGCTACTGGAACGATGGAGTTATCCCCGTCCATGGCAACCGCCAGGAACATCATACCCAAGTAACGGCCCTTTAAATGGGCTGCGTCTATTATCAGGACACGACGTAGATTTTCCAGAAATGTGCGGATCTGCAAAAACATAGGTTAAAATGTTATAGTTTATAATGTGTAAATGTTATAGTTTATAATGTGTAAACATATGACGTGTTAAAATACGTACCGCGGGTCCAAGGGCCACGAAGCACATCTCAAACCGTCCACGTGAATCGGTCCGTAGCTGCGTGACAGTACCAGGGTTCTGCATCTGCAAATTATATAAATATGTCGGGAGTCGTTCATACGACTCCTCGAACGTGCCTCTCACCATAAACAGTGCATGGCAGCGCGCACGCCACGCTTGGTGGTAATCAATCGTGACGCCGAACTGCCGGTGAACGTCGTGGACGATGTCCTTTGGACGCAATGACCTGCTAACATCAAGAAATTTGTTTTTCAGGATCGCACCCAAAGTCTTTTTGCCGGCTTGTTTGTGGTGGGGATTAAGTTGCGTCCTCGTACAAGTGTGTACGTCGTGCAACTTTCTAATCATTATCGCCCCTCTTTTGGGACCCGTGTGAATCGCGTACAACCTCCACTCACACTTTTCTCTAGCACATTCAACTACGTATTTGATTTTGTCAGATGCCCGCACGCGACTTTGGAAACCCTCTTCCAAGAACTTGAGTCCGATCTGACTTGCTAAGAGATCCTTCGAATCGAATATCTGACCTGCTGTTAAACTTTCGCTACGAATATAAGGTGTAGGTTCGTAGCTTTGTGTCTGGGTATGGGAGTCTGGAAGAATAGGGGGCATATCAAAAAAGTCATTTATCTGACTACATGATTTTCTACTAGGGGTATATTCTTCGTGATCATCATTATCGGTGTCTGATCTGTCTATTTCAGAATTACCCGTTCTGAAAACGTGGGTTTCATCATCAGCAACTCCAGCAGTACGCCATTCGTGTGGTTGTGGTGATGGTGGTGGTGGTTGTTGTTGTTGAGAATCGGGCTGCTCTATTTGGAGGTCTTCGTCGTCGTCACCCTCGTCGTCACCCTCCTCGTCACCGTCGTCGTCACCGTCGGATACGCCGGGATACACAAAGAGTAATGGGGGTCTTTCTGAATCGACTGCAAGGTGCAGAAAAGTAGAGATATCCCCATTGTTGGATAAATCCACAAATGACCCATCGCCATTTTTAAACACTAACTTGCAAATATCAGAAGAGTTGATTCCACATTTTTGCATGGCGTATGCAACAAACTTCTGATAAGTATAGTTTACTGACACTTTTACACCATGCTTAGATTTATAAGCAAAATTCCACTCATTGTTATCTTGCACCCTTTCACCATCAAAACAGAAATATAGCTTAGCTTTTGCAACAGATGAACTCATTTTTTCAGTAGTATCTCAAACACAAAATATTGCAGAAAGAAATATTGCAACAATGAAATCGTTGTGTGAGAATTATGGCTTGAATTTTACGTCTATTTATGAATGAAACAACCAACATATCAGAAAACCAATCTCTCATTTCATCCACAAACTGATATTCCAAAAACATTGATTTAACATTGATTGAAACATGCAATTGAATTTCAACCACAAATCGGTCTTTAAATTGCAATAATTGTGGAAAAAAACAGTAAAAGCATCAAGATTCGTCTAAGTATAGGGGCTGAAAGTGTAAATTTTCAGGGACCAAAAGTTGAAAATTTCAGGGACCAAAACTGTAAATTTTGGCCCATCGCGGGCTGCGATCGCGGGCAGGGACCAAAAGTACACCGCGGCCAAAGTTGAGGGGCTTCGCGGGGCATTTGTGCCCAAAATACGTGCCACGTCAGCCCTAGCCCGCGATCGCGGGATCCATCGCGGGTATTTTGGGTATTTTTGCAAAATTGAAAAATTTTAGGGTATTTTGGTAACAGTTGGTTTGACTTTGGGTATTTTAATTAATTTCCCTTTTTAAAAATTATTGGACTGAGTTAAGATATAATGTAATTCATCTGTTAACAGTTAATGAGATATAATATAAAACAATGAAATATATGTCCTTTTAGTGATTAATTTGCTTATATTGATAATCTTTTGTTGCTACAAAAAATTTGAGATATACTCGTAATAATTTGGTTGTTGTCGGGTAAACGGGCAATAGATATTTTTATGTGGGTTTCGAAGGTTTAAAATGTCGGAGCATGTGTAAAATGGTAATAGCTAACCTTTCCATCCATGGCATTTTTAGCTAAATTAGTTTCGTCTTCCTTAGAGAAATTTGCAAACCCAAAACCTCTTAACCTATTATCATACGTGATCCTTACCGCTGACAATATGCCAGAAAAGTGACACCACAAACAACTTCATGTTTTTCTTTGAGAAAATTGAAAACATTAAACATATATAGACTTAAAGAAGAATGGTGATCCAAGTACATATATTCAAGAAACATAATTAGCCATCAACCCATATCTAATGCATTAAAAATCATGAGTTTTGAACATACCGACGTTACGTTGAACTAAAACTACATCACTTTCTTTATAAGCATGTCATTTTCTGGTTGAAGCACTTCATCAAACACCTGGTGGACAGAAAAAATAAAAATTTAAGATCTAAACGATTTTAATTACTTTTAGTTGAATAACCAAAACGTATTTGCCTTTAGATTCTGTCACCCAAATGACACACACACACACACACACACATATATATATATAAACAAAACAGATGGAGCAGAACCAAATTCCCCCAAATCCATTTCATTTCTGCAAACCAAACGGACCCTAACATTTCGTTTGGTTTGCAGGAATGGAATGGATTGGATTTCATGTAGGGATTTGGAGGGATTTTGATTGAAAAGGATTTGGAATCCTTTTGTGTTTGGTTTGTAGGATTTTGAATGGAATTGAATTACATTATCTATAAAAAAATCATTAAAAAATTATAAAAATTATAAAAATTATAAAAATACCTTTTATTTAACTGATTATTAGAAAACAAATGCTTTTAACATGTTTTTAAACATCAGTATATACAAATCTAAACTTATGTTACATTTTGACGCATTTCACCCAAAGTAATAGTCTAGAACGCATCTAAATAGTTTTAGATCTTTCGGAATTATAAGTAAAAAACAAACTATTAATACCTTTTCGGATTCTAATCGACCCTTATAAACACTTCTGAATCCACCTTCTCCTATCAAATTAACAGTCGATGCAGCAAGTTCACGAAACGTAAAGCTTTGTGCTACATTAGCCCTCTGACCACACAATCCCGAACCCTTTCCTCTAACTGAGTCAGCACCTTTCTCATCTACACATCAAACAACATAAATTCCAACAAAACCCCATAATTCAAAACACATTATTTCACCAAATTTGCCATAAAAATATCTACAGAATTTCATAATCTTACCACTAACATCCTTATATGTTCTTCTCATTAGCTGCAATTACAAACAAACCCATTAAAAAACCCAAAAAGCAATCAAATTTAAGCAATTAAAACAATAATTATAATGGGAAAACAATCACTAGGCCTGAAAACTCATCAGCTGCCAAATCACCATCGCAATTTTTAACAACTTTAGGGTTTAATTTGAGGCAAGAAAAGCAACTCATCTGTAAAAAAAGTTGATTTCTACAAAGAATAGCTTTTCAAGAACAGATTTACAAACTCACATACCCAATGAATGAATCAATGATTTACACAAATTGAAACGGGGAATTTAAAGCCCTAATAGAAATCAAGAACCCTAAAAGAGAAAATTGAGGAAATCTTGTAGAACATTAATCTAACAGTAGATCTGATGAAGCAGGAGATCGAAGACAATCTTGAAAAAGTAAAGAAATGATGAATCAACAACATGAATTTTTAAACCTTCGAAACCCACATAAAAATATGTGTCCTCCCAATTCTATCAATGTGCAAGTGTAGCAATATGCATTGCCATACAAATCAAAGAAATGAGACACACATACATGTGGCCTCGTTGACATTGACACTCTCCAAACAACTACTTTATATCAAAATTTCAAATCTATAAAAAATAAAGCTTTTTTCATACTTAAGATCTCCAAAGCAATACCAGTTTGCATCTATTATTTCATTGGTATCGACAAATGTATATGCCGATCAGAAGACGCTTAAATTAGCAGTAACCAATATGTACCAGGAAGAGAATCCCTAAACTGCTTGTGCTCCGATCGAGTCTGTAAATTGTTGAAATATTTCAAAGGGATGAAATCGGTGTCAAATTCATCAGGGTCTCGGTTCGCATTCTTGATGTATGTCATTAGGGAAACAAAAATGAACTCCTAAATGGAGTAGGGTAATAGGCAAGGAGACAAAGAGTTTTTTGAAAAGGAGGAGACGAAGAGTTAAACCGTACTAATAATCTTTTAAATAAATTTAAAAAACTGAGAAAAAAAGAAATATGCTATTCTCAAACCTGAGAGCGCCACGTCATCAACACATGATTCTGCTTTAGAATATATATATATATATATATAGATAGATATAGATATAGAATAGATAGATATAGATATAGAATAGATAGATATAGATTCCACAAGAGCTAAATATATAATTGAAACTTGAAAGAAAACAGGGTATGATGCATTCAGATAGCAAGACACAAGCTATGAAGTTGTAACACATCCAGGCCAAATCCATGGTTTTTCGACAATTTAGAAGCAAACGAATCCATAAAAGAGAACCAAAATTTGCATCAAACTTTGAACAAGCTTTCGCTTCAGTAATCAACCAAACATCATATGAGAATAAAATCTGCGAAAACCTTACATTACCACCATGACTAAACAATCGCTCTCCTTTGCGAAACCTTAGCTTTCTCTGCATCTATGATCGATTCCATCGTCTTAACACAACTCTCTAACTTCCCTTCAGCATTCACAACCACATAATCGAAATTCTTCATCTGCTTCAACTCTTCTCTAGCTGTGGCAACCCTCACAAGCAACGCCTCCTTACTCTCCGTTTTCCTATCAATCAGCCTCATCACCAACTCACTCTCGCTCTCCGCCACAAGAAACACGAAAACCGCAGAATCCCCAAGAATCTTTCTTAATGTAGCTGCACCCTGTATATCTACTCTCAACACAATATCATACCCTTTTGCCATATAATCCCTAATCTGTTGTTTTGGTATCCCTTTGTAATCTCCATACACCAATGCATACTCTAACAGCTCATCATTTTCCACCATTCCTAAAAACTCTTGTTTACTCATGAAAAAATAATCTTTTCCATTAACTTCACCTGCCCTCATTGACCTGCTTGTGGCTGTCACAACAAAGTGAATGCTTTCTCTAACTTCTCTCAGTCTTTTTATCAAACAGTCTTTGCCCACACCACTTGGCCCACTAATCACTATGATCAAAGGCCTTGGATTTGGAGCCAATGGCTCTGAACTGAATGATGAACCCACCGATGATTCCAGGGCGCGGTACAGCTCGATCCGGTCGGCGGTTTCCACCGACGGAATTGGGACGGCGGCGGGTCTCCGGTATTCGCCCATGCTAGAAATTAACTTGGGGGTTTGGGAATTTGGTGTTCGTGAAGGGATTTGGTTGATTACGAGGAGAGGATTTGAGGGTTTTTTGGGAAGAAGAACAGGGTTGAGATTGAGATTGAGATAGGAGATGGAGGCACAAAATCTTCGACTTAGCATCGAATTAAAAGGGGGTTTTATATCAGTGGGGTTGGGAATTTAGGGTTATTGGGGAGGGTTTGTTGGAAATTTGTAGGATCTTGGATTATTGTTGTTGTTGGTGAAGCTGTGGGCAGAGAGAGACGACGGCGAAACGAGGGGCTGTCGAGAAACTGTGCGTCGGAGGGTAACCGGGTAATATATGATGATTCATGAGTATTATATTTTGTTGACAAACGCATGAAACATATTTTTTATTTAATATTTTGTTTTAATAATCAATCAATCATCAATATATACTAGTTGAGTGCCCGGGCAATGCGTCGGGATGCAAAATTCGTCAACATGTATTTAAGGAAGAACAAATAAGTACCTAATTGAGATCATAGTTTTATCTGGTTTTTGTTTATACCCGTTATTATAAGTACCCAATTGAGGGAGGACATAGTTTTATCTATTTTTTGTTAATCACTAGATATTATAAGCACCCAATTGAGATCATAGTTTTATCTAAATGCATACAACACAACATAGCAATTGTACCAACATAGAGAAACAGCCGTTTACTTGACTGCTTACCCGTTAAACACTTACCGGGCAAACGCTTACCCGGTAAGTGCTTACCGGCAATAGTCAATACTTTCACTTAACTTACCGGGTATAATTTTATTCCATTAAAACGACAACATATACAACATTTTTATCCAGCAAGCGCTTATTCGGTAAGATTCTCAATTATCCGATAAGGTAACCGATAAACACTTACCAAATAATCGTTTAATAAACGACCCTAAGTTAAACTTAAACTTAATTAAATTACATATGTACAAGTCTCAATCAGGCCATGACAACGGTGTTTTAATGGTCCAGCCACATCAGATCTGAGCAGCAGCCTTTGTGTTCAGCCGCATAGCCTCTGTCC
The DNA here is from genome assembly GCA_033807775.1 of Saussurea involucrata. Taxonomy (NCBI): domain Eukaryota; kingdom Viridiplantae; phylum Streptophyta; class Magnoliopsida; order Asterales; family Asteraceae; genus Saussurea; species Saussurea involucrata. The sequence continues at coordinate 40,480,010 of CM066315.1, forward strand.
CCATTAAGCTCTGATCCAGAACCAGGTCTGACCCCAAACAGAAACAACCACACAACCCCTGTCCCCATCAAGCACTGATCCAGAACCAGATTTGACCCCAAACAACACCGAAACTCTAATCGATCAGCTTTCTGGATCGCCATGCTCCCCAGCTGGTACTGCAGTAGTGATCATCTGTGGTTAAGCCAGGTCTGTCCGTGTGCTGACAGTAGGCCTGGCTTAATCACCGAACTGCAGCTCCACATTTATTGTTGCTTATTCGATACACTCCCTTCTTCTTGCTTATCGTTACGTTGACCCCGGGTTCAATAACCAATTGGACCCGTCCGTAGCTATGCCTCGGTCTCTACGTTTGATCCAGTCGAAGATTTTAAGTTGCGCTGAAAATAACTTTTCTGAGATTTTTCTTGCCGAAATTATTAACGGCATTGTTATGAGCTTTTAATCAAATACAATATTTAGACTTTTTCATGATTATCATCATAGAAGGCCAATTCAATAAAACATAGGAAACACAAATATTACCTACGGTCAAAAACTCGTTGAATAATAGACCTGAAACAGTGGATAAGAAGCATGATGGATGAACTATGTCAAAAATACAAAGCATAAAATTTGTCATAAAAACCTGATAATGCCATATCATCATAGAACATTGACACTATCGAGCCTTCTTCAACCCAGTAGCATACCTGCGACAGTTTAAACATGCACCAATGCAAAAGTATGGTCAATGCAAACATCAGGACAATGTACTGAGATTGCTTATTTTTTTTATGGTTTTTCCCCATTAGGTAAATGATAGTGGAAACTTTTGCTGGTAAGCGCTTACCCAATAAGCATTAAAAATCCCTTTAGTATGCTAGACTGATCAGTGTAGTATTAGAAAACCTGTGAGTGCTAAGTAAAGTATTCCAGATGCTGTGTGATTCAACAAGCAGCCTAGTATGCCAATCTTTACAAAAGTGGAAGATCTTCATACAGGTAAAACCTAATGTATGGTACAAATCTATATATGTCACTGCTATATAAAAGAAGTGGTGTAAATGCAAGGATAATAATATAGAAAATACTCAATAGTTAGAAACAATTTATAAATCTCAACCTAACTACTAAAATATATGATGTCTAAATATATCATATATCATGTCCAACAATCATTATCAGTTACCATCATTGATCTGTAAGATGTGTAATTACAATAGGAGCATGCAAGAACCAAGATATAAATTGCTTGAGAGATGCACAACTAACATTCTAGGAAATAAGATAAAACTATAAAAATAAAGGGAAGCAACAAACACAGTATAGAACAATGCTCTGAGACATAAAAGACAACTCACCCTTCAACCTTGTCTCCAATTTCAGTTGAATCAATTCTTTTTCCTAGCATCCATTCAACTCATTCTAAGTGGTTGTATCTATTCCTCTTGGTCATAAAAAAGGTACCTGAACACCAATAAGATCCGGTAGTATGGGAACAAAAGGAGACAAGTTGTATTTGGAAGTGACACCTTTTGATCTGCCTTGAAAATTTTCAGAAGAAGGAAACGAAACTGAATAAAAGTCATAAACATAGTTGTGGCCTTGAGGAATAGAAAAGGATAGATAATTTAGGAAGAAAAAAGCCAGTTACCAAATGACCGGAAAGGATGACTTTAGCACCATTGCTGATTCGACGCTCTTACTGGCCATAAAGACAATGCCTGGGAAGAGAGTTTTGAACTCTTCATTAAATTTACTCAATTACAGTAGACAAAGAAATAAAGTCACGATTTACATACAAATAGAAGAGAAAAGATCAAACTGTCTCAAACCCATTAAAAAATGTTAGAAGAGAAAAGATTAAACCTAATTGATTAGAAAATCTTTGATTAAAAAGGAGACATTGAAGTAAAGTAAATGTAAGAACCACTCAAAAACAATGTTTCATTCCATGGATATTCAGATATAATGGGAGAATCACTTACAATGCAGCAGGCGGCAGAATGATGATGAGAAATTAGTCTTCCTGAACCCTAAACGTATGTGTGGATCCATGGAGAAACGAATCAGGAGAAAATAGAATTAAAAACTAAATTGCGATCAAGATCAAAATTAGCGAAAATCCGAGGAAGCTTCATTTATAAAACAGATTTGTATAAAGCAATTATGCGTCTACAAATCTAGGGTTTTGTTGCAACAGTGGTGATGGTGTGTCTGTCAATGGAAATCAAATACGGGGAAATCGCCCCTTTGAAGAGGGAGCGACAAGCGAGAGAATTTTTTGTGAATGAATGAAAGAGGAATAGTAATCGTCATATGCAAGAAAATTTTGCATCTTATCAAATACATTGGAGCTTAACATTGGAGCTTATTAAGTCAATTAACATTGGAGCTTATTAAGCATCTTATCAAATACAACATTAACAGTCCACAAAATCAAAAATCCACAAAATCCAAGACACAGTCCACACAAAATCAAAAATCCAAATTCTTCTCATTTTGAAAGAAGATGAAGAACAAATACAACATTAGCAGTCCACACAAAATCAAAAATCCAAAAGCAACCAAATTAACAGCTTACAGCAAAGGGTAAAAAAAGGGTTGATTCAAATTCCAAACAAAATCCAAGTTAACAGCTTACAGCAAAAGAAGATGAAGAATTTTAGTTGTGTGTGGGGGGGGTGCAATTAACCCCATGAATTATGATGGCAGCAGGACCAAAAGCACTCTGGAGTTGAAAAAAACTCCAGCAATAAGTCATAATCTCAGTTCACAAAATCAAACCTAAATTGAAAGAAGATGAAGAAACCTAACCACGATTTTGAAGAAATGAAAGAAGATGAAGAAACCTAACCACGATTTTGAAGAAATGAAAGAAGATGAAGAAACGTAAATTGTACCTGTGAGATTTAGAGGATTACTGTGGGATGGAGCCGAGATGAAGAAACGTGATTTTGAATCTCCATGGTTTATAATCGGTGGGATGGAGCCGAGGAGTCGATTGCAATTTTAAAAAAAGAGAATGGGTGAAAGAATTTGGTGAGTCGTTTTGCAGAGAATTGGTAATCTCAATTTAGACGGTGGCTCAAAATGACAATGGATGAGAGAGAAGTTTCTTTGTCTTAAAATTTAAGTAGTCATGCATTAAATTGTGGTACATATAGCTTGAAAGGTTGTTTTTAAGAGTTTGGGGGTTAAATGTATTATAAGATAGTATATATATATATATATATATATATATATATATATATGTGTGTGTGTGTGTGTGAAGGAGTTATATAGAAATGGATAAGAGATTGAAATATCGGGTTCATCGGGTTGGGTTGGGTTCAAATTATCGTAACCCGATATCAATCCAATACATACGGTTTGAAGATTTTACAACTCGGTTGGACATCGGGGTGCTTCGGGTTGGGTTATTTCACGTCGGGTTGGGTTGGGTTGATCGGGTTGGTCGGTTTTTTGAGCACCCCTAGTTTTCATCTAAAAAGAAACATGATCAAAAGTAATTAACAATTCAAAGTATAAAAATCAGTAGTCAGGATAACAAATATGGCTTCAAATATCAGACACATATAGGGATATGGAGAGAGCTAATGCAATTTAAGCAAACGGAGCTAGAAATGCTATTTAACATTCACTAAAGTTGTTGTCCGGAAAGTTTGATATGCACAAATCAATTGTAATAGCAACTAAGGGGCCATTACTAAAAGTTTACCCAGTAAGTGCACACTGGGTCAAATACCTTACCAGATGAACATACTAAGTGCCGAGAATCTTACCGGTAAGAGCAAATATAAGCATAAAGACACTTCCAAAACATGAAACTATTTGAGTTTATGGGTGGTTATTTCTTTTCCATTTTCAATTGGTATTATTTATTTCTTCTCCACTCGTAGAAGATTTGATTAAACAAGTAGAGACTAAACCGACTCCAAAAATTGAGAGTTACCTTTTTCTGTGGGATGATTAGTACGAGACAGTAGAACTTTTGTTTCTACTCAAGCACTAAAAATTCAAAATCGAAATATAAAATCGACATGAAGCAAACTATACGAATTTATAGAAATAACAAACAAAACTAAACCGGTTCCAAAAATTGGGGTTACCTTTTTCTGTGAAACGATTAGTATGAGACGGTAAAACTCCTGCCATCTTCTTCGACTTCTACTTTCTCCGATTGATGAATAAAATATGTTTCTCTAAGGCATCTAAAAATCAAAGCGATAAAAAAATGAAAAAGAAATAAGATAAAAAGCAAACGATATATACAAATTGATAAAAAAACAAGCAAAACATATCAGAAATAGAACTGTCCATAGCTTGAGTATGTTTAACATATCAGAAACAAATCATTCAGTAAGTGATTAATGTTTTAGTGCCTTATTTGATCCGTGGCACTCAGTTTTCAAATATATACTTGTGTTAGAAATGATACACATATCAACCATAAATGTTGACCATTTCCAAGATAGGACAAACTGCAATGTATTGATGATACTTAAAATTTCCTTTAAAACATCAAGATAAACACCAATAATCCCCGACATCAAATATAAGCATATCCCCCCCCCCCTCCCGGTTTCCCATTCTTCGCATGTTGCTTATTAATATTATAAAATATCAAGAACCAAACGATGGTGTTAAAAAACAATGAACATAGAAGTTCTATGATAGAACAATGAACTAAGGTGATTCAACCCTAAGAAAAAGTAGGTCAATTCTTACCTGGAGAAAGTTGTACTCCATATGTTAAAGATGGAGAAATATTAGGTTAACCATGCCTCAAAATGTTGAAGATGGAGAAATATTAGGTTAACCATGCCTCGAAATGTTGAAGATGGAGAAAGTTGAACTCGTAACCTGGGCGACAAATCAAACGCGACATCAAGCAGATATGAAACGAATGCGAGTCGGTGTGTTCCTGAGACGCAATCAGGGTTTACCGAAAGCAATAAAGGCATGAAATCCTTATGTGCACAATGTGTTTGAGTAAAGCAGGATTAAAGAAAGCAATAAAGGCATTTCCTCAAACACCTTATGTGCACATTGAGGATAGATTGAAGAAAGCAGGAAAATGTAAATCGATAAAAAAGCAAAACATGAAATCCAAACAGAAAAACTTAACATGTTAATGAAATACAACCTAGATTTTGACTATTGCAGTGGATTGATGATAAAATGAAGAAATCCATGTTGCAGTCGGGACAGATTGAAGAAAGCAAGATTAAAGAAAGTGTGACGATATGTGTAGCAAAAGCAATGGATAAATCCACCGCCGATGGCCTCAAACACATTTGTGAAGAAAAATCAAAATTTCAGAAGAATCAAATAAACCAAAAATCAAAGCTTACTAACCAAATGAACTCGAGTTTGAAACCCTAAACCAAAAATGAACTCTCAAATAGAAGAAGGGTTTCAGAATCAATTGCTTTCCATGTTTGTTGTTTAACCAAAAATCGAAACTTACTAACCAAATGAATTGGATTTTGAAACCCTAATCGCTAAACATAAATCTATTTTGACAAAAATCGAACAGAAGAAGCTTACTAACCAAAAAATCGAACAGAAGAAATTGAAGGGTGTAGAAATCTAACCTGATAAAGAAGAAAGACTTTGATTGTATCGCTCCCCTTTTAGGATAGTAATCGTCATATGCAAGAAAATTTTGAATCCAGAACTGGAATGTGAATTGTCCCTTTGGAGGTTGTGATTTTGAATCTCTCATCAATTGTCGCTTTGGAGGCTGTGAATCAGAGCGGGGAGGATTTTAAGAGATGTTAAGACGGTGTATAAAGAAGCAGTACCTTATGCATTGGTGTTTGTTTTTTTAAAAAAAATATTTTAAGACTTTAAGATAGTTGGTGTAAATGCTTTATAAGGTAGTATAGATATTAAAACAAAAACCACATGTGATGACGTGGAACCTTCTCATTCTTAGAATCTCTTCTTTCTTTTTTCTCAAATTTTTCATTTTTTCTAATTTTTAATACTTTTTAATCTATTTAATTGATTTCATAATGTGATTTATTTATTAGGGTCATTATTTAAAACATAAATTTTGCAACTTTTCATTCACCCTTTAAACCTTTCAACTTATTATCCATCAAATCATCAAATGCATACTAGCAGTGTGCCCGTGCAATGCACCGGGTGAGCAATATGTGAATTTTTTATTGCAAATGAAAAACGAAAAACCTTCGAGCATTGTAGCTGAGTTCAACAACTTTGATAAAATATACAAAAGGTTCAGTGCAGAAATCAAAATCAATAGAGAACTAAAGTAGAAATTAGTAGAAATCAAAACACGTTGTGCTATTTCTCATATGACGGACTTTCTCCAAATTGAACGATCACATGTAACTTATAACTACAAACGAACTCCCTCATAAGTCTAAGCAAGTGTAACCATGGATAAGATTAACCTGTATAAATAAAAAATAACATTACATGCATTTTTAGAATTAGCAAAGAAAGTGTAAGTTCTCACAGGAATGAAGGAGTATAAGCAATTACGAATAGGTTCAACAAGCATTTTAGTGCTCCACAGGATATGTGACACTTTATGAGGATGATATGGAATCATGTCATAAGCATTGTTGGCCATAGATCTTTCATGAGTTGGATTTTCTTCCATTGAGTCCAATGAAACAGAGCCAAGTCTGTAGGCCACCATGTACTACTGGAAGGTCTTTCCTCCAAGGTCAAAGTTTCATCTTGTGTGTATTTAATGTCCATAAAAGAGAAATTCTATAAAGTAATGAGCATAAAAGAGAAATTCTAGAGGAAAACAAGAGCATAGAAATAGCTACTAATCAGGCAAGAACAACCAATTGTGGGTGGACTTAGAAAAATACCATGCGCTCCCAGGTCGTCGTGTGATGGTTTAATCCTACTCTTCGTCTTTCCTCACTTTCCCCTTTCATTTCCTGAAATTCTCCTGCCGAAGGGGCATCTTTGAATATAACAAACAAAAACAAGCATCATGTTACTAAAGTGCACTGATATTAATGGAGTTCACAACCTGTCAAGAAGTTCTATTACCTCCCATTCCAAAAAGATATGAGAAGTCATCACCACCATTTGCATTCACGGATGTCTTCTTTGTGCCATATGAGCTCTCAGAAGAAGCCTTCTACTCCGCTTTAGGGCCACCATTGTTTTTGAAAAGAGCATTGTGAACAGAATCCTGAAACACAAACATCCGTAATATTAATATCAGTCCTCCTCTAAGCAAGAAAATCAATATTAATAGTAAACAGTTGATTTTATTGATGTTTGACCTGAGTTGTAGAGCTCTGAGTTGGTCTGGTGCTTGAGCGAAAAAGGGAATCCATATAATCTGAAGCTCCGTTATTTGGTTTAGAGCACCCATATGCTCTCTCCATCATTACAAAGGGGTCTTCTACCCGAATTGAAAATGAATTGGCTGAATAACCACTTGATTCGTGAGACAGATTTGTTACTGATTTGCTTCTGTGTTATTATATCAGCAAAAATCTATCACCCCAAAGAAATATCAAACAACACAAGAACACGGCAATAACTCCTCAAATATGAATAAAATTGTATCAGAACAAGCCAAATGCCCAAATCTCTAGTAATTTTAGTAATAAAGAAAATAAAGTTCGGACATGTGTATATGTGATTCCAACAAGAGAGAATTCAAGTAGGACTATAAACCAAATTTTATAAGTAGTCCCACCATCCCCAAACATAGTAGTTCACGATGCAGTTTAGAAAGAAATAAAAGACAACTTCTGGGACAATCTACCCTTGATTATATACAAATAAAAAATCACCAATTTATTTCATTTTTAAAGAAAGGGAGTAGCTCAGGAACATCATTGGGATAAAGACTCTTTCTTTTAAGGGTAAGTGGAAGTGAAGGAACCACACACACACACATATGTAAGAACTTATTCATACAAACGTATCCACATTATACAGATACATATAAAGCGACATCCAGATCCATATACGTGGACCTGATAGAAATTTAACCCGAATTCACAAATGAAAACCATAGATAAAACAAACACACACGTATACGTGCACCAGTGAATGTGCTTGCGTGTGAATCCATTATGTACAGAGTCAAATCAACCCAAATCCACAAATCAACCCAAATTCACAAATCTGAGTACATAATAAAAAAAGAGAAAACCAATGAATCGATTGTCTTCGGAGAACAAAAAAACAAAAAGGGAGCCTGACCGGAGAAGCCGAAATCGGTGCGGTAGGATTTACTTCAAGCTTATCGGTCATGTAGCTAAAATACAGAAGTTGGAGATGAAATATTACCTGGAGATGAAATGTAGAACATAAACCCTAAATCAAGAACGTAAATCGTCTCCTGGAAATCTTGAATCGACACCTAGGGAACCTAAATTGCCGGATCGAGAGTGGCGTGTTGAGAGAACGTAAACTCTGGTTTGGGGGGATGGGAGAAGATGAAGAGGCTGGAAATTAAATGATGAGAGTAACACGCGTGAGAGATGTCAAACTTTCTCACTCTTAAAATTAAAGTAAAACTGCTTTAGATAGTGGTACTAAAAGCTTAAGTGATTGTATTTAAGAGTTTGGGGGTTAAACCCTTTATAATATAGTATAGATTACAATCAAATTGTAAGCTATTATTAGATGAGTCATTTTGGTTTTTTTTTTGAGTTTGTTAACAATCGTGTGTGGATCTATTTGCGTGATTCATCCAATTGTAAGTTATTATTAGATGTCCCGTTAAAATGGAAGCTACTGTTTTTCCTCCGCAAATTTACCAGGTAACAACTTTTAATGTTTTATTTCATGTTTTGTAGAAGTTATATATTGTTGTTGATGTTTGTGTATATGTTTTCTTCAAAATTTGTTTTTTCCTCGATTGTGTTTTGCTCATATTATTGCAGTTTCTCAAATTTTGTTTCCTTTTGTTTTCAGGTTACAACAATATGAGTTTGTTAACAATCGTGTGTGGATCTATTTACATGATTGATCCAATTGTAAGCTATTATTATATGTCCCGTTAAAATGGAAGCTACTGTTCTTCCTCCGCAAATTTTCCAGGTAACAACTTTTTATGTTTTATTTCATGTTTTGTAGAAGTTATATATTGTTGTTGATGTTTGTGTATATGTTTTCATCAAAATTTGTTTTTTCCTCGATTGTGTTTTGCTCATATTATTGCAATTTCTCAAATTTTGTTTCTTTTTGTTTTCAGGTTACAACAATCATGTTATAAGATATGATTTATGTAAGCTTTTTAATAGATGAGTTATTTGTGTTTTTTTTGTTGCGTTTGTTAATAGTATATCTGTTGGTCCCAAAATGGCTAAAACAAGTATTGTAGAATGGGGGGGGGTTGAATACAATACTCAAATTTTTTACAATTTTAATTCTATTATTGAAAATCTTTCAACAAGAATTACACATAGAAAACTTAAGACTGTTGCGGAAAAGAACAGATAAACTATTCTAACAATCTTACACAAAGTATACTAACAAAATAACTAAGAACACTTAGAACAAAGCTATAAAGTTTTTCAAGCAAACTGGAAATTCTTGCACTGAGAGAAATCTTCCAGTTTGCGTAGAATATTTAGGAGCACACAGTAATCTTCAAGTCTCTCAAGATGTTAGTAGTTTCTGCATGGAGAGGTCCTTCCTTTTATAGAGACAAGGAGTGTGCAAGCATTGAATGCTTGGGACACTTGTCATCTTCATACTTGTTGAGGATGTTGACTTCTGATAAGTTGAGATGTCCTTGTCACCTTTTACTAGGTACTGGAAATAGGACCCATGCATGAGAAAATAACTTTATATGGTAATGGATAATAAGACAAAATGTCACTTTATCCATGTAGAAAATTTCTTCTCAATTTGTCATCTAAAGAATACACCACCGAAGGCAACCTGAGATATGTGACACATCTTTGAGATATGTGACATCATCTTTGGGATATGTGACATCATCTTTGGAGAAAGCATCTTTGAGACTTCTTTGAGATCCCACCGATGATAGCTTTGAGATATGTGACACATCTTTGAGATATGTGACATCATCTTTGGGATATGTGACATCATCTTTGGAGAAAGCATCTTTGAGACTTCTTTGAGATCCCACCGATGATAGCTTTGAGATATGTGACACATCTTTGAGATGTGTGACATCATCTTTGGGATATGTGACATCATCTTTGGGATATGTGACATCATCTTTGGAGAAAGCATCTTTGAGACTTCTTTGAGATCCCACCGAAATTGGACTTCCATTGGTGGGATTCTTTGGCCGAAACAGAGAGAGATTTCGGTGGAGATATGTCCACCGATGTGTGAGAATACCATCGGTGGACAATGACTTGTATGTGTTGAGAAAAGATCTTTCACTTCCACAATGAGAGAATCTTTAATCTTGACTTTGGTTGATCTTTGACTTCACCAAACATTTGCTATCTTGTACAAGCCATTACAAAGAACCATGCATCCAAAATTTCTCTAAGTATAAAATGTTTTTCAAAGTATAAAAGGAGATCATGAGGTCATCTTCAAATCTTGATGACCCAACAATCTCCCCCTATTTGATGATGACATCCATACTTAGAAAAACATGAGTAAGACAATAAATAATGCATGTTGACCCTTCTTTACTCTTTTGGGTTCTTTTTCACATAGTCCATTTTTTTTGTGTGTATGTATATATGATATTTACATATAAGAAAAAATAAAAAGGTATAATTGTACAAATAAATGAAAGGAAAAGGAAAGAAGTATAAACAATATGAACAGAATGAATATTACTTGCATCTTTGGAGGGGCGAGTTGAAACTGGTGTCTGGCTTGAGGATTCTACATTTTGATCAGCAGCCTGTTGATGTGTTGAAGAACTTTTGCTTTTCTTCAGATGTTTCAAATCTTCAAGTCATTCACTTATTTCAAGAGAATCTGTGGGTTTTGATAGGAGACAACCCATTATAGTGACAAACTTTGAGGAGGGTTGAGTGTAACATTCGGCAAAAATCAAAACTTCCAGGTTAGCATCTGTTAAACCCTCATTAATGTTAATAGAGAGAATATACCCTGATAGGACCCATTCAGAAAATATTAAAGCGAAAGATCGCTAGAATTCCCGGTAGTTGCCTAAAAGACCCGGTTTTGACCCAAGACTAACCGGAACACCTTGTGAAATGCCAAAATACCTTAAATAACATATAACCTATATAAAATATAGGGTTTTACTTTATACACAAATCTTTCTTTTTATAAGATTTAATAAAAACAAGAATGTATTTTAGAAGCTTGTTTTTGCAATTAAATGTCTAGTAAAAGAAAAATGGTTTTTACAAGATTTGTTCATGGGCTTAGTTTAAAATAAAATAAATTTTTTTTGCAAGGGTTGGGGGCCCATGTAGGGGCCGGCCACCCCCTCCCTTATACTCCCTCTTTGTTTTAATTTTGATTCATTTCAAATTCTCTCAAACCATCCATCTTCCTTCTCTCTCTCTCTCTCTCTTGAAATCCCATCATTTCTCTCCATCATCTTCATCATTTCAACCTTCAAACTCCAGAAACATTCAGCCCATACAAGTGTCCCAAAACAAAATTTTAAGGAGCTTGAAGTGCTTGCAACATCTTCCTAAGGTAAGAACTCCAAACTAGGGTTGTTTATACTTTTTTTGGCACCTTTCATGCCAATTTCTGCATTGTTCTACACTTCTATTTCATCCAAATGGATGAACTCTTTTTCTTATTCTAGAAGTGAGATAAAACACCAAGGACATGAGAAATGTCCATAAAGTGGTGAAAATCTATGAACTTCCATCATGAACTAGAGAAAAATGAGCAAAATCATCAAAAACGTGGGTTTTGTTCTTGTATAAGAATCTGGATTTTTGACTTTGCATGCACATTTTCCTTATAAGTTTAAAGTATTTTCTTTCAAAAACATGTCACATGATGTTGAGATTGAACCCTTAGCAAAGGAATCCACATCTATGGATGTTAGAATGCTTAAAATGTGATTTTCTACAGAATGTTAGAGTTTAAGAATCTGGCAGAATTGTTGCACGTGCTTAGGACGACCATATTTTGGTCAAATCATGTCCAAAATTCCTCATTTTTCTTCTGGAGTAAGGTTTAATGAGTTAGGGTTCAAACCCAACTGGTCTCATAAGAAAATATTGAGATTTAAGCCTTCAACTCCTTAGAACAAATTTGGTGTGCAGCAGATGATCAGCCAGATTGTTGTGTCACTTTATTTTGCTTATAACTCTCTGTAGAAACCATAAAAATTACTCATTTTCTTTCTGGGAATTTCTCAGATGAGTTAGGCTTCACATGCACTTGGTTTCATTCAAAAATATGGAGTTTTGGTCACTTAAATATTTTATACAAGTCAAGTGTGTCAAGCTGTCCAAAATTGGCAGATTGGTACATGCAACTTCATTCGTCCATAACTCACGCAAAAGTTATCAAAAATTTGTGAATCTTTTTCCATAAGATACCTTGATGTGTTAGGTTTTCAAAGCATGTAAAAACTCTGAAAAATATTAAGTTTTGACCCTCCAAAAGTTTGTTTTCACAGAAGGGTGCAATCCGTTTTAGGTTCTGTGTTATACAAATTCATAAAAATTATTTGGACTCCTTAAACACCTCCAAAATTTACGAAATTTGGTCACAATAGCCTTAACTCAGTATAGTACTGCATATACAAAAAATGGGTAAATTGTCATTTTAGAAAGTGCTTTTCAATAGTCATTTTCGAAGTACAAAGTTTCTGCCAGATTAAGCATTTTGAAAAGGTATGGGATTTTATTATTATAACCTTATATATATATATATACATGATTAAAACATTGGGGCAATGTTAAATTCTTCATTTCAAATTAAATACTAAAACAAAGGCATTTCACAAGAGGTGGACTAAATTAGTTAAGTATAACCTTGATTTAGATATGAAGGACTTATAGAGATTGTTTGACATTATAGGAAACCCGTAAAGCATTAAGCAATCAAGCTTGCACTACTTCGCGTCTACGCTTTAAGGTGAGTATTCACAACCCCTTTTTACTTGTTTAATGTTTGGGGTGAAAAGCATGTTATGATTTTAAAATGCTAAATGATTCATGATATTAAATTGTGGATATTTATGATTTGAGGAATGAGTACAAATGAATGGACAAATTTACATAAGTGATAAAGATATGTTGAGTGATAATGAAAATGGTAAGTCCCCAATAGATACACTACTTATTAACTCGTAACGAGCCGGTGATACTTGTGGATAGCGCTATTTGGTTTGACAAACCCACCTTGACTGACGAGTAGGGGTGCACTTTATCTGTTAATAATGTTCTACTCATGTGGCCAACATACCACCTCTGAGGTAGTTCGAGGCGTAGATTGTCGGAGGCTTAGTAGTGGCTCAACACTTATATATCTCGCAAAAGTCACTCATTGTAAATTGTACTCATAAATATTTTCAAATTTGGAGCTTGTCATGAACAAACGTTTCATGAGAGTAACCTTTGAATGAAAAACTATTGTGTATATGGAAAACCTGTGAACTCACCAACTCTTTGTAGTTGACCTTTTTGTTTTAAACATGCTTTTCAGGGGCTAAGAAGGTAAATGACAGGGTTTAATTTAGCATGCATGACGACATCAACCGAGACTCTTCTTTTGCCATATCTTGTTAAAAACACTATTTTCGGGTTGCATGTAAACTTTGGATTGTAAACCCTTAACTTTAAATTTTTGGAACTTTGAAATGTATTACTTTATGTAATTGTATGGTTGGTGTTGTTTATATTCTAATGCTATGAAACTCTATCTGTTACATCTCGTGTTTCCGCTTTAGCGGGGTGTGACAGAAATTGGTATCAGAGCCATAGGTTATAGAGAATGTCGGTTTTCTTATGGAAACCACATCTATAACCCAACCATAACGCAAACTATTTTCAAAAAGGTTTTCGAAATGATTGTAAAAAAATCTGAGGCATATTGTTAATATAATTAAGACGAGTGCCACATTATTATACCTCAATTAAACAAAGCCTGGTCACCTATGTTTAATTCAGGTATATATAATGGGAGACTCGAATTAGTTATACTGGAAGTATGCTTAAAATAAATTTTCTACTTAAACACAGAAGCATGATTTTTGTGTGTGCATGCATAAACATTGCATATCTTAGGCACTTACAATAACCCACTTAATAACTAAGTTTACTATTATCGCAGTTCATTATGTCATCCACCCACACCTCATCCGAGCATTCGTACTCGGCTGACCCCTCCGGCTATATTACTAGCCGACCGAGGGGCAATGCACCGGTTGTAGTAGAGAGAGACCCGTATGAAGACGACCAGGAAGAAATCAGTGCACCACCCACTCGGTCCCCTCCGCGTACACTACGAGGACCGAGAGTAAGAACCACGGCAAGAAAAAGTGTTCCTTTGCCTAGGTGTGTGAGTTTTACCCATCCACCAAGATACGAAGGGGAGTCCTCCCGACCGGGAGTGCAGCGAGGAAACCCCCAGATGGTAACCGGAGTACCAGTGGCTCACCCTCCCGGCATGACCGCCCGGGAAAGTCAGTGGGTCTTAATGATGTCACAAGACATACAACTCCATGAAGAGAGAATGGACCAACAACATCGAACACTGAATGGGGTGATGGAGGTTCTGAAATCACATAGTGAGGTCTCGGATCGAACCATGGAGGTCATCGCCTTCACTAGGAGGGAAGTGAGAGCACTACGCATGTACCTAGCTTGGGTAATGAGAGCTTTGATGTTGGTGATGGGACTGCTGGTCTGGGCATTTATGCGTTAGAAGACCACTCACTATGAAGCTTTTGGGATTGATTAAACTTGAACTTATATTTTTGGGGCATGTAGCCGTTAAATTCCAAACATTGAATGTTTTGTTAATTGTTTCTTTTGGAATTTGAATATTTACGGCTTATGAATGAAATGCTTGGTTAATGCTCACATATCTCAAGTACTTTTAATACATGATTGTGAAATTGTAGTATCTTGTTATGACAATACGTGTAGATAATAATGATAGTATGCATGAAGTAGTACCATAACTTAGAATAACATAACAAGTAGGAAGTGTAACCAAATAACCGTAATAGTGACCGTGTGACTGAATCCTTAATTAAAACCATACCTGTTGGACTATGCCTCCAAGGAGAGAGGATCCCAAAATCGCACGGCTCGTGTCCGAGCAAATCATGGCCGCACTTCCAAATATCGTTAGCCAAGTAGCAGCAGGTCTGAACGCTAACCCAGGAAACAATGCGGGAACGAATGGAAATAGAGAATGCACGTACAAGGCTTTTAGGGCCTGTAATCCTAAGGAGTTTCACGGAACTGAGGGAGCCGTTGGATTATTAACTTGGTTAGAGGGTATGGAGTCTGTGCTCCACATCAGTAAATGTACTGAAGGAAACAAGGTGGAATTTGCCGCTTGCCTTCTGCAAGGACGGGCATTAACGTGGTGGAACACCCAAGTACAAACCTGAGGTCGGGATGTGGCCAACAGACTGACATGGGATGAGTTTAAGAAGATGCTCAAGGATGAGTATTGCCCGAGGAGTGAGATCCAGAAGCTGGAAGCAGAACTGTGGAGCCATGAAATGAAGGGAAACGACATAGACTCTTACACTGCCCGTTTTCATGAGCTGGCAAAGCTGGTGCCACACTTGGTGACGCCCGAGGAAAACCGAGTGGATAGATACGTGTGGGGTTTATCTCCAGAAATCAGAGGAAATGTGACTTCAGCTGACCCGAAGACTCTTCAAGAAGCAGTAAATCTAGCAACGAGACTCACTAACAACGCAAATCGTTCGAGAGCAACTAGGGATGATAAAGCCGGAGGGAAAAGAAAGATAGAAGAGCCTGCAAGAAGGCAATTTGGGGGAAGATCAGACAAGGGTCAGAGAGTGACAAGAAATTTTGGAATTCAAGCACAGGCAGAGGAGAAAGAAAGGGGGCCATGCCCAAGATGCGTCAAGTGCAATAATCGACACCTCGGAAGATGCATCATTTGCCCCAAGTGTAACAAAGGAGGCCATGTCGCCAGAGATTGCAAGAGCGGAGGGAAGCGAACCTGTCACGAGTGTGGGAGCCCAGATCACTTTCGGAGCGCATGTCCGAGACTGAACCGAAGGCCTAATGCAAATCAAGCGCGACCATTCAATCAAGGGAATCAAGGAGGTCAGGCACGAGGTCGAGTGTTTGAAATTGGAGCAGATGAAGCAAGACGAAACGCGGATGTAGTCACAGGTACGTTTCTCTTGAATAATCATTATGCAACAGTACTATTTGATTCGGGAGCGGATAGGAGCTTTGTATCACTAGAGTTTAGGCCGAAAATTAACTTGGAACCTCAAAAGTTGAAAGAAGCCTACGTTATTGAATTTGCTAATGGACAGGAAGTTAGGGCAAAGATGTAATTAAAAAGTGTACCCTAAAACTGGCGGAAAAAGATTTTAGCATAGATTTAATCCCAATAAAACTAGGAAGCTTCGATATTGTCGTAGGTATGGATTGGTTATCGAAGAATCACGATGAGATCGTTTGCTCCGAAAAGATTGTCCGGATACCTCAAACCGAAGGAAGAGTACTGGAAATACAGGGAGAAAGCTCGGGGAGGAATTTCAAAATAGTGTCGAGTATGAAGATGCAAAAATATTTGCGGAAAGATTGTGTTGCGTTTCTGACACACGTAGTGGATAAGGAGATCAAAGAGAAGAATATTCAAGACTTCCCAGTAGTACGAGATTTTCCCGAGGTATTCCCAGATGAATTACCTGGATTACCCCCACCAAGACAAGTTGAATTTCATATCGACTTAATTCCGGGAGCGGCACCCGTGGCGAAATCACCTTACCGGTTAGCACCTTCAGAAATGCAGGAGTTGTCAGAACAACTTAAGGAGCTACTCAATAAAGGATTCATCAGACCCAGCTCTTCACCCTGGGGAGCTCCAGTTTTATTCGTTAAAAAGAAAGATGGTTCGTTTCGTATGTGCATCGACTACAGGAAACTTAATAAGCTGACCATCAAGAACCGATATCCCCTTCCTCGAACCGATGACCTGTTCGACCAACTTCAAGGCGCTACGTATTTTTCAAAGATTGACCTTCGGTCTGGATACCATCAAATGAGGGTTCGTGAGGAGGACATTCCTAAGACAGCGTTTAGGACTCGATATGGACATTATGAGTTCCTAGTCATGCCTTTTGGACTGACAAACGCTCCAGCAGTCTTTATGGATCTAATGAACAGAGTATGTCGACCGTACTTGGACAAATTCGTAATTGTGTTCATAGATGATATATTAATCTATTCGCAAAGCAAGAAGGAGCACGAGCAACATTTAAAGCTAATACTAGAACTGTTCAGAGACCAGAAGCTGTATGCTAAACTTTCCAAATGCGAATTTTGGATTCGTGAAGTGCAATTTCTTGGGTATGTAGTTAATAAAGATGGAATTCATGTCGATCCGGCCAAGATAGAAGCCATTAAGAAGTGGGAAGCCCCAAAGACTCCGACTGAAATTCGTTCGTTTCTCGGTTTAGCTGGTTACTATCGGCGTTTCATTGCAAATTTCTCCAAAATTGCACAACCATTAACGGCATTAACCCAGAAGGATAAGAAGTTCGATTGGGGAGAAAAACAAGAAGAAGCTTTTCAGACGCTTAAGCATAAGCTTTACCAGAGGGTGCAGACAATTTTGTTGTTTACTGCGATGCCTCACACCAAGGGTTGGGGTGTGTGCTAATGCAAAAAGACAAGGTTATTGCCTACGCATCAAGGCAACTTAAAGTTCACGAAAAGAATTATACCACCCATGATTTGGAACTAGGAGCCGTAGTGTTCGCACTCAAGATTTGGAGACATTACCTCTACGGCACTAAATGTACCGTCTTTACCGACCACAAGAGCCTACAACACATTTTTGATCAGAAAATGCTGAATATGAGACAACGGAGATGGGTTGAACTGCTTAGCGATTACGATTGCGAGATAAAGTACCACCCAGGCAAGGCTAATGTAGTAGCCGATGCGTTAAGCCGAAAAGAAAGAGTGAAGCCATCGAGGGCAAGAGCCATGGGAACGATGGTCCGGACGAGTCTTAAGGACCAAATTCTCGAAGCTCAAGAAGAAGCATTAAAAGAGGAGAATTTGAAAAACGAAACCCTACATCATTTGGAAGAGGAATTTGAAACACAACCAGACGGGGTGCGTTACTTCCGAAATAAAGTTTGGGTACCTAAGGTCGTAAATCTGCGAGCAGTAATCTTGGATGAAGCTCATAAATCAAGATATTCAATTCACCCAGAGGCCGATAAAATGTACAAGGATCTGAAGGAATACTACTGGTGGCCAGGGATGAAGAAAGATGTTGCTTGTTATGTAAGCATGTGCCAAACTTGTGCACTGGTTAAGGCTGAACATCAGAAACCATCAGGTCTTCTTCAGCAACCTGAGATTCCCGAGTGGAAATGGGAACAAATAAGTATGGATTTCATAACTAAGTTACCCAGGACAAGGAAAGGACATGATTCAATCTGGGTTATAGTGGATCGGCTTACGAAATCTGCACATTTTCTGCCTATTCGAGAGGACTTCAAGACGGAAAAGCTTGCTCAGGTATACATCAACGAGATTGTGATGCGTCATGGAGTACCTACTTCCATTATCTCGGACAGAGATAGTCGTTTTACGTCACGCTTCTGGCGATCAGTCCAGAAAGCGTTGGGCACGCGTTTGGACTTGAGCACTGCCTACCACCCGCAGATGGACGGTCAGACAGAAAGAACTATACAAACACTGGAAGACATGCTGCGAGCCTGTGTAATAGATTTTGGGGGAAGTTGGGATACTCATTTACCGCTGGTCGAATTCTCTTACAACAATAGTTACCATACCAGCTTAAAGTGCGCGCCGTACGAAGCCTTAAATGGACGCAAGTGTAGATCCCCACTCAGCTGGTTGGAGGTTGGCGACATACAACTGATGAGACCCGACATAATTCAGGAGACCACGGACAAGATCGTAACCATTCAGGAAAGACTGAAAGTAGCCAGAACTCGTCAGAAGAGTTATGCAGATAATCGCAGGAAGCCTTTGGAATTTCAGGTGGGCGATAAGGTACTATTAAAGGTATCGCCATGGAAAGGATTGGTACGATTTGGGAAAAAGGGCAAGTTGAGTCCAAGATATATCGGCCCATTTGAGATACTAGAAAAGATTGGACCAGTTGCTTACAGACTCAAACTACCACAAGAGTTAAGCGCTATTCACGACACATTCCATGTGTCGAATCTGAAGAAATGCCTATCGGATGAATCATTGGTTCTACCATTGGAAGACATACAAGTGAGCGAGCAGTTACGCATTATAGAAGAACCCGTGGAGATACTTGACCGAGATGTTAAGCGGTTAAGACGTAGCAAGATCCCGATCGTAAAAGTTCGATGGAGTGCAAGGCATGGACTAGAATACACTTGGGAACGGGAGGATTTTATGAGGAGTAAATATCCTCAGCTGTTCGTCAAGGAATCAACTGAGAATGCCAGTCATTAAATTTCGGGACGAAATTTCTCTAACGGGGGAAAACTGTAACATTCGGCAAAAATCGAAACTTCCAGGTTAGCATCTGTTAAACCCTCACTAATGTTAATAGAGAGAATATACCCTGATAGGACCCATTCAGAAAATATTAAAGCGAAAGATCGCTAGAATTCCCGGTAGTTGCCTAAAAGACCCGGTTTTGACCCAAGACTAACCGGAACACCTTGTGAAATGCCAAAATACCTTAAATAACATATAACCTATATAAAATATAGGGTTTTACTTTATACACAAATCTTTCTTTTTATAAGATTTAATAAAAACAAGAATGTATTTTAGAAGCTTGTTTTTGCAATTAAATGTCTAGTAAAAGAAAAATGGTTTTTACAAGATTTGTTCATGGGCTTAGTTTAAAATAAAATAAATTTTTTTTGCAAGGGTTGGGGGCCCATGTAGGGGCCGGCCACCCCCTCCCTTATACTCCCTCTTTGTTTTAATTTTGATTCATTTCAAATTCTCTCAAACCATCCATCTTCCTTCTCTCTCTCTCTCTCTTGAAATCCCATCATTTCTCTCCATCATCTTCATCATTTCAACCTTCAAACTCCAGAAACATTCAGCCCATACAAGTGTCCCAAAACGAAATTTTAAGGAGCTTGAAGTGCTTGCAACATCTTCCTAAGGTAAGAACTCCAAACTAGGGTTGTTTATACTTTTTTTGGCACCTTTCATGCCAATTTCTGCATTGTTCTACACTTCTATTTCATCCAAATGGATGAACTCTTTTTCTTATTCTAGAAGTGAGATAAAACACCAAGGACATGAGAAATGTCCATAAAGTGGTGAAAATCTATGAACTTCCATCATGAACTAGAGAAAAATGAGCAAAATCATCAAAAACGTGGGTTTTGTTCTTGTATAAGAATCTGGATTTTTGACTTTGCATGCACATTTTCCTTATAAGTTTAAAGTATTTTCTTTCAAAAACATGTCACATGATGTTGAGATTGAACCCTTAGCAAAGGAATCCACATCTATGGATGTTAGAATGCTTAAAATGTGATTTTCTACAGAATGTTAGAGTTTAAGAATCTGGCAGAATTGTTGCATGTGCTTAGGACGACCATATTTTGGTCAAATCATGTCCAAAATTCCTCATTTTTCTTCTGGAGTAAGGTTTAATGAGTTAGGGTTCAAACCCAACTGGTCTCATAAGAAAATATTGAGATTTAAGCCTTCAACTCCTTAGAACAAATTTGGTGTGCAGCAGATGATCAGCCAGATTGTTGTGTCACTTTATTTTGCTTATAACTCTCTGTAGAAACCATAAAAATTACTCATTTTCTTTCTGGGAATTTCTCAGATGAGTTAGGCTTCACATGCACTTGGTTTCATTCAAAAATATGGAGTTTTGGTCACTTAAATATTTTATACAAGTCAAGTGTGTCAAGCTGTCCAAAATTGGCAGATTGGTACATGCAACTTCATTCGTCCATAACTCACGCAAAAGTTATCAAAAATTTGTGAATCTTTTTCCATAAGATACCTTGATGTGTTAGGTTTTCAAAGCATGTAAAAACTCTGAAAAATATTAAGTTTTGACCCTCCAAAAGTTTGTTTTCACAGAAGGGTGCAATCCGTTTTAGGTTCTGTGTTATACAAATTCATAAAAATTATTTGGACTCCTTAAACACCTCCAAAATTTACGAAATTTGGTCACAATAGCCTTAACTCAGTATAGTACTGCATATACAAAAAATGGGTAAATTGTCATTTTAGAAAGTGCTTTTCAATAGTCATTTTCGAAGTACAAAGTTTCTGTCAGATTAAGCATTTTGAAAAGGTATGGGATTTTATTATTATAACCTTATATATATATATATACATGATTAAAACATTGGGGCAATGTTAAATTCTTCATTTCAAATTAAATACTAAAACAAAGGCATTTCACAAGAGGTGGACTAAATTAGTTAAGTATAACCTTGATTTAGATATGAAGGACTTATAGAGATTGTTTGACATTATAGGAAACCCGTAAAGCATTAAGCAATCAAGCTTGCACTACTTCGCGTCTACGCTTTAAGGTGAGTATTCACAACCCCTTTTTACTTGTTTAATGTTTGGGGTGAAAAGCATGTTATGATTTTAAAATGCTAAATGATTCATGATATTAAATTGTGGATATTTATGATTTGAGGAATGAGTACAAATGAATGGACAAATTTACATAAGTGATAAAGATATGTTGAGTGATAATGAAAATGGTAAGTCCCCAATAGATACACTACTTATTAACTCGTAACGAGCCGGTGATACTTGTGGATAGCGCTATTTGGTTTGACAAACCCACCTTGACTGACGAGTAGGGGTGCACTTTATCTGTTAATAATGTTCTACTCATGTGGCCAACATACCACCTCTGAGGTAGTTCGAGGCGTAGATTGTCGGAGGCTTAGTAGTGGCTCAACACTTATATATCTCGCAAAAGTCACTCATTGTAAATTGTACTCATAAATATTTTCAAATTTGGAGCTTGTCATGAACAAACGTTTCATGAGAGTAACCTTTGAATGAAAAACTATTGTGTATATGGAAAACCTGTGAACTCACCAACTCTTTGTAGTTGACCTTTTTGTTTTAAACATGCTTTTCAGGGGCTAAGAAGGTAAATGACAGGGTTTAATTTAGCATGCATGACGACATCAACCGAGACTCTTCTTTTGCCATATCTTGTTAAAAACACTATTTTCGGGTTGCATGTAAACTTTGGATTGTAAACCCTTAACTTTAAATTTTTGGAACTTTGAAATGTATTACTTTATGTAATTGTATGGTTGGTGTTGTTTATATTCTAATGCTATGAAACTCTATCTGTTACATCTCGTGTTTCCGCTTTAGCGGGGTGTGACAGAAATTGGTATCAGAGCCATAGGTTATAGAGAATGTCGGTTTTCTTATGGAAACCACATCTATAACCCAACCATAACGCAAACTATTTTCAAAAAGGTTTTCGAAATGATTGTAAAAAAAAAATCTGAGGCATATTGTTAATATAATTAAGACGAGTGCCACATTATTATACCTCAATTAAACAAAGCCTGGTCACCTATGTTTAATTCAGGTATATATAATGGGAGACTCGAATTAGTTATACTGGAAGTATGCTTAAAATAAATTTTCTACTTAAACACAGAAGCATGATTTTTGTGTGTGCATGCATAAACATTGCATATCTTAGGCACTTACAATAACCCACTTAATAACTAAGTTTACTATTATCGCAGTTCATTATGTCATCCACCCACACCTCATCCGAGCATTCGTACTCGGCTGACCCCTCCGGCTATATTACTAGCCGACCGAGGGGCAATGCACCGGTTGTAGTAGAGAGAGACCCGTATGAAGACGACCAGGAAGAAATCAGTGCACCACCCACTCGGTCCCCTCCGCGTACACTACGAGGACCGAGAGTAAGAACCACGGCAAGAAAAAGTGTTCCTTTGCCTAGGTGTGTGAGTTTTACCCATCCACCAAGATACGAAGGGGAGTCCTCCCGACCGGGAGTGCAGCGAGGAAACCCCCAGATGGTAACCGGAGTACCAGTGGCTCACCCTCCCGGCATGACCGCCCGGGAAAGTCAGTGGGTCTTAATGATGTCACAAGACATACAACTCCATGAAGAGAGAATGGACCAACAACATCGAACACTGAATGGGGTGATGGAGGTTCTGAAATCACATAGTGAGGTCTCGGATCGAACCATGGAGGTCATCGCCTTCACTAGGAGGGAAGTGAGAGCACTACGCATGTACCTAGCTTGGGTAATGAGAGCTTTGATGTTGGTGATGGGACTGCTGGTCTGGGCATTTATGCGTTAGAAGACCACTCACTATGAAGCTTTTGGGATTGATTAAACTTGAACTTATATTTTTGGGGCATGTAGCCGTTAAATTCCAAACATTGAATGTTTTGTTAATTGTTTCTTTTGGAATTTGAATATTTACGGCTTATGAATGAAATGCTTGGTTAATGCTCACATATCTCAAGTACTTTTAATACATGATTGTGAAATTGTAGTATGTTGTTATGACAACACGTGTAGATAATAATGATAGTATGCATGAAGTAGTACCATAACTTAGAATAACATAACAAGTAGGAAGTGTAACCAAATAACCGTAATAGTGACCGTGTGACTGAATCCTTAATTAAAACCATACATGTAGGACTATGCCTCCAAGGAGAGAGGATCCCGAAATCGCACGGCTCGTGTCCGAGCAAATCATGGCCGCACTTCCAAATATCGTTAGCCAAGTAGCAGCAGGTCTGAACGCTAACCCAGGAAACAATGCGGGAACGAATGGAAATAGAGAATGCACGTACAAGGCTTTTAGGGCCTGTAATCCTAAGGAGTTTCACGGAACTGAGGGAGCCGTTGGATTATTAACTTGGTTAGAGGGTATGGAGTCTGTGCTCCACATCAGTAAATGTACTGAAGGAAACAAGGTGGAATTTGCCGCTTGCCTTCTGCAAGGACGGGCATTAACGTGGTGGAACACCCAAGTACAAACCCGAGGTCGGGATGTGGCCAACAGACTGACATGGGATGAGTTTAAGAAGATGCTCAAGGATGAGTATTGCCCGAGGAGTGAGATCCAGAAGCTGGAAGCAGAACTGTGGAGCCATGAAATAAAGGGAAACGACATAGACTCTTACACTGCCCGTTTTCATGAGCTGGCAAAGCTGGTGCCACACTTGGTGACGCCCGAGGAAAACCAAGTGGATAGATACGTGTGGGGTTTATCTCCAGAAATCAGAGGAAATGTGACTTCAGCTGACCCGAAGACTCTTCAAGAAGCAGTAAATCTAGCAACGAGACTCACTAACAACGCAAATCGTTCGAGAGCAACTAGGGATGATAAAGCCGGAGGGAAAAGAAAGATAGAAGAGCCTGCAAGAAGGCAATTTGGGGGAAGATCAGACAAGGGTCAGAGAGTGACAGGAAATTTTGGAATTCAAGCACATGCAGAGGAGAAAGAAAGGGGGCCATGCCCAAGATGCGTCAAGTGCAATAATCGACACCTCGGAAGATGCATCATTTGCCCCAAGTGTAACAAAGGAGGCCATGTCGCCAGAGATTGCAAGAGCGGAGGGAAGCGAACCTGTCACGAGTGTGGGAGCCCAGATCACTTTCGGAGCGCATGTCCGAGACTGAACCGAAGGCCTAATGCAAATCAAGCGCGACCATTCAATCAAGGGAATCAAGGAGGTCAGGCACGAGGTCGAGTGTTTGAAATTGGAGCAGATGAAGCAAGACGAAACGCGGATGTAGTCACAGGTACGTTTCTCTTGAATAATCATTATGAAACAGTACTATTTGATTCGGGAGCGGATAGGAGCTTTGTATCACTAGAGTTTAGGCCGAAAATTAACTTGGAACCTCAAAAGTTGAAAGAAGCCTACGTTATTGAATTTGCTAATGGACAGGAAGTTAGGGCCAAAGATGTAATTAAAAACTGTACCCTAAAACTGGCGGAAAAAGATTTTAGCATAGATTTAATCCCAATAAAACTAGGAAGCTTCGATATAGTCGTAGGTATGGATTGGTTATCGAAGAATCACGATGAGATCGTTTGCTCCGAAAAGATTGTCCGGATACCTCAAACCAAAGGAAGAGTACTGGAAATACAGGGAGAAAGCTCGGGGAGGAATTTCAAAATAGTGTCGAGTATGAAGATGCGAAAATATTTGCGGAAAGATTGTGTTGCGTTTCTGACACACGTAGTGGATAAGGAGATCAAAGAGAAGAATATTCAAGACTTCCCAGTAGTACGAGATTTTCCCGAGGTATTCCCAGATGAATTACCTGGATTACCCCCACCAAGACAAGTTGAATTTCATATCGACTTAATTCCGGGAGCGGCACCCGTGGCGAAATCACCTTACCGGTTAGCACCTTCAGAAATGCAGGAGTTGTCAGAACAACTTAAGGAGCTACTCAATAAAGGATTCATCAGACCCAGCTCTTCACCCTGGGGAGCTCCAGTTTTATTCGTTAAAAAGAAAGATGGTTCGTTTCGTATGTGCATCGACTACAGGAAACTTAATAAGCTGACCATCAAGAACCGATATCCCCTTCCTCGAACCGATGACCTGTTCGACCAACTTCAAGGCGCTACGTATTTTTCAAAGATTGACCTTCGGTCTGGATACCATCAAATGAGGGTTCGTGAGGAGGACATTCCTAAGACAGCGTTTAGGACTCGATATGGACATTATGAGTTCCTAGTCATGCCTTTTGGACTGACAAACGCTCCAGCAGTCTTTATGGATCTAATGAACAGAGTATGTCGACCGTACTTGGACAAATTCGTAATTGTGTTCATAGATGATATATTAATCTATTCGCAAAGCAAGAAGGAGCACGAGCAACATTTAAAGCTAATACTAGAACTGTTCAGAGACCAGAAGCTGTATGCTAAACTTTCCAAATGCGAATTTTGGATTCGTGAAGTGCAATTTCTTGGGCATGTAGTTAATAAAGATGGAATTCATGTCGATCCGGCCAAGATAGAAGCCATTAAGAAGTGGGAAGCCCCAAAGACTCCGACTGAAATTCGTTCGTTTCTCGGTTTAGCTGGTTACTATCGGCGTTTCATTGCAAATTTCTCCAAAATTGCACAACCATTAACGGCATTAACCCAGAAGGATAAGAAGTTCGATTGGGGAGAAAAACAAGAAGAAGCTTTTCAGACGCTTAAGCATAAGCTTTACCAGAGGGTGCAGACAATTTTGTTGTTTACTGCGATGCCTCACACCAAGGGTTGGGGTGTGTGCTAATGCAAAAAGACAAGGTTATTGCCTACGCATCAAGGCAACTTAAAGTTCACGAAAAGAATTATACCACCCATGATTTGGAACTAGGAGCCGTAGTGTTCGCACTCAAGATTTGGAGACATTACCTCTACGGCACTAAATGTACCGTCTTTACCGACCACAAGAGCCTACAACACATTTTTGATCAGAAAATGTTGAATTTGAGACAACGGAGATGGGTTGAACTGCTTAGCGATTACGATTGCGAGATAAAGTACCACCCAGGCAAGGCTAATGTAGTAGCCGATGCGTTAAGCCGAAAAGAAAGAGTGAAGCCATCGAGGGCAAGAGCCATGGGAACGATGGTCCGGACGAGTCTTAAGGACCAAATTCTCGAAGCTCAAGAAGAAGCATTAAAAGAGGAGAATTTGAAAAACGAAACCCTACATCATTTGGAAGAGGAATTTGAAACACAACCAGACGGGGTGCGTTACTTCCGAAATAAAGTTTGGGTACCTAAGGTCGTAAATCTGCGAGCAGTAATCTTGGATGAAGCTCATAAATCAAGATATTCAATTCACCCCGGGGCCGATAAAATGTACAAGGATCTGAAGGAATACTACTGGTGGCCAGGGATGAAGAAAGATGTTGCTTGTTATGTAAGCAAGTGCCAAACTTGTGCACTGGTTAAGGCTGAACATCAGAAACCATCAGGTCTTCTTCAGCAACCTGAGATTCCCGAGTGGAAATGGGAACAAATAAGTATGGATTTCATAACTAAGTTACCCAGGACAAGGAAAGGACATGATTCAATCTGGGTTATAGTGGATCGGCTTACGAAATCTGCACATTTTCTGCCTATTCGAGAGGACTTCAAGACGGAAAAGCTTGCTCAGGTATACATCAACGAGATTGTGATGCGTCATGGAGTACCTACTTCCATTATCTCGGACAGAGATAGTCGTTTTACGTCACGCTTCTGGCGATCAGTCCAGAAAGCGTTGGGCACGCGTTTGGACTTGAGCACTGCCTACCACCCGCAGACGGACGGTCAGACAGAAAGAACTATACAAACACTGGAAGACATGCTGCGAGCCTGTGTAATAGATTTTGGGGGAAGTTGGGATACTCATTTACCGCTGGTCGAATTCTCTTACAACAATAGCTACCATACCAGCTTAAAGTGCGCGTCGTACGAAGCCTTATATGGACGCAAGTGTAGATCCCCACTCAGCTGGTTGGAGGTTGGCGACAGACAACTGATGAGACCCGACATAATTCAGGAGACCACGGACAAGATCGTAACCATTCAGGAAAGACTGAAAGTAGCCAGAACTCGTCAGAAGAGTTATGCAGATAATCGCAGGAAGCCTTTGGAATTTCAGGTGGGCGATAAGGTACTATTAAAGGTATCGCCATGGAAAGGATTGGTACGATTTGGGAAAAAGGGCAAGTTGAGTCCAAGATATATCGGCCCATTTGAGATACTAGAAAAGATTGGACCAGTTGCTTACAGACTCAAACTACCACAAGAGTTAAGCGCTATTCACGACACATTCCATGTGTCGAATCTGAAGAAATGCCTATCGGATGAATCATTGGTTCTACCATTGGAAGACATACAAGTGAGCGAGCAGTTACGCATTATAGAAGAACCCGTGGAGATACTTGACCGAGATGTTAAGCGGTTAAGACGTAGCAAGATCCCGATCGTAAAAGTTCGATGGAGTGCAAGGCATGGACCAGAATACACTTGGGAACGGGAGGATTTTATGAGGAGTAAATATCCTCAGCTGTTCGTCAAGGAATCAACTGAGAATGCCAGTCATTAAATTTCGGGACGAAATTTCTCTAACGGGGGAAAACTGTAACATTCGGCAAAAATCGAAACTTCCAGGTTAGCATCTGTTAAACCCTCACTAATGTTAATAGAGAGAATATACCCTAATAGGACCCATTCAGAAAATATTAAAGCGAAAGATCGCTAGAATTCCCGGTAGTTGCCTAAAAGACCCGGTTTTGACCCAAGACTAACCGGAACACCTTGTGAAATGCCAAAATACCTTAAATAACATATAACCTATATAAAATATAGGGTTTTTTACTTTATACACAAATCTTTCTTTTTATAAGATTTAATAAAAACAAGAATGTATTTTAGAAGCTTGTTTTTGCAATTAAATGTCTAATAAAAGAAAAATGGTTTTTACAAGATTTGTTCATGGGCTTAGTTTAAAATAAAATAATTTTTTTTTGCAAGGGTTGGGGGCCCATGTAGGGGCCGGCCACCCCCTCCCTTATACTCCCTCTTTGTTTTAATTTTGATTCATTTCAAATTCTCTCAAACCATCCATCTTCCTTCTCTCTCTCTCTCTCTCTCTCTTGAAATCCCATCATTTCTATCCATCATCTTCATCATTTCAACCTTCAAACTCCAGAAACATTCAGCCCATACAAGTGTCCCAAAACGAAATTTTAAGGAGCTTGAAGTGCTTGCAACATCTTCCTAAGGTAAGAACTCCAAACTAGGGTTGTTTATACTTTTTTTGGCACCTTTCATGCCAAT
Organism: Saussurea involucrata; assembly: GCA_033807775.1. Lineage (NCBI taxonomy): Eukaryota > Viridiplantae > Streptophyta > Magnoliopsida > Asterales > Asteraceae > Saussurea > Saussurea involucrata. Next base: position 40,508,963 of record CM066315.1, read on the forward strand.
TTCTGCATTGTTCTACACTTCTATTTCATCCAAATGGATGAACTCTTTTTCTTATTCTAGAAGTGAGATAAAACACCAAGGACATGAGAAATGTCCATAAAGTGGTGAAAATCTATGAACTTCCATCATGAACTAGAGAAAAATGAGCAAAATCATCAAAAACGTGGGTTTTGTTCTTGTATAAGAATCTGGATTTTTGACTTTGCATGCACATTTTCCTTATAAGTTTAAAGTATTTTCTTTCAAAAACATGTCACATGATGTTGAGATTGAACCCTTAGCAAAGGAATCCACATCTATGGATGTTAGAATGTTTAAAATGTGATTTTCTACAGAATGTTAGAGTTTAAGAATCTGGCAGAATTGTTGCATGTGCTTAGGACGACCATATTTTGGTCAAATCATGTCCAAAATTCCTCATTTTTCTTCTGGAGTAAGGTTTAATGAGTTAGGGTTCAAACCCAACTGGTCTCATAAGAAAATATTGAGATTTAAGCCTTCAACTCCTTAGAACAAATTTGGTGTGCAGCAGATGATCAGCCAGATTGTTGTGTCACTTTATTTTACTTATAACTCTCTGTAGAAACCATAAAAATTACTCATTTTCTTTCTGGGAATTTCTCAGATGAGTTAGGCTTCACATGCACTTGGTTTCATTCAAAAATATGGAGTTTTGGTCACTTAAATATTTTATACAAGTCAAGTGTGTCAAGCTGTCCAAAATTGGCAGATTGGTACATGCAACTTCATTCGTCCATAACTCACGCAAAAGTTATCAAAAATTTGTGAATCTTTTTCCATAAGATACCTTGATGTGTTAGGTTTCCAAAGCATGTAAAAACTCTGAAAAATATTAAGTTTTGACCCTCCAAAAGTCTGTTTTCACAGAAGGGTGCAATCCGTTTTAGGTTCTGTGTTATACAAATTCATAAAAATTATTTGGACTCCTTAAACACCTCCAAAATTTACGAAATATGGTCACAATAGCCTTAACTCAGTATAGTACTACATATACAAAAAATGGGTAAATTGTCATTTTAGAAAGTGCTTTTCAATAGTCATTTTCGAAGTACAAAGTTTCTGTCAGATTAAGCATTTTGAAAAGGTATGGGATTTTATTATTATAACCTTATATATATATATATATATATACATGATTAAAACATTGGGGCAATGTTAAATTCTTCATTTCAAATTAAATACTAAAACAAAGGCATTTCACAATAGGTGGACTAAATTAGTTAAGTATAACCTTGATTTAGATATGAAGGACTTATAGAGATTGTTTGACATTATAGGAAACCCGTAAAGCATTAAGCAATCAAGCTTGCACTACTTCGCGTCTACGCTTTAAGGTGAGTATTCACAACCCCTTTTTACTTGTTTAATGTTTGGGGTGAAAAGCATGTTATGATTTTAAAATGCTAAATGATTCATGATATTAAATTGTGGATATTTATGATTTGAGGAATGAGTACAAATGAATGGACAAATTTACATAAGTGATAAAGATATGTTGAGTGATAATGAAAATGGTAAGTCCCCAATAGATACACTACTTATTAACTCGTAACGAGCCGGTGATACTTGTGGATAGCGCTATTTGGTTTGACAAACCCACCTTGACTGACGAGTAGGGGTGCACTTTATCTGTTAATAATGTTCTACTCATGTGGCCAACATACCACCTCTGAGGTAGTTCGGGCGTAGATTGTCGGAGGCTTAGTAGTGGCTCAACACTTATATATCTCGCAAAAGTCACTCATTGTAAATTGTACTCATAAATATTTTCAAATTTGGAGCTTGTCATGAACAAACGTTTCATGAGAGTAACCTTTGAATGAAAAACTATTGTGTATATGGAAAACCTGTGAACTCACCAACTCTTTGTAGTTGACCTTTTTGTTTTAAACATGCTTTTCAGGGGCTAAGAAGGTAAATGACAGGGTTTAATTTAGCATGCATGACGACATCAACTAAGACTCTTCTTTTGCCATATCTTGTTAAAAACACTATTTTCGGGTTGCATGTAAACTTTGGATTGTAAACCCTTAACTTTAAATTTTTGGAACTTTGAAATGTATTACTTTATGTAATTGTATGGTTGGTGTTGTTTATTTCCTAATGCTATGAAACTCTATCTGTTACATCTCGTGTTTCCGCTTTAGCGGGGTGTGTATAGATGTACAAATAAATGAAAGGAAAAGGAAAGAAGTATAAACAATATGAACATAATGAATATTACTTGCATCTTTGGAGGGGCGAGTTGAAACTGGTGTCTGGCTTGAGGATTCTACATTTTGATCAGCAGCCTGTTGATGTGTTGAAGAACTTTTGCTTTTCTTCAGATGTTTCAAATCTTCAAGTCATTCACTTATTTCAAGAGAATCTGTGGGTTTTGATAGGAGACAACCCATTATAGTGACAAACTTTGAGGAGGGTTGAGTTTGAATGAATCAGCCTCAGGATGCTTCTGCCGGTCTCTTGCATTTTCTTTCTTTTCCTGTTTAGCATCATCAACTTGTCTTTTATTTGCTCCCCCTCAGTTAGATCAGTCGGTCTTTGTGTTACTCCCCCTCAGTTAGATCCGCCCGGACTGATGTGCTCCCCCTTGACCGGTCCGTCGATTTCCTCATTTTTTCAAGTTGGTCGCTGGATATAAGTACTGAGGGTTGATGTTGCTCCCCCTCAGATGAATTCTCCCCCTCAGCGGCCGACGCAGGAAAAACATCAAGAGAAAATGAAAAATTCGGCCATAAGCAAGACAATTTTTTTTTTTGCTTTCCCACCGAAAATTAAGGAGATCCCACCGAAAATTGGCAATTTTCGGTAGGATTTTCGGTGGAAAATCAGTAGAATTTTTTTTTTTGCTTTCCTACCGAAAATTAAGGAGATCCCACCGAAAATTGGCAATTTTCGGTGGAAAATCAGTAGTTTTTTTTTTTTACTTCCCTACCGAAAATTAAGGAGATCCACCGAAAATTGGCTATTTTCGGTAGGAAAATCTGTAGATTTTTTTTTTTTGAAAAATCATTTCCACCGAAATTTTGCAAGAGTTAGACAAAAATTCGGTGGAATTCCTTGAAGAGGTTGAGGAAAATCTTCTAAGACATCTTCAGCAGAGTGTGGAGAAAGTCTTCTAAGGCATTATGGAGAAAATCTTCAGAGAGAAGAAAAGATTGGAATTTCATCTTCCAATTTTTGATGACCCAAAAAGATGGGTTGCAAACCAAGAGTGAAAAATGATGGAAGAAGGGATGGGATGAGGAGATGACACATAGAAAGTTGGGTTAGGTGAGAGGAAGAGTATATGAGAAGCTAGATAAAATTGGTGGGGAGAGAATCGGTAGAGAAAATGGTAGAGGTCTACAACTTTGGTGAGATGAGATCATGGTGATGACATCATTAAAAGAAAAAAGGTGTCTACCATGCATGGGGGTGACATCATTTGGAGGGGTTCTTTCCTATCTAAATACACAGGAAAGGAGATTTGTGAGAGAAGAAAAATGTCCACCAATGAGAATTCGGTGAAAACTTAGGACACATAGTTATTGATTATTGCACATGCCAAGATGACTTATTATGTTGCAAGATAATCTTGAAGATTTCTTCAAATTTCTCACTTTGATATTCTTGCACATAGATCCATCTGTCCATCTCAAAATCTGCAATCACAAAGAATTTATTTTCTAGGTACCCATTTTGTGGTGGGTCCTTTTGGGTTAGAAGAAAAAGAGTTGGAGTCACTTAGATCAATTCTTTCTTTCGGACAGTCTTTGGCAACATGAGAAGTATCACCACATATATAGCATTTTCTATGAGGAAAGATCCTTTTAGAAACTTGACATTTTTCCTTACTTTTGCTCAAAGATTTTGATGAGGTAACAAAGAATTGGGGTGCAACTCCTAAAATTCCTTTTTCAAAATTTGGGAGGACAGAAATATTTTCCATTGAATTGGACATTTTGAGGCACACAGATCTGGGAAGAAAATCGGTAGAGGGAGTCACACAGGTAGTTTTTAGAAAGATTTGAAGAATTTATTTTCAAGAAAGAATCAGCACCCAGAGACTAGCCTTTAAAAAAATATTCCATATTTTAAGTCTTCATATGTGTCGGCAGAATTCATGGACACATATCCAAAAGAATTTGAAATAGGAGGATTCATAAAAGATAGATGAAACACATAGTATGTACCTGTGAAGAGTAGGAAAAGCACTTAGCTGATACAAGAGCAGTTGAGGAGTCATTCGCTTTCAGATGTGGGTTCATCTGCCAAATCTTGAGTTTTAGCAGGCAGACCCTTTGCTTTTCTGACAAGTTTTTCATTTCTTTCCTTTTCTCTCTTGTATTTCTCCTTGTATCTTTCAGCCCTGTCAGAATCTGCAGAAGAGAGAGATTGGTTGAACTTTTGGGAATCATATTTGGATCTTCCCGATTTAGAGGAAAATCGGTCTGAGGAAGAGGTTCTGGTTCTATCAACATGTTTACTTCTACACTCAGAAGCAAAATGACCCTTTTTACCACAGTTAAAACATTCCTCATTAGATTTGTCCAAAGAAGAGTGTTTGGAGAGAGACTTAGATTTTCTAGAAGGGTGGTAGGATTTGGATTTAGAATACCCATCCAACATGGCCATTTCATCAGATAATTTATCAATTGAAGTTTCCTCACATTCATCCTCAGCATCACTAAGATATGCCTCCGAATGATCATTGGGATCTTCTTGACTATCATGATCAGAGTCAGATGGGTAGGTGATTCTTGGAATACACTTAGTCCTTTTGGAAGAGTCACTTAGGAGAGCTAGAGAAGAGTTCTTTATAAACCTATGCAGTTTCGTCTGCTCATAGTTGAAAAGAGTTCCATAAAGAACAGTAAGAGGCATATGATCAAGATCCTTGGTTGTCTTTATACAAGTACAGATATTTTCCCAAAAATCAGGAAGACAGTCCATAAATTTGCACAAGACTTCCTCATTGTCATACACTCTACCTAACAGCTTTAAGTCATTAAGAAGACTGTTAAAGCGATTATAGTAGTTGGAGAGAGATTCTCCTTTCTCATAAGAAAAGAGTTCAAATTTTCTAACAAGAGCAATCTTTCTGCTCTTTTTAACTTCATTTGTACCTTCGTACAAAACACACAGAGTGGACCACATCTCTTTGGCAGTAGAGAAATTTACCAGAGAGTGGTACACTTCATCAGGAAGAGAGAGAGCAATGATAGTTCTAACTTTAGAATCAAGAGATACAAGCCGTTTTTCCTCATCAGAGTATTTCTTAGGATTTTTAAGAATGTAACGACCAGTAGCAGCATATTTTTCTTCATCAGACGAATCATCAGAATCATCTTTGCCAACAACTTCCTTACCAGATTTTTTGCTTTCATAGCGAGACCAGACTCTAGGAACAAAGGGTCCCTCACTTAGAATGGTTGGATATCTACTATCCATTCCTTCCATGAAAAGCATCATCCGGCTTTTCCACAAAGAAAAGTTGTTAGGATTAAACTTGGGAGGTTTTGAAATGGAACCATTTTCAGCAAAATTGTTTTGACCAGTGTTTTCAACAGTTAGGGATGAAGATGAGGCAGCCATTGTGGATCAAGTTTATGAATTAAACTTTCCGCTCTGATACCACTTGTTGGTCCCAAAATGGCTAAAACAAGTATTGTAGAAGGGGGGGGGTGAATACAATACTCAAATTTTTCACAATTTTAATTCTATTATTGAAAATCTTTCAACAAGAATTACACATAGAAAACTTAAGATTGTTGCGGAAAAGAACAAATAAACTATTCTAACAATCTTACACAAAGTATACTAACAAAATAACTAAGAACACTTAGAACAAAGCTATAAAGTTTTTCAAGCAAACTGGAAATTCTTGCACTGCGAGAAATCTTCCAGTTTGCGTAGAATATTTAGGAGCGCACAGTAATCTTCAAGTCTCTCAAGATGTTAGTAGTTTCTGCATGGAGAGGTCCTTCCTTTTATAGAGACAATGAGTGTGCAAGCATTGAATGCTTGGGACACTTGTCATCTTCATACTTGTTGAGGATGTTGACTTCTGATAAGTTGAGATGTCCTTGTCACCTTTTACTAGGTACTGGAAATAGGACCCATGCATGAGAAAATAACTTTATATGGTAATGGATAATAAGACAAAATGTCACTTTATCCATGTAGAAAATATCTTCTCAATTTGTCATCTAAAGATTACACCACCGAAGGCAACCTGAGATATGTGACACATCTTTGAGATATGTGACATCATCTTTGGGATATGTGACATCATCTTTGGAGAAAGCATCTTTGAGACTTCTTTGAGATCCCACCGATGATAGCTTTGAGATATGTGACACATCTTTGAGATATGTGACATCATCTTTGGGATATGTGACATCATCTTTGGAGAAAGCATCTTTGAGACTTCTTTGAGATCCCACCGATGATAGCTTTGAGATATGTGACACATCTTTGAGATATGTGACATCATCTTTGGGATATGTGTCATCATCTTTGGAGAAAGCATCTTTGAGACTTATTTGAGATCCCACCTAAATTGGACTTCCATTGGTGGGATTCTTTGGCCGAAACAGAGAGAGATTTCGGTGGAGATATGTCCACCGATGTGTGAGAACACCATCGGTGGACAATGACTTGTATGTGTTGAGAAAAGATCTTTCACTTCCACAATGAGAGAATCTTTAATCTTGACTTTGGTTGATCTTTGACTTCACCAAACATTTGCTATCTTGTACAAGCCATTACAAAGAACCATGCATCCAAAATTTCTCTAAGTATAAACATTTGCTATCTTGTACAAACTCAACACATTGATTACTATTTTTTTTAATTTACATAATAAATATGAATAAAACTTTTTACTGTTTTTTTATTACTTAACATGTAACGTTTATTTACCCTTATTTTTAATTTACAACAATCAGTATAATTAAAAACTATTTTTATTTTATATGAATTTGTTTATTTACAGTTTAATTTATTATTTTAACAATCAATGTAATTAAAAAAATAGTTTATTACCATTCATATTTTATTTACACAACAATCAATACATAAATATATTATTATAAGGCCTTCGGTACCCGGCTCGGGATGAAGGCGGGATGGGGCTCGGGATGGTGCGTGATGGGCTACGGTTGATGCGGGGTTGGCGGGGCGGGATGGATTCCGGGGATGGGGTCCCGATTCATCCCGAAGCTTTATTAAAAAAAATTATTTAATTTTTAAAAATAATGCCGTTGAACGGCTCTTTGTAAAAAAAAATTCTCAATTTAATCCCACTATATATTTAACCCTCAACCTCTTATTTCTCACACCTCTCAAATTCTCTCAACCTCTTATTTCTCATACCTCTCAAACTCTCTAAAATTCTCTCAACCTCTTATTTCTCACACCTCTCAAACTCTCTCAAATTCTCTCAACCTCTTATTTTTCACACCGATTTGAGAAAGACTTCGAGTTTTTCATGACCCCACATGATCACCTTACGGGAAAAGCTTTGAGGGTTACTTTAGCGAGAAAAGAGCAAATTCAAAAATTTCATGATTGGTAGTGTTTTGTATTTTGTAATTTTTATTTTTAATGAATGGTATGAATTTTAATTTTTATTATTTATCTTATTTTTATTTATTAAAAAATATATAAATATTTTTATTTTGTTAAAAAATTAAATGTATAAATAAAAGAATTAAAATAAATGAGGTGACAAAAGGGTTTGAGGGAATGGGGTAAGGGTGTTTAGGGATTGTTAGGGATTGAGTGAGGGATGGGAGAAAAGCTGATGTGGCGCTGATGTGGAGCTGGAATCTTTGAAAGATCCTCTCATGGGGTACTGATGGCCTAAGCTAAAAGAATATTTATTGGCATTTTAAAAATGTTTTGATGATTGTTTTTATTTTTATCCAATTTTTAGTTTTTTAAATCTATATATATTATTAATTGGTTAAATTTTTCATGTTATGATTATTATAATATAATTATACATCATTAATTGATCTAACTATTCAAATTCTTCTTTTATTTCTTATGAATCAATATACATAAATGAAACACTTATGACAGCTAATACTTTAAATTAATATATATATATATGATAATATTTATATTTTTTTCCTCTTATTTTGATTTTTTTTAATCTAAACTCAACACATTAATTTATAAAACTTTTCAATTTCACATTTTATTACATAACAATCAATATCATTTTTTAAAACTTTTATTATACTTTATTTCAATGACAATCAATATAATCAAAACTATTAGTATTGTGATAAAACATATTCTGAATTATTTTCTCATTAATTGAAGAAACTTATCATTAATGGCAATAAAAACATTATTTTATTGATAATAATATATTAAGCAAAGTTAAACCCGAAGTTTAATGAGATAATATTGTTGTTAGAAAATATATAATTAAGTTTATATTAAATTAGGCCAATCGTTCAATTCTACCATTAATTACAAAAAAACCTATCATGTATGTGTGTGTATATATAAATATATGTTATAGTTCCACTAACTAAATTCTAATGATTTCTACAAATAATTTGTATAAAGTTTGTTGATTATCATATTTAACAATTAACATCTATCATATGAACAATCTCCATATTGCTACCCAAGTTATTCACACTACCGCGCAACGCGCGGTTTGCAACACTAGTATATTTTAAATATACAAATCCATGCTAAAAAATGTGACTTAAAGGCTATGGCCTATGGGGGGTGACTGGGATCGGTTATTGTGGTATCAAAACATAATAAGCTAATAAGTTATTATTTAGGCGGTGTTTGGGATTGTTTATACATGTAAAAATAACCAAAAAAGTCATAAGTTGTTTCAAATAAGTTGATAAGTCAGTATGGTCTAACTTATTAAAAACAACTTATCTGCGGTGACAAAAAGTCATAAGCAGTTTTTTTTTTTTCTCAATCCAAACACTAGAAATGATTTATTTACGGTGAGAAAATGAAATATGCAGATAAATAAGCAATCCCAAACACCTTCTATAATTCAATATAGTATTTATTTGTAAGGAACTCGGATTACGTTGTGAGAATTGAGAAACAATTTTACAAGCTGTTATTTGAAAGCTAGTCCTAGCCGATGTATACTTCTTGGCTCTAACTCTGATTCGCACTTCCTTGTTTGGTCCGGCTTGGACTAGGTCTAGGCTACCCGTCGAACCACTTGTTGCTCTCTTTCTAGTTGGATACTTCAATTATAACACCTGATTTATCTCGTATCGTGGAAGACTAAGAAGCAACACACAACACAAGCATCTTCCTCCTTTATCGAAGTTGAATATTGTTATATGGCTAATACCACTTTTGAGCTTTTATAATTGAAATCGTCGTTTTCAGTCTCGGTGTTTACACGTTACCCTATTTAGTTGCATTGTAACAATTAAGCCACTCTCGATATTGTGGCAAACCCTATATTTTATGAGCATATAAAACACATCGAAATTGACTATCATTTTGTCCAAACAATATCACGGATTGTTTTACAAAAGCTCTTGGAAAAATTCAATTTGATACATAAACATGTTTGCATTTCCATTCTATATATAATAAAATTGTGATATCAATTTAAGAGCAATAACCTTATATCTTATAAGCCACACTTGTTTTCCTTAATTAGTTGTCACAAGCTTAGGACCCCTTGTCAAACAAACCAACCATTTGTTCTCTCCAATTATTGGATCTACAAGCCTTCTCTTCAATCCCTCTCTTATCGACCTCTCGCAGCCATTACCGTTCAGTGTCACGACCGGCTCAAACGGTGCCAACGCTTTTCCGCTGCTCTCCATTTCCGCTTCAACAATCTGGTTCACCAATTCCAACACTTGGCTCATTTTCGGCCTCATTCTTGGTTGTCTAAGCAAGCACTTGTTAGCCACGGCAGCTAGCTTTTGTGCCGACTTAAGGGAATAGTTCCCATCTAACCGAGGGTCCATGATCAGTTGAAATTTCCGCAAGTCGTTAGAGATGTGTGGTCTTACCCAATCCAATAGCTTTTGCTCGTTTTTTGGCTTGTTAAGATCCAACGGCCTCCTACCCGTGATGAGTTCATATAGAAAGACTCCATAGCTCCATACATCACTCTTGGATGTGAGTCGTCCTGTCTGAACATACTCCGGAGCTGCATACCCGATTGTTCCAACTACCTGTTTCAATCAAGAATTATATATCTCGTTTTAGAGCATATCCAACAGTTATGCTAAAATAGAGATTTTAGGGTATATTATTGCTCCAACAGATATGTTATACCATGTGCTAAAATAGAGAAAAGAAGATAAATAGGATAAAATTCTCCAAATTTGGAGAAATCCCTAAAACTCCATATTTAGAGAGAGAGAGAGAGAGAAATTAATTCTTTGTCACCAATAGGAGGCATTGAAGTTAAGTGTATAATAGTGAAAAAAACAACATTTTATTAAATATATTAAATATTTTAATAATATAGTTAATGATAAAATTGATAAAAACAAGTAGTTGTTGGAGTTGGATGTAATTTCTTTTAGAGATTTTAACTTTTGATACTCTATTATAAAAAAATTATAGCATAGCTGTTAGAGATACTCTTACAAAATGTTCTATAAGGGACATTAGGGTCATTCCACACGATAATACAGCAAAACAACGTGTGTGTGTGTGTGTGTGTGAGTATTTTTTGTATATAAATATTATATACTTAGAAAACAGCAAAGTAACGTACTGCTGTTGAGACATGGCTTAGCCCGTCTGAAGGGCCAAGCCTAGCCAACCCGAAATCTGAAAGCTTCGCGTTCCAGTTCTCATCCAGCAATATGTTCGAAGACTTGAAATCTCTAAAGATTATCTGCGCCATAATAACAAAATGTTTCAACCGCCTAATCTTGTAATCAAAATGACGATTTAGTTTGCTTTCGTGTTTTAAAGGGTACCTGAAATTCCATTTCTTCGTGGAGGTACGCTAACCCTCGAGCAGCATCCTGTGCAATTTTTAGTCGTGTCGACCATGGAAGAGGTGTCCGTACTCTACTAGATAAATGATCTTGAACGCTCCTGTTTGGCATATATTCGTACACCAGAAGACGTTGGATCCCTCTTTCATCGTCTTCAGCACAATAACCGACAAGTTTGACCAGGTTCGGATGGTCAACGAACCCAAGAACGTTCACTTCCGTAACCCATTCCTTGTGGCCCTGAGAAACAATTAAAATGGGAACTTTACGATCATGCTTAAAGAACATTGCCACTATGGATTTTCCTGGCTGTTATCTTTTTCTTCAGGGCCCATTATGGACCCATTGAGATCAGTCAAGGTACGTACAAGTTGACCTAGACACCGGCAGTTATAAGAAAAAGAAATGCTAAAAGTTATGTAGACTTCAATCTTTTTGAAAGAACTAACCTGCAACCCTCTTCTACCGAGCTGTTTAACAGCAATATCTATCTTTTTACTCGAACCATCTGCATTTCGTATTGCAGCCCGATACACACATCCAAAACCGCCTTCTCCGATCATGAGGGCACGGCTAAAGTTTCTTGTGGCGGTTTTCAGCTCGGCGAATGTGAATACCCTGATATTATTATTACTATTACTACTCGGCCTTTGAGTCAAACTTGCGAAAGACATCCTAGTGGAGGACTCGGTGCTAGAATCAGAGACATCAATTGAAGTAAATTCGGAGCCTGATTTCCGCTCGCATTGACCGTTGGATACGGAAGGAGATGAACGGGTCGAGGTAGACTTTGTGTTCTTGGCTTCATTGCTTTTGTCTCCATGGGAGAAGGAGAAACATCTCATGCCCTTCATTGCCTGAAAACGATGGTTGGTTCAGGAAAACAAGAAAGTTATTAACTTTTTAAATCATCGTGTTTGGTTTTGAATTGTAAAGGAACCGGCAAGAATGATTGTTTGTTTACAACTTGCCTTCAAAGTCAATAACTCTAAAGAGAATACCACTTATTTATGCAAAAATGTAACATTTTTTTAGCAAAGGGTTGATCACCGACCGGGCCTGCACAAAACCATATGTTAGAAGATATTTCAGAGTTGACTCAACAGCTAAGACTAGTAGAGGGGTTCAAGCCACAAAAGTCGAACTTAAACATGTTGTGTATTTAAGAAAAGTCGTTCGTCTCCTATGTCAACTAAGCTATGGCAAAAAATGTAACATTTATGTTTTTATATTTTCTTAAGAATGTTATGTGGCCCTTAAAGATCATGAAAAAGTTAATAAGCAAAAGTAATGCAATGATTAGGAATAAGTAGAGATGAATTCAGTTAAGCAAAGAATCTTTGATAGGGTGGCAACAAGACCATATGTTTAATATTCTATTCAAAAAATAATATCTGACTTTTTTTTTTTTTTTTTGTTAAAATATAATGAATCGTGGTTTCCATCTTATGAAACTTTTGGTTGTCAATGAATCATGCCATCTAGATTAGAATTAAAGAATGTGTTTGATTAGTTCAATATCTAAATTATTTTATGAGTAAATTACATGTTCCGTACTTATGGTTAGGTGGTTTTAATTAATTGTTCTTGTTCCTTTTATGAAAATTCAACAAAACGTTTTCTTGTGGTTGCGTTTTTCTAATGAATTGCATTCTTTTAATGAGTTAGTTGTTGCAGTTTTTAATGAGTTTGGTACTTATATAAATCAATGACCTATAGTTACATTAACGACCCATCTCGTTGTAAAAATACAATCATAGGAACATGATCCATTGGATTTTCAAAAAAAGGACAACTACCGAAAACATATTACCATAGTGACGAAACATATAATTTAGTCTTATTTTATATACAAGCAAAATAAAAAGAAATATTGTTTGATTCAATAAAATCATGATATTAATGCAAGATCGGTTGGTTACTAAAAAAGCAATCAATTAATGATAATCTATGATTTTATTTAAACAATAATGATCAGTATACAGACAGGGCGAACGTATACGGGTCCCATGCATGATGCATTTATTCAACCCGTTATTTGTAGGTGAAGTATTTTTAGGTATGAGAGGTACATACGATAAGATTTGAAGTGTTGCAGTAAAATTAAAATAGAAATCAGGCAAAAAACCAAAATAGTTGTTCGAAATTAATCAAAAAACTTAAAAAATCTATTAAGATGATGCAATTCAGTTAAAAATACATGGAATAATTTTAGTGTCTTTAATCCATCTTAAAAGTGTACCCCTTAGACAAAATTCCTAAGGTCTCCTGTTGAGTAAAGTTGTTTTTAATATTATCGTGAAAATTTCAAAACAAAAAGAATTGTTCTAATTCTAGTTTTATAAACCAAAAAAATATTATGACAAATTTGAAGAACTAATGGTTTTTCTTCCAAATCCGAACTTAATCTCAAATATCATAAAACTATATCAAAATCGAGATTGAAAATGTGAAGCAGAAAATCGAAACATATATGAAGAAAAAAATGGAAATCGTAATCAAAATGAAGCCATGGAACGAATGATGTAGAATCCCAAATTAGGATCATGAGATCAACAAAAACCTATATACAATTGTGGAAGAGCTAGCACAATTAAATTTCTACGGAAACAGTAAATCCACGCCTAGTAAACAACAATCAACGAAGGATTTGATTTCATTGTTGTAATAAGAATAAGAAGCAGAAAGTAGAGAGGATGAAGAAGAAGAAGAAGAAGAGGGAATACCTGTGCTGAAAATTAAATGGGGATGAAATCCAAGAACTTACAACAAACCCATGTTGAGGAAATTAAACAAAAGAATTGAAGTAAGAAGATAGAAATGGAGAATTCAGTGATAGGCAGCTGGAGTTTAGCTTACCAAACATATGTCTGAAAAAATAAGAGAGAGATGAAGATGAAGATGAAGATGAATGTATATAATATGGAGGTGAAGATGAGGAGGGAAAGTCTTTGAAAACGAGATCCAACGGAAGAGGACACTGGATACATGTTCAAATGGCATGCAGGTGTTTTTTTAATTAAGTTTTGTATGGATAGATTTGTTGTATGAATGGATTAGTTTATCCCTGTAAATTTCGAAATGTTTTTGTTTGGGAGAGTTTTTTTATAGATGAAAATATTATGAATGGTCGTGTTTGGAAAACTTATTTTTATGCATAAAGTTCTCCCTTAGAAATTTATTGGATAAGCCATTTCTATACTAAAAGTTCTAAATGGTGTAAGGACTAAGGAGTAGCGTGACGGCGATGTCAAGTCTCAAGCCTTACGTGTTAGGCGAGGTCATGGTGTTTTCCAAGGCGTTACAAAAATGTATATAATATATATGTGTTATATATGTGTGTGTTTATGCCAATGTCTTGAAAAATAATGATTAAGTTATTAACATTTTCAATTCATATATAGCAATAAACCAAAGAATTTCTAAATTATAATCGTTACCAATGAGCAAATTATAATCGAATTTCAAAGTACATAGCTTTTCGAAAAATCGAAAGTACACAGATTTGTAACGTCATTGCGTACCATAACAAGCCACAACGAGCTACACACGTTATATCCGCGCCAAGGGGGTAAACGTGGTGGCAAGGTCACGCCTCAGCGCCAAGGCGCATTTTTTTAGAACCTTGTTATTTAGTCACTTTCAAATAGTCATGTATAGTTGACCGAGTAAGTTGTGAGTCTCATTAAAATCATTAAGTTGCTAACAAACGGACCCATACTCTTCCTTCTCCATCCTATATATATATATATATATATATATATATATATATATATATATATATATCTATATAGAGGAATACTATTTTATATAGTTTTTTATATGTGTAAGGAGGTTCATATTTATCGTACGAAAACATGAAAACACCCTTATCATATATGGAAATACACGTGAGGGGATCTGGTAGTGTAAGACTTGGACCTACGGACATAGGTTGTGCAAAAAGTCTTCTGCATCTCCGAATTTAGTATTATATATGATTGACTATACTAAAAAGATGCCCCCTCGTTTTCGTAATATATAGAATGGTTCAAACGAAAACACCTTCATTTTACGAAAACAGAACACATTTTCACTCTATGCAATGTGATACTAAATTAGAGACATGGGCGGTCTCTGGCACGACCTAGATTGCGTGGGACAACTCGTCAGCGCACCACCATGTCCCCTCATGTGATTATCACATGTGATTTCTCGCATGTGATATAGGCTTAATTATTTGAGAATTCGATAATCTTTTAGATCCATGAGATCCACCCTAAACCACTAATTTAAGATAATTAATGCATTTTTAGGAAAAATTCAAATTATGTGAATATATACTCCCTCCAACCCTAAGGGTGTGTTTGGCACACTATATTGTGTTGGGAAATTGGCCTCGGCGTTTACCAACAACCCAAGCAATGAATAATAATAGAGAAAAGAAGAAGAAACAATGAACAATAGAGGGGGGGGGGGAATATAAGAACTTACGTGGAAAACTCCAAAACCGGAGAAAACCCACGGGCCTCCGGAGAGAAGATCCACTATGTGAAAAATTGTTTCAATCACACAACTTTAATCTCTCAAGACTCACCTAATAACACGCACACTCTCACATATTTAACTTACACCTTTCTACTCTCTAAAATGAGAGAACAAAAAAGAAAGAATAAAATACTTAAAGTGTATTTTATTGGGACAATTTGAAACCTAGGCCTTGGACCCTTTTTTATAGGCTTGGAATCTCTCTCACCTTTCATTATTCCACCGATGTGGGACAACCCTTTCAAAAAACTTTTATTTTATTTTAGCCAAATAATTTTCAACAAACTCCACATTGGCTAAATAAAACAAAATCTTCGGTGCAACAACGGCATCCATTGTCTATACCGACAATCATAATTCTCAAATCAGAGAACTATCATACTCCACTATAAAAAAGTATCACCACTTAGAATAATCCATTCTAAGATTCTACCTCGAAACATGTCGAAAAACTTGCTGAAAATTTTATGGTGCAACTTCGTCGTTTGGTTTACCCGGAAGTTCATCAGCCATCGACATAATCCCCACCACACACCTTGCATCTATGTCAACCCAATGCACGTGTGTAAATACGCGGAACCACTAACCCAAACACATCATTTTTCCATGGTAAAGCGAACATACCATGAGGATGTATTCTCCCATATCTCAACAAAACCCATCGTCTCCCATGAGAATGAAGACATTGTTAGCGTCCGAATTGAAGTCTTTCGTCAAACCCACTCCACCTGGACAATTGCTTTTTACATGCCCAGACTATCCATACTTCTAGAATATTAGATTCTTCCCGGAGTTCTTCTTCTTCCCTTGCCTAGCCACCAGAACCGTACCTTCTGGTGAAGTCATATGGCTACCTTCCAATCTTTTCTCCTCTAATAGGAGTTTGCTAGTAACATCCGCAAACTTCAGGGTCTCTTTCCCATACATCAGAATAGGTTTCATGTGCTCATTGGAAGATGGCAAAGATAATATGAGCCTTGGTGTTTTATCTTCATCTTCTACCTCAACTCTGATGGCCTCCAGTTCTGAAAGGACATTGTTAGACAACCTAGGGGGGGTAAGGTTGTATTTAAAATCTTTTACTTTCAAAAATTCTTTTATAAATAAATACAGTACAGAAACAGTATAAATAAATCAGAGTATACAACTAATAAAGAAGAGTGTAAAAATAAACAAATACACAGAGATTATATAAATAAATATAAATGCAAAGCAGTTTATATAAACAAATATAATAAAGCACAGCGGAATAAATAAAGAGATAAAGGTTAGAGATACTTGACACGGAGATTTACTGATTTACCACCAACTGTGATAAACCAGCAGCCGAGACACTTCTCGACACGATCCAATAAATGTATTCTTTACGGTAGAACACAAACCAAATACAAAGGAATTTGTAATAGTTTCTCAAGCCTCTGCTATGAGATAAACAGGATCACACACCCGTTATTCAAATACTTACAAGAGGAGTATAACTCACAATGGGTAATCACTCTTGTATAATAATCACTTGGATATTTTATAAAAAAGGTTTTATAAAATATATATATGTTAAATAAGTGAGAGAGATCAGATGAGTAAGTTGTTGATCTGTTGTTTTTTTTCTTCTCCACCATCGCAGCATTATATAGCATGAAGCTTCCAACGGATACATGCATCCGCGGTATACCGCCAAAGGCACGCGGTATACCGTGCAGACAAAAGGACACTGACACTCCAACGGCTCTCATGCAAAGTTGACTGGAATACATACGTGGCGGTATACCGGCTAGTCTTCGCGGTATACCGTGCAGAAAAAGTGCTTCCAACCAATCAGAAATGCACACCGAGCTTGCCGCGGTATACCGGCTGAACACCCGCGGTATACCGGCCGTACCACCGCGGAATACCGGCTCTACCTTCGCGGTATACCTGCGTCAGAAAGTGGTTGCAGAAACAGTACGCATGGCAGATACTTCTAGAACCAAAATTTCTTATTTAAAATATTATTTAAAGGGTTTTTAGAAATATCCAAGTGGTATATTATTTTAGGGTGTTTATCATTATAAATTATAAACACTAATGACAACGTAAATCTTCCGTCTTGAACTCTTCAGATAAAATCTTCGTGTTCTTCAAGAACTGTACACTTGGATTGGATTGTTAGATAAACAATAATGCGGTGTGTTTGTAATCATCAAAATAAATATATAAAATATATAGAGATGTGGTACACTTGCACCAACAGACATTGTTAAGAACACTAAGATTATCTAAAATTTGTGTACCACCATCCATACATAGAGTATGAAATTGTTCTTTAAGATACAATAGATTTGAGATGTCTTTGCCCTGGTACAACTGCTCAAGCTTCTCCCAAAGACCCTTGGCCGTTGATATCCTATGCACATTTGCAATAACATTCTTTGCTAGACACAAACGAATAGTACTCGCCGCTCTCAAATTCAAATCGTCCCATTCTTCCTCGCTTTTACCGGTACCGCTTGATCCACCGCTGGAAACTGGTTTTCCCCTCAACGCCTTATGCAACCCGGATTGTATCAACACATCATTGACTTGAACTTGCCATAAGCCAAAGTCGATCCTTCCGTCAAACTTCTTTACCTCGAACCTCATTGCACTTGAAAACTTTGACATCGTATGAACGTCTCAAAAATAATATTGTATACTAGAAAAGTGATTGTAGCATATGAGTAGCACACTTAAGAGAGGTTTCTATTATGCACATACTCCCGCCACACACAATTCTTTCATGCACGAAGTAACCAAGAGAAATTCTTTTCTGGTGTGGAAGATCAGACAGAACCGCAACCACATAGCATACTATGAACCCTATAACCCGAGACCTACTCCAATACGACCAAGAGATAATTCTTTCTGATGTGGAAGATCAGACAAAGCTGCAACCACACAGCATACTAAGAACCCTCTAACTGAGACCTCCTCTAACTTGGAGCTCTGATACCACTTGTTGGGAAATTGGCCCCAGCGTTTCCCAACAACCCAATCAATAAATAATAATAGAGAAAAGAAGAAGAATGAACAATTATAGAGGGGGGAAAAAGACAAGAACTTACGGGGGAAAGTCCAAAACTGGAGAAAAACCACGGGCCTCCAGAGAGAAAATCCACTATGTGAAAAATTGTTACAATCACACAACTTTAATCTCTCAAGCCTCACCAATAACACCCACACTCTCAAAGATTTAACTCATACTTTTCTACTCTCTAATATAAGAGAACAAGAAAGAAAAGAATAAAATACTTTTCAAAAACTAAATGTCTACTTTTTCTATTTACCCTTAATTATGAGATGAAAAGTATCTCTCTCTATATTAATAAAGGGTAAAATTGTTTTTTAATTAAAAAGTGTATCTATTTTTTTGTCGACGTTTACTTAGGGAGGGAGGGAGGGAGGGAGGGAGTTTCTATTCACCTCCTCTCCTCTATCCCGTAAGTTTGTACAATTAAATATGTACACAAGGTAACACAATGAGAACTACCTTCATTAATTAATTTCATACTAAGTTATCCACATCGCGTTCACAAATGGTATAAGTTTATATTTAGCTTTGTTGCTTTAGTTGATGTTCACAATATGTTACAAGCTATACTAGATCTTGTAGATTTAGAGTGTGTTTGCAGATTATAATAGATATTTCTAAAAAAATGTTCATAATTTGTTTACCTTGTATGCATGTTTAATTGTGTGTGTTTGTTATGGAGAGATTGAAAGATAAGAGAATATACTAGAGAAGCCTTTTCAATTAGATTAAATTATACTTTTAACTAATTTTTAGGAAGTTGTTAAAAAGAAAGTCCTCCTGATTGGTGATAAACTTATCAACCATTTTGTATAACTGTGATTTGTGCTCCCTTGCAGAATCTAAAAGCAGTGGTTGACATTATTGAGATTAATGATATTGGCGTGTCTTAATTGTTAAGCACTGAAAGGGGGGTTATCAATGCCAATTATCAACCTGATTATGAGTGGCATTGAACATGATAAGTGTGTCCATACATGTACAGTGGCATCGAACTAATTACTGCTCTTTGATGATGATAATGAGTCACTAATATAATATCGATTTGATCTGAAGCAACCATCCTCATTCTTATTCGTTGGTAATTATTTGGGAACTGGTTGTTAGCACCAAAATGACGATTAACTTATAATTTTACAAGATTCTCTCGATAAAATAACATATAGAGTAAATTACAGATTTGGTCCCTGTGGTTATATGGAATTTTGGATTGGGTCCCTTCAATGAATTAATTACATATATGGTCACCGTGGTTTCATTTTTCTTATGGATTGGGTCCCTTTCACTAACCCCCTTAACCTTAGGTTTGTTAAATGAAGGGTTTTTTAGTCGTTTTATATTTTCTTTTAGTTTTTTTCTTAAAGTAAAATATTTATTATATAATATAGAATTTATTTTTATTTTTATTTTTATATAGAAATACACTCAAAATATATGTGGCTTTTCCCTCGCCATCTCTGGTGAAGCAAACATGCCACCACCATTTTTGATTGACAATTTGACACATATCAGAGAATCGAGCACAATTAATTACGGATCTCTAGCTAACAATGTTGATTTTTAAGCATTATTGAAATTTATAACTGATATCTGTTGTGCACAGTGGCGGATCCAAGATTTTTGCACAGTGGGATCACTTTTAAGGTAGGTTGAAGGTCCGCAAAGTCGTTCTAGCCTAATTCTACGGTTTCAAGTGATTTTTGAAGTTTTTTGTCGATTTCGAGGGACTTTATCGTTTTTTTCGTTGATTTCAAAAGACTTTTTTTGTTTTTTGATTGATTTTGAAGTACTTTTTTTGGTTTTTTAGCCAGTGGGGGGACATACAAAAAACCACTGGGGGGAAACCATGCTATAACGCTATAAAATAACTGTTTTTACACTAAAAAAATCATATTTCTTTTATTTTAGTGGGGGGATGGGACTCCCCCCCCTTTTGGCTACTGCATCCGCCACTGGCGGAGCCGGAATGGCTATCGAACTTTGTTCACGATTCATTCAGCAATTTTCCGGCGAATAATTTGGTGGGAACTATAAACTACCGCCCGAAAAACACATCATTTTACAGTCGATCCAGAAGCAAGAGAACCAGAGCACCTACCAACAAGCACTAGCTGGACATCAACCACACCGTTACCTACCGATTCAATCTCCGAAAAACCGACGTACTCATCAGCGACCTAATCATCTTCCGATACCACATCGGAGGTTGGATTAGTCCAGCGATGCACTCACTGTGCGTCGGAGAAGACGCCTCAGTGGGGAACCGGACCACTAGGTTCAAAAACGATGTGTAAGAGCATCTCCAACAGCATTGCTAAAATAGAAAAAAGTGGGTTTTTGTTTGTTATTCTTCTCCAACAGCATTGCTATCTTGATTGCTAAAATAGACATTCTTGGAGAAATCTCTAAATATAGAGAATTCTCTATAATTCTCTAAATAAGAGAGAGAAATAATTATTTAATTCTATCCACCAATGACGTAATTTTTTTATCATTTTATATTAAGTTTTTTCTTTTAAAGTACATTGGGAATATAAATTAAATAATATTATATTAATATAATTTGTGTTAAAATCTCTAAAATAGCAAAGCTGTTGGAGATGAATGTAACATTTTTTAGAGATTTTAACTTTTGATTCTCTATTTTGAAAAAATTATAGCAAAGCTGTTGGAGATGCTCTAACGCACCAACGCGTGTGGCGTGAACAAGTCAGGGAGGTTGGTGAATGGCAGTGCTTGAAATACCAAGAATTTTTATGGGCAGTTTCCACCTCTAGAAACAAAAAAAATGTTGTTTTAATATGTGCAAATTCTTCCAACTCCATGTTTTCAATTTCTTAGCACATAACTTTGTATACATAACTTTTCTTAGCACCAGTCATATGCCCGCGAACCCCTTCCCTCGAACTTCAGACCTGCAACTAGACATACTTCCATCTTCTGCTCTACTGCTGGTTTTTTTTTTCTCCGCCCACTTCTCCAACCAAAACGAGATCTAAACTTACAAACTAACCCCAAATAAAACCCATTCAAATATGCTATAAGAGCGATCGGTCTATAGAATTCGCCGGTGTCGATCTTGAACTTGTTTGGACACCGAAGCTCTCTATATCTCTCTTTCTTCGATTCCTCGGTGAACTTCTGATCTGGATTCTCAATGAACTCTAGGACGACGGTGATGCAGGCGTTCTGTGAAGGAAATGGATGAGGGTGGGGGAATTTATCGTTGTCGGAAAGACGGAAATGGAGATCGTCGGGGGTGCAGGAGGTTTCGTCGGAAAGTTGTAGTGGAGGAAGAAGGAACGTCGACCGGGGAAGGGGAATCACAAATGACAGCCGACAAGGCGACAATTTGTAAATAACTTTTTTCTATATATTGATAAGTAGATTTTTGTAAATTGTATTATTTTTGTTTTCTTTAAAACTAAATGTATAAAGACTAAAGTGCCCTTCATTTAACAGACTCAATGTTAAGGGGGTTAGTGCAAGGGACCCAATCCATAACAAAAATGAAACCATGATGACCTTATATGTAATTAATATGTTGGAGGGACCCAATCCAAAATTTCATATAACCACAGGGACAAAATCTGTAATTTACTCTAACATATAAAACGTCTTTGTGCTTTTACATTCATTTTTGTCAGAAAAATCAAAATGGAAATCTGAAACATTCCAAAATGATTGTAAGAGCATCCACAACAATGATTTCATAACAATTTCATATGGTTTGTAAATGTGACACGTAGGATTGCAAAATTAGAAATTGTAGTGGTTGTGAGTATGATTGCAAAATTAGAAATTGGTTTTGGTAATTTGCAAATGTCAAATCAGTACTTTTTTATGATGTGGCAATGAATAGTATATGAAATTGTAGGAAATAATTTCTAAATTAAAAATTGTTTTATGTCAAATCATGTTTTGTGATGTTTTGTAGAGAGTATTTAATTGTAGTTTTGTAGAAAGTATTTAATTATAGTTATTTAATTAATAAAATATTTCATATTAAATTATAGTAAAGAGTATTTAATTGTAGTTTTGTTGTTATTTGATTAAAATATAGTTTTTTATGATGAGGTGTCACATTTGCAATTGGATGAAATTTCATTGTTGTGGGGTATAATTTCAAGATAATTGCAAAGCTGATATGACGCTGGTGTGGCCCATTTGCAATTGGGATGAAATTTCATTGTTGTGGATGCTCTAACAGAGTAAAGATATTATTTTCGGAAAATGATCCATACACAATTTACTAATTCAAATATAATCTAATTGGTACATCACCTAAACTCATATTATTTTTTAGATATAAAACATATTAACATTTGTTTGAAGACATGATCTGTACATATTTTATTTTAGAAAAATATATTGTCACATTTTTGTTGAGTTGGTTTATATGGTTAAATTAACTTCAAAATCGTCTGGAAGATGTAACATTTGTTTTTATTTTTTTATTTTATAAAATTTCAATAATTAAAAAAATGCGTGCTACGCATTTGATTAAATTATTTGACAATGATATATCTAAAAAAACCTTTTAATTTGGGATCAATACAAAATCAAATATAGGTATTAAAGTATATATATCAAATTTAATATTATATTTATATTAAGTATTTTAATTATTTATCAAACAATTACAAAATGATTTATTGAATCTTTGTATTCGGTTTCTTGTAATGCTGAATAATTTTGAAGGAATAATAATGATATAAATAAATAAATAAATAAATCATGTTCATCATTCCAGTCATACCAAAGAAAATTCATTAATTATTCAGTTTATTTTTTATTTTTTCTTTGGTATACTTAAGAAATATGAAAAGTGGATCTGAACTGTTGATTGTTTTTAATTTCATCTCCTTCCATGAATTGTTGCTTATAATGGAATTGATCTTGCGTATCAATTTTTTATCCAACTGTTAATAATTACTTTTTACGTTTCTCACGTTAATCTCAAGTTTTCATCGAAACCCAACCACATATATATGTGACCGACTACGGTAAAAAATTCTCATGTTTTTATAAAATAAATAACCCTTATATATATATTATTAACTTTTTTCCACTTAAAAATACATGACTTAACAAATCGATACTTAGCTTACAAATAAATACTTATTTTACTCATGGTAAAAAAAATTTGAAAAATGTGTGCAACTTTCATGTGTTTAGTATTTTAAATGTCTTAAAAAAACAATTTGCAATATAAAAATTGTTTTTCATCCGTTTTTAGAGCGGGAGACTTTAGGGGATTGTAGTTGAAATTTGGCACGCCCACAGCCACAAGCAATGGGGCTAAGAGCATCTCCAATAGCTTTCCTAATTTTTTTCCAAAATGTGGAAGCAAAAGTCAAAATTCCTAAAAAAAATTGCTTCCATCTTCAACAGATTTTCTATTTTAGGGATTTCTAGTTTTGGGGTATTCTTCAAATATGGAGAAAATTTTAAGGAATCTCCAACTTTCTCCAAAATGGGGAAGGGTTTGAGGAAGCTGTTGGAGATGAGTTTAGAACCAAAATCCCCATATTCCCCATTTTCTCCAAAATAAGGAAGCTGTTGGAGATGCTCTAATTGGCTAAACACGTAGCATCACGTCGACGTTATTTAATGATTGGAATTGAAATATTCTTCAACTTCCAAATGCCAACTTTTGCAATGTCCGCACAAATAGTCAAGCCTGAGTAACCATATTTATGGCTTCCAACTTATGTGATAACACATGGAGTTTTTAGATTGGGTGTTGGCTATTAATTTTCAAAGGAAAGTTGAGCTTATCTACTCAAAAGATTTTGAGGCCACCTATATCAAAAAGTATAATGTTTTAAGTTATTAAAAAATCAGATATTATAGATCAAAGATAATGATTGATACTACCAACAACTAAGGCCATCAGTACCCCTGAGAGGATCTTTCAAAGATTCCAGCTTCACATCAGCGCCACATCAGCTTTTCTTCCATCCCTCACTTAATCCCTAACAATCCCTAAACACCCTTACCCCATTCCCTCAAACCCTTTTGCCACCTCATTTATTTTAATTCTTTTATTTATACATTTAATTATTTAACAAAATAAAAATATTTATATATTTTTTAATAAATAAAAATAAGATAAATAATAAAAATTAAAATTCATATCATTCATTAAAAATAAAAATTACAAAATAAATTTAAAAATCTACTCGTCGTCATTGTTGGGAACTTGGATACGCCAAATATGTTCGACCAAATCCGACCGAAGGTTATTATGAGTGTCCCGGTTTATGACTTCTCGAACATTTTGCCGCGCGTTGTGTCTCACTGATTTGGCTTTCGATATCATCCGTGAAAAAGTCGTTTTCCACGTCACCACAAATAGCATGGTTTTCGTCTTCGAGTATCATATTGTGTAATATGACACAAGCGTACATAATGTTTGCCAATCTTGAGAGTTCCCATCCGCGTGCCGGGTTATGAAGTATATGCCAACGTGCTTTAAGCACGCCAAAAGCTCGTTCAACATCTTTACGTGCGGATTCTTGCGCGGACTTGAACTTTTGTCGTTTAAGGTCTTGTGGGCACGTAAATGATTTTACGAAAGTAGCCCATTCCGGATATATCCCATCCGTTAGATAATATCCGTGCTTGTAGGTGGCTTCATTCACCTCAAAAGGGCACTCGGGTGCTTTTCCATCATATACATCGTTGAAGATGGGCGACTGATTGAGAACATTGATGTCGTTGTTGGAACCGGCAACACCAAAGTATGCGTGTCAGATCCATAGATTTTGAGAGGCCACTGCTTCTAGCATGATTGTCGGGTGCTCATGATCACCTCTCATGAATTGACCTCGCCATGCATTCGGACAATTTGCCCACGCCCAATGAGTACAGTCTATGCTGCCGAGCATGCCGGGAAATCCGTGTTTATCTTCATGCGCGGCGTACAACTTCTGAATATCAATAAAAGTAGGCTTGCGTAAATATTTTTGACCATACAGTTCAATAATACCTGTGCAGAATTTGTACAGACAATCTCGTGACGTTTTCTCTCCCATACGGATGTACTCGTCAAGTGCGTCAGCACTTACTCCATACGCCAATTGCCGAATAGCGAAAATACACTTTTGTATCGGAGAAAAACCTTGTTTGCCTAACCCGTCAAACCGAAGTCTAAAATACCGATACCCTACTTCTAAATCTTCAACTATTCGTTCGAATAGTTGTCTGCTCATCCTGAACCGCCGCCTAAACATATCCGGTGTATAAATCGGGTTGACACCAAAGTAGTTCCGCATAAGCCGCTCGTTTGCAGTTACTCGACCTCTTTCAATGTTTGCGGCCCTCTCTCTTGTTGACGATGAGGCGGTGCTACCATACAGCGATTGTGCAGTCTATCGAAAAATTTCTCTTTGTAGATTCAACAACTCGTCGGTGTCTACGGATGATGATGATGCGGTTGGTGAACCGGGTTGTGGCGAATCCATATTGTTTAAAATATAGAGAATGGAAGAGTGTTTGAGAGAGTTTGAGAGGTGTGAAAAATAAGAGGTTGAGAGAATTTGAGAGAGTTTGAGAGGTGTGAAAAATAAGAGGTTGAGAGAATTTTAGAGAGTTTGAGAGGTGTGAGAAATAAGAGGTTGAGGGTTAAATATATAGTGGGATTAAATTGAGAATTTTTTTTACAAAGAGCCGTTCAACGGCATGATTTTTAAAAATTAAATTAATTTTTTTTTAAAAAAACCCTTCGGGATGAAACGGGATGGGGAACCCGGATTCCATCCCTTCCCGCAGACCATCCCTTCCCGTAGCCCATCTCCGCCATCCCGCAGACCATCCCGAGCCCCATCCCGCTTGGGGTACGGGTGGCCTAACTAACTATATATTGAATGAAATAATTAAGCAAAGATGAACAAATGAAAGATGTAAACACACAATTAAATAAAGCAAAGTGATAAGAAATGTTATTGATGGAGTATACTAAAAACTAAATTACAATTTGTGACTAGTTAAAAACTCTCAAGGATAGCTCCCATGTTTACTAAACGCTTACATTGGCAAATGCTTACTAGTTTAGTTATCTTATCGGTTAACTGAACAAGGACTAAAAATCTTACCTGGTAGGATGGGAGACAAGGATAGAGAGTCTTACTCGGTAAGGCTTAGGGTTATAAATGTCTACCATCAATTCATTTTGAGGACCTAAAATGTTACCCCATAACATAAACAAAAGTAGTGACTTTTGTCGATGAATGCTTACCGAATAAGCGTTTAATAAACGGCTCCTTAATATAATTCATGAAAATATTGATTTATTTTCTTATTGATACAATTACTTAAAGAAGATCAATATAATTTCCTCTAAAATTTATAAAAAGTTTATGAATAAAGGCAAGCTGACAACAACCAATTAATCTTTGCTTAAACTTTTGAGATAATTCAATGACAAGATGAAAATCCCTAGGTGTGATTAAATATCTCCAACTAATTGTAGTGGTGAGGCAAAACTTAATGCCTAGGGTTAGAATTCAAAAAAGAAAAAACGATTAGAGATATTTGCGCCATAGTATAGTCAAATCTAAGGGGCCGTTTACAAAACGCTTACCCGGGTAAGTGCTTACCAAGTCACGTTAACTTACCGGATGAATATGGCAAGGACTAAGAATCTTACCCGGTAAGAGCGGGAGCAAGGACCGAGAGTCGAAAGCAAGGACCGAAAGTCTTACCCAGTAAGTGAGTGCGCCAACTCTTACCACGGTTAGCGCTTACCGGCTAAATTGTTGCATACGATGCCATTTTGGTGGACTAAAATCTTACCCGGAAAATAAGTGATAGTGTTGAATTTTACCGGTAAGCACTTACCCGGGTAAGTGATTAGGTAAACGGCCCCTAAGTTATCTTATCAGGAAAAACGATTATTATGTTGCTTATCTTATTGGATATGTATAACAAAGATCGAGAATCTTATTTTATAAAAAGTATAAAAAGAATACAAGGTTATATGGTAGTTGTTTACAAACGTTTCCAACAATCCATTTAATGGTCGGGAATGTTCCTCAACAAGACAACTAAGAGTGGTGACTTTTGCTAGTAAACCCGGTAAGAATTTAGTAAACGTTTTTTTATATATAACAAAATAAAATGATATAGAACATGCTTTAACGGTTTTTAAAATTTTCATAAATTAGATTGGGTAAGTTGGGCTTTCTACATCTATGTTAACATCCTATTTTATAGACGGTGTTAAAAGGCGACTTTTGGGTATTTGGGTTTTGTTTCTCTCATTTTTATACATAAAATAAAACTTTAAAATAATTATATACAGGTAATGTTTGGTGTGGTAAGGTTTAATCGTAAAGCCAAGAAGTCTAAACCACAACAAGACCAAATCACACGTTATGAGGAATCCACATTTTAAAAATGTAAAATGATCGTCGGTGTGAATCCTTTAGACCAGTTATATGAGAGACAAGTCAATTATTGAGAAACTTTATTTGTGTCTGTTTTAAGATTAAACATCTATCTAAAACAAATCACTTTTCAATGTATATGTATGTGCGTCAATTGTAAACAAACTAAAACAACAATGGAATGATCAAACTAGTTTCTTTACACTTGTTCACAAGATATGCATATGCTCCTTCAACTTTTGAAGACTAGTAGGGTGCCCGTGCAATGCACGGGGGAGCAATTTATCGTAAACAAAAAATGAATAGTCTTTGAACATGTAGCTTAGTTGACAAAGAGGTTGGACGACTTTGCTTAAATACACAACAAATCCAAGTTTGAATCATGCATGAGATCGCTTTTAATCCCTTTGCTAGCCTCAATCACCAAGAAACAATTTTTTCATATGGTGGCACCTTTGACGAAACTTAAAAATTTCCACATCGTCCGATGTTGTTTTATCCTAATTCCACTGTTTTGAGGGAATTTTTTAAGTTTTTTTCTCGATTTCGAAAATTTAAGGTTTTTTATCGATTTCGAGAGAACTTTTCGGTTTTTTGGTTGATTTCAAGTGTTTTTTTGGGTTTTGGTTAATACGGTTGCACCATCGAAAACGATACGGTTGCACCCTTCATAGAAATAAAAAAAATTACCCTTCGCCGGACGATTAATACGGTGGCACGTGCCACCGTATCTCCTCACTTGGGTCCGCCTATGCGTGACCTTGTTGATCTTTTCAAATCAGTAAAATATTCCACAAGTTTATAATTAAACAAACTTTGAAAAAAAATTGATTTAACTATATAAAAGTTTCCTGTTTTGAAGTTGATTTAATATATATATATAGGCTGGGTATCAAATACAAACCAACTAGTTTGTACAAACTCGTACAAACCATATATAGCTTCATGATTTTGTAAATTTGGCTTCATGAATGTATATATATATATTTTGGCTTCATGAATATATAATTTGGCTTCATGAATATATCATTTGGCATTTTTAACTAATTTTTTTTACAAAAATACCCTAAAATACCCTTATTTTTGTAAAAAAAAATAGTTAAAAATGCCAAATGATATATTCATGAAGCCAAATTATATATTCATGAAGCCAAAATATATATATATACATTCATGAAGCCAAATTTACAAAATCATGAAGCTAGGTATGGTTTGTACGAGTTTGTACAAACTAGTTGGTTTGTTCCCGATACCACCCCTATATATATATATATATATATACATACATACATACGTGAACAGCAACAATGAATTCACTTTGTTTTAATTGAAATCACAATTCAACAATAACAAAGAATTCAAACCTCACACAGTAGCTTTAATGACTAAATAACTTAACTTTTTTAATGACTAAATAGCTTTAATGACTAAATCACCTTTTTAATGACTAAATCACAATCCATGGAAAGCATATTAGCAAAAGCCGCTCGGCTACTTGGAGGCAAGCAAAAGGGGTTATTCACTGCAACAAATTTACAAATTGTACAAGGATTAAGCCATCATTTAGACAGCAAACAAGAAGCCGCAAGACAGCCATCATTTAGACAACAAACAATAAGCCACAAGACAACCTTCACTTAGACAGCCTGTACACAACACAACCAAACGAAACAAAACCACACGAAACCACTGAGACCCTGAATAAAAACACAAACAACCACACTCAAGACCTTCCAAACAGCACGTCTTAACGGGATAAGGCGTGTTTCTCACTGCACAACACACACTGCACAGCGCCTGACCCAATCAGTCATCCATTCAGCACCTATGTTAGACCTATCAGACCAATGTCGCAGACCAGCCCTGTAGATGCTCACCTGATGACATAATATTCCACACCACCAGTAACCACTTATCGGTTAAGAATCACCACCCTCATGAGGTAAGACTCCTAATCCTTGTCTTCCCTTTTATCGGGTAAAACAGATAAGTTGAAATGCCCTTTCAAAATCAACCAAAAAACAAAAAACTGCCTCAAAATCAACCAAAAAAACTTAAAATTCGGTTAGAAACACAGCGGGCTTTTAAGGTGCACCTGTTTTCAAAATTCAGGGCCTATTGCAGCTATTATGGATTTCGTAGTGGCTTATTTGCTTTGTTTGTGGCTTATTTGCTTTGTTAGCAGCTTATTTGCTTTGTTAGCAGCTATTATGGATTTTGTTTGTGGCTTATTTGCTTATTTGCTTTGTTAGCAGCTATTATGGATTTTGTTTGTGGCTTATTTGCTTTGTTAGCAGCTTAACGAACAGCCACTAACTTTTGAGCTGTTATGGATTTCGTAGTGAATTAGTAATACAAAAAGTTACCTATTTAGTATGCTTTTATGGGGAGCTTTAGAAGAAATCAGTAACATTTAAAGTTGTCCACCATCTTGCTTCAACTAAAATATCACTTTAACTGATCGATGATTTTGACTTTGGATAGTTGAGAAATATTTATTGTTTCCATTATAGAAGTTGAACTTTGGTACGAAAGGGGTACAACCACATTGAAGTTGGAGGGATGCTCCAGGATATTAAAAATTACAACAAACAAACAAACAAATCCAAGGGACCTCAAACAGATAAGTTGAAATGCCCTTTCAAAATCAACCAAAAAACAAAAAACTGCCTCAAAATCAACCAAAAAAACTTAAAATTCGGTTAGAAACACAGCGGGCTTTTAAGGTGCACCTGTTTTTCAAAATTCAGGGCCTATTGCAGCTATTATGGATTTCGTAGTGGCTTATTTGCTTTGTTTGTGGCTTATTTGCTTTGTTAGCAGCTATTATGGATTTTGTTTGTGGCTTATTTGCTTATTTGCTTTGTTAGCAGCTATTATGGATTTTGTTTGTGGCTTATTTGCTTTGTTAGCAGCTTAACGAACAGCCACTAACTTTTGAGCTATTATGGATTTCGTAGTGAATTAGTAATACAAAAAGTTACTTATTTAGTATGCTTTTATGGGGAGCTTTAGAAGAAATCAGTAACATTTAAAGTTGCAAGGTAGCAT
The DNA here is from genome assembly GCA_033807775.1 of Saussurea involucrata. NCBI lineage: Eukaryota > Viridiplantae > Streptophyta > Magnoliopsida > Asterales > Asteraceae > Saussurea > Saussurea involucrata. Next base: position 40,539,961 of record CM066315.1, read on the forward strand.
TTGTGTCTTACGGCTAAGTTTACATATTCAGGTGATCAATTTCCAATCATTTGCAAGTAACAACTAAGTTCACGTCCGATTCCTTTAAGAAGCAAAAATCCATACAGCTAATAATAAATCAAAAAGAGATTCAATAGGAAACGATCGATATACCTTACGTGTCGTATGGGAAAAATTGTAGGGCTGAAAATCGAGAGATTAAGAGCGAGAGATGCACAGCCAAACCGAGAGGTTGAATCAATCCTGAAAATCTGAACCTAGAATTCCAACAGAGATGTTATGAAAACCAATATCCCAAACACATGATTCGCATAAGAAAACTCATATCCCAGACACATATCGTTCCAATTTTCAGTTCGTAAAAACTCAAGATTCAAATCAGCCAAAAGATTTTAAGTCTAAACAACACTTAAAATTTGCAAATTAACACCAAAATCAAGAGCACGTTTTTAGGATCCTCATGAAATGATGCCTAAGATTTAAAGAAATTTAAGTAAACCCCATAAAAACCAGATCCCAGTTGACCAAAAATGACCAACAAATGCATAAATTTTGGTTTTAAATCAACAAAAATGGGAGCTTTAACTATCTACAGAAAAGAAAACAAGAACCACCCACTTCAACCGTTTTAAAATGAACAACAAAAAGCCAATAGCAAAAAATATGTGTGTGAACTTGTAAATCTAACCCACATTATTAACCCTTTCCCATCAGACTTCCAAGTATTCCTCTATAGGCTAATAAAAAAAAATCCACATCATCGTAATGAACCCAAGAACAAAAGTAGAAGCATGTGGACAAACTAAAACTACAAACAATACCAACCAGGCTGTGTGGTTAAGTGTATTCACAGGATGAAATGAAAGCCTAAGTTGATGTATGTCTATTTGTGGTCAACCAGGCTTATCAAGAACATACGAAATTAAAATCAAACTTACAGTAAATGGAGTGAAATGGAGACCCTTGCTCCTCTCTCCTCTGTAAAAGCCTGCAGATTCACATATAAACACAAAAACAAAAAATTTCAAGAATCTAAGAAGATGAAGAATAATCCCAGAAAACCCAGAAAAATCCCATAATTTGTGGTCAACCAGGGTTGATAATCGATAACCTCGCCAATATTCACTTTTGTTGTTCGGTGGCATTGGTACCGATTTTCTTGTTATCGTCTTATTCCACTCGATTTTGGTTTTGCAGAGTGAAAATCGCAGAAAGGGCTTTTTTTACAGGGACAATGGTGGTGATGGAGTTCCTGATTCCTTCTATAATTTTGGCGAGGTTATCGATTATCAACAATTATCAACAATCATCTCCCACGATTTTGATTTTGAAAAGTTGAAACCAAAATCGATTATTTTGAAATCAGATTTTGACGATTTTGAAAGCAGATTAAGAAACCTAAATCGTACCAGTGAGTTTTGGAGGATTTGAAACCAAAATGATTCTGAATCCATGGCTTATAATCGGTGGATTTTGGAGGGAGGTTGATGGAACCGAGGAGTCGTTTTCCTGGTTTCAAAAAGAGGATGGTGAGAGAATTTGGTGAGTCGTTTTGCAGATTTGCAGATAATCGGTGAGAGCAATTTCCCAAATGATTACATATGTCACGTGGCTTCAAAATGAGAATGGGTGAGAGAGAAGTTTCTCACTCTAAAAATTTAAGTAATCATGCATTAGAGTGTTGTACATGTAGCTTGAGAGGTTGTGTTTAAGAGTTTGGGGGTTAAGTGTATTATAAGATAGTATAGATAGAAAGGTCAACAAAGACAAGGAAAAAGCAATGGGAATTGATTGATGAAATTGATCAAGGTGTATTGGAATGTTTGGTCCTCTATGAGATAAGTGAGACCACAAAGAGTAAAAAAATGCTAATATTGTTATTTTTTTAGAACTACATACAAAATTTTATAGCAAAACTATAAGTATAACAATTAGTATATTTTTACTTTATATAAAATGAATTTTGAAGCTAGAATGGTGTGATAAACAAGATAAATTTGTTGTTAGTTTTATTTTGTTGTTTCTACTTATGTGTAGTTATATTACATTCATAGGGAAGACATATTTCTTATTACATTCAAATTTGATCCCTCCTTCCAACAGCCTGTTAATTTTTTTGTTAAATAAAGAGGTGTTTTTGTCATTTTATTGATCTTTTTTTTGTATTTTACTCGATCAAAAAGAAAACAATTTTGGTCGTGTGGTTTTGATTGGGTAAAAGACAAAAGAACAAAAACACTCCTCAATTAACGGGATTTTTTAACAAGTGCTTGTAACTTCAAAATTATAGGGACGAAATATATTATTTTTGACAAACCACAAGGACCAAATTAGTTTACTCTAAGAGTTAACTACAATTTTTGTCCCTGTGGTTTAATGTTTATAACTATTTTCGTCCCTGGTCTTTAAAAACTGCTTTTTTCGTCCTTATGGTTTTAATTGGTTACTCTTTTCGTCCTTGATTCCACCATCTGTTAAAAACTAACGTTAACCCATCACATGTGCCTATCATGTGATGGGCAATTTTGTCTTTCTCCTCAAATGTACCCTTATTCCTTTCTATTCCATTTTACCCTAATACCTTCACCATTATTTTGACAGACCCCTCATTCATCTCTTCTTCCCCACCATTTCTGTTTAACCCTCTGTTAAAAATTAGGGTTTTTTTTACCATCATCAATCTGTTCACGTGAATCTACCTTTCTGATGTGGCAACTTCGACAACCATATGAAGTGGTCCACCCATACGAAGTTTACAGTAAGAGTTACTACTGTTGTTTTGTATTTTTCAAGTTCCCAATGAATTTCATATATGATTTGTCGTTTTGTCTTTAATAATAGTGATCTATTTATGGTTTTTTTTGCAGAAAATCACCCCACCTTTTTTTCTTTGAAGATTAACCATGGTGGGTTTTTTTCCAACTTTCCTGGAAGAAGATATCTCAATGGAAAGGTAACTCATGCGGACCTAATAGATGGAGATGAATTTTCAGTACATGATATTGATGCAATGATGCAACAGTTAGGGTATGGTGATGATGGTGAAAAGCTATATTACCATTTTATGATACCAAGTACAGATCTGGATTTTGGTTTGCAAGCATTAGGTAGTGACCAAGATATGCTTGTTTTGTTAAAGTATGTTAATCAGTATAAAGAAGTAGACTTTTATAGTGAACATAGGGTCACTAACTTGAAAACCTACCTCATGTCACCCCAAGCATCTAAAGTTAGAATTAAGCAACTCCCTGATCAGTCTTTGACAAAACCTGCAAATGTTGGATGTAAAAAGCAACTATTACCACCATGGGTTGAAAAAGGTAGTAACACTTGCTTGGGTGAGGGTAACAGCACTTGCTTGGGTGATGGTAGTGGTTTGGGTGCAATAACGCAAGACTTGATTGAAGAGTTTCAACCATTTTGGGGTGATGAAGTTATGACAGAAAATGAGGATGATGATTTAGATGAAGAAGATGATTCACTTAACAGCGATTATGTAGGGGGAACAGAAATCCTCCCAATTGTGGATGCCGTGGATGTGGATGAAGAGGCTCTAAATTTTTCTGATAAAGAAAGTTGTTCAGACGATAGCGATCATGATTTCACTATGAAGAAACGGTTGAGGAAGGTAAGAAGGGAAAACTTCAAGCAACAAGAATCAACACCTTCCAACAACAAGGTACATTTCTTTGTTGGCCAATCATTTGGTAGTAGGGCTGAAGTGAAAAAATTGATAAGGTTACATGCGATAGAAACTAGGAGGGACCTTGCAATTATTAAAAATGATTTAACAAGGATGAGGGCTGTTTGTAAGGGGAAAATTCCTTCATTTAATAGTGAAGAAGTACAGACAAGTTGTCCTTGGGTATTGTTCATTTCCACATGCAAGAATGATGAATCGTGGGTTGTGAAGACACTTGTTGATATCCACAAATGTGTTCACCCAAGAAAAGTTAAGCAATGCACTGTCAGTTTTTTAGCACAAGAACTTGTAGAGACTATTAAACCTAACCCAAGCATTCCGGTTAAGGCTGTGCAAGACCATTTTCAGAAGAGGTTCCAACAAACTTTTTCATCTATGAAATGTTTTAGGGCAAAGCAAATGGCGGAAACTCGTGTTAGGGGTGATTATGAGCAACAATATGGGAAGTTAAGGGAGTATGCTATGGAACTTCAAAGAACAAATGAAGACACGACTGTGAAGTTGGATGTGGTTAGTGAAGTCAATCCTTCTGATCCAACAAGGCAATTCAAGAGGATATATGTATGCTTAGGGGCTTTGAAGAAAGGATTCAAAGCAGGTATGAGGGATGTATTGGGACTTGATGGAACCTTCATGAAAGGCCCTTTTCCTGGGCAACTGTTAACTGCAGTAGGAGTTGACCCTAACAATGGCACATATCCCTTAGCTCATGCGGTGGTTGAAGCTGAGACAAAAAATTCATGGACATGGTTTTTGGAGTACCTTGGGGATGATCTTGACTTGGGGATGAATTCAAATTTCACATTTATTAGTGATCGACAAAAGGTATCCATTTATTAATTTCATATTTATTCGAATTTCATATTTACTTAATTAATTTGTTTTTGTTTGCACTAGGGGATACTACCAGCTTTAGAAAAAGTGTTTCCAAATGCTGAACATAGGTTCTGCCTACGACATATCCACGAGAACATGAATAAACATTGGAAAGGAAAAGCTTTTAAAGATCATTTATGGAAGTGTGCAACAACATCTAATGTCCCGTTGTTTGATAAGGCGATGGAAGACTTTAAATCATTCAATGAGAAAGCACATGAATGGTTGATGAAAATTCCACCTCAACATTGGTCTAGGTCTCATTTTAGTGGTAATTGATTAAATACTTGTTAGAGTATGTTTATTATCTGTTGGTATTTGTAATATGTTTGTGTTTATAATCTGCAGTTTTGTAATATGCAGTTTGTGTTTATAATCTACAGTTTTGTAATATGCAGTTTTGTAATTTTGTAATCTGCAGTTTTGTAAGTTGACTTGTTTACTTGTTTATACAGGAAGGTCTCGGTGTGATATATTGTTGAATAACGTGTGCGAAGTTTTCAACAGACAACTCATAGATGCAAGAGATCAGCCTATCATCACTGCTTTGGAATACATTCGGGAATATTTGATGAAACGTATCATGAAGGTTGATAAGATGATTAGCAAGGCTGAGGGACCATTGACACCGACTGCTACAAAGTTATTCAATGCCATTCAGGCCGAAGCTTCTCAGCAAAAAGTGTCATGGAATGGAGGTCATAAGTATCAGGTAAGTGGAGCTTGGATGGAACAACATGTTGTGGATCTTCAGGTCAGGAGTTGTACTTGTAGAAAATGGGAGTTAACCGGGATTCCTTGTAAACATGCCGTTGCCACAATCGGGTACATGGCAGATCATGGAGGGAACGTAGGCGAGCCTTTTATGTGGGTGAATCCATGCTACTGGCTTGATAGTTGGAAGGCGGTATACAGTTTCAAGATTAATCCACTAACTGGCATGGATATGTGGCCCAAATCAAGTTGCCCAACGACATTGACCCCACCGGTACATCACAAACAAATAGGGAGGCCCAAGAAGAAACGAAAGAAAAGTGTTGATGAGTTGAGTCAACCGGTGGTCAAGGGAGGCAAACTTTCAAGGATTGGAAAGACGGTCACATGTATCAAATGCAAAAAGAAAGGTCATAATTCAAGGACTTGCAAAGGACAAGTCTAGATTATGTTAGACTGTGTTGGTTAACCATTTTTGGTAGATTGTGTTGTTTGACAATGGTTGGTTGACCTTTTTTGGTATTATGAAACAATGAAATTATGTTTTCGTCTATGTAATGGCGTTATGAAACAATGGAATTCTATTTTGGTCCTTGTAATAGCCTTTTGAATCAATGATTAATGGAATTCTGTTTTGTTTATTATCTATTGGTATTTGTAATCTGTTTGTGTTTATAAGCTGTTGGTATTTATAATCTGTTGGGAATCTGTTTTATAGCAAATATATGTAATGTGTTGGTATTTGTAATCTGTTTGACAACATATATATGTTATATATAATGTGCAGTTTTTGTTTGACAGCAATATGTAATCTGTTTTATTTGTAATCTTCAGTTTTGTAATATGCAGTAAATGCAATTTTTACAGCAAACTGCAAAATGCAATTTTGACAGCAAACTACAATTTTGACAGCAAACAGCAAACTCCAATTTTGACAGCAAACTGCAAAATGCAATTTTGACAACAAACTCCAATTTTGACAGCATTAACCAAGAATATGGTTTCAATTTGCTTCATGCATCCAACAATCCATTAACCAAGAATACCAATTTGGTATATTAACTAGAAACAGTAGGTTCAAAGTCACTGCAAAACATTAACTAAGAAAATTTCCAAGAAGTCAATTTTTATCCAATTTGGTTCATTAACTAGAAAAGTAGGTACAATACAAAAATTGGGTTCTTTCTAAAGCAGCCCTACAAAGAAGAAATCACAACTAGTGAATTCAATCACTTTCCATCTGCTAGTACAATCCAACTAGTGATAAAAAAAGAAAATTGCTAGTATAATCCAACTAGTGAAGGAAATCACTTTCCATCTACGAACTTCAAATGTCTTGACACGTACGGTGGCTTTAAGAGTGTTTATGTTTCTCAGTAAGCCTGTAATGATCTCCATAGCTCGTGGACACATAGGGTTGTCGACCCAATTTACAAATCCACAATTTCTTGAACATGAATAAAAACGGCGGCCAGGATTTGCTCTTGTCCACGATGTTTGAATCGTTGTTATAGCTCCACAATTGCACACAACCATCGAAGTTTTGGGTCTTTGAAGCTTTGGATCTGTTGAATCGAGAAGCTGTGAATCGACAAGGGTTTTGGATCGAAGAAGCCTTTGAATCGACAAGGGTTTTGGATCGAAGAAGCCTTTGAATCGACAAGGGTTTTGGGGCTGCTTGAAATTAAGCACGTAAAAGCTTTATCTGTGTGGGGAAATAAGGGTTGGAGAACTTTAAAGCAGTAAAAGTATTTAGATTTGAAAAGACAAAATTGCCCATCACATGATAGGCACATGTGATGGGTTAACGTTAGTTTTTAACAGATGGTGGAATCAAGGACGAAAAGAGTAACCAATTAAAACCATAAGGACGAAAAAAGCAGTTTTTAAAGACTAGGGACGAAAATAGTTATAAACATTAAACCACAGGGACGAAAATAGTAGTTAACTCTTACTCTAAATATTAATTTGACTGGTGATATTGTAAAAAGTAAAAATACAAATCTTCAAAGGTTTTGTCATGGTTAAGGAAATTTATAAGGACTGATTTGTAAAAACACGAATAACAAGGACAACTACAAGCAAGTATAAAACTGTAGGGACTAGTTTATAAACCCATTAAACAACGACGACTCCCGGTGACCCGGTCTACATCAGTCCTCATTTGAACTCTGCTTCCCCCCTTCCTAAAACCCTAGCCCTCTCATAATCTGTGAAACCCTAACCCTAAGATCCACAAAATGTCGATGTCGAAGGGTTCGAAGATGCTCCAATTCATCAATTATCGTATGCGAATCACGATCCAAGACGGCCGCCAGCTAGTCGGCAAGTTCATGGCCTTCGATCGCCACATGAACCTTGTAATCGGAGACTGTGAAGAATTCCGTAAGCTTCCTCCTGCCAAAGGTGCGAAGAAGAACGAAGAGCGTGAGGACCGCCGTACACTGGGCCTCGTTCTCCTGAGGGGTGAAGAGGTGATCTCCATGACCGTCGAAGGCCCTCCTCCGCCTGATGAAAATCGCTCTAAAGCCGTTGGAGCCGCTGCATTGGCCGGTCCTGGTCTCGGCCGTGCTGCTGGCCGTGGAATTCCTACTGCGCCTTTGATTCAAGCTCAACCCGGTTTGGCTGGACCGGTTCGGGGGATTGGTGGACCGGCTCCGGGTATGATGCAGCCGCAGATATCTCGACCGCCTGTTCCGAATATGTCTGCTCCGCCAATGAATTACCCGCAGGCGCCGGTGATCCGACCTGGACAAATGCCGTACCCTGGACAGGGTCCTCCGCCTCAGATGCCACGTGGACTGCCTCCACAGATGCCGCCTCAGTTTGCTCAACGGCCGCCTGGTCAGTATCAGGTGCCTCCACCAGGTCAATATGGACAAAGACCTATGGTTCCACCGCCTCAGATGATGAGGGGTCCGCCACCGCCTGGTGGACCACCACGACCTGGTATGCCTGGTCCGCCGCCTCCTGCTCGGCCTGGAATGCCTCCGCCTGGCGCGCAGATTCCTGGTTTTGGACCTCCGCGTCCTCCACCAAGCAGCCAGCAACAACAGTAGCAGTGCTGGTATGTGTGGCCTTTTATTTTTGCACGTTTTTTTGCTTGGGCTTTTTAACTTTCTTATCTGCCCTCCCGGGTTCTTTCTCTGTTTCGCGCTCGACTATGTTAATTCACTCCAATAGAGTAGTAGAGTACCAAGCTCTTAGTTACCCAATGTGAGGCAAGAATGTGGTTGATGGTGTTCCAGTGCTCGGTCAACCGAATAGTTGAACGGGTCGGACTTGTATCTTGTCTTTCTGTTGACTTCAGACTTCAGAGTGTCTATTTGGATTAATTGGTAACTGATGGACAATAACAAGTTAGAGTTGAATATTTATTAGAGCCTATTACCAAGCGTAGGTACAACATCATGACAATAATAGTTATAGTTGCCTAGGGGGTGAGTAATTAGTAATTACTAAGCAGATAAATGCCGTTTATTTTGTTTGCACTTTGCACCCTTCTTTGGCCGTGTTGATTAAGTGATTCAATTTTCAAAGCCAACTGAATCTTGTGATGGAACTGTAGTACAATATAGTACAACACAATGATGCAAGTATTGACCATGTTTGAGAGTGATTAAAAAATGTCAACAAGGTACTTGGAGATTTCTTGTAGTCGTCTAATGCATGTCTTCTTTAAATAATGATTTCCTTGAGGGGAAGAAACTCCTTGATAACATATAATATTCGAGAAAATAAGTATGAAAAGGGGGAGAGGTTTTCCTCATTTCATAAAGTGTTCTAGCATCTACATTCTTTTCTTCCCTTTCAAATTTATGCTTACCAAATTCAATCATCTTTTTTAATACTACCGGTTACTATGCAAATTTTGAAAGATGCATGACCTTGTCGAGTGTTAAGTAGAGAAAATGAAATCTATATATATGCTTCCTTGAATAGGAAATAATCTATATGCTTGAGTTATCGCAATGATTACATATCTCAACATATACTCATTTAGAAGCAATTAGGGAAACTTCATTTAGAAGAATTACAATGAGCTAGGGGTTTTAATCCGTTCACATCCAATGGATTTGGGCGGAACCAATCATCCATCGGATGTACAAGTTTGGCGATATCCAATCAAGTTAACTTCTGACAACTGATCCTATGGATTGGATCTGATCTATTCATTAGATATTACTATTGGTTATGTTTTGCATCCGTCCAATATTTTGAACCAAATTTTCTTCCATTTTACTTAAAAAACACTACTAGGTAAATATATAATAATGAGAGAAAGGGGGATGAGATCATGTGAGACCACGTACTTTTTTCTTTTGTACGTTTGTCCGTTGCTCTTTTTGTTTATTTTCATGTCAAGCAATTTCTGTTGACAATGTTATTGTTATCGTCAACTACATCGTTTTTTCCGGTTATTGTGATCGTTTGCTCCGGTCACTGCCATTGTTTTTGTCGCATAGGAGCACTGAAGTCGTTTCCATTTATACATGTAAGTAGTTATTTGAAATATTTCAAAATAACTACTCACATGTATGAAAGGCAAGGATTTCTGTGCCGGTATGTGACAAAAACAATAGCAGCGACCCAAGCAAACGATTGCAATAACAAGAGGAAACGATACCTATGACGGAAACAATGCTAGTGACATAAATAATTGCATCGACGCTTTATGTTAAAACACAAATGCAATGGACAAAAATACTCTTTCTTGAAAAAAGGCATCAACCATTAGATGAAAATACATCAATGCGTAGAAAGTGGTCTTACAAAAAGGGGGTGTACACACACACATATATCATCTCCATTTTACAAGAACACCCTTATCACACGTGATAGTACACATGGGGAGACCTAGTGGTGTGCAGATGACTTGGCCCGCAACCTGGGTCGTGCCAAAGGTCCTTCGCGTCTTTGATTTAGTATCACATGTGATTGGTTATAGTATCACATCTACAACACGTTTATCACATGTGATAATAGACTTGAGATTGTGTCCTGGTGTGGAGGAGACTTGGCCCGCAGCCTAGGTCGCGACAAAGGTACTCTGCATCTTTGATTTAAAATCACATGTGTATCTTATTATTGGACTATAGTATCACATGCGATTGACTGTAGTAGAATGAAACGTTTTAAATAGCAGAATCGTGCCTCGAGGCGTTTTCTCTCAACGAGGCGATGTGTAAGCCTCGAGGCGAACCGAGGTGTAAGTGCCGAGGCGGAAATATATGTACCACACAAAATATATTTATACCAATCCGCATTGCGCTGCTTCTACTCAGAAAATATACGCAATATATATACACACACACACAAACACACTTGACACTTAGACACGGTTGCTAGGCACAATATACATGTATATAGAGGTGGGTTCAAACGAGAACGCTAACTATTAAACACGAGACGGCCGTCCATGTACAAAATCATACATGATTCACGCGACTTGACCCACGACTTTTAAGTCGTGGCCAAAGTCGTCTGCTTCCAGTTTTTTTGCAGTTAGTGTAAAATCACATATGATTTTGTACATGGGCGGCCGTTCTCGTGTTTTCTTAAATAGTTAGCATTCTCGTTTGAACCTTTCTCTCTCTCTCTCTCTCTATATATATATATATATCTCATATTTGATTACTAAAAGAATCTACATGCACTTTTTTCAATCACGAAATATAAATATAGTAAGAAAAAATAAAATAGTAATCCGTTCATAACATATATATGTATATAGCATATACTAATATGCTCACACCTCATAAAGAAAAAATGGTAAATATCAACAAAGTGGGAGTAAAAGTTGGACTATGACCGTGACGCGTAGTAGAGACTAAATATAAAAGAAATGTATCCAATACATGCATATACATAATACTCCCGTGAACTGAATAGAATCGAGGAAGAAAATGCAAATAAAACAGGAGAAAACTGGAACTCATGGAGGACACTGACTAGTAGCAAATAGGCTTTAGAGAACTAGAGAGGAACAAGGTTTTGAAAAAAGAAATAGAGAAGGTTTCAGTCATTTTTTAAAATTATTTAGCCTTTGCATTGAGGTGTATGCCTCTTCATCGCTCACGTCTCACCTCTTCGGTCACCGCCTCAGACAACCAAGGCGTATGCCTCGTCTGGGAATTGAGAGACGTCGCCTCAGAAGCACTTTTGGGCAGCCTCGCCTTGAGGCATACGCCTCACATGCTTTTTAAAACTATTGTAGAATGGTGTTCTCACGTTTTTGTAATATGAAGGTGTTCGTGTTTTAACACTTCCCTATATATTATATAAACGGGACATATCAGTTGAAGCTTATCAGTGTTTGAACATCAACTATCGTCCAACAACTGACCAAACCAATGAGCAGGCCATGATCAAGAAGGCGCTGAGGTTTGAATCAGATGCCTTCCAATCAATTTGATGCATTACAAAGTCAAATTTCCAAGATGAATCCGGAAGAAGTCGGGTTAAGCTCAATGGTCAATTGTTGTGAGGTTTGCGGTGTCCAAGGTAAGGGTTCTGAGGGTTGTTCTGCGGCTTCTGCCTACATGAAGTACCACAAGGCATGACGGTTGAGCAAGCTAATGCTATATAAAATCAACCGAGGCCTCTAGGAATTTAGATTGAAACTTAAATCGTTAACCCGGGATGGTAGGCTATGTTGTTACAGCGGTCAAAATATGAAATCGCGGTCAGGACCGTGATTTGAAATAGCGGTTATCGCGATGGTAAAGCGGTGGTATAGCGGTTCATATAATTATATATATATATATGTGTGTGTGTGTGTGCGCTTACATAACTCAAAATATTTGATGTATTCAATAAAAAGTATATATGAATATTGATGTCCAAGTCCAAATAAAAATAATTGAACAATATGCTTCTTCAAAGCAAGAGGTCAAAGTGATGGCGTCCAAGTCCAAATAAAAATAACCGAACATGTGTTTCTTTAAACCAAGACGTCAAAGTGATGGTGTCCAAACCCAAAAAAATAAGAATAAAGTCGTCCAAGTTCAGAAAAATAAAAATAATGGTGTCCTACTCGAAGAAAGTAAGAATAATGAAGCCTTTATATTATTGGACTAAACTAAAACCAAATGCAAATCCTAAATAAAAGCCCACAAAGTTATTTTTTTAACACCAAAATAGACCATCTACAAATAGCGGTTATGCGGCTGTTTTTTTGCATTCAAAATGCGGTCATTTAGCGGTCAAAAGCGCCGCTAATCGCGGGTAGGGCTGTAAACGAACCGAACGTTCAACGAACCGTTCGGCGGGAAGTTCGTTCATGTTTTTTTATTTAATAAACGAACGAACACGAACAAGTTTTTTTGTTCGTTTAGTTAAACGAACGAACATGAACAAAGGTCTCGTTCGTTCATTTATGTTCGTGAACGTTCGTTTACGTTCGTTTATATTTGTTCGTTTATGTTCGCTTAGTTATGATAATAAGGCAAAAATCAGATATTAATAAACTGAATGAATAATAATTTTTTAATCATAAAAAAGCATTATAACCATTTTTCATAAAAAAAACATTTAGAATAGGATCTGATGGATTATGTGCCTAGTATTGTTTATATACAAGCTGCTCAATTTGTTTTTTGTAGTGAAGTATCGATGTGGGATGAAGTGAGGAGGTTGGAGTCTGCAGGTTTCTTTAAGATTCCATCCCACATCGCTGGGAGAGGCATTCCAAGGCCTTGCATTGAGCTTATAAATAGGCCCTATCTCCTTCAATTCCTTAGCCATTCCTCTATTCCTCAATCTTGTGAGTTAGCTCCTTATTTTGTGAGTTAGCTCCACTTTTGGGTCTAATGCTTTGAGCCCTTTGGCTTGAACACAATCAAAAAATTTAGTTGGAGTGCCTATGAAAATGGGTGCACCGTTTATTTGTTCAAGAATGTTCGTTTAAGTTTGGTTAGGTTCGTTCGTTTAGGTTCGTTTAACACTAAACGAACGAACATAAACGAACACGAACAAACCTATTTTTTAAATGAACGAACACGAACACCAAAATGTTTGTTCGTTTATTGTTCGTGTTCGTTCGTTTGTTCGGTTAAGTTAAACGAACGAACATGAACAAGCCCTTGTTCGTGTTCGTTTACAGCCCTAATCGCGGGACCGCTATTTGACCACCGCTATTTGTGCCATGACCGCCAACCGCGATAGCATCGCTATTGCACCGCTCTATGCTGTCAATATCGCGATATATCGGCGATATATCGGCGATATATCGGATATCGGACATAGGGCGATATCTATTCGCAAAATATCGGAATCTATATCGGTGGGCGATATATCGGCGATATGTGCCGATATATCGCCGATATTGTGTTTCATATATCGGCCGATATATCGGTGCTATATCGGTTTGACTTTTTTTGGGGCTTTTTTTGGGCTTTACGGTTTGGGCTTTATTAAATGAGGCTATTTTCATGTTTTTTACTGATTTATTAGTTAGGTTTTAATCCTTCCTTTTCCCTCTTTTCTTCCCGTACTCTTCTTTTCTTTTCTGTTCTTCACTTCTTCTTCTTCTCTGATCTGCTCACGAACCAACAAGGCAACAAGTTGCTGCTGATCTGCTCACGAACCAACAAGGCAACAAGCTCGTTTGAGTCATAAACGAGGAAGTGCACGTATTAGATGATGTTGACTTGGATGCCGAACCTATTGATTGCAATTAGCTCGTTTGAGTCATGAACACTTTTCCTATTTTGTTTTGTGAAACCTTATTTACGTTGATGTTTTGATGTTGAACTATGTTTTTAAACTTTAATTAATGCATATGAGCATATCATATGTTTATGGATGCATATATATATATATATAATATTATATAATTATATATATATATATATAATATTATATAATTATATATATATATATATAATATTATATAATTATATATATTATATATATTTCTAAAAAATATTATATGAACCGATATTCTTGGACCGATATACCACCGATATCGAATATCGGTCCTTGACCGATATGGCACCGATATACGATATTAACAGCATAGGCACCGCTATAGCGGCGCGATTAACAGCATAGATTGGTAGCAGCACTTAAATTTCCCTTACGGAACCTTGGTTTGCAATTGCTTCAACAAGCATCTCAATAATTTCAGCCCCCGGATTTCCATTCTAGTCCAAAAGTCCCATCACTTCCCCCTCTGCAATTTCTAGAGCCTTTACAAAAGTCCCCCTGTTGAATGATAGCACTAATGATATGTGATCATGTTTACAATGAGCGATTGATGTTTGTAATCGATGAAAAGCTTATGTTCATTTATGGCACAGTAGGCAATAGCAATAGATATATGTACAAGACAGTAGATTTCACAAGCTAGAATCAAGCACTGCACCTGGTTTTTTCTTGGTTGAGATATTTTGTAACACCTTCAAATTTGGAACGAGCAACTAAATAAAATTTCAATAAAATACCCAACAAGATAAAATCATTTCTACAATTCATTCCTTAAATTACCTCGGAATTTAAAACATTATAATTCCCCCAATAAATTAACTTAAACGGGTGTTACTTAACACGACACAAGTTGCTAATTCCAAATAAGTGCGGAAGACTTCACTAATTCAAATCACATCGCTAGCACACGACCTTTCACACGTGTCACTAGAACTACTCCCAACCTGAGACCTGTTGCACATGCCGACAAATAAAAAGGGTTAGGCTAACGCCTAGTGAGTTCAAGCATTTTATCATGACTATATAAATTCATAAATCGAGAGGAGTGTAGCTTTTTAGTCATGATTCCAAAAGAGTTTACTTTAAATGTAAAGCAACCATTTTCCAAATCCCACAATTCCCATAAATGAAATCTTTAATGCAATATGATTTCCAAAATAGACTCATTCCCAAAATCCACGTAATAGGGTGAAATACCATTTGATACTCAAAATACTTAAATCCATAATTCAATTTGTCATTATTCCAAAAACATCCCAAACACGGTAAAAACATAATCCATAACTCATATAACATGGAAATACAATTCTCATAAATATGATACGTTACCGAAAACATGGATAAACACAAATACCCAAAAACATCACACACGGATAAGATATAAACCACAACTTGCATACCATGGAAAACAATCCATATAAATATAACACGTCACCGAAAACATGAGTAGCAATAAATACCCAAAACAACACCTTTCGGTGACGGTGGAGACCCGTATACATCGCACGTGACGGAACACTAAAGTGGGTCACTTACTATGCAATAAAACACACACGTGGATTACTCTCGTAAACTGAGCTCAATCACTCCAGATCTATTGCCCGCGAGACTAGGGAGTTCCCAACTTCAACCACTCCAGGTCTATACATTGGGTCACTCCAAATCCACAACAACACATTAGGGATTACACCTTACTGCCCATGAGACGACGCCCGACCATATAGGTCCACGCCTTACTTATCATGGAACCTGATGCCTATCCCGTGCTAAGCACATATATGGAATTACACCTTACTGCCCATGAGACGACGCCCGACCATCTAGGTCCACGCCTTACTTATCATGGAACCCGATGCCTATTCCGTACTACAAAATAAACTAACGTCTCGTAAAACGGAGCTCAATCAATTCCGACCTCTTGCCCGCGAGACTAAGGGAAACTCAAATGCCTATGGATCCATAGCTATCAAGGTCTAAATATTACACGACCCCAAATAAATAAACACATGCATTCAAAACATGCAATTTTCCAATAACATAATTCATTATCAAAACTCAATCTTGAGTTACCAAAACTGGACAAATGTCCCCAAGACTTAATAAGATTCAATACCGAGCCACAAGCTCAACTAACTCCAAAAAAGGTAGTTTATGAAAGTTATAAAATGACATCAAATATAACAACACACACCGTTTGCCTGTAAATACTTCGATTCCATGAAAACCCGAAATAACACTTTGGATCGGGTAAACCCTCATTTTCAAGGACTCACACCTTTACGTTTTCAAAACATTACATGATGTACTATATGCATATTTCCAAAACATCCACAATGCATTTTTATAATAAATAGACTCCATTTATTTCATAAATCAACAACTCATTTCATGTAAGATTTATTTTCACATTTTTCCAAAATATCCAAAAGTAGTGTTTTATAATATTTACAACAATTAATACCTCAAAAGGTAAAATCCACCAAATAACCCAATATTGATAATTTTCAGGTAAAACACACAATTACTTGGAAAAATAACATTTTGGCATGTACAAAGTTTTCGCAAAGTAACTTGAACTCACCTCTGTTAGATTAAGCTAAATCTAGATTTTTCCCAAACGTATGCTCCTTTGATGAAGTTTGCATCCTCAAGCCAAAACTTTCAAAACCTAGATTTATGAATTTTCAACCATCAATATCACAATCCAACCATGTAGAATCATTCTGTAAACATTTAGAATCATTTCTCCCAACATATTACACCCAAAATAACCAATATATCGAAACCCTAATTTCCAAAATAAAGGGGAGAAGATTACCTCAATCATCAAGTGAATCCACCAACCAAACACTTCTAGTGTTACCAAAGTGAGCTTCAATCTTCACTTCACCCAAAGAAATGAAAGGTTTAGGAGAGGGTTGGGTAAAACCCTAGAATAGTGTAGAAATTCCAACCAAAAGGAGATGAGATGAGATGAGAAATACCAACCTCAACCTAAGGATCCTTGTAACGAGATGGAGGAGGGACTTTGATTTACAAGATTTGTGGCTTCAATGGCTTCAAAGTCGTTTTGAAGGGTTAGGGTTCGGTTTTGGGAGAGTTTAGAGAGAAAGAGATGGAATAGAAATGAAAGAAAGCTGAAAGGCGTGGGTTTAAAACCCTCAGAGTCCGCTTGCGATTGTGACACGGCGAGAGTGACCATGTCACAATCGCCGGGGCACTCTCGCCCGCTACCCAAAATGCTCACGGTACACTTTCGGCGAAAGTGACACTGCGAAAGTGACCATGTCACTCTCGCGAGTGTCATACTCGCTGGACTTGTACCGAGTCCAAACTTGGCCAAATTCTCGAGAGATCCAAATAGCATTACGTGTTCCACACTCCAAAGCAAAACCTTGTCCTTTTTAATAAATCTAGACGGAATCATTTACAATTGGAGTTAGGATTTTTGGGGTGTTACATATTTCAAGCAAGAAAACCTAGTATATGCTGATTGTTGTATATTTTTTCCTTTTTTGCAATTACCAACACTTTTATTGGTCATAAATCATAATACAAAAAGGAGAACAAATTTTTTTGATCAAGTATAATTGGTTCTAACTAGTCAACTTTTATCTTATTTATGCATCCAATGTTTCATGAATTCATGCTTCATGGCTCTATTTTCAAAGAGTGACTTGAATGTGGCGTGATGGTCTTTGAGTATGGTATTGTCACTTGTTGGCAATGAGAACACACATAGGGACTGTTTGGTTGGTTTTTTGTTAACCCTTGTTATGGGTTTAGTTGTCTGTATAGATTAGGCTAAGTTAATCAGTCTGAATGGCAAAAGTGACTATTTTACCCCTTAGATATGGATTGGATTGGATTGGATCTCCGTTGATTTTTGAATGATAAAAGATATCGATTTAAGTGTTTCTTTAATTTAAGGTTAAATTATTTTCTTTTAAATTATAATTTATATTTTATAGGGTTGGGTTCCTGTTAGAATGAAAGTTATGGTGAGAAGGGTAAGAAAGGATTTTCGCCCTTGGATGCGCATTAGGATGATGTGCACCGGATCAATTCTTGTCTTATGTTTTTATCTATCTTCTGCAGGGTGGTTGTCGATTCTGGTAAGTGCTTATAAGCTGCAGCAACATCTCACCTTGGAATCTGCTAATGATTTGTGTCAGCAAAGGAGCTATAGGATCATTACTTATGTTAAATATCATTCTGCGCAAGATTCAAACCTGAATTTAACGGCTTGATAGCTTTAGGAGTAGTAGTCGTCTTCATCTGGCAGGTTCTGCGATCTCTACGCATACAAATGTAGTTTTGGTTTTCCTTCAATCTATGGCATGATATTTCTTTAATCCTTATGATATTTTTTCTTTTTGAATAAGATAAAAGGAGGCCTTTAGTTTGAGGTGTACAAGAGGCCTAGTAGGAGCACATGGTGCTAAATAAGAGGGCTTGAGTTAAGGGTATCCCAGGGAGTTCAGGTGTGTGCAAACACATGTCATTAGGCATGAGAATGGGGCGGGGACCCCTATCTCAATCCCCAATTTTCGTCCCCGTCACATCCTTATTCCCACAACGAGGAATCGGGTATATATAATTTTTTTTCTATAATCAAACTTGCAAACAAATTAGGTGTTGTCAAGTGTCAATAGGGGTTTACCAACATTTAAAATCATTAAATCAAAATTATGTGATTCAAATTGGTACATCAGCGATGATTTGGTAAAATCAAAATAGAAAGAGTCAAAAATACTCTTTTTGAATCTAATTTTTTATAAATGATATATAGTATTAAATATATAGTATATTAACTAAACAGTAACCAGGATCACATTACACGTCATTATCCCCGGTCTTTAACTTTGGGCGATCTCCGTCTCCATCCCTAGTTTTACAAGGGGGATATTTGGCCCGGTCAAGGTGGGTACACAACAAATCAAGTCTCAATTCTCAGTTCACATGCCTACATGTCATATCAACCAAATAAGGTTTATATAAACGGTGCTCAAGCAGTGGAGCTCATTTTTATGTTAAATGAATTAATTTCTTAGGTGAATAATAAGTTGCACACCTTGTTCCATAAACTTATTAGAAAAATAATTACAATTTACAAAGATAATTCTATTAAACAAAACCCTAATCTTTTATCTCTTCAAATTCCAATCTCATACCACTTAATATGATCGCATCTAATGGGGCCGTTTACAAAACGCTTACCTGGGTAAAATCTTACCCGAGAAGTAAGTGATAGTGTTGAATTTTACCGGTAAGCACTTACCCGGGTGAGTGATTATGTAAGTCTGCAAATTATCAATAATAATCATCTTACTTACTTTTTGATGGGAAGAAAGGAAAGTGGGGAAAGAAAGGTGTTCTTATTTAAAAGAATAGAAATTGAAACACACTTTTAAACCAGACAGGAACAATAACATATCCAAATTTCATAAAAATAAAATGTTTATGTTTAATAGTATTGATTATTGAATACAAAAACACATTCATACACAATTGCCATCTAAAAAAACCATTTCCTTGTTTCATGATTTTGTCATTCCAATAAGATCTTCAATTGTAAGATTCAAAGTATCAGAATTTCCTCTCTTGACCTCCTCACCACGAGCAGCCAAAATATCCTCGATGCTCCCTTTTTCACCAAATATCCCCAAGTGATCAGCAATCAGGTGGTAGTTATTACACCCCCCACATCGAGCCACCACCACACCCTTCTCGTATGATTCACGAGATATGGTCTTCACTGACCTTGTTTCACACACTTTGCAAGTAAACATCATCGCAAGATCATGCCGAGGAGATATCTTCAATTCCGATTTAGCACTGAATGTCACCTCCGTGTTCTTGGTTGCAGACTGATCATCACCATTGGCTGGGATCTCCATTGATTTTGAACTCGAAGCTTCATGGTCTGTGTTGCTTTTGAGGCTCAAATTGCTGGTTTCTGAAAGTGTTCGGGTTTGTCTTTTGTAGAATTGTTCACCATGGAGGAATGAGTTGAGAGAAGGAAGAAACTTCTGTGAGGAATCTATACGAAATATACATCGACTTTAATTATGATTGATAAACACACAATTACAATTACAATTGCAATTGCAAGAAACAAAAAATCAAGAAACTTGATAAGCATAAGCCTCAAAGAGGTTGCTTTTAGCTTCCCATGTAATAATTGATTCATTCTTCACAAGGACCACAACCAAAATATTTGATTGATCATTTTTTAATATAAAAAGCTAATCCATTTGATTTTAAAGGTCAAACATAATTCTAAATTTGGGGAAAAAGGTGTATCATCTAATTTATCATATTCATAACCCCATATTTACATGTGATTAGCTTTCTAACCATTGTACTTGGACTTTTACTACAAACAAACCATCAATCATCCTTGAAAAATTGCATAACACCACCACTTTCCTAATAAGAACTAATCATTTTGCACAAATTATGTGAATATATACTGCAGATCCTCCGTATGTCTTGATCCCAAATCGCTCATTCTACAGTGTGGTTTTTTGCATTTTTACAAGATGGACCTAAATATGATCCAACTTCCCCCCAACCTATCCTACAAAGCATCAAAAAACACTTGTGCATCTGAAGAATCGTTGTTTATTTCAGGAAGAAGTTTATCCCCCAAAACAAAAACATAAAAAATCTACGATTGCACCATCTTTTATCAACTTCTTCAACCTTTTACGCAACAAATCAAATTCAAAAGAGGGCAAAGAGAGATCATAACCTAGGGTTCGTTCATTTTTATCGAGGAAAACAAAATTGAAATTTAGTTGCGTAAACAGTGTGTTAGGGTTTCAATCTGTTGCAGGTACATTCATAATCATAGAAATAGAAAGATAGCTGACCGTTACGAAAGGAGATGTGAGGTTGGGTGGTGGTTGTGAAGAGAGAAAGTAATCACCTCTGCATCCTCCACGCCGCCATGGCCAAACCAGAATCTTAAATAGCTCACCTTGCCTTCCAAGTTAAGGAGAATATAAAGCCTCGGGGAGTTAAAATGCCATACCATCATAGTTTAGGGGTCAAGTTAAATAAAAAGCATTAAAATCAAATAAGATCTTCACAATGCAGGACGTTTCGGAACTAAAACGGTAAATGTAAAATGATCAACAAATTATAAGTTATTTTAAATAAGTTGATAAGTTAGAATAAAATAACTTATTAAAAATTGTTTATCAAAGATGGTGACAAAACCGTTTAAGCAATTTTGTTCTCTCATCCAAACATTAAAAACTGCCTATCACCAGCAAAGAAAGTGAAGGGGAGCGGACAACAAGTTGGAGGACGCTGCAGAGCGGTGACAAAACAAAATAAGTTAATAAGCCCTTCAAATAAGCAATCCCAAACACCCCCAGGTCGGTCCTCAAAGCTTGATCAGATTAAAATTTTGGAATATGTTTGACCCACTCCAGGCCTAGAGTCCTTTTTCTTTTTCACTAAAAAAGGATTTGAAAGGTTTATACCCTATGGCCGGTCCTGAGATTTCATATGCCCATGGCGAAAGGCTAAAAGATGCCCCTCAAATGAAAGACAAAAAACAATTTAAAGGGGTTTCGAACCTAGTCACGCTAGACGGCTCATCCTCGCGCCGGATCTTTATTAAATAAAACAAAAATGATACAACGGAGGGGACATATGACAAAACCCCGTATAATAAAACATTAAATACATCACCTAAAACGATGCATTCGTGCATTTTTTGAAGCAAAAATATCAATCATTTTATCATCACAATTAATGTTAGTTAAAATCTTAGGGGATGTTGGTTTACCTCTTAATAGTTCCATTAAGATATGAATCTTAGGGGATGTTTGTTTACCTAATTCTGTATATTTTATTTCTTTTGCTAACTAGTTTCTTTTACCTAACTTGATATTATCTTTTCGTCCGCTTCATTCTATGCTCGCAATTGTTTTCTAAATAATTTTGTATATTTTATTTCTTTTGCTTAATAATATGTAAACTATGGCTAGAAACATTCTCATTGGATCTCTGATTCAGGCTTATTTCAAATGCCCATTTCTATATAAACAGTAAATATATAAATTAAAACAACTTAATCTGAAGTCTAAAAAGCAAAAAGAAAACAATAAACCTCAATACATAAGACATAAACAATAGATTATCATAATTTAAAGATTACCTCAATACACAAGACAAAAGTCAAAATCAGTGAAATAGAAAACAGTTGCCAGAGACAGAGAGGAGAGGAGAGGAGAGGAGAGAGTTGCAAATAGAAATGGAGAATGCGTCGATGTTCAATGTTCGTCGGACGAGAGTGTCGATGTTCAATGTTCGTCGGACTTGGGTGAATGCGTGCGTTTAGGGCAAGCCGATAGATGTTCTGTTCCCTCAGGCCATACCTTTGGGCTTAAGAACAACTAAGGCTCAAAATGAATGCTACCTATAGACTGGCCTAGGCCCAAAATATTTACCTAAAAAAATGCATCTCTTCCTCAAACCACGAAATACCATACATACCCAAAAAATTCTAAATTTGGGAAAAAGGGTGGATCATCTAATTTCTCAAATTCATAGCCCCATATTTACATGTGATTAGCTTCCAAACCATTGTACTTGGACTTTTACTACAAACAAACCATCAATCACCCTTGTAAAAATGCATAAACAACACCACTGCCCTAATAAGAACTAATCATTTTGCACAAATATGTGAATATATACTGCAATGCAATGGTTCGTTTGAGAAAGAAAAAACTAAATATGATTCAACTTCCCCAACCTCTCCAGAAAACACTTGTGCAACTGAAGAATCGTGTATTTCAGGAAGAAAACAAAAACATAAAAAATCCACGATTGCACCATCTTTTATCAATTTCTTACGCAACAAATCAAATTCAAAGGGGGGAAAGAAAGATCATATCCTAGGGCTCGTTCATTTTTATCGACGGAAACAAAATTGAAATTTAGTTGTGTAAACAGAGTGTTAGGGTTTCAATCTGTTGCAGGTTCACTCATACTCATAGAGATAGAAATATAGCTGACCTTTACGGAAGGAGATGTGAGGTTGGCTGGTTGTTGTGAGGAGAGAAAGTAATCGCCTCTGCATCCTCCACCTCCACGCCGCCATGCCCAAACGACTGAGAATCTCAAATAGCACACCTTGCCTTACAAGTTAAGGAGAATATAAAGTGTCGGGGAGTTATAATGCCATATGACCATAGTTTAGGGGTCAAGTTAAATAAAAACATTAAAATCAAGTCGGGGTCTTGACGATGCGGCAAGTTTCGAAACTCGGTAAACCAAGGTGCTCATGTGATTTGTGCATTTTTCGCACAACAAACCAGCCTAGATTGGTGCTCATAAGCCTGATGAGATCAAAATTTTCGGATATCAGGGGCCGTTTACAAAACGTTTATCCGAGTAAGTGTTTACCAAGTCATATTAGCTTACCGAATGAATATGGCAAAGACCAAGAGTCGAAAGCAAGGACCGAGTGTCTTACCCGGTAAGTGAGTGCGACGACTCTTACCACGGTTAGCACTTACCGGCTAAATTGTTGCATCCGATGTCATTTTGGTGGACTAAAATCTTACCCGGGGAGTAAGTGATAGTGAAGAATTTTACCGGTAAGCACTTACCCGGGTAAATGATTAGGTAAACGACCCCTAAGTCCTTTGACATTTATTTTGGACGAATAAATATTTAAACTTATAAAATAAAAGAAATATATCATTTTATCTTGATACCATTAAGACCATCTCTATTTTTTTTTTGAATCGGCAGCATGTATATTAAAATCGACAACCCAAGTTACAGTGCAGTTTACCACATGAACCAAATTGACCAAACCAAAATTACAAATGCTTCTACAATCGAAACAGTAGCAGTGTCCAGCGTTTGCGAGCAGCAAACCTGAGGCTGACGGGAATCAAAACAGCCCCTTGTGTGGGTTTCGTCCGTACTTTCATCCGCTACCGTCCCCCAGCGTTTGCGAGCATTAAGACCATCTCTAATGAACCCTCTATTTTAATCTCTATCTTTATTTTACTCTCTAAAACATCTCCAATGAACCTTCTATTTTACTCTCTATAATAGAGAAATGAATAGTAACTCTTTAAATATAGAGAAACACTATTCATAATCCCTATTTTTTCTAGAGTAGAAAAGGACATACACTTGGAATATTTTGTTTTAGAGTAGAAAATAGAGTAATACATTGGAGAATACATAACACATCCTTTATTTCTATAACAAAGAGTAAAATAGAGAATTTTGTTGGAGGTACCCTAGCCAAGTATAAAGAACGGATAAAATAAAAGTAATATCTTATTTCCACCGGTCTTCATTTATTTTTCAAATTCAAATGACAATCATTGGTTTATATATGATCTTGCCATTACCATTTGAATCTAAAAACAAATAATCAATAAGTCTTCATGTGATTTTGATATTTGAATTTAAGAAAACAAATAATAACTACAAAATTGGTATATTATATTCATTTTATTGATTAACTGTATTTTGCTACTGATAGTTTGATGTATAGAAAGAAAAAGAGTATCCATTTATTTGATAAGCGTAAGAATTTATTCGTTTAAAACAAATATCTAGTAACTTAACTATACTCGGGGGTGGGTGCAGGACGAACGATTTTAAAGCAGACTCCCCAAGAAACTTTATAGATGTTGAAATACGAAGAAATAGATATGCGTAGTTGTTTTATTCTATTGGTAAAGGATCAAGTGCGGCTAGGATCTTTTACACATTTAGGTGAAGCGAGGAATTCATCCATACCATCGGTAAAGTTTGGAAGACCACGAGTCCATGATTGATCCTGAAAGGGAATGAATGGAAAAATCCATTTATTATTATGGTTTCAATAAATCAAAAATCTATTTGTTTAGTTTAATTAAATAAATGTAAGATTATTGAAAATTCTTTTGTTTATTGAAGCTCAAATTTTGTGGAAGAGAGACTTGAACTCTTTTATTAACTTTCATCATTAAGGGGCCGTTTATAAAACGCTTATCCGGTAAGTTCTTACCAAGTCATATTAGCTTATCGGATGAATATGACAATGATTAATAATCTTACCCGGTAAGAGCGGAAGTAAGGACCGAGAGTCGAAAGCAAGGACCGAGAGTCTTACCCGGTAAGTGAGTGCGACGAATCTTACCACGGTTGGCGCTTACCGGCTAAATTGTTGGATACGATGACATTTTGGTGGACTAAAATCTTACCCAGAAGTAAGTGATAGTGTTGAATTTTACCGATAAACACTTACCCGAATAAGTGATTCGGTAAACGGCCCTTATGGCAACATAAAAATCCATCTTTGTATTTGTTCTTGAGGGCGGATTCAAATATAGAACCGGCTGAAATTGCTAGTAATCAAACTTTTTATTTAGATTTTTCCAACTCAAATACTAAAAAAACATTAGTATAAAATTGGGAAATTAATTAATTAAAATACCCAAAGTCAAACCAACTGTTACCAAAATACCCTAAAATTTTTCAATTTTGCAAAAATACCCGCGATGGGGTCCCGCGATCGCGGGATACGCTGACGTGGCACGTATTTTGGGCACAAATGCCCCGCGAAGCCCCTAAACTTTGGCCGCGGTGCACTTTTGGTCCCTGCCCGCGATCGCAGCCCGCGATGGGCCAAAATTTGCAGTTTTGGTCCCTGAAAATTTACACTTTCAGCCCCTATACTTAGACGAATCTTGATGCTTTTACTGTTTTTTTCCACAATTATTGCAATTTAAAGACCGATTTGTGGTTGAAATTCAATTGCATGTTTCAATCAATGTTAAATCAATGTTTTTGGAATATCAGTTTGTGGATGAAATGAGAGATTGGTTTTCTGATATGTTGGTTGTTTCATTCATAAATAGACGTAAAATTCAAGCCATAATTCTCACACAACGATTTCATTGTTGCAATATTTCTTTCTGCAATATTTTGTGTTTGAGATACTACTGAAAAAATGAGTTCATCTGTTGCAAAAGCTAAGCTATATTCCTGTTTTGATGGTGAATGGGTGCAAGATAACAATAAGTGGAATTTTGCTTATAAATATAAGCATGGTGTAAAAGTGTCAGTAAACTATATGTTGGGTCATCAAGATTTGAAGATGACCTCATGATCTCCTTTTATACTTTGAAAAACATTTTATACTTAGAGAAATTTTGGATGCATGGTTCTTTGTAATGGCTTGTACAAGATAGCAAATGTTTGGTGAAGTCAAAGATCAACCAAAGTCAAGATTAAAGATTCTCTCATTGTGGAAGTGAAAGATCATTTCTCAACACATACAAGTCATTGTCCACCGATGGTGTTCTCACACATCAGTGGACACATCTCCACCGAAATTACTCTCTGTTTCGGCCAAAGAATCCCACCGATGGAAGTCCAATTTCGGTGGGATCTCAAAGAAGTCTCAAAGATGTTTTTCCTCCAAAGATGATGTCACATATCCCAAAGATGATGTCACATATCTCAAAGATGTGTCACATATCACAAGGCTATCATCGGTGGGATCTCAAAGAAGTTTCAAAGATGCTTTCTCCAAAGATGTGTCACATATCCCAAGCTTCCTTCGGTGGTGCAATCTTTAGAAGACAAATTGAGAAGAGATTTTCTACATGGATAAAGTGACATTTTGTCTTATTATCCATTTCCATGCAAAGCTCTTTTCTCATGCATGGGCTCTTCTGACTGTACCTTGTGAAAGGTGACAAGGACTTCACAACTCTCCAGAAGTCAACATCCTCAGCAAGTGTGAAGATGACATGTGTCCCAAGCATTCAATGCTTACACACTCCTTGTCACTATAAAAGGAATACCTCTACATGCAGAAACTACAAACATCTGGAGAGACTTTGAAGATTACTGTGTGCTCTTGATATTCTACGCAAACTGGAAGATTTCTCTAAGTGCAAGAATTTCCAGTTTGCTTGAAAAACTTTATAGCTTTGTTCTAAGTGTTCTTAGTTATTTTGTTAGTATACTTTGTGTAAGATTGTTAGAATAGTTTATCTGTTCTTTTCCGCAACAGTCTTAAGTTTTCTATGTGTAATTCTTGTTGAAAGATTTTCAATATAAAGAATTAAAATTGTGAAAATTTTGAGTATTGTATTCAACCCCCCCCCCCCTTCTACAATACTTGTTGAGCCATTTTGGGACCAACAAGTGGTATCAGAGCAGGAAGTTTAATTCATAAACTTGATCTGCAATGGCTGCTTCTTCTTCCAAAAATGAAGCTTTTTCTCAAAACACTTTTTCTGAAAACGGCTCTATAGCCAAACCTCCCAAGTTTAATTCCAACAACTTTTCTTTGTGGAAAAGCCGGATGATGCTTTTCATGGAAGGAATGGATAGTAGATATCCAACCATTCTAAGTGAGGGACCCATAATTCCTAGAGTCTGGTCTCGCTATGAAAGCAAAAAATCTGGCAAGGAAGTTGTTGGCAAAGATGATTCTGATGATTCATCTGATGAAGAAAAATCTGCTGCTACTGGTCGTTACATTCTTAAAAATCCTAAGAAATACACTGATGAGGAAAAACGGCTTGTGTCTCTTGATTCTAAAGTTAGAACCATCATTGCTCTCTCTCTTCCTGATGAAGTGTACCACTCTCTGGTAAATCTCTCTACTGCCAAAGAGATGTGGTCCACTCTGTGTGTTTTGTACGAAGGTACAACTGAAGTTAAAAAGAGCAGAAAAATTGGTCTTGTTAGAAAATATGAACTCTTTTCTTATGAGAAAGGAGAATCTCTCTCCAGCTACTACAATCGCTTCAACTCTCTTTTAAATGACTTAAAGCTGTTAGGTAGAGTGTATGACAATGAGGAAGTCTTGTGTAAATTTATGGACTGTCTTCCTGATTTTTGGGAAAATATCTGTACTTGTATAAAGACAACCAAGGATCTTGATCACATGCCTCTTACTGCTCTTTACGGAACTCTCTTCAACTATGAGCAGACTAAGCTGCAAAGGAAGTTTATCATCACAGATATAAGGGGCTCTTCTATAGCTCTCCTAAGTGACTCTTCCAAAAGGACTAAGTGTATTCCAAGAATCACCTACCCATCTGACTCTGATCATGATAGTCAAGAAGATCCCAATGATCATTCGGAGGCATATCTTAGTGATGCTGAGGATGAATGTGAGGAAACTTCAATTGATAAATTATCTGATGAAATGACCATGTTGGATGGGTATTCTAAATCCAAATCCTACCACCCTTCTAGAAAATCTAAGCCTCTCTCCAAACACTCTTCTTTGGACAAATCTAATGAGGAATGTTTTAACTGTGGTAAAAAGGGTCATTTTGCTTCTGAGTGTAAAAGTAAACATTTTGAAAGACCCAGAACTGCTTCCTCAGGCCGATTCTCCTCAAAATCGGGAAGATCCAAATATGATTCCCAAAAGTTCAACCAATCTTTCTCTTCTGCAGATTCTGACAGGGCTGAAAGATACAAGGAGAAATACAAGAGAGAAAAGGAAAGAAATGAAAGACTTGTTAGGAGAGGAAAGGGTCTGCCTGCTAAATCTTATGATTTGGCATATGAACCCACATCTGAAAGCGAATGACTCCTCAACTGCTCTTGTATCAGCTAAGTGATTCTCCTCCTCACCACAGGTACATCCATTTCTATCTCTCTCTGATGCTGAAAAGATTGAAGCATTTAATTCCTTATCTATTGTCTTTAGATGATGCATCCTTCTCTTCCAACTCATGCAAAATATTTTCTATCTCTGAAAAAGGAAAGTATCTGGGTGCCAATTTTTTTTAAAAAGAAATCCTTCACTTTTTCTAAAAATACCTATGTGTCTTCTTCTACCGATTCTATTCACAGTTCTGTGTATCTCAAAATGTCCTTTTCAAAGGAAAGTTTTTGGTCCTCCCAAAATTTGAAAAATGTATTTTAGGTGTTGCACCCCAAATCTTTGTGTCCTCATCAAATTCTTGAGGACATTTTTTAAAAGCAAAAATAAAGAAAAATATCACAATTCTAAAAAGATCCTTCTTTATAGAAAATGTTATTTATGTGGTGATACTTCTCTTGTTGCCAAAGACTGTCCAATTCTTTTCCGTCTAACCCAAAAGGACCCACCTTCCAAATGGGTACCTAGAAAATAAATTCTTTGTGATTACAGATTTTGAGCTGGGCAAATGGATCTATGTGAACAAGTGAGAAAGTTGACAAAACCTTAGAATTCTTTACTCTCATGACATCATAAGCATGATGATGTCATTCTCATGACATCACCATCTCCAATCTCTTAAAATTCCATTTATTTTCTAAACCTCACCACCGAAATTTTCTTTAACCACCGAACCAAAAATTCATCATCTTCCACCAAATATTCTTTTTCACCACCTTTTCTCTCTCCTCCATCAATCAACTCCAAGACAATAACAATCCATCTTTTTGTGATGACACGTATGCATCCTTAAACAATGCATGCATTTCTCTTCTTTTCTTGATCATCTTTATCACCTCCTTTTCTTTCACTTTCAAGAAACCACTCATCTCCATCTTCAGAACCCCATTCCACCGAACCTGCATGCTCTTCCACCGAAATTGCAACTTGTAGCAACTAATTCCCAAGGACACCATCCCATTCTTCTAACCTTCCACCGAAATTTAAATTCGGTGGAACCCCTCTAATTCGGTGGAACCCCTCTAATTCGGTGGAACCCTTCACAGACACACCACCGATTCCACCGATTCCAAACCTTTCCATCTTGCCATGCACCAAACCTTCCCACCGATTCCAAACCTTTCCATCTTGCCATGCACCAAACCTTCCCACCGATTCCAAACCTTTCCATCTTGCCATGCATCAAACCTTCCCACCGATTCCATCTTTTCAAATTTTTTACCAAAGACTCAGGTTTTGAACTAATTGGGTATTCAGATTCAGTTTATGCAGGTTCCCAGTTTGTGACAGAAAAAGTACTACAGGAAGCTGCCAACTTCTTGGTGGCAAATTGGTAAGTTGGTCCAGCAAGAAACAAAACTCTGTGTCAACCTCTACTGCTGAGGCTGAATATGTAGCTGCTGGCGGCTGTTGTGCTCAGATCCTATGGATGAGAAACCAACTCAGGGACTACAATCAATTCTTTTCTAAAATCCCAATTCTGTGTGATAATTCCAGTGCAATAGCTATTGCAAACAATCCAGTTCTTCATTCCAGATCAAAGCACATAGATATCAGATATCATTATCAGATATCATTTCATCAGGGACCACATCTCCAAAGGTGACATTGAGCTACACTTCATTCCTACAGATCTTCAGTTTGCCGACTTGTTCACCAAACCTCTAGATGAAACCAGGTTTAATTTCCTCATAAATGAACTTGGCATGTGTAATCTTCAATAACTATGTGTCCTAAGTTTCCACCGAATTCTCATCGGTGGACACTATTCTTCTCTCACAAATCTCCTCTCCTATCTAGAAACATAGGAAAGAACCCCTCCAAATGATGTCATCCCATGCATGGTAGACACCTTTTTCTTTTAATGATGTCATCACCATGATCTCATCTCACCAAAGTTGTAGACCTCTACCATTTCCTCTACCGATTCTCTCCCCACCAATTTTATCTAGCTTCTCATATACTCTTCCTCTCACCTAACCCAACTTCCTATGTGTCATCTCCTCATCCCATCCCTTTTTCCATCTTTTTCACTCTTGGTTTGCAACCCATCTCTCCTTTCACAAAATCCACCCACTACAAACTCTTCTGCAGATGTCACACCAAATCCTAAATCTCAATCTCTTTGGGTCATCAAAAATTGGAAGATGAAATTCCAATCTCTCCTCCATTTTGAAGATTTTCTACATAATGCCTTAGAAGACTTTCTCCACTCTCTGCTGAAGATATCTTAGAAGATTTCCCTCAACCTCTTCAAGAATTTCCACCGAATTTTTGTCTAATTCTTGCAAATTTTCGGTGGGCATGTTTTTTTTTTTCAAAAAAAAAAAATCTCACCGATTTTCTACCGAAAATACTAAAAAAACATTAGTATAAAATTGGGAAATTAATTAATTAAAATACCCAAAGTCAAACCAACTGTTACCAAAATACCCTAAAATTTTTCAATTTTGCAAAAATACCCGCGATGGGGTCCCGCGATCGCGGGATACGCTGACGTGGCACGTATTTTGGGCACAAATGCCCCGCGAAGCCCCTAAACTTTGGCCGCGGTGCACTTTTGGTCCCTGCCCGCGATCGCAGCCCGCGATGGGCCAAAATTTGCAGTTTTGGTCCCTGAAAATTTACACTTTCAGCCCCTATACTTAGACGAATCTTGATGCTTTTACTGTTTTTTTCCACAATTATTGCAATTTAAAGACCGATTTGTGGTTGAAATTCAATTGCATGTTTCAATCAATGTTAAATCAATGTTTTTGGAATATCAGTTTGTGGATGAAATGAGAGATTGGTTTTCTGATATGTTGGTTGTTTCATTCATAAATAGACGTAAAATTCAAGCCATAATTCTCACACAACGATTTCATTGTTGCAATATTTCTTTCTGCAATATTTTGTGTTTGAGATACTACTGAAAAAATGAGTTCATCTGTTGCAAAAGCTAAGCTATATTCCTGTTTTGATGGTGAATGGGTGCAAGATAACAATAAGTGGAATTTTGCTTATAAATATAAGCATGGTGTAAAAGTGTCAGTAAACTATATGTTGGGTCATCAAGATTTGAAGATGACCTCATGATCTCCTTTTATACTTTGAAAAACATTTTATACTTAGAGAAATTTTGGATGCATGGTTCTTTGTAATGGCTTGTACAAGATAGCAAATGTTTGGTGAAGTCAAAGATCAACCAAAGTCAAGATTAAAGATTCTCTCATTGTGGAAGTGAAAGATCCTTTCTCAACACATACAAGTCATTGTCCACCGATGGTGTTCTCACACATCAGTGGACACATCTCCACCGAAATTACTCTCTGTTTCGGCCAAAGAATCCCACCGATGGAAGTCCAATTTCGGTGGGATCTCAAAGAAGTCTCAAAGATGTTTTTCCTCCAAAGATGATGTCACATATCCCAAAGATGATGTCACATATCTCAAAGATGTGTCACATATCACAAGGCTATCATCGGTGGGATCTCAAAGAAGTTTCAAAGATGCTTTCTCCAAAGATGTGTCACATATCCCAAGCTTCCTTCGGTGGTGCAATCTTTAGAAGACAAATTGAGAAGAGATTTTCTACATGGATAAAGTGACATTTTGTCTTATTATCCATTTCCATGCAAAGCTCTTTTCTCATGCATGGGCTCTTCTGACTGTACCTTGTGAAAGGTGACAAGGACTTCACAACTCTCCAGAAGTCAACATCCTCAGCAAGTGTGAAGATGACATGTGTCCCAAGCATTCAATGCTTACACACTCCTTGTCACTATAAAAGGAATACCTCTCCATGCAGAAACTACAAACATCTGGAGAGACTTTGAAGATTACTGTGTGCTCTTGATATTCTACGCAAACTGGAAGATTTCTCTAAGTGCAAGAATTTCCAGTTTGCTTGAAAAACTTTATAGCTTTGTTCTAAGTGTTCTTAGTTATTTTGTTAGTATACTTTGTGTAAGATTGTTAGAATAGTTTATCTGTTCTTTTCCGCAACAGTCTTAAGTTTTCTATGTGTAATTCTTGTTGAAAGATTTTCAATATAAAGAATTAAAATTGTGAAAATTTTGAGTATTGTATTCAACCCCCCCTTCTACAATACTTGTTGAGCCATTTTGGGACCATGTTGAGACAAGCTATCGGAGACCCGCAAGGGTTGGTGTTTATGTCTGACAGGGCTCCTTCCATAAGCGCCGCAATCTCTGCCATGTACCCAAACGCCCCTCACGCCATATGCTGTCGACATTTGGAGATGAACGCCAAATCCAAGGACAAACGTATTACCACCTACAAGGATGTCTATTGGGCGGCATGCAGAACATATACGGATCGGGAGTTTAACAAGTACATGAATATGCTACAATACAGTGTCAAGGAAGCAGCCAAAGTCTTTGACGATGCTGGACCGGAGAGGTGGTCCGCGGCCCATTTTCCTGGACAACGGTATGACATTCTGACCTCGAATAGTGCAGAGTCTGTGAATGAACTCTCCCGTTTTGCGCGTAGATGTCCGATTGTTAATCTTATGGACTACTTTCGGCCCTTTCAACAAGAGTGGTACCAAATTCGACGCCTAAAAGGAGCTAAGATACAAAATGCACTCGCACCAACGGCGGAGAATATCGTTCAGTACAGGGCGCGTCGTGCGGCGACATGGCCGGTAAGAGCAATCGGGTATGGGAAGTACGAGGTGCATGATGACTATATTCACGCGATTGTGAATATGGAAGACCACCTTTGTTCGTGTCGCGAATGGGATAAATCTGGGTTACCGTGCGGCCATGCCATCGCTGCAGCAACATATATGGGTCGTACAGATTGCAGCGACTTGGCTGTACCTTTCTTCACGTCCGAATATTACCGGAAAACATACGTGGAGGTAATAAACCCAGCTGGACCCCCTGCAGCATGGGTGTATCCACCCGACCCGCTTCCACCATGCTATCCACCTTTAATGGATAAGAACAGGGCCGGGAGACCGAGAAAGAACGACCGACGTCCATCACGTGGTGAAAGTTCGATACAACGAAGATGTACTCGGTGCCAATGCGTAGGACACACTCGTGGAGAGTGTCCAAATCCTGCCCCTTCAACCGTGCCAAGGAGACATTCTGTCAGTCACACCCCGGGCCCGTCACAGCTTGAACCATATGGAACAAACCCTTATGATACTGTTGATCTAAACACTGATTTGTAAATGATATATATACACACATACATATGTTTCTAAATGAACATTGATAACACAGCTAGTTTGTAAATGATATATATATATTCGTATTATATATTTACACACATAAAGAAAATAGGAGACCTTCAATTTTTCTTAGTATTTTCTTGACCTTGTTCTTGCATCCATGGCAGTGAATGTTAACTCTGAGTACACATGTCTGTTTATATATTCATATTAGATACGTTTTAATTTTAACAAATTACACCATTATAGTTAATTATTTAATTTATGGTACATCTCATATTTTTTTTCAATTTTGTTTTACACTCCTATCGCATTAACATAATAATCATATATTAACTAATTCATTAAATCGTTTTAAATTATTATTATTTGAATGTGTTTATAGATATCGTGAATGGCAATAGGAGAAGGTAGAATTGTTTATAAATGGGGTTTTGACAAGTTGGTATCACTGGACTCATTTAAGAATTGTGAAAATGGGTATTTGGCGAATGATGATTCATGTGTGTTTAAAACACTTCAGCTCCAAACACACATGAATCATCATTCGTCAAATACCCATTTTCACAATTCTTAAATGAGTCAAGTGATACCAACTTGTCAAAACCCCATTTCATATTATATATATACACACACATACATATGCTTCTAAATGAACATTGATAACACAGCTAGTTTGTATTCCATCCAACAAGCTCTTCATCTTCAATCTTTCTGACCCTTCTTCAACGGCTTCTGCTTTTGCAACCACGTATGGCCATTGTGTACCACAACCCGCACACACTTTAGCAAATGAGTTGAGGGTTGTCATATATTCTACAAGAGGAGTAGGCCCACGAATGAGGTAACCTCTGACTTGACCTTGCATGATGTATCCAACCTAACCGTGGTTCAGCGGCTTAAAAACTACTTTTCAGAGAAATTAACAACAACACAGTAAAAAAAATACAAATAACAACACAGTAAAAAGAATACAAAACAAAAAAAAATATAACCACCACCTACTTAAAAATTGATTTAGTTTCATCAATCCAAGCTTGCTTCTCGTTTACCTTCGCTTGAATAATTGCGAAGTCTTGCAGAATATGGTGAATTGCTTCTTGTTCTCGACGAACACGAGCCTCCCGAGCTTTTATATCCCCTTTCATCCTTTTGATCTCCCTGTCTTCCTCTTCGATCTTTCTCAAATGGACTTCCTTCCTGTCCATCATTTTTTTCCACTCTTCTGTTAGTTCATCTATTTCCTTTTCCTTTTTTGCTATGGCGACCTCGATTTGAGGTGGCATTTTTTCAGGAGTAGACTTAGGGTTTGATGACGATGCCATTTGTGGATGAAATGAGAGAAGAGAGAAATCAATTCAAAGAAAGAAAGCAAGAGAGAAATCAAGAAAGAAAGCAAGAGGAAGTGTGAATTGTGAATTGCATACTACTGATATTTATGGATGAAATCTCAAACATGCAAATGAATTTCAACCACAAATCGGTCTTCAAAGTACAATAATTGTGGAAAAAAACAGTAAAAGCATGCAAGATTCGTCTAAGTACAGGGGCTGAAAGTGTAAATTTTCAGGGACCAAAAGTGTAAATTTTGGGCCATCGCGGGCTGCGATCGCGGACAGGGACCAAAAGTGCACCGCAACCAAAGTTGAGGGGCTTTGCGGGGCATTTGGGGCCAAAATACGTGCCACGTCAGCCCTAGCCCGCGATCGCGGAATCCATCGCGTATTTTTGCAAAATAATTTTTTTTTTGGGTATTTTGGTAACAGTTGGTCAAACTTTGAGTATTTTAATTAATTTCCCTAAAATTTATATAAACAACAAAAATCGAGATGCAATGTTTGGGTTGAGAACGCAGAGCCAAACACCTCTTGCTTACATCAAAGACGCCTTCAACTACAAAAACCCTAAATAACCCACCCACCCACCAGCGGATATTCAATCAATTTCTTCTACAAACATCCCCAATTCTTCACCCCGATCTCCCATCTTTCAATTCGCACAACACTTCGGTGCAATCAGCCAACGCGCATCTTCAAAGGTATCTTCTCATTCACCCAATCAATCCTTACTTTCTCCTACATTTCGGTTATCTTTAGCTTGTCTTTTGTTTGATTGATTTCTTACAGTTGATGAATTTAGGGTTAATTTTAACCAATACCCTGGAATTGCAATTGGAATTGATTGAGTTTGTATGCTAGTCGAGTTAAAATATGTTAGATTCTCTAATTGGTTCTTTTGCTCAAACCCTTTTCGATTTTTTTTTTTTACAAAACTTATTAGGATGGATTCTTAAGCTCTTTCACTATGCATCTTGGTTTTATGTATCAAGTGACGACTGAACAGAATAATGGTTCACTTGGATGCATTAGGAAACTCTTGTTCTCCTGTAAAAAAGAATGAGAGAGATGCTCCTTACAAATTTTGTAGGTCGAGTGGGGCATATTTTAACTTCAAATTTTATAGATAGAAAAGGTTTGTGAAAAAATTGTTAGCTTAAATTATACTTTCTGGCAGCACTTCAGATCAAGTTTGCATTTGAAAACCCTAAACACTTACAAATTAAAACTTATCTCACATTTATCCAAATACTCGTTCTTAAAATATTTCGAAATGAGTAGTATATGTTTATAGTTTGTTCAGACCAATGAGTTCATACCTGATTCTACTTATCGTTCTATGAATCATCAATTATAAAAGGGCGTGTTTGTTTACTTATGATACCCTTTTTGGGTTATTTTACTTGACTTTTCAGGATGGTGTGCTCGTAGTGTTTTTTCTTTGTGTATTGTTTCATAACTCATAGTATATTTTGGTGGCATCTCTGATGGGTTCACCTGAACGAGTAAAAGGTTCTATGAAAAAGGACATAGAAGATGGTTCAGGTGCAAGGAGTGATAGGGCCAGAGACGATGAAACATGGGAAGTGGACGAGAGAAGAAAGCGAAGGTCAGGCAAGTCGAGGCAATCAGGGAGTGGAGAGGAAGCTGAAGGCTTAGAAAATAACGGAAGAAAGAGAAGCAGTGAGGAGAAAAGTGAGAGTAGGAAGAGGCCAAGTGGCTCGAGCAAAGCAGTTAGTGAGGAGGATGATTACGAGTCACGAAAGGAGTCACGAGCTAAGCAGTTGAAGAAGAAACAAGAAGAGAGCGCTTTGGAGACGTTGAGCAATTGGTATCAAGATGGAGAGGGAGAGAACAGACATGATGGTGGAGATAGAAGCGAGAGAAGAAAATCGGCTTCAAAGCTGTCTGAACGCGAGAGTTCCCAAAGCAGAAGTAAGGGTAGAGACGAAAGATTGCATGATGGCGAGCTTGAAAAGGAATTAAGACACTCGGAGAGAAAGGAAATAAGCCGAGAAAAGGGTCATGGATCTTCTGATTCAGTAAGACATCCTAGAAAAAGGTGGGATGATGCAAATACTGTTAGCAAGGTAGAAGAAAGTAACCATGGAGAAAAATCTGATCAAAGGGTTGGAAAGTCATCAGATGTGAAACACGAGGGTTCCATGGAACAAAGTGAAGCAAATGAGAGTGGTGATAAAGGTGAAATCGAGAAGATTAAGAGTAAGGGAGATTTAGAAGTTAATGAAGAAAATCACTCGAGTCATGAAGATATGGCAGTCAAGGAGAAAATTGAGGCAGTTGAAAGCCGTGAGAGGTCTCATAATGCTGATGAAGATGGTGGAACATTGATAAGGGATAGGGGTAAAAGAGACAATGACCGTTCTACCAGGTCTAGGACCCCTGAGAGAAGTGCAAGGCGTCATCACGAGACAGAATACAGTGAGTTGGATTCGGATAAAAGCGGCGGTTACAGAAGGAAGGATCTAGAAAAAGATGGTTATAGAGAGGAAAGATCGAACAGGGACCGTGAAGGTTTGAAAGATAACTGGAAAAGAAGGCAATCCAACTTTCCCGATAAGGAAATAAAAGACGGTGATGCCCCTTATGACTTCACCCGAGATTGGGAGTCACCATCGCAAAGACGTGGTCGTGATAGGGCCGACACTGAGCGCCATATGGGTCGTGCTGGCGGCAGAAAGGACGGGAACAGGACCGATGCTGTGAAAACCTCATCAAATTATGGTATTTCGAAAGATAATTACGATGTAATAGAGATTGAAACCAAGCCGTTCAATTATGTGAGAGAAGATTCTAGATCTTCATTCGGGAGGAAAAACGAAGTCAACGAGCAATCTGATATAAAACCAGGACCAAACGATGAGTTTGGTTATCCACGTGGCGATGATCAATCCGTTGAAGATTCAAAAGAGGATAGAAACCTAGATGACGTTGAGGGCGGGAAAGGTAGAGGCCAGCGTGGCGGTGGGCCCAATCGTGGTGGTGGCTGGCAAGGACAATCTTCAAGTAGTGAATCACAGCCGTCGGCTCATGGATACCAAGATCCAGGTTCGTTTAACAGAGGTGTTTCTCAAGGTATTAAAGGTAATAACAACAGAATGGGGAGAGGAGGAAGGGTTCGGCCTACAGGGAGAGATGGTCAACAAGTCAACATGCAAGTTCCAATGATGGGTTCACCTTTTGGACCACTCGGAATGCCGCCACCTGGCGGATTGCAACCACTTACACCCACCATGTCTCCTGGTCCAGGTCCTCCAATGTCTCCTGCTGTCTTTATCCCACCGTTTTCTCCTCCTGTTGTTTGGCCCGGAGTTCCACCCGGTCTTTCAGGTGTTCCTCCTGGTGGGCCATCGGGACCTAGATTTCCTCCAAATATGGGGACCCCACCTAATTCAGCTATGTATTTCAACCAACCTGGGCCTGCAAGAGGAATGCCTCCAAACATCCCTGGTACTGGTTTCAACGCTCTAGGCCCAATGGGCCGTGGGCAGCAACAAGATAAGGGACCAGGTGGGTGGGTCCCACCTAGAAATAACGGTCCTCCTGGTAAAGCTCCATCTAGAGGAGAACAAAATGATTATTCTCAAAATTTTGTTGACACTGGTATGCGACCCCAGAACTTTATCAGGGAACTAGAGCTCACTAGTGTTGTGGAGGACTATCCAAAGCTTCGGGAGCTTATACAAAAGAAGGACGAAATTGTTGCCAATTCGGCTTCTGCTCCTATGTATTACAAGTGTGACCTGCGTGAGCAAGTTTTATCTCCCGAGTTCTTTGGGACCAAATTTGATGTTATTCTTGTGGACCCTCCTTGGGAGGAATATGTTCATCGAGCTCCTGGTGTCACTGACCATATGGAGTACTGGACTTTTGAGGAAATAATGAACCTCAAGATTGAGGTAGTTATGTGCTGATAAGTTGTCATTATGATTTGCTTTTTGACTTTAATAACGTAAACTTTGATAATTTATTTCTCCAGGCAATAGCGGACACACCATCTTTTGTTTTCTTGTGGGTTGGTGATGGAGTTGGGCTTGAGCAAGGGCGGCAATGTCTAAAGAAGGTATAGATGGTTAAAAACGAATTTATGTTTCAGTTTTTTTGTTCTTTTACTCCATTAGCAATCCTCTGGATTGATCATTAATCAAATCTTTAATCATTTTCTCTTTCATTGTAGTGGGGATTCCGTAGGTGTGAAGATATATGTTGGGTGAAAACAAACAAAACCACTGCAACACCTGGATTGCGCCATGATTCACATACTTTGTTTCAACGTTCGAAGGTTGGCAGTTATTATGTCTCTGTCTGTGGTACAAGATTAGTAATGCAGGGATTAAGATAATATGCCTCTTCTGTTTATAATTCCGGTTTCATTCTCTCATCTGTAATGTAACTGCTTGTAATTTGTTAAGGAGCACTGCTTGATGGGCATAAAAGGAACTGTTCGTCGCAGCACCGATGGTCACATAATCCATGCCAACATTGACACAGATGTGATCATTGCTGAGGAGCCTCCATATGGTTAGTATTTATGAATGTTTTTCCGCTTTCTTGTTTCACAAGTTATCAAATTTCCCTGCTTCTCTAAGCCATGAAATTTTGTAAGATGTTTACTGTTATGCCCTTTATTTAAGGGCTCTTCAAACAAGGACCTTTTTATTAAATACCACATTTGTCGAATAGAGTCCACTTTTAACTTTTGAGTGTTATATGGGTTACTTTTATAGCTTCAAAAATTGAAAAGAATTGTTTTGGTGATAGATTTAAGGGAAATATTATCATTGTTAAATAGAAATTGATGGTATTATTTGGGTCCGTAGGAATTCTTTATTTGTCTTGATGAAAGAGATGTATTTACACATTCGACAAATGGTCAAACATTTTACTTAAAATGGGTCAAATCCAATGTTGCAAGATGGAGTATTTTAATACATGTAGATCGGTAGATATCAAGTCCAAGCAGTAGATGCACTTATTTCAGCAACCTTTTACCGATTGAAATGCAGGTTCCACTGCAAAACCTGAAGATATGTACCGAATCGTTGAGCATTTCTCACTTGGTCGCCGTAGGCTTGAGCTTTTTGGCGAAGATCATAATATACGGTCTGGTTGGTTGACTGTTGGTAAAGATTTATCCTCGTCAAATTTCACTTCCGAGGTAAATTTTTATTCATGCACCATTTTTTGTCACTTTAAAAAAAAAATCATTTATGTGCTGGTAGAACATAATGAGTAAAAGACTGCAAGATGCATGCCTTGATAGAAAGAAAAGAATAAAGACGATAATAGCATAATATAATGTTTATGACCTTAAATTAAAGAAGAGTTGAATAAGATTACTGAGAGAGATTGATGAATTGTTTATTGGAATGTTAGTTGTAGACTTGTAGTAGAATACCATCCACCATGGGAAAAGGTCAAAAGAGGCATTAGTCTTCAACTCTTTAGTAATACTTTGGTAGTTGGTTTTGCCTGAATGATTATTGGTAGTCAAAAGATGTGTCAATAGGATATTTCATTCAGGGGGAAGGTTCAAATGATAACCGTAAACATCTTGATAACCTAATTAATGCTTTATTCATTATGAATATCGTGATAGATATTCATGATAAAAATGCATAATATCTATGACTATTTAGGGTTATTCATGATGAATTTTACATGAAACAGTTAGTTTTCTAGCTCTCAAAATATATGGTTCAGGGTTATTTATTATGAATAGTACATGAAGGCAAGACAGGCCTTTAGGAATAGATGATAAAATGAATGACATCATTTTGTTGAAAATTTTCAGGGGTATGTTCGGAATTTTGCGGACAAGGATGGGAAGGTGTGGCAAGGAGGCGGAGGAAGAAACCCGCCACCAGAAGCCGGTCATCTTGTCCTTACGACTCCAGACATCGAAGCTCTGAGGCCAAAGTCACCAATGAAAAACCAGCTCCAGATGCAGCAACAACAGCAGCAGCAGCAGTCAAATTCCATCTCTCTCACAGCAGGTGGTGGAAGCAACAAGAGGCCAACTGGCAACTCACCATCGAACCATAACGGACCAGGAGGCATGAACCAAGAAGCATCGGGCTCTAATATATCGGGTCCTGTTCCGTGGGGTCCACCAATGGGTCCGGATGAGAGGTATTTCGAAAATATGTATGGGTATAATGGTCCTTTTGGACCCATGGGTGGAGGAGACTACATGGATTTTGAAAGTCATAGAGCCATGAACAATATGTTGTAGCTTAAAAACAATTTATTAATTGTTTTTTATTTCATATCTTCATTTTAATGGATGAAGGAAATCTGAAGCAGAAATGGTGGATGAACTTGAAAAAGATGTTTGACTTTGTAAAAGTCAAGTCACATTGTGAATGTCAAAGGTTAGACAGTTGATCCATTTTTATTAGCATAAGGCCATCCGTAGCGGTAGCGGGTACCGCATCGGGCTCGAAGGACGTGGCAAGTGGGTAGGGAGCGGGTAAGCGGGCTCGGGGTACGGGGGTAGCGGGTACAGGGCGGGTACGGGGGAGCGGGTTCACCAACCCGATCAACCCGTTGTGATTTTTTTTTTTTATATTTTTTAAACAATACCGTTGTAAAACGGCTATTTTACAAATTTATTTATTTTTTAATTTTTTTTCAAATTACACACTATATATATTAACCTATACCATCTTATTTTTTCACACCAAAACATACTTTCTTCCATTTCTCTCAAATTCAATACCTTCTTTCATTTCTCTCAAATTTCATTATGAATCCAAACACCACATCTACATCTCGTCGTAACCGATCGGATACACCGCAACAAGACCCAGAGCTTGGCTTCCAACCGTTTTCTCAACAAGGTTATATTCCGCAACCGCCCCCAAACGTTGGTTTCCAACAATTTCCGCAACACTCGTATCAATTTACATATCCTGGTTTGATTCAACAAGGTTTTACTCCCGCCAATTACGAACTTCCTCAACCCGCAATCGATCTCGACGACGACTTTGTTCCTGAAACCCAACGACCGCACACACCACAATCGATCTCCACACAACAATCAATCCCGGAACCATTAAACCCGACACCAACACAAAAAGGAAAAAAGAAAAAATTTGAAACAAGGCAAAAACGACAGGTGTGGACTAAAGAGGAGGAAGTGGCGTTAGTGTCGGCGTGAGTTGACGTTTCGGAGGACCCCGTTGTCGGAAACGCACAAACCGGTGGTAATATTTTTATTATTATTTTTATTATTATTATTATTATTATTATTAATATTCTTGTTATTATTTTTATACTTGAATTTATATAAATGTAGACAGTTTTTGGAACCAAATCTCGAAGGTGTTCTATAATTATATGGGTCGCCAAGATTATAGATCATTTCATCAACTGAACACCAAGTTCAAAGACCTCAACGAGAAAATTACGTTTTTTGCCGGCATCTACAACAACTTGGTCAATAATAGATCAAGCGGAATGAGTGAAGCCGACATTTTACGAATGGCACACCACCGGTACCAAGGGGATTTTGCGGTTGCTTTCACCCATGAACAAACTTGGGATGTCCTAAAAAAATGTCCAAAATGGTCACCGGTTCCAACGATGTCGACAAATTCATCCCGGGGTTCAAAACGTACCAAACCTTCCGATGATGACGATGAAGATGTTCGGGTCGACGAGGTCGAGCAACTTCAACGACCCATCGGGAGAAATAAGGCAAAAAAAACATCAACGAGTAATACGACCGGGTCGAATCCGGACGAAAGTGTTACTTAGTTGTTGACGAGCATAAGCTCGTTCAATGAGCAGATTGAGGGTACAATGGAGTACAAAATGAAAAAACTTGAACTCGAACGAGAAAAGTTGGAACTCGAACGAGAAAAACGATATCAACAAGACTTCGAGTTTTTCATAGCCCCGCATGATCACCTTTCGGGAGACGTTTTGAGGGCTACTTTAGCGAGAAAAGATAAAATTAGAAAATATCATAATTTTTAGTGTTTTGTATTTTGTAATTTTAATTTTTTTAGTGTTTTGTATTTTATAATTTTTAATTTTTTAATGAATGATATGAATTTTTATTTTTATTATTTATCTTTTTTTTATTTATTAAAAAATATATAATTTTTTTTATTTTGTTAAATAATTAAATGTATAAATAAAAGAATTAAAAAAGATGAGGTGGCAAGTGGGTTCATTGGGTACTGGTACTCCACTTTTGGGTAAGGATTGGATAAAGAGGGTAGGAAAGAGAAAAGCTGATATGGCGCTGAGGTGACAAGTGGATTCATTGGGTACTGGTACTCATGGCCTAAATAATGTTGTGTTGTCCCCAACATAGAACAACATATCT
Organism: Saussurea involucrata; assembly: GCA_033807775.1. Taxonomy (NCBI): domain Eukaryota; kingdom Viridiplantae; phylum Streptophyta; class Magnoliopsida; order Asterales; family Asteraceae; genus Saussurea; species Saussurea involucrata. The sequence continues at coordinate 40,583,518 of CM066315.1, forward strand.
AGGGCAAGTGAAATGACTGTATTGTCCCCGAATATATCTGGTCAAGAATTGAAGAGTATCAAAAGTTGGTAAAGGAATGCCTGTTATGCCCTTTTAGTGTTTTTATTATCGTTCGTTGCGTGGGAGCAACCTCTTCCCGGATAATAATAAATCAAGGTTGCATTTACTATATTTTATTACTCTTAAAAAACTATTTCCAGAACAATGTTATCAAATAAAATAATAAAAGTTATTTGGTGATCGCATTTTATTTCTTTACCATTTTCTTCTCCATCTATAAAAAATGACTTATTGTTTACAGCTTACCATCGATCCATCGTTAAAAAGATGATGATAATAATCGTTCAACCTATTAAATTAATTTTACTACAGAAACACTTTTAATATTGATATCTACTCCCTTGGTAGCTTGTTAATCTATTTAAATGATTTTCTTGGATAAAAATATCACTTTTGATTCTAGGGAAAGAATATAAAAAACTATGTCTAACGATTAAATTTTAATTTTATCTTGTACTCATTTACATTTTTTTATTTTATTAAATACAACAGTTCCCTATTTGTGGTGTATGTGACAAATTATTCTCAAAACATTTGTTTGCTATTTTCACCAGATAAAATATCATATTTGAATCAGACAAAAAAATTCAAACGTTATTCTTGTTGTTATCCGTACATATTTACGCTTTTTACCATCCAAGAATGATGTTATATAAATCTCACGACTGGGGAAAATACAGGGGGTGGTTATAACATTCAATACAAAGAATAGGGGCTTCTACGTCATTTACTAAAATTCTGGACTGATCAGCGGGGGGCCATCGAAACGGTGAAATCAGGCGGTAGCTGTCCCATCTTCTCCCTCCAACTCTGTGAGTCCAAATACAGCTTCGAAATCCGACTCGCAACCCAACTCATGTCGGGTCTCTTTTCCGGATCCTCCTCCACACACTCCAGCCCCAAACGTGCCAACTTCTCCGCCACCTCCTCCGGGAACGAGTCCTTCAGCCGCCGATCCATCCACCGTCTCACGGCGCCGCTGCCCACCGCCTCTCTCGTCGTATCGATCAATGAAACTCTCACGAATGTTCCTTTCTCTTGCCTGTACTTCAACGGTTCTTCGCCTGATAAAATCTCCAGAATTACAACTCCGAAAGCGTACACGTCGGACTTCTGCGTCGCAATGCCGGTAGCCTGAAATTCAGGCGACATGTATCCTCTCGTACCTTCGAATTTCATGAATTTTGAATTTGATTTTTTCGAATCTGATTCCGAGCTGCTATCTGTTTCTCCGCAAAGCTCCGCCGTGCCGAAATGGCATATTTTCGCGTTCAGTGACTCCGATTGCGTTACAATTATGCTGGTGCTTTTGATGTGATTGTGGATGAATTTCTTCTCTAAACCTGTAGAGTTGTGAATGTATTCGAGGCCGTGAGCTAGATCAGCGGCGATCGTAATTCGCGACATCCAATCGGAAAGCACGGTGAAGTTAGGGTTCTTAGGGTTTTTAAGGCAATCGGCAAGGCTAGCGCCTTGAATATAATCATAAACCAAGTATATGTAGCTTCCGGACATCGAAGCGCCTCGAAGCTTAATCAGACTCGAGTGATGGCTCTTACAAATCACTAGAAGCCGCTCCCGGAGCTCTGTCGCTTCAATCGGACGCCGAAACTTTCGTTGAAACACGACCACCTCGTCGCCGCGAATCACACACCGCCAGGCGGCGGAAGACGACGAGGAAGAGTACTTTGTGGATAAAAATTTGTTTGTGGCGGAGAAGATCTCTTTGAAATCGTAAACGTGAGGATTTTCTGGTAAGGAAGCACGGAGGCTCGAAAGTGAGCTCCGGCTAGAAACGGACGATTTCCATGAGTCCTTGTTGTAACTGTTGTTATCGGTGGAACTAGACTCTGCCACCGACGAATAAACAAGCGACGATCCACGAGGTGACAGATCTGCGTTAGAAGTCCTCCTTGACGAAGACATATGATATGTCGAGCCTGGAGTTTTGGTGGTTGAGGGGATTGCGTCGGAACTCGTCTTCTTCGACCTACAACCACAAAAGGACAGCATATTTTTGGAAGAATTTAAAGGAAACCTTGATTTATGAAAGACAGCGACGCGAATTGAGCGGCCATCGGAAGGTGTTTCAGGTGAAACATAGCAGAATTGATGGTTTCTTCAATTGAACGAAGTAGAGATTTGTGAGAAGGATGGACTTCTAGAAGTAGAGAAGACTTGTGGGGATAGGGTTTGGCTGGAGAATGGTACATGTCCAGTGTAGTCGCCATCCATCAACCTTCCTGGAACGTACCAAACGGGCTAAAACCGATCGACTTGAGTCAAACAACTAAAGTTTTTTTTTTAATATATCTAAAATGTCACTCCTGATTGGTGGTTTTTAATTAAGTGACGGCTTTATCAAACGTTTTTATCTGGTAAATACGGTAAGATTTAATACTCTTAACTTCATTACCATGATTACCACTACCAATGAACCCACTTGCCATCTCAGTGCCAAATCAGCTTTTCTTTTTTCTATCCTCCTTATTCAAAAGTGGAGTACCGCTAACCCACTGAACCCAATTGACACCTCATCATTTTTAATATTTTTATTTATACATTTAATTATTTAACAAAATAAAAATATTTATATATATTTTTAATAAATAAAAATAAGATAAATAATAAAAATAAAAATTCATATCATTCATTAAAAAATTAAAAATTACAAAATAAATTTAAAAATTACAAAATATTAAAAATCTAGCCGTCGTCGTTGTTGGGAACTTGGATACGCCAAATATGTTCGACCAAATCCGACCGAAGGTTATTATGAGTGTCCCGGTTTTTGACTTCTCGAACATTTGCCGCGCGTTGTTCCTCACTGATTTGTGTTTCGATATCATCCGCTACAAGGCCGTTTTCATCGCCACCACAAATGGCATGGTCTTCGTCTTCGAGTATCATATTGTGTAATATGACACAAGCGTACATAATGTTTCCCAATCTTGTCGGATGCCATCTGCGTGCCGGGTTATAAAGTATATGCCAACGTTGTTTAAGCACGCCAAAAGCTCGTTCAACATCTTTACGTGCCGATTCTTGCGCGGACTTGAACTTTTGTCGTTTAGGGTCATGTGGGCACGTAAATGATTTTACGAAAGTAGCCCATTCCGGATATATCACATCCGCTAGATAATATCTGTGGTTGTAGGTGACTTCATTCACCTCAAAAGGGCACTCGGGTGCTTTTCCATCATATAGATCGTTGAAGATGGGCGACTGATTGAGAACATTGATATCGTTGTTGGAACCGGCAACACCAAAGTATGCGTGCCAGATCCATAGATCATGGGAGGCCACTGCTTCTAGCATGATTTTCGGGTGCTCATGATCACCTCTCATGAATTGACCTCGCCATGCTACCGGACAATTTGCCCACGCCCAATGAGTACAGTCTATGCTGCCGAGCATGCCGGGAAATCCGTGTTTAGCTTCATGCGCGGTGTACAACTTCTGAATATCAACATAAGTAGCCTTGCGTAAATATTTTTTTTACCATAGAGTTCAATAATACCTGTGCAGAATTTGTGCAGACAATCTCGTGACGTTTTGTCTCCCATCCTCAAGTACTCGTCAATAGGGGTGTGCAGAAAACCAACCGATCCAATCTGAACCGACCGATCCAATTAGAACCGACCGACTTTGATTGGATGTCCAATTACAATTGGATCGGATCGGATCGAAAATTTCAAAATCCAATTGGATCGGTTCGGTTGTCGGATGACAGTCCAGAACCGACCACCAACCGACCGAACCGAACCGATTAGCCAACCGACCGAACCATCCAATTTCCATCCAATTTACATCCAATTAATATAATATTGTTAATATATTTACTTAATAAAATTAATAAGTAAACCCTTTTAAAAAACCTTCCCTCTTTCACTTTCAGACATCACGCACGCCCCCAAAAATCAAAATCATCCAAAACTTCAAAAAAGTAAACCCTCTCATTCTCTCAACTCTCACGCCTCACCCACACCAAAACTTCAAAACCCTAGACGACGCCGGCCTTCTTCTCAGGCGATTTACCGGCGGCGGCGGTCTCAGGCGATTTACCGGCGGCCTCTCGAGTCTCGAGTCTCGACTCTCTCTGCCGCTGCTCTCGTCTCTTTCCTTCCGTTGCTCTCGTCTTTTTCCGCTGCTCTCTCTGCCTCCATCACGGCTTCTACTTCAAGCTCGGTATGTTTAATACTTCTCTACTTCTGTTTCTGTTTAATACTTCTCTAATTTGAGTATTTTACTTCTAAAATTCCAAAAGGCATTTTGTTCTTGAAGCTTAAATCCTTAAACATTTTTGTGTTTTTTCAGTTATAAACTTATAATGTATGTTTTAGCTATTTGGGGACAACTGTTTTTTGCTTATAGTAGGTTCTCACAGGTTGGTTACTGTTAAATGTTGGTTAATCTTGGCTTTAAATGGTTTTTGTTCCACATATGGTTAATCTTGGCTTTAAATATTTTTTGTTCCACATATGGTTAATCTTGGCTTAAATCTTGTTAGTTGTTACTGTTTAAACTTTAAACATATGGTTAATCTTGGCTTTAATCTTGTTAGTTGTTACTGTTTAAACATATATTTATATGGTTAGTGTTAAAGTTTACTAGTTTACTACTTACTAGTTTACTGTGTATATGTTTATATGGTTACTGTTAAATGTTAGTGTCTTAGTGACTTGGTGTTTATAATTATATGACTTACTATTAAATGTTAATAACTTAATATATTGGGTACAAGCATTAATTTGTACCCAAAACTGGATCCGAAAAACAACAACGATTGATGTTGATGGTGCAAATGAAGAAGTTGAAGCGTTGGAAGCTGGTACGTAAATGTATATATATTAAATTTTATTCATGAGATACTAATATAACTTTTTTGTTTTACACTTCTTAATTTTGTAGAAATGTTGGCCGGAGATGGAGAAATTAGAATGGATTGAGTTGTTGCGGACTTGCGGTTTTGTTGCGGACGCCGGACGGACAATATGTTTAATTGTTTATCATTTTCCACTTTCCACTTTCCACTTTTCAATAGAACTTTTGTATGAGATTATATTTGGTAGTTGTATGTTTTTACTTTTTAGCACTAGTTTGGACTTTTGAATGGATAATTAAGTATTTCGGATTTCGGAATATTATGATTTATGTGCATTGTTGAAAATTGGATTTAAAACATTGGATGTCGGATGGATCTGATCCGATCATCCATTGGATGTCAGATCGGATGGATCCAAACTGATCCGGTTGTCATTGGATGAAACCGAACTGATCCAATGGATATCCAATAAAAATATCCATTGGATGGAACCGAACCGATCAAATCATCCATTGGATTGGAAAAATCCAACATCCAATGGATGATTGGATCGGTTCGGTTGGCAAAATCCAACATCCAATGGATGATTGGATCGGTTCGGTTCCCATCACATCCATTGGATGTCAACCGATGAACACCCCTACTCGTCAAGTGAGTCGGCAGCTACTCCATACGCCAATTGCCGAATAGCGGAAGTACACTTTTGTATTGGAGAAAAACCTTGTTTGTATCTGCCGTCCACCCGAAGTGTAAAATACGGATACTCTCCTTCTAAACCTTCAACTATTCGTTCGAATAGTTGCCTGCTCATCCTGAACCGCCGTCTAAACATATCCGATGTATAAACCGGGTTGTTGCCAAAGTAGTCTTGCAAAAGCCGCTCGTTTGCAGCTACCCGACCTCTTTCTATGTTCCCGGCCCTCGGTTCTCTTCTTGACGATGAGGCGGTGCTACCATAAATTAATTTTGCAGCTTCTCGAACCAACCCTACAAAAATTTCCCTTTGATGATGCAAGTACTCGTCGGTGTCTATGGACGATGATGATGCGGTCGATGAAGGGGGTTGTGGCGAATCCATATTGTCTAAAATTGAAGAAATAAATGGAAGAAAGTATAGAGAATGGAAGAAAGTATAGAGTTTTTTGGTGTGAAAAAATAAGATGGTATAGGTTAATATATATAGTGTGTATAATTTGAAAAAAAAAATTAAATTTTTTTTTGTAAAATAGCCGTTGGTAAACGGTATTGTTTAAAAAAATTAAAAAAAAATTAAAAAAATAAAAAAAATTTAAATATGCAACGGGTATCATCGGGTTGGTGAACCCGCTCCCCGAACCCGCATGCTACCCGATCCCCCCCCCCCCCCCCCCCCCCCCCGTACCCCTACCCGATGAACCCTTTTCGAACCCGCTTGCCACGTCGGTGAACCCGCCCCCGAACCCGCTTGGCGGTACGGGTGGTCTTAGGTAAAATTGTAATCCATCAATAACGTATTGTATACAACAGTTCCGGTAAGTGTTTATCAGATAAGATCGTTACCCTTATTTAACAGTTAATTTTTCATCGTTATCGTAGCTTTTATCAGATAAGATTCTCGATCCCTGCTATCTTTATCATGACACGGTAAACGCTTACGATGTGTTCTCGAAACTCATTTTAGGAAGGAAAAGAAATGAAAGGGAGGGAAATGAATGGAAATTAAAAAAACTCGTGTTCTCGAAATTTTTTTAGGAGAGAAAAGAAAGAAAACAGAAGAAAAATAATAATAAGTTTCCTTCCAAAACTTTCCTCCCAAATGTGGGAGGAAAAAGAAAGGAAGGAAAGGAAAGAAATTAAAACAATTAAATTTTTTTTACTGAAGTTATTATTAAAATTACAAAACTACCCAATATTTTCTTATAAAAGATATATTTTTAAGGGTATATTAGTAAAAACGATATCTTTCCTTTTCTTTCTCACCTGTTCAAGAACACGGAAAAATACTTTCTTTCCTTCCATTTCCTTCTTTTTTTCTTTTATTTCGAGAACACAAATGAAAAAATTACTTTAATTTGCTTTCTTTTCTCTTCCTTTCTTTTTCATCCATTTCCTTTCTTTTCTTTTCCCACCGGATTAGAGAACACAACGTTAGTAACCAACCCCCAAGTCTTGTAGTGGGTATAGGGGTGCTCAAATTTTCGACCAACCCGGCCAACCCAACTCAACCCGAGGCAAAAAAACTCAAACCGAGCCAACCTGTGTATAATCGATACTATTTTTCACCAACCCACATATGTTGGGTTGATAACGGGTTAGCCCCAAACCAAACCGACCCAACCCGCCAACCCGTGAAAAACATTTAAATCTAATTTTAAATTCTTGTTACCGTCATTTTTGTTACTGTCAAAGCAATCTTGTTACTATTGAAAATTTATAAACAGACAATTGTTGGTCACTTGTTACTTTAGTAATTTTGTTATTGATTCTTGATGCCGCATTTATAAACATAATATTTATAAGAAATATTTTATTAGATGAATTAGAAATCGGTTGAACATTTAAATATTTAGAAACATTTAGTAATTTGTTTAGACACGATAACTTAGTAAAATGGTGAAATGATCGATAAAAGTTTCAACCCGACCAACCCAACCCAACCCAACCCGAACGGAGGAGCTCTTTATTTCCTTGATGAAAGATTTCCGTTGAAGCTTGGTTTGCTCAAAGTTGAAAAGAGTACCATATAGTACGGTTAAGGGCATGAACTCAAGGTCCTTGGTAGTTTTGATGCAAGTACATATATTTTCCCAAAAATCTGGGAGACAATCCATGAACTTGCACAAGACTTCCTCATTATCATAGACTCTGCCCAACAACTTAAGATCATTTAAAAGAGAGTTGAAGCGGTTATAGAAACTAGGAAGAGAATCTCCTTTTTCAAAAGAAAAAAGTTCATACTTTCTGATAAGACCAATCTTTTTGCATTTCTTGACTTCCTCTGTACCTTCGTACAGAACACATAGAGTGGTCCACATTTCTTTGGCAGTTTCAAAGTTCACCAAAGAGTGGTAGACCTCATCAGGAAGAGAGAGAGCAATAATAGCTCTTACCTTGGAGTCAAGAGTAACTAAACGTTTCTCCTCATCAGTATACTTTTTAGGATTTTTGAGAATATACCGACCAGTAGCACTGGATTTTTCCTCATCAGAATCACTTGAGATTTCCTTTTCAAAGGCCTCTTTGCCTGGCCTCTGCGTGTCATAGCGAGCCCAAACTCTGGGGATAATGGGTCCCTCGTTGAGAATGGTTGGATATCTAGTATCCACTCCTTCCATGAATAGCATCATGCGGCTTTTCCACAAAGAGAAGTTGTTGGGATTGAACTTAGGAGGTTTTGAAATAGAGCCGTTTTCAGAGAAGTTGTTTTGAAAAGAGTTTTCAACAGTAGAAGAAGAAGAGGCAGCCATCGCAGATCAAGTTTATGGAATTAAACTTTCTGCTCTGATACCACTTGTTAGTCCCAGATGGCTTAACAAGTATTGTAGAAGGGGGGGTTGAATACAATACACAAAAATTTCACAATTTTAATTCTTATATTTGAAAAACTTTCAAAAGAATTACACACAGAAAACTTAAGATTGTTGCGGAAAAGAACAGATAAACTATTCTAACAATCTTACACAAAGTATACAACAAAACAACTAAGAACACTAAGAGCAAAGCTATTGAGTTTTAAGACTTAAAAGAAGGTTTCTTGCACTGAGAGAATTTCTTGAAAGCGTAAGTATTTGCAAGAAGAGCACTTCTCCTTTTATAGTGCCAAGGAGTGCCCAAGCATTAAATGCTTGGGACACTTGTCATCTTCACATATGCTGATAATGTTGACTTCAGGAGAACTGTGAAGTCCTTGTCACTTTTCACTAGGTGCAGACAGAGTAGCTTGAGCAGATAATAGGGACCTTAGCTGAAGGTGGATAAAAAGACAAACTGTCACTTTTCTCTGCTGGAGGATATTGTCCCATAATAAATGATCTTCTGTCTTGAGCCTTTAGCACCGAAGTGGTTTCCACCGAGATTGAGAAATCTTCGGTGGAAAGAAGACTAGTCCACCGAAATTGCAAGCATGTTTCGGTGGTAACTAGTCCACCGAAATTGCGAGCATGTTTCGGTGGTGAAAGGACCACCGAAATTACAAGTATACTTCGGTGGTGAAGCGACCACCGAAGTTACATGTATATTTCGGTGGTGAGAGGACCACCGAAGTTACATATATATTTCGGTGGTGAGAGGGCCACCGAAGTTACATGTATATTTCGGTGGTGAGAGGAGCACCGAAAGGGTCATCGGTGGGAGAAGGGGACCACCGAATTTGTCCATGTACTTCGGTGGAAGAGGCCACCGAAATTGTCTTATAAATTCGGTGGAGAGAAGGCCACCGAAATGTCAAGGAATTTCGGTGGTGATGACTTGTTTGAATGTTGCCGAGATTCTTCTATTTTCCACAAGTAGAGAGTCTTCAAGCTTGGTTTCGGTTGATCTTCGACTTCACCGAATATTTGATATCTTGTACAAGTCATTCAAAGAACTGAACTAAAATATTCTAAGTAGGAGTTTTAGGGAAAACATCGGTGAGTCAATTTCAAATCCTTGGTGACCCAACAATCTCCCCCTATTTGAATTTGAGCTCCTTATCTTAGAATATTCAAGAGTAAACAAAAGTAAGTGCGTTTTTGACCCTTTTTACTCTTTTGGGTTCTTTTCACATAGACCATTCTTTTTGATCTTTTTGACCTTTTTCTTTTGTATGTGTATGTATACTATGTACAGTATTTACAGGGAACAAAAAATGAAGTATGTACGGAAATAAAATTCAAATAGAGATACTTGTATTAAGATAAGTTCTCGTACAATTTTTACAAAAAGAGAAATTAACTTTTACAAGTACTAACTGGAGAGAACTTACTTCTTTGAGGTTTTGCGGCGCTTGATTTCATCCAGTAAGTTTCTATAGAACGGTTGAGCTTCGGGGATGTTTGGAAAGAGGTTGTGAATGCCTTCCAGAAATATGGTATCGGCTATGGACATCTGGGCAAATCTTCTCTTGCCATTTCCTTGAAGACTGAGTCAGGAGGATTTTTGACTTTGGGGAGGATGATCTTCTCTTTCAGAGACAGCAGTTTGGCTCTTTCTTCGGTGGAGAGAATGATGTTATGTTTTCTTTTGATCTCCTTCATCTTATTCATTAGACCATCAATGTATTTTACAAAGATGTCTTTCCTTGGATTTGGACTCTTGAGGAGGTGTTGAGTGATTTCATACCATTCCGAGAGACCGAAGAGTTGGAGATGGCTTTCTTTCACACTCTTCATAGAACCATCATCCCAGCTAATAATTAATCTGATGTCTTGAGGATTTGCTTTGGAGGTGGCAATCTTTACTGAAGAAATTTGTGACCTATAGCTCCGGTGGTGCATGGTCTTTTTGTACCAATTAATTTCTTCATTCTTTTGTTGTTCCAAGGCACTGAGCACCGATCTCTGTGTTTGGATGGCATCGGTGGACTTGACTTTTGAAGCTTCTTCTGTGGCAGCTTTGAGAGAAAGATCTCTGGATTTGTCTAAGTCGATTTGAGCTATTCTTGCTTCCTCAATTTCTTGAGCAGAGAGGCCAAGTTTGGTGGTGATTGGTTGAGAAGCAGGCTTGAGTTTGAGAGTTTCAGCGTCCTTCGGTCGAGCCCCATATTTTGTCAGATCCTTTTTCTTCTTTGCTTCTCTGGCCAATTCTTCGGCCGAAAGAATTCTCTTCCCTTTGTCTTCGGGAGCATTGCTGGACTGCTCCCCCTCAACTGATGCATTAAGGTCAAGAGCTTCGGTGGAGCCAGTATTGGTCGGTGAGAGTGAGACATGTTTCGGTGGAGAAGAGGGTTTCGGTGGAGAGAAAGGTTTCGGTGATGAGGATGGTTTCGGTGGTGAGGATGGTTTCGGTGGTGAGGATGGTTTCGGTGGTGAGGGTTTCGGTGGAGGCTGGTTACTGGAAATTTTCTTTATGGATGGAAGTTTCGGTGGAGCCGTGGTTTTCTCCCCCTCAGGAACAGCCGGCAACTTGAAACCTAACTCATAGAAGGCCTTATCAAACTTGGAGTGTAGGAAGGCTAGACTCGTTTCGGTGGTATGGGGAACCAAGGCAAAATCACCGAGATCCATTTCCCACTGGGAACGTTCAGGACTGGGTGAGTCAGTGGAAGGTTTGGAGAGGGACTCCACTGTGGTAGAAAGGGCAGATAATTTTTCTTGAACGGGCCGTAGGGCTTCGGTGATGGCATCAAGAAGAAGATGCGGTAGCTGAGACTCGAGGGTAGAGATGCGGGAATTGGCTTGGGAGATTAAGGTGATGGTAGATTTAAGAAAGGTAGAGGTGCGGTCAATGGGCGGGGAAGTGTGGCCACCGATTTCGGGAAACTGGAAGAGTAGTCGGTGGGGGTCAGGCTCGGGAATGGGAATATGGAGGTAAGGCACCAAGTTGTCGGGTTGTAGCAATCGGGGGGGAGCAGATGATCGGGGGGGAGCAGGGGATCGGGGGGGTGATTGTTGCGAGGACGAGGGAGACTCGGTGTGATGTTCTTCGGTGGACGGGATGGTTTGGGGAGAACCAGTGTCCGCTAAAAGAAAATCAAAGAAATCAAAGGGTGCAATTGGGGGGGAACCCTTAGAGGGTTGTGCAATGTCTTCGATCGAAAACGGATCGGGTGTAAAGCTGTGTAGTGTGAAGTCAGAACCCTCGAGCGGAGAGATCTCGAGGTCATCCCCACCACCCAAGGAGTCGAGTGGGGAGGTATGCGGGGGGTTCTCCTGAAATGTAACTGAGGCCTTTCGAGAGGCAACAGAGGGGACGGTGGGGTGTGTAGCGGGTACCCTTGGCCCGGAGGGATGAAGTTCAACAACCGGCGATTTTGGAGAATCGACGGTTGGATGAGTCGGTTGGGCCGATGGTTTCCGAGACCTCTTTGGAAGAGATCCCGAAGGGGAGGGTGAGTGCCTCCGCTTGTGAGAAGGGGTGTGAACCGGGGAAGTCTCCGAGGGATCTCTCGGTGACGTGGTTCGAGAAGCGGGAGCGGAGGTGCCGGTGGCCTTCTGTCGTTTCTTTTGAGTGCCACCCGACGTCACTCGGGACCGGGGAGAAGGGACCACAACAGTTGGAGTGACCTCGGGAATTTCCAAGTGGCGAAACCCGGGAATTTCCGCGTCACCCCAACGAAGTTCGGGAGATAGAGCGAAGGAAATCATACCTGGGCGTAATGGGCGATCGGTGGCGAGCGGCTTGACGTTGAGGGTTTTGGTGCCCACAACGGGAGATGACCATTCATACGAGAACCGGGGCGAGGAAGAGCGGCGATCGGTCTCCAAAGCTTTGGAAAGCTTGTGTTGTAGAATCATGGAGATGAAGCGGGGAAAAGCAACATAACACTTCTTGGGAGTTTTGATGACCTCGACAAGTTCTGAGAAGAAATATTGGGCGAAGTCAACTTTCCTTTGGAAGATGAGGGCATGAGCGAGTTTGTTTACGTGTGAGGGCGATTGGTCATGTCCACTTGTTTTGCGTGAGAGGCAATGGATAACGTGAGCGAAGAAGAAATTCCAAATGCCTCCCATTTTGCTGCGAAGAAGAGTACCGGGGCCTTTGGAGCTTTTGGAGGAGTCGTCGAGCACATAACCGGTGGTAAGAACAATGTCTTCATGGATGGTATCCAAATACATGTCTTCATAGTCGGGAAAGGCATCGATCTTGAGAGCTAGACGAACATCATCGACCCCAAAAGTGAGGTCGTGATCACCTTCGGCATTGGTGAAGATGGAGGCGTGAATGGCCTCATTGGAGGGATCGTACACGGAGGATAGCCAGAATTGACTAATGAGCATTTTGCTCATCCTGGGGTTGCATGAGAAGGCATGAAGAAGAGGAGAGCGAGACAGAAATTTAGCGATAGTAGAGAACTCGGGATGAGCGGGATCGGATTCAAGGCGGGCAACGTGATTGCATTGGTTGAAGCGGAGGTCTTCAAAACGTGTAGGAATTTGATATCGAGAGGATGCCATGAGAGAGATATGTTTGGAGTGGAGAGAGTTGCAGGTTTGAATTGTGAGGAGTGGGGAAGAAATGAAGGGGGTATGTGTATATATAGGGAAATGAAAAGGCACGGTGATGATGATTTTTGTATGGGAAGAGGGGACATGCGGCTCTTGAGGTGAAAGAGTTATTGGAAATCGGGACAAGGAGCGGCGGATAGGCGAAGGGTCTGACGCAAAAGCAATTGAGTGGTCACAAGTGGGCTTTGGGAACCGTGTGAATCGGTGTAGGCTCGGTGATGCTTCGGTGGAGGAATCGGTGTTCGCTCGGTGGGACTTCGGTGGAACTTCGGTGGAAGAAAGGTTTCACCGATTTGGATAGTACCACCGAAATGGGGCTTCGGTGATAGAAAGGTTCACCGAATTTGGATAGTACCACCGAAATGAGATGATCACCGATTTGAGATTTCGGTGGTGGACAGTTTTCACCGATTTGAGATGACCACCGATTTGAGATTTCGGTGGTGGACAGTTTTCACCGATTTGAGATGACCACCGATTTGAGACTTCGGTGATGAACAGATTTCACCGATTTGGGATGACCACCGATTTGAGACTTCGGTGGTGAACAGATTTCACCGATTTGGGATGACCACCGATTTGAGACTTCGGTGGTGGACAAGTTTCACCGATTTGAGATGACCACCGAAATGAGATTTCGGTGGTGGACAGATTTCCACCGATTCTGGAAATTTTCACCGAAACGTGCTTCGGTGGTAGGCACGCTTCACCGATACTCGAGATTATTACCGAAATGAAAAGAGATAGAAAAGATTTGACACATAGGTTGTCCACCGATGAGAGATCGGTGGAGAGAGAGAAGTAGATACGAAGGTGTCCACCGATGTGAGATCGGTGAAGCATGAACACATATTTATTCTTGGAAATTGCACATCCCAAGTTCACTGATGAGAAAGTTGAACCTGGTTTCATCAAGAGGTTTGGTGAAAATATCGGCAAGCTGCAAATCGGTGGGAATGAAGTGTAGTTCAATGTCACCTTTGGAAATGTGATCTCTTATGAAGTGATATCTGATATCGATGTGTTTAGATCTAGAATGAAGAACAGGATTATTTGCTATAGCTATAGCACTGGAATTATCACACAGAATTGGGACTTTAGAAAAGAATTGATTATAGTCCCTTAGTTGGTTTCTCATCCATAGAATCTGAGCACAGCAGCTCCCGGCAACTACATATTCAGCCTCAGCAGTAGAGGTGGATACAGAGTTTTGTTTCTTGCTGGACCAACTTACTAATTTTCCCCCAAGGAGCTGACAACTTCCTGTAGTACTCTTTCTATCAATCTGGGAACCTGCAAAGTCTGAATCTGAATAGCCAATTAGTTCAAAACTTGAGTCTTTGGGATACCAAAGACCCAAGTGCAGTGTGCCCTTAAGATACCGAAAAATTCGTTTTACAGCCTTTAAATGTGATACTTTAGGATTGGCCTGATAACGAGCACATAGACAGGTAGCAAACATAATATCCGGTCTGCTAGCAGTTAGGTAAAGAAGAGAGCCTATCATACCTCGGTAAAGAGTAACATCCACAGATTCACCTTTTAGATCGGCACACAATTTCAAGGGAGGTGCCATGGGAGTTTTCATAGGAGAGCTGTCTAGAAAGTTAAATTTCTTCAGAAGGTCCCGAATATATTTGCTTTGATTTATAAAAATTCCTTCTGAAGATTGTTTGACTTGAAGGCCCAAGAAAAATGTAAGCTCTCCCATCATGCTCATCTCATATTCACTCATCATGAGAGAGGCAAACTCATCACATAGGCATTCATCAGTGGCACCAAAGATGATGTCATCAACATAGATTTGAACAAGAATTATATTACCTGAGGTTTCTTTGATGAAGAGAGTATTGTCAATTTTACCTCTGGAATATCCATGCTTGAGAAGAAAGTTGGCAAGAGTGTCATACCAAGCACGTGGAGCTTGCTTGAGACCATACAAAGCTTTGTCAAGTCTGTACACAAAGTTTGGATGAGCTGGGTCTTCAAAGCCAGGAGGTTGTTTCACGTAGACTTCTTCTGTAAGTTCCCCATTGAGAAAGGCACTTTTAACATCCATTTGAAAAACCCTAAAATTTCGGTAGGCAGCATGAGCCAGAAAGATCCTTATAGCTTCAAGTCTTGCAACAGGGGCAAATGTTTCATCATAGTCAATGCCTTCTTCCTGTCTGTATCCTTGAGCTACCAATCGGGCCTTGTTCCTGATCACAGTACCATCTTCATCCATTTTGTTCCTGAATACCCACTTGGTTCCAATGATTGTCTTGTTTCTGGGTTTGGGAACCAATCTCCAAACTTTATTTCTCTGGAACTGAGAAAGTTCTTCTTGCATGGCAGTGATCCAACAAGGATCTGATAGAGCTTCATCCACTTTCTTGGGTTCAGAGAGAGAGAGGAAATTCACGTAGAGACAGATATTTCCAACTCCTCTGCGGGTTTGGACACCTGCTTGTTGATCACCAATAATTTGATCTATGGGGTGATCTTTGGTCCATTTTAGAGCAGGGGGTAAAGGTGATGGGGTATGAGGAGTAGAGTGAAATGGAGTAGTAGGATCAGAGGTTTGGTGTAAAGTGGGATTTTCGGTAGTGGGACCCATGAGATTTTCGGTGGGATTAGGGATGGAAGAAGGGCTTTGGAGTAGATTTTCGGTGGAAATGGGGAGCTTGGTGTGAGAGATGGGTTGATCAATTTCGGTGGGAGAGAGTGATCCAGCTGGGTTTTTTGAGATGGAAGGATTTGAGGGAATAGAGGAGATATCGGTGGAAGTGACTAAGGGAGTATCACCAATACATGATGAAATCCATCTGTGTAAATCATCCTCATCACTTGAGAGTGAGGAACATCTGAGATCATCAAACTTGACATGGATGGACTCATCAATGCTTTTTCTTCTGAGATTGTACACCCTATAAGCTTTGGAGGATAAGGAGTATCCGACAAATATTCCCTCATCTGCCTTGGGATCGAACTTCCCAAGATTTTCACGATCATTAAGAATAAAGCAGATACACCCAAAGACATGAAGAAAGCCAATATTTGGTTTTCTACCATGAAAAACTTCATACGGGGTTTTATCATGTCTTTTGGATATTACTGACCTGTTTTGAGTGAAGCAGGCAGTATTCACAGCTTCGGCCCAAAAATAGGTGGGAAGATTTGATTCGCTCAGCATGGATCTAGCGGCCTCACACAGTGTTCTGTTTTTCCTTTCCACCACTCCATTTTGCTGAGGAGTACGAACAGCGGATAAGTTCTGAGAGATCCCTTTTTCGGTGAAGAAGTCTTCGAGAGCACTATTTCTGAATTCAGTGCCATTGTCACTTCTTACCGAGCGGACAAGCTGGCCATTGAGAACTTCATTTTTCTTGACAAAGTTGATGATTTCTTCAGTAGCATCACTTTTGTACCTGAGAAAGAACACCCAAGTATATCTGGTAAATTCATCAACAATAACAAGAATATACCTTTTGCCTCCAAGACTTGGAGTGCTGACTGGTCCACATAGATCCATGTGCAGCAATTGAAGAGGAAGAGTGATGGAAGAGCATTGCTTCGTCTTGAAGGATGTTTTGGTGAGCTTTCCCTTTTCACATGCATCACACAGCTTCTCTTTGACAAAGTTCAACTTTGGCATGCCTGTCACCAGCTCTTTGTTGGAAATTTTATGCAAGGTCTTGAAGTTTAGATGAGAAAGACGTTTGTGCCACAACCAGTTTCTTTTGGATGCATCATTTGACACAAAGCAGACATTTGGAGAAGAGTTGGATTGCCCCATATCTATGACGTAGACATTTTCCATCCGTCTTCCCGATAATACCACATTGAAATGTTTGTCTACCACGGAGCAGACACAAAGTTCAAAGATAACTTTGTATCCAAGATCACACAGTTGGCTAATGCTGAGAAGGTTATGCATGAGGCCGTCCACAAAAGCCACTTTGTTGAAAGTTACAGATCCGTTAGAGAGGGTCCCGTATCCTTTGGTGTAAGCCTTAGAATTATCACCAAAGGTTACAGATGGACCCTTTCCCGGCACATAGTTGATGAGAAGAGACTTGTTTCCCGTCATATGGCGTGAGCACCCGCTGTCTAAATACCAAATTTGATGGTGCTCAAAAGCCTGCATGCAAACACATATTAGTTCTTTGGTACCCATTTTGTAATGGGTCCTTTGGGGTTAGAAGAGCTTGATTCCTTAAGCTTGGATCTATCAATCCTATCCTTGGGACAGTCCTTAGCCATATGAAAAGTGTCACCACAGTTATAGCATTTTCTATAGATAAAAACCTTTTTAGCATTTTTCATGTTTTGGCTTTTATCATTTGTTCTTATAACTTTGTTAGAGGAGAACAGAGCAGGGGGCTTGGACCCAAGGATTCCTTTGGATAAATCTTTGGGAGTTGATTTTCTCAAAAGCACAGATCTAGGTACATAGGTGTTGTAAAGGGGAATGTTTGGGGTAGAACTTTTGGGATGAGAGCTTGCCATGCAGTTGACTATCGATTTTCCTTTGTCAGCACAGGAAATCCTTTTTGAATGAACAGGAGTTTCCCTTTTGGGGATCTTTGAGGGCTTAGGTTCGGTGTAGGTGTCTATGTGAATAGATTTCAACACTTCATGAAGAGGGATTGGAGGGTCATAGATTGTGGGATCGGTGGGCACAAAGGAGATGAGATCGGTGGGTTTAGATCTTTTGGAAGGATTAGCTTTTGCAGAGTTTGAGGAGGAGGCTTCATCCATGACTGAAAGTTTGAGCTGATTATGGATGGGTTTGGAAACGTCATTTGAATCTTGCTTCTCAGTAATTTGCAATGAGGAGTCTTTGGCCTTTAAGGATATCCCATATTTTAAGGCTTCACACAGATCTAACGAGTTCAAAGAGATGGAATCACAAGAGCTGGAATCAGAGAGATTATCACAAGCATTGGTGGGGGGAACACGAGCAAAAGTGGACTCACAAACATCAGTTTTTCCAAATCCTAGACCGAACTTGTTTGTACTACAGATTTGACTTTGAAAGATTTGTTCAAGATTTTTGGAAGAGCTTGACCATTTTTTAATGACTTCTTGTTCCCTTTTTAGTTTCTTAAAGAGAGAGTTCTTTTCTTTTGAGATCAGATGATTTATTGTTTTCAAGTCCTCAAGCTCAATTTTTATTTCCTCAAACCTTTTAAGCTTAGACATGCAAATTTCAAGTTCAGCTTTGAGCTCTTTTACTTGAACAGATTTTCTATTCTTACTGTCTTTAACAGAATAAAAGTCTTGAGTTAAAGATTCATAAGCATTGATCTTTTCAATATCAGACATATTATTGAAGGGATGTACCTGAGCGTAGGCTGTGGAGCACCCAGTTGCCACTAGAGCCATAGGTGAAGTGGCACTTTCGGAAACTTCCATTTCTTCTGAGATGGCCACAAAGCATCTATTCTGAGAATCACTGTCGGAGGTGTCTTCGTCGTCCCAATCGTGGGTTTCTGCCATGAGACCCTTCCCTTTTCTCTCTAGACCCTCACTCCTTTCCTTCTCTTTCTTGTACTTGGCCTTATATTTCTCGGCACGCTCCTGATGATTTAAGAAGGATGGTGGGGACTCCTTTTTGGGAAAGGTTGATTTGAAAGGCATGTGTTTGGATTTTTCCCTTTTTGAAGAGGGATTGTCAGAAGAAGTAAATTTGGACTTGGAGATACGCTTGCTTCTACACTCAGATGCAAAATGTCCTTTCTTGCCACAGTTGTAGCATTCCTCATTGGACTTGTCAGAAGAGGTTTTGAAAGATGAAGTTTTTCTAAGACTTCGAGATTTGTTGAAGGGACGAAACTTGTGTTTAGAACCGGCCATCATTGCCATCTCATCCGACAACTGTTCAACCATGATATCCTCACCTTCATCATCAGCATCACTAAGATATGCTTCCGTTTGGTGGGTTACATTTGTTTGGCTGTCATTGTCAGAGTCAGATGAAGGATAGGTGATTCTAGGAAGATTTTGAGAATTCTTGGAACTTTCACTAACAAGAGCTATGGAGGAGCTCTTTATTTCCTTGATGAAAGATTTCCGTTGAAGCTTGGTTTGCTCAAAGTTGAAAAGAGTACCATATAGTACGGTTAAGGGCATGAACTCAAGGTCCTTGGTAGTTTTGATGCAAGTACATATATTTTCCCAAAAATCTGGGAGACAATCCATGAACTTGCACAAGACTTCCTCATTATCATAGACTCTGCCCAACAACTTAAGATCATTTAAAAGAGAGTTGAAGCGGTTATAGAAACTAGGAAGAGAATCTCCTTTTTCAAAAGAAAAAAGTTCATACTTTCTGATAAGACCAATCTTTTTGCATTTCTTGACTTCCTCTGTACCTTCGTACAGAACACATAGAGTGGTCCACATTTCTTTGGCAGTTTCAAAGTTCACCAAAGAGTGGTAGACCTCATCAGGAAGAGAGAGAGCAATAATAGCTCTTACCTTGGAGTCAAGAGTAACTAAACGTTTCTCCTCATCAGTATACTTTTTAGGATTTTTGAGAATATACCGACCAGTAGCACTGGATTTTTCCTCATCAGAATCACTTGAGATTTCCTTTTCAAAGGCCTCTTTGCCTGGCCTCTGCGTGTCATAGCGAGCCCAAACTCTGGGGATAATGGGTCCCTCGTTGAGAATGGTTGGATATCTAGTATCCACTCCTTCCATGAATAGCATCATGCGGCTTTTCCACAAAGAGAAGTTGTTGGGATTGAACTTAGGAGGTTTTGAAATAGAGCCGTTTTCAGAGAAGTTGTTTTGAAAAGAGTTTTCAACAGTAGAAGAAGAAGAGGCAGCCATCGCAGATCAAGTTTATGGAATTAAACTTTCTGCTCTGATACCACTTGTTAGTCCCAGATGGCTTAACAAGTATTGTAGAAGGGGGGGTTGAATACAATACACAAAAATTTCACAATTTTAATTCTTATATTTGAAAAACTTTCAAAAGAATTACACACAGAAAACTTAAGATTGTTGCGGAAAAGAACAGATAAACTATTCTAACAATCTTACACAAAGTATACAACAAAACAACTAAGAACACTAAGAGCAAAGCTATTGAGTTTTAAGACTTAAAAGAAGGTTTCTTGCACTGAGAGAATTTCTTGAAAGCGTAAGTATTTGCAAGAAGAGCACTTCTCCTTTTATAGTGCCAAGGAGTGCCCAAGCATTAAATGCTTGGGACACTTGTCATCTTCACATATGCTGATAATGTTGACTTCAGGAGAACTGTGAAGTCCTTGTCACTTTTCACTAGGTGCAGACAGAGTAGCTTGAGCAGATAATAGGGACCTTAGCTGAAGGTGGATAAAAAGACAAACTGTCACTTTTCTCTGCTGGAGGATATTGTCCCATAATAAATGATCTTCTGTCTTGAGCCTTTAGCACCGAAGTGGTTTCCACCGAGATTGAGAAATCTTCGGTGGAAAGAAGACTAGTCCACCGAAATTGCAAGCATGTTTCGGTGGTAACTAGTCCACCGAAATTGCGAGCATGTTTCGGTGGTGAAAGGACCACCGAAATTACAAGTATACTTCGGTGGTGAAGCGACCACCGAAGTTACATGTATATTTCGGTGGTGAGAGGACCACCGAAGTTACATATATATTTCGGTGGTGAGAGGGCCACCGAAGTTACATGTATATTTCGGTGGTGAGAGGAGCACCGAAAGGGTCATCGGTGGGAGAAGGGGACCACCGAATTTGTCCATGTACTTCGGTGGAAGAGGCCACCGAAATTGTCTTATAAATTCGGTGGAGAGAAGGCCACCGAAATGTCAAGGAATTTCGGTGGTGATGACTTGTTTGAATGTTGCCGAGATTCTTCTATTTTCCACAAGTAGAGAGTCTTCAAGCTTGGTTTCGGTTGATCTTCGACTTCACCGAATATTTGATATCTTGTACAAGTCATTCAAAGAACTGAACTAAAATATTCTAAGTAGGAGTTTTAGGGAAAACATCGGTGAGTCAATTTCAAATCCTTGGTGACCCAACAGAAACGCCTTCAACCTGGTTAACCTAACCCGTGAACACTCCTAAGTGGGTAAACGCTATTGTTATTTTGTATTTCCATTTCAATTATGTTGTTTAATTTTTAAGTCATGTTGGTTATATTTTCGTTTCTGCAGTTTGGCATTAGGTTGCGTTTTTTAAGTTTGGTTCATAACGTTTGAGTGTTTTTTTAGTAACTCAAACTCGAAACCCATTTGTATTCTTCAAAGCGTCAGTGAAGAAGGTTTTACATAAGGCCATCCGTACCCGGCTCGGGATGAGCTCGGGATGGGATGCGGGTTCAGCGGGAATGGGCTACGGCATCAGCGGGATCAGCGGTGCGGGATGGGATGCGGGTTCCCCATCCCGTTTCATCCCGAAGAAAATGTGAGGAGGAGAGGTGGGTCCCAGGTGAGAAATGAGAGGGAGTGGGTTAGGGAATGGGGTAAGGGTGTTTAGGGATTGTTAGGGATTGAGTGAGGGATGAGAGAAAAGCTGATGTGGCGCTGATGTGGAGCTGGAATCTTTGAAAGATTCCTGGATGGGGTACTGATGGCCTAAGAACTTAGAAGGCGTCGATCTGAAAAAGGGTGGGATTGTTAGGGTATCATCCTTTTTTTCCTTCTTAACTACTTATAATATCATAATATATATATATATATATATATATATATATATATATATATAGTGTTAGGTTCATTTGAGAAGTCTAAATATTTTGAGAAATAGAGAAGTGATCGTGACTCTTCGATTAAATGCGCTGATTTTAAACACGGAAGGGTATTTTGGTAATTAGTCATCCCGTTTAAAAAAGTTCATATATGAATTTGTGTGATTCACATATGAACTATACGTTCATATATGAACCTTTGTAATTCACATATAAACTCTTTATAACTAATTCATATATGAATCTTGTGATTCATATATGAACCTTTGTGTTTCATATATGAAACTAATTAATTGTAGGTTCATATATGAATCAGTTGAACCAATTAACTGATTCATATATGAATCTTTGTGTTCATATATGAACCTTTGTAATTTACATATAAACTTTTTTTTAACTAATTCATATATGAACCTTTGTGTTCATATATGAACCTTAATGATTTATATATGAATTTTTTAACTAATTCTCATATGAACAAATTAACTGATTCATATATGAATCACAAAGGTTCATATATGAATTAGTTAAAAATATATTATATGTGAATTACAAAGGTTCATATATGAACACAAAGGTTCATATATGAATCACACAAATTCATATATGAACCTGTCCCGCGTATTTTTTACGAAACTACCCTAAATACCCCTGAGCGTCGTTTATTAATTAATGTGGACGCGCGCATTAATCAAGTGTAACGCGAATTTCTTGACCGTGGATTATTGAATCCAATGGATATGATCACTTCTCTATTTCTCAAAATATTTAGACTTCTCAATTGAACCATTCCCTATATATATATATATATATATATATATATATAATTTTGATAGAAAGTTAAGAAAATACATGGAAATACTAAAAGTTCCCTCCTTAAAATGGACTTAACGGATAAAGTTAACGATCGTTAGACTAGGGGATAAAATCTGCTAGGATTTACAAATGTCAAGGACAAATCCGAGAAAATGATGTTGAGAGACGATATCCATTACAAATGATAAACGTAGGAGACCAAAGTAAACTTTATTCTTTTCATCTCAAAGAATTGAGATGAAAGATGAATGCTTCAATGATGTACGACCCAACTTTAATAAACTGAAGTTTATCTTAATTAAAGTCCGACCCTATATATACTACGAAACTAGAACTTTGATTATAAATAATCAAACCCCTAGAACAACACTTAACAATAAATAACCTAGACTATTGACAATATATTCAAGGGAAGCAAATCTTGAATGATAAGTCAAAGGAATTACTTGACCTAATCAAGCAACACCCAAATTAGTTCAACAATGAACTCAAGAGTGAAGGTAATCCTCACAAAATATAAAATTTCAAAAAGCTAAGGAAAATAAAAGTCTATTTATGGTCTTAAGGATTAAAAGAAAATAGGAAACTAAGTAAAGGAAATGATTATCTCCTTATCTACAATAAGGAAACCAAACAAAAAAACAATTATATGGACTAAAAATCATACTTATAAAAAAAACTCCAAAAATCGTTCATATTAAATGTATGGACTTTTTGGATGATTTTTAGATTATTATGTTATTCATTTGCAAGCTTCACCTGGGGTTTGCCCAAAATATGCACCATATTAATTTTTGGGCTTGCACTCCTCCATTTTAATTTTTCTTTGCCCCAAGTATTTTTGATTAAATAATTGAGGGCATCATTTATTCATTTAGCTTCTTGGATTCGGCTCTTGTAATTGGGCCAACAATGTTGGAAAGTGGATCTTCTGGATATGCATTTGGCCCATTCAAGTTTTAGAATTCATGGCTTTGAATGATTGAATCTTCAATCTTTGAGTTGCCATCTTATTCATAGTGTGTGTCCCGGGCATGGCCAAAGGGGCCCGAGCCCGATGGGGGCTTGAAGCCCAGCCCGCCCCAAGCCCAGTCCCGGTCGGCCCGCCCAAAGCCCGGTCCCAGCCCGTCAGGCCCTACCAGCCCCAGTTTTTTGCAATTTCCCAGGCCCGGCCCGCCAAATTCAAAAATATAGCCGTTTTTTGACCGTTTATAGCCGTTTTTGACCGTTTTACACAATTTTTACCGTTTATTTTGTTTTTTTTGCCTCCTAAACACTATAAATAGGTTAGTGGGTGTATGAGCTTAGATACCAAGTTACAAAAACGTAAAAAACACAATTCTCGCTTACAATTCTCGATTTCTCGCTTTTCTCGTGTTCATTTTTCACAACTTCTCATTCTCTCAAATTTTCCATCCTTCAATCAAAATGGCCGGCGGTAGTGGAAGAAAATCTCGAAGAAAACGAATTCCGTGCCGGAACAAGTACCCCGCTAAATAACGATTGTGAAAGTATTGTATCACGTTACGACGATGACGAGACCGACAACGAACAACTCGATGTTGATGACCTCGATGATGGAACGACTCTTACTAGAATTCGAACGACCGGAACTCTTGCATACTATCCACCATACGAGGATTAAGAGTATTGTAATAACCGTGTTCTTTTTAAGAATAAATGTTAATTTTAGGGTGAATAGTGTGAAAAGGAGAAAGTTTGGTGTGTTTGTGGGAGAGTATAAAACAGGTGATAAACCCTAGAAGCAAATCATTTTGTGTGTAAGTGTGTGTGTGGCGGTATAGAGAGAAGGAGCAGAGGAAGAGATGGTTTTGGTCTCAAGAGCAGTTGGAGAAGAGAGTTCAACAATCATCAAATTTTGAAGAGGGTTGGGATTGAAACCTATTTCTGCAAAGAATCATACCAGGTAATCTCTTCTCTTAAACCCTAGATTAGATTTGTTGCTAAATTTGACTACTATGGGAGTTTTGCTCAAGAGTTGAAAGGGTGTTTTAAAAAGGGATTAAATAACCTTAATAAGAGGATTAATAGAGTTAGATTAATCACTTTGTTGGAAAAGAGACTTGGTAATCGATTGAAATGGTTTAATTTTCGGTCCTAATGATAATCAGTATCACATCGCTATATTACGAGATTCCGAAACATATAAGGATCCGAAATAAGAGCTCGATGTGATCCGAAATCCATAACGGATCCGGATTGGGCTTTAGTTACAATAGATCTGGTATTTATTTAATAGATCCGGAATTGGGCCGAACCTTAAGACCCGAAATTTGGGCCTTAATAAAAGAGAACCGGAGTTGATTTTAATGTAGATCCGGAAATTCTTTAGTAATGGACCGTGGATCCGGAAAAGTATTATGGGCCTTATGGATCCGGAATCCTTATGGATCCGGAATCCATAAATAGATCTGGATTAGATTATTGGACCCCATGATCCGGTATCGTTTTAAAAGGATCCGGTATTTGGGCTGGGCCCGGAGTGGAGCGGAGTCCGGTACGAGCGCGTGGATCCGGAATTGACTTCCGGTATTGTTTTGGGCTTCCGGTAAGTGGACCGCATAAAATCCGGAATCTAATTAAGATACGGAAATGTAGTTGGGCCGAGAGTTCGGAATTCATAAATGGAATCCGGAATTTTAGGTTGGACCAGTAATGGATCCGGATTCCATTAGGATCCAGAATCCGTGTAAGGTTTCGGAGTGGGCTGAATCCGGAATGTGTTTAGATCCGGAAGTAGGATCCGAAACCCGGGTTTTCGACCGGGACTTTCATATCAGTAGAAGCCAGTGTGTCTTATCTGGTATTGTGTGATGGCTTTAAATGTAGGTGCGAGGAGAGACAATCAGTTGCGAGTAAGAATTTCCTAATCAAGACTTCAGGTGAGTCTTTCTAAACCTAAATCTTATACAAGTGTGGTTGATGGTATATTTATCTAACTGCGTGCATTTCAACTTCTTTTAATCACGA
The DNA here is from genome assembly GCA_033807775.1 of Saussurea involucrata. NCBI lineage: Eukaryota > Viridiplantae > Streptophyta > Magnoliopsida > Asterales > Asteraceae > Saussurea > Saussurea involucrata. The sequence goes on from CM066315.1 coordinate 40,609,015, forward strand.
TGCGAAGTGTGTGTGCGTGTGGCGAAATGAATGATTTAAATGTGTGTGAACATGCTATGGCTATGCTGTGAAATGGGGGGTGTGTCCCATTATATCTATATATATGAATTCGTTTCATATATGGGCGGTGTGTGCCCTTTTACGCTGTCACGGTGTGTGTGACCTTAGCGTGTGTAAGCCATTAGCAGGTGTCAATGTGTGCATATCATGATAAGTGTGCTCGTTATGATTTTGTATAAACTCTTTCATAACTGATTTATAAATTGTGATATTTATGGTGTGGCCTGGTGTGGAGGGTACTCACTAGACCTCATGGTCTAACCCTCGCTTTTCAAAAACTAAAACCTTTTCAGGTAAGCAGGTAGCCAAGGGCTCGTTTAGAGATTTGGCAAGACGAGAGGCGGAGCTTGCGTTAGAAGGATTAGAAGAACTTCCTTTTTATTGTCTAGTTAGGTTTCTCAGCTGTATTTAGGGTTATTTCCGCAAACCCAGTGTTGTAAATCTTTGGCAGTGTGACTATGTTGAGCCATATTGGCGTTTTAATTTAAAGAAGTAGCTTTTGGCATGATAGTATGGTGTGGGTTGTTACAGTTGGTATCAGAGCACTAGTTTAAGGGATTTAGGTGACCGGATGGGCCTAAACTTAAACTGTGGAGTAGGAGGACACAACTGAGATATAGGAAGCCTTTAGGGAAGACCTTAACCACTGAGAATTTAGGACGAAGGTAGTGAGGACTCTCATGTAAGGTAAATTCAAATCACATCTAGCCAATGTCATTATGAATTTACAGGTGCATGGGTGTGCTGGATTACTGTTGTTTTGATAGTGGTTAGTGTGGAGAGTAACGGTAGTATGTGGAGTGTGGTGGATAGTGTGTGGAGAATAATGGTAGTGTGTGGAAAGCGGTGGTAGTGTAGAGATTGACGGTAGTGTGTAAAATTTAACCTTGTCATGATGGCAACGGTTTAGTGTGTTGTGCAGATTATTCATGGTGTGATTGATGGCACTATCTAGAAGGAGTATTGTTTGAATGTTTGGTGTGAGTGACCGTGTGAAGTAGAATCTTTAAGGTTCTTAAGAAAATAATTGGTTGGAGGTGAGCTCCTAACCCCTGATGAGTCTTTATTCTGGGAATTCCCGATGTCGGTGAATTGGGATCTTGAGAGTTTCAACTCAAGAATCGGATATTAGAGATGTGCTTTCTTACTCTCTAGTTAGTGGAAGAGTGACAAGGGTGGTTGAGAAATGATAGATGTATGGATTGGTAACACTAGTGTTGGTTAACCTATTTGGGGTCGAGGTGAAGCCGTATATTTTACAAATTAGTAGTCAGATGGTGACTGTGAGGTTGGAGCATCCAAGTGTGTGGGGAAGTACTGTTAATGCCAAAAATCGTCCAGAAGGATAACTTAAGGTTGATTGTGGAGCTTAACAACTAAAGATAGGAATCGTTCGACAAAGCAATGCGACAATGACAAAAATGTAAAAGAGACAGAGATTTTGGTGACGCGGGAAAAACCTCAACGAGGAAAAAACCCGCGGACGACTTTGGGGGTAGTCGCTGCACTATGATCGCCAAACAGGGGCGATATCCTTTGTTTCAGGTGTCGGGAGTACAATGATTACAATACAAGTGAAAAAAAGACTTTAAATGTAAAGTAACAAGTGCATCGAATGAAAAAAACGAGTGCGTCGTGCGTGAGAAACTGGTGTGTTGTGTGTAAAACAATGTGTCGAGCGTGAGAGTCGTGCGTCGAGAGCGAACTGTTGAAAGAGAACTCTTTGAATGTTTTCGCTGTGTATTCCTTGTTCTTGAAAATCAGATGTCCGAAAGTGAGGCTGGGATCCTCATATTTATAGTCTTCATAGCTTTTATTGTTCTTCATGAATGCAGGAGTAACGGTCACAACGGTCATCATCGTTAATGCTCATGATTGCTTCTGTCGGTTTCATCCGTTAGACATAAATGACGTTGACCCTGCATTAAATGATGAAAACATAACAGAAAATGTCGTACGTTAGTCGGTCGAGGTCGTGTGATTTCACACGACGGTCGAGGTCGAGAGGTACTCTTGACTTCGGCTTTGGTCAAAGGACAAAATGTTTATGGTTTTGACTTTTTTACAAAAGAAGTGTAATAAATGTTCTTAGTGTCTTGGTCGTGGTCGATACTGGTGAAATTTTGCCCAAACAGTTTGCCCCCAAAATTTAAAATGAGAAAGCAATTTCAAATTTCAAATTTTGAATGTTAGTCGGACGTCTAGGGTTGTGACATGTGTCAAAAAATCTTTTCAGTTGCTTTGGAACTGAATCGGTCCAATTCCAACTAAAGATGAAGTCGAAAAGAGGATAATGTCGTGACGTCATGCTGACGCACGATCGTGCATAACAGCTGTAAACGCCAGGTGTCGACAATCTGTCGAGTATTCAAAAAAGGCAGGGGCACGTGTCGACAATCGAGAGGCTCGACCTGACACGATCATTAGCATAAATAGAGACCTTCGACGGATCTTTTCCTTTTACGATTTCAGAGAGTTTTTAAGAGAGATTTTTCCTGATTTCTTTGCTGTTGTTCGCCGAATCTTTTCCAAATCTGCAAGAGATCTTCGACTTGCTTAGAGATTTCGAGGCTTTAGGCGCCTATATACAGTACGATCTCTCGGTCTTTGTATGCGTCGTAAGTCGATTGCTAGGAAACCTAGGAAGAACTGGGATATTTGGGGCTTTTCAGAGCGGCAAATTTTGTTAACGGGATTAGCGATGTCGACGGAGCCTAGGAGTACCATCCAGGATCAGGACGCTCTAGACGATTTTAGGACTTTAGAAAAAATCCCTGTGGGGATTACTGTGAGCAAGGCCGGTCAGATTCGACCGGAGATGTGTACCGAGGGGTACGTCGTGATATACGAGTATCCCTTTAGAATAGGCTTCGAGTGGCCCGACTCTCCTCTGGCGAAGTCTTTTATGTGCGAGTTTGACCTCTCGCCTGGACAACTGATGCCCCAGTTCTGAAGGGTGATCCAGGTCATCGAGCGACTTACCTTACACTGGGAGTCGCCGATGAACGTAAAAGACCTTTTGGCTGCTTATCAGGTCAAGAAAGATATGTACCGTCGCTACAGCCTTTTCTCGAGATATAAGGGCGACCGTACCTTGGTCCAAAAAACTGCGGTCAACGACCGCAAATGGAAGACCAGGTACGTCTTCGTGCGGGTAGCGACGCTGGACCCCGACAGTGATTGGATCAGGTCCGGATGGAACATGGCCGGTGAGTTTTAGCTGTGGTCGAGCGTCTGCTTTGTTATATTTGTCACTTTGCTTTTTGGCTAATCTTCTTTATCTGTGTTTTCAGACATCAACTTTGACAACGTAGAGCCCAACGACGATTCCAAGGCTAAAATTGAGAAGTTCTTGGAAATCAGTCCAGACGATCGGTCATTCGTCACACGTCACTTGGTAGACGAGGACGTCGACGAGGTTTTCCTGAGCGATAGGCTACAGCTAGGTCGAGAGGAGAGAGAGAAAGAAGAAGAGGAGAGAGAGAAAGAAGAGGAGGAGAAAGAAGAGGAGGACAAGTCTGAGGATACCGAGGAGACTGAGGAGGAGGAGAAGAAAGAGGACATGACTGGTGTTTGGGCAAAAAATCACGTCGTACGACCACGACCGGAGCAGGTAAGACGCACGTCATAATCCAAATCTTGTATTAAGATAAGGTCTCGACGAGAACCCAGAAAACATCCGTCATCGCCTATAAAAGGTAAGTCGTACGTTCCCCGCGACGCTCGACCATAACGTCGCCCGTCCCGTACGACCATCGCATAAGATCATTGTACCGACGACCGAAGCTAACGTTAACCTTGACCGTTACGTTAGTTAAGTGTTTAATGCAGGAGTCAAAGTCATTAAAGAGCAACGGATATAACCGCCGCAACCATCAACGATCGATAGCCGTAACGGACGAAGATCATCATGGATAATCACTCCAGCGACCGTTTCCAGCCGTTGTAGCCGTTGATTGAATCATTAATGGAGTTAATTAATGACGCGAAGGCTATAAAAGACAAGCTAAAGCTTCATTTTAAGACACATCGGTTAACATCCAATACACTCCATCGAACATCACTACACAGCAGAGAAAATCATCCAAACTCATAGCAAAGAACATTCAACCTCTGGAGATTAAGTACCGAAAGCCAGAATCCTACAGCGAACTCAAGAACACTCGAAGGAAAAGCTCAAGTATCGCTCTCGACGCACGACAACAGCCCTCGACCAACAGTTTAAACTTTGTATTCACACACGACAAACACCTGTTTTCACATTTAAACACTTGTACTTTACATTTCGAAGTATTTCCTTCATTTGTATTGTAATCATCGTACGACCGACGCCAGTACCAAGGACGTCGCCCCTGATTGGCGACCATAGTGCAGCGACGACACCCACCGTCGCCCGCAGGTTTTTTCCTCGCTTGAGGGTTTTCCTGTGTCATCAAATTCCTTGTCTCGTTTACTTTTTCCCTCGTTGCACGTCTCGTCGAAAGATCCTTTCTTTAGTTGATTAAGTCCACATCGACCTTAAGTTGTCCCTTTGGTGCGATTTTTGGCATTAACAGTTTGGCGCCATCCGTGGGACTTCATCTAGAGAAAATCCTCGACGAACGTGCACCCTACTAATAGTTTCTTGGAGTTTCTTCTGTTCTCTATCACAGGAAAATGGCAGATGGCGGAAACCAGGAACGAACCGCTGACCCAGCGCATGAAAAGCTTGAAAAGGTGCAAGATGTTCCTAAAGCCATCGGTGACTATTGCCTAGAAGAAGTTATCTTAGACCCAAGCAAGCCCGAGCAAAAAGTCTTGATAGGATCATCTCTCGATCCCCACCTTAGGCAAAGGATAATATCTTTCTTGCAGGAATATGCTGACTGCTTCGCCTGGTCGCATGAAGATATGGTTGGCATTGACCCTAACATCATTTCTCACAAGCTCAATATCGATCCATCGTTTAAACCCGTCAAGCAAAAGCACCGTAAATTCGCTCCTGAAAGAAATAAGGTAATAAACGATGAGGTCGATAACCTCCTCAAGACCGGAAAGATCCGAGAAATAAAATATCCCGACTGGCTTGCTAATGTCGTGGTCGTGGCTAAGAAGAATGGAAAATGGAGGGTCTGTATCGACTTCACCGATCTCAATAAGGCTTGCCCGAAAGATCCTTTTCCATTACCGCATATCGACGCCATGGTCGACGCAACCGCCGGACATGAACTATTGACCTTCATGGATGCCTATTTAGGGTATAACCAAATTTTAATGCACGTCGAGGACCAGGAGAAAACCGCTTTTATGACGGACCGAGGTATTTACTGTTATAAAGTTATGCCTTTTGGACTAAAAAATGCAGGATCCACCTATCAACGCCTGGTGAATAAAATGTTCAAAGACCATCTCGGCGACACAATGGAGGTATATATTGACGACATGCTCGTCAAGTCAAAGCAAGCGGTCGATCATGTCGAGCATCTAAGACAATCGTTCAACATCCTTCGGGAGTATAGCATGAAGCTCAACCCTACCAAATGTTCCTTCAGAGTCAGTGCTGGAAAGTTCTTAGGCCACATGGTCACTCGCCGAGGAATCAAGGCTAACCCCGATCAAATCAAAGCCATCATCGACATCAAATCTCCTCGAAATTTCAAGGAGGTCCAAAGGCTTACTGGTCGAGTAGCGGCCCTAAACAGGTTTATCTCCCGATCTTCAGATAGATGTCATCTGTTTTATAACGTCCTCAGGAAAAATAAAGGTTTCAACTGGGCCAACGATCACGAGCAAGCATTGCAAAAACTCAAGGAGTATATGGCGTCGCCTCCTCTGTTGTCAAAACCTCACGATCATGAAGTCTTACAATTGTATTTAGCTGTCAGCCTAAATGCGGTAAGCGCCGTACTCACCCGAGAGGACGAAAAACAACTGCCAATCTACTACGTAAGTAAATATCTCTTGGATGCAGAAACCAGGTATTCTTCCATGGAAAAACTGCTTTTGTCGCTAGTCACAGCTGCTAAAAAATTACGACACCTCTTCGAATCGCATCCTATTACTGTCGTAACTAACTTTCATCTTCAGCCTGTTTTAAGGAAACCTGAGTTGACAGGTCGCTTAGCAAAGTGGAGCATATATCTCAGCAGTTACGACATCGATTTCAAGCCCAGGACCGCGATCAAATCACAAGCCTTGGCAGACTTTATCGCTGATTTCAGTCCTGAGTTGGAGAAAGAAGCAGAGCTCGAAGTGTCCACTGTGGCGACTCACGACGACGTGCCTTGGATCCTACATGTCGACGGATCATCCAACATTAGAGGCTCTGGACTGGGTGTCGTCTTAAAGTCGCCACAGGAGGGTAAGATGGTATACTCGGTCTGATGCGACTTCAAGACCACCAACAACGAAGCCAAATATGAAGCCCTGATCGTGGGAATGAATATGGCCCACGACTCGGGGGCAACCGCACTGCATGTCAAGAGCGATTCCCTGCTGGTAGTAAATCAAATCAATGGAGAATTCGCAGCCAAGGATTAAAAAATGACAGCATATCTAAGCGTGGCAAAAGAAATTTCCAAAAAATTTAAATCTTTTTCTATTGAACAGATTCCGCGAGACCAGAACACTCAGGCCGACGCATTGGCAAACCTTGGGTCAGCTTTAGTTGAACCAATATTTGATGTTATTCCTATGATTCACCTGGCAACACCGTCCATTGGAAACATAGACGTCGTCCAAATCGAAGACAAAGAAGATGATTGGTCACGCGACATTCGAAATTTCCTCGTACACGACCAACTCCCCGAAGACAAAATAGAGGCTCGAAAAACCAGATTCAAAGCCTCTAAGTACGTCATGATCGAAAATACGCTTTATCAGCGATCATCAACGGGCTTGAATTTAAGGTGCATCATCAGCAAAAATCAACCCCAAAAAATCCTCCAAGAGATGCACGATGGCGAATGTGGTAATCATTCAGGAGGTCGTAGCTTGGCTAATCGTATCTCCCGACAAGGGTATTTTTGGCCAACACTGCGACAAGACGCTGTCAAGTACGTCCAGAATTGCGACCCCTGTCAGCGGCACTCAGGTATGTCTCACAAACCCTCGGAGCCTTTGCACTCAACGCTTGTCCCATGGCCTTTCATGAGGTGGGGAATGGATATTGTCGGCAAACTACCACCTGCTCCGGGGCAAAAAGTATTCCTCCTCGTACTCACGGATTACTTTTCTAAATGGGTCGAAGCGGCTGCCTTCTCCCAAATCAGGGATAAAGAAGTTATTTCTTTTATCCAGACTAACATCATATGCAGGTTTGGGATTCCATCCGAAATTGTCTGCGACAATGGATCCCAATTCATAAGCGACAGGACCCAATAGTTCTGTGAAGATAGGAACATCAAACTGACGACCTCGACTCCCAGATATCCCCAAGCCAATGGACTTGCCGAGTCGAGTAATAAGACTATTGTAGCCTCGATTAAGAAACGATTAAAAGCTGCAAAAGGAAGATGGGTTGAAGAGCTCCCTTCAGTCCTATGGGCAAATCGCACGACACCCCGCACGTCTACAGGACAAACCCCCTTCTCTCTCGTCTACGGCTGTGAAGCCGTCCTACCAATCGAAGTTCATCTCCCAACTTCGAGGCACAATTCCGTCGACCACAACCTGGTTGATTTGAGTTACGACCTCGACGCCCTTGAAGAGCTCAGAGAATCGGCCTTGATCAGAATGGCGTCACAGAAGCAAGCAGTCGAGCGACATTTCAATAAACACGTCAAAGTTAAAATCTTTCAAGAAGGCGATTACGTCCTCCGTCGAGTATTCCCGAATACCCAGGAACTAAACGCAGGTAAACTTTCTACCAAATGGGAAGGTCCCTATCGTATCTCTGAAGTCGTTGGTAAAGGAGCCTATCGACTTCGAACCCTCGACAATCAGGAAGTCCCCCGAAGTTGGAATGCGACGCATTTGAAAAAATATTTCTTTTAAGATCGCCTTCCTATCATACAAAGTTTTCAGCACGACGGTAAGCACCGCAAAATCGTTGGTAAAACCACAACCGACCTCTAACAAACTTTATCGCAGGAACGCACGACATGAGTATACAAGTGCATGACTCGATTGTTTGATCACAAGGGCATAGATTCTAAAGTTTCATCATACGATACAGTCACACGTAAGGTCTAAACGATCCCTCGATCTAAGTCTCTGGAACTTAGAAATACTTTGTATGTTCTAAACACATCGATAATATATATTTGTGTCCAAATACATGATTTATGTTTCGACCTTTATATTGCAATAAAAGCCTAAGTCGCACAATCCTCCGTTTATTTCATACTTAACGAATCTTATGATCAATATTACATTTATCCACGACATATGTAATTAAACACGAGTTCAGCAAAAGAAGGAACTTCATTAAACGATTACATATGAACGACCGATAGTCGGACAAGTAAATACAAAGTCAAAAATCGTTGCAACAACCCGAACATAAAAAGTCTAGCTCGTAAACCCAAAAATCTACCCTAGAAGCACGTCGATGGCAGGCTCTGTTCAAAAATCTCGATCTTCGAAATCCTATCAATCCCGAAGAACTAATGCAAGGGTCAAACGAGTATAGCCAGAGTTGTCTCCCAACCTTTCGCGCCATGGCATTCCGAGAAAGTGGCTCTTAAGATTAATGTTAAGGTTGGAGGAAGGAATATCTTCTCTTCGACAATCGACCTCCACCCCAACATCTCAAGTTTCGTCACATGTTTAGTAAAGGAAAACAAAAACATCTGCACAATTACAAAAAGAACGTATTAGCAAAACACTCAGCAAAGGAATAAACATCGGTAACACAAGTTTCGAAAGAAAAACTTACGAAAGACGCCAGTACGGCTAAATGCAGTCCAATCTCCTCGATAAAGATCCCTGGAAAATGCTCCTTGAAATATAAGAGCTGATATTTCCCTAGAAGCGGGAGCGACTTCGTCCTGACGAGGACATAGTCAATCCAGAGGGATGAAGACAACGCAAAGTTGATCTCCATAAAATCCCCATCATTCTCTCCCGTCTTTATACCCTCTCCCCTGTCGGCTGATGAAAGGGTCGACGTGGTAGCAGAAAACATCGTCGCCAGATGCGCAGAATCCACAGACATCGCGTCTATCGCAACCAACATCGACATCGATTTGGGTGTCATAACCCACGGTAGATCATCAGTCACCGAAGATTCTGGAAAAGATGACTTTTTGAAAGCTTAAAGAAAACAATCCATTTTGATCTCTATTTATGCAGGAAATCGTGACAGGTCGAGCCCTTCAAAAGATCGACATGCATCCTCGACTTTCATATGCCCCAGTAAATCACCAACACCTGGCATCGACAGCTGGTAAGCATCATCGTGTGTCAGCATGACGTCACGACCCCATTTCCTTTTCAGCTTCTCGTCCGGTTAAGAACAGACCAGCCTAGTTCCAAGGTAACAAAAGTAATTCCTATCACTTGTCATATTTTTTCGACTGACAAAATTTAAAACACGGATTTGCTATCCTTCTTTCAAAATTTGGGGGCAAACTGTTTGGGCAAAAAATCACGTCGTACGACCACGACCGGAGCAGGTAAGACGCACGTCATAATCCAAATCTTGTATTAAGATAAGGTCTCGACGAGAACCCAGAAATCATCCGTCATCGCCCGTAAAAGGTAAGTCGTACGTTCCCCGAGACGCTCGACCATAACGTCGCCCGTCCCGTACGACCATCGTGTAAGATCATTGTACCGACGACCGAAGCTAACGTTAACCTTGACCGTTACGTTTGTTAAGTGTTTAATGCAGGAGTCAAAGTCATTAAAGAGCAACGGATATAACCGCCGCAACCATCAACGATCGATAGCCGTAACGGACGAAGATCATCATGGATAATCACTCCGGCGACCGTTTCCAGCCATTGATTGAATCATTAATGGAGTTAATTAATGACGCGAAGGCTATAAAAGACAAGCTAAAGCTTCATTTTAAGATACATCGGTTAACATCCAATACACTCCATCGAACATCACTACACAGCAGAGAAAATCATCCAAACTCATAGCAAAGAACATTCAACCTCTGGAGATTAAGTACCGAAAGCCAGAATCCTACAGCGAACTCAAGAACACTCGAAGGAAAAGCTCAAGTATCGCTCTCGACGCACGACAACAGCCCTCGACCAACAGTTTAAACTTTGTATTCACACACGACAAACACCTGTTTTCACATTTAAACACTTGTACTTTACATTTTGAAGTATTTCCTTCATTTGTATTGTAATCATCGTACGACCGACGCCAGTACCAAGGACGTCGCCCCTGATTGGCGACCATAGTGCAGCGACGACACCCACCGTCGCCCGCAGGTTTTTTCCTCGCTTGAGGGTTTTCCTGTGTCATCAAATTCCTTGTCTCGTTTACTTTTTCCCTCGTTGCACGTCTCGTCGAAAGATCCTTTCTTTAGTTGATTAAGTCCACATCGACCTTAAGTTGTCCCTTTGGTGCGATTTTTGGCATTAACAACTGGTAAGTGTACCTTACTTTGTTCGACATGCTTCTCCCATCGTTTCAGTCGCCTAACTGTTCTTCTTTCTTTGTTTCGCAGGATAATCCCAACAGCCACAGTCGAAGATGTCGTCTGCGATGGCTAAGAGGGCGGCTCAGGCCAAACTGGCTCGCCAGGCGAGGGAAAGAAGGAAGGAAGCCTCGACAGCTGGGTCAGGAGTCCTCAAGAGGACGAGGACGTCCGTCCTGAAGGAACCATATTTGAAGACGGACGGCTCATCGAGAGTCATCTCGCCTGAGAAGGCGAAGGTGTAACACCCTCAAATTTGGAAAGAGCAACTAATTAAATTTTTTTTATAATTACATCCGAAACAATAGGTGAAATACCTCAACATACATGCTATAATTGTCTCCAAACAAAATATAGTAAAACAAGTCTTATAACCAAGACTAAACTCACTTCGGATGTCACTAAACCCGAACACAAGTGCTATTCCCAAGGGTTGATGCGGAAAATATCACTACGACAATCCACCTCTCGAGCACACTTCTAGCATACAATCTTTCACACGTGTCACTAGAACTACTCCCAACCTGAGACCTGTTGCACATGCCGACAAATAAAAAGGGTTAGGCTAATGCCTAGTGAGTTCAAGAGTTTATGGCATGAATTAAACAGTTCTTTGAAAGAAAGTTTGTAATAAAGGTTTTGATTTCCAAAGGAGTTTACAAGGGATATAAATGACTCATTTTCAACGCACCCCAAAATCCATGAGTAATATTCCCCAAAAGGTATAAAGCGTTTTCCCAAAAATGAATACAATCCAAAACTCATTCAATACGTGAATAAACCTTTAATAGGCAAAACTTTCAAATACGGTTGACAACAAATTACTCAACCCATAAATCATGAAAAACCATCCATTTAATTATAACCCTCCAATGAAAACATAATACGAAGCAATACTCACGCAACCGTAAAATGTAAAGGAGTTCCAAATACCGTAAATACGGAAGTGACCTGCTTTATTTAAACCCCAACATACATGTGGGAAATTCAATATTGAAATCATCCAAAAGCAGTCAAAGTATAAGACCAACAATAATAATAAAACAGGGACAACATAAGGTCCCAAATAGGTTGGTCATTGACGGGGGAGACCCGCAGCATTAATAGTTCTAACCAAGGAGTCGAGGTCCTTAGTGTCTTTAGCATAAATGCGACACCCTGGGATACCGTAGTGCCTTCAGCATAAATGCGACACTTTGAGATACCTTAGTGCCTTCAGCATAAATGCGACACTTTGAGATACCTTAGTGCCTTCAGCATAAATGCGACACCTTGTGATACGTTGGTGCCTTCAGCATAAATGCGACACCTAGCAGACCATCAAATAAAGCCTGACTCACGTGCCTATGGATTCCATGCAACACAGTCTATAACAACATGCTAATCCCGGAATGACTCGCTCACCCAAGCATGTAAAAATCCAAACGTGCAATAAATACAAAATGGTGCAATAAAAGCAACCCATAACAAGACTCCACATTGAATCCTTTAAACCGAACAATTGTCCCAAGACTATCTCAAGTCAAAACCGAGCAAAATGCTCAAACATATTAGTCCCATAAATAAAGGTCATCAAATAACATAGAAATGCATTTAAACATCCATCGGGTAAAAAAGTACCATAAGATTATTATCAATCCCGAACTCAACACGGTTTAAACAAAAAGGGTTTTCCCAAAAGGACTCACACCCTTATAATTCTCAATATGGTTATTGACACTAAAACGTGCATTCTCCCAAATGGTTTATAAAATCATTTATACACATATGATTAAACCATCAAATAGACTCCATTTTGAGTAATAAATCTTTTAAGGATATAATTATGATTTCTAAACATCAAATATCCCAAAATCCCAAATATGGGTGTTTTACACATTTATGAAGATAAATACTACAAAGAGTTAAATCAACTAAATAACTCCACCATATACATTTTCAAGTAAAACACACACATATTTGTAAAATACTCATTTTGGCATGTACAAAGTTTTTGCAAAGTAACTTGAACTCACCTTTGCTAGATTAAGCTAAATCTAGAGTTTCTCCAACGCAAGCTCCCTTGATGAAGATTGCATCCTCAAGCCAAAAGTTCCAAAACCTAGGTTTATGAGTTTCCATCCATCAATACCGAAGTCTAACCATAAGAAATAATTCCTTAAACAATTTCATCCAAAAACCCCAAATATTCTAAACCCTAATCTTCAATAATGAAGAAGGTGAAGATTATCTCAACCAATCACCAACAAAATCATCTAACAATAACCTCAAGGTAGAAGAAAGAGGAAATCCACAATAACCTAGCATTTGGGTTAAGAAATGTTACCTTAATCGTATGAACCTCCAACTAAAAGCTTCCAACCATCCACATGAGCTCCAAGCTCTCCTATCTTCATCAATGGTGGGAAATGGGTTGAATTTGGTGAAGAAATGAGGGAGGAGAGGGGAGGTTTAGGGTTTCTTGAGAGAGAGACGACTTTTTAGAGAGAGAGTTGAGAGAGTTGAGAGGGATGAGTGAAATGGGGAAAAAGAAAGAAGAAAAATGGGTTTTAAAACCTTCTGGAGTCCGACGGCAAGAGTGACACGGCGAGAGTGACCATGTCACTCTCGCGAGTGTCATAATCGCTGAACCTCAAAAACCCTCGGTACAAAACCAGCGAGAGTGACACGGCGAGAGTGACACAAGTGTCACTTTCGCTGGTCACTTTAGCCGAGATTGTACCAAAAGTTGTTTTGGCCATAACTTCTTCGTTTTAGCTCCGTTTTTGCTCCGGAAAGGCCCGTTGGACTCGTATTTGAATTCTCCATCCAACAAGACCATCAAATCTAGGATTTAACTCCAAATCATATTTTCCATAATTTTCTTAAAAGATCGATTCCTCACTAAATCGAAGTTGTACTTATCCGAAATTACGGGTGTTACAATCCTCCCAACCTTAGGATGATTTCGTCCTTGAAATCTACATCCTTTACAATCCAAAACCAACCGACTTACTGTCGACCATAATTAATCAATTCCTAACCGGAATCTAAATTCCCCCACACAGTCTTATAAAGGCAATTCCTCGAATAATTTCTTACCAACAAAACTCCTTCAAGTACACCGTACTTATGTCCGGAAGAACATTCCAACCACTGGTAACACTCCTAGTTAAACGACTCCTGTTGTCTCCCAACCTTAAAGTGTTCCATCTTCCTCAATTTTAGTTTTCAACTCTAAATCATTTCACGATTTAATCACTAACGAACCCAACAGAATTATCAATTCCGATCATCCCTACCATTAATTGTCAAATAACTCCACGAGTTCTAATAACTCCAAGAATCCATTCCAAAAAGAACAATTATAAGACCGACAAGTCCTTTAACCGTACACTAAGACTATTCCACCAAAACTACTCATCACAATTGAGCATCTTACGGTTACCGCTACCATTGTCGTCATCCTTCAAACTTGGCTACAAACCCCCGTTTACACTAACGGTTTCCGATTTCAAGACCACAAAGGTTGACACCTAGTTTTACCACCAAACTCGGAACTCTAATAGGATCCCACACACGAGTTCCATTTACCGAGGTTTCCATACAACTAAGGTTGCCAACAAAACGGCTGTATCAACCTCGAAATACGTTACCGCAAGTCTAACTCTACAATTACCACAAACACAATTACTTCGCCACCGCTATCCTCCGGCCCATAATACCAACACGCGTGGAATACCCAACCTTCCACCGTCGAAGTGCTACACGCACTTACCCTTAATTGAGGTACATACCCTTTTTCAAGGTCCTAACGAGTTCAAGGTTTTCGAGTGTGTTATTCAGTAAATATGTCAATAAATCAAAACCATTCACAAAATATTTTCAATACTAAGATTTTCATATCGAATACACCGTACGCATAAAACTACTACTTATCAATCGGTAGTTACGTAAAACTGAACACGCTCGTCCCATATATGAAAATCATATTGAAAATCATATCATTGCAGTTCAGTTTACCCACAAAACGCAAAAGCGTAATAAACAATTTCTTTAAAAAAAAGAACCGCCACGGTTCTAGTATGGATTGACTCATGACATGCATGTAAAGTGGCAGCTCGACCTAAAACGGGTGCAACACAAGGTGTGCACGTATTTCAAAAGCGATCCAAATGACATTTGACTCCAACATTTCCTTGCCAACCATAAAACGACATGAGGCAAGGTTTACCAACAAAATTTTGCGTGCGTCAGTTTATTACACAAAACGATGGAGCGGTTTACCAACATTCTTAGTCAAAACACAAAATGGCTTGTGCAAATTCCCTAGTTAATACAAAAAGTCATACGTCTCCATCACTTGAAAATATCGACTAAAACATCATACAACTTCACATTGGGGTAGGCATGCAAGCTTGTAACACTTCTAATTGAAATTTTCTTGTAACTAAATAACGTGCATCAAATGGTTCGTGACCAAATTTCGACAAATGAAACTCTTTAAATCAATTTCTCAAAATCTCTCATCCGGTCCTATAATGCCATTTGAGTAAAACGTTTCTGGTAAAACTTGCACACAACAATGCGTTATCCCAAAATATATGAGGAAATAGGTGTTAATAATTATTTGACATCGAAAGGGTTCAACTTATTTTCAAATCCCAAATTGTACTAACGGTGCGTATCAATGTTCAAAACATAAGAAATCCCGCGTACTATAATTTTATACAAAAAAATTTCTAAAATCTTCCTCACGAAGCATTTTCTCAAGGTTTCGTACTTGGGACACAAAACGTCAAAACGTAATTGCTAAAAATGTATTTGTCCAAATACTCCCAACACACATTTCTCCAAAACCAAAAAGGTTTTCAATTCTTCCAAAATAATCGACAATTCAAAGTTAACCAAATGTCAACAACTAACACATTTTCATTTTCAAAATGCAAAGCATTGCGAACTGTGTATGATTTCTACAACACCAAAACACCCTTTGACCGAATGGTCATCATTTAAACAAGAGTCTATAAAACATTTTCACTCACAATTCGTTCAACAAAGTGACGAGAAACAATGGTTACCAAGCTATGCATACCCCTAAGTCGATATAATATGTTTCACATAAAAACGGTAATAAACATTTAACTGACCAAAAGTGCACCAAGCAATTTATTATAAAATGCCACCAAAATGTTCTTTCATGCATCACTTAAGCCACGTATAAATCAATCCATACACCGAACCATTTGCAATGAAATACTTAGTAACACACATCTTTTGAAAGAAAAGTTACGCGACACTAGAGTTCCAAACTCATCTCTTTTTAGTCGCCTTATGGCACAAAATTAACTTTTCTCAACAAAACTCGAGTGGGACCAAATGCCCAACATAACTTATAAACCTTTCACATAAGTAATTAAAGTTTGCACCTTGTGAAATTATACTCACACGACTCAACATGTCGTAAAATAAAGCTCCATGAACCTCCATGGACTCAATGACTCCAAGTCAATAAAACGGCGCTAAACACTATGTTTCCAAAGGCAAATTGCTATAAGCAAAATTATAAATGAGACGCCAAAATCTTAAAAATCCCCTTCTAGGGTAATACCACATAATCCACATTATTTAAAAACTCTCATTAAACAAAACCCCCAAAATAACTTCACATAAACAAAATGGAAAATAACTTTTCGTCCAAACTCTAACATATGTGAAGGAGATCCAATGTTAAAGTCACAAGCCGTAGTTATTTGTCTACCATCCTAGACAACATAAAACACGGATATCACTATACCCGAAAGAAACGTTGGACAACAACAACATGAAATAAATTCTGACGGAGTTTGCAACCCCCGACATAAGATGGTTCATGTACGTCCAAAACCAATATCCAAAATATTGTGTTTGCTAAACATTTTCCAAAATTCGTAACACAATTCTCATAAGGATTTGAACACACAAAATATTTGATACAATTTATTTCCAAAACAAACTTGGTGCAAAACCTAGTCGGCAGTTAACATTTCAGCTCATACTCCTCCAAAATCCTCCGGTCCACTATTGTCACCCGGATATTCAAACCTCTTAAGGCTAAGTCGGAAATTACATCGATTAACCTTACGGTTTTTTCTCAATTCAAAGTCGGCTCAATAAGCCTATGGTTCTAGTCCAACCATCAATCTTGACCCAAAACGGTCTACTTATAGCAAATATCATACTTATCGTCACTCAAAGTGACTAATACTAGAATCGTCCATCTATTCCAACGACTACTAGCTCAGAACCTCTTTCACTACCCCAACGATCATCATATTAAAGTAATTCAAGTATGCACATGTACTAATAGGTTCGCCATGACACTGGCCAGGTGTCACTATGAACGCACCGTACATGATTATCCTTGCTACTCTCGACGTGATTCTCGTTTCTAACAGTTCCATCAACTTCAAAACATCCTATCTTAAAGTTCCTAGTGGTGAATTTCACTCTCATTTACTTAAACAAACACTAGTTTGAGTCTAGGTATCCAAAATCAACACCTAAATCTCTCAAACTTATGCTCTGATACCAACTTGTAACACCCTCAAATTTGGAAAGAGCAACTAATTAAATTTTTTTTATAATTACATCCGAAACAATAGGTGAAATACCTCAACATACATGCTATAATTGTCTCCAAACAAAATATAGTAAAACAAGTCTTATAACCAAGACTAAACTCACTTCGGATGTCACTAAACCCGAACACAAGTGCTATTCCCAAGGGTTGATGCGGAAAATATCACTACGACAATCCACCTCTCGAGCACACTTCTAGCACACAATCTTTCACACGTGTCACTAGAACTACTCCCAACCTGAGACCTGTTGCACATGCCGACAAATAAAAAGGGTTAGGCTAATGCCTAGTGAGTTCAAGAGTTTATAGCATGAATTAAACAATTCTTTGAAAGAAAGTTTGTAATAAAGGTTTTGATTTCCAAAGGAGTTTACAAGGGATATAAATGACTCATTTTCAACGCACCCCAAAATCCATGAGTAATATTCCCCAAAAGGTATAAAGCGTTTTCCCAAAAATGAATACAATCCAAAACTCATTCAATACGTGAATAAACCTTTAATAGGCAAAACTTTCAAATACGGTTGACAACAAATTACTCAACCCATAAATCATGAAAAACCATCCATTTAATTATAACCCTCCAATGAAAACATAATACGAAGCAATACTCACGCAACCGTAAAATGTAAAGGAGTTCCAAATACCGTAAATACGGAAGTGACCTGCTTTATTTAAACCCCAACATACATGTGGGAAATTCAATATTGAAATCATCCAAAAGCAGTCAAAGTATAAGACCAACAATAATAATAAAACAGGGACAACATAAGGTCCCAAATAGGTTGGTCATTGACGGGGGAGACCCGCAGCATTAATAGTTCTAACCAAGGAGTCGAGGTCCTTAGTGTCTTTAGCATAAATGCGACACCCTGGGATACCGTAGTGCCTTCAGCATAAATGCGACACTTTGAGATACCTTAGTGCCTTCAGCATAAATGCGACACTTTGAGATACCTTAGTGCCTTCAGCATAAATGCGACACTTTGAAATACCTTAGTGCCTTCAGCATAAATGCGACACCTTGTGATACGTTGGTGCCTTCAGCATAAATGCGACACCTAGCAGACCATCAAATAAAGCCTGACTCACGTGCCTATGGATTCCATGCAACACAGTCTATAACAACATGCTAATCCCGGAATGACTCACTCACCCAAGCATGTAAAAATCCAAACGTGCAATAAATACAAAATGGTGCAATAAAAGCAACCCATAACAAGACTCCACATTGAATCCTTTAAACCGGACAATTGTCCCAAGACTATCTCAAGTCAAAACCGAGCAAAATGCTCAAACATATTAGTCCCATAAATAACGGTCATCAAATAACATAGAAATGCATTTAAACATCCATCGGGTAAACAAGTACCATAAGAGTATTATCAATCCCGAACTCAACACGGTTTAAACAAAAAGGGTTTTCCCAAAAGGACTCACACCCTTATAATTCTCAATATGGTTATTGACACTAAAACGTGCATTCTCCCAAATGGTTTATAAAATCATTTATACACATATGATTAAACCATCAAATAGACTCCATTTTGAGTAATAAATCTTTTAAGGATATAATTATGATTTCTAAACATCAAATATCCCAAAATCCCAAATATGGGTGTTTTACACATTTATGAAGATAAATACTACAAAGAGTTAAATCAACTAAATAACTCCACCATATACATTTTCAAGTAAAACACACACATATTTGTAAAATACTCATTTTGGCATGTACAAAGTTTTTGCAAAGTAACTTGAACTCACCTTTGCTAGATTAAGCTAAATCTAGAGTTTCTCCAACGTAAGCTCCCTTGATGAAGATTGCATCCTCAAGCCAAAAGTTCCAAAACCTAGGTTTATGAGTTTCCATCCATCAATACCGAAGTCTAACCATAAGAAATCATTCCTTAAACAATTTCATCCAAAAACCCCAAATATTCTAAACCCTAATCTTCAATAATGAAGAAGGTGAAGATTATCTCAACCAATCACCAACAAAATCATCTAACAATAACCTCAAGGTAGAAGAAAGAGGAAATCCACAATAACCTAGCATTGGGTTAAGAAATGTTACCTTAATCGTATGAACCTCCAACTAAAAGCTTCCAACCATCCACATGAGCTCCAAGCTCTCCTATCTTCATCAATGGTGGGAAATGGGTTGAATTTGGTGAAGAAATGAGGGAGGAGAGGGGAGGTTTAGGGTTTCTTGAGAGAGAGACGACTTTTTAGAGAGAGAGTTGAGAGGGATGAGTGAAATGGGGAAAAAGAAAGAAGAAAAATGGGTTTTAAAACCTTCTGGAGTCCGACGGCGAGAGTGACACGGCGAGAGTGACCATGTCACTCTCGCGAGTGTCATAATCGCTGAACCTCAAAAACCCTCGGTACAAAACCAGCGAGAGTGACACGGCGAGAGTGACACAAGTGTCACTTTCGCTGGTCACTTTAGCCGAGATTGTACCGAAAGTTGTTTTGGCCATAACTTCTTCGTTTTAGCTCCGTTTTTGCTCCGGAAAGGCCCGTTGGACTCGTATTTGAATTCTCCATCCAACAAGACCATCAAATCTAGGATTTAACTCCAAATCCTATTTTCCATAATTTTCTTAAAAGATCGATTCCTCACTAAATCGAAGTTGTACTTATCCGAAATTACGGGTGTTACAGAAGGTGTCGACCGTATCTGTCGAGAAGACTTCCGACACGATCGACATGACACCCGTCGATCCTGCATATCCGGCGAAATCGACGGTGTCTCCTGCTGCTACGTTAGGCCCCTCGTCGGCCGACAAGGGCAAGGGCACGCAGACGGGCTTTGGAGAGGAAACGACGGTAAACAGGTGGACAACGTCCTGCACGGGACGAGCTTGTTCCCCCATTTGGATAAGTTTCAGCTCCCCTCTTTCAGGGAGCGTTTCAACGGGTGCTCTATCGAGAGATCGGGGGCTTATGTCGCCGGAATGGCGTTTATGGTAAGTCTATCTTTCAAGACTTTGTTTTTCATTGTCGTTACCATTGTCGATGTCGTTGTCGTTGTCATTGTCATTGTCAGATATTTTTACTAACGAGTGTTAATGCCAAAAATCGCACCAAAGGGACAACTTAAGGTCGATGTGGACTTTAACAACTAAAGAAAGGAATCGTTCGACAAAGACAAAAATGTAAATGAGACAGAGGATTTGATGACGCAGGAAAAACCTCAACGAGGAAAAAACCTGCGGACGACAGTGGATGTCGTCGCTGCACTATGGTCGCCAATTAGGGGCGATGTCCTTGGTGTTCCGGGTGTCGATCATACAGAGATTACAATACAAATGAAGGGAAAGACTTCGAAATGTAAAGTACAAGTGTTTGAAATGTAAAAACAGTGTGCGTCGTGTGTGTGAAAACAATGTGTAAACTGTTGGTCGAAAGTGAAAGTCGTGCGTCGAGAGCGATCTTCTATGAATGATCTATTTGCTTCGAGTGAATATTTTTCGAGTGTTTGCGTTTGCTTCTGTTGTTCGATCTTCAGTGCTCTTGTTCTATCTCTCTCTCTCTCTCTGTGTTATTCGATGTCCTGAAACTGAGGATTGAACTTGGGATTTATAGTCTTCGGATGATTTTAATTGAATCATTAAGATCTTTGATGATTGTTGTAACGGTCGTCGTCTTCAATGTGGGATTAGATGCTCATATCTGATTTCGTCGGTTATAGCCGTTGTCCATTAATGACTTTGACTCCTGCATTAATCACTGAACAAATATAACAGTCGTATAACGCGTTAGTCGGCCGAGGTCGCATGATTCTACGCGACGGTCGTGCGAAGTAGGCGACGTCGAGGTCGAGTGTCGTGAGGAACTCTCGACTTACCTTTTAGGAGGGACGACAGAGGTTTTTTGGGTCTTTGTCGGGACCTTATCTTAATACAAGATATAGTTCATAACATGTGTCTTACCTTTTCTAGTCGTGGTCGAGACTGGTGAAATTTTGCCCAACCAGTTTGCCCCTAAAATTTGAAAGTAGGATGACAAATTCGAATTTTAAATTTTGCTTGTCGGGTGTTCAGGGTCGTGACATGTGTCGAAGGTTACCTTGGTTGTCTCGGAACCGGATTGATCCGATTCTAACTGAACGAGAATTTGAAGAGAAAAATGGGGTTGTGATGTCATACTGACGCACGATTATGCTTAACAGCTGTCATTTTAGAAATGTCGATGGAGCCCAGAGGTACTATTAGAAATGAAGACGATCTAGACGACTTCAGAAGTCTAGGGAAAATTCCCATGGGGATTACTGTAAGCAAGGCTGGCGGGGTTCGATCGGAGATGTGTCCCGAGGGATATGTCGCGATATACGAGTACCTGTTTAAGATAGGCTTCCACTGGCCGTATTCGCCTCTGGCCAAGGCATTTCTGTGTGAGTTTGACCTATCGCCAGGACAACTGATGCCTCAGTTCTGGCGAGTCATTCTAGTCATCGAGCGACTTACTTCGCACTGGGAGTGGCATATAAAGTCACGAGCGATCAATATCGTCGTTATAGTTTACTTTCAAGGCTTAAAGGTAATCGTACTTTAGTTTTGAACACTGCTGTCAATGATCGCAAATGGAGGACGAGGTATGTACTTGTGCGGGTGGCGATGCTGGATACGGACAGTGATTGGATTAGATCAGTTGATACTGCACAACTGGTGACGATGTCTCATACTGCGTGTTTGGGTAAAAAATCACACCCTCGACCGACTTGGAAAATCCCCTCGACATGACCCATGGACATTGATTACCCCCGACCTACAAGGATAATACCCATTATTATCGCGTCCCCGACATACGTTAAATAACCACGATAATTGACATCTTGCGTCAATAGTCATCTAATGATCGCACGTCACGTGTCGCACGTCGCACATCGCTAGTCCTACGTCACTAGTCTTATGTCGCCAGTTGTGCGTCGCCAGTTACAACTCGTCGGTCTTACGTCGACAGTCTCATGTCATCAGTATTATATCGCTCTGGTCCGACGACATCATCGTCCTGACATCCTGGTCTTACGACCTAGACCTACGACATCATTATCTTGGTCTTACGACCTAGTGGACTTACGACATTTTTATAAGACTATTCTTATATTAAGATAAGGTCTTACAAGACATTTACAGTTATATACATGGTCTTGTATTTCGACAACGGTCGTATGCTCCATAAGACCGACATCCGAGACTTAAGACGGTCGTACGATTATACTAACCGTTAATAGTCAAACATCTATTTATGTTGTTCATTAACGCAGGTCCACAAGCATTCATGGCACAAACGGTCAATAACGGACGAGTCCTTAATGGCATTAAAGGCCTAGCAGCGGTTACAAGACCAATCATTAAAGAGCATTCAATACCGACGGCGGTTACAAAATAGAGTCATCAAGGCACCATTAATGACGGGCAGAACCTATATAAAGGCATGCTCCGAGCAAGAGGGGGGAGACAGAATTCTGGAGACACACTAAAGAACACACGAAGTGAAGAACTTTCTCTCAAGTGATCATTCTCGACGCACGATAACCACTCACGACACAATGTTTTCACACACGACTCACACTGTTTTACGTACAAAAACACTTGTACTTTACATTTCGAAGTCTTTCCCTCACTTGTATTGTAATCATCTGTACGATCGACGCAAGGACATCGCCCCTGATTGGCGACCATAGTATAGCGACGACATCCACTGTTGTCCGCAGGTTTTTTCCTCGTTCGAGGTTTTTCCTGCGTCATCAAAATCTCTTGTCTCGTCTACATTTTTTTCATTATTTATCTTGTTTATTTCAATGGTTCAATCTTTAGTTGATAAGGTCCGAAACCGTACCTTAAATCGTATTTTATATGATTTTCGGCATAAGACAGTTTAATGCAATTTTTGGCATCTTTGGTGTGATTTTTGGCATTAACAGTTTGGCGCCATCCGTGGGACCCAACTAAGGATTTCCTTCGAAATAAACATCGTATTACTAACGTTTTCTCTTGTGTAGATCTTCGTTTTCCATTTGTCGACTTCAAGTCTTGACCACACGATGAAGATCCAAGTGAAGTTGGAAGACACTGATCATAAAAAATGCTCAGTCAATGTATCGCAGGTATCGCATCATCCGAAGGGCTCGGGGGCTCGAAACGCCTGTCACAAAATGGGAAATATCATATTTCGATTTCAAAAGTCCTTGAAAAAAGGCGCTTATCTACTCCAAGTTACGGTAACTAAATATGGTAAAACAACTCTATATATATACTCTAAGTATATTCTCCTCGTTTAAATTATTTTGATCTAACATATGATCGTCGATTCAAGCATCAAAAAGACCATTGGTCAAAACCAACGACCACCCCCGATTTTACATTGCAAGCTCGTCTTACGATTTACATCGTGAGAAATAAAAAGTCTCTACGACTTAAGTACAGGTTTTACGATTTATATCGTGAAAAAACGAAAGTCTCTAAGACTTACATCGCAGGTCTTACATCGTGAGAAACAAAGTCTCCATGACTTAAAACGCAGCTCTTACGATTTATAGTCGTTAATAAGGGACGACTCATGTTTTTTAATCTTATGATCGCCAGTTATGGCAAGCGCAGGTTGCAATTTGTAGTCGTCAATAAAGACGACTCACCTTTTTGATTTTATGATCGCCAGTCATGGCAAACACAGGTTAAAATTCTCGGTTGCCAGGATAAAATTCTCGGTCCCCAATAAAAGCGACTCGCATGTTGAAATCGCACGATCGTTAGTCATGACATATGTCGTCAATAAAGACGATTTATACATTGAATTTCACAATCACCAGTTATGGTGAGACGCATGTCAAACGTAAAAGTCGCCAATAAGTGCGACTCGCACATTTTAATCTCATGATTGCCCATAAAAGCAAGTCGCCAGATTAACCGTATAATCACAAGCAAAAGTCTTTCAAGAAGGCGACTACGTCCTCCGATGAGTGTTTCAAAGCACTCAAAAGCTTAATGCAGGTAAACTTTTCTGTAAGTGGAAAGGTCCTTATCGTATCTTAGAAGTCGTGGGTAAAGGTGCCTATCGGCTCCAAACCGTCGACGGTCGAGATATCCCAAGCAACTGGAATGCAACGCATCTGAAAAGGTATTTCCTCTAAGTCATTTTCCTTCTTTCATACGATTTTTATTCATCACGACGATTACTGACTTAAGCATCGGAGGGTCGTTGGCTAGCCAACGACCAACCTCTGACATTGTTTTATCGCAGGATCACACGACATAAGTTACCAAGTCTACTATATGACTTTAGTCTCGCAGGATCGCACGACATATATTGCTAAGTCTATTGTACGACTTTAGTACACTCTCACAGGATTGTACGATATAAACAATCAGTTTTATTAGACGACTCGATTGTATAACTACAGGAACACATGATCCAAGTTCATCGTATGATCAAATCACACGATCGTAAGGTCTAACGACCCCTCGATCTAAGTTTTTTAACTTAGAAAAATTTCATGTTCTGAATGAATGCTTTGATCGCACGCGCTTACGTTTGCTTCTATGATTCAAAAATACGAAAGTCTTATGACTTACGTTCTAATCGTTATATTACAATGGATGCCCAAGTCGCACGACTCTTTGTACTCAATGAATTTTTACAGTCGACATCACATCTGTCCATGACATGTATAAATCGAAATAATACTCAGGTTCAATAGAAAGGTAAAACTTTTTACCGATTATCGCTAAAGCAAAACTTACACAACGTAACACAGGTCTCTCACGACCATATCGGCTGTGAACGCCAGAACATATGTCTTTAACGACCGTATCGGCTGTGAACGCCAGATCACAGGACCACGTCGACCGAGAACGCCAACCCGGCGACATGGACCCCTGTCTCCTCGATAGGAAAACGTTCCATGAAAGACGGGAGTAAATATTTCCTTAGATGAGGAAACAACATCGTCCCGTCTAGGACACCAACAAAGTCGTCCCGTCTAGGACACCCACAACGTCGTCCCGTCTAGGACACCATCGGCCGATGACCCGTCCCCCTTGTCGGCAGACGCTGGGGACAACACCTTGGACACTAGCCTCGTCACTGTCGCCAGAAGCGCCGAACTTGCTGGTGTCGCGTCCATCACACCAGAACAGCTGGATGACGCCCTCGCCTCCTAGGCGTGACAACTCTCGACGAAACGTCAGCCCTCGAAGACGGTTCCTTCAGGACCACCGTCCTTGTCTTCTTCAAGGTTCCCGACCCAGCTGTCGGGGCATTCTTTCTCCTTTCCCGGCCTCGAAGGGCAAACGCAACTTGCGTCGCCTTCTTTGGCTGACCAAGTCATTTTTCCTCTGATGATCTTAGCAAAAGTAACACGTCTCTGTAGCAACGCATTTTACTTTAGTGCGAGATCTGAAATTCCAATGGCATTGAAATTCAGATCTCGGGGGGCTAACTGTTTGGGTAAAAAATCACACCCTCGACCGACTTGGAAAATCCCCTCGATATGACCCATGGACATTGATTACCCCCGACCTACAAGGATAATACCCATTATTATCGCGTCCTCGACATACGTTAAATAACCACGACAATTGACATCTTGCGTCAATAGTCATCTAATGATCGCACGTCACGTGTCGCACGTCGCACATCGCTAGTCCTACGTCACTAGTCTTATGTCGCTAGTTGTGCGTCGCCAGTTATAACTCGTCGGTCTTACGTCGACAGTCTCCTGTCATCGGTATTATATCGCTCTGGTCCGACGACATCATCGTCCTGACATCCTGGTCTTACGACCTAGACCTACGACAACATTATCTTGGTCTTACGACCTAGTGGACTTACGACATTTTTATAAGACTATTCTTATATTAAGATAAGGTCTTACAAGGCATTTACAGTTATATACATGGTCTTGTATTTCGACAACGGTCGTATGCTCCATAAGACCGACATCCGAGACTTAAGACGGTCGTACGATTATACTAACCGTTAATAGTCAAACATCTATTTCTGTTGTTCATTAACGCAGGTCCACAAGCATTCATGGCACAAACGGTCAATAACGGACGAGTCCTTAATGGCATTAAAGGCCTAGCAGCGGTTACAAGACCAATCATTAAAGAGCATTCAATACCGACGGCGGTTACAAAATAGAGTCATCAAGGCACCATTAATGACGGGCAGAACCTATATAAAGGCATGCTCCGAGCAAGAGGGGGGAGACAGAATTCTGGAGACACACTAAAGAACACACGAAGTGAAGAACTTTCTCTCAAGTGATCATTCTCGACGCACGACATTCGCTCTCGACGCACGATAACCACTCACGACACAATGTTTTCACACACGACTCACACTGTTTTACGTACAAAAACACTTGTACTTTACAGTTCGAAGTCTTTCCCTCACTTGTATTGTAATCATCTGTACGATCGACGCAAGGACATCGCCCCTGATTGGCGACCATAGTATAGCGACGACATCCACTGTCGTCCGTAGGTTTTTTCCTCGTTCGAGGTTTTTCCTGCGTCATCAAAATCTCTTGTCTCGTCTATATTTTTTTCATTATTTATCTTGTTTATTTCAATGGTTCAATCTTTAGTTGATAAGGTCCGAAATCGTACCTTAAATCGTATTTTATATGATTTTCGGCATAAGACAGTTTAATGCAATTTTTGGCATCTTTGGTGTGATTTTTGGCATTAACAGTATGGCGCCATCCGTGGGACCCAACTAAGTATTTCCTTCGAAATAAACATCGTATTACTAACGTTTTCTCTTGTGTAGATCTTCGTTTTCCATTTGTCGACTTCAAGTCTTGACCACACGACGAAGATCCAAGTGAAGTTGGAAGACACTGATCATAAAAAATGCTCAGTCAATGTATCACAGGTATCGCATCATCCGAAGGGCTCGGGGGCTCGGAACGCCTGTCACAAAATGGGAAATATCATATTTCGATTTCAAAAGTCCTTGAAAAAAGGCGCTTATCGACTCCAAGTTACGGTAACTAAATATGGTAAAACAACTCTATATATATACTCTAAGTATATTCTCCTCGTTTAAATTATTTTGATCTAACATATGATCGTCGATTCTAGAATCAAAAAGATCATTGGTCAAAACCAACGACCACCCCCAATTTTACATTGCAAGCTCGTCTTACGATTTACATCGTGAGAAATAAAAAGTCTCTACGACTTAAGTACAGGTTTTACGATTTATATTGTGAAAAAACGAAAGTCTCTAAGACTTACATCGCAGGTCTTACATCGTGAGAAACAAAGTCTCCATGACTTAAAACGCAGCTCTTACGATTTATAGTCGTTAATAAGGGACGACTCATGTTTTTTAATCTTATGATCTCCATGACTTAAGACTTGGTTTGTTTGTCATTGTCGTTGTCGTATGTTTTCTAACGATGTTTGTTTAATGATTCTATTAGGCGTTCCAAGCTTCCTTGGCATTACATGCCGAGATGTTGAAGGTTGTAGGTTTAATGGCTTCTACCATTGAAGAAGAGGATGCAGCGTTGGGGAAGGAAAAATCCGTTCTAGAGCGCAAAGAGGCGATGTCAGTGCGTCTTGACGATGTTCTAAATGAGCTGGAAGCCGTCAACCATACAAGGGACGAAGTGAACTCGCGCTTAAAGGAGTCCCTAACTCTGATGCATGATCAAAGGGAGAAGCTGAAGGGGATGAAATAATCTTTGGTCATGAAGAAGAGAAAGATCGAGGATTCTAAATCCAAGGTGGTGAATTTAGAGAAGGAGCTAGAGGAGCTGAAGGATGAGAACAAATCCATCTTCTCCTATGCCCGACTTACTGCGCGTGCGACAATCATACGTCGTCACTTGTTAGGCAAGAGTCCTCTGGCGTTGGCATCGGATGAGCTGTACCTTTTCTACAAAGAGGTTGGGACTGAGAGGGATCTCGAGAAGGAGATTGAGGAGGAGGAAGGTCTCCAGGGTGAGGCGTCAAGCAGGGACGCGACCGACGCTCCCCCTTTGCCTTAGGAAATGTCTTTGTCATTTGTTGTTTCTTTTGCTGCTCGACTGTCAGCGGTCGAGTTATTTTGAATGTAAATGACAAACTATTCAGGGAATGAAATTTAAATTTCCGTCATACTCGTGTTTTGTATATTCAGTAAATAAATATCATGTCAATTATGAAATTTACTGAGTATAATATAATAGAAATCATGCGACTTAGGCATCTATTGCAACGCAACAACTTAGAATGTAAGACATAGCGCTTGTAAATCGTGTAAACAAACATAGGAATGTGCGACTGTTGGTGCAAGTGTACCCAGCTTTAAATATTGTGATATATTTTTGGTACACATAAAATCACATCTCCATATTTATTTTGATGATTACAAAACACACCGCATTATTTGTTATCTAATATTTTATCTGAGTGTGCAGATATTTAAATGATCTCGATAAATTTTTTATCTGAAGAATCCAAGTCTGAAGAGTTTCGTCATTTTATTTTAAAATGATAAACACCCTAAAATATTTTATCACTTGGATATTTCGTATCTATATAAATATATTTGAATCAAATATATATATAATATCTTTTATATATAAATCTCTGATATATATATGCTGTCTGCTACTGTTACTGTTGCAAGTTTGTGATCAGCCGAAGTTACCTGCGTTGCCATGCTCTCATTGGACAGAATTTTAGGCGGTATACCGCCAAGGTATTCGCGGTATACCGCCGGTACTGTTTCCCATCAACTGTTCTGCATGAGAAGCCTCTTTTGTCAGGAAATTTCTTCAGGCGGTATACCGCCATGTGCAACGCGGTATACCGCGGGTACATTATGCCGTTGAGTTTTGCAGGTTGACCTTCTCCCTGCAGTACCTTTTTTTTTCTGACGCAGGTATACCGCGAAGGTTCGGCGGTATACCGCGAAATTCTCAAGTCAGATTTTCATGCAGTATAAATACAAGCCTCCAGCAGCATTCAACTCCACACCAACTTCAGCATTAAGTTCTCCCTCAGCATTTGATTATTATTCTGCTGCTTTCTTACTCACACTAAATCACTTAAACTGATAAATTAATTTTTTGAGCAAGAAATCTTGAGTTGATAGCAGATTAAAATCTCACGATTAGTTGAATCAGCAACACAACTCAAGTGATCAAACTCTCTAAAAATATCCAAGTGATAAACCTTATTCAAGAGTGATTATTCATATTAAAATTTATACCCTCTTGTAAGTGTTTGAATTAGAGTGAGTGATCCACCTTAATCTCTCAAAGTAGAGTGATTCGCGTTTGTTGTATTAAGGTTTGTGTTTCTACCGTAAAGAACACGTTTCGTATTGGATCTCCGAGAAGTGTTATTTTCTCGAGGTGGACTAGCCAACTTTGTGTTTGGTGAACCACTTTAAAAATCTCGTTGTCAAGTATTCTCTTTCCCTTATCTCTTTACATTTCCGCTGTGCATTTAAATTATATCTGTTTATATAATTGTTGTATATTTACTTGTTTATACTCTGCTTTATTTTTACTGTATTGTTTGTACTGTATTTATTTGTTCAAAGAATTTTTTGAAAGAAAAAGATTTTAAATACAACCTTACCCCCCCCTTAGGTTGTCCAACATTTGGTATCAGAGCAGGTCTTTCAAAAAATATTCTGCATATTTTTCTCTTATTCTTCTAAATGGCTCAACAAACTAATATCGTGTTTTCAAAACCTCCTTTGATAGATACTGAAAAGTTTGGCATTTGGGCCGAGCTATTTGAATGTCACGTGCGTGGCAAAAATCAAAAGATTTGGAACATCATAGAAAAAGGGAATTTTAAACCCACCATTGTGAAAGATGATGTTTATATTGATAAACCCCTAGATGACTGGACTACTTCTGATGAAGCCCATTTTTGTTTAAACTTTGAAGCTAAGAATATATTATATGCTGCTTTAACAACTGACGAAATCGAAAGAGTATATACTTATAAAACTGCAAATCAAATATGGGAAAGTTTAAATAATACTCATCGTGGAAACACGGAGGTTAAATCTAGTAAAGTAAATATTTTAGTTCACGATTATGAACTATTCGAAATGAAACAAGATGAGTCAATTGACTCAATGTTTAAAAGATTTAACCTTATTGTGACTACTTTGAAAGGTTTGGATCGCACTTATCCTAACGAGGACTATATAAGGAAAATCCTACGAGCCCTTCCTTCGGAGTGGATGCAAAAGATAACATCCTTGGAAGACTCCCGTGACCTCTCCATAATGAAGATAGATGACTTAATCGGTAATCTTAAAGTGCATGAAATTGCACTTAAAAGAAACAAAGATCGGGAGCAAGTTAAAAAGAAATCAATCGCTCTCAATGTCTCAACACCAAAAGATGAGAAGAAAAAAGAGAAAGCTAGCTCCTCGAAAGATCCTTCCGAAACTCTCGATGAAGTCGCCATGTTGGTAAGAAACTTTTCCAAATTTCTTAATAATAATAATAAATTTTCTAACAATGGCAGATTTCAAAGAAACGGTAACTACCGTCGTGGTGGTGATAATCGAAGTCGTAAGTTCCATAAACGAGACGAAAAAGTTAAGAAAAATGGCGACTCGAGTGAAGACGATAAAGCTAAGCCAAAGAGAGGCTTTTGCTACTCATGTGGTGACAAAGACCACTACGCCAATGAATGTCCGAAAAAAAACAAATTCCAAAAGAAGAAGGAGAAAGCCTTCATTGGAGGCGCGTGGAGCGAGAGTGAAGAAGAAGATGACTATCAAGCCATTTGTCTTATGGCCGATAGCGACGACGAGGTAAAATCTTCTTACTCAGATTACGATAGTGATTATGAAAATGATAATGAAAATAATCTTGAAGAACTATATGAATCGTTTCATAAAATGGCCGCTCTTGCAAATCGTTACCAAGATGAGAATGCTATGTTAAAAGAAACTGTAAATGCATGTAAAAAGGAAATAAAAAATGTTAAACAAAAATCTGAAAATGATATGGATATAATTGCTAAATTAGAAACTAAATTAGGAGAAAAAGATTTTTGTAAATCTTGTGATGTTTTAAATAGAGAAATTGCATGCCTAAATAAAAAATCACATGAAAATATTATTTGTACAAAATGTGATATTCTTGAGAATGAGATTACATGCTTAAAGGCTAAATGTGCTTCATATGAAAAAGATAACATGCTAGCTAAAGCTTTTGAAAGTAGTAATAAAAAGGTTCTTAACATGCTTAATATGCCTAACCGTATAAAATGTAGAAAAGGCATTGGTTCCAATACTTGTGTTGATAAATGTTCTTGTATACCCATCAAAAGATTTTATGAATCACCTAAAGTAAATACAAGAAATCAATATGTGCAAAAACCTCCATATGTGCGTAAAATAAATAATGTAAATTATAATACGAGAAAACCGTATGCTCGCATGTACCATGATAAATATTCTAAACCTAATAATAATGCGAATGTAAATGCTTGTTTTTATGTATATGATAAATATAATCGCAAAATTAAAATGGTAAATAAATGGATTCCAAAAGGAATGTTTAGTAATGATAATCCCGGTGGTATGCGTTTATGGTTTTAAATGTGTTATATATATATATATAGTTTAAATATATTCTGTTGTATATGTTATATATATAAGTAATATATAATACTATTCATATATATATATACATACGTACTGCACATATATATATACATTTTATTTAATTCTTTTAATTCTTATATATATATATTATGTTTGTTTAATGTGTTATATATATTTATTAATATGGTTTGATGTATTATATATTGTGTAATGTATTATATATATATATATTCTGTTTGACATTATATATATGTATGTTGGTTGACTTTTGAAACTAATTGTCAAGGACCCACGAGAAATGGGGACCATAAAAGTTATATCTTCATTATTGTAGATTGATCTTGATATGGACTGGATACTCGATAGTGGTTGCACACGTCACATGACCGGAAACAATAATCTCTTTTCATCATATAAGTCATGTGATGGTGGACAGGTAATCTTTGGAGGAAACTCCAAAGGAAATATAATTGGTAGAGGTACAGTCTCTTGCAATAATGTTCAATTTCTAAATGTTAATCATGTTGATAATTTACATTTTAATTTGTTAAGTGTTCGCCAATTGTGTAAAAATAATACAACTGTTGTCTTCGAAGAAGACTCATGCAAAATCATAAAAAATGGCAAAGTTCTTTTAAATGGCTTTGTAAAAGGAAATTTATATATTTGTAAAACTGTTGTATCTGATAATGTATGCTTATCTTCTATTAATGATGTTTCTACTTTATGGCATAGGCGTTTAGGTCACGCTAATCTAAGATTAATGCAAAACTTAAAAAATAAGGAGCTTGTGAGTGACCTGCCAAAATTAAAGTTTGATAATCATTTTTGTGATGCTTGTCGTGTCGGCAAACAACATCACGTTTCTCATAAATCAAAAAATGTTATTTCTACTCAAAGAGTTTTAGAACTTTTACATATGGATCTTTTTGGCCCGATGGCTATTCAAAGTTTTGGAGGAAATTTTTATACTTTGGTTATTGTGGATGATTATTCCCGTTATACTTGGACTTTATTTTTGAGACATAAAAATGAGGCTTTTGAAAAGTTTAAAATTTTGGGAAAACGAATTCAAAACCAACAAGGTTGTACGATTGTTTCCATACGTACGGACCATGGACGAGAATTCGATAATGATGTACAATTTGGTGCCTTTTGTGATAAACATGGTATAACTCATAACTTTTCGGCTCCTCGAACTCCTCAGTCAAACGGGGTTGTTGAAAGGAAAAATCGAACGTTGCAAGAAATGAGTAGAACTATGCTAAACGAACATCAAGTTCCCCAAAAGTTTTGGTGTGATGCCGTTGCTACCGCGACCTATGTGCTTAACCGTGTCCTAATTAGAGGTATCCTAAATAAGACACCCTATGAACTTTACCGAGGTAGAAAACCTTCCCTAGCTCACCTAAAAGTTTTTGGTTGTAAATGTTTCATTTTAAACACCAAATCCTACCTAACCAAATTTGACCCCAAAGCCTATGAAGGAGTTTTCCTAGGTTACTCTTGGAATAGCAAAGCCTATAGAATCCTAAATAAGGAGACCATGGTAGTGGAAGAATCCCTTAATGTTAGTTTTGACGAGAGTCCTCCCAAACCCAGTGCACCCTTAGCAAATGACAATGTTTGTGAAGGAGACGTCTTAGCCCAACAACTTAGTACCTTGGATTTAGGTACCCAACCTTCCACAAATAATATTGAATCTAGTGATGCCCCTCCGTGCTTTATTCCACAAGGTATAGATGATCCTAACCTTAGAACCGCTCGAGGACATCCCGTAGATCAAATTATAGGTGACCTAAACCAAAGGACAACTAGATCACAAATCCTTACCCATTGTGCTTTCCATGCCTTTATCTCAACCATAGAACCTAAAACCATAGATGAAGCTTTAGGCGATGAGGATTGGATATTGGCCATGCAAGATGAGTTAAACCAATTTACTAGGAATGATGTATGGGACTTAGTGCCTAGCCCTAGTAGTCAAACCATTATTGGCACAAGATGGGTCTTCCGTAACAAGGTAGACGAGAACGGTGGAGTCACACGAAACAAGGCACGTTTAGTTGCCAAGGGGTACAGTCAACAAGAAGGTATAGATTATGACGAAACCTTTGCACCGGTTGCAAGGTTGGAGTCTATTCGAATGCTTCTCGCTTTTGCAAATGCTAAAGATTTTAAGTTATTTCAAATGGATGTTAAAAGTGCTTTCTTAAATGGTATTATAAATGAGGAGGTATACGTTTCTCAACCTCCCGGTTTTGAAAGTTTTGAAAACCCGACACATGTTTATAAATTGAAAAAGGCGCTTTATGGTTTAAAGCAGGCTCCGCGTGCTTGGTATGATAGATTAAAAACCTTTTTAATTGTTAGTGGTTATATTATGGGTAAAATAGATAATACTTTATTTGTGAAATATGTTCAAAATGATATTGTGGTTGTGCAAGTATATGTTGATGATATTATTTTTGGTTCCACTAATGAAAAATTGTGTAATGAATTTTCTGCGAAAATGACTAGCGAATTTGAAATGAGCATGATGGGAGAGTTAAAATACTTCTTAGGATTGCAAATAAAACAATGTGAAACTGGTATTTTTATTAGTCAATCTAAATATTGTAAAGATATGTTGAAAAAGTTTAACTTTGAAAATGTCAAACCCGTTGAAACTCCAATAACCACAAATTTGCAATTATCGCGTGACGAGGAGGGAAACGATTTTAATGAAAAGATTTATCGTGGTATGATTGGTAGTTTATTATATTTAACTGCTAGTAGACCTGATATTATGTTTAGTGTATGTTTATGTGCTCGTTTTCAATCTTCACCTAAACAATCTCACTATGAAGCTGTCAAGCGTATTTTTCGATATTTACGAGGTACTACTAATCTTGGCTTATGGTACGCAAAGCAACCCGAGTTAGAAGTAACATGCTTCGCCGATTCCGATCTTGGTGGATCTATTGTTGACCGAAAAAGTACTAGTGGGGTATGTGCCTTTATAGGTCTCTCACTTGTATCTTGGTTCTCTAAGAAACAACAATCCGTAGCTTTGTCTACCACCGAAGCGGAATATGTAGCCGCCGCAAGAGCATGTGCTCAAGTCCTATGGATGAAACACACACTTACCGATTTTGAGGTACACCTAACCAAAATTCCAATTATGTGTGATAACTCAAGTGCCATAAACTTAAGTAAAAATCCCGTTTTACATTCTCGTACCAAACATATTGAATTGAGACATCACTTTTTACGAGATAATGTTCAAAAAGGCAAAATCGTGCTTGAAAAGGTTGATTCGGAAGATAATTTGGCCGATATTTTTACTAAAGCTCTAAACAAAAAAGCGTTCTTTAAATTAAGACTTGGTTTAGGCATGCTTGAGTATAACCCTTGATAAATACTAACTCTCAAATATTTCATATTTTGAGGGGGAGCATCTTTCGAGGAGGAGCATAAGCGATTTTCTTAAACCCTTTTTGCTTCGACAAAAGGGGGAGAGAAACCGAGTATGCTCTCGTGTTTAGCGTTGTGTTTGTCATCATCAAAAAGGGGGAGATTGTTGGTGCAAGTGTACCCAGCTTTAAATATTGTGATATATTTTTGGTACACATAAAATCACATCTCCATATTTATTTTGATGATTACAAAACACACCGCATTATTTGTTATCTAATATTTTATCTGAGTGTGCAGATATTTAAATGATCTCGATAAATTTTTTATCTGAAGAATCCAAGTCTGAAGAGTTTCGTCATTTTATTTTAAAATGATAAACACCCTAAAATATTTTATCACTTGGATATTTCGTATCTATATAAATATATTTGAATCAAATATATATATAATATCTTTTATATATAAATCTCTGATATATATATGCTGTCTGCTACTGTTACTGTTGCAAGTTTGTGATCAGCCGAAGTTACCTGCGTTGCCATGCTCTCATTGGACAGAATTTTAGGCGGTATACCGCCAAGGTATTCGCGGTATACCGCCGGTACTGTTTCCCATCAACTGTTCTGCATGAGAAGCCTCTTTTGTCAGGAAATTTCTT
The DNA here is from genome assembly GCA_033807775.1 of Saussurea involucrata. Lineage (NCBI taxonomy): Eukaryota > Viridiplantae > Streptophyta > Magnoliopsida > Asterales > Asteraceae > Saussurea > Saussurea involucrata. The sequence continues at coordinate 40,644,907 of CM066315.1, forward strand.
CAGGCGGTATACCGCCATGTGCAACGCGGTATACCGCGGGTACATTATGCCGTTGAGTTTTGCAGGTTGACCTTCTCCCTGCAGTACCTTTTTTTTTCTGACGCAGGTATACCGCGAAGGTTCGGCGGTATACCGCGAAATTCTCAAGTCAGATTTTCATGCAGTATAAATACAAGCCTCCAGCAGCATTCAACTCCACACCAACTTCAGCATTAAGTTCTCCCTCAGCATTTGATTATTATTCTGCTGCTTTCTTACTCACACTAAATCACTTAAACTGATAAATTAATTTTTTGAGCAAGAAATCTTGAGTTGATAGCAGATTAAAATCTCACGATTAGTTGAATCAGCAACACAACTCAAGTGATCAAACTCTCTAAAAATATCCAAGTGATAAACCTTATTCAAGAGTGATTATTCATATTAAAATTTATACCCTCTTGTAAGTGTTTGAATTAGAGTGAGTGATCCACCTTAATCTCTCAAAGTAGAGTGATTCGCGTTTGTTGTATTAAGGTTTGTGTTTCTACCGTAAAGAACACGTTTCGTATTGGATCTCCGAGAAGTGTTATTTTCTCGAGGTGGACTAGCCAACTTTGTGTTTGGTGAACCACTTTAAAAATCTCGTTGTCAAGTATTCTCTTTCCCTTATCTCTTTACATTTCCGCTGTGCATTTAAATTATATCTGTTTATATAATTGTTGTATATTTACTTGTTTATACTCTGCTTTATTTTTACTGTATTGTTTGTACTGTATTTATTTGTTCAAAGAATTTTTTGAAAGAAAAAGATTTTAAATACAACCTTACCCCCCCCCCCTTAGGTTGTCCAACAGCGACCAAAGCATACATTCAGAGTATGAAAATTTTCTAAGTTTAAGAAACTTAGAATGAAAAAGTCGTGTAGACTTTGCGATCATACGACTAAGTCGTGCGACGAGCTTGAATCGTGTGTCCCTGCAGAGAGTGATCAAGTCGTAGACGTGATCGTCTATGTCGGGCGACCTTGCGAATTTAAAGTCACATAGTAGACTTAGTGATTTTCTGTCGCGTGTTTCTGTGATAAAATAATATTAGAGGTTGGTCGTTGACTAACCAACGACCCTCCGATGCTTAAGTCAGTAATCGTCGTTGTTAAAAAATCGTATGAAAAGATAGAAAAGGGTTTAGAAGACGTACCTTTTCTGACGCGTCGTGCCCAACTACGTGGGACGTCTTGATTATTGCTACCATCTTGCCCCCTTGTGGCGATTTTAAGACGATACACTAAATGTCGTCGTGAATCGCCACAATAGAAGGTCTATTTTCACGGCTTCAGAGTGGTTTTATAGCAATCACGAGCGACTTTCGGCTCACTTTTTATCTCCTGGATTCCCCACGGCGTAGGGAACTTCAGAGTCTGATGATACGTCGAGGGAATGACTCTTAATTTCATGGATCCATGGTCGACCTAAGATGATGTTATAGGCCGACGCACAGTCGATGACGCTGAACTTGGTCTGCTTGTTGATTCCTCCGGCGTAGACGGGCAAGATGATATCTCCAAAGGTGCTCGTCGCTTCTCCATTGAAACCGACCAAAGTTGTCGAACGTCGGATGATTTCCGAACGATCGATTCCCATGGCCTTGATGGTGTCAAAGAAGATGACGTTCGCTGAACTGCCCCCATCGATCAAGACTCGTCGGGTTAAACAATTACCAATCGTGAGTTGAATGATCAACCCGTCATGATGTTTCTGGTATGAGTCGCCGAGGTCGTCTTGGTCGAATACGATCTCCATAGCTTCCAACTCCAAATCTTCTTTAGGCCTTGATGAACGCGGAATAGGCCGATCGTCAGGCGCTTGACTGGCGTGACGTTTGGCCGCGGAGTACGTCAGACCACATACGTCGGAACCACCAGTGATACAATTGACGACTTTCGCATGCTCGAGGGTTGGCGGTCGAACGTCGTTAGCTGGGGTAACGTCGTCGTCGATGATGTCTTTTAAATTGCCCTTCGGGACGTGATACGCCAACTCTTTTTTGAGAGCTATGCAATCATCTGTCGCGTGACCATGGTCGACATGAAAGTCGCACGATTTAGATTTATCTTTCTTAGCGTCGTCCTGATCGGACTTCTTTGGCCATCGAATAGTCGCCTGGGCGGTTTTTAGAGCTTCGACCAAATCTTTAGTGGATCCTTTGAATCCATAAGAGGATATCTTGGGGTACTGAGAAAACTTGGTCGCGGTCTTAGCCTCTGCTTTCGTCTTGAATCGGACGTTCGAGATATGACGCGCGGGCTCTATTTTGGAAATTGCTTTCGTCTTGAACTCTGGCTTCCTTACACCTAACGACCTCTTGTCATCGATATGCTTGCGACGAAAGGCAGCGTCGTCCTCTACCCTCATGTACGCTAGGGTTCGAGCTCAGACGTCTTCAAAATTCTCTGGAGGATACTTGGTCAGGTCAGTGTATAAACCTGAGCTGTCGTCCAGACCACGCTTATAAGCTTCAATTGCAGTCTTGACGTCACAATTACGAATGTTGATCATCTCCGCATTGAATCTATTGAAATAAATGCGGATAGACTCACTGGTCTTCTGCACGACGTAATACAGATCACTGGTCTGCTTCTCCATCTTGCGACTGCTGGCGAATTGCTGGGAGAATTGGTTGACCAATTCAGCGAACGACCCGATGGACTTGGGTTTGAGATTGATCAACCATTGGAGAGCAGGACCGGTGAGAGTCGCACTGAAGCTTTTGCACATACAGACCTCCTGATACACGTGTGGGATCGAGATCGTCCACATAAGCTGCTTATACTGCGCGACGTGCTCTGTTGGATCGGTCACTCCTGAATACTTGGGCGTGAAGGCGGGGACATTGTATTTCTTCGGGACCTCGATAGTCGCGATCTCATCGATGAAGGGCAACGCCTGAAATCCTGATCGAGGTTCGACATCAATGGGCACGGCTGCCCCAGGTAGCTTGGCGAGCAATGATTGGACGCGCTCGTTCTGATCTTCTAGCATTTTCAATCGTTGGGCGACGGGGTCATTGGGGTCGAGATTTGCCCCTGCTTGAGGATTGATTCCTGAACTGGTTCCATTGCCATGCAACGAGCCATTGGCGTCTCCGTTGAAAGGAATGAAATACGGCTGCGACCCATTCTGAAACGGCTGCGACCCATTCTGAAACGGTTGCGATCCATTCTGCATGGGTGGTGGCCTTATGTGCTGAGGAGGAACCGTCCCGAATTAGGGATTTGGGTTGAACGGCCCCGGCTGCTGGTTCTGCATGAACGGACCTGGATGTTGGTTCTGAGCGAACGGACCTGATCTTGGACCTGGATTATGCGCGAATGGTCGAGGACCATTCTAACCGAACGATCCTTAGCCTGGATTCTGAACGAATGGCCTAGGACCATTCTGAGGTCCAAATGGATTCCTTAACCGTGCGATCTCCTCAGCTGCTCTGCGACTTTGCTCTGCCATGGCGTTGATTTGATTTTGGGCGACTTCAAGCTCCTGGTACATCTGGGCAATGACATGCTGCTGATTTCCAGGGGTTGCCATTTTCCTGAAACAGAGAACAAAGAAAACTCCAAGAAACCGTTAGTAAAATGCACGTTTGTCGAAGATTTTCTCTAGATGAGGTCCCACGGATGGTGCCAAACTGTTAATGCCAAAAATCGCACCAAAGGGACAACTTAAGGTCGATGTGGACTTTAACAACTAAAGAAAGGAATCGTTCGACAAAGACGTGCGACAAAGACAAAAATGTAAATGAGACAGAGGATTTGATGACGTAGGAAAAACCTCAACGAAGAAAAAACCTGCGGATGACAGTGGATGTCGTCGCTGCACTATGGTCGCCAATTAGGGGCGATGTCCTTGGTATTCCGGGTGTCGATCGTACAGAGATTACAATACAAATGAAGGGAAAGACTTCGAAATGTAAAGTACAAGTGTTTGAAATGTAAAAACAGTGTGCGTCGTGTTTGAAAACAATGTGTAAACTGTTGGTCGAGACTGAAAGTCGTGCGTCGAGAGAGATCTTCTATGAATGATCTCTTTGCTTCGAGTGAATATTCTTCGAGTGTTTGCGTTTGCTTCTGTTGTTCGATCTTCGGTGCTCTTGTTCTATCTCTCTCTCTGTGTTATTCGATGTCCTGAAACTGAGGATTGAACTTGGGATTTATAGTCTTCGGATGATTTTAATTGAATCATTAAGATCTTTGATGATTGTTGTAACAGTCGTCGTCTTCAATGTGGGATTAGATGCTCATAACTGATTTCGTCGGTTATAGCCGTTGTCCATTAATGACTTTGACTCCTGCATTAATCACTGAACAAATATAACAGTCGTATAACGCGTTAGTCGGCCGAGGTCGCATGATTCTACGCGATGGTCGTGCGAAGTAGGCGACGTCGAGGTCGAGTGTCGTGAGGAACTCTCGACTTACCTTTTAGGAGGGACGACGGAGGTTTTTTGGGTCTTTGTCGGGACCTTATCTTAATACAAGATATAGTTCATAACATGTGTCTTACCTTTTCTGGTCGTGGTCGAGACTGGTGAAATTTTGCCCAAACAACGAGTTCATATGTTTCAGACGTTTCAGTCTTCACTGGCCCTGCAACTCGAGACGGTGAAGATGGAAGGTTTAGTGTCCTCTGCCATTAAGAAGGAGGATGCGATGCTGGCGAGGGAGAAATCTGCCCTGACACGTGCTGAGGATATGTCGATAAAACTTGACGATGCCCTGAACGAGCTGGAATCCGTCGGACATGCGAGGGACGACGTGAACTCTCGTCTGAAGGAGTCCTTCTCTGTGATTGCAGATCAGAGAGAGGAGCTGGACAGGATGCAAGCGTCGTTGGACATGAAGGAGAAAGAGGTCGAGGAGTCCAAGTCCAAGGTGGCGGTCCTGGAGAAGGAGGTGAGGGAGCTCAAAGATGAGGTTGCGTCTACCTTTGCCCTTGCTTGTCTAACAGCTCGGGCGGCGATCTTGCGGCAACACTTGTCGGGGAAGAATCCCCTCGCGTCTGCAGCTAAAGAGCTAGCCTTCTTCCTAGCCAAGGCTGGGACCGATAGGGATCTCGATTCTGATGATGAGAAAGAGGCTGAGGAAGAAGAGGTTGTAGATGAGGGCCTCCAGGGTGAAGCTTCGGGCAAGGATGCTGCCGACGCTCCTTCTAATCCTTGTTTAAGCAAAATTTCACCAGTCTCGACTGTTAGACAACCTAAGGGGGGGGGGGGTAAGGTTGTATTTTAAATCTTTTACTTTCAAAAATTCTTTTGTAAATAAATACAGTACAGAAACAGTATAAATAAATCAGAGTATAGAAATAATAAATAAACAACAATTATATAAACAGATATAATTTAAATGCACAGCGGAATAAATAAAGAGATAAAGGTTAGAGATACTTGACACGGAGATTTACTGATTTACCACCAACTGTGATAAACCAGCAGCCGAGACACTTCTCGACACGATCCAATAAATGTATTCTTTACGGTAGAACACAAACCAAATACAAAGGAATTTGTAATAGTTTCTCAAGCCTCTGCTATGAGATAAACAGGATCACACACCCGTTATTCAAATACTTACAAGAGGAGTATAACTCACAATGGGTAATCACTCTTGTATAATATCTCACACTTGGATATTTAAAAAATATTTTATAAAATATATAAATATATATTAAAAGAGAGAGCTGAGAGAATGGTGTTGTTGCTGCTTATTGTGTTGTTCTATTTTTTTGTTGTTGTCTCTTCTCCACCAGCATGCATGTATATATATCAGCTCTTCCAACGGTAACATGCAATCCGCGGTATACCGTCTAGCTCCACGCGGTATGCCGCCTGAAAAGGTGATCTGACACAAGAAACGTAAACCTGCAAGCTCCTGACACCAGACATCCAGCCGCGGTATACCGCCTGGCTCCTCGCGGTATACCGGCCATTTAGATGCACAGCCAAACCTCGCATTCTTTGTTTCAATTGTCAAACACAAAAGTTGAAAAGCAATGATGACTACCATGCTTTATACTTTATATATATATATATATATATATATATATATATATATATATAATATAAAAAAGAAGTAATGATGACAAAGAAAATATATAATATATATATATACGTAATACGTTTATATAATATATATATATTAAAAATCTTTTGAATTTAATATTAAAAGATTAATTATTTCAAAAACATTATTGGAATTGGTTTTCGAAATATCCAAGTGGTATATTATTTTAGGGTGTTTATCATTATAAATTATAACCACTAATGACAACGTAAAACTTCCGTCTTGAACTCTTCAGATAAAATCTTCGTGTTCTTCAAGAACTGTACACTTGGATTAGATTGTTAGATAAACAATAATACGGTGTGTTTGTAATCATCAAAATAAATATATAAAATATATTGAGATGTGGTACACTTGCACCAACAATCTCCCCCTTTTTGATGATGACAAACACAACCGCTAAGCATGAGCATATGCGGTTTCTCTCCCCCGTTTGTCGAAACAAAAAGGGTCAAGAAAGACGGTATGCTTCCCCTCGAGAGATGCTCCCCCTCAAAATATGCATATATTTGAGAGAGCATAATCTCATGGGTAAAAGATAAAAAGCTCCCCCTCAAATTAATAACAAATTATAAAATTTGAGGGACAATAAAATATGCATAAAAAAAAGCATATAATAGACATAAAACAAAATAACCTAAAAGAAACACTTGCACCAAAAAAAAGAATCTTAAGGCTTCGATTTTTCGGTTAATTTTATGTGAGCAAAAATTACCACGTATTATGACCTCGTCAGGGAACACGTATTATATCCTCGTCAGGAAACACGTATTGTATCCTCGCCAGGAAACCACGTATTATATCCTCGGCAGGAAACACGTATTGTATCCTCGCCAGGAAACCACGTATTATAACCTCGGCAGGTAACCACGTATTATAACCTCGGCAGGTAACCACGTATTATAACCTCGGCAGGTAACCTACAAAAGGTAAAGAAAATTTTCGTGGTACCCTTTTCATATGGGTCCTTTTAACAGTTAGTATAAAACATAAACTGCAAAAAAAAAATTAAAATATGTTGTCGACATAAAATAAAACATGACAACATACAATCCACAAAATTTGTTTAAAACCACAAACGCATCCCACCGGGATTGTCAACATTAAACATTCCTTTCGGAATCCATTTTCTAACCATTTTTATTTTACGATCGTATTTATCATAGACGTAAAATGAAGCATGCAAATTTACATTCTTCTTTGGTCTAGAAAATTTGCTATTATACATGCAAGCATACGGTTTCCTCGGCATATAATTCACATTATTCATTTTGGATACATACGGAGGTTTTTGCACATAAGGTTTTCTCGTTTCAACTTTAGGTGGTTCAAAACACCTTTTAATTTGAATACACGAGCACGTATCAATACATGTATTAGAACCAATGCCTTTTCTACAATTAATGCGATTAGACATATTTAGCATTTTTAACACTTTATCATTGCTATTTTGAAATGCATTAGCTAACAGATTATCTTTTTCATATAAATCACATTTAGCTTTTAAACATGCATTATCATTTTCAAGTATATCGCATTTTGTACATAAAATATTTTCACATGTTCTTTTCTCTAAACATGCAATTTTATCATTTAAGACAATGCAAGATTTGCAAACAATATTTTCGCATGCTTTCTTTTCTAAAGTGATAACTTTATCATTTAACTCATTTTTGATTTTATTATCACATGCAATGGTTTGTTTACAATTATTCAACTCATTTTGACATAATAATAATTCTTCTTTTAATTTAGCATTCTCATTTTTAAAACTATTTACGAGAACAATCAATTTTTGAAAAGAGACATTTAACATATCAATATCATCATCGTTATCACTACAACTAGAATAACTTGAGTATGAAGTACATACCTCTTTCTCGCAGTCGACGATGAGACACGTTTCTTCATTTCTTTGATCTCGGGTTTCGTCTCTCTTTTCTTTTGAGTTTCCACCATAGGTGATGTTCAAGTTCTCCCAAATATCACGAGCAGTTTCAAAGAGATAAACACGCTCAATATCATCGTTAGTAAGAACCGAAAAGAGAAAATTTTTGGCTTCATAATTTAAACAATAATTATCCTCATCTTCGTCGGACCATTCCGAGCTAGGTTTTTCAACAACTTTGTTGTTTTGAAATTTTGTGGGTTTGAAATTTCCTTTAATAATAATATCCCAAATATTTTGATTTATCCCACGAACATAACGTTCAAATAATTTTGCCCAAATACCAAATTTTTCAGTATCAATAATAGGAGGTTTTGAAAACAAAACAGTTTGTTGAGCCATTATATAAAAGATATAACTTTAAAAATTTAAACAGATAATTTTTGAAGGCCCTGCTCTGATACCAAATGTTAGACAACCTAAGGGGGGGGGGTAAGGTTGTATTTTAAATCTTTTACTTTCAAAAATTCTTTTGTAAATAAATACAGTACAGAAACAGTATAAATAAATCAGAGTATAGAAATAATAAATAAACAACAATTATATAAACAGATATAATTTAAATGCACAGCGGAATAAATAAAGAGATAAAGGTTAGAGATACTTGACACGGAGATTTACTGATTTACCACCAACTGTGATAAACCAGCAGCCGAGACACTTCTCGACACGATCCAATAAATGTATTCTTTACGGTAGAACACAAACCAAATACAAAGGAATTTGTAATAGTTTCTCAAGCCTCTGCTATGAGATAAACAGGATCACACACCCGTTATTCAAATACTTACAAGAGGAGTATAACTCACAATGGGTAATCACTCTTGTATAATATCTCACACTTGGATATTTAAAAAATATTTTATAAAATATATAAATATATATTAAAAGAGAGAGCTGAGAGAATGGTGTTGTTGCTGCTTATTGTGTTGTTCTATTTTTTTGTTGTTGTCTCTTCTCCACCAGCATGCATGTATATATATCAGCTCTTCCAACGGTAACATGCAATCCGCGGTATACCGTCTAGCTCCACGCGGTATGCCGCCTGAAAAGGTGATCTGACACAAGAAACGTAAACCTGCAAGCTCCTGACACCAGACATCCAGCCGCGGTATACCGCCTGGCTCCTCGCGGTATACCGGCCATTTAGATGCACAGCCAAACCTCGCATTCTTTGTTTCAATTGTCAAACACAAAAGTTGAAAAGCAATGATGACTACCATGCTTTATACTTTATATATATATATATATATATATATATATATAATATAAAAAAGAAGTAATGATGACAAAGAAAATATATAATATATATATATACGTAATACGTTTATATAATATATATATATTAAAAATCTTTTGAATTTAATATTAAAAGATTAATTATTTCAAAAACATTATTGGAATTGGTTTTCGAAATATCCAAGTGGTATATTATTTTAGGGTGTTTATCATTATAAATTATAACCACTAATGACAACGTAAAACTTCCGTCTTGAACTCTTCAGATAAAATCTTCGTGTTCTTCAAGAACTGTACACTTGGATTAGATTGTTAGATAAACAATAATACGGTGTGTTTGTAATCATCAAAATAAATATATAAAATATATTGAGATGTGGTACACTTGCACCAACATCGACCACGACCAAGGTAAGGAAAACACTTATTCCCTTTTTCCGTAACGAAGGTAAAATCATAGTACTTTCTCTCATGATTAAAGATAAAATCGAAAATCTTTTACCTCACGACACTCGACCTCGACGTCCTAGTTCACACGACCGTCGCATAAAACCATGCGACCTCGACCGACTAACGTGCTATACGACTGTTATGTTTGTTCAGTGTTTAATGTAGGAGTCAACACCATTAATGGACAACGGCTATAACCGACGAAGTCAGTTAAGAACATCTAATCCCGCATTAAAGACGGCGACCGCTACGACAGTTATCAAAGTCCTTAATGATCCAATTAAAGTGCCCGAAGACTATAAATATCAAGGGGAATGATCATTTCAAAGGACGAAACACAGATACAATATCGAACCACAGACACAAGCACTCGAACTCCGAAGAACACTTGAAGCACAAAAATCGCTCGCAGAAGAATCGTTCTCGACGCACGACAATCACACTCGACGCACACTGTTTTACATTAGAAAACACTTGTTACTTTACATTTTTGAAGTCTTTCCTTCATTTGTATTGTAATCTCTGTACGATCGACACCAGAAACACAAGGACATCGCCCCTGATTGGCGACCATAGTGCAGCGACGACTTCCACTGTCGTCCGCGGGTTTTTTCCTCGTTGAGGTTTTTCCCACGTCACCAAAATCTTTGTCTCATTTATATTTCTGTCTTAAACGCACGCTTTTGTCGAACGATTCCTTTCTTTAGTTGTTAAAGTCCACATCGACCTTAAGTTGTACTTTGGTGCGATTTTTGGCATTAACAGTTTGGCGCCATCCGTGGGACCTCATCTAGAGAAAATCTTCGACGAACGTGCGTCTTACTAACGGTTTCTTGGAGTTTCCTTTGTTCTCTGTTTCAGAAAAATGGCAGCCCCTGGAAATCAGCAGCATGTCATTGCCCAGATGTACCAGGAGCTTGAAGTCGCTCGAAATCAAATCAACGCCATGGCAGAGCAGAGTCGCAGAGCAGCTGAGGAGATCGCACGGTTAAGGAATTCCTCTGGACCTCAGAATGGTCCTAGGCCATTCGTTCAGAATCCAGTTCCAGGATCGTTCGGTCAGACTGGTCCTAGGCCATTTGCGCATAATCCAGTTCCAGGATCAGGTCCGTTCGCTCAGAATCAGCATCCAGGTCCGTTCATGCAGAACCAGCAGCCGGGGCCGTTCAACCCAAATCCCCAGTTCGGGACGGTTCCTCCTCAGCATATAAGGCCATCACCCATGCAGAATGGATCGCAGCCATTTCCGAATGGATCGCAGCCATTTCAGAATGGATCGCAGCCGTTTCAAAATGGGTCACAGCCGTTTCAGAATGGGCCGCAACCATATTTTGTTCCTTTCAACGGGGACGCCAATGGATCGTCGCATGGCAATGGCACAAGTTCAGGAGTCAATCCGCAAACAGGGGAAAATCTCGATCTTAATGACCCCGTCGCCCAGCGATTGAAAATGTTAGAAGATCAGAACGAGCACGTCCTATCTTTGCTCGCGATGCTACCTGGGGCAGCCGTGCCCGTCGATGTCGAGCCTCGATTAGGGTTTCAGGCGTTGCCCTTCATCGATGAGATCGCGACCGTCGAGGTCCCGAAGAAGTACAACGTCCCTGCCTTCACGCCCAAGTATTCGGGAGTGACTGATTCGACAGAACACGTCGCGCAATACAAGCAGCTCATGTGGACGATCTCGATCCCACACACGTATCAGGAGGTTTGTATGTGCAAGAGCTTCGGCGCGACTCTCACTGGTCTTGCTCTCCAATGGTTGATCAATCTCAAACCCAAGTCCATCGGGTCATTCGCTGAATTGGTAAACCAATTCTCTCAGCAGTTCGCTAGCAGTCGCAAGATGGAGAAGCAGACCAGTGACCTGTGTTATGTCGTGTGTTTGGGCAAAAAATCACGTCGTACGACCACGACCAGAACAGGTAAGACGCACGATTATGAACTAAATCTTGTGTTAAGATAAGGTCTCGACAAGAACCCATAAAACATCCGGCGTCTCCCGTAAAAGGTAAGTCGTACGTCTCCCATAACGTACGACCATAACATCGCCCGTCCCGTACGACCATCGCGTAAGATCGTTGCACCTTCGACCAAACTAATGTTAACCTTGACTGTTACGTTTGTTAAGTGTTTAATGCAGGAGTCAAGGTCATTAAAGAGTAACGGACATAACCGACGCAACCATTAACGATCGATAGCCGTAACGGACGAAGAGTATTATGAACATTCATCTCGGCGACCGTGTCCAGCCGTTGTAGCCGTTGATCAAATCATTAATGGAGCTAATTAATGACGCAAAAACTATAAAAGACAAGCTAAAGCCTCATTTCAAAGGGCATCAGTTAACATCGAATATACATCAGCGAACATCACCAAACAACAGAGAAAATCATCCAAACTCATAGCAAAGAACATTCAAATTCTGGAGATCAAGTACTGAAAGCCAGAACCCAACTGCGAACTCAAGAACACTCGAGGGAAAGCTCAAGTATCGCTCTCGACGCACGCCAAATAGCCCTCTACCAGAAGTTCACACTTTGTATTCACACACGACAAACACCTGTTTTTACATTCAAACACTTGTACTTTACATTTCGAAGTATTTCCTTCATTTGTATTGTAATCATCGTACGACCGACGCCAGTACCAAGGACGTCGCCCTTGATTGGCGACCATAGTGCAGCGACGACACCCATTGTCGTCCGCAGGTTTTTTCCCCGCTTGAGGTTTTTCCTACGTCATCAAATCCCTTGTCTCGTTTATTTTTTCCCTCATCGCACGTCTCGTCGAAAGATCCTTTCTTTAGTTGATTAAGTCCACATCGACCTTAAGTTGTCCCTTTGGTGCGATTTTTGGCATTAACAGTTTGGCGCCATCCGTGGGACCTCATCTAGAGAAAATCCTCGACGAACGTGCACCCTACTAATAGTTTTTTGGAGTTTCTTCTATTTTCTGTTGCAGGAAAATGACAGCCTCTGGAAATCCGCAGCAAGCTGTTGCTCAGATGTATCAGGAGCTCGAAGTCGCCAGGAATCAGCTCAATGCAATGGCAGAGCAGAATCGCAGAGCAGCTGAGGAGATCGCGCGGTTAAGAAATCCTCTTGGGCCTCAAAATGGTCCTAGGCCGTTCGTGCAGAACCCAATTCCAAGATCGTTCGACCAGAATGGCCTAGACCATTTGTCCCGAATCCAGGTTCATCTGCGCAGAATCAGCATCCAGGCCCATTCATGCAGAATCAACATCCAGGGCCGTTCAACTCAAATCCTCAGTTTGGGACAGTTCCTCGTCAGCACATAAGGCCACCACCCGTGAATTATGGGTCTCAGCCATTACAAGGGTCGCAGCCTCTCCAACAGGGGTCGCAACCATTGCAGCAGCCATTTTAGAATGGACCTCAAGGTGGATCTCAGCCACTCCACGGTGGATCGCAGCCTTTCCAGCAGGGACCACCATCGTTTCAGAACGGACCGCAACAATTCCAATATGGGTCGCAGCCATATTCTGTTCCTTTCAATGGGGACACCAATGTTTCGTCGCATGGTAATGGCACTAGTCCAGGGACCAATCCCTCGACAGGGGCAAATCCCGATCTTAACGATCCCGTCGCCCAGCGTTTGAAAATGTTGGAAGACCAAAATGAGCGCGTCCTGTCCTTGCTCGCCAAGTTGCCTGGGGCAGTCGTGCCTGTCAACGTCGAGCCTCGCTCGGGGTACCAGGCGTTGCCCTTCATCGACGAGATCTCCACCGTCGAGGTCCCAAAGAAGTATAACATTCCTGCCTTCACTCCCAAATATTCTGGTGTGACTGATCCGACTGAGCACGTCGCGCAGTATAAACAACTCATGTGGACGATCTCGATCCCATTTATGTACCAGGAAGTATGCATGTGTAAGAGTTTCAGAGCAACTCTCACTGGTCCAGCTCTCCAATGGTTAATCAATCTCAAACCCAAGTCCATCGGGTCGTTTGCTGAGTTGGTTAATCAGTTCTCCCAGCAATTCGCCAGCAGTCGTAAGATGGAGAAGCAGACCAACGACCTATATTACGTCGTGCAGAAAGCTAATGAGTCTATTCGAAATTATTTCAATAGATTCAATGCCGAAATGATCAGCATCCGCAATTGCGACGTCAAAACCACGATCGAAGCCTATAAGCGTGGTCTGGACGATAGTTCGGGTTTATACACCGACCTGACCAAATATCCCCCGGAGAATTTCGAAGACGTCCGAGCTCGAACCTTAGCATATATGAGGGTCGAAGACGATGCAGCCTTTCGTCGCAAGCACACTGACGACAAGAAGTCGTTAGGCGTCACAAAAGCCGGAATTCAAGACAAAGGCTGTCTCCAGAATAGAGCCAGCGCGCCAAATTTCAAATGTTCGTTTCAAGACGAAAGTAGAGGCCAAGACCGCGACTAAGTTCACTCAGTACCCCAAGATATCCTCTTACGGATTCAAAGGATCTACAAAGGACCTAGTCGAAGCTCTGAAGACCGCTCAAGCTACCATTCGGTGGCCAAAGAAGTCCGACCTGGACGATGCTAAGAAAGACAAATCAAAGTGGTGCGACTTCCATGCCGATCATGGTCATGCGACAGACGACTATATCGCATTGAAGAATGAACTAGCATATCATTTCCCAAAAGGAAATCTCAAGGATATCATCGATGATGTCGCTGTTCCAGCTAATAGCCATCGACCGTCGACCCCCGAACATGCGAAAGTCGTCAATTGCATCACCGGTGGTTCAGACGTATGTGGTCTGACGTATTCTGCGGCCAACCGTCATGCCAGTCAGGCACCCGATGATCGGCCTATTCCTCGCTCGTCCAGACCCAAAGGAGATTTGGAGCTAGAAGCCATGAAGATTGTGTTCGACCACGTCGACCTTGGCGACTCGTATCAGAAGCATCATGACGGGTTGATCATTCAGCTTACAGTCGGTAACTGTCTAACGCGTCGAGTCTTGATCGACGGGGGCAGCTCAGCAAATGTCATTTTTCTCAACACTATCAAAGCCATGGGAATCGATCGCTCGGAAATCACCCGACGTTCGACGATTTTGGTCGGTTTCAATGGAGAAGCGACGAGCACCTTTGGAGAGATAATTTTGCCCGTCTACGCTGGAGGAGTCAACAAGCAGACCAAGTTCAGCGTCATCGATTGTGCGTCGGCCTATAACATCATCTTAGGTCGACCATGGATCCATGATATGAAAGTTGTTCCTTCGACGTATCATCAAATGTTGAAATTCCCGACGCCATGGGGAATCCAGGAGATCAAGAGTAAGCCAAAAGTCGCTCGTGAATGCTACAAGTCTACCTTGAAGCTGAGAAAATAAACTGAAGTCGCAAGATCAAGCTCTCGACAGGTTCGTTCTTCTATCCCCAAATTAATATCTTTTTCACAGGGATAAATCTACTATGGTGCCTCGTCGCACGACAACATAGTCGACCGCAAGACAATATTTCTCCGTGTCATTCTGTCATTTAAAACTTATCTTTTCCTCCCGAAAAGGATACGGTAATAAATGACAGGGGGCAAATAGAGAGAGACTGAAATGGTACGTTCTCTAACTCTTTCTCATACGATTTTTTCTCATAAAACGTTTACTGACTTAAGCATCGGAGGGTCGTTGGCTAGCCAACGACCAACCCCCGACATCGTTTTATCGCAGAATCGCACGACAGATTATCGCAGAATCGCACGACAGTAGTCATTAAGTCTACTATATGACTTTAATATCGCAAGGTCGAACGACATAAACGATCAGGTCTCTAACTTGATCATTTCCCCACATGGGCATACGACACAAACTCACTGTACGATCTGGTCGTACGATCACAGAGTCTAAACGACTTTACCCCTAAGTTTCTTAACTTTCATACACTGAATGGATGCTTTAATCGCGTGTTTTTATATTTGTTTTACGTTCTTGTCATCGTATTACAATGAATGCCTAGTCGCATGATTTCATATACATTTTATGTTCGACTTCATAATCAATATGATGTGAATAAACCATAAGATTCAAAGCAAAATATATATTCATTGAGTAAACCATCATATACATACTCAACCCACGATAGGTCAAGTGGCAAAAACAACAAGGAAAGACAAAATTCTAGACGACAGGAGGAACATTGGTCGTATCCCCGCTCGAAGTCCCGACCTGAGGGCCTCCATCTGCCACTCCTACCGCACGAATCTTCTGCAATTCATATTGAGCATCGAAAAGTTGGACGGCCAGCTCATCGGCACGCGCCATGGCCAACTTCTCCCTATCTAAAGCCGCTCTCTCCCTCTCCAACGCTGCAGCTTCCCTCTCAAGAGCAGATGCCACCAGATCTTCAACTCTTGACGTCTCAGCATGTAACGCCAAGGAAGACTGGAATGTCTGTGAAAAATAAAAGGTGCATTCAAGAACATTCGACAAAGATTACAAATTACACAAGTCATGAAAGATTGACACTCACCGTGAACGCCAGACTGGCAACTCGAGATCTCATCTCTCCGACCGGAACTCCACGAAAACGCTCCCCGAAAGACGGGAGCAAATACTTCCCCAGATGAGGAAACGACGTCGTCCCGTCTAGGACATCATCCGCCATAAAGTCAGACGGCAATGTAAAATTGACCGTCATAACTTTGGCCGACGATCCCTCGTCCCTGTCAGCATACGTTGAGATCGACACTTTGGACACCGACTTCGTCCCCGTCGCCGGAAGCGCAAAACTTGCTGGTGTCGCGTCCATCGTGCCAGGACGGATGGATGACGCCTTCGCCTTTTTAGGCAGAACAACTCCCGGTGAGTTATCAACCCTCGACGACGGTTCCCTCAGGACTGTCCTCCGGGTTCTCTTTGCGCTCGACCCAGCTGTCGAAACATTTTCACCCCGAAGGGCACGCATGACCTGCTTCCCTCTCACCCGAGAAACTGATTTCCTCTCGGTTGGCACTGATCAGAAGATACATGAAGCGTCAGACAGGCATAATCAACAAGATAAAATAGAGACTACGGTACGCTTACCAGTCGCCTCTTCCTGCACGCCCTCATCTCCTTCTTCTATCACGTCCTCGTCCTCGGCCGTCGATTGCCACGTCGCGAAAGATCGGTCGTCAACGCTAAGACTCAAGAACTTGTTAATCTTAGCCTGGGAATCCACATTCGGCTTCACTTCGTCGAACTGGATCTCTGAAGGCAACAAGAGGAGAATGATAAGTAAAAATCATAAAAATAGATAAAACTTAGAAACAAACGAAGCATACCTGTCTTATTCCAGTCTGGCCGCATCCAATCGCTGCTGGAATCCAATGACTCGGTAAGAACAAATACATACCTCGACTTCCACCCACGATCATTGATGCCAGTTCCCAAAACCAAGGCACGATCACCCCTGAACTTAGAATAAGGACTATAACGCCAGTTCTTATCCCTTTTAACTTGATACGCCGCCAAGAAATCATTCATGATCATAGGGGATTCCCATTTCGCGGACGCTCGCTCAATAACCAGCAAAACTCGCCAAAGTTGGGGCATCAATTGTCCCGGCGACACATCGAAATCCTGCATGAATGACTTGGCTAAACTAGAAAACGGCTATTGAAACCCTATCTTAAAAGGATACCCGTACAAAACGAGATATCCCTCAGGGCAATCCTTAGAACGAACAATCCCCGGACACCGCAACTCTACATTTGCAAGAATTTTTGCTAAACTCCTAAAAGCATCTAAGTCTATGTGATTCATGATAAGACTAGCAGGCTCCGTCGACATTATGAATCAAAGGACGGAACAAGGTCTTATATAAACGCTCTCAACGGCGGTTTGAAGATTTGCAACGATTCGAGCAAGTTCGGACGTAGAATGGAAAGGAATCAAGGCGAAATCTCTTCCCAAATAAACACTTCAAAAGTATAGCAAGAAAAGATCCGTCACGATCTTTATTTATACAAACGATCGCATCAAGTCGAATCCCTGGATGATTTCCCCGCGTCCGTGTCCTTTCGTATATCCGCCCGGATCTTCGACACCTGTCCTCGACAGCTGGTAAGCATCATCATGTGTCAGTATGACGTCACGACCTCGTTCCCTTTTCAACTTCTCGTTCAGTTAGAAACAAACCAGTCTAGCTCCAAGGCGATTGAGGTAATTTCTAACTCTTGTCTTATTTTCTATGCGTCTGATTGACAAAATTTAAAACTTAAATTTGACATTCAATTTTCAAATTTTGGGGGAAAAACTGTTTGGGCAAAAAATCACGTCGTACGACCACGACCAGAACAGGTAAGATGCACGATTATGAACTAAATCTTGTGTTAAGATAAGGTCTCGACAATAACCCATAAAACATCCGTCGTCTCCCGTAAAAGGTAAGTCGTACGTCTCCCATAACGCACGACCATAACATCGCCCGTCCCGTACGACCATCGCGTAAGATCGTTGCACCTTCGACCAAACTAACGTTAACCTTGATTGTTACGTTTGTTAAGTGTTTAATGCAGGAGTCAAAGTCAATAAAGAGCAACGGACATAACCGACGCAACCATTAACGATCGATAGCCGTAACGGACGAAGAGTATTATGAACATTCATCTCGGCGACCGTGTCCATCCGTTGTAGCCGTTGATCAAATCATTAATGGAGCTAATTAATGACGCAAAGACTATAAAAGACAAGCTAAAGCCTCATTTCAAAGGACATCAGTTAACATCGAATATACATCAGCGAACATCACCAAACAGCAGAGAAAATCATCCAAACTCATAGCAAAGAACATTCAAACTCTGGAGATCAAGCACTGAAAGCCAGAACCCTACTGCGAACTCAAGAACACTCGAGGGAAAGCTCAAGTATCGCTCTCGACGCACGCCAAACAGCCCTCTACCAGAAGTTCACACTTTGTATTCACACACGACAAACACCTGTTTTTACATTCAAACACTTGTACTTTACATTTCGAAGTATTTCTTTCATTTGTATTGTAATCATCGTACGACCGACGCCAGTACCAAGGACATCGCCCCTGATTGGCGACCATAGTGCATCGACGACACCCATTGTCGTCCGCAGGTTTTTTCCTCGCTTGAGGTTTTTCCTGCGTCATCAAATCCCTTGTCTCGTTTATTTTTTCCCTCATCGCACGTCTCGTCGAAAGATCCTTTCTTTAGTTGATTAAGTCCACATCGACCTTAAGTTGTCCCTTTGGTGCGATTTTTGGCATTAACATCGTGCAGAAGACCAATGAGTCTATTCGGAGTTATTTCAATAGATTCAATGCGGAGATGATCAGTATTCGCAATTGCGACGTCAAGACCGCAATCGAAGCTTATAAGCGTGGTCTGGACGACAGTTCGGGGTTGTATACTGATTTGACCAAGTATCCTCTGGAGAATTTCGAAGACGTCCGAGCTCGAACCCTAGCATATATGAGGGTAGAGGACGACGCTGCCTTTCGTCGCAAGCATACCGACGATAAGAGGTCGTTAGGTGTGAAGAAGCCAGAGTTCAAAACGAAAGCAATTTCCAAAATAGAGCCCGCGCGCCAGATCTCGAACATCCGATTCAAGACAAAAGCAGAGGCCAAGACCGCGACCAAATTTTCTCAGTACCCCAAGATATCCTCTTACGGGTTCAAAGGGTCCACTAAGGATTTGGTCGAAGATCTGAAGACCGCCCAGGCGACCATCCGGTGGCCCAAGAAGTCCGATCAGGACGACGCTAAGAAAGATAAATCTAAGTGGTGCGACTTTCATGTCGACCATGGTCATGCGACAGATGATTGCATAACTCTCAAAAAGGAACTAGCATATCACGTCCCGAAGGGCAATCTCAAAAATATCATCGATGACGTCGTTACTTCAACTAGCGACCATCGACCGTCAACCCCCGAGCATGCAAAGGTCGTCAACTGCATTACCGGTGGTTCAGACGTGTGTGGTCTGACATATTCCGCAGCCAAGCATCATGCCAGTCAAACACCCGACGATCGGCCTATTCCGCGTTCATCGAGGCCAAAAGGAGATCTGGAGTTAGAAGCTATGAAGATTGCGTTCGATCAAGACGACCTCGGTGACTCATATCAGAAGCACCATGACGGGTTGATCATTCAACTTACCATTGGTAATTGTTTAACCCGACGAGTCTTGATCGATGGGGGCAGCTCAGCGAACGTCATTTTCCTTAACACCATCAAGGCCATGGGGATCGAGCGCTCGGAAATCACCCGACGTTCGACAACTTTGGTCGGTTTCAATGGAGAAGCGACGAGCACCTATGGAGATATCATCTTGCCAGTCTACGTCGGAAGGATCAACAAGCAGACCAAGTTCAGCGTCATCGATTGCGCGTCAGCCTATAACATCATTCTAGGTCGACCATGGATCCATGAAATGAAAGCCGTTCCCTCGACATATCATCAGACCCTGAAGTTCCCTACGCCGTGGGGAGTCCAAGAAATCAAAAGTGAGCCGAAAGTCGCCCGTGACTGCTATAAGACCACTCTGAAGCCGCGAAAGTAAGTCGTCTAGCAGTCACGACCTGACCGAAAGGTCTCGACAGGTTCGTCCTTCTACTTCTAACCTTAAAGATAAACTCATGCCTTTCTTACAGGAATAAAACAGCTATCTTGCCCTGTCGCGCGAAAACACGGTCGACGCAGACATATATGATATTTCCCAAGATCTATGTGCCGATTCGTCATTTAAAACCTATTTTCTCCTGAAAGGAATAGGATAATAAATGACGGGGGGCAAATACCCCATTCAAATTCAAAAAAAAAGGAAAATCTGAGAAGGTACGTTCCCTAATTTCTTTTCTCTCCCTTCATACAATTTCTCATCGTGAACGGTTACTGACTTAAGCATCGGAGGGTCGTTGGTTAGCCAACGACCAACCTCTAACATCGTTTTTTTCGCAGAATCGCACGACATTAATCTTACGGCTCTAGTTTTGCAAGGTCGCACGACAAAAACGATCAGGTCTATGACTTGATCATCCTTCTACAGGGACACACGATTCAAGTTCATCGCACGACTTAGTCGTACGACCGCAAAGTCTAGCGATCTCATGATCTAAGTTTCTCGACTTAAAAAATTTTCATACTCTGAATGTATGCTCTAATCGCGTGTGCTTATATTTATATACATGATTTAAAAGTCTTATGGCTTACGTTCCAGTTATTGTGTTGCAATAATGCTTAAGTCGCGTGATTTCTTGGTTATTCTTTACTTGGTGAATCTTACAATCGACTTTGTATTTATTCATGAAATATACAAAGTATGAATTCAAAAGTAGCCCACGTTTCATTCAGCGAATAAACTGTCATTTACATCCAGATGACTCGACCACCAACAGTCGAATAACAGAGAAACAAAAATAAACAAAGGTATTTTTTCTAAGGTTGGGAAGGAACATCGGTCGCATCCTTGCCCGACACGTCACCCTGGAGACCCTCCTCCTCCTCAACCTCCTTCTCATCGTCCGAGTCGAGGTCTCTCTCGGTCCTGACCTCCATGAAGAATAGAGCCAACTCGACCGACGTTGAGGCCACAAGATTCTTGCCTAGCAAGTGAGTTCGCATGATAGCCGCTCGAGCAGTGAGTCGAGCGAAGGAAAAGAGGGATTTATTCTCATTCCTCAACTCCTCTAACTCCTTCTCTAAATCCACGGCTTTGGATTTGGAGTCCTCAAACTCTTTCCCCTTCATGACCAGGGATTCCTTCATCCCCCCAGCTTCTCCCTTTGATTGTGCATCACAGATAGGGACTCCTTTAAACGTGAGTTCATGTCATCCCTTGCATGGTCGAGAGACTCCAGCTCGTTCAAGACATCGTCGAGTTTCACCGACGCCGCCTCTTCGCGTTCTAGAGTGGACCTTTCCCTTTCTAACGCCGCATCTTCTTTCTCGATAGCAGAAGCCACTAAACCTTCTACCTTTGTTGTTTTAGCATGCAACGCCAAAGATGACTGAAACATCTGGAAACATGTGAAAACACATTAGCAAAGTATACGACGTCGACAACAGATAAAAAACAAAAGTCTTGAAAGATAGACTTACCATGAATGCTAATCCCGCAACATGGGCCTCAGTATCCTCGAGAGACACCCCGTCAAAACACTCTCTGAAAGAAGAGAGCTGATACTTTCCCAAATAAGGGAACAATTTCGTCCCGTCTAGGACGTTATCATCCAAAAAATCCGACGGCAACGTAAAATTCACCGTCGTTCCAGAGTCCGTTTGCGCACCCTTGCCCTTATCGGCCGAGGTGGGGCCTGACGCGGCAAGAGGAGACATCGTCGCCGGATGTGCAGTATCAACGGACCTTGTGTCACCAACCTTATCGACAGACGCGGTCGATACCTTCGCCCTCTTGGACGGGACAACTCTCGACGAACCACCCGTCCTTGACGATGGTTCCCTCAGAACGGACATTCTCGTCCTCTTTGGGAGACCCGACCCAGATGTCGGGACTTCTTTTCTATTTAGGACCCCCGACCCAGCTGTCGAGGTATCCTTCTGCCTGTCTACCCTCGCCTTGTGAGTTAGCTCGACTTGAGCCATCTTCTTGGCGGCTGCAGGCGTCATCTCCGCCCGAGATTCTCCTGTATGGCAAAAGATGATTGAGAACAAAGATAGATTAGGTCGAGCAGAAAGAAAGGGATACTTACCAGTTATCTCCACTTCCATCTCCTCCTCCTTCTCCTCAGTCGCCCCAAAATCATCTCTCTCGTCTTCTTCTTTCTCCTCTCTACCCATCCTCATTCTGTCGTTCAAGAAAACGATGTCGTCATCCTCATCTACCAAGTGACGCGTGACGTACGACCGGTCCTCAGTACTAAACTCCAAAAACTTTTCGACCTTAGCCCGGGAAGCGTCGTCCGGCGCTACCTTGTCGAAATCAATATCTACACGTAAGGAAGAAGATCAGACGAAAAACAACCGAGCAACAGAGTAACATAAGATATACGATAAACAATTAAAATTTCACCTGCCATATTCCAACCAGATCTAATCCAGTCACTATCAGTGTCCGGCGTCGACCCCCGCACGAATACATACCTCGTCTTCCATTTGTGGTCGTTGACCGCAGTATTTACGATCACCCTTGTGCCTTGAAAACAAACTATAACGACGGTACTGATCGCTTTTGACCTTATATGCCGTCAGTAGGTCCCTCACATTCATCGGAGGATTCCAGTTTGAGGTAAGTCGTTCAATGATCAGGATAACTCGCCAGAACTGGGACATCAATTGCCCCGACGAAAGATCGAATTCGCACATAAACTCCCTGGCTAGAAGCGAATATGGCCAATGAAAGCCTATCTTGAACGGGTACTCATATATAACGACGTACCCCTCGGGGCACATTTCCGGCCGAACCTTGCCAGCCCTGCTTACAGTAATCCCCATGGGAATCCCCGATAGACTTCTAAAGTCGTCGAGATCTTCTTCGTTTTAAATGGCGCTTCTAGGCTCTGTCGACATTGCTAACCCTGTTAAATTGATTTGCACTTCTGAAAGACCCCAAATATCCCAATTCCTCCTAGGTTTCCTAGCAATGGATTTGATACGCATATGCAAACTGAAGGGTCGCACTTTATATGGTCGTCCTAGACCTTGAAGAACCTAACCGAATCAAAAATTCCTACGGGTTCAGGAAAGACTGGACGAAGAAAGGTAAGAAAATCAAGAAAATATTTGCGCCTAAAACTCTTTGAAGTCGTAAACAGGAAAAAATCCATCGTGATCTTTATTTACGCAGTTGATCATGTCAGGTCGAGTCCTTTGATGATCGCCACGTTCTCCCGTCCTTTTGTATGACCGCGCGGATCATCGACACCTGTCAAAGACAGTTGGTGTTTGGGCAAAATTTCATAGGTCTCGACCACGACCAGAGAAGGTAAGACGCATATCATGAGTTATACCTTGTATTAAGATAAGGTCCCGACGAAGACCCAAAGAACCTCCGTTATCCCTCCTAAAAGGTAAGTCGAGAGTTCCTCACGACACTAGACCTCGACGTCGCCCGTTCCGCACGACCGTCGCATAAAACCGTACGACCTCGACCGACTAACGCGTTATACAACTGTTATATTTGTTTAAGTGTTTAATGCAGGAGTCAAAGTCATTTATGGACAAACGGCTATAATCGACGAAATCAGTTATGAGCATATAAACTCACATTAAAGACGACGACCGTTACAACAATCATTAAAGATCTTAATGATTCAATTAAAGTCATCCGAAGACTATAAAATCCCAGCTCAATCATCAGTTTAGGACACCTGATCAACACCGAATAATACAGAGAGAGAGATAGAACAAGAGCATCGAACAACAGAAGCAAACACAAACACTCGATGAATATTCATTCGAAGCAAAGAGATCATTCATAGAAGATCATTCTCGACGCAAGACTTTCGCTCTCGACCAACAGTTTATACATAGTTTTCACACACGACGCATACTGTTTTTACATTCCAAACACTTGTACTTTACATTTCGAAGTCTTTCCTTCATTTGTATTGTAATATCTATACGATTGACACCCGGAACACCAAGGACATCGCCCCTGATTGGCGACCATAGTGCAGCGACGACATCCACTGTCGTCCGCAGGTTTTTTTCCTCGTTGAGGTTTTTCCTGCGTCATCAAATCCTTTGTCTCATTTACATTTTTGTCTTTGTCGCACGCCTTTGTCGAAAGATTCCTTTCTTTAGTTGTTAAAGTCCACATCGACCTTAAGTTGTCCCTTTGGTGCGATTTTGGCATTAACAGTTTGGCGCCATCCGTGGGACCCCATCTAGAGAAAATCTTCGACAAACGTGCGTCTTGCTAACGGTTTCTTGGAGTTTTCTTTGTTCTCTGTTGCATGAAAATGGCAGCCCCTGGAGATCAGCAGCGTGTCATTGCTCAGATGTACCAGGAGTTTGAAGTCGCCCGAAATCAAATCAATGCCATGGCGGAGCAAAGCCGTAGAGCAGCTGAAGAGATCGCACGTTTAAGGAATCCCTTTGGACCTCAGAGTGGTCCTAGGCCATTCGTTCAGAATCCAGGCCAAGGATCGTTCGGTCAGAATGGTCCTCGACCATTCGCGCATAATCCAGGTCCAGGATCAGGTCCATTCGCTCAAAATCAGCATCCAGGTCCGACCATGCAAAACCAGCAGCCGGGACCGTTCAATCCAAATCCCCAGTTCGGGACGGTCCCTCCTCAGTATATAAGGCCACCACCTATGCAGAATGCATCGCAGCCATTTCAGAATAGGTCACAGCCGTTTCAGAATGGGTCGCAGCCATTTCAGAACGGGTCGCAACCGTATTTTGTTCCTTTCAACGGAGATGCCAATGGCTCGTCGCATGTCAATGGCACCAGCTCAGGAATCAATCCGCAAGCAGGGGAAGATCTCAACCCCAATGACCCCATCGCCCAGCGATTGAAAATGCTAGAAGATCAGAATGAGCGCGTCCTATCTTTGCTCGCCAAGCTGCCTGGGGCAGCCGTGCCCGTAGACGTCGAGCCCCGATCAGGATTTTAGGCGTCACCATTCATCGATGAGATCGTAACTGTCGAGGTCTCGTAGAAGTACACTGTCCCCGCCTTCACGCCCAAGTACTCGGGAGTGACCGATCCGACAGAGCACGTCACGCAGTATAAGCAGCTCATGTGGACGATCTCACTGGTCCTGCTCTCCAATGGTTGATCAATCTCAAACCCAAGTCCATCGGGTCGTTCGCTGAATTGGTCAATCAATTCTCCCAGCAATTCGCCAGCAGTCGCAAGATGGAGAAGCAGACCAGTGACTTGTATTACGTCGTGCAGAAGACCAGTGAGTCTATCCGCAGTTATTTCAATCGATTCAATGCAGAGATGATCAGCATTCGCAATTGTGACATCAAGACCGCGATCGAAGCCTATAAGCGTGGTCTGGACGACAGTTCAGGTTTATACACTGACCTGACTAAGTATCCTCCGGAGAATTTCGAAGACGTCTGAGCTCGAACCCTAGCGTATATGAGAGTAGAGGACGACACTGCCTTTCGTCGCAAGCATACCGACGACAAGAGGTCGTTAGGTGTAAAGAAGCCAGAGTTCAAGACGAAAGCGATTTCCAAAATGGAGCCCGCCCGCCAGATCGTGAACGTCTGATTCAAGACAAAAGCAGAGGCTAAGACCGCGACCAAATTTCCTCAATACCCCAAGATACCCTCTTACGGATTCAAAGGGTCCACTAAAGATTTGGTCGAAGCTCTGAAGACCGCCCAGGCGACTATTCGATGGCCAACGAAGTCCGGTCAGGACGACGCTAAGAAAGATAAATCTAAGTGGTGCGACTTTCACGTCGACCATGGTCATGCGATAGATGATTGCATAGCTCTCAAAAAGGAGCTGGCGTATCACGTCCCAAAAGGGCAATCTCAAAGACACCATCGACGACGTCGTTACCCCAGCTAACGATGTTCGACCGTCAACCCCCGAGCATGCGAAAGTCGTCAATTGTATCACTGGTGGTTCCGACGTATGCGGTCTAACGTATTCCACAGCCAAACGTCACACCAGTCAAGCGCCTGACGATCGGCCTATCCCGCGTTCATCAAGGCCTAAAAGAGATTTGGAATTGGAAGCCATGAAAATCGTTTTCGACCAAGACGACCTCGGCGACTTGTACCAGAAACACCACGACGGGTTGATCATTCAACTCACGGTTGGTAATTGTTTAACTCGACGAGTCTTGGTCGATGGGGGCAGTTCAGCGAACGTCATTTTCCTTGACACCATCAAGGCCATGGGAATCGATCGCTCGGAAATCACCCGACGTTCGACAACTTTGGTCGGTTTCAATGGAGAAGCGACGAGCACATATGGAGATATCATCTTGCCAGTCTACGCTGGAGGAATCAACAAGCAGACCAAGTTCAGCGTCATCGACTGTGCGTCAACCTATAACATCATCTTAGGTCGACCATGGATCCATGAAATGAAAGCCGTTCCCTCGACATATCATCAGATCCTGAAGTTCCCTACGCCATGGGGCATCCAGGAAATCAAGAGTGAGCCGGAAGTCGCTCGTAACTGCTATAAATCCACTCTAAAACCGCGAAAGTAAATCGCTTAGCAGATGCGGCACGACAGGTTCGTCCTTCTATCCTTAGAAACACACACTTATGCTTCGTCTACAGGAATAAAACGACCGTATGGCCCTGTCGCGCGAAAACACAGTCAATGCACACCTAGATGGCATTTCCCAAGATCTCTGTGTCGTTCGGTCATTTAAAACCTATCCTCTCCTAGAAAGAATAGGATATTAAATGACGGGGGGCAAATACTCCGTTAATTAAAGAGGAATCTAAGAAGGTACGTTTCCTAATTTCTTTTTCTTCTTTCATACGATTTTTTCATGACGACGATTACTAACTTAAGCATCGGAGGGTCGTTGGTTAGCCAACGACCAACCTCTGACATTGTTTATTCCGCAGAACCGTACAACAATAATCAAACGACTCTAGTTTCGCCAGGTCGCACGACATAAACGACCAAGTCTATGACTTGATCATCCTTTACAGGGACACACGATTCAAATTCATCGCACGACTCAGTCGTACGATTGCAAAGTCTAACGATCTCATGATCTAAGTCTCTTGACATAGAAAAATTTTATACTCTAAATATATGCTTTAGTCGCATGTGCTTATGTTTATACACACGATTTAAAAGTCTTATGGCTTACGTTCCAGTTATTGTGTTACAATAGATGCCTAAGTCGCATGATTCCTTGTACTTTATAGAATTTAACAGTCGATGTGATGTTTGTTTGCCAAATATATAAATCGCAAATTCAAAAGAAGACCGAATTTCATTCATCAAAAAACTATCAATTACAACGGTCGATCAATAAAAACAAAAAAAATTTAAACTTGAGGAGGAGCATCAGTCGCATCCTTGCCTGAGGTCCCGCCCTGAAGACCTCCATCCACCACCTCCTCCTCGATCTCCTTCTCATCGTCCGAATCAAGGTCTCTCACCGACCCGACGCCCTTCAAGTAAATGTCGAGCTCTTTCGACGCCGAAGCAAGAGGGTCCTTCCCCGCTAGATGTCGCCTCATAATCGCTGCCCTAGCAGTCAGACGAGCTATGGCAAAAACAGACTTACCCTCGTCCTTAGCAGCTTGTACGTCTCTCTCCAGACCCTCTACCTTGGATTTGGAATCCTCAGCTTCCTTTGTAGCTGCAGCCAAAGATCCTTTAATCCTCTCTATATCCTCCCTCTGGTCGGCAATCATGGATAAGGACTGCGCTAAATGATGACTGACATCATCCTTCGCACGACCGACGACCTCTAAATGGTTTCGAGCGTCATCCAGACGTTTTAACATAGCCTCTTCGCGCTCTGCGGCAACCTTCGCCCTATCCAACGCCACGTTCTCCCTCTCTTGCGCAGCAGACGTTAGATCCTTTATCTTCATCGTCTCACCCAGCAAAGCCAGGGAAGCCTGGAACGCCTACAAAATCATAAAACAAACATTGTTAGTATACATACAACAACGAACAACGACAACGACAACGAAACAATGACAAAACTAAGTCTTGAAAGAGAGACTTACCATGAATGCCAGCCCGGCGACATGAGCCCCCGTCTCCTCGATAGGAAATCCCACGAAACGCTCCTTGAAAGAAGGGAGCATATATTTCCCCAGATGCGGAAATGACTCTGTCCTGTCAAGGACACAGTCAATCAAGAGGATCGACGACAACATAAAGTTGATCGTCATGACTTCCTCCTCACATTCTCCCGTCCTTATACCCTTGCCCCCGACGGCTGACAAAAGGGTCGACGTGGATACAAAGGACATCGTCGCCAGATGCGCAAGATCTACGAACGTCGCGTCTATCGCAATCAAAGTCTTCATCGAGTCGGACATAATCATCCTCAAAGAGCCTCCAATCTTGGAAGGCTATACCTCGTATGGACATTCAAAAACTTCGAAAAGTATTGAGCAAAGAACAACAAGGGATCAAAGAAGAATTCCACACTAAAAAACTTTTTCAAATAGGACATAAAAGGAAATGATCCATTATGGTCTCTATTTATGCAAACGATCGAATCCCTTAGATGATCGCTACGTGCCCTCGTCCCTTCGTATGACCACAGGGATCGTCGACACCTGTCAAAGACAGCTGGTAAGCACAATCATACGCCAGTATGACGTCACGACCTCGTTTTCTCTTCGACTTCTCGTTCGGTTAGAATTAAACCAATTCGGTTCCGAAACAACCAAGGTATTTTTAAAGCAGAACCCTAAACACCCGACGAGCAAAATTTAAAATTCGAATTTGCCATCCTACTTTCAAATTTTGGGGGCAAACTGTTTGGGCAAAATTTCATAGGTCTCGACCACGACCAGAGAAGGTAAGACGCATGTCATGAGTTATACCTTGTATTAAGATAAGGTCCCGACGAAGACCCAAAGAACCTCTGCCATCCCTCCTAAAAGGTAAGTCGAGAGTTCCTCACGACACTCGACCTCGACGTCGCCCGTTCCGCACCACCGTCGCATAAAACCGTACGACCTCGACCGACTAACGCGTTATACAACTGTTATATTTGTTTAAGTGTTTAATGCAGGAGTCAAAGTCATCTATGGACAAACGGCTATAACCGACGAAATCAGTTATGAGCATCTAAACTCACATTGAAGACGACGACTGTTACAACAATCATCAAAGATCTTAATGATTCAAATAAAGTCATCCGAAGACTATAAAATCCCAGCTCAATCATCAGTTCAGGACACCTGATCAACACCGAATAACACATAGAGAGAGATAGAACAAGAGCATCGAACAACAGAAGAAAACACAAACACTCGAAGAATATGCATTCGAAGCAAATAGATCATTCATAGAAGATCATTCTCGACGCAAGACTTTCGCTCTCGACCAACAGTTTATACATTGTTTTCACACACGACGCATACTGTTTTTACATTCCAAACACTTGTACATTACATTTCGAAGTCTTTCCTTCATTTGTATTGTAATATATGTACGATCGACACCCGGAACACCAAGGACATCGCCCCTGATTGGCGACCATAGTGCAGCGACGACATCCACTGTCGTCCGCAGGTTTTTTTCCTCGTTGAGGTTTTTCCTGCGTCATCAAATCCTTTGTCTCATTTAAATTTTTGTCTTTGTCGCGCGCATTTGTCGAAAGATTCCTTTCTTTAGTTGTTAAAGTCCACATCGACCTTAAGTTGTCCCTTTGGTGCGATTTTTGGCATTAACAGCTGGTAAGCACCATCGTGCGTCAGTATGACGTCACGATCTTGTTTTCGTTCCAACTTCTCGTTCAGTTAAAATCGGGTCGATCCAGTTCCAAGACAACCGAGGTAACTTTTCGACACGTGTCATAATTCTATGCGTCCGATTGACAAAATTTAAAATTCGAATTTGCCATCCTACTTTCAAATTTTGGGGGCAAACTGTTTGGGCAAAATTTCACCAGTCTCGACCACGACCAAGGTAAGGAAAACACTTATTCCCTTTTTCCGTAACGAAGGTAAAATCATAGTACTTTCTCTCATGATTAAAGATAAAATCGAAAATCTTTTACCTCACGACACTCGACCTCGACGTCGCCTAGTTCACACGACCGTCGCATAAAACCATGCGACCTCGACCGACTAACGTGCTATACGACTGTTATGTTTTTTCAGTGTTTAATGCAGGAGTCAACACCATTAATGGACAACGGCTATAACCGACGAAGTCAGTTAAGAACATCTAATCCCGCATTAAAGACGGCGGCCGTTACGGCAGTTATCAAAGTCCTTAATGATCCAATTAAAGTGCCCGAAGACTATAAATATCATGGGGAATCATCATTTCAAAGGACGGAACACAGATACAATATCGAACCACAGACACAAGCACTCGAACTCCGAAGAACACTTGAAGCACAGAAATCGCTCGCAGAAGAATCGCTCTCGACGCACGACAATCACACTCGACGCACACTGTTTTACATTAGAAAACACTTGTTACTTTACATTTTTGAAGTCTTTCCTTCATTTGTATTGTAATCTCTGTACGATCGACACCAGAAACACAAGGACATCGCCCCTGATTGGCGACCATAGTGCAGCGACGACTTCCACTGTCGTCCGCGGGTTTTTTTCCTCGTTGAGGTTTTTCCCGCGTCACCAAAATCTCTGTCTCATTTATATTTCTGTCTTAAACGCACGCTTTTGTCGAACGATTCCTTTCTTTAGTTGTTAAAGTCCACATCGACCTTAATTTGTACTTTGGTGCGATTTTTGGCATTAACAATCCCTAGAGAATTTTCCTTTTGTCTTAGTTTTGAATGCTCGACCATTGGTGGTCGAGCTGTTTAGATGCAATCGTATATTTCATAAATGAAATTTTATTTTTTCGTCGAGCTCATGTACGATGTCGATTTACACATGTCGTAGATAGATATAATATCAGTTGTGAAACTCGTTAAGTATAGAACAAACAAGAAATCGTGCGACTTAGGCATCCATTGTAATTATCAAGACTAGAACATAAGTCATAGGGTTTTCATACTTTAAGATTATATTGGCAAACATAAGTACATGCGATCAAAGCATTCATTCAGAACATGTAATTTGTCTAAGTTAAGAAACTTAGATCATGGATCGCTAGACCAGACGATCGTACGACTAGATCATACGACGAAACTTGAGTCGTATGCCCCTGTGATAGAATATTCAAGTCATAGACCTGAACACTTATGTCATGCGACTTTACGAGATTAAAGTCGTGTAGTAGACTTTGCAATCTTATGTCGTGCGATCTGCGATAAAACAATGTCAGAGGTTGGTCGTTGGCTAGCCAACGACCCTCCGATGCTTAAGTCAGTAATCGTCGTAATAAAAAATTATATGAAAGAAGGAAAAGAATTTCAGAAAAAAATACCTTCTCAGACCCTTAAAAGGAGATTTCCCCCTCGTCATTTATCACCATATTCCTTTTAGGAGCGAATAGGTTTAAATGACGGGTTGACACGGATTTTTGGGAATTGACGCCAAGGTATATGTCGACCATGCGATCGTGCGAAACAGTCGGTATGTTCCTGTAGGAAAGATATCAGTTTGTTTTTAGAGTATGGATCGAGAGACGAACCTGTCGAGACTTTCCGGTCGTGCTTGCTTTGATCTAGGATGCCTTTGTCGACCTGTAACTGCAAGACGGCCTACTTTCGTGGTTTCAGGGTGGTCTTATAGCATTCACAGGCGACTTTCGGCTCACTTTTGATCTCCTAGATTCCCCACGGCGTAGGGAACTTCATGGTCTGATGGTACGTCGAGGGGACTGCTTTCATTTCATGGATCCATGGTCGGCCTAAGATGACGTTATAGGCTGACGAGCAGTCAATAACACTGAACTTGGTTTGCTTATTGATTCCACCTGCATAGACAGGCAAGGTAATCTCTCCAAAGGTGCTCGTCGCTTCTCCATTGAAACCGACTAAGGTTGTCGAGCGTCGAGTGATCTTCGATCGGTTGATCTTCGATCGGTTGATTCCCATGGCCTTGATGGTGTCAAGGAAGATGACGTTCGCTGAACTGCCTCCATCGACCAAGACTCGTCGGGTTAAACAATTACCAATCGTGAGTTGAATGATCAACCTGTCATGATGCTTCTCATACGAGTTGTCGAGGTCGTCTTGGTCGAACACGATCTTCATAGCTTCCAACTCCAGATCTCCTTTGGGTCTTGATGAACGCGGGATAGGTCGATCGTCAGGTGCTTGGCTGGCGTGACGTTTGGCTGCGGAATAGTTCAGACCGCATACGTCGGAATCACCAGTTATGCAATTGACGACCTTTGCATGCTCGGGGGTTGGCGGTCGAACGTCCTTACCTGGAGTAACGACGTCATCGATGATATCTTTGAGATTTCCTTTCGGGACATGATACGCTAGCTCCTTTTTGAGAGCTATGCAATCATCTGTCGTATGACCATGGTCGACATGGAAGTCGCATCACTTCGACTTATCTTTCTTGGCATCGTCCTGATCGGATTTCTTTGGCCACCGGATGGTCGCTTGGGCGGTCTTCAGAGCCTCGACCAAGTCCTTAGTGGTCCCTTTGAATCCGTATGAGGATATCTTGGGGTACTGAGGAAATTTGGTCGCGGTCTTGGCTTCCGCTTTTGTCTTGAATCGGACGTTGGAGATTTTGTTGCGCGGGCTCTGGCCTGGATATTGCCTTTGTCTTGAACTCTGGCTTCTTTACACCTAACGACCTCTTGTCGTCGGTATGCTTGCGATGAAAGGCAGCGTCGTCCTCTACCCTTGTATACGCAAGGGTTCTGGCTCGAACATCTTCGAAATTCTCCGGGGGTTGCTTGGTCAAATCCGTATATAAACCCGAACTGTCGTCCAGATCGCGTTTGTAAGCTTCGATCGCGGTCATGACATCACAGTTGCGGACACTGATCATCTCTGCGTTGAACCTATTGAAATAGCTTCGAATTGACTCATTATCCTTCTGCACGACATAATACAGGTCGTTGGTCTGCTTCTCCATCTTGCGACTGCTGGCGAATTGTTGGGAGAATTGATTGACTAACTCAGCAAACGACCCGATGGACTTGGGTTTGAGGTTAATCAACCGTTGGAGGGCAGGACCAGTGAGAGTTGCCCCAAAACTCTTGCACATGCATACTTCTTGATACATGTGTGGGATCGAGACCGTCCACATGAGCTGCTTATATTGCATGATGTGCTCTGTCGGATCGGTCACCCCCAAATACTTGGACGCGAAGGCGGGGATGTTGAATTTCTTCGGGACATCGACTGTCATGATATTGTCGACGAAAGGTGACGCCTGATACCCTGAGCGAGGCTCGACGTCGACCGGCACGGCTGCCCCCGGCAGCTTAGCAAGCAAAGATAAGACACGCTCGTTCTGATCTTCTATCATTTTCAATCGCTGGGCGACGGGGTCGCTTGGATCGGGATTCGCACCTGCCAACGGATCAACTCCCGAATTGGCGCCATTGCCGTACGATGAGCCATTGGCATCCCCATTGAAAGGGATGAAATATGGCTGCGACCCATTCTGAAACGGCTGTGCCCCATTCTGAAACGGCTGCGACCCGTTTTGCATGGGTGGCGGCCTTATATTCTGAGGAGGAATCGTCCCGAACTGGGGATTTGGGTTGAACGTCCCATGCTGTTGGTTCTGCATGAATGGACCTGGTCCTGGATTACGAACGAACCGTGCGGATCCTGGGTTCTGATCGACCTATCCTTGACCTGGATTCTGGATGAACGGTCTTGGACCATTCTGTGGTCCGAAGGGATTCCTCAGCCGGGCGATTTCTTCAGCTGCTCTTCGACTCTGCTCAGCCATGGCATGTATTTGATTTCGTGCAACTTCCAACTCCTGGTACATCTGGGAAATGACTTGCTCTGGATTTCCAGGGGCGGCCATTTTCCTGAAACAGAAAATAGAGGACACTACAATAAACCATTAGTAAAACGCACGTTTGTCGAAGATTTTCTCTAGATGGGGCCCCACGGTGGGCGTCAAACTGTTAATGCCAAAACTCATCCAGAAGGATAACTTAAGGTTGATTGTGGAGCTTAACAACTAAAGATAGGAATCGTTCGACAAAGCAATGCGACAATGACAAAAACGTAAAAGAGACAGAGATTTTGGTGACGTGGGAAAAATCTCAACGAGGAAAAAACCCGCGGACGACCTTGGGGGTCGTCGTTGCACTATGATCGCCAAACAGGGGCGATATCCTTTGTTTCTGGTGTCGGGAGTACAATGATTACAATACAAGTGAAAGAAAGACTTTAAATGTAAAGTAACAAGTGTATCGAATGAAAAAAACGAGTGCGTCGTGCGTGAGAAACTGGTGTGTCGAGCGTGAGAGTCGTGCGTCGAGAGCGAACTGTTGAAAGAGAACTCTTTGAATGTTTTCGCTGTGTATTCCTGGTTCTTGAAAATCAGATGTCCGAAAGTGAGGCTGGGATCCTCATATTTATAGTCTTCGTAGCTTTTATTGTTCTTCATGAATGCAGGAGTAACGGTCACAACGGTCATCATCGTTAATGCTCATGATTGCTTCTGTCGGTTTCATCCGTTAGTCATAAATGACGTTGACCCTGCATTAAATGATGAAAACATAACAGAAAATGTCGTACGTTAGTCGGTCGAGGTCGTGTGATTTCACACGACGGTCGAGGTCGAGAGGTACTCTTGACTTCGGCTTTGGTCAAAGGACAAAATGTTTATGGTTTTGACTTTGTTACAAAAGAAGTGTAATAAATGTTCTTAGTGTCTTGGTCGTGGTCGATACTGGTGAAATTTTGCCCAAACAAGTACCGGTACAGAAGGTTGTTTCAAATGTAAGGAACCTTATGGTTTGGTTGGAAGTAGGGGTTGGCGTTGATTTGTTGTAACTGCAAACAGTTGACCTTGCTAGAGCGAATAGCCTTCAAAGTAAAGTTAGTCATGCAGGGTGCTTTCAAACAAGTTACATAAGTCCTTTATGTCAAAATGTGTGCGTGCGTGTGCCTTGTAAGTTTCTGGTTTTGAAAATGAGTTGGCGTGTGCAAGTGTGTGCTTGAAGGAAAAGATTAATTTATTTACGTGGTGTGAAAAATTTCGAACTTGGAGAAATAGTGAATTATTACACTTCTTTTGCGAGTGAGTTAAACTTTATTGTAAAAATCATAACAATATTTGATCGCATGGTTTTATGGGCGAAAACGATATGAACACGTTGTTGACATATCAGCGAGTGTGAGAGTCGGTCGACTATCCCAGTGTGGGTGATTTTGTTGTATTTTTAAAAAATTTGCACGAAGAGAGTTTCAGTGAATGCACTTTTAATTGATGGACAAGGTTGCATGATATCATGGGTTGCGAGTGGGCGATCCTTGAGATCGGTGTGTGTGTGGTTGTTCTTTATGGAGGTGTCATGTCATGCATATCAAACCTTGTTTTGTGGAATATTTCGAGTGTGTAAAACAATTTAAATCATTGTGTTGTCATGCATGAAGGCTATGAACTCGCTAGGTGGTAAGAGATATCGCGCTTAAGAATGTGCAAAGTTCCGAGGGTGGAAAATGCGGTTGAGACGTCGATGGTCGATTCGTAACCTTGGTGTTACAGTTTAGGGAGGGCGGCGTCTAACTGTAGTCTCAGTCTTTGACTTTAGAAATGCTTGCGTGATGGTAGTCTTTGCTCTTGTTTGGTAAGTTGACGTGTGGCTGACGGCGGGGGCGGGGGGGGGGGGGGGGGAGTGTCCCGGGTGATTTCAAAGTAGGCAAGATACTTCGAAAGATAGCGTTGTGGTATGCGGGATAAAACGGTATCGACGTGGAGCCGGAGTTGAGGTGGACTTGTATTTAAGCTATTTGTCGGGTAAGTCTGGTGGCTCAAACATATGAGGACTGTGGGGCACAAAGTTAGGTCCGATGTGTGGGAAGAGTTAGAATTCGGTGGAAGTCCCCATTGTCGGAGGCACCGTTGGAGCCTCATCTTCATGTCGGGCGTGGATGTTGAAGTCAACGACGGTTGTTGAGAGCGTTGTCGGGAGAATTGGTAGTTGGATAGGTGATTCTTCCTATGTGATTGATATGTCATTTACGAATGAAGTAGATAGCACAACTCATGTGGGACACGTGGACTATGTTGGTTTGCAAGGGAGCGCTTTATCGTTTGATTTATTTGAGCGTGTCTCATGTGGATTTCGAAGAGTCGGTTGGGGATAAAGACTATATCGAGTGAAGTAGACGGTCATAATATGTGGTTCATCTAGATTGGAGAAAGGCAAAGTTGTGAGTTTTTCTAAATCAAAGCTTGATGGTACTTGTTTGTTTACTGGTACATACGTACTTATTATTGTGTGATTGCATATGGTTTATTTATGCATAAATCTCAAGTTGATGGTGTGATATACATGGAGGGTGTGTCCCATATGGATTATTCGAACGGACTTGGTCTGTTCCCAAGGGCGGGTGTGTGCCCTAGATCAGGTCACATGTGTGTAGTGACCAGGCAGGAATTCCAGTTATATGTGTGTGGATGTTGATTTGCAAAACTAGTTATTGCATAATGTTTTCGCAAACTCTTTCAAATATATATTGTGTTTGGCGTGGAGAAAGCATGGCCTAGTGTGCGCACAAATGATCATGAGGATTGAACCTCTAGTGTGTGGGGGTTGTGTAGATAAGATGGTGGTAACTTATATTTAGTGAGCATGCAAGACATGGTGGTAATGAGTTGCTGTGAGGTTAAGTGGTGGACTAGCGTTGATATGGGATGAGCGTAGGTGGAGACCTTTGCTCGGGATTTGCCTATAAGTTGTTCAAATATGGCAAAATTATGTGTGGAGATGCATGGATATCTAAGTGGCGTGTGGTATTGTTATCCGAGAATAAAAGAATGGGGTGGCAGTGGTGGCTAGCTAAGAAGGAAAGTGTGTGCTCTTGGATTGGTTAGTTTATGATGTTTCGTAGTAGATACGAAATCTTTGGAAATGTTGAGCTAATCCTTGTATGTAAAGGAAATGCAAATGAGTGGGTTAATATCGTTTGGGAAATGAGAAGTGTGTGGTCGCTTCGAGCATTGGGTGTTATTTCGGATTGACTTGGTTGAATTTCTCGTATGAGATGTGGTGAAACTGTGGTTAGGCATAGTAACCGTTGAAATTGCGTGTATGGAGTGGTCATTGTTGGACGAGAAATGTTTCATACTAGCCTGAGGTAATTGGGACGGTAGGTTGGAATAAGTGAGTAAACGGGAAGTAGAAAGTGTGGCAAGTGGCACGAAAAGTGGGAAGCAATGTTTTCAGAACGTCACCGTTGGGTGCATGAACTTCTAGTGGAAGTATGAGAAAGAGGATTTGTGTGTATGTGATTGGTTTAAGAGTTGAGGAAAGCTAGCTTGTGTGATTGGTCAAGAGTGTGCACCTTCTAGTAAGCCGTTCTTTGGAAACGTGTTTTATGTTTGAGAAGGAAGTGGAAGAAAGTAGTCGAATGTAGTGCTCGGGGTGAAAGACCATTGGATTGGACTTGGTAGTAGTGTGGGAGTGACGTTGTGGTAAAAGCGTGTGAATTGATGGTTATCAATGGATTGTGGTCAACATAATTAATGTGAGAAAGTGATTAGACGTATTTTGTGTGGGGAAGTGATTGTAGAATTGTGTGTGAAACCCCTAATTAGACGCGTTTTAAAACTGTGAGTCCAGGTGTGTGGACAAAGCGGACAACATCTGGTACGTTTGGCCTGGATGTTACATATGTGGATGATATTGGTACGGTTGGCCTGAGGCGTTTTCTTTATGTTACGCGAATTTTCTGGGGTAAGAGTTGCAGTTAACCAAAAGTGTGATAATTCGTTTGTATACGCCCTATCTCTAAAGGGTTATGCATGGTGGGAGTGATAGAATTCTTAGAGAAGCAAAGAGATTGACGTGTGCAATTATCTGTGAATCTTCCAAGAATAAAGAGGTATCGTGGGAAAGAGGCATTGGGCGAGACCGGAGGTCACACGGTTGACCACTGATAGGTCGAACATTTTCGCGAGAAGTTAAGCGTGGCTCAAGACCGCCACAGGGTTATGTGAGCAGAAGGAGGAGATTGATCGAATTCCATGTAGGAGACAGTGTGATGCTTATAGTTTCGTCGAAGAAAGACGTTGTGCGATGGAAAGTAAGGGGAACTAAGACCCAGGTATGGCGAGTCGTTCACCATCACCGAGCGTATAAGTGAGGTGGCGAATAAGCTGAAGTTGCCCGAGGAACTTCGGGAAGTTCATTCGACATTTCCCGTGTCGAATCTTAGGAAGTGCTTGGCCGAGGAAGACATGGTCGTATTGTTAGAAGACACTCGTGTGGACGAAAGTTGGATTATGTGGGGGAACCGTTGGCGATTATAGATCGCAAGGTTGGAAAGCTGAGGAACCGTTTTCCTCGATTGTTCGAAGATGGAATTCCGGGGATGGAATTCTTTTGAGGGGAGGATGATGTAATAACCGTGTTCTTTTTAAGAATAAATGTTAATTTTAGGGTGAATAGTGTGAAAAGGAGAAAGTTTGGTGTGTTTGTGGGAGAGTATAAAATAGGTGATAAACCCTAGAAGCAAATCATTTTGTGTGTGAGTGTGTGTGTGGCGGCTTAGAGAGAAGGAGCAGAGGAAGAGAGGGTTTTGGTCTCAAGAGCAGTTGGAGAAGAGAGTTCAGCAATCATCAAATTTTGAAGAGGGTTGGGATTGAAACCTATTTCTGCAAAAAATCATACCAGGTAATCTCTTCTCTCAAACCCTAGATTAGATTTGTTGCTAAATTTGACTCCTGTGGGAGTTTTGCTTAAGAGTTGAAAAAGGTGTTTTAAAAAGGGATTAAATAACCTTAATAAGAGGATTAATAGAGTTAGATTAATCACTTTGTTGGAAAAGAGACTTGGTAATCGATTGAAATGGTTTAATTTTCGGTCCTAATGATAATCAGTATCACATCGCTATATTACGAGATTCTGGAACATATTAGGATCCGGAATAAGAGCTCGATGTTATTCGGAATCCATAACGAATCTGGATTGGGCTTTAGTTACAATAGATCCGATATTTATTTAATAGATCCGGAATTGGGCCGAACCTTAAGACCCGGAATTTGGGCCTTAATAAAAGAGAACCAGAGTTGATTTTAATGTAGATCCGGAAATTCTTTAGTAATGGACCGTGGATCCGAAAAAGTACTATGGGCCTTATGGATCCGGAATCCTTATGGATACGGAATCCATAAATAGATCCGGATTAGATTATTGTACCCCATGATCCGGTATGTTTTTAAAAGGATCCGGTATTTGGGCTGGGCCCGGAGTGGAGCGGAGTCCGGTACGAGTGTGTGGATCCGGAATTGACTTCCGGTATTGTTTTGGGCTTCCGGTAAGTGGACCGCATAAAATCCGGAATCTAATTAAGATCCGGAAATGTAGTTGGGCCGAGAGTTCGGAATTCATAAATGGAATCCGAAATTTTAGGTAGGACCAGTAATGGATCCGGATTCCATTAGGATCCGGAATCCGTGTAAGGTTTCGGAGTTGGCTGAATCCGAAATGTGTTTAGATCCAGAAGTAGGATCCGGAACCCGGGTTTTCGACCGGGACTTTCATATCAGTAGAAGCCAGTGTGTCTTATCTGGTATTGTGTGTTGGCTTTAAATGTAGGTGCGAGGAGAGACAATCAGTTGCGAGTAAGAATTTCCTAATCACGACTTCATGTGAGTCTTTCTAAACCTAAATCTTATACAAGTGTGGTTGATGGTATATTTATCTAACTGCGTGCATTTCAACTGCTTTTAATCACGATGCGAAGAGTGTGTGCGTGTGGCGAAATGAATGATTTAAATGTGTGTGAACAGGCTATGGCTATGGTGTGAAATGGGGGGGGGGGTGTCCCATTATATCTATATATATATATATGAATTCGTTTCATATATGGGCGATGTGTACTCTTTTACGCTGTTACGGTGTGTGTGACCTTAGCGTGTGTGAGCCATTAGCAGGTGTCAATGTGTGCATATCATGATAAGTATACTCGTTATGATTTTGTATAAACTCTTTCATAACTGATTTATAAATTGTGATATTTATGGTATGGCCTGGTGTGGAGGGAACTCACTAGACCTCATGGTCTAACCCTCGCTTTTCAAAAACTAAAACCTTTTCAGGTAAGCAGGTAGTCAAGGGCTCGTTTAGAGGTTTGGCAAGACGAGAGTCGGAGCTTGCGTTAGAAGGATTAGAAGAACTTCCTTTTTATTGTCTAGTTAGGTTTCTCAGCTGTATTTAGGGTTATTTCCGCAAACCCGGTGTTGTAAATCTTTGGCAGTGTGACTATGTTGAGCCATATTGGCGTTTTAATTTAAAGAAGTAGCTTTTGGCATGATAGTATGGTGTGGGTTGTTACAAGTATTTTTCTTTAGAATTCAATAAATTTAGTTATTTAAATGTATTTTTCTTTATAATTCAATAAATGTAGTTCTTTATAATTCAATCGAAATTCTAATAAAACGTAGTTTTAAGTATGTTTGAGTGACCCAATTAAGTATTTTATAGTAGATACGAATAATATTTATTAAAAATTGTGTATATATAATTTTTTTTAAAAGCCTGATTTTGGGCCCGGTTCCAAAAGCTCGGTCTTTGAAAAGCCTAAACAAGCCGGACCTTCAACCATCAAGCCCGGCCCGGTCCAAAAAAAGCCCGGGCCGGGCCGGGCCGCCCATATGGCCATGTCTCCACTAATGCTTCTCAATAGTTATCCTTATTTTCAATGTCCACCATAACACGTTGTCATCCTTTTTGATTGTTGACAAAAGGTTTTCTTACAATTTTCTTGTACTTGTTCATTGAAACTGTTTGTAACGACACATAAATTTCATTAACAAGAGGTTTTATTTCAAGAGGTCTTTCACTCTTTCATCTTATATTTATATAGCACAAAATGTTGGGGAATACTTGTTACCATAAAACAAATAAATTCCATAAATTTGCAAAATTTTGGGAGAAGTAAATGTCAAATGATAAATGGCAAATAAATAAAGGACATAAAAGAGTTGAAAATTTAGGGATCATATAGACCAAAAAACAAGCATTGCTGTAATCGTATTATGATACAAAGAGTTTATGATAAATGTCCAAATCATATTAGTGATCTATTAACCAACCTACCAACAAGCCGCAGTATCTAAAAACAATGTTTAGATCCCGTAAATAATTTGTCTCGTCAATTATATCTGCAATTAAGAAAAATACCTCCAAGTAATTTCTGTTAAAGACATGTATCTCACACTTCAAACCTCCAAGCACGATCTCCAAATCCAAACATGTTGAAATCGAAGAAGTATACTATACAAACATGTTCTTCAAATTAGGGGTGTGCAGAAAGTCAACCGATCCAATCAGAACTGACCGATCCAATTAGAACCGACCGACCTTGATTGGATATCCAATTGTAATTGAATTGGATCGGATCAAAATTTTCAACATCCAATTTAGATCGGTCGGTTCTTGGATGACAGTCCAGAACCGACCAAAACCGAACCGAACCGATTCACCATCCAACCATCCATCAAATTATCATCCAACCACCCATCCAATACATTATAATTCAAATTTTCAAAAGTAAAAAGTTTTTATTTTTAAAACATAATAATTTAAAAACATTTGTAAAAAATAAAAATTTAGAAAGACACATAAAAACATTGGATGAATCCGATCCGATTCAACGGATATCCAATGGATATCCAATGAAAATATCCAATGGATGGAACCAAACCGGTCCAATCATCCATTGGATTGGAAAAATCCAACATCCAATGGATGATTGGATCGGTTCGGTTGAAAAAATTGGACATCCAACATATGATTGGATCGGTTCGATTTCCCTCACATTCATTGAATGTCAACCGATGAACACCCCTACTCCAAATTAAACGTAATCCAAAGTTTAACCGGTCTTGAACAATAACTATTTGATGGCCACTTTTTTAAATTATTATTTCTTTTGTAGGCATTAAATTCATTGATAACCTTTTTTTTTAATTAATATTTGTTGCCATCCAAATCAACTTTATATTATCTAACATATTATTTGATAAATAGGTGATAATGATCTTAAATACTCCTATATTTTAAAATAACATACAATTGTAAACATATATAATCGTTATTTCTTTTAATTAGTTAAATGATAATTTTATCTTTATTTAATTTCTTTCTCTTTTATAACTCTTACATATTTGTGTTTAGCTTAATTTTAAGGTGTATTTGTTATCTATTCTACAACCGAACAAAAATAAATAGAAATATCAAATACCAACGTTTAATTTGATAAAGTTTTAAGTATGGATTATTTTAGTTGTGTTTTAAAACTGCACGTATTCTATTCTTTGAAAATACACTTCTTAAAAGACAAAACTACCCCTGTAGTCTCGCACCGTCTTCCCCTTTCTGTTTATAAACCGTTTTCCGAGTGTTATCCAACAGCACTGATTAGCGAACGTCGAGAACCGTAAAAACCCGCCGACGTTTAACAGATCGAAAAAGAAATGGCCGCCGCAGCACCACCACCACCACCAACCACCGCCCCTGAACTCAACATGGACCTTCCGATCAACCATCCACTCTTCACCAGGATCCGCCTCGCCGCTAAACCCGACGTCCCCGTCATCCACAAAATGATTTACCAAATGGCAGTATTCGAACGCCTCGCCGACCAATGCTCCGCCACCGAACCCTCGCTCTCCGCCACTCTCTTCTCCAGAGACAACCCCTTCGAATCCTTCACCGTTTTCCTAATCGAAGTCTCCACAACACCATTTCCTTCCTCCTCCATCGCTCACCACTCCAAATTCACTCCCATCCACAAAACCCTAAATCTCGATTACCCGATCTCCGATCCGGAACTGGAACTGTTCAAGTCATCGACTATGGAGGCAGAAGTGGTGGTAGCTGGATTCGTTCTGTTTTTCCCTAATTACTCGTCGTTTTTGGCGAAACCAGGGTTTTACATTGAGGATCTGTTCGTGAGGGAGAGTTATCGAAGAAAGGGATTGGGGAAGATGCTGTTGTCGGCGGTGGCGAACCAGGCGGTGGCGATGGGGTACGGGAGGGTGGAGTGGGTTGTGCTGGATTGGAATACGAATGCGATCAAGTTTTATGAAGAAATGGGGGCGAATGTTATGCAGGAATGGAGGGTTTGTAGGCTCACAGGTGATGCTCTTCAAGCTTATGCCACTGCTTCTAGTACCAAAGACCTTGATTTGATCTGATGCTGTTGATTTTTAGGGTTTTCTGGATGTTTGTGGGGGGGAGAGAGAGAGACTAGGGTTTGTAGTGGGTGATGACTGATGAAGAAAGGATAGGATAATGTGAATTGTCGTATTTGCCCCCTTTCCCCAATGTTTTAATTTGGTAATGGAGATATGTGGTGGTTGTTCTTTTGTGTTTCTTGAACTTTGCATGAATCAAAAACTACACTAGTCTTAAAATAGATGCAATTGTTTATATTTCTATTAGTAGTTTTAATGAATGAATGCATAGAAGAGATAGATTAGACTAACCATAATGCTTCCTGTAGAGCATCCTTGAAGAATTCACAGATGAATGGTTGGTTGAGAGAGGTTCATTGTGAATACCTACTTGAATTCACAATGAAGTAAGCACATATCAAAGATCTGGTCAAGATTTAGTACCAAGTGCCCAATTCTCTGGTCTTTTTATGTTGCTCAGATTTATAGCAGTTCACAAATTGGCAGTAAGAGAGCTAGGCAAAGTCTGATATGCATAATTTAGATGGAGATTTTGAGAACTAAGCAAGTAAGGAGATGAATTCACATAGAATTAATGTATGCACACCTGGTGCAGCCTAAATGGAAAGAAACACCATGCAAGATACCTATTGAGTGTTAGGTGGTCTTTGGTTTGTTGGAATCTAGAAATTGGAATAGTCAATTTCATTGACCAAACTTCGTTCATGCGTTTGGTTCATTCTTTGAGTTTTCGTAAGGAATTCAAATGGTTCATTCTTTTAGTTTTTGTAACGAATTCAAATTCCACAAACGGTGGAATGTAAATTCCTTAGGTACTAGTAAGGAATTTCAATTCCTTTATGTCATCTTTTAAGAAAAAAACTATCATACTCTTGTATCGTTCAATTCCATCCCACCACGATGGATGTAGCCGCCGCCGCCGCTATCATCGTCGTTACTACTCTTGCATTCACCCCTACCGCCGCCATTGCCACCGTCACCCCGGTCATTGCCAATGCTACCACCACCACTATTATATTCAATGAACCAAACAGACGTGTTCAAATTCTTTTGACAGATTTCATTACAAATTCCTTCATATTCCAATTTTTCTGTGTACCAAACGATGCCTTAGAGTCCTATCATCCTATGTCCGCTAGATATGTTGGAACTACCTTCTTTTCTCAAATAGTTGTTTTGGAGAGTAATTTAATAGGGTTTCACATATTCTCAAATTATACTAGAGTTGAGGTTTAGCGCTTCATGGATTCAACACTTTGGACAATTTGTACTCGTCTAACCTCCTCTCAACACTCTGGGACAGTTTGTGACAACCCAA
The DNA here is from genome assembly GCA_033807775.1 of Saussurea involucrata. Taxonomy (NCBI): domain Eukaryota; kingdom Viridiplantae; phylum Streptophyta; class Magnoliopsida; order Asterales; family Asteraceae; genus Saussurea; species Saussurea involucrata. The sequence continues at coordinate 40,689,804 of CM066315.1, forward strand.
GTGCTTGTTTTCGCCAAGGTAGCACTGTTCAGCTTTAAGCCATATCTAAAATGTCAAAAAGATAAAATCACATTAGTATACATTAATTGGAACTATATCCTTCTTCCAGTCAGCTATTGAAACGTCTATTGTTTAAATGATACAATCAACAGCATCAATTGCATTCATATGTGAATTGGACATGTTTTATATATTGTATTTCATGCACATAAATCTGGACTTGTAATTAAAGTTGATTTTCTATCTTAATTACATTCAGCTGCCTAAACTTCATAATTTCATATCTTAGCTGCTCAATTACTTAATACACATCAAGAATCCTAAATTCATATTTGAAAATGAAGAAGAAAGGGGTGCATTAGATAGAATTAGAATTTCAAATCATAAACGGTCTAATTTCCCGTTGGGATCCTCGTTCCTTCTTGGATACGAGATAGGGATGTGATCATATTCACTAGTTGGGACAGAGACGGAGATGGGGATGGGGATTGGGGTCCCAACCCCAATTGATCATGGCTCCTTACCTAAAGAGCTTATATTTCTACCCAAGGGTATGTTGGCCATGCAATCCAAAGAATCAAACATGGTCAGTGATAGATCCTGAAACTCAGCTACCAGAGGACATGACACACATTTTGCAAATAACCATGTATAAACATAGCAAGAAGATGAACATATTGAGGAGCACACTGCACCACTAGTTGTATTCAGTATTTTGTTATATACAAATAAATATTCTAGAGTGTAAACTTTATTTACGTTTCTCAATTTTAACGGATATTGTCTGTAAACTAACGACACTTGGATTTGGTCCCTTACGTTTGTTATTTCACTTTGGTTTTGACCTTCAAGTTAAATTTTTTTTTGAACAGCAGGATGCAACATTTATATTACCCCAACCAAAACAGAACCAGTACAAAGTTATGCAGCAAATAAAACAGCCACACCCATTAGAATATCAAGCGAGCCTATCCTACGGATTAACACAAAATTACACACCGAACTAATCTGGGAACTGAAACAGTAAGCTACATTCGACGTTTGCGAGAGACAAACCCAAGAGATATCGTACCAAAACAGCCCGGCTGGATGTATTAAGCCGTCCCCAGTCAGATAGCTCAGCCAAGTAGATTTGTCAACACCACCGAACCTCACGAACCAAAAATAGCTCAGTTTAGTGATGCTCGAACCTGTAACCTGAAACACACAGCCCAAAGTGGGCTGTCCATGGCCAGCCATCACAGCACTTAATCGGCTTAATGGGGACAGCCAATTTCTTCACGAACCATCCAGACGTGTCAGGCCCTTCGAAAGTTCGTCTTCGGTTAAGCCGACCCCGGGCTTAACAGCCAACTGTTCCAATCAGTGATCAGACCTGTGTCTCGTCGCTTAATCCACTCGAAAATCTTTAGTTGTACACTGAAGAAGCGATCTGACAGTTTTCCTTGCTCGTTCTCGAATACCACCTTGTTGCGATGCGTCCAGATTATGTATATAACACACCATATAGTTGCTGTCCACCTTGATACCACTTTCGCGTTGTTACTTACTTGTTCGCACATTCCCAACAGCTCACTTATCGATTCATAGTCGCCGTTAAGTCGATGTTCCACCATCTTCCGATCTGGTGCCAAATTATTTCTACCTCCTCACAGTTGAGCAGTGCGTGATCCGCCGTCTCCACCGAGAGCCCACACCTTGGGCATAGGAGAGTTTCCACGTCGATTCCCAACTTGTCCAAAACCTCTAGAGTTGGAATTCTCCCAAGCCTTACCCTCCAAATGAACACACATATTTATTTTGGTATGGATTTGACCCATTTTGTTTCCACCCAACTATTCTCACTCCCTACTCTTTTTTCTTCTAATACCCTCCTCACTTTCTTTACCGAGAATCCATTATGAGGGTCCACAGACCACACCATCCTATCCTTCCTACCTACACTTGGAACCTTGAATTGAAGCAACGAAATTAAATTTGATAACTCTCCTTGCTCCCTCCCCCTCGGATCATGTCTCCAACCCCACTTCCACACCCACTCCTCCTCTACCCACTCCCCTCTATCCACAACCGTGACGTTTTTAAGTGTCTCTAGTTGATAAAGCCTCGGGAATTCATCCTTTAAAGGCCGGGATGAAGCCCAAGGTTCCTCCCAAAATCTTGTCTCCGCTCCATCCCCTATCTCCTTAACCATCGATCTCACAAAATCCACACCTTCCCTCTCTAACTCTCTCCCTACCCTTATGACATCCCTCCACACCCCACCACCCTTCAAAACGTAATTGTTACATTCTATTAAGCCCCCATCCCACCCATAGATACTTTGAATAACCTTCACCCATAAAGCCTCCCCATCCTCCTTGAACCTCCACCACCATTTGCATAATAAAGCCCAATTCATATCCTTTAAGCCCCCAATATTTAGTCCCCCCCTTTTAAAATCCCCCAAGACCGAATCCCATTGTACCCACGCAAGAAGTCGCTTTTTTTGCACATCCTCACCACCTCCCCACCCCCAAAAGAATTGTTTCCTCACTCTCTCAAGAATTTTTATCATACCAAGCGGGGCCCGAAACAAGGAAAAAAAATATAGCGAAGTACTACCTAGAACCGATCTTACCAAAGATAGTCGTCCTCCATAAGAGATCGTCTTAGCTTTCCAAGAGGCAAGTTTATTTTTCATCTTTTCGATCGCCGGTTTCCAATGATCTATTTTCCGCATTGACGCGCCAACCGGAAGTCCGAGATAGATAAAAGGTAGCGTATCATATCCGCATCCCAATCTTATTGCCCAAGTTTTCACTTCTTCCTCCAGCACCCCCACACCATAGATCTTACTTTTGCTCAGATTTATCTTTAGTCCTGAGACTTGATGGAAGCATTTCAAGACTTTCATTAGATTCTTAATTTATTCAACTTCCACTCGCCAAAGAAGATCGCGTCGTCCGCGTATTGTAAGTGAGAAATTAAAGTCCCATCCCGACCCACTTTGATTCCTTCAAACATTCCTTTGTCCACCGCTTTCTCCATCATAATATGTAGGCTTTCGGCTACCATAAGAAATAAGAATGGTGCAAGAGGGTCACCTTGACGCAATCCTTTCTCCATTTGGAACTCCCTCGTTGGGGATCCGTTGATTAGTACGGATATCTTCGATGAGCTAAGACAAGACTTTATCCAACCTCTCCATTTTTCCAAAAAACCCATCGCTTCCATAACCTCCAAAAGAAACGTCCAATCTACCGTGTCGTATGCTTTCTCGAAATCCACCTTGAATATCAAGCCTCTCTTCTTCGTTTTCCTAAGGTAAGCAACCGTCTCGTTTGCTCTGAGACTCCCCTCAAGTATGTATCTCCCTTTCACAAAAGCACTTTGCTCTTTACTTATTAGCTTGCTCATCACCACTTTCAATCTCTCCGATAACAATTTCGACACTATTTTGTAGAGGATCCCAATGAGGCTAATTGGTCTAAATTCATTGAGACCAATCGGATTTGAGTTTTTAGGTATCAATGTTATGAACGAGGAGTTGCACCCATCATTCCATTCACCTTTTTCCATGAGCCAAACAATTGCCGCCATCAAGTCCACTTTTACTAGGTCCCAATAATCCTTTATGAAGCCGATCGTGAATCCGCCCGGGCCCGGTGCCTTCAAGTTAAATGAAGGGTGTTTTGGTCACTTTACCTATTTCATAAATTTCTATTAAACTTACAGAACATATATATATATATATATTATAAACTGTAAAAAAATATCAAAGCCCCTTTGGCCTAGCGGTATCTGAGCTTTTGGTCTCTTAGGAGGTCAGGGGGTTCAAACCTCACCTAATGTGACGAGGGTGTGTTACTGGTATGTATATGTTTTTTAAAGTTTAATAGAATCTTATGAACACATGTAAAAGGACCAAAATACCCTTTCTTTAACTTGACTTAACGAAAAAGTTAACGGCCGTTAGACTGAGGGACCAAAATCAAAGTGAAATGACAAACATGAAGGACCAAATCCAATTTTTGTTAGTTTAGGGCGATATCCGTTAAAATTACACCGTTAGGGTCCAAAATTGGATTTTACTCTATTTTAGATTTGAAAAAGTTAATTGGGTAAAATATTTTATTTTATTTTATAAATAAAGTTTTGTGACATGAGAAAAAAATATTATTAAATGAAAGGTTTTCTCGTTGTTATTTATGCTAAAGGGGGTCTTTTTTCTTGACTCAACACCCACCTTTTATATAATATTAGTGTGTGGCACCGCACAACGCACGGTGGCAAGGTTTCTTTTGATATAAATATGTAAGTTAACTATGGACAATATGAATTGAAACATGAGTATCATATTAATTGTTTACCGAAATATAATATCCGTTAAACATGAGTGAATTGTATGATGCAACGTGTTTAAGCAATACAATTCGGTATATCAGAAGAAGTGTTGGCCTACACTGTAATAAAAACGTAAAATAATTAGTGAACCAATTGTTAAAACTATAGACTACTAAGAGCATCTCCAATGCATAACCAATTAATAGGTTTTTACTACTTAAAAAAGTTTTTGAAAAGGTTTTCTTGCATTGGAGTAAAAAGCTTTTTGTTGAAAAGGTTGGTGGTAAACTCCAACAACCTATTGAAGCAAAGACTTTTTCTAATTAAAATTTCATTTCACACCCTCCATTAATCATATTTTCTTTTTATTTGATTAATTAATCTAATTCATTAAATATTTATAATAAAATAAAATATATTTTATAACAAAATACATTATTAAAAAGCTTTTGTGAATACGATCAAAATGACACCAATATCGAATAACTAAAAAAATTATAAAAATCATATTAAATATTCATCATCTTTCATTTTTTTAGCGAATTAATTATTTGTATCATTGTCATTAAATTTTTTGCACATTTTTAGCATCATTTGTTTATGAAAAACCCTAAACAATGTAAAATTGACCCCAAAATTTTAAGACCATGTTCCAGATCAACATTTAACACGTAAAAAAATAGTCATGGGCATGACAAGCGAACAACTAACGTATAACAAAATGTTGTGTGACAATTAAGTACAATGTATTTATGATGGTTTTTTTGGAGGGGTTGTAAATGACAATTTATTATAGAAGAGGGTGAATGTTAAATTTTAAATGACAAAAAACTTTTCAAAAGGTTATTGCATTGGAGAAGGTTTTTAAGAATGAGTTTTTGTTAAAATAAGTTAGTGGAAAACTGATGTGGCAAAAACAATAAGTCATTGGAAAGGTTATGCATTGTGGATGCTCTAAAGATCAAGATATGTTAGTTACATCAATAATCAATTCAAATACAGAAGACTCACATGTTGCTAAGAGCATCTTAGTAAACAATATTATTTTATGCATCTTAAACAATTATGTATGCACCGCCTTCTTCAATCTACTAAACCTGGCAACCATATTTTTTTTAGCCGTTGTTGTCATTAGGTTTGCTATACAATGGAATAAACAAATTAATTACCACTATGTCAACAAAGTATGTAAGTAATATCTACTACATTTGATTTATAAACCAACTAGTGTGTGCCCCGTGCGTTGCGCGGTAGCGAGTAATATTTTAAGGAATTACTTGATCGCATTAAGATAAAAAGTAATTCATCGGTTAATACTAATGAGATACGATTTAAAACGAAAAATGCAATTCCATAAGTGGTTCATTTTCATCTACTGATTACCATTTGTTGTTACGAATAAATTGAGATTTATTGGTAATAATTTTGTTGTTATATTGTTTAGAACTCAAACGACACACCAAACATATTGTTGTTACGAATGGTTTGAAGGATTTTTTTTTCCCAAAAAGGGTTTGACTAAACTTAGTGAACTCTATGAGTTTCTACAAATTAAACATGTATCCCTCTCTTGTTGTCAAAATATATATATATATATATATATATATATATATATGTTAACATGTTCATAAAAATGTTAATTTTCTTATCAGTGTGAGATTACCAAACTCATTTCAAATTTATATACATATATAAAGGAGAATGTAAGAGAGAAAGTTATGGAGAAATATTCTTTCATATTTATCTTTTTTCTCTTAGTTTTGATTTATTTTTAATTTCATATATATCGAAGTCCATGAGGCTTAAAAAAGTTCAACATAAATACAAATTTAGTAAAACAAGATCATATAGTAACAATACTAACAACAAAATATTAAACGGTACATTCTCTATTAAAAGGTATGACTAGGAGTGCTCATGGGTTGGGTTGATCAGGTTGAAGATATTTGAATTGAACAATTCAATCCAGTGTTCACGGTTTAAAAATTTACATCCTAGCCCAACTCGTTCAGGTTGGTCGGTTTAGTCGGGTTGTGTTTAAACAAAGTAAAATCACATTGGTAACATAAGAATAAAGAAAACATTTCTTTAAAATACGATCAATCATTCAAGAGAATATACAAGTTCGTCAAATATTTTGGTGTCACATATAACTTTCTTATAATGTTCTCTTATGAGTTTCATTGCTCGTTGTTGCCAAGTCGTTTTTTGTGACCTATACTATACATATTAAAGAGTGTAACAACCCACACCAAACAAACACGCCAAAAGCCACTACTTTAAATATAAACGCCTAAAATGGCCCAACATAGGTAACACATTCGAGATTACAAAACTAAGGTTCGTGGAAATAACCCTAGTTACAGCTGAGAAATGTATCTAAAATGTTAAAAAGGAAAGTCTTCTAGTTCCACTAGACGCAAGCTCCAGCTCACATCTTGCCCATGCCCTTACTCGAGCCCTCGACTACCTGCTTGCCTGAAAGGGGGGTTTACATTTTGAAAAGCGAGGGTTAGACCACGAGGTCTAGTGAGATCCCTCAAAATATCAATATCACACCACCCATGTCCAATAAAAGAGTTTATAAGGAATTATGAACAGTTACGCCCTTATCAGTTTAAACAAACACACGCATGATGATGATGATCCACACTTTGGTCACGAACACACTTGTGACAACGTGTTAGGGCACACACCCGCCCTTAATAGTTATATGAAACATGTTCATACATTTCGTATGGGACACACTCCCCACATGACAACATAATAAACCATCCCTAGTCCCGACCCATGCATACCACAGTATAAATAACACACCTTCAACTTTCATAATTTAAACCACATGAAAACATGCAATACAATATAAAATGTACGAGCAATAAAAGCAAATATCGTCAGAACTTCAGTTTAGAAATACTCACCTGGTGTCCACACTAAGCTCCTTTCTCACTTGACTCGCTGCTCTTAAACCGCACACTTACATCTCCATCCAACACGGAAGTGATAAGTCACCCTAGCATCTCACACCGAAAGTCTCTCCTACAACCTGAGACTCTCTATTCGACATAATAGGATTGTTCGAAAAGTCGACACACGCATAAAACGAACACGCATAATAGAATTACCGGATAACCCACGTCCGGAATCCGGGCCCATCCGGATACTCGCATCCGGGTTTCCTACATGTCTGGGCGTCACTCCCGGACTTCGGCCGCATCCGGGAAACTCATTCTGGATTCCTATTTTCCGGATTCACCCTAGTCCCGGATACTACCCCGTCCGGGATTACCGCCTCTGAATAACACCCTCATCCGGATTACTACCTTGTCCAGATATATCACACCTGGACTCTGGCGATTTTCGGGTTCACGCACAGACGCATCAGAATCAAAGTAAAACTTAGAAATCCCGACTGTAAACAATAGAGGTTGAGCTTAAGACCTTTAAATGTATAAACCAACAACCCTTAAACATTCCCACACGGATTAGTTGTTGAATCACACAGGAAACCTCAATCCCAACACTGGGGTTATCGATAGCAACACATTTCTCCCAAAACAGAAACCCAAACCTTCATAAATCTAAAAGAGGTTAGAGGAAATGAAACTACCTTGTTGGAGATGAAGATTTCACACTCCAAGCTTTCCAATTCCAGTCTCTATTTCACAATTCAACAAGCTCCTTCTTCACACACAAACACCTAGCCGCACCTTTTTCTGATAAGAAGAGAATGAGGGTTTTAACCCTAATCCCTACTAATTGCATTCAAGTCCCTCAACTCTCACTCTTCACACCACACCCACTAACTTCACCTATTTACAAATGAACCTGGTTATTACGATGTTCTAGGAGGTTAAAATAAAAAGTTTTAACATGAATAGATGTTTAGAAATTGTTAGAATGACTTACAAACGGGTTACTGATGTGTTTTAAATTTATACCGCAAGCGTACGGGAAAAGTAGCATACGGGTCGATCATAGGGAGACGATGGACTAACACGAACTCGTTCTAGACTATGTCCTAGCTACGGGAAATCATCGATATTTTGATTTTTCTTGAAATAAACTAAAAATAAGGATACATAAAAAAAATAAAAGCTAACGAAAATTGGGTAATGTCGTTCTCGAATTTTAGTTATAGTGAGTATTTGTTGTGTAAAATACTTTAACCCTCTATTGAGGTGAAAAAACTTTTCTAACCAAGTTACATATTTATTTTCACAATATGTGTACATTGGGAAGAAACATTATGATTTAAAACGAATATTTTTCCCAATCAACGCCCCTAACTATTTTCATGTTAGGACCGTTGTCATTTATCAATTTAGTCTTAAGTTATGATCGAACTGTCGTTCGTATCAAAACTTACAAAATTAACTAAAGACGTTTTGTAAAAATTGGTTCATCAAACATTAACTTTCGTTATATGGAAAATCAATCAATTAAAACTCAAAGTTTATTATCAAAACAATCGATCAATACCACAACGTCAATCCAAAGTGATGCTTACCCAATAAACGAAAGCTAAACCACTAAAGGAAACATAAATATAAATAAAACAATAGAATTAATCTAAGAAAACTGTAAAGATCGATCAAAGGAGTGTCACTCTCCAAAAATCGTTTCTAACCTATGAAAGCAATAAAATAAAATTAAAAAGGGATGCAAAAATTAATTAGTGCAATAATAAATACAAGGAGAAAAACATTAACAATAGATAAATATAAAAGTATGGAGAAAACGAAACATTACAACGGGTGTTGAATGTTGAATAAGAATTTGTCACGTACTATCTTCATCTTCGATCCGCCGAAACATTGCATCTTCTTCACATCTATATCGACTCAAGAAACAAATGATTACAAATAAATAAAAACCAAAACTAAACCTAAAATCTAAACTAAAGAATTTATAAGAAAAAAGAGAAAAACCTAAAACTTAACAGTTAATCCTAAACTAAAACCAAAAACTAAAACTAAAAGAAAAAAAAAAGGGAAGAAGAAGAAGAAACGGCGAACAGATGCCGTGGGAAGGAGTTGCATAAAAGATGAAGTAATGTTTAAATATGCAAAGTTTCAAAACAGTCCTTGAACTTTGATGCACTTTCAAAAACAACCCTTTTGATTTCCTTTCTTTTGTAAGCTTCATTTGCTGAATTTTATTTTTTCCAAATTGATCCAACTTTTGTCATTCTTCGCGAAGTTTGCCACCATAAAATGATTGATCAAGTGCTTTAAAATCCATATCCATCCATGCTCTCAGTTTTAATATAAAATACCTGTCAAAATGCGACGAAAACACAAAAATACCAATATAATATCCCCATTGATGATTAAAAGGAAATTAACTAAAAATATAATAAAATCTACATGCAAACAATTAAACTAGATGAAAAATGCAATTATAAACTAATATGAATGCATGCACAAAATGTACTTAACAAAATACCCACAAGCTAAACCTTTCTTGTCCCCAAGAAAGAGATTATAATTTATTATGGAATGGATGAAAAGAAGAAAAGAAAAGCAAGCAACGATCTCCACAACTATTAAAGCGAGTTAATGCACGACATCACTAGGCACAATCTAATGTTAGGCTTCCCCGAGTACAAATGCAACTTGTTACCACATGTTCAGATTGAAAATAGTAGTAGAAACACATATTTCACCGAAGAGCCAAACCGCCACAACACCAACCAAACATATCACAAAAAACGCATTTAATAGGATTATACAAACATTACCGTAGCCGCTAAGGGAAGGGAAAGATGATCTACATGGATGGAAGCTCACGGTTTCGCTCAAATCACTCACGTGTGTTTAGGGATGTGTATAGTACGCTCAACACCTACTGATACAGGGAGAATTCGAAGAATTCGAGAGATAATTAAGGGTTTTACAAATAAGTGGGAAAAAGATAAACGAACTCGAAAAGGTAAACGAGCCCAAAAGAGACTCGGAATTTGGCATTGAAGAAGAGATAAACGAAAAGCATCGAATATAAAGAAAGTTGCGAGAAAGATTGAGGAACAAATTCAAAATAACAAATAGCATCCGAAGCGGGTTACAAGTTAGTTGCATGTTTGCTAACTCACTCCCATCACTGTTTGCGTCGCATATGCATCCAATTCAACATCTAATTCAGCATGCCTCACGTGACCCTTCTTCACACCAATTCCCATTAGTTTCTCACGAGACTTTCCATATTTCTATTTCTTTATTTATTAATTAATTATAGTTATTATCTTTTAGTTATTTAATTTTAGATTAGGATTAAGTTTTAATTTTCTTATTTATCTTTATTAGTTTAGTATTTATCTTTTTAGTAATTTAGATTATAAATAGGGTTATTAGGTTCCATTGTCAATCAGTTTATTGATTAATAAAAGTTCATCTTTTTAGAGAGGATTCTCTAGTTCTTTGAGTTTTACGTTTAGTAATTCTCGTCTATCAAAAGGGTTTAGACGCTTGTCGATCCTTCCGCAAATCCCCGTTGCGTCAAGTGGTATCAGAGCAGGATTCGCCTGTCTTTTCACCATCAATGGCAGATCAACAACTCGCTACCAAAGCAGATTTGGCTGAGTCGGATGTGACCTTATCCACAACGCTCACGAACCTGACAGCAGTTGTTAATAGGCTTCAACCCAACATCGTCAACGACAACTGTCGGAGAAGAGACATGTTTGAAGGACCGGTTAGGGTTCAACACGATAGCAACCATAACCGGGTTAATCTATCGAATTCCGAATCCGAGGAGGAGGAGGACGAAGATCCGCAAGAGAAAATCGATATCGTACTCCAACGAATATTGCTTTCATCAAAGGAAGAATCTCAGCACGAAGATCTTTTTCGATCTCATTGCTCGGTGCAGAAAAAGGTATTTAACTTAGTTATCGACAACGGAAGTTGTGTGAACCTCGTGTCCGAGAAATTGGTCGACTACTTTAATCTACCCACTCAACCCCATGAAGCTCCATATTCTCTTGGGAGGGTCAAGTATGGCTTTCAAGTTAGAGTCACACAAACTTGTCGGGTACCCATCTCCATTGGCAAACACTATCGAGAAGAGGTACAATGTGATGTTCTTGATATGGACACTTACCACATTCTTTTGGGCCGACCGTGGCAATTCGATACTAACGCCACTTACATGCGTCGACACGACATCGTACTATTTCGTTAGGGCGACCAAAAGATTGCCATGAGACCGGTTGATAGCTTCGATGAAAGCGCCGACAAGAAGAGCAACGATAATAATCGTATTATGAGTTCAACTTCTTCCCTAGCCAATCAACCGCCGATTCCGGAAAACCCACCGAAAAAGGAGGAAGTCTTGTCGGACAAGATTGAAGATAAAGTCGCCAACCTCGAAAAGAGTCACACCATGAAGCATGTACCGATCCGAAAGAGTCGGCGGCAGATTTCGAATCCCCGACCAAAGAAACCGAAAGCAAGATACCGAAAGACATCCTCGAGCCAACAAAACCGTTGTCACAAGAGATCAAGGTCGATGATCCCGAAGGTGATGCTTCCACTATTCAAGCACCCACGGCTCCGGTTCAAAGTGCAATAATTCCCGGTAACGTTACTCTAATCTCTCACCCTTACGAGTTTAATAAAATATCGCTCGTATGGAAACAATCGCGACCACCTCCGTTGGATTTTAAAGACCGGTCGAAAATTTTAAATTTTGAAGACCGAGTTGTGCATCCAAGCGGTTTGACGAGACTCATGTTCTACGAGCCGAGTAAAGCTGTTTTTCAAGTGAACTCGAGGACGAGTTCTTTTCAAGTGAGGGTGACTGATACAGGGAGAATTCGAAGACTTCGAGAGATAATTAAGGGTTTTACAAATAAGTGGGAAAAGGATAAACGAACTCGAAAAGGTAAACGAGCCCAAAAGAGACTCGGAATTTGGCATCGAAGAAGAGATAAACGAAAAGCACCGATTATAAAGAAAGTTGCGAGAAAGATTGAGGAACAAATTCAAAATAACAAACAGCATCCGAAGCGGGTTACAAGTTAGTTGCATGTTTGCTAACTCACTTCAAACTCACTCCCATCACTGTTTGCGTCGCATATGCATCCAATTCAGCATGCCTCACGTGACCCTTCTTCACACCAATTCCCATTAGTTTCTCACGTGACTTTCCATATTTCTATTTCTTTATTTATTAATTAATTATAGTTATTATCTTTTAGTTATTTAATTTTAGATTAGGATTAAGTTTTAATTTTCTTATTTATCTTTATTAGTTTAGTATTTATCTTTTTAGTAATTTAGATTATAAATATGGTTATTAGGTTCCATTGTCAATCAGTTTATTGATTAATAAAAGTTCATCTTTTTAGAGAGGATTATCTAGTTCTTTGAGTTTTACGTTTCGTAATTCTCGTCTATCAAAAGGGTTTAGACGCTTGTCGATCCTTCCGCAAATTCCCGCTGCGTCAAGCCCAATCGAAAAATATGAAATGCATTCTTGACGCGTTTGAAACAATTCTCAAGTCTAAATAAATTCTATAAAAATGCATAAACCGAGGACTTTCGGGTAAGGTTACTGGTTAAGGTAAGGATTGGGTCAGGTTATCGGGATTTGAAGATTTATTCGGTTTCAATGAATTATTTTTGTGCACATAATAGTTCATTCCTACAATTTCCAACGTATCTCGCCTTATTCCATACAAAACTAATTATATAAATGCATATTATTTTTTCTTGTATTTCCCTTTTTGGCCCTTTTTTTTGCTTTTTTACGAACCCACAAGCTATGCTTGTTTATGGAGTTCTACCAACCTACAAGCTATGTTTGTGTATACTACTAAAACTAAATGCTTCAATCCATTTCCAATTTCGGAAATCGAAACTATATATGCGTTTATGGGGGTTAAGGTGTGTAAGGTGTTCAAGAAAAAGGTAAGTGTTTAGGCTCAAAATTGGGTACAAAAGGAAAATCTTTTTGTGTTTTTGTATATATAGATGGTTTTAAGAAAAGATGGCCTCTATGCAAATATTATAAAAAACTTAGACGAGAAATGAATCAAAAACCTAGAAATACACCTCGATGGGAGGTAAACACACAAGAAATAAGAAAATGGGATTGATTATTAATGTGTCAATCCAATACGGCCCAAATTCTCACAAGGTAAAGTACATCCAAGTAGTCATAAGTGTAATGTAGGGGGACGGCGATAAAAAAGTTAATCCTAAAAGTTACGTGGAATGATATGCAAAGTGGTGCATGCAAGTGACTAACTAAGGGAAAATCGTGTTTCTAAAAAAATCTTTACATAATGGTAAAAACCACAAAGTACAATAGTACACCTAATCAAAGAATTTGATGCTAAGTGAGATGTGGTTACTACGAGCTCTAAAATTGTGGAGAAACGCCAAAAAATCTTTTTTTTTAATTTTGATTTTTTTATGCAATGCGTATGCATAAATGCAAAAAAGATGCAATAAAAATGAAAAATTATGCATGATCTTTAGCTAAATGCAAAAATGCTTATATAAAAGAGAAAAGAATTTAAAAAACGGATACTCCACCCACAAGCTAAAAATGAACATTGTCCTCAATTCTTGACTACGGGTAAGAGTAAAAAAATCAATGCGGGGGAAATGACTTGACATCATGTGCATGTACCATGTATGAATTTCGGTGCAAAGTGATCAAATCCTATCATATGTCCAGTGGTGGCAACCTAACTAATTAAGCACAAGACCACAATATTTTCAATGACATCTCACAAAGGAAACAAACCCACAAGCTATTTATAAGTATATCAAAGCATAACAATCATCTAAAACGAATTAAAGCATGAAAAGAATGTACCCGATAATGACTTGCATGCTTCTTCTATCTAGAACGACTTCCATGATGAAAGTGTGGATGTTCCTTAAAGCTTGAAGCTCCTAAAATCACTTAGAATTGGAACCTGCACTAAAAGAAAAGAAAAAAAGCAATCCTAGAAACTAAAGAAAAAATATAAAATAAAAGGGATTATACAATTCCTAAAAATAAATAAATACATAAATAAATAGAACATTTTTTTTTGTTTTAAAAAAGGGATAAAAACTGAAAATAATAAAATAAAATAAAAACGTAAAGAAAAATAGATAAAAAAACATTCTGGACCAACTTCACGGGTCGGGGAGAATTTTTCACGGTCGGGGACTTTCATCAGAATTTGGACTTTGAACATTTCGCGTCCGGGGAGAATCTTTCACGGCCGGGGACTTTGGTCAGAATTTTAAACAAAAAGTAAAAACAAAAGAAAATATTTACAAGTGTTAGGGGACACTTTTGGGGGTCGGTCTTTAAGCATTTGAGCCTGAAAAACCGAAAAAAAATGTGGCAGAACTAAGAGGGGGAAAACAGAGACTCGTTTTAGGTCGCGAGTTTGACTTTGGATTAAGAATTAAACATAAGGGGGAGAATGACTCGTTTACCGTCGCGAGCTTGACGAGAAATTAAACAAAAAGAGAGAAGAGAGGGAATGGCTCGTTTAGCGTCATTAGCTTGGCGAAGTATTAAATGTACGCATCGGTATAAGTCAAAGGATTGACTTAAGCGGTTACCAATTTGTACGGGTCATGTAAACAAACAAAAGTCACACCGGATAACCGTTGTGTTTTATTATAAAACAAGTTACACAACCCATAACCGAGAATTAAATAAGGGTAAAGAAAGAAGGATCGGCGATGTCCGACTTGACATAAAAAAATACCGAATCCGAGTAAAATTAAAAATAACACGTGAGACGTATTAAACAAAATTGAGTTAGCATCACACATCACCTCTAATGGCAATGACTATCTCTATCATAGAAAAATACACGTCTTCACGGCTCGTCACCTGACACTATTAAACCTGATTAATTAAACTCCGCAAAAAGAGGTGGATTAACGGAGGAAAAAAAATCAAACACGCTAAATAGTGAATGGAGATGAAAAGAAAATGGAAAAATAGAAATGGGATAAAGACGTAGACTAGTAAGTCCAAAACAAAGTCCATATTAGCCTGATTGCCTCCCCGGCAATGGCGCCAAAAACTTGATGTGTTTTAAATTTATACCACAAGCGTACAGGAAGTGTAGCATACAGGTCGATCACAGGGAGACGATGGACTAACACGAACTCGTTCTAGACTATGTCCTAGCTACAGGAAATCATCAATATTTTGATTTTTCTTGAAATAAACTAAAAATAACGATACATAAAAAAAATAAAGGCTAACGAAAATTGGGTAATGTCGTTCTCGAATTTTAGTTATAGTGAGTATTTGTTATGTAAAATACTTTAACCCTCTATCGAGGTGAAAAAGTTTTTCTAACCAAGATACATATTTACTTTCGCAATATGTGTACATTGGGAAGAAACATTGTAATAACCGAGATTTAATTTAGTCAGTAATTGGGATTTTTTGGAAGAAATTCGAATTTAAGAAAGTTGTGTGGTCTAAGTGTAAAGAAATTAAAGTGTGGTGTTTAGTAAGAAAAGTATAAAAGGGGATGGAAAAACCCTAATATACTCATTTAACAAATTGTCTCAAGTGTGTGTATGTGTGTGCGGCTAAGAGAGAGTGCAGGAGAAAGGAGTATTGTCGATTGAAGGGGAGAAAGGAGTATTAGCAGCTGGACCTTTGGTTTTACCAGTAGAAATCTTCAGGTAACTACCAATCTGTCTTCTCCTTTAAGTTTTGTGAAATGTATTGGGCTTGTGAGCGGAAACTTGATTGTTATGGAATTTCTTGTGGTTTCCTCATTAAATTGTTTAAGAATGGTTTAAGAATAGGTTATTATGCTAATCACCGACCCATATTTGTTATTTGGAAGTGTTGGGGGGATTTAGGGCGAGAGGTGCTTAATCCCATGCGTTTTGTAAAAATCGCCGCGTCCGGAAACCCCCCCCCCCTCGTCATGATAGTGTCCGGATGAGTCTATTGTCCGGGTAAGTTGTGGTGGTAGTTTCCGGTAGTTTAACCGGAAACCCTTGAGAATCCGGGAGTATCCGGAATGTCCATCCGGAGAGTTCGTTTGACCACTAATTTCTAGTATCCAGGTAGAAACGTCCGGATAGTTCAGAACGTCCGGATAGTTCAGACTGTCCGGATAGTTTTGGTTGTCCGGATAAATCTTCCGGAAAGTGTCTGTGTGATCCTGTAGTGTAGTCTGTTAGTCCGAGGTATTAACCGTGTGAGAGTGTAGTCCAATCAAGTGACTTATCACTGTAGTGTGTATCCTTATAGGTGCAGTTGAAGGGAGAATCAATCTAGTAAGAGGATTAAACAGGACGACAGGTGAGTTTTTCTGATCCTAAAACCTTTTTCAAATGTGGAACTTTATGCATGTTTACAATGGTAAATGCTCGTACTATTTTTAAACCATGCATGAAAAGTGTGATTTAATATGTGTGCTTTTCAACTGCTTCTATTTCAAGGCGAGTAGTAAGTGTGTGACAATATGTGTGATTTAAATGTGTGTGACCATGCTCTGGCTTTGGTGTGAAATGGGGGGGTGTCCCATAATAATTATATATGAATTTGTTTCATATATGGGCGGTGTGTGCCCAATTGCGCTGTCACGGTGTGTGCCCAATTGCGCTGTCACGGTGTGTGTGACTATAGCGTGTGTGCTCTATTGCGCTGTCACGGTGTGTGTGACTATAGCGTGTGCCAGTAGCATGTGTCAATGTGTGCATATCATCTTAGTGTGCTTGTTATGATTGGTATAAATGCTTTCATAACTGGTTTTATAAACTGAAATATTTTGGTGTGACTTGGTGTGGAGAGAACTCACTAGACCTCATGGTCTAACCCCCGCTTTTCAAAACTAAAACCTTTTCCAAGTAAGCAGGTAGTCGAGAGCACGTTTAGAGGTTTGGCAAGACGTGGGTCGGAGCTTGCGTTTAGAAGGAGTAGAAGAACTTCCTTTTATGTCTAGTTAGATTTCTCAGCTGTATTTAGGGTTATTTCCACGAACCCTGTATTGTAAATCTGGATAGTGTGACTATGTTGAGCCGTTTTTGGCGTTATGAATTAAAGAGGTAGCTCCTAGCTTTTATTTCCAGAATTGGGCTGTTACAAACATTATGATTTAAAACAAATATTTTTCCCAATCAACGCCCCTAACTATTTTCATGTTAGGACCGTTGTCATTGATCAATTTAGTCTTAAATTATGATCCAACTTTTGTCATTCTTCGTGAAGTTTGCCCACCATAAAATGATTGATCAAATGCTTTAAAATCCATATCCATCAATGCTCTCAGTTTTAATATAAAATATATGTCAAAATGCAACGAAAACACAAAAATACCAATATAATATCCCCATTGATGATTAAAAGGAAATTAACTAAAAATATAATAAAATCTACATGCAAACAATTAAACTATATGCAAAATGCAATTATAAACTACTATGAATGCATGCACAAAATGCACTAACAGTTTCTAATAAAACCCCGAAATATGGTTAATAATGGTGAAGAGACGATGAAGAAGATGAAGATGTTGAGTTTCCACCCACAAAATTGAATATTTAGCTCCTAAGCTTCTAAATGCACTTGAAGATTTCGATTTGGTGAGATAGGAGGTTTGGACCGAGTTGGAAGAGAGAAGAGAAGGGTTGGTGAAAAGAACAAATGAATTTAGAAGTTGGAAATCGGGTTTTATGTTAATCAGATCTGAACCGGACTAGGTCCATTCTATCCCGACTGGACCATTCTTCCATAGATCAACATATGGCTGTCTTGCTTGACTGGAACAATTCAGGAAGGGCAACAAAATGTTAATCTCATCCATTTTCTAATAAAGCTATAATAAATGTTAAAAAAACGCACACATATAACTTGGAATTTTACTTGCTTAAAATTTCCCAACATTTACAAAACTATTTAACTTAATATTTAATGAAAAATATTAATTAATTAGGATATGTGAGGTAGACCAATCTTATTGTTATTCATATTATATGTAAGACCATCCACACACCTGCAAGACCTTACTCCTTTTACAAGTGTCACATCAGCTTTGCAATAACGCTTTTCACACACATGCAAGACCAAACTTCTTTCTAAACTAATAAATTATAATATAAATAATATAGATAATTATAATATAACTAATAAATTAATTATAAAATATAGATAAATAAATTGTGTACGTTTATCTATTAGTATTTGTATTTTCGTAATTTTATATTAATGTACTTTTAATTTAGCAGTTTAAATAAAAAACATTGCATGAAAGTATCATTTTTTTTAAATAAAGCGTGGGTAAGAAATTTTAATATAAATATTAAAAAAATAATGTTCAAATAAACTAATAAATGAATTAAACATATTAATAATAACTAATATTTAAACAAACAAACAAACTAATAAAATTAAAAAATGATTTTGTTTAATATTTAATTGTTGAAAGGCTTTGCTAATTGTGCAAGATGTTGGTAGTCTTGCAAGGTCTTGCAAGACACATGGCATGCCATGTCATCTTGCAAGACGCGTGTGGATGCTCTAATGGTTACATTTAAAATCATAGATTGATGTAGATTTTTTTCTAAAATTTGTTTTAACAAATTCAAATTTATAATATATATAATAATCAATTTAAAATTCTTTTAATTAACATATTATATTATTTAACTTTTCCTTACCATCTTGTTTGTAGTAATTAACAAATTATATTATTAGAAATTTGTTTTAATTATATTATTAGATATTTGAATTATATATAAAATATTCGTAATTGATAATTTTTTTAAGATGCTCTTTTTAGTCATTTAACATGCATATAAACTAATTTTTAACAAATATAACTTCTCATCAGTTAGTTTATCAGATAGTTTGCCAAACATAGCCTTAAACTCACAGACAAACATCTGTATATAAGATTTCAATTATTTAAATAAGAATATGTAAAAACGGATTTAGTGTTCTAAAAGATATGGTATGAATTGAACAATAAATAAAGTTTAATATTTATGATAAAAGTGCTACTAAATTGTATCCATTGTTGTTTCTTTTGGAAAAGGGGAATTACAATAATTTGTGAGATATATTATTATATTTATTTAGATAAGTACTAATTTTTTTTGGGGTGAACTAACTGCTGTAATTTATTTAGTGCCACTTTTAGGAATTTGTTTTAAAGAACATAATTTGTCAAGTTATCAAATTTTGTAACTTATTATAACATATGTGAATAATAAAAATATTGTAAAATATCTCAATCCCAAAGCAACAAACTAGTCTAATAATCTTCAAATCAACTTAAAACCGCGATAAAAATCATTAACCCAAAACATAAGGTTTATTAAAAGCTCACGCACCACATTTTCGATCCATGTAGGATGATTTGACAGTTGTTACAACCCTCATCGCACTTAAATGAGTTCACAATTTCTACTTTCCAACAGTATGAGATATCAAATAAGTTGTCACAACTTACTTCAATTTTAACATTTTAATTTAAGTTCGTGTTCCTACTAGTTATCTGGATATAGATTAAATAGTCTTTCGATGAATAGGACCCAACAATCAAGCGTACCTAACATTTTTTTTGTTGATTCCGTGATGTAAGATTTAGGGGCCGTTTACAAAACGTTTACTCGTGTAAGTGTTTACCAAGTCACATTAGTTTACCGGATGAATATGGCAATGACTAATAATCTTACCCGGTAAAAGCGAAAGCAAAGACCTAGAGTCGAAAGCAAGGACCGAGAGTCTTACCCGGTAAGTAAGTGCGGCGGCTCTTACCACGGTTAGCGCTTACCGGCTAAATTGTTGCATACGATGTCATTTTGGTGGACTAAAATCTTACCCGGGAAGTAAGTGATAGTGTTGAATTTTACCAGTAAACACTTATCCGGGTAAGTGATTAGGTAAACGGCCCTTATCTTAGATGTTAATGTTATTGAATAATAATTAGGGGAGGTATCCGTTGCAAACCAGTCAGTTTGTGCAAACTATACAAACCAATCTTAGTCGTTGATCAAGTCTAATAAATATCTGATTTTATTATGTTTCCTAATCTAAAGTCATGATCATAATGAATGAATCTTATCATCTTCCATATATATCTCAGTCTTAATTAATGAATCATAATGATTATCCATAAATACATCCATTGTTTCCTAATATAGTGGTTTGTATAGTTTGCACAAACTGACTGGTTTGCAACGGATACCTCCCTATAATAATTAATTTATTAAATACTTTTTATTTAACAACTATTTATATGTTTTGTTGTTTTAATGAATAACTATATTTTATTGAAAAAAAAGTATTTCCAAATAATTATAAAGTTAGCATAGATATTTTTTAATATTTCATGCGAATAAAAAGCTATTGCCATATTACAAAAAAGTAATACCCATTCAACTAAAATGGTCAATTTTTTATTTCAAGAAAAGGATGATAAATATCTCTTTGACCATCATAAAATGAAATCAATATATAATAAAATTAACAATGGAAAATTGAAATTTAAAGTTAGATGATGTGTTTTTCTTAGACGTAAAATTGTGTCTTTTTATCACTATGCCTTTACAATTGATGCAATTCTACACCGATATATATTATTTACAATGAAAGCATTTATCATAACCCTCAGTATTATCATAGTTTTCTCTTATAATGAATAATAAGTCTAGATTCGTTTTTCAGTATTCTTTATATTTTACCATCATCCCAAAAATATTTATAACGTCCCTCATTTTAATTTTTTTATGAGACAAATGCAACATGGATATTGATTGACGACATTTTTTATAGCAAACTAGGCAATAACACCGCGCCTTGCGCGGTGAATACAAATATTATTATAAAGATTAATATATTTTACTAAAAAATTGATTTATAAGCAATTGTTATCTTACTAAAAGACAAAAAAATACATAATTTATTAAAATAAGTATTGTTAGCTTACACAAAAAAATGTAAATAAGCAAAAATATATTTTCGATTTATAAGCATTGTTGGCTTAATAAAAAAATAAGTATTAATTTATAATGATTGTTATCTATCTTAATAAAATAAATTCATATAATATTTCACTCATTTAACCTTACAAAGTAAAATAAATAAATAAATAAACTCATTAATAATAATAAAATAATCATCGTTATCAAATAGTGATTATACTTTTAAAAAATATGTGAACGTTGAATTTATTAAATTATGCATTGATTAAATAAATAAATACTTTAATTTAAAATCAATAATAAAATATAGAAAATGAAAAAGTGAAGACATTCAATGCTACATTTTCTATTTGATTTTTTTAAAATCTCACAAAATTTAAAGCCTCAGGTGACCTCTCCTTAACTCACTCTCTCACATTCTTTTATATATATATATATATATATATATATATATATATATATATATATATATTGATTGTAGGCTTAATAAAAAATAAGTATTAATTTATAATGATTGTTACCTATCTTAATAAAATAAATTCATATAATATTTCACTCATTTAACTTTACAAAATAAAATAAATAAAAAAATAAACTCATTAATAATAAAAAAAATAATCATCATTATCAAATAGTGATTATAAGCTTAAAAAATATGTGAATGTTGAATTTATTAAATTATGGGTTGATTAAATAAATAAATACTTTAATTTAAAATCAATAATAAAATATAGAAAATGAAAAGGTGAAAACATTCAATGCTACATTTTCTATTTAAAAAAATTTCAAAAATCTCACAAAATTTTAAAGCCTAAATGGTGGCCTCTCCTTAACTCACTCTCTCACATTCTCTTTTATATATATGTAACCTATTAAAATAAGTATTGTTAGCTTACACAAAAAAATGTAAATAAGCAAAAATATATTTTTGATTTATAAGCATTGTTGGTTTAATAAAAATATAAGTATTGATTTATAATGATTGTTATCTATCTTAATAAAATAAATTCATTTAATATTTCACTCATTTAACCTTACAACGTAAAATAAATAAATAAAAAATATATTTTATTAAATAAGTTGTGATTTATAAGTACCGTTAGGTTATCCATAAAAGTGAAAATAAATAAAAACATATAACATTAAAAATATTTTTGATTTATAAGCATTGTTAGCCTACTAAAAGATAAAAAAATATAACCTATTAAAATAAGTATTGTTAGCTTACACAAAAAAATGTAAATAAGCAAAAATATATTTTTGATTTATAAGCATTGTTGGCTTAATAAAAAAATAAGTATTGATTTATAATGATGGGAATTTAATTAAAATATCCAAAGTTTGACTTTGAATTACCAAAATACCCATTTTTTCAACTTTTGCAAAAATACCCAAAAATCTCGCGATATATCATGCGATCTACGGGATAGGGTGTGAATTTTGGTGGCTTTTGATTTGAAATGTTACACTTTCAACCCCTATACTTATTTACTTACTTTACTTTATACCTTTTACTTTCCTAATTTTAATTTTACACTTTCATCATATTAACACATATAATCGTTTATTAACTAAAATACGTTAAAAAATACGTTTTAATTTTAACAAGTTACACCATTATAATCGTCTATTCGATACGTTCGAAATGAGCCCAATATTGAATATTTTTTTATTTAATTATTTTATTATATATCATATATACTACATAAAAAATATTTTTAATATTTACAATTCATTTCGAAGGTATCGACGAGACGATATTAATGGTGTAACTTGTTAAAATTAAAAAGCATTTTTAACGTATTTTAGTTAATAATTGATTAAATCGTCAAATTATTTGGATTATACGTCTCGCTGCATTGCAGCGGGTAAATAACTAGTGTGTGTATATATATATATATATAGTCCTACTAAATTGTAAACCATCATTTTCGTGTAAACCGTCGATTTCATAGATTTTTTTGATGAATTTTTTTTATGGAATTGTTTATTTTGATGAAATTGTTTCATATCATTCATTTCTTGATGAATTTTTTTATTAAATTTGTAGTTTCATAGGTTTTTTTAATTTTTATGAAACTGTTTCATATATTTTCGTTTTCACCTATGAAACTACAAATTTCATAAAAAAAAAATCATCAAGAAATGAATGATATGAAATAATTTAATCAAAACAAACAATTCCATAAAAAAATTCACCAAAAAACATATGAAATCGAGGGTTTACACGGTTTACACGAAAATGATGGTTTACAATTTATTATCCCTATATATATATATATATATATATATATATATATATATATATATATCGAACTCCTTAACATATTTTAACGTAATTATGTATGTTAATGTGATATGTTAAAACGTATTTTTTAACATATTTTAGTTAATATATGATTATTATGTTAATGCGATAAGAGTGTAAAACAAAGAGACGATTATAATGGTGTAATTTTGTAACAACCCAAAATCCTAGTGAGTCTTGGAGTTTGGTGGTCAAAATAAAAGAAACGAAAGTTAAGTTAAGGGACCATTTCTGTCATTTGATGAAGGTATATAAGTGCACAAACTTCTAAGGCAGCCTCCATACTCTAAAATCAGTATTTTGGTGTGAGGTTGGCAACTAAGAGAGAAAAGGGAGAAGAAAGAGGTTTTTGGAAAGAAATCAAGAGAGTGAAAAATCATAGAGGAATCAAAGAAGAAAATCAGTAAGGTGACTCTTATTCCTTGTTAATTCTCGTGTTCGATCTCTACTGGTTTGGATTCTTGAGATTTATTGTGGTGATTCATTGAGTTTTCACCTCTTTTCCTTCAAAATGGGGTTTAAGGGTTTTTGTCTTGTTAAACCGATTTAGAAGTTTATAAACGGATTAAGTGAGTATTTGAGGTTGGTGGATGAACCCTTGTATATATCTAATCGACTTAATGGCGAAAATCGGAGTATAAATCAGTTTTAGACTTGTTAAGTTCGAACAACCGTGTTTTCCGGACACCAGTGTTCGGTGGTGTCTGGATAAGTTGCAAGTGTCCGGGTAAGTGCCCCATGAGGATGTCCGGGTGTTTCTTGGTATCCGGGTAGTTTTGCCCGGATAAGTCTAGCGTCCGGAAAAGTGTTGTGTCCGGAAAAGTGTTGTGTCCGGGAAGGGGTATCCGGACAGTAGGGCTGAGCTATTTTTCTGATGTGGATCTATTGCCTTAGGTGTTCTGTGGGTGTAGCTTGAAGGTGTTTAGGAAGTGCATTGTACGTCAATCAAGGTGAGTTCCCTAAACCCTTTTTACGGCTTAAAATATTAAACGTTTTCTTTACTGATTATGGTTCTTAAAGCGCATGAAATGTTTACAACTGAAATGCATGTTTCTTACGCACGTACTTTTATGTCGAATGAAAGCTTGATATGATGAAATGAGATAGAAGGACTTTTAAAGATTATATTTTCATGCCTATGAAATGTGTATGCATGTTATGTGATGTCGGTCTGCACTGTGGAATCAGAGAGCCTCGGGATCCGATGATCCCTTGGATGCGTATGACGAGACGGTAGGTTGGAATTTGTTTCCCTCCTAACCGGGTATCGGGGAGTCTGCCTGGGCCCCGATACGAGAGGGCTAAAGGGGAGTCTGCTTGGGCCCCGATCGCGGATGTTTATGTGATTCCCTATACAGTGCAGTACCATATGTGTGATAGTTCATGAATTATTCTAAAATGATTTCTGGTGGTTCATACATGTTGTTTTACGGAGGGAATTCACTAGACCTTTTGGTCTAACCCTCGCATTTTCAAAACTAAACCATTTTCAGGTAAGTGTTCCGCGAGTTCCTCGGGGAAGAAATAGGAGAGGCATGGCATACTTGGAGATTAGAGCGACTCGAAGACTTAGACTAATGACATAGTTAGAGCTCGGCTGTGGATTTTGTAGACTTCCGTTGTCATTTTGTTAAGCTCATTTATTGATGTATTGAACAAGTTAAATTTTGTAATGTAAAACGCTCAGTTTCTACGATTTTAATGCATGCCAAGTTTAGGGGCGTTACAAGTGGTATCAGAGCCTTAGTTTAAGGGATTTAGGTTGCCTTTAGGGCCTAAACTTAAACTGTAAGACGAAGAACACAGCCGAGACATAGGATTGCCTCTAGGAACGGTCACTATAATTGCGTTTAAGAATAAGGTGCCAAGGACAAACGTGTAAGGTAAGTTTGGGATTGCACCTGGCCAGTGCAATTGTGAACTTACAGGTACATGTGCGTGCTTACATTACCTTATATAGCATTTTGTGATGTCATCTCTAGCAAAGGTTAATGTTGATCCAAACCCTCAGTGATTTGATAATGACCCTCTCTTAAATACTTAGTGAAAATTGTAAGTAAACAATATGTATCAGAGTTTCACTATCGCTGATAAGTACTAAGATCTTACAGTACCGCTGATAGGAACTCTCGCTCTTTTAAATTAAACATTCAGCGAACACTGTTCATCATTAATGCTCTGAGTCTGTTCAGTCATTATAATGATCGCTGATAAGTTAGTTGTTTACTTATGATCCCTGAAGACAAGTTTCACGTCAACAAAGGTTCTACGTTGAAGTCGAAGATCAAGCTCAAGAACCAGCGACAAGTCTCCTAATGAACTGATGCGGATCAGCGAAGACTCAGATTTGTCCACTCAACGTGAAGTATCAAGTACAAGACTTCAGCTATCGCTGAACTTTATCATCTGCTGAATAGTAAATGATAATCGCTGAATCAACGAAAGCTGATCATGAAGTCCTCCGTACAAAGTACTTTTGTCTCAACCACCCAAAGTACGATTTCAAGTCGATATGTCTGTTTATCAGCTTTTCGAAATGATCCTTGTACTTAGATTGTGACGATTGGATAGCTAACCTCATCTCCAGCCATTCAGAGAGACCATACCTTTTTACAGTGTCAGCGCGAAAGGTTTCAGATTTTCCATCTTCTCTGAAAAGTTTGATGTCAACAATAGGTACTCCGATAGAGGTTCTTCCAGAGATGAATACCTTGTTGATCTTCGCTGGACGATATCTGAAGTGATTTTTCTCTTTACACCAGATCAGGGTGGTCTGAGAAACTTCAGTTTTCTTTTCCACGATCTTCTCGGCTTCTTCCCAAAGCTTTCGTTGGATTTGAATGGGAACACGTTTCAGCTTGGGGTCTTTGACAGATTCTTGAGTAAGCTTGATGGCGTATTCTCTGTCTTTCTCTTCAGCTTCCTTTCTTTCAGCGATGAGGCGTTCAGCTCCGAGGTGTTCCTTGTATTCAGCTTTTGAAATTCTGAACTTAGGAGGAACTGAAGGCAGTTGATCACGCCTTAGAATGATTCGCTGATCCTCGAATCGCTTTATTATTTCCTCTTTTCTCTTTTGATCCTCTTCACTCAGCTTTTGAGGAGCTGAGGAAGGTCTGTTTCTGTGCGAGAGAGGTTGTTCTTCTGGTTCATCAGTCTCAGAGATCAAATCTAAGACTGGTATTATTTCATCAGCAGCAACTGGCTTTATTTGTGTAGTCGCAGTAGTAGAACCTTCAGCGACATCCTCAAACAGGGGAGAGGACTAGCTGAAACACAGCGATCTTACAAATAAGAACATGGGTAGAAGAACTTAGGTAGAAAGAGAAAGATAAATATGTTCAGGTGTAGGCTAGGGAAGTAGAACTTGTAGTGTGGAGGAGGGATGGAGTAAGAGATGTTTAGTGTACCTGACAAACCGGCTTTTCAAGCAAGATCATCAGATTGTCATCTTCAGCGACACTTTTGCCTTTGCCTTTCTCAGCGCCAGAGGCTGAGGGCTTTGTCTTTGTCTGCTCCCCTGTTGGTTCAATTATTGAAATTCCCTTAAGAGCTTTGATCCTTGGGGCAGGTTTGACGATAAAGAAATCATCGTCATCTTCGTCATCATCATCATCATTCTTCTTTGGAGAAGAAGATGGTTCATCATCAGCGATGTCGACGGCTTCATCATCTTCTGCTTCGGATTCTTCAGCGTCTTCTTCGAGTTGCTCCCCCTCAGATACAGAGGCGAGCTTCTCGGTTCCCTCAGGGTTTTCATCTCCTTGAGGTCCAGCGATAAGATCTTCATTCTTCTCTCCCCTGATAGATTCATCATGGGAAAGGTCTTCAGCGCTCTTTTCAAGATCCTCAACGCTCTTCTCAGCGGTATGTTCCGCGCTCTGAAGAGAAATATCTTAGATCAGAGAGAGTTTCATTCTTACCAGAAACACACATTATATAGACAATGGTTCTCTTGCAAAACCCCCTAGATTTTCCAGAGACAACTTCAACTTATGGAAAAATAGGATGATGCTCTTCTTAGAAGGTGTAGACCCTACTATGACTTACTATCTTGAAAACGGCCCACACATCCCTGTAACAATTGATCCTTTAGTTCCAGCCACTGCAACTAGAGCTGCTATTCCAGAAAGGCTGATTCCAAAGGAAATACACATGTGGACCGATGAAGATAAGAAGAAAGTGGCTATAGATACAAAAGCCAGATCCATACTATCCATGGCCCTTCCTGACGAAGTCTACCATTCCGTCATGAACCTGAAGTCATCAAAAGCCATGTGGGACACAATATGTGTTCAGTATGAAGGAACGTCTGAAGTCCAGGACTCAAGAAAGATCAACCTGGTAAGACAATACGAAAGCTTCATTTCTGGTAAGAATGAAACTCTCTCTGAAGTTCACCAACGTTTTAATTGCTTAATTATAGATCTAAAAACTGTTGGTAAGGAATATTCTAACTTTGAAGTGCTGACAAAGTTTCTAGAATGTTTACCTGAAAGCTGGGACAATTATTCAATGTGTCTCAAGCTGTCAAAGGATCTTAAATCAATGACCCTTTCAACCTTATATGGTACATTGCTGAATCATGAGCAATCTAGCCATCTTAAGAAGAATCTTGTAAAAGATTCCAAAAGCACTCACGTTGCTTTAATCTCAGAAGAACCTTCTACTCAGCGACCCTCGGTCACTATCACTGAGTTAGAAAGTAACTCTGAAAGGTCATCAGACTCTGATTCTTCAGATGATGATGAATCCTTGGCTCTCCTAACTAAAAAGTTCAGGAGATTCGCCAAGAAGAAAATGTTTAGAAAGAACAAACCTCTTTCCATAACTGACAAGCCTAAATCATCAGCTTTTGTTGATAAGGCTACTGCTACTTGTTTCAACTGCGAAAAGACAGGTCATTTCGCTAATGAGTGCAGGTCAAAGAAAGTCATGAGACCTTCAGCTTTCTCAAAGAAAAACTTTGTTCCAAGGAATAAAGATGACAAATACTCAAAACTGAAGGAGAAGTATGCAAAGCTGAAAAGTTTTAAGAAGAAAGGAAAAGGCCTGATGGCTGACTATGATTGGGCTGCTTCTGATGAAGAAGCATCATCATCTGACTCTGAAGATGATGAAGCAAATCAATGTCTCATGGCCAAGATTGAAGAAGAGGAAGAAAGTTCAGACATTCCCTCCACTTCAACATCTGCCATTCAGGTATCACCTTCTTTCTTTACCAATATTGCAAATATTAATGAAGCTGATAGTCTCCGTAAGATCGATCTCTTGACTAGAAGTTTATACGAAGCCATGAACGGCAAAGCTGTGGTTGAAAACCAAAATCTTGATCTCGCTGAAAAGCTTAAAAACTGCTACCTTCAAATAGAAAAGCTTTCTAAAATTGAAGATGATTTTAAAGATCAAGTCTATTTAAATCAGCTAGTCAAAATCGAACGAGCAGAAGCTATCGCTGCATTAAAAGCTGAACAAGCTACTGTTGAAGGATGGTGTAATTCCTCAACAAAGATCACTGAGATAATTAAGGCTCAGATTCCTCTGAGTGATAAACGTGGTCTGGGTTATAAATATGATACTCCAAAACCAACCACTGAACGTTCAATGCTTAAATTTGGAACGTTCGTATCCTCAGTCGCTGACACTTCATCATCTCAGTGCTCCTCGTCCATTACACCAATCCCTGAGGAAACTCCTACCTCCTCAAAAGGTAAGGAGAAAATGGTTTATTCAAAACCTACCTCTGTCTCTAAAGACAAAGGTAAAGGAATTGTCATTTATCAAAATCCTCAGAAGGGTACCTTAGTACCAAAGCTGAATGCTTCTAAAGCCTCAATGACCAACCCCTCTGGATCTAGAAAGCTGATCTCTGGATCTATTCAGCGATCTACTCCTAGACTCAGAGTGGATGTCCTTGGTAAGAAATCTGAAGAACTGAATGTTCGTCCCATTTCTAAAGCCAATAGCTTACTTGGTGCTGGTACTTCTAATTCTAAATTAAAAGCTCAACATACAAGTGGTCCTAGAACTATTTTTAGTTATAGGAAATGTTATCACTGTGGACTTACCGATCATATTGCTAGTAAGTGCCCCACAGCCACCAAAGCTGAAAAAAATAGCTAAGGTGAAGATTGCCCCCAAGGCAAAGAAGACCAACCCCGATGCAAATCAGGTCAAGGTGACTCCTACCACTGAAGTTAAGAAATTAACCAAAGTGAAGAAAGACAAAGCTGAATCTTCAAATGCTGCGAAGACCGCTGAACCTTCTATTCCAACTAGCTCCACTGACAAACGTGTATACATGGTTAAGTGGGTACCCAAGCAAAACTAATCTTCCTTTGTGAATGCAGGTTAAGAAGGGTATCTGGTATCTCGATAGCGGATGCTCTAGACACATGACTGGAAAGAAAAACTTGCTCGCTGAATACAAGGAAGAGAAGGGTCCCTCTGTGACTTTCGGTGGAAATGGAAAAGGACACACCCGAGGGTATGGTGTATTTTCAAATGGTACAACCTCCTTCAGAAGAGTCGCATATGTTGAAGGGCTGAAGCATAATCTTCTAAGCATCAGTCAGCTTTGCGACATGGATAACAAAGTGATTTTCACTAAGGAATCCTGCTTTGTCTCTGACAAAAAGGAGAAGATAGCTCTCAGCGGTTATCGTTTGGAAAATGTTTATGTAATAAACATGGACTCAACAACCACTGAGAACTCCTGTTTCTTCTCAAAGGCATCTTCTGATGTTAACTGGCTATGGCACAAGAGGCTCTCGCATCTAAATTTCAAGACACTGAATACTCTTTCCTCCAAAGAGTTAGTTACTGGTCTACCTCAGCATTCATACGCCAAAGAGTCTTTATGTTCAGCGTGTGAAAAAGGGAAGCAGACCAAGGCAAGCTTCAAGTCAAAGCAAGTCTCTTCAGTGTCACCTCCTCTACAACTACTCCATATGGATTTGTTTGGCCCTGTTAACAAACAATCCATCGCTGGAAAGAAATATACGCTGGTCATAGTTGATGAATTCTCTCGTTACACATGGGTAATGTTTCTGCGTTCTAAGAGTGACACCCCTGAAGAACTCATCACCTTTGTTCGAAAGATGGAAACTCTGAACAATATGACTGTTCGCTCAATAAGGAGTGATCATGAAACTGAATTCAAAAACAGTTCTCTTGATTCCTTCCTTGAAAGTAAGGGTATTTCTCACAACTTTTCGTCAGTGAGAACACCGCAACAAAATGGAGTAGCTGAAAGAAGAAATAGAACAATTATTGAAGCTGCACGTTCAATGCTCAACGATTCTCACCTGCCTACTCAGTTTTGGGCAGAAGCTGTCAACACTGCTTGCTTTACGCAAAACAGGTCGCTGATAGTTAAAAGATTCAAAAAGACAGCCTATGAACTCTTTCATGGGAGAAAGCCTTCAATCAACTTTCTTCACGTCTTTGGATGTCAGTGTTTCATACTGAACAACAGAGATGCCCTTGGAAAGTTTGATCCTAAGGCTAATGATGGAATCTTTCTTGGATACTCCTCAGTCTCCAAAGCCTTCAGAGTCTTCAACCGTAGAAGACAATCTGTAGAAGAAACTATTCACGTCACGTTTGACGAATCCCGTTCAGCGAACTCTAAACCGTCCGCTGATACTGAAGAACTGAATCAATGGATGTTTTCTCATCTTGGTGATTCAGAAGAAGTTCCCACTCCTCATGCTCAAACCGTAGAAAATGATGGTCCTACTATCATTCCAGATATGCAGAATAGTGAAGCTGAAACATCTTGGGTCTCAGTTGTGCCTATAAACACAATACCTGCAGTTGATCCAAATGTCTCAGAAATTCCGTCTATTTCTCAGCAATCAGTGAATGAAGTGACAAATGCAAACATTCCTCTCTTAGCTGATAATCCAGAAGTAGCTGAAGCCTCATCTTCAGTTTCTCCAGTTCAGACTGAATCAGCGACGTATGCTCCGGCTCAGCGATGGACTGTAAATCACCCAATCGATCAAATTCTTGGTGATCCTAACGCTGGTATTCAGACTCGTAGAAGTGCAGGTAATATTTGTTTATTTGTTAACTTTATTTCTCTAACTGAACCAAAGAAAATAGATGATGCCCTCAGAGATCCAAACTGGGTCAGCGCTATGCAAGAAGAGCTGACTGAATTCGAAAGAAACAAAGTTTGGAAACTCGTTCGTAGACCAACTGACAAAACGGTGATAGGCACTAAATGGGTCTATCGAAACAAGTTGGACGAACATGGTACTGTAACTCGCAACAAAGCTCGTCTTGTTGCTCAGGGATACAGACAAGAGGAAGGCATAGATTATGACGAAACTTTTGCTCCAGTAGCAAGACTCGAATCTATTCGTCTTTTCTTAGCATATGCTGTACACAAAAACTTCACTGTACATCAGATGGATGTTAAGTCAGCGTTTCTAAATGGAAAGCTGAATGAAGAAGTGTATGTGGAACAACCTCCAGGATTCTAAGATCCTAAGCGTCCAGGTTATGTTTATAAACTGGACAAGGCACTTTATGGCTTAAAGCAAGCTCCTCGTGCATGGTATGATACTCTCTCTACTTATCTCCATATTGAACAATTTGAGAGAGGTGAGATTGACAAAACTCTATTTTTTAGAAAAGTGAAAGGTCATATCATTTTAGTTCAAATATATGTTGATGACATTATATTTGGTTCTACTAACCCTGAGCTTTGTACTCGTTTTGCTGATAGAATGAAAGATGAGTAAAAAATGAGCATGATGGGTGAACTAACATATTTCCTTGGTCTTCAGATTAAGCAAACTGAAAAAGGAACTTTCATTAATCAGGAAAAATATGTTAAAGATATGCTGAAGAAATTCGACTTAACTGAAAGTTCAGCTATGAAAACCCCTATGGCACCACCGCTGACACTTGATAAGGACACAAAGGGTGCTCCTGTCAATGTCACGCTGTACCGTGGGATGATCGGCTCACTATTGTATCTTACAGCTAGCCGACCCGATATTATGTTTGCAACATGCTTGTGTGCACGATATCAAGCTGAACCTAAGATATCTCATATGAAAGCTGTAAAGCGAATCTTTCGATATCTTAAGGGTACAGCGAATCTAGGTCTTTGGTATCCCAAAGACTCAGGATTCGATCTAACCGCCTATTCAGACAGTGATTTTGCAGGTTGCAAAATGGATAGGAAAAGCACCACAGGAGGATGTCAGCTCCTGGGTGGAAAGCTGGTAAGTTGGACAAGTAAGAAGCAAAACTCAGTGTCCACTTCCACAGCTGAAGCTGAATATGTAGCCGCTGGAAGCTGTTGTTCTCAGGTCTTGTGGATGAGAAATCAGGTACTAGACTATGATCTTCAGCTCTCCAAAATTCCAATCTATTGCGACAACACTAGTGCCATCGCTATAGCAAACAATCCAGTGCTACACTCAAAGACAAAACACATAGAAATCAGATATCATTTTATCAGAGATCATGTGATGAATGGTGATATAGAACTTCATTTTATCCCAACTGATTATCAGTTAGCTGATTTATTTACCAAACCTCTTGATGAGACAAGATTCAACTTTCTCATCAGCGAGCTTGGAATGCTGAACTTTGAAGGGTAAAATCTTCAGCGGTTCACATTAGATCAGCGATAGGATAAAATCAACTCGTATAACCTATTCAATCATCTTCTCTCTGAATAAACTTGGTTAAACTGATATCCAGGTATGTTTTCTCTCTCTGACAAACGCATGAAAATGCAAGATTTCAAAAACAAATGCATCGCTGAATATCTCTTCCTTAACAGCGATATTTTGAAAGTTCTTAAAACCTTCACTGATATCTTCTATTCAGTGCTTCATGTTTTTCAAAAGAGTCCCTGAGCTTTCAAAACCTCAGAGACATCCTAAAAGAATGTGAAAGGACAGTTGTGACGTCATTGCAACGGATAACACCAGGCACGACTTCTTTCTGACACACGTTTGCACGTTTCGTTCAAACTTCCAATCAAATGCAAACACGTGTCCGTGTCATGATGAAAACCTTTTCCCGCTCAAGGTTTTCTCTCTCTAAAACTCCCTATATAAACAACTCTTGGTTTATATTTGTCTTTTACGCGAACAATCTTTCTCCGCAAGAAAAGAATTGTTGTTGCATTTGTGCTCTCAAATCTTCAAAGAACTGTTCATCATCTTCTTCATCAAAACATCAAGGTTAATATGTTCTTATTTTTTTCAAATACAGATAACTTGTTTCTGATCTTATCATTGTTTTAAACAAGATCAAACAAAAGAACTTAAAAATAAAATCATTTTCTTCCATGGTTTTATGAACACAACCATTTCATGGTTGTTCTTCAAGTTTTAAATCTAAATCTTAAACTTGTTCTTCATTCGTATCCAGTTTTTTTTGAAACTGGAATACAAGAATTTATGGGTTTTACATTTCGTTTCAAAATCATGAAAAACCCTAATCTTCATTAAGACATTTTTGTCTGATTGAAATGGACAAAATTCGAACCATCTTAATGGAAATTCTTTCCATGCTAAGACAATTCTTATTTGTTAACATCTTTGGTTGAACTGATAATACAGAGAAATGGCATCTTCAAAGATCAATGTTACCGCTGAGTCCATCTCCGCTGACTCTGAGGAAGTGGACATCATCAAAGCCCCTCAGGTTAAGTTCAAGCTGGATCAACTAGATTGGACTAAGGTCAACAACCTCTCTGCGCTTCTCGAGTTTCCTCCTCGAAAGCAAGTCACACATCTGGATGATGCTGTGAATTTCCTGAAAAACTGCTGCATTTCAACAGCCCTGACCATCACACCTCCCGCAAGTCAGCTACTACTATCCCAGTTCTGGTACTCTGCCAGACACACTCAGCTACCCTCCGCCAAAGATGCATCCAAAACCATCAATTGCATACTCAGCGATACTGAGTATGGTACAATTAAGATAACCCCCGCTATCATACGAAAAGCCCTGAACTTCCCCAATGCTACCAAAGAAAAACCATTTGTTCCATTCCCTGACCATAAGAAGCATGCTGACAGAGAAGCAATCATTGCTTTCCTCGACGCAATGGGTTACATCTGGGAAACTGGAAGGGACAAGAAGCCCGAGAAGAAGCTGACGCTGATAAAGAAGTCCAAAATGCCTAGCGAGATGAATTTCATCTTCGCACACCTGATCAGCTGCATGACAGCGAAGACCGGCTCCTCTGATCAAGCCGCTCAACCTCAGCAGACTATGGGATACGCACTGCTGAAAGGTCTACATATTGACTGGGCATCTATCATTTATGATGACCTAGTGCAAAGAGTAGATTCTGCTGCTGACAGACCTGCATGGGTTCCCTACCCCCGTTTCATCAGCGCCATCTTCCAATATGGCCTGAAGGACAGCTATCCTGAAGAGGGTGACCTGAAACTTTCTCAGGTTGGCCCTAAGGTGCTCGATTTCAAACCTGTCGACAATGAGGTACGTCTCTCTACCCTTCTCTCTCTTCTTAACCCCAATTCTTCGACTTATGTGGCTCCTTCAGCGACAATACCCATCGCTGATACCCCGGCCACACAATCCTCTCCTTCTAAGAAAAGGAAACCCTCTCACACCCAACTTGATTCCAAAAGGATCAAGAAAACCAAGGAGCAACCCCAGCAATTCCATGCTGAAGACTCCTCGGCTCATTCTGACGAGCTGAAGGAAAGTTCCGTGGTACGCTCTGCCACACCCGTTCAAGCCATCCCTTCAATCCAGACTTCAGCGTCTCCAAACACTGAGGTTAGAAACTTGGAACCTACCCAACCTCCCTCAGTCTCTCAAAAGACTGATGAAGTGATTCTCAGCGATTCCAACGCTGAACTCAGTACCCGAACCCCTT
This sequence comes from Saussurea involucrata, assembly GCA_033807775.1. Classification (NCBI taxonomy): domain Eukaryota; kingdom Viridiplantae; phylum Streptophyta; class Magnoliopsida; order Asterales; family Asteraceae; genus Saussurea; species Saussurea involucrata. The sequence continues at coordinate 40,725,241 of CM066315.1, forward strand.
TCTTATCCTTCGCTTCTCCTCCCACTCCCTTGGACACTCCTCCAAAGAACACTGGAGATGCCATCATTCCAGAAGCCACCGCTGACGCTTCTCAACGAATGATGAAGACAGGACCTGCAGAGATCACCATTCCTCACCGAACTTTTGAAGAAGATATGGAACATTATTCAGGAATCCGCACCTTTGACGATTTCGTCAATCCTCCTGCAGGTACAAATCAACCCATATACACTGTAACTAAACCTGAAACTTCTGAGCTTTCCTTTGTTCACAAGTACTTATGTGTTACAGGTCCTAATTTGGGAGACATCAACGAGTCTCTGAAGTCCGTGGAAACAAAGTTGACCGGTCTCACCACCACACTCTCCAACAACTCTACAGCTGTAACATACGCTGGAGAGAATTTGACAAAGCTGACTACGGTGGTGGAGAAGAAAGCTTCCACAGATGACTTGAAGCAAGTTGATAAGACTCTCAGCGACTTTGCTAAGGTGCTCGCTGATATCTACACAGACTACACCTCACTCAAACAATCAGTTTCCTCCATGTCCGGCGAGGTAACAACGCTGAAGACATCGGTTGGAGCACTAGAGGGTGATATGTCTGCTATGAAGACAAATGTTCAAACTCTGACGACTGACTTAGGCTCTGTAAAGACCGACGTTGGTTCGATGAAAACAATGATTGAAGAGCTGCTCAACAAGGCGAGAACTCCTGCTCCTGAACCTGCCCCTACCCCTGCTTTGGAAACTTTCACAGCGGCGGATCGCAAAGAGCTGGAAAAGATCAATCCTGCTATATCTGGCCTTGAAGACAGATTAGCAGCGATTGAAAGTTGTATTAAAATCTCTGGCCAAGAAGACAGAGAAAATACAAATGCTGAGTCTACCCATTCCTCCCCCAATCATGAGAAAGAGGGGGAGAAGAGCGTGAAACATACCGCTGAGAAGAGCGCTGAGGATCTTGAAAAGAGCGCTGAAGACCTTTCCCATGATGAATCTATCAGGGGAGAGAAGAATGAAGATCTTATCGTTGGACCTCAGGGAGATGAAAACCCTGAGGGAACCGAGAAGCTCGCCTCTGTATCTGAGGGGGAGCAACTCGAAGAAGACGCTGAAGAATCTGAAGCAGAAGATGATGAAGCCGTCGACATCGCTGATGATGAACCATCTTCTTCTCCAAAGAAGAATGATGATGATGATGACGAAGATGACGATGATTTCTTTATCGTCAAACCTGCCCCAAGGATCAAAGCTCTTAAGGGAATTTCAATAATTGAACCAACAGGGGAGCAGACAAAGACAAAGCCCTCAGCCTCTGGCGCTGAGAAAGGCAAAGGCAAAAGCGTCGCTGAAGATGACAATCTGATGATCTTGCTTGAAAAGCCGGTTTGTCAGGTACACTAAACATCTCTTACTCCATCCCTCCTCCACACTACAAGTTCTACTTCCCTAGCCTACACCTGAACATATTTATCTTTCTCTTTCTACCCAAGTTCTTCTACCCATGTTCTTATTTGTAAGATCGCTGTGTTTCAGCTAGTCCTCTCCCCTGTTTGAGGATGTCGCTGAAGGTTCTACTACTGCGACTTCACAAATAAAGCCAGCTGCTGCTGATGAAATAATACCAGTCTTAGATTTGATCTCTGAGACTGATGAACCAGAAGAACAACCTCTCTCGCACAGAAACAGACCTTCCTCAGCTCCTCAAAAGCTGAGTAAAGAGGATCAAAAGAGAAAAGAGGAAATAATAAAGCGATTCGAGGATCAGCGAATTATTCTAAGGCGTGATCAACTGCCTTCAGTTCCTCCAAAGTTCAAAATTTCAAAAGCTGAATACAAGGAACACCTCAGAGTTGAACGCCTCATCGCTGAAAGAAAGGAAGCTGAAGAGAAAGACAGAGAATACGCCATCAAGCTTACTCAACGATCAATCAAAGACCCCAAGCTGAAAAGAGTTCCCATTGATGTTCAACGTCAGCTCTGGGATAATGCTCAAGAAATCGTTAGAGAAAAGACAAAGGTCTCTGATACAACCTTGGAATAGGCTAATCAAATGCTGACCTATCGATCAAGACCATCCAAGATAATCAAAGCCAACATCAGAGGAAAATTGTTCGTTGATGTTCCTGTTGTTGAAGTGGATATCTACAGAGATGACAAAACCAAGCAAACCTTCTATGCTGCTTCATTAGAAAAGTTTGGTCTCTCTGAATGGTTAGAAACGAAATTAGCCATTCAGGGATCACGCTCAAAATTCAAAAGCCATGTTGAGATGATCTTAAACAAACAGATCGACTTGCTTTCATCTGCTGTGGATATTCCTCCTACTCTTCCTCAACCGAAGAAAGCCTCTGCTAAAAAGAAGAAAGTTTCTGATTCAGGTCCAATCATTCGAAATGAAACAGGTATTGGTTTCTCTCGTGCTGAAGTTCTTGGCCCTGATGCTGATCTTTCAATGCTTGACACCTCCCTACCACCTGGAGAAACCTTCATCCCTGGCACAGTGGTAAGTGATCCATATGGTATATTCTTCTTAGACTATGATGGAAATCATCACTTTCAACGTGTCTCTGAGCTCCAAATCGCTCCCATCGAACAACTCAGAGATCTCGTACACTGGTGTGAAGTCAGACGCGACATCAAAGCTAGACACCTGAAGCCCTTGATTTTTGAAGTTGCTCTGAAGTTAAAGAATCAAGGAGTAAATGTCCCTGACTGGATGATCCCCACTAAAAAGACCCTTGATGAACTTCTCATTAAGGAAGAACCCTTTGAAAACTGATATAATCTCCTTTTTCTCTATTGTATCAGTTATCCTTCTGTACTTGTAAATTATTTCGCTTGTACTTGTAATCTTTCTGTTCTTCATTGTAACCTGATTCAATACTTTAAAGAAAGATTTCAGCGAACGTACTTTACTCCATCAGTACTGAAAAGATCCCAGAAAACAGTAAAAGGGGCAAATATTTTATGAGTTCTTTTTATCCTTATGTTTTCATTAAATAGCAATTTTCTTTGTTGCTATGTCATAATCAAATAGGGGGAGATTGTTGATCCAAACCCTCAGTGATTTGATAATGACCCTCTCTTAAATACTTAGTGAAAATTGTAAGTAAACAATATGTATCAGAGTTTCACTATCGCTGATAAGTACTAAGATCTTACAGTACCGCTGATAGGAACTCTCGCTCTTTTAAATTAAACATTCAGCGAACACTGTTCATCATTAATGCTCTGAGTCTGTTTAGTCATTATGATGATCGCTGATAAGTTAGTTGTTTACTTATGATCCCTGAAGACAAGTTTCACGTCAACAAAGGTTCTACGCTGAAGTCGAAGATCAAGCTCAAGAACCAGCGACAAGTCTCCTAATGAACTGATGCGGATCAGCGAAGACTCAGATTTGTCCACTCAACGTGAAGTATCAAGTACAAGACTTCAGCTATCGCTGAACTTTATCATCTGCTGAATAGTAAATGATAATCGCTGAATCAACGAAAGCTGATCATGAAGTCCTCCGTACAAAGTACTTTTGTCTCAACCACCCTTGCACGACTCCGTACGAATTGTCAGAAAAGAACCTCCGAATATCTGAAATCGTACAACCACTCTGATACTACACTATTCATCCATACGGCTACTAAGGTTGTCAACCAAGGTCAATGACATGCAACCAACCAGCTGATGACACATGTAAAGTATATACTGACTTGCATTAAATGCATGCAGTATATAAAGAGATGAACTCACTTCTTTTGAAGTAACTTGCTAACTCTGGACAAGTTCAAATCTCTTATCTCAAGATAGGTTATTATTAGTAATTTCCTTATCTTTCTTAGTGCAAGAAACCTTAGTGTTCCCACTTGTTTAGATTTAGGTTTATCCTTAATCTTGTCTCCGCAACAAGCTGTAAATTGTTAATGATTTATCAATAAACAATTTAGAAAAGTAAAATCTGTGTGTTTGTATTCAACCCCCCCCCCCCCTTCTACAAACTTGTATAGGCCTTCGGGACCAACAGTTAATTATTGCTTTCTTTCAGTATTCGCGAATGGCTGGGAGAAATTTGAGGAGTAAGTCGGTACTTGTTGTACCAAGGAATCAGGAGGAAGAAGTCCTAGAGAACGGACCGGTTAACCGCGGAAGGGGTCGCGGAAGAGGCCGTGGAAGAGGTCGTGGAAGGACAAGGAGTGTGGAAATTCCTGTCAATCAAGAAGACTCTGTTCAGGAAAGTTCTGCTACTGTAAGAAGAGGGAACCCGACGAGGGGACGTGGTCGAGGTCGGGGTTCCACATTTGTCACTCGAGAAAATTTGGCTGCTGAGCTGGGTAAGATTCAATAAACTTTACAGACTCTTCTTACTAAACAGAATGAGTCAGTTTCGGTAAGCAAAGAGCCGACTGAGAACAAGGAGGGTGCAAATTTGTCAAGCCCGGTAGAGACTGGTACTGGGAGCCACTCGAAAGCTTTATCCTTGGTGGTGAATGAGTCAGCAGCTAAGGGTTGTAACTTCAAGGTCTTTGCCTCATGCAAGCCCCCTACGTTCAAGGGCGAGTGTGACCCGGTTTGGCAATGAAGTGGGTGAAAGAGATGGAGCTGGTTTTCGATACGTGCAAATGTGTTGATGGGGACAAGGTGATGTTTGCCTTGTCCATGTTGAAGTCTGATGCAGTTTATTGGTGGGAAGCCGAAACTGGAGGAAAGGGTTCTGCGATGGCAAAGGGGATGTTGTGGGAATCGTTTGTTGACAGGTTTAAAGAGCAGTTCTGCCCACTCGCGGTAGTGAAAAGGCTGGAAGAAGAGTTTCTGGGTTTAGAGCAAGGAGGAATGACGGTACGGGAGTACACTTCTAAGTTTATTGAGAAGTCCCGTTTTGCTGACTTGTATGTACCAACGTAAGGGCGAAAGGTGAACCACTTCATCCATGGTCTGAGAAGTAACATTCGGGAGCTAGTTCTGACGAGAAACCCCACTACCTTTCAGGCGGCCATCAATACGGCCGAGCTGATTGAGATGGAAAAGAACCATCAGACTTCTGAAAAGAGTGGCGACAAGCGTAAATGGGATGGGCCGGGTAATGACTCCAGGAAGGGGAAGGTGTTCCGACCAGATAACCGTGCAAACAAGGATACCGTGGGGAAACCGTGTACGAAATGCAACAAGGTGCACCGGGGTGATTGCATGGCAGGTTCAAACTCATGCTACCGGTGCGGCTTGCCTGGTCACATGTCAAGGGACTACCCCAAAGGGAAATCATGTTTTCAATGTGGAGCTACCGGTCACACCAAGTATGATTGTCCGCAGTTAAAGAAGGGAGGATCAACTCAGTATGGGGAACGCCAGGGAGGAAGGGACGGTGATAAAGGAGCAGAGCCGACGCGTCCGAAGGGACGTGCATTCCGCATGACTGCGGAGGAGGCGGAGGAAACTCCAGATGTTGTGGCAGGTACGTTTCTAGTGAACTCTCTATGTGCCAAGGTGTTATTTGATTCAGGAGCAAACCGCTCTTTTGTATCGCATGAATTTATGAAATGTTTGGGGGTGAGGCCTAGACGTTTAGAGAGAGCTCTGGAAGTGGAAACTGCCAACGATGGTTTGGTGTATGTTAAGGAGGTGATAGAGGATTGTGTCATAGATATAGAAGGAAGATTGATACCTATGAAATTATATCCCATGGCAATGGGAGAGTTCGATGTGGTGTTAGGTATGGACTGGTTAGCCGCGAATGATGCGAACATCGTTTGCAACAGAAAGCTGATCAGGATTCAATCGCCGAATGGGGATCCCATAGTGATTTATGGGGACCGCCGTAATAGAAAGAATAGCCTGATCTCTATGATTAGGGCTACTAAGTGCTTGAAGAAGGGGTGTAGGGGATACTTGGCGTATGTGTTGGATGCCAAGAAAGAGAAGAGTGGGGTGGGCGATGTGCGGGTAGTAAATGAGTACCCGAAAGTATTTCCGGACGACTTGACCAGTCTACCCCCGGATCGTCAGATCGCGTTCAGAATCGATTTGATGCCCGAAGCTGCACCGATTGCCCGCGCACCATATAGATTGGCGCCATCCGAAATAAAAGAAATGATGACTCAGTTGCAAGAACGGTTAGACAAGGGATTCGTCAGACCAAGTACATCACCATGGGGAGCACCTGTGCTCTTCGTGAAGAAGAAGGACGGTACTATGCGGATGTGTATTGATTATCGAGAACTCAACAAAGTCACGATCAAGAACAAGTACCCGATACCGAGGATTGACGACCTGTTCGATCAGTTACAGGGAGCCAATTACTTTTCAAAGATAGACTTGAGGTCAGGTTATCATCAGCTAAAGGTACGGGAGGAGGATGTGCCGAAGACTGCCTTCAGAACCAGATATGGACACTATAAATTTCTAGTGATGCCGTTTGGATTAACCAACGCCCCAGCAGCATTCATGGATCTAATGAATAGGGTGTGCCAACCCTATTTAGATCAGTTCGTGATAGTGTTCATAGATGACATCCTGATATTCTCAAGATCGGAAGCGGGGCACGAAAATCACCTTCGTACGATTCTCGAACTGCTAAAACAAGAGAAGTTGTATGCGAAATTCTCTAAATGCGAATTTTGGTTGAGAGAGGTACAGTTTCTCGGGCACATGGTGTCTGAGAAGGGGATCATGGTTGATCCGGCAAAGGTCGAAGCCATTCAAGATTGGGAGCAGCCTAAGAATCCGTCGGAAGTTCGAAGTTTCCTCGGTCTGGCAGGTTACTATCGAAAGTTCATCAAGGACTTTTCGCGTATCGCCACGCCACTGACCTCTTTAACCAAGAAGAATGTCAAGTTCGCCTGGTTGGAAAAGCAGGAGGAAGCCTTTCAAAAGCTAAAAGATATGTTGAGCAACACTCCGGTGTTGTCATTACCGGAAGGTACTGATGATTTCGTAGTATTCAGCGACGCATCGAAGCTGGGTTTGGGTTGTGTACTTATGCAACTAGTTAAGGTGATTGCTTACGCCTCCCGACAGTTAAAGGATCACGAGGTTCGATATCCCACTCACGATTTAGAATTGGCGGTCGTGGTTTTCGCTCTGAAGATTTGGCGACATTACCTATACGGGACGAAGTGCCAGATCTTCACGGACCACAAAAGCCTATGCCATCTTTTTTATCAAAAGGATTTGAATATGCGCCAAAGGAGATGGATTGAACTATTGACCGACTACGATTGTAAGATCGAGTACCACCCAGGTAAGGCGAACGTAGTAGCGGACGCTTTGAGTCGTAAAGAAAGAAGCGAAATCCCCAGCATTGTGGCTATGAGAGCCGAGATAACGTTCAATCTGTTAGCCGAAATAAAGAAATGTAAAGCTGAGGCCCTCGGAACTGATAATCTCAAGAAAGAAAGGTTGGTCGGACAAGCGTCCTCGTTAGTGGACGACAGTCGAGGGGTGAAGTGCTTCTGTGGGAGGATCTGGGTCCCGAGATTCGGGGAACTCAGGAAAATGATTTTAGAAGAGGCTCACAAATCAAAGTATACGATTCACCCTGGAACTAATAAGATGTATGGAGATCTGCGGCGAGACTATTGGTGGCCCAGAATGAAAAAGGATGTGGCTCATTTTGTTGAGACCTGTGTAACGTGTTCGCGCGTGAAGATCGAACATCAAAGACCGTACGGAAAACTTCAGTCACTAGACGTACCAATGTGGAAGTGGAATCAGATCACGATGGATTTCGTGACCCATTTGCCTAGAACTCCGAAGGGTTATGACGCTATTTGGGTGATCGTGGATCGACTCACAAAGTCAGCCCACTTTCTGCCTATACGAGAGTCTTACTCGTTGGAGCAGTTAGCCAAGTTATACGTTGATGAGATCGTAACCCTCCATGGTGTGCCTTCATCGATAATATCTGACCGAGATAGTAGGTTTACCTCTAACTTTTGGAGAAGTTTCCAAAGAGAAATGGGATCGCAGATCAAGATGAGTACCGCTTATCACCCTCAGACGGACGGTCAGAGTGAGCGTACGATCCAAACATTGGAAGACATGTTGAGAGCATGTGCTTTAGATTTCCAAGGCTCTTGGGAAAAGCACCTACCATTGATCGAATTCTCTTATAATAACAGCTACCATTCGAGCATCAAGGCCGCGCCGTTTGAGGCACTCTATGGTAGAAAATGTCGGACACCGTTGTGTTGGAACGAGGTGGGTGAAAGACAGTTAGCCGGACCAGAATTGGTACAACTGACTTCGGACAAGATAGTCCAAGTACGTGAAAGACTGAAGGTCGCTCGCGACCGCCAAAAGAGTTATGCGGATAAAAGACGAAAAGACATAGAATTCCAGGTCGGAGATTTTGTATTGTTAAAGGTGTCCCCGTGGAAGGGAGTGGTACGATTTGGGAAACGGGGGAAGCTAAGCCCACGTTACATCGGACCATTCGAGATCACGGAGCGGATTGGGGAGGTGGCGTATAGGTTGGATCTACCAGAAGAACTGCGCAGCATCCATAATGCGTTTCACGTGTCGAATCTAAGAAAATGTCTAGCCGACGTGACTAAAACGGTTCCGTTAAATGACATTAAGGTGGACGAAAAGTTAGATTTCGTGGAAGAACCCGAAGCCATCACAGACTTTAAGGTGAGGAAGTCACGGAACAAAGAGACTAAACTGGTGAAGGTACAATGGCGGCACCACAAGGGCCCGGAGGCTACGTGGGAGTTGGAATCGGAAATGAGGTCGAGGTACCTGCAACTCTTCCAATGAGGAATTCCGGGGACGAAATTCTTTTAAGGGGGGAGTGTTGTAACAACCCAAAATCCTAGTGAGTCTTGGAGTTTGGTGGTCAAAATAAAAGAAACGAAAGTTAAGTTAAGGGACCATTTCTGTCATTTGATGAAGGTATATAAGTGCACAAACTTCTAGGGCAACCTCCATACTCTAAAATCAGTATTTTGGTGTGAGGTTGGCAACTAAGAGAGAAAAGGGAGAAGAAATAGGTTTTTGGAAAGAAATCAAGAGAGTGAAGAATCATAGAGGAATCAAAGAAGAAAATCAGTAAGGTAACTCTTATTCCTTGTTAATTCTCGTGTTCGATCTCTACTGGTTTGGATTCTTGAGATTTATTGTGGTGATTCATTGAGTTTTCACCTCTTTTCCTTCAAAATGGGTTTTAAGGGTTTTTGTCTTGTTAAACCGATTTAGAAGTTTATAAATGGATTAAGTGAGTATTTGAGGTTGGTGGATGAACCCTTGTATATATCTAATCGACTTAATGGCGAAAATCGGAGTATAAATCAGTTTTAGACTTGTTAAGTTCGAACAGCCGTGTTTTCCGGACACCAGTGTTCGGTGGTGTCCGGATAAGTTGCAAGTGTCCGGGTAAGTGCCCCATGAGGATGTCCTGGTGTTTCTTGGTATCCGGGTAGTTTTGCCCGGAAAAGTCTAGCGTCCGGACTGTTGTGTCCGGAAAAGTGTTGTGTCCGGAAAAGTGTTGTGTCCGGGAAGGGGTATCCGGACAGTAGGGCTGAGCTATTTTTCTGATGTGGATCTATTGCCTTAGGTGTTCTGTGGGTGTAGCTTGAAGGTGTTTAGGAAGTGCATTGTACGTCAATCAAGGTGAGTTCCCTAAACCCTTTTTACGGCTTAAAATATTAAACGTTTTCTTTACTGATTATGGTTCTTAAAGCGCATGAAATGTTTACAACTGAAATGCATGTTTCTTACGCACGTACTTTTATGTCGAATGAAAGCTTGATATGATGAAATGAGATAGCAGGACTTTTAAAGATTATATTTTCATGCCTATGAAATGTGTATGCATGTTATGTGATGTCGATCTGCACTGTGGAATCAGAGAGCCTCGGGATCCGATGATCCCTTGGATGCGTATGACGAGACGGTAGGTTGGAATTTGTTTCCCTCCTAACCGGGTATCGGGGAGTCTGCCTGGGCCCCGATACGAGAGGGCGAAAGGGGAGTCTGCTTGGGCCCCGATCGCGGATGTTTATGTGATTCCCTATACAGTGCAGTACCATATGTGTGATAGTTCATGAATTATTCTAAAATGATTTCTGGTGGTTCATACATGTTGTTTTACGGAGGGAATTCACTAGACCTTTTGGTCTAACCCTCGCATTTTCAAAACTAAACCATTTTCAGGTAAGCGTTCCGCGAGTTCCTCGGGAAAGAAATAGGAGAGGCATGGCATACTTGGAGATTAGAGCGACTCGAAGACTTAGACTAATGACATAGTTAGAGCTCGGCTGTGGATTTGTAGACTTCCGCTGTCATTTTGTTAAGCTCATTTATTGATGTATTGAACAAGTTAAATTTTGTAATGTAAAACGCTCAGTTTCTACGATTTTAATGCATGCCAAGTTTAGGGGCGTTACAAATTTGTTACAATTAAAACGTATTTTAACTATAAAAGTACAATAAATTAAATAATTAACTATAAGAATATGAATTTTAAATATAAAAAATATTTTTATGTAGTATATATGATATATATTAAAATAATTAAATCAAAAAATATTCAATATTGAGCTCATTTCGAACGTATCGAAGAGACGATTATAATGGTGTAACTTGTTAAAATTAAAACGTATTTTTTTAACGTATTTTAGTTAATAAACGATTATATGTGTTAATATGATGAAGGTGTAAAATTAAAATTAGGAAAGTAAAAGGTATAAAGTAAAGTAAGTAAATAAGTATAGGGGTTGAAAGTGTAACATTGAATTAGAAATCACAATTGTGTGTGTGCCGCCGGACTCATCCCGCGAATGGCGGGATCAACAATTTTCAGAAAACCCCCTATCCCGCGATCGCGAAACATATCGCGGGATTTTTTGGTATTTTTGCAAAAGTTGAAAAAATGGGTATTTTGGTAAGTCAAAGTCAAAGTCAAACTTTGGGTATTTTAATTAAATTCCCTATAATGATTGTTATCTATCTTAATAAAATATATTCATATAATATTTCACTCATTTAACCTTACAAAGTAAAATAAATAAATAAATAAACTCATTAATAATAATAAAATAATCATCATTATCAAATAGTTATTATAATTTAAAAAAATATGTGAACGTTGAATTTATTAAATTATGGGTTGATTAAATAAATAAATACTTTAATTTAAAATCAATAATAAAATATAGAAAATGAAAAAGTGAAGACATTCAATGCTACATTTTCTATTTAAAAAAAAATAAAAAATCTCACAAAATTTTAAAGCCTTAGGTGACCTTTCTTTAACTCACTCTCTTACATTCTCTTATATATATATATATATATTGATTGTTCGCTTGATAAAAAAATAAGTATTTGTAACAACTCAAACCAAAATAAAGCATAACATTCATAATAATATAAAACATCCCAAAACCAGTCTCAAAATTTCCAGTACAAATGTCTTCAAAATCTAGGTTGGCGGAAACAACATACTCACAACTGAGAATGAAACAAAGTCTACAGAATGAAAGTGTAGCACTATCTCTAGAAGCTTTCTGTCTCTAATTCTTCTCTTGACTCTTACCGGAGCTCCCTACTATCTGCTTCCCTGAAAAGGTTTAGTTTAGAAAATGCAAGGGTTAGACCATGAGGTCTAGTGAGCTCCCTCAACAGTTTGATAACACATATTTAAAACAGTTTGTAACTTTCAAATATAATAACTTTAAACAAAACTTTCAGATAACTCTACTCATGTAAACGTCACACTGAAGTCACTCGAAAGTGACAACGTGTCAGTCTCACACTGCCTTACTGGGTCACACCTCCCATGGCATAAATGGGAAACACCGCCCGGTATGAGCACTGCCCCCCCCCCCCCGACTTAGCCGATTTACATCTAACAACAATGTATGCATACATCTCAAATAAACTTTCATACAAGCAAAATCATGTGATAAAACATGGCATTTCTACTCATTTACTTACTTCGGAAAACACGTTTTACAACACGTATTTTTAGTTAGAAAAACTCACCTGGTGCTCTTAACAACTATTATCGCTTTACTTTTGACCTTCAAATAGGATACCTGAGTAAGTGGATAAAATATAAGCTGACCGGATACTAACTAACCAAACTTTCCGGACACCAACTATCCGGATACCACTCACCGGACAACACACTGTCCGGATGATACTTATCGGATACCAAACTATCCGGACTCCCCTTCCCGGACAACTATACTATTTGGACGGCTACTTATCCGGACAGCTACCCTATCCGGACAACTACGCTATCCGGACACCTAAGCTATCCGGACTCCTTACCGGGCACTCTGTCCGGACACCAGCACAGAGCTTCCCGGACGTGAGGTCTGAGAAAATTTGGGATCGAAATCTGCTGTCAAACCTTCAACCAAAACGATTTCGCGATAAGAACAACATTATAAACATACTCAGTTCTTTCCTTACAAACCCTTTGTTGTTAAAACACAAGGATGATGTCTAATTTCCCCCTTAGAGCATCATTTTCAACTTTTAACCACATGCCCCAAACAAACCGATTCCAGCAGAGAAAATTAGATACAAGGGTGCTGATGTTCTGCTTTAACCAAAAACTTCTTTAGATTCGAAACATGAAACGTTGGATGAACTCCCTTTAAAACACGTATTTTTAGTTAGAAAAACTCACCTGGTGCTCTTAACAACTCTTCTCGCTTTACTTTTGACCTTCAAATGGGATACCTGAGTAAGTGGATAAAATATAAGCTGACCGGATACTAACTAACCAAACTTTCCGGACACCAACTATCCGGATACCACTCACCGGACAACACACTGTCCTGATGATACTTACCGGATACCATACTATCTGAACTCCCCTTCCCGGACAACTATACTATTCGGACGGCTACTTATCCGGACAGCTACCCTATCCGGACAACTACGCTATCCGAACAACTAAGCTATCCGGAATCCTTACCGGACACTCTGTCCGGGCACCAGCACAGAGCTTCCCGGACGCGAGGTCTGAGACATTTTGGGATCGAAATCTGCTGTCAAACCTTCAACCAAAACGATTTCGCGATAAGAACAACATTATAAACATACTCAGTTCTTTCCTTACAAACCCTTTGTTGCTAAAACACAAGGATGATGTCTAATTTCCCCCTTAGAGCATCATTTTTAACTTTTAACCAAATGCCCCAAACAAACCGATTCCAACAGAGAAAATTAGATACAAGGGTGCTAATGTTCTGCTTTAACCAAAAACTTCCTTAGATTCGAAACATGAAACGTTGGATGAACTCCCTTTAATTCTTCTGTCAAGTCTAATTTGTAAGCCACTGCTCCAACTCGCTCAATAATGACGAAAGGCCCCACATATCTTGGTCTCAACTTTCCTTTCTTCCCGAAACGTACTACTCCCTTCCAAGGCGAGACTTTTAGCATTACTTTGTCCCCCACTTGAAACTCGATAGGTTTCCTTCTTCTGTTCGCATACTTCCTTTGCCGATCTTGCGCGATCCTCATTTTCTCATGGATCAGCTCTATCTTATCCGCAGTCATTTGCACAATCTCTGGACTTGCTAATTGCCTTTATCCCACCTCATTCCAACACAACGGCGTACGACACTTCCGTCCGTACAAGGCTTCAAATGGTGCTGCCTGGATGCTCGCGTGGTAACTGTTGTTATACGAGAACTCTATCAAAGGTAGGTGTACTTCCCAAGAACCCTTGAAATCAATTACACAGGCTCGGAGCATATCCTCTAACGTTTGGATAGTCCTTTCGCTCTGACCATCCGTTTGGGGATGATATGATGTACAACCGAGCTAACTTCTCCAATGGATCTGACTCCTTAATTGGTAGAAAATGCGCAGACTTGGTGAGGCTATCCACAATCATCCATATCGCATCGTTACCCTTCGGAGTCCTTGGCAACTTCGTAACAAAATCCATGGTGATGTTGTCCCATTTCCACACGGGTATCTCCGCAGACTGAAGTTCCCCATAAGGGTGCTGATGTTCTGCTTTAACCTTCAAACACGTCACACACCGTTCCACAAAGTGAGCGATATCCTTCTTCATTCCTGGCCACCAGTAAAACTGTTTTAAGTCTCGATACATCTTATTCGTCCCCGGGTGCATAGAATATCGCGACTTATGCACTTCTTTCAAAATGTTTACTCTCAAGTTCCCTAACTTAGGAACCCACACCCGATCTTTCATACACTTCAACCCACCACTGTTGACACTGAGCAATGACGTAATCCCAACGATCCTCTCACTCTTTATATTCTTTTCTGACAACGCCTCCTCTTGAGACTTCTTGACCTCGTCCAGGAAACTCGAAGTCGCCTTGACCCTGAAGGCCACCACTTTGGTCGGTTCTCCTCGCTCTTTCCGACTCAATGCGTCAGCTACCACATTCGCTTTACCCGAAAACAAAGACCTAGAGTTGAAAGCAAGGACCGAGAGTCTTACCCGGTAAGTAAGTATGACGGCTCTTACCACGGTTAGCGCTTACCGGCTAAATTGTTGCATACGATGTCATTTTGGTGGACTAAAATCTTACCCGAGAAGTAAGTGATAATGTTGAATTTTACCGGTAAGCACTTACATGGGTAAGTGATTAGGTAAACAACCCCTTACCTTAGATGTTAATGTTATTAAATAATAATTAATTTATTAAATACTTTTTATTTAACAACTGTTTATATGTTTTGTTGTTTTAATGAATAACTATATTTTATTGAAAAAAAGTATTTCCAAATAATTATAAAATTAGCATAGATATTTTTTAATATTTCATGCGAATTAAAAGCTATTGCCATATTACAAAAAAGTAATACCCATTCAACTAAAATGGTCAATTTTTTATTTCAAGAAAAGGATGATAAATATCTCTTTGACCATCATAAAATGAAATCAATATATAATAATAAAATGAACGATGGAAAATTAAAATTTAAAGTTAGATGATGTGTTTTTCTTAGACGTAAAATTGTGTCTTTTTATCAGTATGCCTTTACATGTAACAACCCAATCTAATAAAGCATACATAGCATTAATAATAAATAATTCCCAAAACTGGGTCCATAAAATTTTGTTACAGCTAACAAAATAACTTAGGTTGGCGGAAACAACCTATACACAACTGAGAATAACTACCACTAAAAGTATGAGTGACACCGACTGAATCTGCATCTTGACTCTATCCTGCGCTTGCTCACTTACCGGAGTCTCCTACTATCTGTTTACCTGAAAAAGTTTAGTTTGAAAAATGCGAGGGTTAGACCATGAGGTCTAGTGAGTCCCTGCTGACAGTTCTCAAAAAACATTTAAAACAGTTTATAACGTTCACATATAAACACTTTTACAAAAACTTTTCATAAACTATCACATAACTTTACATAAGCTTTCACATATAAACTTTGTAAAACTCTCTCACAGATAAATCCGCACTCGTAAACGGCACCCTGAAGTCACCCGAAGGTGTCAACGAGTCAGTCTCACGCTGCCTTACTGGATACTCCCTTCCATGGCATAAAAGGGTCTACTCTCCCGCATGAGCACTGGCGGGTCTACTCTCCCGTCTTAGCCAGTCTACGTCTAAAACAATGTATGCATACATCTCACATAAAACTTTAAACATCTTTCATGCAATTAAAAGCATAATAATAAAACATGGCATTTCTCATCATGTAATCACTTTAGAAAACACTTTAAATGGCATGTATTTTAGTTAGAAAACTCACCTGGCTTGCTTACTCCAAAGCTCCTCACTTACACTTCCGATCTCTAGGTGGAACACCTATTATATTAATAACATACGTCATAATTCGTTCATTTATTACTCGAGTTAAATCCCGAACTCAACTCAAACTTATCTAAGTTGGTAGATTCCACTTCTAGTCCAAAAATCATAATTAATGGTCTTTGCTTATCCATCCAAGTGAAATACTATACCGGATCCATTAATTTACCCAACTCTAGATTCTCAACATAATAGAATTACACCGGATCCTAAAATCAATACTGGATCATGTTACTAATAATATGGCCCAATTAAAATAAATAATTAGACTACCAATCACGCACTAGGCCCTTATTTCATAATTATAGACTTTAACAAGAAACTAAGCCCAATTTAACAACTAGGCCCAAAGAACTCAAGAAATCTTTCGGAACCTAAACTTTCGGAACACCCCGCCAAGTCTGAATTGCGCTACCCGCTAATCAAAAGAATCTCAGATTGCGCCAAACACCGCTTTGCGCCAAAGACTGATTTGCGCCAGCCACAACTTTGCGCCAGTAGCTGTTTTGCGCCAGCCACAGCTTTGCGCCAGTGGCTGTTTTGCGCCAGCCATAGCTTTGCGCCAGCTGGGTGTTTTCTGCTCAGACTCGATTTTCACGAATAAGACTGCAACTAGTTAACTTAAGCGGAGAATCAAACCTTAAGAGTGATTACCAAGGTTCCCACTATGATTTAAACATCTTAGTCGATTTCTTAATCAAACTTACCACTTTAAACATTTGATTTAACCTTGACTAACATATAAGGATTAGAATCATAACTCTATGTTAATACTCTTATTGATTCTCAGCTTACAAAACTGAGAGCAACTAGAATCTTAACGAATCTACATTACTTGCAAAAAAGGAAAAACGCAAGGGGATGGTTTCTTACCAGAATAAAACCTCACGAAACGGAAAGCTGCTGCCAAACCTCGCCACCACCGACATCCAACCTCCGGCGACCACCACCGGCAGTCAACCGCCGGCGACCACCATCTCCTTCTCCCCGTCGCCTCTCCCTTCTCTCTCGTCGTCTATCTCTCTCCCGCAGCCTCTATCTCTCTCAGCTTCTCCCTCGTCGCCTCTATCTCTCTCAGCTTCTCCCTCGTCGCCTCTCTCTCTCGCTCTCTCAGTCTCTCTCTCTCCCGCAACCTCTTTCTCTCGATGAGAAGCACACACACACACACACAAGATCATTTCTTCTTTCTCTTCTCTTCTCTTCTCTCTCTCGATGTGGAGCAGGCTA
Organism: Saussurea involucrata; assembly: GCA_033807775.1. Lineage (NCBI taxonomy): Eukaryota > Viridiplantae > Streptophyta > Magnoliopsida > Asterales > Asteraceae > Saussurea > Saussurea involucrata. The sequence continues at coordinate 40,742,231 of CM066315.1, forward strand.
CACCCACACACACCAAAACCCTAAAACAACTAGTTGCTTTCTACCTTCCAGCAAAAATCGGCGCTCACAAGAAGAAAAGGGAATTGTTTTCCCAAATTTTCATATTTTACCCTTATACTTTTTCAAAATAAACCATTACCACCCCTAACTTCCATCAAAATCATGTTACATTATTTTGGATTATTACATTACAATTGATGCAATTCTATATATTATTTACAATGAATGCATTTATCATAATCCTCAGTATTATCATAGTTTTATGTTATAATGAATGATAAGTCTAGGTTCGTTTTCCAGTATTCTTTACATTTTACTATTATTCCAAAAATATTTATAACGTCCCTCATTTTAATTTTTTTATGAGACAAATGCAACATGGATATTGATTGACGACACTTTTTATTGCAAATTTGTACTCATTTGATTTGTTCAACAACTTCAATTCCAAAGAGTGGGTGATCCATTTTTTACTTTTTATAACAAAGTCAAAACTTAACTATTAGGCATCCATTTTATTCAATTGTTCTCATTTTTATTTTATATTTCATGTTAGTATTTAAATTATATGCTTGTTATTTTATTAGAAAATAAATTAGGTTGTATCCGGTAAATTTATAAGGAATAATTGTGGTAAAATACTTTTTCACGAAACATGTTTATTCGAACTACAAATTTTATGAGATTTTTCTCTCATAAAAAGCAACCATGTGTATTTGTATGAAGCTCATGTTTGATACGTCTTTTCCACGAAAAAAATCGTTTTCTTTCAGAACTGGACTCAAAATAGAATGAGACGAAGCCCCAAAGGGAGCTTTAGAAAAATAGACGTGTTACCGTATTTAATTATCCTATAATTAAGGCATGAGTATATATTTACTGTGCTTTTCAAATGTGTCTCACGAAGCATTACTTTTGATAAATGAAACACTATGATTGTGCATGATTCATGTCCTTTTTTTTGTAATTGCGGGTGTGGAGACTACCTTGTGAGGACCCCGATTAATCCAATGGGGTCGTAAAGATAACAACCCAAGAAAATTTCTATCAGCCTACAAGACTCAAACTTACTACCTACGTAGATGAGTCCTAAAGTCCGACGTTTATTTACCACTTGAAGAGACACATCGTGGAACTTTTGTGTGTCCTTTTTTTAATCCATCGTATCTTCATGAAAGAGATTCAAATAAAGTTTAAAAAAGATGTACACAAAGTGCACGATAACAATTGTTGCATGACTTTTTCAACAATAAATATTCAACGCTTATATTGTTCACATGATACACTAGGTAAAGTTGAAAAGGAAATAAGCATACTTTATAGTTGTCATTTCTACATATACTTAAGCTATCAAAGAAACAATAATTCTTCAAATTCGTACGAGATAATAAATTATTATAACAAATGAAAATTTAGATTACTTTAACATTACAAAAAATTACAACTTATAAGTTTAAAATTAAATATCACTCTTAACTATTAAAATACATTTATAAACAAATAATATTTTCACATTTGATTACATATTAACATGTTATTGTCAAAACTCTAAAACATTTCTAATATAAACATATACCATCAATGTTGTTAGGTATATGATTTGCACCACGTATTATAAATGGTGTTGTCATTTGGCCAAAAACTCAACCCATCATGTATCACATCTTTATTTCGAAACTGACATTACTTTTTATGTTTTCCTTTAATATTTTAGGTGACAATTAATTGTGAGGGGATGTTAATTTCGGCAATAAGCGGGTTGATGTATACATATTTCTTGACAAATCTTTTGATATATTCAAACCTTCCCAAATTTATTTTACAAACACCTATTTGCAATTCAAGAGTTTTATCAAAACAATCATTCTACTCTTTACATACATCTCACCCTTCAAACTTTACTCGAAGATAGTGTACATGGTTTGGATTGATTATGTAACTTTCTATGTAAAATAGGAAAAAAGTGTCATTATGAAAAAGTCAGGGTCTTGGGGTGTAAATTATATTGTGACCCCATGACCACCAATACAAATTTGATTTTTGTAAATATGACAGTTGGAGGGTGCAATTGTCTGCGTGCGTACATATAGAGAGTTCCCCAAGTAATCCAAACTCTCAGCTCTATATTGGCGAACTCTTTCGTTACGTACTCGACTAATCTTTTTACAGTTTTCATCGCCGATTCGAAAAAAAGAATCTTCTTTTCTTATTCGTTAAGAGTCTGGTTTTCACTCTGTTTTTCTTCTTCTTCAAGTGCCCTGTTTTTTACTTCTTTCTGAAGGGGGTTTTTGAATCAATATTCAATGGGGTTTCTTAGCATTTTCTTGGGAATTATTGGTGTTGGAATCGGAACTGTTGTTGGTGTTTGTGTTGGGTTTTATTTCTTCATCTACTCCGACCCCAAAAATGAAGCATTTAAGGTAATCTTTCGCTGGTTGCTGTAATTTTGTTGTCTTTGATCGAGAACACTTGCATGTCGAAACCAAATGTATTGAATGTTTCTTGAAAATTTAGGATTTGTGTTATTTTGATGTTGTTCTTGGTTATAGAACAAGAAATCGTGTTTTGAAGTTTATTTTGTATCCCCTTTCTTGAACCCTTTTTCGTGAATTTAATGGGTACATTTGAAATTTGAAGTATTCAAGCAGTTTATTCTTGATTGAAAAATAATCATTAATTTTTTTTAATCGAAACAATGCATGCGAAGAGCAAAAGTTGAATGATTTGAAGCTTTTTTTATGCCAATTTTCACTTGTAATTCCCCTTTTCATCTTATTTGATGAATATATTTAATTAATAATGACCGATTAGAAGTGGTTTTTAGATTTTTCTTTTTGGGGGTTTTTTCTTGGTAATCTTGAATTTCTGCTGTCAATGCTCTTATCTAACTCAATTTACATCTTTGATTTTAAAGTTTTTTCTTTGATCAAACATATGGTTATGGATTTGATAATTGTTCAAGAACATATGAGGGCTTTTTGTTGATACTTTTCTTTTAGTTTAATGGGTTTTTTTTTTGTTTTGATGCAAGCACACATGTTATGAATGATTCTTTGAAATCTTCTGGGCTTTTGCTTTTTGGGATGTGTTTAAGCTTTATTATATGTAAAGCTTTCACCTTTATTTCCCATTTCTTTATCTTTTTTTTAATGGGTTTCATTGAATTTCTAGTTGGTACATCAATAAGTAACCTAATTGTTATGAACAAATGATCCTTAATAGTTTGACAACAAATCCCAAATCAATGCTCCAACAAATTTTCAAAGTCAAATGTGCAGAAAAGTCAAACAATTATCCTCAATGTATCAACAATGGCAATCCATAAAGCAATAATCTTTAAGCAATTTTCTAATATTTGATGTATTGATTACTTATTTGTGGTGGTAATTGCTACAATAACTTGTATGCTTCTAGTTTCGTATATTCTTTAAAAGGGTCTATTTTCTTTGAAGTAACACTTGTTTTACTTGTTTAAAACTTGTCTTATTAGCTGTTTTTTCTAACCTAACATTCTTTCTTTTGTATGCTACTTTAGGATCCAGTTCTGAGGCCAATTTCTGAGCTCGATACGACAAGTTTACAAGATTTAGTACCCGAGATTCCTCTATGGTTAAAGAATCCCGATTATGATCGTGTATGTATCTCCTTTACAATGTTAAAAACTATGTTTTTTGTATCGTTCTTGATTCATTAACTTGCATTCGTACAGGTTGATTGGCTGAACAAATTTGTTTTGAATATGTGGCCTTATCTTGACAAGGTACATTGTAAGAAACCGAACATTTTAAGTTCTTTTTTTAATTCTTTTTGGGGCAAAAGGCTGTAAATTGTTCAAATTACAGGCAATTTGTGCTACGATAAGGCAGACAACAGAACCAATAGTAGCCGATTATGTTGGGCATGGGCACCGTCCTATAGAAGCAATCACGTTTGAGACATTAAGCCTTGGGACCCTTCCTCCTACCATTCAAGGTAAGAGTGCTGTTTGGGTAAGCACTTACTAAAATTGGCTGTTTACCAAGTATTTTGTAGTAAGGGGTTGTTTGATTTTTTATCCATTAAGTTCTGAATCTATTAAGTTGTTTTTAAGCATTAATGTGTCTGGATAAATTTAGATAACTTGTTTTTTGATTTTTGTCCTGAATAAATAGTCTGAACAACAAAAATTACCATTTTAACCTTATGTCTACATAAGCATTGAATGAAAAAAAAACTGTTTGATAAATATTTAAAATGACTAAAAATTCAAAATAACATATATAATATGAATCCAACGAGTTCATAATACAGTACTTACTAAACTAAAACTTATTTAAAACTATAAAGTATTATTGTTTGATTACCTTTTTTTTAAGTTAATGCATGTTGGTAAACTATTTATTTTTTAATGAGACGCGTGATGAAAAATTGTAGGACAAGGGTAATTTTGGAAAAATTCTTACTTAATGCATTAAGAATTTAAGATAGGATGGGCTAATTTAACATGTTAAGTCAATCTCTTAGTATTAAGTTAAAATCAAACACCTTAATATAACTTAACCAGTTAAGCTAACCACCCATTAAGCGTATTAAGTTTTAAACAAACACTGGCTAAGTGTTTAGCGATAAAAACAAGTTGGATAAGCACTGTCTGACTTGGTCAATGTGGTGGTGACCTAGGTCAGTCAGAAGTGCAGGTAAACAACATCTTCTCTTATTCGGTAAGAGGCTCTTACCCGGTAAGAGACAATCAGCACTAAGTAAACAGTCCCTTAATCTACGTATGAATGATTGGCAGGTGTTAAAGTCTACGAGACCAATGAGAACCAGCTAGTGATAGAACCAGCAATTAAATGGGCTGGAAATCCAAATATAGTCATAGCTGTAAAGATATCATATTTGCGTATCAAGATTCAGGTAAGACGAAATTGTGGTAAGTTACAATTATGCCCCTTAGGAGATGGCCTTCGTCTGATTGTGAATTTGTGGTTGCTTCTTAGTTGGTGGATTTACAAGTGTTTGCTGTTCCAAGGGTAACATTGAAGCCTCTTGTCCCAACTTTTCCATGTTTTGCCAGTGTTGTCGTATCTTTGATGGAGAAGGTACCCGTTAATACGATCCTTACGGTTGTTTTATCACTGTATTTTATCGGGTCTTAATATCTAATCCTTTTTGTTAAACTTTTTATAGCCTCATGTTGACTTCGGTATGAAGGTTTTAGGTGGCGATCTTATGTCCATCCCTGGCCTTTATCGACTAGTGCAGGTTCGTTGTTGGTTTCTCTTTCGGGTGATCATAAGATTATGCCTTCTTTTAACAACAAATATATATCTCGGGTTTTTGCAGGATATCATTAAAAAGGAAGTTGCAAAACTTTATCTTTGGCCACAAACTCTTGAAATACCCATTCTTGATCCCTCCTTGTAAGTCAAATATCCAAAATACCCTTCAAGAAATATGAAAAAATGAATCGTAGTTAATATGTTTTTTTTCCCTTCCAATTAGTGGTGTGATGAAGAAGCCGGTTGGAGTACTACATGTGAAGGTTTTACGGGCAACAAAGCTCATGAAGATGGATATATTGGGATTATCCGATCCATATGTGAAGCTTAAGTTAAGCGGAGAGATGTTGCCTTCAAAGAAAACAACGATCAAGAAAAAGACTTTAAATCCCGTGTGGAATGAGACTTTTAAGCTTGTAGTTAAAGACCCTCAAGCTCAAACTCTTCAAGTTAATGTCTTTGATTGGGACAAGGTACGCCCTCTCTCTCCATGCCCATATTTGGTTCTTATGACTAACTAAAATGACTAAAATACCCTTGTGTAGAAATGGGATATATTGGGTTCGTTTGGTTTATTCAACGTGTTTGTTTTTTAGGTAGGGAGCCATGATAAATTAGGGATGCAAGTAGTGCCGTTGAAGGTGTTAAGACCCAACGAAGCAAAGGAACTAGCTCTTGATTTGCTAAAGAACACGAACATAGCCGATCCTCAGAAGAAGCAGCAGAGAGGGCAGATTATGTTGCAGATGACTTATGCACCATTCAAGGAAGATAGTGAAGTATTAAGCGGGCCCCTCAACATGCCCATCCCTAAGGAGAATGGCGTGGGGTCGGGGGGCGAAACCCCAAGTGGGGCCGGCGTACTTTTGGTGACGGTCCAAGGGGCCGAGGATGTAGAGGGAGAGCATCACAACAATCCATATGCCCTTGTGATTTTTAGAGGAGAAACAAAGAAAACAAAGGTGAGATCTTGGTTTGACTTTTTTGTGTCAAACTTATTGCTTTTAGAATTCATATTTGATCCAGGTTTTCTTCAAATTTGACATTTGGTCCAACTTAAGATTTAGAGTATATACTATAAAATTCAAAATGATCATTGGCTTCTATTGTGAAAGTATGAGAATCCATATCAATTTTGAAATTGAAAATTCGTCGTTTGACCTAATAATATTCCAACTTTTGATAACAGATTGTTAAAAGAAGTCGAGATCCCAAGTGGAACGAAGAGTTCCAGTTTATGCTCGACGAACCTCCAATACATGACAAGATACATGTGCAAATTATGAGCAAGAGATCGCGCATGAGTTTCTACTCAAAGGTATATTTGTCTTTTTCTTGCTGTTTTCATCCATTTTATAGTTTTAAAGAACGTTCTTTTATAGGTGCCAACTTTGTGTGGGATATAGTGAGTTCGTTTTGTTTGGTTTAAAGTATGTTGACCGAGTTGATGGTATTTACGAGATGCAGGAATTGCTAGGGTATGTGGACATAAACCTTGCGGATGTAGTGAACAACGGGAGGATTAATCATAAGTTTCATCTGATAGATTCAAAGAATGGCGTGGTACATGTTGAGCTTCGATGGAGAGAAACTTAATGTTACTCGATGATAGCGGAGCCGAGTCGATATGATATATATATATATATATATATATGTGTGTGTGTGAGTATTTTTTGTTCTTAAATAGTGTTGTTTATTGAAGCAGTTCTTGGAACAAATGCTGCTGCTTGTACTAACTCCATACCATATTAAAAACATCAAAATTTTGGACAAAATCATATTTTTTTATCTGATATACTGCTTAGTTGAAAACAAAATTAGTTGCATTTTTAGATTTTTATAATCAGGTTTTGTCAAATTAACATCTCAAAGGACAGTTTTGGGAAAGATTGATACCATTGAAAGTCTTGTTTATAATCAGGCAACCTAGACCCTCCACAAACCAAGCAACAGGCACAAAACCGACGATGGGTCCAAAAACCCACTTTGGCCGCTACCTGTTCCGTGCAGATCCTACTAACCACCAATATCCGAATCTGACAGCACATTCCTTGGCGCTAGCAGCCGCCTGTTCCGGCCGATCCTCTTCCTCCGAATCCTTGATGCGATCCATTCGAAGCTTCGACGTTGAAAATCGAGAAACACATCCTCCAATCCGCGTGAGTCCTTATCAAAAACCAAGTGATTTCGGTGCGACCATATTAAGTATATAAATGCCCACACCACTTCCTTCCATAGATTAGGCCGAACCTCGTTGCCTTCCGAGTCGCTACTAAAGGCTAGGAGATCCTCCACCGAACCGATGCTTCCTAAGTCGATACTCCACCATCGTGCCACCGCTTGCCACACCTTGTTGACTTCCTCGCATTGAAAAAGAGCGTGATTAACCGATTCCACCTCCTCCGAGCATCTTGGGCATAAAAGCAATTTCACATCTATGCCCATTTTGTCTAGCACCACCCTACATGGTAGCCGTCCAAGACTTACCCATATCTTTATTGGTTTCAAGATGCCAAAGCCTCTTATACTTTTGACCCAACACCTCACTCGAAAGCCATCTCTCCGACCAAAAAAGTGTATCACTCCCATTACCCACTTCTTTACCAAACAAAGCAAAGAAGTCAATCCCCAACTTTTCCCAATCTCACAATCTCGGCCCATACCGATTTACCCCCCCCCCCCCTAAGACCGACCCACACCCCCATCGAGTCCCCCTTTACACCCATAGATGCTCCACCACCATTTTCCCACCAAGCCCCAATTCGACACTTGAAGACTCCCCACATTTAGACCCCCACTCTTGAAGTCCCTCACCACTGTATCCCACTTGACCCACGCCACCCCCTATTGTTATTTGACTCTTTGTCCCCCCCCCCCCCTCCCCAAAAGGACGACTTCTTATGAATCTTATCCTCTCTAGCTCACCAATCACTCCTCTCGGGGCGCGAAAAAGCGAGAAGTAGTACAAAGATAAACTACCTAGAACCGTTTTTACCAAAGTCCACCTACCTCCGAAGGATACGGCCTTCGCTCTCCAAGACGACAACTTACTTTTCATCTTTCCACGACAATTTTCCAATTTTCAATTCTATTCATCGCCGCCCCCACCGGAAGGCCAAGATACATGAAGGGAAGTGTCCCATACCCACAACCCAAGTCACTGGCCCAAGTTCGAACTTCTTCGGTTTCCACACCCACCCCGTAGAGCTTGCTCTTGCACTTATTGATCCGAAGGCCCGATAACAATTGAAAACATTTTAGAATTTTCATAAGATTTATCAAATTAAGAGCAATCCACTTACCGAGGAATATTACGTCGTCCGCATATTGAAGGCGGGACACCACAACTTCATCCTTTCCAACCATCACTCCTTGAAAGATGCCCTTTTCTCTAGCTTCCATCATTAACACGTTGATAGATTCCGCCACTATTAGGAATAGGAAATGTGCAAGGGATCTCCTTGTCGAAGGCCTCTCTTCATTTTGAACTCTTTTGTTAGCGACCCGTTTGCCAACACCGAAACCGATGCGGATTCTAAACACGTTTTTACCCATCTCCGCCACTTTAGACCAAAACCCATGATTTACAACGTGTCTAAGAGGAACTCCCACTCCACACTATCGTATGCTTTCTCGAAGTCAACTTTGAATACCATACCTTTCCTTTTTTATTTTCGTAAGTCCTCTACTAGACATGGCAATTTGGCCCGACCCGGTGGGGAACCCGGTTCACCCGACCCGACCGGGGCCGGGGATTCCCCGCCAAACCGGGTACCGGGGCCGGGGCCAGGGAAACCCGCTAGTTGAAAACCGGGGCCGGAGCCGGGATGACCATCCCCATTCCCCGGACCCGGTATATATATATTAATAAAAAAATTAAATATTTTATATATTTATTAAATATATAATAAATTTTAATTTTCTAAACCCTAAAACCCATTACCAATTTAGCAATTAGCATCGACCAGACCTCGATCCCTCATCGTGAGTTCGTGAATCGTGACCACCACCGAAACCCTAAATCCCTACCAGACCTCACGTCGACCGCGACCACCACCGCAGCACCATCTCTTCCGGCCACCGCCGCTCACGTCGACCTCGACCACCACCGCAGCCCGCCATCATCTTCTCTTCCATCTCACAATTTGTTCCTCTCGATTCGAGTGGTTAGTCTTCTTTCTTCCAACTAGTTAGACAAATCTATTATTTATTTATTTTTTCTGTTACTTTAGGCTTTAGATTGAGCTTATTGCAACGTACAGTCATAATTGTAGCTATATATATAGTTTGTCTTTTTAATGTGTATATATATATATATATGTATAGATGAGAGTTATTTTCTGTGTTTGATTCATAGTATAGTTATAGATTAGCTAGCTTATATGGTTAGTATTATCTGATTTGCTTCAATCAATCCACTGTGAAAGCATTCTCTATGATCTTCTAATAAATAATAATCATTTAGATATAGACTAAAACTTGGAGTATTAGAAAGAAGGGTAAACTGGTCCAAATCTAGGAGAACCAAGAAGCAACTCAAAGCTATTAAAAGCATCTAAAAAACGGGGACCGGGGACCGGGGAGGGAATCCCCGTACCCGCCCGGGGCCAGGGCCGGGGGACGTTACCACAAACCGGGGCCGGGGCCGGGGATGGGGAACCCCGCCCCGTTGCCATGCCTATCCTCTACCACTTCGTTCGCCACAAGCACCCCATCAAGAATGTATCTTCCTTTTAAAAAAGCCATTTGCGTCTCCCTATGAATTTCCCCACTATTCTTTTCAATCTTTCCGCCATTGCCTTTGAAATGATCTTGTGATATATGCCAATTAGACTAATCGTCCTAAACTCGTTGAGCCCAATCGGATTCACATTCTTTGGTATGAGAGTTATAAATGAGGCGTTACAACCCTCACTAATCTCCATCGTCTCCCAAAAGCCACCGACCGCCTTCATAAAATCCCCTTTAATTACATGCAAAAAAATTCTTTATAAAAGTGATCGTAATCCCGTCCGGTCCCGGGGACTTAGGTGTCGTTTGTTTTTTTAGAGGTCTAAAGTCTGAAGTCTTATTTCACTTCTTTTTTATAAGAGGTGGTGCTGAAGTCTAAAATCTGAAGTATAAGATTGTTTGTTTTTGTAACCTTAAGTCTGAATCTGAATTAAATTATATTATTATATATTTTTATTATTAATAAATTTAAAAGAAATTTAAATACTAGAAGCCCAAATCAAAATAACTCGGGCTTTGAAAACCCTAAAAACCCACTGGTTTCTCTTTGTTTTCATTTCTTAATTACAGCCTCCACTCAAGAACCATCCCCACCACCATACCTCCCTCTTGGCCGACGGCAAATCTCCTCCACCACCACACCGCCCCATTTTGGCCGACTTTTTTTCACTACAGCACCTCACCACCACCACCGTGACCCACAAACACACCACTGATACCAGCCCCCTTCTTTCCCCAATCGATACCAAGTTGCAGGTCACGAACACAGTGTGTCACTGTGACCTTCAATCACCGTATCCATAGAGAAACGTGGTGGTGGGGTGAGAAACGTGGGGTTTTCGGTGGCCAGCGGGGAAACGTGGTGATGGGTTGAAAAAGAGGTCAATCGAGATCTGGACATCTCGATTTCAATGGCGAACTCAATCTGGAGGAGGCGATGGAGGTGGACGAGAAGGTTACGAACAATTTCAATAGCAAACTCGATCTGCAGGAGGCGATGAGAAGCGATGGAGGCTATGGCGGTGGGTGGAAGCGATGGAGGTTGTAAGAGAAGGTGTAGGGCTCCAGAGCTTTTAAGACCAATATCCACCTCTTATGAAATAAGAGAAGTCCAGAGCTTTTAAGCTCTTTTTCTATAAAAAAACAAACGGTCTTAAAGACCATACGTCTGACCGAAAAAGATATCAGAGGTTTTCATATATTTTTTTTAAAAAACAAACAGAGCCTTATTGTTCCCACACCCTTTGATTGCCTCCCAAATCTCCTCTTACGAAAAAGGTCGTTCCAAGTTCCCCGCTTCAATCTCGGAAAGCTTTTAAAACTTGTCGCTTCTCAATTTCGGACCGGAAGTCACTTGTGACTTGAATCTTTCTTTGAAAAAATTGAACATCACCTCTTTTATTCTCTTTGGGTCTTCGGTCCACTCGCATTTACATTTAAGCCTCCTATGCCATTTCCTATTTCGAGCGAAAAGCGGCAAAAGGAAAGAAAATCCATGGACATACCCCATCATCTCGACCACCCATAGGAACTACAAGATTAAAGTTTTCTTACAAATCAGGAATAACAAATTAACATAGCAGCTCATTAATGGGTTGTTACTTGACCTGTCGACCCGGCTTTGACCCGTCGACCTGGTTTAAACCCAGTCACGAACCAGCAGCCATGGTTGCACCTTTTAAAGCTTCTTAAACACGAAAATCAGTCGTTTATTGGTCCTTTTTCTTCATTCTTTTTGCACCAAAACCTTGGTATGATTTTTACCAACATTTTAACATGAAGAACATAAGTTTTCGTCAAGAAACGAGCTTCATTTTCCCATTTAAAGTGTTGTTTTAAAAACTAAAACCAACAAACTAAGACAATAAAAACGAACGATATAAACGTAAATCTGAGATACGAGGCTATTGGGGTTTGATATAGTGTTTAAGAACGAAGCTGAACATCTAAAGAACTCGAACATTGGTATAGAATACTACCTTTAATCGGTGAAAAACCGAAAAATTGAGTGTGTACTTCAAACTCGAATTTCTCTCTAAACAATTGCTCATTTTACGAACTATTTCGACTGAAACGATCCTAAGAGCACCCCAATGGGGGGTTCTTTCCAACCATGTGGCATGATGGACCGGTTTAATATTTGATGGGTTGCATTTTTGATGGGTTGCATTGGGAGGTTACCTAGGTGGCAAACCGCTCCATCTGCATGGAGCGGTCCATGCCTACCATCTCATCTCATTTTATTTTATATTTAATTAATAATCCATCAAATTCAATTCTCATTCAATGCCAATTAAGAGTAAACTACAATTTTGGTCCCTGGTGTATACCAAAATCACCGAAAGTGGTCCCTAAACTTTAAAAACGACATTTTTCGTCCCTGGTCTCCTTATTTTGCTCTGAAAATGGTCCCTGCTACAGTATATCCGTTAAAAACCCAGTTAAGTCAGGGGTAAAATGGTCTTTTTACCTTTTTATTTATTTTTCTATTAAAATAAATTAAAATAAGAATATATTTTATATTTTTATATTATATATATAGATATATATATATATATATACACACAGTGGTGGAGAAACCACCATCACCACCATAACCACTCCACCACCATCATGATCTTCCACGAGCTCTACCAATTGATATTCATAAGATTCCTGTTGCTGCTGTGCTTCCCAACTCATGCTTCTCTGATAATCTTATCAATACTACTGGTAAACCCTCTATGCCTGTTGTACAACCCATTCTTGCATCCGACATCGCCACCAACTTCGCCAAATTAGGTACTACGCAAGCTATTATTTCTCCAACTTCTGTGATTTCTTTTAGAAATGATGAAAATTGTAATGGAAATGATTCCATTTCCAAAGACCTAGAAACTGAAACCACCATGTCTCCGGCTCATGACGGTGGATTTGAGGATAGGAGCTCCAGTAATCCTGATGTGTTTATTAGTTCAGGCGAGTTTTTGGATATGATTAATAATAGCTCAGCTGGCCTTGGTTCCTCTTCTTTGAGCCATGACCATTCATATGAGTTATCAAACAGGGGTGAGAGTTCAGGTACTTTAGGCTTCTCAGATAGTTTTGGCAAATCAAGAGATTTTTCTGGAAATTCTCTTGCTTTTAGAGCTTCCAATGCTTGCAAAGAAAGCCTAGATTTCAATGAATTGAATCATCCTGATTGGGTGTCCAGTGGCTCAAGGTTGAGCTTCGAGTATCCGTCTTCGCGGGTATCGTCTCTCAAGACTGGGGATTGTAAGGATGAATCTGTTTGTGATGTAAGAAGAAACCCAGTTATTACCTTTCGCGATATCGAGTCAGAGGATGAAGATTTTCTTGAGGATCTTAATCAACCTGAACCTGAGGTTGTTGCTAGGATAAAAAGAGAACCAGAGGTGAAAACAAGAAAAGGGGCTTGCTATCGATGTCTTAAAGGCAACAGGTTCACAGAGAAGGAGGTCTGCATAGTTTGTAATGCTAAATATTGTGTTAACTGTGTGCTTAGAGCAATGGGATCTATGCCAGAGGGAAGAAAGTGTGTTACTTGCATTGGCTACTCGATAGATGAGTCAAAGAGGGATAAGTTGGGGAAATGTTCTCGATTGCTAAAGCGGTTACTTAATAGCTTGGAGGTTAGACAGATAATGAAGGCTGAGAAACTATGTGCTGTTAATCAATTACCCTCATGCGTTTGGTTTACGGGAATGGATTGGAATGGATTGGATTTGGATTTCAAGTGCATTTCAATCCCACGTTTCCATAGAATTTGGAATTGGAGGGTTTTGGAATCCTTGAATTTTGTTAGAAATCCCATGTTTGATGGATTTTGAAATCCTTTGGTGAAGGCCGGGATTTGAAATCCAATCTGGACGGGATTTGTGAGGCATGTTTGAGAAGCATGTGAGGTTTATTGAATTTTCTTTCACTATCGCTTTGTTACTAAAATAGAAAAAAGATAAGTAATAATTAATTATTATTAAGTTGTTTTAATACTAATAAACTATTGTTACTAATAAATTAAACAATATCTATTGGTTTAATATATATATATATATATATATATATAATAAACAAATTTGGATTTGAAATCCAATCCATTCCAATCCATTCCCGTAAACCAAACGCACCCTCAGAGTATGTTTGTGTAAATGGAAAACCTCTTTGTCATGAAGAGTTGGCTATATTGCAAAGCTGTCCAAATCCTCCGAAGAAGCTTAAACCCGGTAATTATTGGTATGATAAAGTATCTGGTCTTTGGGGAAAGGTAAAGATCTATTCTTTTGAAAATTTTACATGGTTACCGTTTCTTGCGATTACATGGTAATTAAGGTTTGTTTGATCTGTATCTTTAAATAGGAGGGCGAGAAGCCTTCGAAGATTATTAGTCCCCATCTAAACGTTGGGGCCCCGATTTTGCCTGATGCTAGCAATGGAAACACAGGAGTTTTTATAAATGGTCGTGAGATAACAAAAGTTGAGCTAAGAATGCTGCAGGTTTGTATTTCTGAACCTTGCCATATTTGTTATGAAATGATATATAGTTTCTATAAATATGGCAAAGTGACAAATGTAAATGTTGCAGCTATCTGGAGTCTAGTGTGCTGGTAACCCACACTTTTGGGTGAACGATGATGGTTCGTATCAGGAAGAGGGACAAAAAAACACCAGAGGATATATATGGGGAAAAGTGAGTCTTTTATGAAGATGTTTGTGTTTGGGTGTGTTGACAAGTGCTTTTGAATGCTTCTTTTTAAAATATTAAGTTGGTTTTCAGGCTGGAACGAAGCTGGTTTGTGCGGTGCTGTATCTTCCAGTTCCATCGAAGTCAATTTATCCTACTGGAGAGCCATTGAGTAACTCCAATGGTCAATCGGTGCAAGACTATTTTGATCGGAGCGCACCGCGGAAACTTCTTTTAATTGGGTGTGGTGGATCTGGTACAAGTACCATTTTCAAGCAGGTAATTCCAACTTTAGTCCATTTATTAGCTTTGTCATCAATTGGCCTCTAATTTTCTCATCGTAGGTCTTTCAGTTTCTGTTACTTAGTATATGATAAATAGATTTATTCACCTGATGAAATATTATTATCAGGCGAAAATTCTGTATAAAGAGATCCCTTTTACCGAGGAAGAACGAGAAAATATGAAGTTCATAATCCAGAGCAACGTCTATGGCTACCTAGGGATACTCCTTGAAGGGCGTGAGCGTTTTGAAGATGAAGCTTTGAATGAGAAGAAGAAAAATCAATCTTCTGATATATCTGGTTCTACTGGTAGGGATTACTTCTCGTATACTTCAACTACCCCTGTCGATTTCTGCTTCCTCTCAATACCCATCATCTCCATCTCGAATTCCACAGCTCTCAAGCAATTTCACTTCTCCACTCACTTCTGCAATGGTGGTGATGGTGATGGTGATGGTGGTGGAGAAGACCACCGGTGATGATGGTGGCTGTTGGTGGTGGTGGTTATGGTGGTGGTTATGGTGGTGATAGTGGTGAAGAAGACAATGTGTATATATATATATAATATAAAATATAAAATATATTCTTATTTTATTTTATTTTAATAGAAAATTAAATAAAAAGGTAAAAAGACCATTTTACCCCTGACTTAACTGGGACTTAACTGGGTTTTTAACGGAGTTACTGTAGCAGGGACCATTTTTAGAGCAAAATAAGGAGACCATGGACGAAAAATGTCGTTTTTGAAGTTTAGGGACCACTTTCGGTGATTTTGGTATACACCAGGGACCAAAATTGTAGTTTACTCGCCAATTAATGAACAAACCTCCAAACCGTGTCAAATTAATAGAAATGACAATTTTTTAATTTAAGAATCAATTAAAAATTAATTTAATAAAATAAATAATTATTAACTTTTTATCTACATAAATTAATTACAACTTTTAGCTACCCAAATTAATTATACAATTAATTACTAACTTCCAACTACACAAATTAATTATCAATTTTTACCTATAAAAAATCTTACCTACATCATTTGAAATTCCATCTTACAATTTTCAACTCATTTAGTTTTTTACTCTCTTTCAATATGGATCCTAACCATACAAACTATTCGACCAATTGGAACAAAAGCGGCCAAGAGGAAAGGAAAAGAAAAATCACATGCACATGACAGAGTTCATGCCATTCAAGAAGAATTAAAGAATCTGAGCACAATCCGACATTCAAAATTGGAGGCCATTAGAGAGGAATTAAAAGACCTAAATGAAAACCTCAAGATTAGCAACCAAGCAAAACAAGAGAAGCGAAAACGAGATGATTTACTTGTCCTTACACAAAATACCAATCATATGACATCGCAACAACTATCCATCCATAACATGTTGTGTGCCGATATCAAAGCAAAATATGGTATTAATTAATGTAATTTTCATTTCCGTAATTTTAATTAATGTAATTTTTATTTCCATAATTTTAATTAATGAAATTTTCATTTCTGTAATTATTTCAAGATTAACTACAAAATTTAATACCAACTACCACATTTACACATTTACACCAACTACCAACTTTTAATTAGTGTCTTTTAATTATTATAAATATATTTTAATTATTTGTTTTAATTATAATAGTAGTTTTTTATATTTTTATTATATAAATCATGAATCGGTCCATTAATGGGAGTGAAAGGTTTATAAAATGTGTAGGAGTGAGAAAATTGATATGGCAGAGAGAGAAAGCTGAGATGGCAAAAACATGAACCTCTTGAGAGGTCCATGATTGTGGATGCTCTAAGCCAGTGCTCTACGTTTATATGCTAAGATTTTTGGCTTATTAGTTGAAAAAGGCCAACAAAATCGCGACTTATACGCTGCTGGGTCGTTTTCTCCAAACAGGGGTGTCCTGTTGGCAGAACAGGTCCCTAAACTTTCAGAAAGATGCTATTCACCCCTGCACTGTCTGACACACACAACTGACTCCTGCTTTAAATACTTTGACTAGCTTTTCATCTTTTTTTTAGTTTGTTTTTTTATTTAACAAGTGACATCAACTTTTTTTTGAAGGCAAAGGGAAAGGGACCACTACCGGGCTTCGGCATTGCCATCACCCGGTCGGGTCTCGTTCATATCATTAACATTAAAAATATAACAATCGTTGTTAATTGACGACAAGAGAAACGGGGGCATGCTATCAAAATAAATGTTACAATTAAAAGTGCATGCATGCCTAGCCAATAAGTGGGCCGAGCCGTTAGCATCGTGGCTAATCCAATGGATGGATATGGACTCTTTCGAGTTAAATGTGCGTTTAATATCTTTGATTATGTCTCCAAACTCCGAGTTGTCGACGTAAGAGTCATAAATCGCATCCACCACGACCTTGGCGTCGGTTTCAAAGATAACATGGCTATCGTACCGGCCCGAAATCCAACTAAGAGCTTCGCGTAAACCAATGGCTTCACCTTCTCTAGGAGATGGGAGGAAGTTGCAAGGGGAGGCAAAAGCCGAAATGAAGGTCCCCGAGTTGCCGCGGAGGACGGCTCCTACACCCGCTTTATACTCCGAATCAAACTGCGACATCCACATTGCACTTGAGAAACCCGCGACGAGGTGGGTGCCAACGGGAGGAGAAAGGGAGATCGGGAGGGCTAGACGCTTGAGAAGTTGGATTTTTAGATCCAATCCAATCTGATAAAATTTGTCTAGCACGGTGGACCAGTAAAGAAGGGTCACGGGGTCCGTCTTGCCAAACCACCTCATTACGTCGGTACCACAAACTCCATAAAAGCATAAGAAACATATCTCGGGTGTGGTTGGGGTTGTCGTGGAGGAATTTGAAGGCAAGCTCATGGAAAGAGTTGGACAAAAACAAAATATCCACTACTGAATCCCTAAGACCCACTTCGTGCCAAGATTGGCGAACCAAGGGGCAACCAATTAAGGCGTGCCAAACGTTTTCCTCATTACGATTGCAAAGCGGGCAAATGGCCGAGATCTTCACGCCCCTCAATTGAAGGACGCCTCGCGTGGGCAAGACATCTCTAATAGCGCACCAAACGAAAAAATTTACCTTGCAAGGGATGTTGGCGTTCCAAATAATATTCCAATCTCCTTCAACAAAGAGATGTTTCTTATTCGTTCACTAAAATCTCATAACCATTTTAACCATCACCTACAAGGCCTATCCCAAAATGAGTCTTTCATTCCATCACATAATTTTTACTAGAAAAACCTAATCCCTAATAAGAATTCTATTAAACCAACAACCATAACCCATGCATAGGGCTTAAACCAAAACCAACAACCATAACCCATGCACTAGATGCCACTTTCTTTACCACTTTGTCAAGAATCCCTTGTTCCTCTGCTTTTGCATCTGATGGATTATCTATTGTGTTTGTGAAGTTGGAAAAGGATGTCTTCAAAGCTAATCTTGCGCTTTTCTTCCGAACTGAACACAAAAAACATACTGATTTCATCAAAAGAAATCGATTATAAAACCCTAAAGAATCTGCGATTTTACCTCTATTGAAGTTAACCCTGCCTCCCACTTCAGCCATCCACGCCTTCGATTTCCTTGTGCGTAAGTGAAGATAGCCGAATCACACTGATTTCTTGGAAGATTTTGTGTCGATTGTGGTTGCCGAGAGAGTCGAGATTGGAATTGGGGTGCGATGATGTTCTCTGAGATATTTTAGGAAGATTCGTGATTATAGGAAACTGATTATCGACATCTTATGGTTTCCTTATCTAATAATTAGAGATGGTTGATAATTGACAATATTACCCCAGAGCATATGTATGTGCTTCCTATAATGTTAAACCGTTTTTTTAATTAGGAATTAAAAATCAGTTTAATCCTAGCCATTGATATTCATGATTAATGGTCATGATTGGTTAACATGGTTAACACTAAATGGGTGGTTAACAAAAGAAGGTCTCTCTCTCTCTCTCTCTCTTTATATATATATATAGGGGTTAAATCATGTGAGAACCAAAAAAAGATTGAGAACCGTGAGAACCGATCTAAGCCATAATTTGGTTTTGATCCCATGGTTATAATTAAAATTTTGATCCCATGGTTATAATTAAAATTTTGATCCCATGGTTATAATTAAAAGATTGAGAACCGTGAGAACCAATCCAAGCCGTAATAGATTAAATCAATTAATGGTTTAGATCGGTTTTCACGGTTCTCAACCTATTTTTGGTTCTCATTTGATTACCTATATATATATATATATATGGGCCTAATCAAATGAGAACTCGTTAATTTGTGATAACTGTGAGATTCAATTTTAGCCAATCGTTTTAATAAATTGAATGTTTTTAATTATTTAATACTGGAGGGTATGTTAGTAACTTGCTTAATTAACTTAATTATTTTTTTTACAGATTCCAATCAAATTAATACTACGTTTCCTATTTTATCTCAACTAATTGATTTTGAAAGTTATCCCTCCTTGTATTCAGATCGATGAAGATATCTTATTCCATTATCTTCAAAATAGTTGCTGGAGGAAGAAGGTTCTTGTCGGAAGAACAACACGTGTGTGGTATATTTACTCATTTTGTAATGGAGTGTGATGCATTTAATCAATATCTTTTTTTGAAACGCAGCAAGAAAGATATATGCAAAACCAACCAAGCACCAAACAAAACCAATCACCAATCCAGGACCCACCAAAAAACATCCAAAGCAAAAGGCAAACAGCAGCATACGAAACCAAAGGAAATAAGAGGAGAAAGAAAGGGACCAAAACTAAAGGAGCAACAAAAGCAACCAAACTGTTTGTGAGAAACAAACAGAAGTGACGCCAAGCAGCAGCCTCTCGCCGGCCACCCCTCCGCAACGACAACCGCGAACAGAAACTACCGAGACCAAACAACCGAAACAGTCCTATTTAAGCATAGTCGGATCCACTAGCCACCTCGTCCAATCGATCGCTATCTTTGTACACCGTCTCTTAATCCATTCGTGCGCCTTCCTTTGGAACTCGAAAAATAAGTCTTCAAGTTTAGTATCACCGTTAAAGACCATTTTGTTTCTATGGGACCAAATGAGGTAGAGGATGTATTTAATCAATATCTGACCTTGTGATCCATGTTGATGATCTTCATATGTGGTATTGTATCTGTAACGCCCTAAAATTTAAACATTAAATATATGGAAAAATTCCGGAAAATGGGTAAATTTAAACTTCAAAATATAAGCCGATTAAAACCCTTAATGTAATGGGGTAGTTTGGACAATGAACAAATAAAAGAGTATTGAGACATAACATACAACAACCTATTAATCTAGACTATAATTAACTAGATTAATCCGGATGTCACTATATCTCCAAAAGTGTCTCTCATCTCGATTCCCAAAAAGCCCGACCTTCCCAAGCTCCTCCTAAGCATGGTCGGCAACATGATGAACTAGACGCCGCTAGGTGGAACCTGTAATACATAACATACACTCAAGTGTTAGACCAAGAGCCTAGTAGTATCAAAATTAATGAAGCAATATCAAATAATTGTAACAATGCCAAAAGTAAAGATACCGGCTCCACTTATTTTCCCACATTACCAATTTTCCACAAGTTATAGTGATCCACACCTGTCATAAAATAAAAGAGACAATTCTCTAAAACGGGGAGACCCGTTACCATCTAGGTGACGAGTAACACGTGAGTGGGGTCACCTTGATGTTGATGGATTACAACTCAAGTCACGGTCTTAGTTCTCATGCCATAAAGACATCACAACCTCAAACCATAAATAAATTGTCTTTGTTGCCTACTCCGTCGAGTTACACCTCAAGGACTTACGGGGATCATATTGCCTATCCATCCTAGACGAGTTACACCTCAAGGACGATTGTCCCTTATTGCATACTCGCTAGTAGCCACCAATGGCTTAACCGATATATACATACATTCCATAAAGGTCTAAATCCTCGTGCACAAGGAAATAGACTATTTCAAACCCAAATCACATCATGAATGCATATTAGAGAAATCACATGAGTTAGCATGGTAAATGATTCTACATGATAACATAACGAGTTTCCATGAGTCGCACAAGATATGTAAATCCCATCTTCGTTCCTCTACTTTTGAAATACCAAATACAAATACATCACAAGCCATAATCAATTATGGATGTATATATACACACACACACACACACACATATATATATATGGGTGGTATTTTTTACAAACCATCATATTGTTAGAAACTATGCAACTACCTTAATCACCATCCATTAATTTGATCAAGGGTCTAGATTCATCCGGTGGCAAATTTGGTAAATATTGACAATATGTGAATTAATTTCATAATTAAAAAATGGATACAAGGGTATATTGGAAAAGCAACATTGCCTTTTATCTATCTCCCCAAAATCACGGATCCTACCTTTATCCTCTACCAATTTCATAATTAAAAAAAGATCCCTTTCTCTCTCTTCTCTCCCTCTCTCCTTCCTCTCAAATCCGCCGCCGCCGCCTCCGCTATCGCCGCCGGCAACAATCACCACCACCACCGCCGCTGTCCACCACAACCACCACCACCGCCGATGTCCACCACAACCACCACCACCGCCGCTGTCAACCACATTCACCACCACCGCCGCCGCTGTCCACCACAAGCACCACCACCGCCGCTGTCCACCACATGCACCACCACCATCGCTAGATTCAGCACCGCCGCTGACCACCACAGTGACCACCACCACCGCCGCTGACCACCACAGTCACCACCATAATCATTTTTTTTCTGGGTTAGTTTGTCTTCATGATTTTGTATTCATGATTCTGGGTTAGTTTTTTCTGGGTTTGTTTGTCTTCATGATTTTGGGTTAGTTTTTCTTCATGATTTTCTGGGTTATTTTGTATTCATGATTCTGGGTTCATGAATTTATATGGATTCATGTTTCTGGCTTCATAGGTTTATATGGATTCGTGATTTCTGGGTTGATGATTTTAAGGATTCATGATTTCTGGGTTGATAAATTTATATGGATTCATGATTTTCGGGAACAGAATCATTGCCGTTAGTTTGATCGGGTTGAGAAAAAATATCACACACATATATCTCGTTAATCGATGTTGAATCCGCCATTTTTTATGTTGATGAACAAAGAATGATAATTTCATACCCAGATGAAGAAGACAACCGATAATATGTTAAATTGAATGGGATATTAACAAATCCCATTAATTTAGGAAATTACCTAATTAGATAACAATTCTCGAAATATTGAAAAAAAAATTAATATGTAAAATGACCTTTATACCCCTCTGGTTATATATTAATTAATAATTAATTTTAATTAAATTAATTAAAATGATTGGTGGAGAAGTGGTTTGCATAGTTCTTACAAATGTACTGGTTTGTAAAAGAAACTTCCCCTATATATATATACCTATGTACATATATACATATATGTATATATATATACCTATAATCATGCAAGAGTCAAGTGTTATATATATATACTTATATGCACCTATGTTTTATTGTGACATACAAGAAGCATAAATATTCATGGTTATTAACAAATAAGCATGTTTACTCCAAGTAGCAATTTAGGGGGAAAACCCTAGCTTTCCAATCATTGCCAAATCATGTTATACAATTTCTAAGTAGCATTTAAACATAAAATAAGTGAGTTATAGGGATTTAGACACTCACCTAAGGGTTCTTACAAAGAAACCCTAAAGATTGGAATCCTTGGATCTTGGAGAAGAAACCCTAGATTTAAGAATTACAACTCCTCAATAAGGTGAACTCACATAAAAATGTAGAAATGAAACCAATAGAAACTTACTTGAAGAGTTGGAAGTATGGGACTTCTAAATAAAGAAACCCTAGGTTTCCTAATAACTTTTCCTCCTAAAATCTTGGAAAGGGGAGGTAACCATCAAACATTTAATGAAAAATCACTAACCATTTCCTACCATTAAGAATTTTGGAACCCTAGTAATTAATGATGAGAGAGGGAGAGGGAGAGGGAAAAAGAACAAAATCGCCTAAGGATGGAGAGAGAGCCGATCGATTTGCAGAAAGGAGAAGAATGCTGCTGCCATAACCCTAAAAATCGATTTAAGTAGCCGCCACTCACAAGCCCGATCGCGACTATGCCCCTAGTGACTTTGCCCGGGCATTGTCGCGGGCATTGTCGCGCCTCATGCCCCGCTCACTGTCCGATTTGGCGAACAAGATGCTGTTGTGCGACTATGACCCTCGCGACTTTGCTCTTGGGCATTGTCGCGGTCATAGTCGCGGATGACCACCCGTCCACTGTCCGAAATCTCGTTTTGCCGTCTAAAGTGTTCTTTTGCTTGAGTGATGAACGGGGTGGTTCTATGCATGCGGAAACGAGTTCAAGCATGGAAACGGTACATGCACACGCTCATGCATTTACATATATATATATATATATATATATATATACCATTATATTTATATAATTTTGCATGGATGAAGTGAGTTTAATGCGCCACGTACACGATTGCGAAAGGGGGGGGGGGTACACTTACAATAAAATTTGGGGTGTTACAATATCTTACATAACTAGTTGTGATACATTTAATCTCTTTGTAATAAAGTATGTTGCATTTAATCAATATGTGATTCAGTGTGATACATTTAAACAATATGCGACATGTGATCCATGTTGATGATATTCATAGGTGGTATTGTATTTGACATAACTAGTTGTGATACATTGTGTCACCACAATGTACCACAGATATAATATAACCACAGTTAGGAACAACAAAGTGAATCACATGTTTGTGTCACCACAATGTACCACATAGTGATACATTATGTAATCGATAAGGAGAAACATCGAATACCTCCTCCATTTAATCTCTTTGTAATAAAGTATGTTGCATTTAATCAATATGTGATCCAATGTGATGCATTTAAGCAATATGTGACGTGTGATCCATGTTGATAATCTTCATAGGTGGTATTGTATTTTACATAACTAGTTGTGATACATTGTGTCACCACAATGTACCACATAGTATAACATACCACAGTTAGGAACAACAAAATGAATCACATGTTTGTGTCACCACAATGTACCACAGAGTGATACACTATGATCTTTACGTGAAATTGCTTGATTTTGTTGCAGTGTTGGAGTTATCTTTTGTTGATATTGTTGCTTATTTTTGATACTGTTGCTTATTGAAATCACTTTGTTTCTTGACATATTTACCCTTATTCAATAGACTATTTTAATTTGATTGACCGGAATTTTAGGGGGTTTATTAATGGATTTTTTTAATCATTAATAATTGAAATGAGTGGATGAGATTGGATCTCACGGTTATCACAAAATAAAAAGTTATCCCTTGAATGGCCCCCTAATCAAATAAGAACTATGTAGTTTGTGATAACCGTGAGATCCAATATAAACCAATCATTTAATTTTAGTAATTTTATTTAATAATAAAATATAAAATGTTATATTAGTAATTTAATTTCTTGATAACTAATCCCTAAAATCATGGCCTACAACACGGTTATTCTCTTTCATCCCTTATCATTTAAACACTTCAATATGCCATCACTTTTGCAGCAACAAAAATCTCAGGGTGAATAAAATGGTAAACAAAAAGAGATGAAAAAAGATAATACTTGTTAAATGGCTACCGTAATAGTGTAAGGGAAGAATGAGAAATCTCATGAGGCCAAGAGTAGTAGGGTACTCACCTTAATTCCATCTCATCTTCTAGATGGATCACAATGGATCAAATATTATTTACAAATTGTACGAAGGATATCACAATGTATCAAATTTTGTTTCTTGTTGCAAGCCATAGTGATGCTATTTTGCATAATGTGATACAAAATGTATCCTTTTCTTGTATGTTTATGGTGTATATATTCTTTTAACTATCTTGGGGGTATCACAATGACACAATGTGCATCTTGTACATATTTTGGGTATCACAATGTTAGGGTATCACACTATGCATCTTGTACATATCTTGGGTATCATAGTGTTGAGGTATCACAATGTGCATCTTGTACACATCTTGGGTATCACAGTGTTGGGGTATCACAATGTGCATCGCGTACATATCTTGGGTATCATAGTTGCTTTGTGTCTTACTTGGGTATTACGTCGGAAAAAGTTTGGTCGGGAGAGGAGAGAGAGGGATTAGCAACAAGACTTAATTACCCCTAAATATTATCCACAAATTTAATTTTTTTGAAAATTAATGGATAATTACCAAAATTAGTATTTTTAATAATAACGACTGATTATTAATAATATGTGGTTGAGATTGGATCTCACGGTTATCACAAACAACTTAGTTCTCCCTTGAATGGCCCCCTATATATATAAGGTCTAATCAAATGAGAACTAAGTTGTTTGTGATAATTGTCATGATCCAATATGGTCCAATCATTTGATTTTATTTAATAATTAAAGATAAAAGATTATATTGGTAATTTAAATATTTACAACTCAATCCCTAAAATATGCCTAAAATCATGGAGACGATTTCTATGATTCTATCAGATGAAAGAATCTCAACATTGACAAAATCTGCATATTCATCTTCTCGCCATGGCACGAAGACATTTTTCGTCTGAAACTGTGGGTGTTTTTCTTATTCATTTTCTAAACAATTGGTGTTTTTCTAAACTGTGATACCACATGGTCTTTCATCTTTCGTCGCCCCATCGGATACATGTGTGTATCACAGACATATCTGTCTCATCACACTGGTATCACAGTGGGTACAATGGTTTTGTGATTTACTATTTAGAAGTTTATGGGTATCACATTGGGTAGGGAAAGATGAGGGAGACGAGAAGTAGGTGGTATCACAATCACACTGGTATCATAGTGGGTACAATGGTTTTGTAAGTTTATGGGTATCACATTGGATAGGGAAAGATGAGAAAGACGAGAAGTAGGTGGTATCACACTGGGTATGTCAGGTATCACACGCATGACAGTGGTTTTGTGTTGGGTATCACAGTGTTATATGCTAAAAAAGTTTGGTTGGATAAGTTTGGTCGGAGAAGAGAAACATGAGAGAGATTTATAAAAAGTCCACTTTACCCCTAGATATTATCCATGAATTTATTTATTTTTAAAATTAAGGGATAATTACTAAAATTAATTCTATTTAATAATGTACATTGATTATTAATTTGTGTGGATGAGATTGGATCTCACAGTTATCACAAAATAACCGGTTCTCCCATGAAGGGCCCCCTATATATATAGGGTTGGGGTCACGTGAGACTAAACATGGCTTATTCATCAGTTAGCTTATCAACTATCAACTAGCTTATAAGTCATCAGCTAACTTATCAGCTAGTTTGCCAAACATAGCTTCAGTATTTTGATTTTTAATATCCATTTTAAAATCCGCGTTTTTGATTTTTAATAACTTAATGTTAGTATTTAAATTGTGTTTCAAGATTTAATTTTATTAAAAAAAGTAACTAAAAATTATTAACAAAAGCAAGTGTTAAAGAAATTGACAGCTGGATATGTGGCGAGTGAGTAGACCCTGTCGCCCCATTGTGTAGTGACAACCTTCAACAGAATTTGTTTCCGTATTTTCCGGCGATTGTTTAAGGCCATTCGCAGCGCCCTTCGGGCTCGAGCTCAGGCTCGGGCGGGCAGCGGTGGGGGGCATGCGGGCTTCATGCTCGGGCTCGGCGTGCGGGCTTTCAAACCCGAGAAACCCGAAAGAATTTGTTTGTTTTTTATTTTATTTTTTTAAAATTTTGAAAATAAATAAATCCAACGGCACTCCAACGGTAATTTTATTTTATTTTTAATTTTTTTTTCCAATTTAATCACACTATATATATTAATCCAAACCTCTTATTTTTTTACACCAAAATCTCTCAAACTCTCTCATTCTCTTCCATTCTCTATATTTTAAACAATATGGATTCGCCACAACCCGGTTCACCGACCGCATCATCATCATCCGTAGACACCGACGAGTTGTTGAATCTACAAAGGGAAGTTTTTCGACATACTGCACAATGGATTTATGGTAGCACCGCCTCGTCGTCAACAAGAGAGAGGGCCGCGAACATAGAAAGAGGTCGAGTAGCTGCAAACGAGCGGCTTATGCGGGACTACTTTGGCAACAACCCGGTTTATACACTGGATATGTTTAGGCGGCGGTTCAGGATGAGCAGACAACTATTCAAACGAATAGTTGAAGATTTAGCAGGAGAGTATCCGTATTTTACACTTCGGGTGGACGGCAGACGCAAACAAGGTTTTTCTCCGATACAAAAGTGTATTTCCGCTATTCGGCAATTGGCGTATGGAGTAACTGCTGACGCACTTGACGAGTACATCCGTATGGGAGAGACAACGTCACGAGATTGTCTGTACAAATTCTGCACAGGTATTATTGAACTGTATGGTCAAAAATATTTACACAACCCTACTTTTATTGATATTCAGAAGTTGTACGCCGCGCATGAAGCTAAACACGGATTTCCCGGCATGCTCGGCAGCATAGACTGTACTCATTGGGTGTGGGCAAATTGTCCGAATGCATGACGAGGTCAATTCATGAGAGGTGATCATGAGCACCCGACAATCATGCTAGAAGCAGTGGCCTCTCAAGATCTATGGATCTGGCACGCATACTTTGGTGTTGCCGGTTCCAACAACGACATCAATGTTTATTAGAATAGTTGTACTTAATGCTATTTTGCTTGTACCCTTCCTTTTAGTAAGTCGGTTAAGCCTTGTATAAATACCCTGTATAGTTTTCCTTTCTTAGGCAAGTAATGAAAATACAGAGAGATGGCTTTCAGTCATGTTCTTCCTCTTATTTGTAATATGGTATCAGAGCAATTTTCAGTCGCCAGGTTCTCCATCTGATTTCTTTTGATTTTCTTTCTCTCATTCATCTTGATTCTTGTTTCTTCGATTTGATTTTTGGTTCTCTCATTCATCTTGATTCTTCGAATCTATCTTCTAATCCCTCGATCTAGGGTTTTGGCTCTTGTTTTCCTGTTTCTTTTCTAATTCAGATATGATTTTGTTTTTTGATCTGCTCTTTCTAAATCGCTCTTTCGTACAGATATACAATCTCTTCCTTCTGTTCATTGTCGTTCAATTCAAATCACAGATCTATTGTGATCTGCGTCTCCTTGTTCGTATTAAATCACAGTTCTGTTTTGATTTGCGATTCCTTATTTTCTCAAACTTTTGATTTTGAGGATTAATATGACTGGATCTTCAACCAATACAACGACTATGCAAGAAGATAATCCATGCTTTCTGCATCATTCGGATAGCCCAGGGCTTGTTCTTGTTTCACAGACACTTACAGAGGACAACTATGCCTCTTGGAGCCGAGCAATGGAGATAGCTTTATCTGTTAAAAACAAGACGGCTTTTATCGATGGAACACTACCAAAACCAAATGCCACAGACCAGACACAACTTAAGGCGTGGATTAGGAGTAACAACATTGTGATTTCTTGGATCCTAAATTCCATATCCAAAGACATATCTGCAAGTGTGATATATGCAGAATCAGCGTATGAGATCTGGAAGGAACTTCGGGAACGTTTCCAGCAAAGCAACGGTCCACGGATATTTCAACTTAAGCGTGATCTCATGAATCTCTCACAGGGACAAGATACTGTGAGTGTCTACTTTACGAAACTGAAGGCTCTATGGGAGGAACTATCGAATTTTGGCAGTCATTGTTCATGTGGCAAATGTACATGTGGAGGTGCGAAGGAGATGGAACACACTATGAGTTTTTTATGGGACTCAATGATTCATATTCACAGATACGTGGATAGATTCTTCTTATGGATCCTGTTCCATCCGTGAATCGGATTTTCTCTCTTGTGATACAAGAGGAGAGGCAAAGAAGTGTTGGTAGCATCAATCCTGATAATACTCAATCTATGGCGTTCAATATTCGAGGTAACAATTTCAAAGCACGAAGTCTTACGAACCAGCCTTACAAGGGTTTCAAGAAAGATCAACCTCCTTTTTGCACACATTGCAAAAGAAACGGACATACACAAGAAAAATGTTACAAGCTCCATGGATTCCCCTTGGTTACAAATTTCAGCAACGAAATACAACAACAGCAGCTAATTCTGTCGTTACCAACTCCAATTATGTATCTGGTAACAATGTTTCATCTGGTGTCGACAATGCACAATCAATACATGGTCTCAATAATGTGGTGAATGGTCTTACCAACATTCAATGTCAGGAATTAATGGCTGCACTCTCTGGTAGAATGTCCAGTGTTAATGTTGCTACTACATCTGCTGTGAATGATCCAGAAATTACTCCAGGTAAATGTTACATCATGTCTGTTAATTCAACCTGCTATAAATCAAATTTTTGGGTTATGGATTCAGGTGCAACTCAACATATTTGTAAGGATTCAACCTTGTTTAAAAGCATGAGGAAGATTAGCAACATGGAAGTAGTTTTGCCTAACCGAAACACTATTACGGTTCAAAATGTTGGTGATGTCAAGTTGACTGATCAACTTTTGCTCAAAGATGTGTTATTCGTACCTGAGTTCCATTTTAATTTGATATCTATCAGTGCCTTAACTAAAGACAAGAATGTTATGGTTCTATTTCATCACGAATATGCCTTTATACAGCTGATCTACAGCGAGAAGATGATTGGCAAGAGTGAACAACGAGGTGGATTGTACATGCTACAAGCAAGAGAAGCGGTAAAGATCAACGCAGTTTCTGTTCATACTTGGCACCAAAGATTTGGTCATCCATCTAACAAGAAGTTAGAGTTACTTAGTAGTCAACTTTCTCTTGGAAATCTAGTTGATAAACATGTTTGTTCCATTTGTCCTCTTGCAAAACAGAAACGCTTACCATTTGTTTCTCTCAATAAGATTGCAAATAATCCTTTTGATATAGTGCATTGTGACATATGGGGTCCCTATCATATTGAATCCTATCAAGGGTTTCGTTTTTTTGTAACATTGTTTGACGATTCTACAAGGTTTACGTGGGTATATTTGATCAAAAACAAATCTGATGCTCAAGTGGTTGTTCCTAGATTTTTTGACATGATCCTAACTCAATTTGATACTAAGATCAAGGTTTTTTAGATCCGATAATGCCAAGGAATTACAGTTTACTGAGTCCTTTTATAGGAGGGGTGTGTTGCATCAGTTTTCTTGTGTAGAAAGGCCACAACAGAACTCGGTCGTGGAGAGAAAACATCAACATCTGTTGAATGTTGCCAGGGCGTTATTTTTCCAGTCACATGTTCCTTCTCAATATTGGTCAGATTGTGTCTTCACAGTAGTCTACTTGATAAATAGAACACCGTCACATGTGCTACAAAATGTTTCTCCTTATGAGAGGTTGTACAAAGCTAATCCAGAGTACTCGAATTTTAGAACATTTGGGTGTTTGGTGTTTGCATCTACCAATGTTTCCCATCGAACCAAGTTTCAACCAAGAGCCAAACCATGTGTTTTTTTGGGGTATCCTACTGGTATGAAGGCTTATAAAGTTCTTGACTTGGAGACGCGAAAAATATTCATCTCCAGAGATGTCGTTTTTCATGAAAGTATATTTCCTTTTCGACATTCCAGTGTTGACCATGCTTATCCTTTTCCCCATTTGATTCTACCGACTGTCGAGGCTCATTCCTTAGATAACGACATACAACCGTCATCAGTCACGGATTCCCGCGATGATGTTCCATCAGTTGACACTCAAGAACAAAATGATACTCAAGAACAAAATTTTAATGATGAGCATGGTAGGTGATCAACAAGAGTTCGCAATCCACCATCTTATTTGCGTGATTATCATTGCAATTTGGTGCATGATAATGTGAAGGATACATGTCGTTATCCTCTATCAGATGTTCTATCCTACCATAGATTGACATCTAAACATAAAGCTTATGTTTTCGCTTTATCGTCCCAAGTGGAACCAAAGAATTATGATGAAGCAGCGACAAGTAAAGAGTGGCAAGATGCAATGAAAGATGAGTTGCATGCATTGGAGCTCAATAATACTTGGAATGTTGTACCACTTCCAAGGAATAGAAAGCCTCTTGGTTGTCGATGGGTGTATAAGATAAAACGTAATGCTGATGGAACGGTTGAAAGGCTTAAGGCGAGACTAGTGGCAAAGGGATTTAATCAACAAGAAGGGGTTGATTTTCTTGACACGTATTTCCCTGTTGCCAAACTCGTTACGGTCAAGATGATGCTCGCACTAGCAGCTCAAAATTCGTGGCCTCTTATACAATTAGATGTCAACAATGCATTCTTGAACGGTGATCTTGATGAAGAAGTTTACATGGAACTACCTAAAGGCTATAAATTTCAGGGGGCGTCTTCTTCCACCACTCGAATGGTTTGTAAATTAAACAAGTCACTATATGGATTGAAACAGGCCTCGAGACAATGGTACGCCAAATTCTAAACTTTTCTCGCCTCACTTGGATTTACTCAGTCAAAAGCAGACTATTCCTTGTTCTATAAGGGTGCAGGTTCTTCCTATGTGGCTTTACTTGTTTACGTTGACGACATCGTGATCACCGGTGCTTCTATCAGTGAAATCGATGCAATAAAGAAATGCCTTAGTGACCGTTTCAAACTGAAAAATCTTGGACAGCTGAAGCATTTTTTAGGCCTTGAAGTAGCAAGATCCAAGGCTGGTATATTCATTTCGCAAAGACAATATGTTCTAGATATTCTTGAAGATGCTGGTTTATTGGCTTCCAAACCGACACATTATCCTATGGATCCAAAAACTAAGTTGTCTAGTTATGTTGGAGAGCTTCTTCCTGATCCAACCAGGTACAGAAGGCTGCTTGGGCGCCTTATGTATTTAACCATCACTAGACCAGACATCGCCTACTCCGTTCATAGACTTAGTCAATACTTAACTAATCCTCGTGTTCCTCATATGCAAGTTGTTGTCCATCTTCTCCGATATTTGAAACTTAATCCAGGTCAAGGGTTGTTTCTTTCTGCCAAACATTCTTTACAACTCAGGGCTTTTAGTGATGCGTTCTTCCTCTTATTTGTAATAATGTTCTCAATCAGTCGCCCATCTTGAACGATGTATATGATGGAAAAGCACCCGACTGCCCTTTTGAGGTGAATGGAGCCACCTACGAGCACGGATATTATCTAGCGGATGGGATATATCCGGAATGGGCTACTTTTGTAAAATCATTTACGTGCCCACGGGACCCTAAACGACAAAAATTCAAGTCCGCGCAAGAATCGGCACGTAAAGATGTTGAACGAGCTTTTGGCGTGCTTAAACAACGTTGGCATATACTTCATAACCCGGCACGTGGATGGGAACCGACAAGATTGGGAAACATTATGTACGCTTGTGTCATATAACACAATATGATACTCGAAGACGAATACCATGCTATTTGTGGTGGCGATGAAAACGGTCTTTTCACGGATGATAACGAAACCCAAATCAGTGAGGAACAACGCGCGGCAAATGTTCGAGAAGTCCAAAACCGGGCCACTCATAATAACCTTCGGTCGGATTTGGTCGAACATATTTGGCGTATCCAAGTTCCCAACAATGACGACGAGTAGATTTTTAAATTTATTTTGTAATTTTTATTTTTAATGAATGATATGAATTTTTATTTTTATTATTTATCTTATTTTTATTTATTAAAAAATATATAAATATTTTTATTTTGTTAAATAATTAAATGTATAAATAAAAGAATTAAAAAAAATGAGGTGGCAAGAGGGCTTGAGGGTAGCGCTGCGGGTCTTTAGGGCTTAGCTGATGTGGCGTTGAGGGCTTGAGGGCTTTTATTAATGCGTTGAGGATGGCCTAATCAGATTTCAAACAACATTTTCCCTCTATCTCCTTCTTTTGAATCAGTTCCGGCGACAATGGTCGACCTTCAATATACCAATGTCGACCCTCCGCCTTTTGCTTCATTCCATGACAAAATGCGTCCCATTTTTGACGTCGTAGACAAGTTCCGTCAACTCAAAGTCGCCCAAGAAGGCATCACTCTACCCACCATCGTGGTCGTTGGAGACCATTCCTCCGGCAAGTTGACGCATTGTAGATTTGCAGAAAGGATCGACAAACGTCTAAATCCCGTTTAACAGTTTGAGAGTTACGATTTGCAAAACTCAAACGAAAGAGAAAACTCCTAAGAACAAACTTTATTGAATAATGAGAACATTTACAAAGAAAACTCAAACCCTATTTATAAATTATGAATTGGAAAAGGATATTTATGAAAACTAATTCAAACTAAAGAGATAATAAAGAAATATTAAATTACGAAACTAAATGACGCGGATGATGGCGCTGTTGCGGCCACAAAGGAACCCGCGCAGGTGATGCCCAACAGTGCGTCCCGCGCGGCTGACGGCGCGGGGATACCCGCGTTGTTTTGTTTTCGGTACCTTCCGACTTGGCTTTCGATTCTCGCCGCTAATTCCTCTACATCACAAGTCAAGCGTTCTGGAATCACTTGTCGGCATAAGTTTACACCGCGGAGAAGGAACAATCACGAAAGTACCTCTTGTAATGAGGCTTCAACATCATCCGCATCCTGTGTCGGAGTTTGTTCTGCAGTTTCAAGAGACAAACGTTAAGATTGCTGACGAAACCTAGATTCGTGACGCCATTGATCAGGCTATGGAGCAAATCGCCGGTGAAGGTAAAGGGATATCAAATGTTCCTTTAACTTTGATTGTAAAGAAGTGTGGTGTTCCTGATCTCACCATGGTTGATTTACCCGGAATAACTCGAGTTCCCGTTCCTAGAAATATATACAAACAAATCTCAGACACACTACTTGTATATATTTTGTTTTGTTTATATCGTAAAATAATGCTCAAATTGTTTTTCTAGCTTTCATTTTTCCATATCGTTTCTAGCTCTCTAAAAGGGTTTTAGAATAGCTAGCTTTATCTTCATGTCATTTTGAGGTTATTTTCAGATTTTGTTTGTATTCCCGATATTGTTATGAGATTTTATGATACATTCATTGTTTTTCAAATAGTTAAATGTTTTCAGTTTTCCGAAAGCGTTTTAGAATATACAGCTATCTTAATTTAGAGGATAGTTAGGTAATTTTCATATTTTATGAGATTTTATTCTTGATATTGTTATGAGATTTTATGGTACACTCATTGTTTTTTAAATGTTTCAGATATCGTGATGGACTATATAAAGCCTGAAGAAACTATCATTTTGAACGTACTTGCTGCTTGGGTCGATTTTCATACATGCGATTCCCTTCTTATGTCCCAAGAAGTAGATATCAGTGGGATGAGAACACTAGCTGTTGTTACCAAGTGTGACCTACACCCACACGGTCTTCTTAAGAAAATCCCAAGAAATGACGTTAAAATCGGGCTTGGTTATGTGTGTGTTAGAAACCGCATCAACGATGAAACCGAATCTAAAGCTAGAGAGCACGAAGCCATACTTTTCGATACCAATTCTCTGTTGTCTAATATAGACAATTCCATGGTAGGGATTCCTGTCCTCGCCACTAGACATGTCGAGATTTAGTCGCACATGATCGCAAGGTGTTTGCCCACCATTATGACAAAAATCGGTGACCGGCTTGATGAGTTGGTGCCGGAGTTGGCCAGATTTCCTCGGAAGCTTGCGGCCTCTCCGGATGCAATGGCTTTATTGTTACAGATTATCGGGTATGTAAAGGATACACTAAAAATATCGTCACTAGAGGGGAGTACGACGAGTATAAACAGGAACGCCAAATGCATTGCAGCCACTCAATAGTTTTTCTATCAAACTCCAATCTACAATTAGATTTGGTGAAAACTTTCTCGTTGAAGAGATAACAACTTTAGAGGATTCTGACGGAATACGAATGCCTCAATTCGTACGTCATTTTGCTTTTCTCTTGCTACTCCAGAAGAGGGTAAATAGCATCTCTCCATTGCCCGTTAACTTTATCAATAAAGTATGTGCTCATCTTGAGACGATTTCTACCAGAGTTCTTACTGATAATTGTAGCAATTATCCACAGTTGCTTCCCCCTTTTAAAACGGCAGTCGATAATGTATTGGGAAAGACCAAGGACAAGTTGAAGGAAAAAATCAGTGAAATGATTGAAATGGAGGAAGTCACAGATTTTACATGTGACCCTAATTTCATTACTTGTGTGAAAAAACTTATGGGAAGCCATGATCACTTTGTGAATGCAATCAAAAGCAGAAAGTCTTCTATTCGTGGCTCATCGGCGATGACTGTGGAAGTCGGTTTTGGGTTGTTTGATATTATGTCTCATACCGATAAGTCGTTCGAGATAAATGTCGAAGGCTATGGGACTGTTAATACTAAACACCTCGTGGATGTTGAAGAAAGCTTAAGGGATCAGGCCTTTGATCTAAATATGCGGATTACAACATATTGGGAGATTGTTTTGAAGAGAATGGTGGACTGGATAGCACTCCAACTTCGATATGTAGTAAGACAAATGGTGAATACCGAGTTGGAAACGGAGATTATGAATGAGGTGATGGTAAATGGCGGCGATATTCAAAAGATGATGGTTGAACCACCGTCTGTGGAGGAAAACAGGGAGAGGCTGCGTAAAAGCATTGAGTTGCTTCAAGAATCGAAACAAGTCCTTGGCCAAGCTGTTATCGATCGATGGTAATTTTGTCTTAACTTATTAGTTAAGATCTATTATTTGCATGATCAAGTCTTTTAAATAGATAGGCCACACAAATTTAGCAAGTCACTAATAGTGAAGATCTACATACCGACCAAGATGAAGATCTACCCGTCAAATTATAGTTGGTTGGTACTTGGTATTAAATATTCGTACAAATTATAATTGGTTTCGTACATGCTATATGGAAAAAATGGTATCGTACCATAACATTTACGTTCAAATTGATGTGTTAGCAGATATGATTGATGGATAGAAGACCGGTTATAACTTATAAGAGCAGCATATTCAACAACTATACTAAAAAATAATCATTTTTAAATTTCATAGACTAAATTCTAATAATATTGCATCAATTTTTCTACTCAAAGTGCATTGAATAGCAATTCAGCTTCTATGGATATCGGTCTGTATGTAGATCTTCACTTCTAGTGACTTGCTAAATTTGTGTAGCCTAACTATTTAAAAGAGTTGATCATGCAAATAATAGATCTTAACTAATAAGCTAAGACAAAATTACCATCAATCGATAACAGCTTGGCCAAGGACTTGTTTCGATTCTTGAAGCAACTCAATGCTTTTACGCAACCTCTCCCTGTTTTCCTCCACAGACGGTGGTTCAGCCATCATCTTTTGAATACCGCCGCCATTTCCAACTCGGTATTCACCATTTGTCTTGCAACAAATCGAAGTTGTAGTGCTATCCAGTCCACCATTCTCTTCAAAACAATCTCCCAATATGTTGTAATCCGCATATTTAGATCAAAGGCCTGATCCCTTAAGCTTTCTTCAACATCCACGAGGTGTTTAATATTAACAGTCCCATAGCCTTCGACATTTATCTCGAACGACTTATCGGTATGAGACATAATATCAAACAGCCCAAAACCAGCTTCAACAGTCATCGCCGATGAGCCACGGATAGAAGACTTTCTGCTTTTGATTGCATTTACAAAGTGATCATGGCTTCCCATAAGTTTTTTCACACAAGTAATGAAATTAGGGTCACAGGTAAAATCTGTGATTTCCTCCATTTCAATCATTTCACTGATTTTTCCTTCAACTTGTCCTTTCTCTTTCCCAACACATTATCGGCTGCTGTTTTAAAAGGGGGAAGCAACTGTGGATAATTGCTACAATGATCAGTAAGAACTCTGGTAGAAATCGTCTCAAGACGAGCCCATACTTTATTGATAAAGTTAACGGGCAATCGAGAGATGCTATTTACCCTCTTTTGGGGAAGCAAGAGAAAAGCAAAATGACATACGAATTGAGGCAGTCGTATTCCGTTAGAATCCCCTAAAGTTGTTATCTCTTCGACGAGAAAGTTTTCACCAAATCTAATTGTAGATTGGAGTTCGTTAGAAAATCTATTGAGTGGCCGCAATGCATTTGGCTTTCCTATTTATACTCGTCGTACTCCCCTCTAATGACGATATTTTTAGTGTATCCTTTACATACCCGATAGTCTGTAACAATAAAGCCATTGCATCCGGAGTGGCCGCAAGCTTCCGAGGAAATTTGGCCAACTCCGGCACCAACTCATCAAGCTGGTCACCGATTTTTGTCATAACGGTGGGCAAACACCTTGCAATCATCTGCGACTGAATCTCGATATGTCTAGTGTCGAGGACAGGAATCCCGACCATGGAATTGTCTATATTAGACAACAAAGGATTGGTATCGAAAAGTATGACTTCCTGCTCTCTAGCTTTAGATTCGGCTTCATCGTTGATGCGGTTTCTAACACACACATAACAAAGCCCGATTTTAACGTCATTTCTTGTGATTTTCTTAAGAAGACCGTGTGGGTGTAGGTCACACTTGGTAACAACAGCTAGTGTTCTCATCCCAGTGATATCTACTTCTTGGGACATAAGAAGGGAATCGCATGTCTGAAAATCGACCCAAGCAGCAAGTACGTTCAAAATGATAGTTTCTTCACGATTTATATAGTCCATCACGGTATCTGAAACATTTAAAAAACAATGAGTGTACATAAAATCTCATAACAATATCAAGAATAAAATCTCATAAAATATGAAAATTACCTAACTATCCTCTAAATTAAGCTAGCTGTATATTCTAAAACGCTTTTGGAAAACTGAAAACATTTAACCATTTAAAAAACAATGAGTGTATCATAAAATCTCATAACAATATCAAGAATACAAACAAAATCTGAAAATAACCTCAAATTGACTTGAAGATAAAGCTAGCTATTCTAAAACCCTTTCAGAGAGCTAGAAACGATATGGATAAATGAAAGTTAGAAAAACAATTTGAGCATTGTTTTACGATAAAAACAAAACAAAATATATCATCCATTTAAAAAATATATACAAGTAGTGTACCTGAGATTTGTTTGTATATATTTCTAGGCTGACCAAGAACGGGAACTCGAGTTATTCCGGGTAAATCAACCATGGTGAGATCAGGGAACACCACACTTCTTTACAATCAAAGTTAAAGGAACATTTGACATATGTTTACCTTCGCCGGCGATCTGCTCCATAGCCTGATCAATGGCGTCACGTATCTTGGTTTCGTCGGCGATCTTAACGTTTGTCTCTTGAAACTGCAGAAGAAACTCTGGCACAGGATGGGGATGATGTTGAAGCCTCATTACAAAAGGTACTCTTCTGATTGTTCCTTCTCCGCAGGGTAAACTTATGCCGACAAGTGATTCCAGAACGCTTGACTTGTGATATAGAGGAAATAGCGGTGAGAATCGAAAGCCAAGTCGGAAGGAACCAAAAACAAAATAACGCGAGTATCCGTGCGAGTATTAACGTATTTTAGTTAATAAACGATTATATGTGTTAAATGTAAAATTAAAATTAGAAAAGTAAAAGGTATAAAGTAAAGTAAGTAAATAAGTATAGGGGTTAAAAGTGTAAAATTCAATTCAAAAGTGACAATTGTGTGTGCCACAGATTAAAAAATGCCCACGAAGCACACCCACGGATTTCTTTATTACTTAAGGCACCCACGGATGAAATTACAAGGCCCATGGATCGTTTTAGGAGACCCACGGATCATGAGGGTTGAATGTGGGCTTTTTGAAACATAATCCGTGGGCCACGGTTTAGTCCACGAATTTTCAAGGTATTTTTGTTATTTGGGAGAGAGATAGGGCATTTGAGTGAAACGTGAGTCAAATAAGGGCAAATCAATTAATTTCCCTACCTTTTATAATAGCTTTTTTAAATAGTAAAAAGTTAGCGAGATGCTCTAAGCCCACTGATATTTCTAAAATTTCAATGAGGTGTTTGTAGCAAAAATCATACAATACAATCTAATTCGTTATAGGAAAAAGTTAATACAGAACTCTACGATTATATATTTGTAAACTTATTAACACGAGTTCTGTGGTAGATCAATTGGTACTTGCTATGATTGTAATGCTATATCTGGGTGGTCAAAGGATCGAGTCCAGCTTTGTGCGGATCTTTTTCTGTTTTTTTTCTTTTTGAAACAGTAACAAACCAACAGCTATGCTTCTTGAACTCGATTTTGACTCACTTTTACCTCTTTTTTCTTCATTCTTTTTGCACCAGAGCCTTGGTAATATTTTTACCAATATTTTGACATATATAAAACAAGTTTTCATCAAGTAATGAGATACATTTTCTCATTTGAAGTTTTGTTTGTTTACTTAAAACCAAACCTACTTTAAACATCAAAATCGACCCTTAAAACCTCAAATCTGAAACATAAGACTACTAGGATACGATACATCTTTTAAAAACGAAGCTATGGACATAAAAATCACAAAGTTTGGTTGACAATCTCACCTCAAATCGTTGCAAAACCGCAAAGTTTGGCTCCACCTTCAAACTCGAATTTCTCTCTCTTTTTACGAATTATTTGAATCCAAAATAATCCTCAACCGGTGCTCTACGTATATATACCAAGAGTTTTGGCTTATTACTTGAAAAATCCGACAAAATCGCGATATTTAAGCTGTTGGGTCGTTTTCTCCAAACAGGGGTGTCCTTTTGGCAGAACAGGCCCCTCATCTTTGAAATGGATGATATTTGACCCCTAAACTTTCTGACATTTACATTTAGCCCCTCCAGACGTAATATTTAACATTCTTGGTCTAAAACTAATTTAAACCTTTGACATATTTGACCCTTCTCAACTCATATTTTTACATTTTTTTGCTCCAATAAAATAAAACCCATTTTATTTTATTTTTCCTTTTTCCTTTTTTTTCTATTTATTTCACTACTAAAAAAACCTGATTTCCGGCGGACAAATCCGTCGGAAATCCGCCGGAAATAATCTATTTCGGCGGAATTTTCGGCGGATTCGATCGCCGGAAAATTGGTCGCCGAGATTACAGGTTTTCGGCGGATATGTAATTTTCGGCGGCATTTTCGGCGGATCCGTCCGCCGGAAAACGGTAGAAATAATTATCAAAGTCTTAATTAACAAGATAATTACAGTTGCATTTCGGCGGATTTTCGGCGGATTTTTCCGCCTGAAATATATTTATTTATTTATTTATCAATTAATTAAAAAAAATTCGGTTGCATTTCGGCGGATTTTTCCGTCTGAAAATATATTTATTTATTTATTTATCAATTAATAAAAAAATATTTTCGGTAATATTTCCGGCGGATTTCCGGCGGAATATTCCGCCGAAAGAAATGTAATTAATTTTATTTTTTTTTAATTAATTTCAAATTTAATTTTTTCATTGAATCAGATAAAAACCTGCTAAAAACCTGCTACAAATTGTATAATCTACTAAAATGCTATATATCATAAATTAAAACGTTCAATACATTGTTTGGGCCAAAACGACCAAATCGTTGTTTCAAATTCGTTCAAATAACACAAAAGACAATTATAAAAGTTTCAAATCGCTATGAAGGCGGAGGCGGACGCGGCGTACTTTGACTGAGACTTTTGATCAACTCGCACATCTCTTCATATTGTGCTCGTTCCGAACGACGGGCCTCTTCATGTCTCGCATCCTCTTCTCGACGTCTCTCATCCTCTACCTGACGTTCCGCTTCTCGTGCCCTCAACTCTTGCACTTGGCTCATTAAGGTCTCAACGATGTGCTACAAAATAGAAAAAAGACTTTAGAATATTTAATATGAACTAAAAATCAAATTGATAACATCATTTAATGAAAAAAAACTGGTACACACCTGCTGGGAGGAAGACGACGCATCAGTTGTCGAAGATGACCCACTCAAGATCGCATTGGGATCTAGATGGTTTCCAAACCCAAAGGAACGACCTTTCTTCGTTCCCCCGGTCACGTCATGCCATAATTGGGTATCAAGTGGCGGATGATTGGTAAGGTCATCGTCGTATCTCTCTATGGCACCCTCCCGATACCCACCCTGTGGTTTTTACAAAATTATACAAGTCATTTTCGACAGCATAACGACTGTAAATAGGACGTTTCCATTTTCCTGTTAAACAACAATCCTAATGTTTGCCCAACAAATGGCAACCCAAACTAGATAGATATTAACGGCAAGATATACAACAAAACAATTATAAAGCTAAAAGTTAAACAATCCTAATGTTTGCCCAACAAATGGCAACCCAAACTAGATAGATATTAACGGCAAGATATATAACAAAACAATTATAAAGCTTAAAGTTAAACAATGCTAACGTTTGCCCAACAAATGGCAACCCAAAGTAGATATATAAGATAGCTAGTTACCTAGTTATAATGTTTATAGTTAAACACAAACTATGTAGATATTGTAAAGTCTTGGTCAAAAAATACTTACCGCAAAACGGCTACACCGCGTCGTCACATACTCCCCAGATTCGGAAGATGTGTCATTCGCTCCCGACCGCTGCTTCTTCTTCTTCTTCATATGGGTATGGTCGAAGAGCTCAATACCCGACGGTGGCACGCCTCCCTTAGCTCTCGTCTGCAAAGATCAAATAATACAAACAATGGCGAATTATAACATGTTAAGCAAACAACAAACTAGTAACGCAATTGGTTAATTATAACATATGAAGGTCATACCAATCTTGCAGCTGTCGCCCCGAAAGAAATACATCCATTAGTGTGCTTCGATATTTCTCCATCAATCTCAGTCATCCTGTTCGAGCGTGCCGTCACTGAAATCGACTTCCAACGATCGGAATTCCAGGCATCGATCATTCTGTTCCATTGATTCTCATCTATCCAGTGGGGATTGAACGGCCGCAACAAGTCCATGTTTCTATTTGGGTCGTTCTGATCATAACGACGACCACTCTCGTTGCACAAACGGATGGCTCTATTTCGTGCATATGAAAGATTGTCATTGTAGCATTTCCCACATTTCTTCTCCCAAATTTGACGAATTATAGAGTGCAACGCCGGGTCCCATTGGTAGTATTGCTGCACGTACATGTTTAGTTATTTTTAAGTTTCCAAGAATACTACCAAGGATTTAATTACTTAAATATACACTACGAACCTCGAACTTCTCAAACATTTGGTTCCGAGTAGCAAGAGGGATTTGGCACCAAGTGCGACATGCCCCGGTAGTGTATCGCCGATTAATCTCCGTCGCAACTCGGCTCGCATTTTCACAATAAACCTACATAATGAAATTAATTAATATCAATACAAAGAACAATTACTTTGATCAATAAGTTAATAGAAATGAATTTACTCCATTGAGTCTGGAGCGCGTGGAGCAATAATCTTCCTCTCCGACGGAGCCGGGACCTGCTGCGGAATATCACTAGCACCGTCATCATGTCCAAACCCTGTCTCTGGATGTGCCGAGCCACTACTGGAGGCTCCGCCAGTACCTCGAGTAGGAGTACCTCGATGTGCCGATCCACTACTCCCTCGCCCGGATCCCGGGGTACGCGGCATTGTCTACAAAGCATCGTTAGAAAACATACACCAATAATTCAAGTTTACAACAAATTATTAGATAGGTAAACATGGTCACAAATCAATAGATAACTTTGTAAATGTGACAAAACATATAGCAAAACTTGTTATTGGGGTTGAAACCATCCGTACATAAGCCCAAGCGAACATTCCCGATCTCGGTTGAAAAATCAGGATGTAGCCTGTCAAAGTGTTTCCAAGCCTCACCATCACTCGGATGTACCATCTTTCCCTGTTCAGTCTGATGTTGACAGTGCCAAGTCATCGCTTTTGCTGTTTTCTTACACAAATACATTCGTTGCAATCTTTCTGTAATAGGTAAATACGTCAACACCAACTGAGGCACCTTATTGTTTCGGCCCCTTGTTTTGTAGTGAGGCTCCCCACACACTTGACAAGTGTCATAATCGGCAGATTCCTTATAGAATAACATGCAATGGTTTTTGCAAGCATGGATCTTCTCTTTCGACAGACTAAGTTGCTTCAACATCTTCTTTGTCTCGTAAAAGCTACCAACCAATTGTTCATTTTAGGTAGCATTTCTTTCACCATAGCAATGTTACGATTGTAGGTTGTCTCTGATACATTGCAATCTGACTTCCAGTTCAAAAACCTTGCCGCTGCCTCTAACTTTGAAAAGTTCTGGCATCCCTCCCACAACGGCTGGTCTGAAGCTTCTAACATCTCATAGAAACGCCGTGCATGTTGATTTGGTTCTTGTTCCTCCCACGTACTTGATGTACCGGGAATATTTTGGTCCATCACCATTTGTTGAACACCGTCAACCTCGGAATAATCTTCGTCTACTATTTCTTGTTGAACTAAGGGTTCTATTTCGCCGTGTGCATACCAGTGAGTATAAGAAAGCATGAATCCTGTTCTTAATAAGTCTAAATGAACCTCATCTCTAATTTTATACTTTTTAAGTTTACATTTCTTACAAGGACATTTTGTAAATAATGTTACCCCTTCATCTATGCCTCTCGGTAGAACAGATTGCTCATATGTGAAAGCAAAATCCAAAAATCGTTCAACTTCACATCTAAAAACATGATTTATTTCACCACTCCTATTTACTCGTTTATACATCCATCCTCTATCTGCATTAGTCGACATAGCTACAAACACATAATATATACACATATTAGAAAAAAAAGTCCATTTATAACTTACATTTTATATACATATAATATATATACACATATTAGAAAAAAGTCCATTCATAACCTACATTTTATAGACACATAATATATACACATATTAGATCAACTTCTGTGTAGTAGTGATTTGTTGTTCAAGTGAAGAAGGTATTAGATTCAGTCGTGCCTTTAAA
Organism: Saussurea involucrata; assembly: GCA_033807775.1. NCBI lineage: Eukaryota > Viridiplantae > Streptophyta > Magnoliopsida > Asterales > Asteraceae > Saussurea > Saussurea involucrata. Next base: position 40,786,106 of record CM066315.1, read on the forward strand.
AAAAGCAATGTTGTCAAATATGTTTTTGTTTTGTTGCCAAATAAAACTCACATCTCTTTTCATTACAAAAACAGAAACTAAACAAGACCTAAAAAGTTTATTTGAATTCTTTGCATTTTTAGAAAAATAATACCATGTCTAATAAAGTTCCTTTTTTTCTTGGACTTTTTATCAAGCTTCTTTAATAATTCAATAAACAGTATTCAAATATAGCTTAGAAGGGAATTGATCCGGTGCATCTCAGTGCATCTTATCCTAATGTGCGTCCATTTCTCATCTAACGGTTGATAACCACTTCTCACGTTAACCTCAACTTCTCACCGGAACAGATAGTTTATGTTTTAAAGTAGAATAAACCAAAACCAGTTTTACTGTTCCCAAAACCTACGTCTCTGAAACCCTGTGCACTCAACGTCATCTTTCCCCTCTACGCCCCATCGTCGTCATCAACTCTATTTTTCTTTTTTCAATACTCCCTTTTTCTATTTCTGTATTACGTAGTTCATTAAGTTGTTGTAAAAGTGGGAGAACAGATAGCTAAAATAGATTTAGGTTTTTTGTTCACTTTAAAATCTTTGTAGCATGTTACGTAGTTTTTTTGGGGTTAAAATGGCATAGATAACCTAATTTTAAAAGTTAGTTGGTTTATTTATACGAAAAAATGTTCAAATACTTGATCATTTAAAACGAGAAAGTTCGCTGAATTTGTTTGAACTTTTTTCCCCTATCTAAAAACAGGAGTATGCATCATCATGTCTATACAATAAATTATTATGACGAAGTTAAGTTAAGTAACTTAACAAGTTCTATCAACGAAGTCCGACAATCTAACACTACACGGTAAATAAATCGTTATATCAGTGTTTTTACCAAACACTTTTGAAAAGTAACATAGATATACAAGTTGTACCAAAAAAATAACAGTTAACAGATTCCCTATAGCAGTTACTTTGTATTGGTTCATTTACATGCTTGTAAACATATGAGATTGCACAAAACATATGAGTAAACACATCAAGATGTGAATGAGATAGATATATACATACAGAAGTGAGCAGCTTGAGGCTTGAGCAGCGGTGGGTGGCGGTGGTCGATCGGCTCTTCGTCCGACCGGCGGTGGTGGACTGGTGGTCGATCGGCGGTGGTGGACTGGTGGTCCGACCGGCGGTGGTGGACTGGTGGTCGATCGGCTCTTCGTCGGTGGTGGGCTGGTGGTCGATGACTACAATCGTCGCGCTGTGTTTGTGATGTGTGTTAACTGCAATCGTCGGCTGGATAGGGGACTTTAGGGCAAAAAATTCGTGAGTTTTCGGCAGAATTCCGGCGGATTATGCCGCCGGAAATTTAATTTTCAAGATTATTATTATTATTAATATATATTAATATTAAAATCTATTAGTTATTATTATTATTATTAATATATATATTAATATTATTATTATTAATATGTAGTAGTTATTATTATTATTATTAATATATATTAATATTATTATTATTAATATGTAGTAGTTATTATTATTATTATATATTATTTCTTATTATTAAAGCACAATACGATTCATAAAACCCGGATACGGTCCATTAAAGCAAACTAGGATCTATAAAGACCCAATACGGTCCATTAAAGCCCAATACGGTTATAGAGAGAATGAGGAGAAGAGATCGGCGATAGAGAGAACTTGAGATCGAGAGGCGCCGTATGTTAAGGTAAAACCCTATTAAAATTTCTTAAATCCTTTTACATTAATATATATTATTATTAATACATATTATTATTATTAATAACATATAATTAATATATTATTATTATTATTATTTATTTGACATTATTATTAATATTATATTTACATTATTATGATACAGTTAAAGCCCGAAACGATCCATTAAAGACAATACGTTCCATTAAAGCCCATAACCGATACGTCTCATTAAGCCCATAACGGTACATTAAGCCCACAAGGGTCCATTGAAGCCCAAAACGATCAATTAATGGCCAATACGGTCCATTAAAGCACAATACGATTCATAAAGGCCCAATACGGTCCAATATGATCCATTAACGGTCATTTGGATCCAATAAACCCCTGTTGGAATCATTAACGACCATTTTAACACAATACGTTCCATTAAAGATTAAAAGAATATATTAAACCACAAATAAACCCATTGAAGTTCAATTGAGTTGATTAAACACCTAGTAGATCAATGAAAACCCAATAGGATCCATTAACGGCCATTTGGATCCAATAAACCCCTGTCGGATCCATTTGGCAGCCCAATACGGTCCATTAAAGCCAAAATTGTTCCATAAGCCCATAATGGTCAACTAAAGCCCAATACGATTCATTAAAGCCCAATACGTCCCATTAAAGCCCATATCGGTCTATTAATCCCATAATGGTCCATTGAAGCCCAAATGATCAATTAAAGGCCAATACGGTCCATTAAAGTCCCATACGGTCCATTAAAGCACAATACGATTCATAAAGGCCCAATACGGACTATTAAAGCACAATACGATTCATAAAGCCCCGATACGGTCCATTAAAGCAAACTAGGATCTATAAAGGCCCAATACGGTTCATTAAAGCCCAATACGGTTCATTAAAGCTCAATACATTCCATTAAACCCCATAACGGTACATTAAGCCCACAAGGGTCCATTGAAGCCCAAAATGATCAATTAAAGGTCAATATGGTCCATTAAAGCAAATTAGGATCCATATAGACCCAATACGATCCATTAAAGCCCAAATCGTTCTATAAGCCCAAAATGGTCCATTAAAGCCCATAACAATCTATTAAGTCTACAATGGTACATTGAAGCCCAGATGATCAATTAAAGACCAATATGGTACATTGAGGCAAACTAGGATCTATAAAGGCCCGATACGGTCCATTAAGGCAAACTAGAATCCATAAAGCTCGATATGGTCCATTAAAACCTATTACAGTTCGTTAAAACCTATTACGATTCATTAAAACCTATTACGATTCATTAAAGGCCAATACATCCTATTAAAGCCAATAACGGTACATTAAGCCCACAAGGGTCCATTAAAGATCAAAATGATCAATTAAAGACCAATACGGTCCATTAAAGCACAATACGATTCATAAAGACCCAATACGGTCCATTAAAGCCTAAACCATTCCATAAGTCCGTTAAAGTTCAATTGAGTTGACTAAACACCTAGTAGATTACTGAAATCCCAACAAGATCCATTAACGGTCATTTGGATCCAATAAGCCCCTGTCAAATCCATTTGCAACCTAATACGGTTACAATAAAGCTAAATTCATTTATTTATTTTTTATTTTTAAAGGTTACGGATTCCGGCGGATGGCTAAAAAAATTATTTTTTATTTTTAAAAATTACGTTCCGGCGGATCGTAAATTCATTTATTTATTTTTTATTTTTAAAGGTTACGGATTCCGGCGGATTTTCGGCGGATGGCTAAAAAAAATTATTTTTTATTTTTAAAAATTACGTTCCGGCGGATTTCCGGCGGATCGTAAATTCATTTATTTATTTTTTATTTTTAAAGGTTACGGATTCCGGCGGATTTTCGGCGGATAATTAAAAAAATTATTTTTTATTTTTTAAAATTAAGTTCCGGCGGATTTCCGGCGGATCGTAAATTCATTTATTTATTTTTTATTTTTAAAGGTTACGGATTCCGGCGGATAATTAAAAAAATTATTTTTTATTTTTTAAAATTAAGTTCCGGCGGATCGTAAATTCATTTATTTATTTTTTATTTTTAAAGGTTACGGATTCCGGCGGATTTTCGGCGGATGGCTAAAAAAAATTATTTTTTATTTTTTAAAATTAAGTTCCGGCGGATCGTAAATTCATTTATTAATTTTTTATTTTTAAAGGTTACGGATTCCGGCGGATTTTCGGCGGATGGCTAAAAAAAATTATTTCCTTAATTAATTAGAGGTTTTTCGGCGGAATTCCGACGTATTTCCGACGGATATTAATTTTAAAAATAATTAATTGTATTCCGCCGAATATCCGCCGAAAAATAAGTCGATCGTTTAAAAAAAAATCGAAAATTTTATTTTTTTGTGATTTTCGGCGGATTTTCGGCGAAAGTCAACGGAATTTGACTTTTTTAAATTCCGCCGAAAAGACGCCGGAAAATATCAGGCGGAAAATCCGCCGAAAATGTCCGCCGGAAATCGACTTTTGTTTAGTAGTGTTTATTAGCCCCATTTGGGGTGTCACGGTATTATTAATTAAACTTTAATAAATAAATAAGTTGATACGATACGGTTTTTACCGTGATACACGACTTCTAATGCCACGTACAAATCAAATAGATAGTTGGTATGGTAATGATCAAATTAACGCGTGATGATCAAATTTTATGTTAACAAAACTGTAAAAACAATTTTTATTATTTTAATAAAAATAGAATATGTTGCATATACATATACAACAATTTATTTTAAATAAATATTGGCTTTAGGCATATTCAATTAATAGAATTATGAAATACGTTAGATGCGTGATGAAATTTATCAGTAATAACTATAATTAAATATTTATATATAACATTAATGAACATCGTTTAAAATAAACCAATACAAAAAATAACATAAATTGCATAAGCTTGCCTTTCAAAAAAAATAACATAAATTAATATAATAAATCAAAGTCACCAACGTAGTGGAAGATATCGGATTACCAAGGCTCAACACTACAATAAATAAAAATTAACTAATAGTTTAGAATAAATCTTCCATATTTATTTAAATAGAAACAACATGTATACAAATTGTATCAACAATTACCAAGTAAAATTACATTATCAAATATTTATATTATCCTTAAAATAGGTAATTTAAATATTATTTATATAAAAAAACCAATAATATGATTAATTCTAAAATTCTAATCATCTTTTAAAAAAAAAAAATACAACAACATGTGATTAAATGTAATAAAGTGAAATTTATAAGAAAAGACGTAGAAGTCTGTAGATTCTAATAAATGTTTTTATCAAAAATCCCCGTTTTTTGGTTTAGTCACTAATTCCTTAATTTTTTGGCCGTTTGGGTCAAAGTTTGTATTGATGCACGAGTCACATGAACACGATTACAAAGCGTTGTCAATCAGTTTTTCACTTTTTTTTCAATGGGATTCGTCAGCTTCATTTTCTAAATTGATTGTCCCGAATACATTGTTAACAGTGGTATCAATCTCATTAAATTGGGGCAAAATTTTGATGTTGAACTTATAAGTTGTATGAAGCAAAAAAGTAAGTTCATAAAATGAAATCGATCTAATTTTGAACATAATTCAAAATGATTGGAGGTCAAGAAAACAAATTTGAAGAATATTAGTTGGTTACATTTTAGTAGAATACTAATTTTTTAAATGAACACTCAAACCATATTAGTATATATCAAATCAAGAAGCGAATACAAAAATGAAGATTTGTTGTCGTTTGCGAGTAATAATGTAATATCAAATTAACTAATACTCAAATGTGGGTTAGTTACATTCCGGGGGAAAAACATAGAAATGAGAATTAAGGTAGCAATAAATCACGAAATTACAAAATAGACAAAATCAATAAGACATTGAAATTAAAGGAGTACTCAAATGAAAGACTTACATGTAATAATAATATGTATGCCTTGATGATAAAGCTTTGATGTTCTTCGACATAGTTAGGTAACATGTTTCCTTGTCACTTGCTACAAAAATGACAACATAAAAAAACATATAAAGTCAATACAATAGCATAAACTCAACAATAAACAAATATCGATAACAATGATTAATCTCTTAGCAATACAAATCTAGTAAGAGAAAATGTGTTAGAGGGAGAAAAATGAATGGTTGGTAACATAAAGAAAAAGGAAAATAAAAAGCTAATTTACATAAATTGCAATAAATTGAATAACTAATTTAAATAAATAATAGAAAACAATGATTAATAACATAGAAATAGGAAAACAAATGGTTAATAACATAAATTGCAATGAATGTGTAAAATTACTATTAAAATGTAACAACCCATATTCTTCTAGATGTGAAAGTTTGGTGGTTGAAATGAAATTAAGGAAAGTTATGATTGAGGGACTAAATTGCAAATTAGGTAAGACATATAAGGGGCTCAAACCCCTAGGTTTTTTTTATTACTGATTCTTCTTACCATTAAAGTGGCGACTGAGAAGAAATCGGGAAGAAGATTTGCAGGAGTTTGGCAACGATTCAGTGAAGAGACCTTAGTTGGTAAGTATTCAGCCCTTTTATTTCCTGCATAGTAATAAGCTGGGTGAACTAGATTGTGCAAGTTATTCTCCTAAATCAAGTTTGCAACATTGATAAGAACACCCTAATGGGATTAACTCTAGAATAGATTGATTAACTGGGTAAATTAACTCTGTTGTGAGCATAAACGTTTAGAGGATAAAGCACGTTGTTTTTGGACATGAATGCGAGAACTAGTAAGTCGTTGGGAGAATATTTGTTGAGAAATCATACTTCTGTTCGCAATCGCCAATATCGGAACCTGAAGAACTGCGGAACTGGTTCGTACCGGGAGAGGACTACCGGGACTCCCTGTGGTTGCGGGACTTTCGTTACCGGGAGTCGTCGTACCGGGACTCCCTGTGGTTGCGGGACTTCCGTATCGGGAGTCGTCGTTACCGGGACCCATAAGGGTACCGGAGGTCGAGCATACCGGGACCGTGTGAGGGATGTGGACTGAGCGGCTCTTGGGCCGAAGGTTATGTTGGGCCGAGAAATGTAACATCCCAAAAACATAACAAGACAACCAAAGCATTAAATCATACTCTGTAATAAAACTGGGTCCCAAAATTCAGTTACATCATTCCCAAACTAAGGTTGGCGGAAACAACCTATACACAACTGAGAACAACTACTACTACAAGTGGCAACGGCACAGTCTCTAGCTGCATTTGTACTCAATCATGCTCTTGCTCACTTACTTGAGCCTCTTACTACTTGCTTACCTGAAAATGGTTTAATTTTGAAAAGCGAGGGTTAGACCAAAAGGTCTACTGAATTCCCTCCGAAAACAACATATATAAGCATTGGGAAAATCGTTTATAAAATTCATCATCAAACTTGACATAACGTCAAACATGGTACTGCACCGTGATGAGGACCGCATAAACTAACCACGATCGAGGCCCAAGCAGACTCCCCTTTCGCCGCGATCGGGGCCCAAGCAGACTCCCCTCTCACCTCGTACCGGGGCCCAAGCAGACTCCCCTCAACCCGAATAGGAGGGAAACAGATTCCAATCCATCGGCTCATCACCCATGTCCAAGGGATCATCGGATCCCAGAGCATACCGATCCCACGGTGCAGACCGACTCCACATAGCATACATCACATGTCATACTTCATACAACTTGGAATCTCGTAAACCATATAATCATTTCATCATGCTAAACATTCTTTGAATAAAGTATGAGCTTTCATGTAAAAACATGCATATCGATTTGGTAAACATTTCGTGCTCAAAGTGAACCATTATCAGTTAAAAGAACAATTAACACATTGCGTCGTAAATAAGTTTAGGGAACTCACCTTGATGACGCTGAACGCACTTCTTGAAATCACCAAGCTAATCCAACCGAACACCTAAGGGCATTGAATTCGAATCAGATAAAATATCTCAGCCCTACTGTCCGGATACCTTTTCCCGGACACAGCACCTATCCGGGCACTACACTTATCCGGACACACCACTTATCCGGACACATCATTTATCCGGACACACCACTTATCCGGACACTACACTTATCCGGACACTACACTTATCCGGACACTACACTTATCCGGACACACCAGTTATCCGGACACTACACTTATCCGGACACACCAGTTATCCGGACAAAACTACCCGGACACCTTCACGAGGCACTTACCCGGACACGTGCAACATATCCGGACACCTTCAAACGCTGGTGTCCGGAAAACGCTGCTGTTCGAACTTAGATATTCTAAAACCGATTTAAACTCCGATTTAAGCCATTAGTTTGATTAGACAACTATAAGGGTTCATCCACCAACCCCAAACACCCACTTAATCCATCTTTAACCCTCTTAAATCGATTTATTAAGGCAAACCCATGAAACCCACTTTTTAGGAATTGTGGTTGAGAACACAATAAATCACTGATTTCAATCATAGAATCCGAACTAATGAAGAGGGAATACTACATCACACAGAATACGAATTTTAGAGGGGTTACCTGATTGATTTATCCTCTCTTTAGCTTTCTTCTTCTTCTTCTCCCTTTCTTTCCTTGTTTCACGCCACCACCACACACACACAAGATAAAACCAAATACTGATATGTGCAAATGGGGGCTGCCCTAGAAGTTTGAGTCTATAAATATCATTCACTAATTGCAAACAAGTCCCTCAACTTAACTTTCATTTCTTGCATAAAGGACACTAAACTTTCATCTTTCAAACTTGAAATTCAGGTTGTTACAACACTCCCCCTTAAAAGAATTCCGTCCCCGGAATTCCTTATTGGGGAAAAGATGCGGGTATCTTGCCCACATCAAAACCGACACTTCCCAAAGAAAAGCCATATCTGACTCAGTCAACCATCTCATCAGACTCGAAACATGGAACCTTGGGTGCATTTCCTTCCGTTCTTACGGTACTCTAACTCGTAGGCTACTGTTCTTACTCGGTCGATCTTGACTACAGAAGATTTACTAAGGCTTCTCATGCACCAACACTTCCTTTAAGGAGGAACTTGGCTAAATCCTCTGCCATAACACGAGATTCATTTACCAAGAGACGGACACACACTTGACCGCTTGACACAAGTCCAAACCTGAACGTCCTGAAAACTCACAACCTAGAGTTCCTTCATTGAAAAACAAGCAATCCTAGATTACTTCTCCTAATCAACAATCGACTAAGCGGATAACGTTTCCCTTTCTCGGACCACCACGACCACAGCTCGTCAACCATTTCTTACATCCTCACCACTTCATCACTCCATCCTGGTACGTAACACAGGGTAGGAACCTTCAAACCTAACGTTGAAGTGTTCACCTACTAGAACTAAACTTATCCTGAAACACATCAAATCCTCGTTGATTACCACGTTCGTTCGGTCATAAAACATAACTCCGGTTACCCTCACCCAACTGGGAGGAATAACCATAGTCACACCATGCTATTCTCACTAGCTTAAACACTATAAGACCAAATCGCTTACACATTTCTCATAAGGTCACTAACTTAACTCATTCAGTTGTCTCGTCCATTTCTTTCCTGTCCAAAATCCTACACCATCCCTTCCTCAATATTCTTTCCAACGGTTCGTACACTATCGAAGACAATCTACACAATACTGTCAAGTGTACTACTTCCAATTTACTCACTTGATCCGTCATACTATCTACACCTTCCCCATGTTAGCGTGGAGCACTGCTCACCACACATTACTTGCCCCTCTCTCCCGACCTTTCCACATGTTGCTATCGCTTCCTCATTACTTACATAACTAAACAGTTGCACCAAGATCTTATCTTAAGGCATTCAACCAAGCCGTCTTGAAACAAGACCAGTGTTCGACGTCACTACACATTCTTTAATCTCCAACTTTTACCTTCTCATACATTTCTCTCACCCATAAGCAACAATTCACAATCTTTCAGGATTTCACATCTATCCCACCACATCTTGACTAACACAACCCTCATCCTCTTTAAATTTCCAATGACCTCAAAGTGTTTTTCTTAGTAACGTCTCCTATTCACTCTAATAATCTACCCCCCTTGGAATCCCTATTACCAACGGTTCTATTAACTCAGGAACACCCCGAACTCGGGTTCCACAATTCTTTCGATTAACCACCATGATCGTAAAATCAGACAGATATAAATACCGTCATCCCGGCTTTCTTACTTAGATTTACCTTAAATAATTCTTTAACAATGTCTCCTCTACTATACTACAGCTTGACTAATCTATTCATCATCTTCTTTAAACGTACTTCTGCCTTCAAGAATATACTTAACAACATACGTAACCACAAAGCTTGGTCTCACAGATGGGCAATCACCCAATTCTACCCCGACATTCCATTCCGATAACAGTCAAAATACACACCTACTTACAACCCCCGTACTTCAACAACTGGGATTGCAAAACGTACACTTTATCCGAAATCCCAAAAGGACTTCCTTCTAATCCTTCATCTTTCTAACATCGCCTTACTACATCACCGGCTGACACAGCTATCTTGGCAATTGACGCTACTATTCATTCGTACATTCACCACTCCTATTATCACACTACCAACCATCTCATGGTCATTCGTACACAATTCACACTTTCCTTCATATTTTTCTCGCATACACAATCGAGTCTATCTCGCTACTTTGTCCTTTCTCACTCTAGCTGAACTATAACTTCCTAGTTCCCAATTAGCTCAAATGCAAGCGTTCTTGCTCGCTCTTTAAGATCCGAGGCCTTACATAAGCTGGACACAGTCCCTCACTGGACGATAGAATCTACACACTTGCTTCGCTCGTGTTACATACCTCATCATTCTACGAACCCTCCATGCTTCGTAAAAAGAACGCTTAATCAAAACAATAACTTCTCATCCCCTTATCACCCCTACAAGGTGTTCTATCAACTTTCAACCTTCTGGTTCAAGTCTTCGGCTTCAACCATCTTACACAACCGTCGACTTCTACATCAACTGACAACCTGTAACTACCTTCTTAACTTACTCTATAACAGGGTTCCTTACGGAACCTAATCCTTCCACATGTCATAATCAACTTCATGATCTGCCTCCCTCTTTTCGAAACCTACTCATGTAACATCAACATTATGAGCTCACCTCAAAACTTATACTCCCACGCTATAGACATTTCATTCTTCCTCATCACACTACTCAAAACGAGTTGCAAAAGAAAAACAATCACCTAGAAGGCTTCGAGTCCTTCCTCCGGACACAACCGTCCCTTGACAAACGTACATCCAGATACCGAACAAGGGTGCAAACCCTCATACAACCGACACTATAATCCACTTCCGACTCTACCCCTGTTCACCTTTCCTCTTGAACACAGATACTAAGGCTACAACATTCTTTCCTGATTTGTCCGACACTTCTTCACTCTTGAAGTTCTTCCTTAGCCTAACATGTAACATCCTAGACCTGGTGAGTTCATAGCCTTCATGCATGACAACGCAAAAGACAAATAATTTCGTACACTTTATCGCTTTAAAATAACAACATTTAGAAACAACTCGGGTACTCGTGACCCCATCGCTCTTACAACTTCAAAACTCTGTACAACGATTCGAGAATCATTGGCATGCATCTTCCCGTGAACCCCAATCTTGCTCAATCCGAACAATGTTATTACGAGGGTAATAATTTGCATGAAAATCTTTTCATATGAGACAATTCTGAAAGAGTTACCGACACCAAGTAAACCAGTCGGTTCTCACACTCAATTGTATGATATCAAAAAGGTCCATAAGCATTTTGGTTATAAGTGAATTGCAGGTAACCATTTCCTTGGCCATTTTGTAACAATTTAACTTATCATTAAAAGTGTGGAATACTTTGCAAATCGTTTACCTCAAATTTTCAATGTGCGACGTACTGAAATCGCTTTTTCTTTAAACGTGCACTCGTACAAGCTGACTCATTTTATTCAGAGTTTGACATTTACATTCTTATTTTAAATCGTGAAAATTTCATGTTACATAAAAGAACGCCATGCATGAGACTCTATTTGCAATTGAAGGCTACTCACTCTAACAAGGTCAACCGCTTTACTTACACAACTTATCCTTGACACTCCACCTACGACCAATGGTCGTCCTTTCGGTCACGCAACAACTTGCTGAACACACTTTCCACCTCTCACTTACTCAACCCTTTCATACTATTTCGCTTTAAACAACTATCTCACTTTCCACTTCTATATGCTTTTATTTCACTATAGGTATCTTATTTCATTTACCCTGTCCTTGAAAAGCTCGAATAAGAATTCAAAGCTCCAATGGCACTTTCAAGGCTTCGACATTGCCATTTCTTACCATCCCGACCGATCTATCCCATGATTTCTAGAACTGGGACTCTCCCGAAACAGGTGTCTTACTCAAACTCAACATCCATCCTCTTCGAATCCACGAAGAGTTACCGCTAGCCGACTCATAACGTTATATACAACATTTCTTCTCTTCAATGTATACATACATCACCTCATATACGACTTCTCATGAACCTTCCCAACAAGGGTTTCAATCTACCCCTCGGGGACCTTGCTGACATTCTAACGTGCGGGAACACGACATAACACTAGGCAGGTTAATAAGGTAGGTTAAGCACATACATGTACCTGTAAGTTCGCAATTACACTGGCCAGGTGAAATCTCAAACTTACCTTACATGACAGTCATCAGTACCTTATTAGTCCTATCTCTATAATAGTGTCCTCCTAACGCATTTCCTGTGTCTACATTAGTGCCCTCTTAACGCATTTCCTGATTCTCAGTTGTGATTTTCTACTCTCAAGTTTAAGTTTAGGCCCGTCCGGTCACCTAAATCCCTTAAACTATGGCTCTGATACCATTTGTAACATCCCAAAAACATAACAAGACAACCAAAGCATTAAATCATACTCTGTAATAAAACTGGGTCCCAAAATTCAGTTACATCATTCCCAAACTAAGGTTGGCGGAAACAACCTATACACAACTGAGAACAACTACTACTACAAGTGGCAACGGCACAGTCTCTAGCTGCATCTGTACTCAATCATGCTCTTGCTCACTTACTTGAGCCTCTTACTACTTGCTTACCTGAAAATGGTTTAATTTTGAAAAGCGAGGGTTAGACCAAAAGGTATAGTGAATTCCCTCCGAAAACAACATATATAAGCATTGGGAAAATCGTTTATAAAATTCATCATCAAACTTCACATAACGTCAAACATGGTACTGCACCGTGATGAGGACCGCATAAACTAACCACGATCGGGGCCCAAGCAGACTCCCCTTTCGCCGCGATCGGGGCCCAAGCAGACTCCCCTCTCGCCTCGTACCGGGGCCCAAGCAGACTCCCCTCAACCCGAATATGAGGGAAACAGATTCCAACCCATCGGCTCATCACCCATGTCCAAGGGATCATCGGATCCCAGAGCATACCGATCCCACGGTGCAGACCGACTCCACATAGCATACATCACATGTCATACTTCATACAACTTGGAATCTCGTAAACCATATAATCATTTCATCATGCTAAACATTCTTTGAATAAAGTATGAGCTTTCATGTAAAAACATGCATATCGATTTGGTAAACATTTCGTGCTCAAAGTGAACCATTATCAGTTAAAAGAACAATTAACACATTGCGTCGTAAATAAGTTTAGGGAACTCACCTTGATGACGCTGAACGCACTTCTTGAAATCACCAAGCTAATCCAACCGAACACCTAAGGGCATTGAATTCGAATCAGATAAAATATCTCAGCCCTACTGTCCGGATACCTTTTCCCGGACACAGCACCTATCCGGACACTACACTTATCCGGACACACCACTTATCCGGACACATCATTTATCCGGACACACCACTTATCCGGACACTACACTTATCCGGACACTACACTTATCCGGACACTACACTTATCCGGACACACCAGTTATCCGGACACTACACTTATCCGGACACACCAGTTATCCGGACAAAACTACCCGGACACCTTCATGAGGCACTTACCCGGACACGTGCAACATATCCGGACACCTTCAAACGCTGGTGTCCGGAAAACGCTGCTGTTCGAACTTAGATATTCTATAACCGATTTAAACTCCGATTTAAGCCATTAGTTTGATTAGACAACTATAAGGGTTCATCCACCAACCCCAAACACCCACTTAATCCATCTTTAACCCTCTTAAATCGATTTATTAAGGCAAACCCATGAAACCCACTTTTTAGGAATTGTGGTTGAGAACACAATAAATCACTGATTTCAATCATAGAATCCGAACTAATGAAGAGGGAATACTACATCACACAGAATACGAATTTTAGAGGGGTTACCTGATTGATTTCTCCTCTCTTTAGCTTTCTTCTTCTTCTCCCTTTCTTTCCTTGTTTCACGCCACCACCACACACACACAAGATAAAACCAAATACTGATTTGTGCAAATGGGGGCTGCCCTAGAAGTTTGAGTCTATAAATATCATTCACTAATTGCAAACAAGTCCCTCAACTTAACTTTCATTTCTTGCATAAAGGACACTAAACTTTCATCTTTCAAACTTGAAATTCAGGTTGTTACAAGAAATCCCTTAATCTCTTTTGGGCTTAGCGTTATTCTAAGGTTCAATCTATTTTAATAAGGACCTCGAATGTAGTTAATAATTCTAATTATTTATTCAAGGTCGGATTGAAGGAAAGTCTAAGAGCATAAGTCAGTAGGCACTGATTTAAATTGTTACGTTATGCGTTAGGTGTACGGACGGAACGAGACAAGAGGTTAGGAAGAGAATTGCTATCAGGTGAGTTCCCTAAACCTTTTTACGACGTAAAGTGTTAAATGTTTCAACTGATTATGGTTTTATTTACGAGCATGAACTGTTGTAACTGTCACGCATGTTTTTCCATGAACTACATGTTTTACTTGAGGAAGCTTATCTGACATGATGAAATGGGAATGATGATTTAGAAAGATTTAAAGTTGCATGTTTTATGAAATGAATGATGTGCTATGTGGAGTCGGTCTGCACTGTGGGATCAGAGAGAGATCATCGAGATCTGATGATCCCTTGGATAAGTATGACAGACCGGTAGGTTGGAATTCGTTTCCTCCTATCCGGGTAGAGGGAGTCTGCGTAGGCTCCGGAAGAGGCGAAAGGGGAGTCTGCTTAAGCCCCGGTCGCGGAATGTTTATGTGATCCAATACACAGTGTAGTACCATGTTTGATGATGTGCTACGGATTATTTATAAATCTTTTATAAATGTGTTCCATACTGTTTACATGTTGTTTTCGGAGGGAATTCGCTAGACCTTTTGGTCTAACCCTCGCTTTTCAAAACTAAACCATTTTCAGGTAAGCGCGTTACGAGTTCTTCTAATAAGAACTATGAAATGGCTTGGAGGATTTGGAACTTAGAGCGATTCCAGAATTTTGATTATCTATAGATAGAGCTCTCGGCTGTGGATTTAGAGACTTCCGCTGTCAAGTTTTGTTTAGTATAGGTTGATGATGTTTAAATGACAAGTTATTTGTGTAATTCGAATGCTTATTTTATGGTATTGCATGATTATGTTTTGGGACGTTACATAAAAACCCTCATTTATAATGAAAATATAATTTCCATATGATAATGGAAAAGTCTTTAATATATTCAATAATTAAAATATCAAAAAATTGATAAGACAAAAAAAGATCCTAAGGCATTGTTTGGCCAAAAAAAGCTAGCTTATACTTAGCTTATTTTTTTGGTACATGTTTGAATGACCATAAACTAGCTTATAAGCTAACTTTTTAAAACGCTATTTAGAACAGTTTTTCCGTAGTTTTTTGTAAATATTCCAATATTGCTCTTATTAATATTAATTATTATTAACTAGCTATTATTATCAATAAATATTGATTTTTTAAATTTAATTATTATTAATTAATAAATATTAACTGAAATTTATTAAATTAAATTTTAACTATACATTGATATTAATTTTTAATTATTTAGAACCATTGTTAATCATATAAATTATTTTTATTTATTTTTAATATTAATCAATATATTTTAACTATCAATTACTATCACCTTTTTAGTTATTATGTTATTACTTTTTTCATATTGTATGAAATGTTTATTTAAAATCACAAGTTAATATATACATTTTCTAAAACGTTTAACAAATTCAAAATTTATAGTATATATGTAATAATATAAATTTTAAATACTTTTAATTAACATGTTATATTATTTAGTATTTTTTATTACATTGGTTGTATTAATAAACATATTATATTTTTATAAATTTATTTTAATTATATAATTCAATGTTGTAATTGATAATTCTTTGAAGATGTCATTTTTAGTCATTTTACATGCTTATAAGCTAGTTTTTGCCAAACATGATTTTTTTTATCAACTACCAACTAGCTTATCAGCCAACAGTTAGCTTATCAGCTAGTAGCCTAAGTATTAGAATGTGATATACCATCTCTTTAAAATCCTCTTGTATAGATATATACATTGTTAAGCTGTCACATGGTCTTTTGATAATTTTCCTTTATAAAAATTTATTAAGTAAATTAGTATATATATATTATTGGATTTCATAATATTTTCTATTTTTCTTGTTTGTCTCTTCGTCTATCCTCTCATTTATTAGAGGAGTTTGTTATGGCTTTGTGGGTCTATTTATTTCCTCCCTTCCTGTACGTTTTGCAATAATAAGAAAACTCTTTTATCTCCTCCATACCATTGGAATTCTAGATGGTATCAGAGCGGGTTTCGCAACCATAGCTTCTACCGACTGCAGTTCTTGAAGGATGGCAGGAGACGACAATCAGAACAAAAACAAAGATGGAGAAGGGTCCAGTGATTCGATCAAACACGAATCGCCCTACTACCTTCATCCGTCCGATTATCCCAAACAACTACATGTCAATGAAGTTCTCACCGACAACAACTATGCCGATTGGAGCCAAGAAATGACAAACTTCCTCTTTGCCAAAAACAAAGTAGAGTTTGTTGACGGAACGATCGAGAAGCCGGAGAAAATATCTAAGGATTACATGCCCTGGATGCGAGTTGACGCCATGATAAAAGGATGGTTGACAACCGCTATGGAGAAGAACATACGGAACAGCGTGAAGTATGCAAGTACGGCATCGGAGATATGGTTGGATCTAAATGAACGATTTGGGAAGGAGAGTGCCCCTAGGGCGTATGAATTAAAACAGAAGATCGCCTCCACCCGACAAAATGGTATGTCTGTATCCACCTATTATACCCAGTTACGATCAATATGGGATGAAGCCCAGTCCATACATCCCTTCCCTCGATGGTCCTGTGACATGTGTGAATGTAATGTGGGCAAGAAAATCAATGAACACCAAGAAAAGGAGCGTCTTTACGAATTCCTTATGGGGTTGGATGCTGAGTTCACAGTCATTAAAACTCAGATACTGGCTACAAAACCAATCCCATCCCTTGGAACAGCGTATCACATGGTGGCTGAGGATGAAAGACATAGGGCGATCTCGACAGAAAAGAGAGCCCTACCTGAGTCCGCTGCATTTAAGGGCTTTCTAAAACGTGATGGCACCTTTAATCAGACTAAGGAAAGAAACCCCAACAGAAACATGAAATAAGGAAGTGAGCATTGTACGTTCTGCAACAGGGATGGTCATAAACGTGAAGGGTGTTTCAAGTTGATTGGCTATCCGGATTGGTGGCCCGGAAAGAAGGGAGAAAAGACCAAAACCAAGGCTGCATGTGTCGAGACTGACCCGAGCCCTATTCATGGTTTGACAAACGAAAACTATCAACTTTTCTTGAAACATTTTTCTAGATCCGGTAATGGCGAAAAAAA
Source organism: Saussurea involucrata (assembly GCA_033807775.1). NCBI lineage: Eukaryota > Viridiplantae > Streptophyta > Magnoliopsida > Asterales > Asteraceae > Saussurea > Saussurea involucrata. Next base: position 40,803,726 of record CM066315.1, read on the forward strand.
ACCCGTTGCTAACATGGCTCATAAAGAAAACGTGGAAGGTGAATGGATTATTGATTCAGGTTGTACCGAGCATATAACTCACTTATCTAGCATTCTTGTAAACAAGAAAACGACCTCCCTTGAAGCGCCTGTCGTCATTCCCAATGACGATACCATTCCGGTTGAAGGAAAAGGCGACTATACCCTTTTAGGGGGAGTCAGAGTTAACGGAGTTCTTTATGTGCCAGATTTTAAATGCAACCTTCTTTCAGTTAGTCGCCTTAGTCGTGACCTTCAATGCGCAGTAACATTCTTTCCTGATTTTTGCGTTATGCAGGGGTTACAAACGAGGAACTTGATTGGAGCGGGTAGATGCCAAGGGGGACTATACCGGATGGGAATGATTCAAAAAAGAAGAGCCATGGCAACCACGGTTGACACATGGCATAAAAGACTTGGTCATGCCTCAAAGGGAAAGCTTGCTAAAGTGGATTTTCTTGGAAGAAGCAGTATTGAATTTGATAATATTTGTGATTCTTGTGCAAAGGCAAAACATGCCAGAGCACCTTTTCCTTCTAGTTTTATTAAAACCAATGCACCTTTTCAGTTGATTCATTGTGATATCTGGGGAGGTTATCGGGTACCGTCATACACAGGGGCTAACTATTTCCTCACAATAGTTGATGATTTCAGCAGGTCAGTATGGGTTTTCCTCATCAAACATAAAAGTGATGCCAGCAAGTGCCTTATTGATTTCCATAAGATGATTGAGGTCCAATTTGAAAAACCCATCAAGAGGGTTTGGTGTGATAATGGTGGAGAATTCACATCTAACAATATGCTCGATTTTTACAACAAAAATGGAATCTTATTAGAAACCACTTGCCCACACACCCCTCCCAACAAAACGGAGTCGTTGAAAGGAAGCATAGGCATTTGCTCGAAGTAGCTCGTGCTTTGAGATTTGATGCTAATGTTCCTAAACGTTTTTTTTGGGGGGGTGCGTTTTAACCGCGCCACATATCATTAATCGCCTTCCATCCCAAATCATTAAAAACAAAACCCCTTTTGAGTTGATTTGGAATCAAAAACCAGATTATGATTCTTTGAGAGTCTTTGGATGTCTCGCTTACTTTAAAAACACCAATACAAAGGGAGATAAATTTGAAGAAAAAGGGAAGCCAGGGGTTTTCCTTGGATATCCCCCGGGAACTAAGGGCTTCAAAATATTTGATCTTGAAACTAGGAAAATTGTTATTAGTAGGGATGTTGTTTTTTATGAAGAAAACTTTCCCTTCAAAAATATCGAGGGTGATGCTGAAGTTGGTAATGATGAGCCTACTAAATATCACAATTGCATTTGTCATGAGGAGTTCACATTAGCCCACACTGAGATTCTAAGTCCATTAGCACAAAACCAACAGGTATTCTTGGATCAAAACGATGGCAGCAGACCCATCGATGAGGCTCACGAGTCTCTTGTTGAAAATGAAACAACCCAAGACAGTGATATTGGGCACACCGAGATAGTTCATAATGATGTTTTGAATACCGACATTGAAACAAATGAATCGCTTGACCGAGCAGAGAACCAAGCCGAGATCAGGACCACACGAACCAAGTTTCAGCCAAGAAGATTTGACGATTACGTTGTAAAGCTTCCCCCTTCGGTCAATCACCGGCCCTCTACATCCAATCAAGTCACCTCTACGGTATACCCCATTTCTAATTTTGTTTCATATGATAAGTTTTCTGCCAATAACAAGGCTTTCTTGACGGCCATCAGTACCACGGATGAGCCAAAATGTTTCAAACAAGCTGCACAGGACACTCGGTGGCGAGAAGCAATGCAAAAGGAGATTAAGGCCTTAGAAGAAAATGGAACTTGGACCTTGGAAAACCTACCCGAAGGAAAGCGAGCTATAGATTCGAAATGGGTCTATAAAACCAAATTTAAACCAAATGGCGAAGTTGAAAGATACAAGGCACGTCTGGTTGCAAAGGGATTCACACAAGTGGAAGGAGTAGATTATCATGACACCTTTGCACCAGTTGCTAAACTGGTAACTGTTCGAATTCTATTAGCGGTCGCTGTCAAGAAGAACTGGGTTATTCACCAACTTGATGTGAATAATGCCTTTTTACATGGTGATTTGGATGAGGAAGTTTACATGAAGATTCCTCAAGGGTTTTCCAAGGATAACGAGACTCGAGTTTGTCGACTGAGAAAGTCTCTATATGGATTAAAACAGGCCTCCCTCAACTGGTATCACAAATTCACCACCTTCCTTTCGGGCCTAGATTTTCGACAATCCAAGGCAGATCATTCCCTGTTTATTCATGGGACTGGTAACTCGATGGTGGTTGTTCTGATCTATGTGGACGATGTTATAATTACCGGAAATAACCCTGCCAAGATCCAAGAAACCAAGAAACAGCTTGATAAAGAATTCAGTATCAAAGACCTTGGTTCTTTGAAGTATTTCCTTAGAATTGAGGTTGCCAAGACAAACGATGGTCTGGTTCTAAGCCAACGCAAATATACACTGGATATTTTAAAGGATAGTGGGATGTTGAATTGCAAGCCAAGTTCCTTTCCCATTGAACAAGATTTGAAGTTAAACAAAGGAGAGAATGAAGCGCGTGTTGATGCGAACCAATATCGTCGATTAATTGGTCGGCTCCTTTATCTTCAAGCCACTAGGCCGGATATAGCATATTCGGTAAATGTGTTAAGCCAGTTTGTGGCAGACCCACGACACAATCACATGGAGGCAGCAAATCGTGTTCTTCGGTACTTGAAGGCCACACCGGGTCAAGGCATTCTCCTTTCCCGTGAAGGAGCACCTGTTTTGACTGCCTTTTGTGACTCCGACTGGCTAGGGTGCCCTTATACGAGACGGTCACGAACTGGATATTTTGTTCTACTAGGAGGGGCTCCTATCTCTTGGAAGACCAAAAAGCAATCAGTAGTCTCCCGTTCTTCCGCTGAAGCTGAATACCGGGCAATGGCTTCCACAGTCAGTGAAATTGTTTGGCTTCGTTGGTTACTCAGCGACTTACAAGTTCCCATTTCGTCGCCCACGCCCTTATTTTGTGATAACGAGGCAGCCCGTCACATTGCCAATAATCCGGTCTTCCACGAGCGAACCAAACATGTTGAGATGGATTGCTTCTTTGTTCGGGAACGAGTTGAATCTAAAGAGATTATTCCTCTGAATATTAACAGCAAGATGCAAGATGCAAGTTGCAGACTTACTGACTAAAGGGCTTGGTTCACAGCAGCTCCATTTCTTACTTGGCAAGATAGGCATTGCAAATTTGCATGCTTCATCTTGAGGGGGAGTATTGGATTTCCTAATATTTTCTATTTTTCTTGTTTGTCTCTTCGTCTATCCTCTCATTTATTAGAGGAGTTTGTTATGGTTTTGTGGGTCTATTTATTTCCTCCCTTCCTGTACGTTTTGCAATAATAAGAAAACTCTTTTATCTCCTCCATACCATTGGAATTCTAGATATATATAATTAGCCTATACATTTATATAGATTTATTATGTACATTAGCATATATATATATATATATATTTATATAATAAAATTTTACATGAAGCTTGTAAAGATTAAATGAAATGTTTATTCATTTAATGCTATATTTTATTTTAAAATAACTTACAAATGGAAGAAAATAACAACAAATGTTTTAAGCTCTTTCAATATATCATATCTTTTGATAACTCTTCTTTATATACATATATATAGATAGATTTTATAAACTAGTTTTTGACAAACATGACTTCTTCATCAGTTAGCTTATCAGCTAGTTTGCAAAACATAGCCTAAGTATTAGAATGTGCTATACCATCTCTTTAAAATCCTCTTATATAGATATATACATTGACAAGCTGTCACATGATCTTTTGATAATTTTCCTTTATATAGATTTATTATATAAATTAGTATATATATTGATTAGCCTATATATTTATATAGATTTATCATGTAAATTAGCATATATATTTATATAATAAAATTTTACATGAAGCTTGTAAAGATTAAATGAAATGTTTATTCATTTAATGTTATATTTTATTTTAAAATAACTTATAAATTGAAGAAAATAACAACTAATGTTTTAAGCTCTTTCAAGATATCATATCATCTTTTGATGATTCTTCTTTATATAGATATACATAGATAGATTATAATCCTATAAACTTAATTAAAAGATGGTGGATTCATTTAATAAAATGTTTAATTAGACTAAAAAGTTTAAGGTAAGTAGAAATTATATTTGTTGGTCTTTATGTTGTGCAAATAAAAATAATTATAAGAGTAAATTGCAATTTTGGTCCCTGTGGTATTTTGTTTTTCTCACTTTTGGTCCCCAGGAAATTTTTATTGCAAGAATAACCCCGTGGTATGTAAAAGTGCTCGATTTTAGTCCCTATTCCCTAAGACTAATAGCCGTTAATTGTAGTTGTTAAATGCCCCTCATGTGCCATGCACATGAGGGTATATATGTCATTTTACAAATACATACCACAGGAACCAAAATTGCAATTTACCTTTTTGTTAATATATTATTTATTTAAAACATAATAATTATATTATATAGTTAATAAATAAATATCACATGATTTAAAAATAACATATTTAGTAAAATGACAAAATTTTAATTAAGTAATAATTTGTTTACGTGTCGCCAACGAAAACTAATAAATTTGTTACTCTAAAATAATTAATTAATAATTTGTTTACTCTAAAATAACTATTAATTGATTAATAATTTGTTTACTCCTAAGTAATATTAATTAATTAGTTGCAAATTTATTCTAAAATAATTTATATTTTTGTTTTTATTAAATGTCACTTTTAATATAAAATAAATTAGTCAATTAAAATATTATAAGAACATGAAGTTTTTGATAAAAATTCTATTATAAATATTTGAGAAAGAGAGTCAATAATAAAAACATAAAAATGGGTTGGAGATCCCTTATATAATATTTTTATTATATAATTAATGTTGTAATCTGAAAAATAGAAAATCTGTTGAAATTAAATTTTGGATTATTTTAGAGTAAACAAATTATTAATTAACTATTTAAGAGTAAAAAATTTATTAGTTTTAGTTGACAAAACGTAAACAAATTATTACTTAATTAAAATTTTGTCATTTTATTAGTTATGTTATTTTTAAATCATGTGATATTTATTTATTAATTATATAATATAATCATTATATTTTAAATAAATAGTATAATAACAAAAAGGTAAATTGCTATTTTGGTCCCTATGGTCTGGTCTTTGTAAAATGACATATATGCCCTCATGTGCAAGGCACATAGGGGCATTTAACAGCTGAAATTAACGGTTGTTAGTTTTAGGGACCAAAACCAAGCACTTTTGCATGTCACATGGTTATTCTTGCAATAAAAAATTTCTGGGGACCAAAAGTGAGAAAAACAACATACCACATGACCAAAATTGCAATTTACTCTAATTATAAAATAATAAAGAAAATTAGATGTTAAATAAAAAAAGTAAGGTAAATAAAAATTATGTGTTGATGTCTTTGTGTAGAATAGAAATAGTTATATAATAATAAAGAAAGTTAGATGTTAAATGAAAAGTTAAAGTAAATGTGAAGCTAATTTTTTATTTAAAAAATCAAAATTAGAAGAAAATAAAAAAAAGGTGAATTGTGGCTTCTCATTCACCAACTCCACATTTTACTTTTATACACACACACACACACATATATATATATATATATATATATATATATATATATATATATATATATATATATATATATATATATATATATATATATATATATATATCTCGGGGTCTAATCAAATAAAAACTGATTATTTTGTGATAACCGTAAGATCCATTGTTAACCAATCATTTATTGATATTAATTTTGTTTATTAAATATGTAAAAAAGGGTGTTTTGATAATTTGGTAATTTGAATTTTTTACATCAAACTAAACTATTAATTGGTTGATTATAATCTCAATCAATTACCTAAAATTATGGAATTTGATTTAAATTCGTGAGAGTTCTAATCCAATCAATTACATCAAATTATGTAAAAAAAATTGAAACCTAATGAGATTATGATTCATGGAAGCGAATCCTCCACTCAAAAAATTATCCCATAGTCGGAATCATGCCGAAATTTCTCCAAAATCGCCATCATTTTCTTGATTGGAGCACCAAAGTCCTCTCTTGATGTCCAACCAACACCACCATCATAATCAGTCCCAGAACAATCAGAGGTTTCATCACCGCCAAACCGGCAAACGTCAAGCACATGCTCAAAACCAACTTTGATAACTACCTAAAAGTAACCAGGTTCATTTCCTTCCTTAATGACTTTCTTAGTCATGGCATCTTCAACTCCAAAGGCGAAGCGTAGAGGGCACATCGTAAAACCGCCAGTTACAGTTCAACAACACCAGGTCCATTCGGAACTTCGTGATGGAATCCACCGTCATCGAGTTGCGTACATGATTCTTGGGTATCACGGTGTGTATTATAGTCGGTTTGTGTCTTATTGTTAGAAATTCTCGGGTATCACGGTGTGTATCATAGTCGGTTTGTGTCTTGTCGTTAGAAGTTTTCGGGTATCAACGGTGTGTATCATAGTCGGTTTGTGTCTTGCCGTTAGAAGTTTTTAGGTATCACGATGTATCATAGTCGGTTTGTATCTTATTGTTAGTTCTCGGGTATCACAATATGTATCATAGCCGGTTTGTGTCGTACGGTTAGAAGTTCTCGAGTATCACGGTATATATCATAGTCGGTATGTGTCTTACCGTTAGAAGTTCTCTGGTATCACAGTGTGTATCATAGTCGGTTTGTGTCTTGCGGTTAGAAGTTTTTGGGTATCACGATGTGTATCGGGTATCACAGTGTATCATAGTTGGTTTGTGTCTTACCGTTAGAAGTTCTCAGGTATCACGGTGTGTATCATAGTCGGTTTGTCCATGTCTTACAGTTATAAGTTTTTGGGTATCACGGTGTATCATAGTCGGTTTATGCATGTCTCATTGTTAGAAGATATTGTGTATCACATGGATGTACACACACACACACACAGAGGGAGAGGGAGAGAGAGAGAGAGAGAGAGAGAGAGAGATGGAAATTAAGGAGAGATGAGAGAGATTTACAAAAAAACTTATTTACCCTAAAATATTATCTAGAAATTAGATTTTTTTTTGGAAATTAATGGATAGTTACCAAAATTAATATTTTTAATAATAGTCATTGATTATTGATAATGTGTGGTTGAGATTGGATCTCACGGTTATCACAAACAACTGAGTTCTCCCTTGAATGACCCATATATATATATATAGGGGTGGGTTCAAATGAAAACTCATTTTCAATTGTGAACATGAGGACAAGTCACAACCATTGATCAAGATTTGGAAAACTAATCAATGGTTAAAACTTAATTAAACCAATTGAGAAGTGATTAGGGGAAAATCTGGAAATTTAAATCAACGCCTACCATGTTTGACTTTTTATTTTCTTTTTTAATTAAAAAACCTTTACCCCCTTAAAGTTTAAAATAATTTATCTTAAAAATTACTAATATTTTAATCAAACAAATTACATCAAAAAAACGAGAATTTCGTGCTCTTCGATATGACATCTATCTCGATATAGTTTTTTCTTCATTTTAACCGTTTTTACGTGAAATGCTATGTATGTGTTATATTCGGTATGAATATGTATGCACGTTTCCTGGTGTGCATATTCAGTATGAATAACAAAGAGGAACGTTAATTCACTATTCATGATGAACAACACAGTATTCAAAATGAATAATACAACATTCAGGATGAATAATACACGAATTCCTGATTCATGTATTATTAAACATGAATCGTGTATTATTCATCCTGAATAATAGGGGTGCTCACGGGTTGGGTTGGCCGGGTTGAAGGCACTTTGACAACCCAACCCAATCATTGCGGTTTGAAAAATCTCAACCCAACCCAATCAAAAGTGCAACCTAACCCAACCCAAACCGTTTGGGTTGGGTTGGGTTGGGTTGGGTTGGTCGAGCTGGTCGGGTTGAAACTTTTATCGATCATTTCACCATTTTACTAAGTTATCGGGTCTAAACAAATTACTATATGTTTCTAAATATTTAAATGTTCCAACCAATTTCTAAATCGTCTAATAAAAGATTTCTTATAAATATTATGTTTATAAATGCGTCATCAAGAATCAATAACAAAATTACTAAAGTAACAAGTGGCCAACAATTGTCTATTTATAAATTTTCAATAGTAACAAGATTTCTTTGACAGTAACAAAATGATGGTAACAAGAATTCAAAATAGATTTAAATGTTTTTCACGAGTTGGCGGGTTAGGTCGGTTTGGTTTGGGGCTAACCCGTTATCAACCCAATATATGCGGGTTGGTGAAAAATAGTATCGATTATACATCGGGTTCGCTCGGTTTGAGTTTTTTTGGCTCGGGTTGGGTTGGGTTGGGTTGGCCGGGTTGGTCGGAAATTTGAGCACCCCTACTGAATAACACATTATTCACCCTAAATAACACATTATTCACCCTGAATAACACATTATTCATGTTGAATAATATATGAATGACCCGTGAAGGTTGAACACATGACACACTCTCTTTGTTTTCCGATTCACAACCGAAACTTGGTTTTATTCTTTATGAATATGTATGCACATCTTCAGGTGTCCACATTCAATATGAATGACAAAGGTGAACGTTCATGCACTATTCTTGATGAATAATACAATATTCAGGATGAATAATACAATATTCAGGATGAATAATACAGTATTCAGGATGAATAATACATGAATTCATGAATCGTATATTATTCACCCTGAATTATACATTATTCATGAAGAATAATACATGAGTGACTCGTGAAGGTGTGGAGACGTGACGCACTCTCTTTTGTTCATCGGTTCACAATCGAAACTCAATAGGTTCCCGATTCATCTCGATAGGTGTTGGGTTATGGTAATGAAGAACACGATACCTTAGGACGCTGAAGAAAGTGTTGTAGAAGGCGATGTCGAGTTACGGACTTATGGTGTCGAGATGTTGTACGCACTTGAACATACATAAATATTCATACCGAATATAACACGTATATGACATTCCACGTAAAAACGGTTAAAACAACAAAAAAACTATATCGAGATGGATGTCATATCGAAGAGCACGAAATTCTCGTTTTTTTGATGTAATTTGTTTGATTAAAATGTTAGTAATTTTTAAGTTAATTTATTTTAAACTTTAAGTGGGGTAAAAAAAATTTAATTAAAAAATAAAATAAAAAGTCAAACATGGTAGGCGTGGGTTTTAATTATCTTCCATTTTTACCCCTAATCACCTTAATTAATAATTTCAATTAAAAACTCTATTTAATATGAGTCATTGGATCAATATAGATGGAAGGGTCAAGATCCGTCCTCATGTTCACAATTGAAAATGAGTTTTTATTTGAACTTTCATATATATATATATATATATATAGAGAGAGAGAGAGAGAGATAGAAAAAGGTTCAAACGAGAATGCTAACTATTTAAGAAACCAAGAAAAAAGTCGTTCATGTAAAAAATCATATGTGATTTTACACTACCTGCAAAAAAAATCTGGACACGCGCGACTTTCCACGCAACTTGCAAGTCGCGTGGCAAGTCGCGAATCACATATGATTTTGTACATGAGCGACTTTTTTCGTGTTTTCTTAAATAATTAGCGTTTTCGTTTGAACCCACCTCTCTCTCTCTCTCTCTCTCTCTCTCTCTCTCTATATATATATATATATATATATGGTACAAATCAAATACAAACCATGTATTTGTTGCACCCCTTTCAAACCAATTTGCATATATACATAATCTGAGATGCATATATGCATTATATCATATGAATGTATGTCCATTATATGTATATTCTTGCACGTATGTATATGCACATTGTTCATGTATGCACATTGGTTCTGCACATATGCACACTGTGGTTCGTAAGGTGTGCAACAAATGCAAGGTTTGCATTTTACGGAGTCTATATATATATATATATATATATATATATATAGGGGAGGTTTCTTTTGCAAACCACCACATTCGTAGAAACTATAGAAACCACTTTATAACCAATCAAATTTATTAATTTCAGTTTTTTAATCTTTTCATTTATTATAAGCCATAAGGGCTAAAAGGTAATTACGTAATTGAATTTTTTATTTATTTTTTATTGATTAATCTTAATTATAGTAACTAACCAAAATTTATGTGATTACGTAATCCATTTTTTATTCATTATCACAAATTGAATTGTCATTAACGTAATCGATAATTTTTGTTTAGCATCATCATATCAAATACATGATTCCACGGTATCACGATTATGTTTAGCATCACTCGTGTTCTTCATCATGAAACCCAGGAACAAATCATGATTCACCAAATCATGAACGCAACATCATGTAAGATTCATAAACATAAACATGAAATCTGGAAACACAAAATCATGAATCGAAAAATCGGAGAAACCCAAAATCATGAATCCAAACCCAAAATCGAAACCCAAAATCATGAAGAACATCATCTGCGAAACCCAAACCCAAAATCGGTTGAAGAACATCATCTGCGAAACCCAAAATCGAAACCCAAAATCATGAATCGAAACCCAAAATCATGAATCGAAACCCAAAATCATGAAGAATATCATATGCGAAACCCAAACCCAAAATCGGTTGAAGAACATCATCTGCGAAACCCAAAATCGAAACCCAAAATCATGAATCGAAACCCAAAATCAAGAAAACCCAAAATCGAAACCCAAAATCATGAAGAACATCATCTGCGAAACCCAAAATCGGAACCCAAAATCATGAATCGAAACCCAAAATCGAAACCCAAAATCATGAAGAACATCATGAATCGAAACCCAAAATCGAAACCCAAAATCATGGTCAGCGGCGGTGGTGGTGGTGCGTTTGGCGGTGGTGGACAGCGACTGGCGATGGGGGTGGTGCTGTTGACGGCGGTGGTGGTGGTGCGTTTGGCGGTGGTGGACAGCGACTGGCGGTGGGGTGGTGCCTGTTGCCGACGGAGGCGGTGGCGGATTCGATTTTTCCATCGCTGCTTTTCTCTCTCTCTCTCTCTCCTGATTCTTCCATCTTCCATTGTTGCTTCTCTCTCTCTATCCTGATTCTTCAATCGCTACTTTCTCTCTCTCTCTCTCCTGATTTTTTGGGATGTTTATGGGAGACGTATCTGTTTTTGACAAATATACCCTTACAAGGGTGTTTTGTGTATGAAATTAATTCAAAAATACCTACTAATTACAATGATTGCCACCGGATTAATCACAATCGTCCATCAATTGATCATATGGTATTTACATTAGTTGCATAGTTTGTACAAATATACTGGTTTGCAAAAAATACCACCCCTATATATATATTATAGTCTTTTATCTACCAAATAATGACACATGCACGTAAGAACAATCCAATTGTTTTCTATTATGTCATACAAATCATTAGTCTTCGTTGCACAACTAAAAATAGCATAGCATGTTTCACAAGCAAGACGATGAACACAAAATGCCACTGAAGATGTAGTAGAACCAATGTAGCCATATTGAGGTTAGAATAAAAAGAGCTCGACGAATATTGCACCAAACATAAGTTTGCCAACGATCAACATTGAGGACTTCATCAAAAGACTCGCCTGTGGCCACTCATGATAGTTCAACAAAATGGCTATTTGGAGGTTTTCCATCTTGAAAAAAATGACTATTTGGGATAATACCTTGATGTGCTGCAACTTACAATGACATTAACTTGGTTCTATATATACAAAGTGGTGTGTGCACGCGTTGATTCAGATCAACAAAAATCACAGTCCAAACCAAATGCAATTCGGCCACGAAAGTTCGACACTAACACGACACGGAAAACAAATTAGGATTCTTGGTTCCTACATTTTAGAAAATTATGTTTTTGGTTTATCCTTTTTTTTTAAAATATATTAAACTCAGACCCAAAATAGTCAATTTTCTTAATTCTTTACACGCAGTGTTTATTCTAGTATGAAACTCCAGGTCAATTATGGGTCATATTATTAAGTCACTTAAGAAACATATGACTAAGCAAGAAAAAGAGGCCGACCAAAGGGGAAAATTTCAGAAAATCTTAAGATGGTTACAAAATAAGTACAATAGATTCATACATGTACAAGTAAGCAAACAAACATTGTTAGAAATGATATGCGAATCAACCGATGAACAGTTGAATGAATTGAGAGTCAGAGAGATGGCTGAAGGCAACGGCTTTCATATATTGAAGAGAGGATTACAAGAGATTGATTAACCTAAAACTGAAACATAAGTAACCTATATATACAGCTAAGATATAGATAATTACATATACACAATAATAACTCTAACACCCCCCCCCCCCCTCAAACTCAAGTGGGGGAAGAATGAGCCAAATTGAGTTTGGAAACAAGAGCCCGAAAACGCCCCGGAAGATGAGCTTTGGTGAAGATGTCCGCTGTCTGATCAATGGTTGAAATCGGGAGAAGTTTAACCATCTTGCGAAGAACATGTTGACGAGTGAAATGACAGTCAATCTCTATGTGCTTTGTACGCTCATGAAAGACATCATTGTGAGCAATCTGAATAGCACTATTGTTATGACACCACAATGGTGTTGGAGAGATCTGATGAGCACCCATATCAGATAGTAACATGCATTTCCATACAAGTTCTTGTGTAGTGTCAGCTAAAGCGCGATACTCAGCTTCAGTACTAGATTGTTTCTTGCTGCGCCAGGAAATAAGAGAGTCTCCAAGGAAGAAACAATATCAGGTGGTAGAGCGACGGTCTGTTATGTCTCCATCTCAGTCAGCATCGGAGAATGCACGAAGAGTTAAGGACGATGTGGATGAGAAGTGAATTCCATGAAACATTTAAGATACCGAAGGATACGTAGAACCGCGGCATAGTGATCGGAGCACGGAGCAGCCATGAACTGGCTGACTATATGAACTGCATATGCAAGATCCGGTTGAGTAACAGTCAGGTAGACTAGAGAACCAACTAGTTGACGGTACCGTGTAGGGTCCCGCAGCGGGGTGCCGGCATTGGGAGCAAGATGCAGATTTTGCTCAATGGGTGTAGAAGCAACTTTGTTGTCTGTAATCCCAGCTTTGAATAACAGATCTGAAATGTACTTGGCTTGACAGAGATAGATGCTGGAAGAGTCTGACAGAACTTCAAGACCAAGGAAGTAGTGTAGTTTATGAATCAATCGATGAACAGTTGAATGAATTGAGAGTCAGAGAGATGGCTGAAGGCAACGGCTTTCATATATTGAAGAGAGGATTACAAGAGATTGATTAACCTAAAACTGAAACATAAGTAACCTATATATACGGCTAAGATATAGATAATTACAGAATAGACCTTGTACTTTACATATACACAATAATAACTCTAACAAACATGATTTAGGGCCCGTTTACAGACCACTTACCCGGGTAAGTGCTTACCAAGTCATATTAGTTTACCGGACGAATACGGCAAGGACCAAGAATCTTACCCGGTAAGAGCGAAAGCAAGGACCAAGAGTCAAAAGCAATGGTCGAAAGTCTTACCCGGTAAGTGAGTGCGACGACTCTTACCACGGTTAGCGCTTACCGGCTAAATTGTAGCATACGATGCTATTTTGGTGGACTAAAATCTTACCCGGGAAGTAGGTGATAATGTTGAATTTTATCGATAAGCACTTACTCGGATAAGTGATTAGGTAAACGGCCCCTTATACTATAAATCCTTTATCCTTACTGTATGACCAAATCAATATTTAAGTGTCTCCGTCATATGCATAACTTGGTTTCACGTATACGGTTCATTAAATGTAGGTCCATACTCCCAAACCATCCACTCACCATGATACAGCCAGAACCAGAATGTGTAGAATCATAGTTTTCAAATTACCAAACACGATAATTTACCGTATGTATCCAAACAAAACAATTTACCAAGAGAGATGAGAAACGCCTTCCATTAAAACAGTGCCGTATGCAACAATTTACTCCGTAATCGGGTAAGTGTCATCACCCTCATTTACGGGGTAAGACTCTCGGTCCTGGTCATCACCCTTACGGGGTAACATTTTTGGTCCTTACCGTGTTCATCCGGTAAGCGCTTACCGGGTAAACGTTTGGTAAACGGCCCTAAGAAAACCCAAATGCATATTCTCCATTTGCTAACAATGGCATATTTAAATACGAAAATGTAATTCAAACAAATCAAATTTTCAATAGCTCCATTGTTCACAGTATTTGATGACATATGTGAGATTAAATTATATGTATTTCCAAATATGTGCATTGAAACTTCACATACTAACTTCAATATTCAACAACAATTTCTAAAAAAATTGAATATAAAAGATGCTTCACATATTCTAATCTACGAAGTATGCGTTGCAATATGCGTTTGTATTGATATATATAGTGATATATGTACGAATCCAAAGTATTAGTTTGGTGTGCAGTTGCAAATACAAAAAAAAAACGCAAATATTAGATTTGATAAATAAATCAACAACTTCCGTTGCTCATTTTAGAAAAAGTTCCCCATAAATACTACCAAGGTTTTAAAAAACATAAACGAGCCTCGAGGTGTTTTTCCTTGAGGAGTAAGCCTCGAGGCGATTGAGGCGTAAGCCCCAAATAATAAAACAACAAAGTTCATAAATGCTTTACACTTGACAAAACAAACATAATTCCATATATGCACTAGTATGTGGCAGCATAATACACCAAAAACAGAATATATATATATATATATATATATATATACTTATACATATATGTACACCGTTACACACCTGTATGTGACAACATACTACACAAAAACATAATATATATTGATATATACGCTTGTATTGGCAACATAATATGCAAAACCAGAATATATATAGCAGTACAAATACTGATATACACTATATATAATGTATGAAAAGTGAGTATAATATACTAACAAAGAACTATTAATAAGAATAAGGTATAGTTAGGTCAGAAATATATATGTATATATATTAATACATATTTTTTTGTTAAGTATATTATATATTATATTATACACAATAATACTAACATATAATGCATGTTTGTGATTGTATGAGAGAGGGAGAATAAAGCCATTTGTTGATGTTTGACTTCACTGCACCGGGGTACATACATACGTACACCATGTTGGCTGCCACTACCATTGGTGAGACTAAGTAGCAGATAGTGCTTTGAAGAACTAGAGGAGAAGAAAAAAGTTTTCAAAAAAAAGTTTCAGCCATTTTTTAAAATAATTTAGCCTCTGTATTGATCATCTGCCCATTTGAATTTTGTTACAAGGGCTTGCCATGTAGCAGGTATGATCATCTGTTATGAGGTCCAAAATCCTGATAAAGAGTCACTGTTTGAATGTATATGGCAGCACATCGCCCTCTCCTAAACGTAAAAGCCTTGGATTAATTTCCAAGGCACATTTGTAAATCATATTTGAACACATATTCATTCAACAACAACAATTTCAATGAACACATCTTGTTAGAACCCCATAAAAACTATGAAATTTTATCCACAACAACGATGCTCTAGAATCTAGATGAAATTAGTGAGCTCGGAAATGCCATACTTGGGAGAGATTGATAGGAAGGATAACCACAAGGCTGAATCATCGAGGCTGCATCGTATGTCTTGAAAGAGCGATAACCACATAGAAGAGCGATAACCACATAGAGAAGCGATAACCACAATAGAAGAGCGATAACCACATAGAAGAGCGATAACCACGGAGAGAAGCGATAACCACAATAAAAGTTCTTGCATCTCCAGGTGCTGAAGCACAACACAAAGGTGCAGTAAAGAGGCAACTTACTTGAAAGCAAATGTTATATAATAAAAAAACAAAGATAGAAAGACCAAAAACGGGAAATCATACCTGAAGACAACTTAAAACACGTTGATGCAAAAAGAAACAAATCCAATCTTACCTAAACGTGAAAAACCAACCTATCGACATCAGCGTACAAAATAAATGGGAAATCATATGGACAAAAAAAACCAACATTCCAGAAACGACATATGGACAAATAATGAAACTGGAAATGGGAAGTAATACCTGAAAATGGTTTGTAGTTGTCGATTCCGTGTTATACAGAGATAGAATCCAAACATTTCGATACAAAGATGAAAGAGAAAGCGAGAAAAATGAATCGCCATTGCTAGTACTTGGAAAAAATGAATCAGTAACTTCTAGCTAGGGTTTTGCAAAACGATTGTTGAGATGGGGAAATAGAAGCAGAAGAATCGCCAACCCCATTTGAATTTTGAAACAAATTAGAAGAGGGAGAGAGAACCAGGGTTGTGCATCTTGGGGAGGGGAAGGGGCGAACTGCCCAAATCGAGAGGTCGTGGAAATCAAAAGTCATGGAATTATAACTCTTTTAAATAAGATAGAGCTTTAATAACTTGTACACAATGCATAAACAGTAGTAATTAAGATTTTTAGATTTTAAGACTTTAAGTCTATTTGATAAGCTAGCTGGTAGCTGATAAGCTAGCTGTTGACTGATAAGCTGACTGGTAGCTGATAAGCTAGCTAGAAGTCACATTTGGCAAAAACTAGCTTATAAACACGTACAATGACCAAAAATGACATCTTCAAAAAATTATCAATTACAATATTGTAACACCTCATGTCCATAAAATGATTAAAATTTGAATCTTTTGGAAATTGTGGGGCAAAAGTGTGAAGTGAAGAATTGTTAGGACTTAGTGGAAAAATCTGGAAAATAAAAAGGGTAAAAACCCTAAAGCCTTCTTCATTTGCTCTTGTGAACGATTTGTGGAGGCTAGTGAGGAACAAGAGGGAAAAATTGGTCTTCTTCATGGAAACCTTGGTGCAATAGGTGGATTCCAGGGATTACACGTCATCTTCTTCAAGGTAAGCTAATCCTTTTCATCTTATGCTTATGGAAATGAGCCCATGGTTTGGATGGGAAATTTCTAACCTTTGGGTTTTGTGAGAGGTAAATTGGGAGGAACCAAGAGCTTCAATTGGAAGTATGGTGGAAGAAATGCATCAAGTGATCTAAATCTTCATCATCTTCAAGGTATGACTTCTATACCTTCTTCTTACATGCTTGGTTGAGTTGATTTGTAGCTTGGGGTTTTGTAAACCATGAGATTTTGAGTTATAATCAATGGAATAAAGAGCAACTGATTTTGGGATTGATTTCCATATGAGTTTTTATCAAATCATTAAGAAACCTCATCTTTTTGCTTGGTAATCTCCATTCTTGCCATGGAAGGAGTTTTTGAGTTTTTGGGTTTGAAAGGATGAATCAATGGATTGTATTTGTTTGAGTAAATCCATTTTGGACGTTTGTTTTTTATTCCTAAAGGTTTGATTAGTTAAAACTATCAATTTTGGAAGTTTACAAGCACTTGGGATCGATTTGGGGGTTTTTGGAGTGAAATTTCATTCTTAATTTCAAAGTGCAAAATTAGAAGTCTGAACCAGGGAGTTGCGCGGCCTGGCTTGTGGCCTGAGGCCACGGGCCAGGTGGCGCAAGTATCTGATGTGTGAGGATTCCTCGTCTTACTTCGTTTTTCGTTCGGGTTTGGATCGAGGCATCGTTGGGGTTCACCTTAGGAGTTTAGGGAAGATCATTTGGAGTATATTTAGATGGTTTAACACCATTTTTATGGCGTCCAATTCAGGTGTTCGGTTTGAACTAAAGTGGGTTTCGGAACGTGTGTCGATTTGCTAAAGCTAAGGTGAGTTCCCTTAACTCTTTTGGTGCAAATGAAATATTTTGCTAAAGTTTTTCATAACTGATTATGGTATGGAGCATGATGGCATGATTAATCATTTTGAAAATCTCTATTATACATGACGTGGAAATGTTTTTAATGCATGCAAGTTGTTTATCCGTTATATCCTACGTAAGCTTTAAATGCATGATCTTGTGAGTTGTTGCTATGTGTGGAGTCGGGTTGCACAGTGGAGTGTTGGACCTTGGATTGTTGAGAATCCTTGGTGAATGGTTTAGACCGTGTGCCTCGAATCCGTTTCGTGTGCACACGGATACAACATCTACTGGGGGTCGTGGGGATCTACTGTGGGGGCCCCGAGTGTTGACATCACATGAGGTGATGGGCGTGGAGACCACTGTGCTATACCCTTGCTTGGATTCGAGTCTTTGAAACGTATTACTTTTCTTTGTGAAATGATCTTGTATTTTAAAATTGCTTGTGTGAAATCGCTTTTCAAGGGGGAATTCACTAGACCTCATGGTCTAACCCTCGCTTTCAAAATAAAACCATTTTCAGGTTAGAGTCTTGTTTGGGGTCTCATCTGGTGATGATGGTTAAAGATGTGGCACTGTAGAAGAGGTTTAGTCAAGTGGCGACTTGTAGATTACCGTTGGGCTTCCTGTAGCATCTCAGTTGTGAAGGTGTTATCCGATGCGAACCTAGAGTAGAATTAATGTTAATTGTATACTTTGGGACCATTTTCGGTTGTAATGTAGAGAATTATGTTTATGGATTTTTGGGTTGTTATAAATGGTATCAGAGCCATAGTTTAAGGGATTTAGGTGACCGGATGGGCCTAAACTTAAACTTTGGAGTAGAAGGGGACACAACTGAGATATAGGAAGCCAATAGGAAGGACCTTAATCATAGGGTATCTTGACAATGGTTGTGAGAACCCTCGTGTAAGGTAAATTCAAAATCGCATCTGGCCAATGCTATGATGAATTTATAGGTGCATGAGTGTACTCAGCCTCCATTGTTGGGACGATTGGTGAGAGTGACAGTATGTAGAAAGTTATAACTTTGCAATTGATAGCAAGGGGTGAGGTGTCTTGGGAGATCACTTGGGATGTGATGCTTTTACCTTCTAGAAGAAGTGTTGTTCGGTGTGTCAGTGAACCGACTAGGGGTATAAATTGTTGAGATTCAAGGGACGAATGGTTGGTTAAGGGCAAACTTCTAGTTTCTAGTGAGTCCCCGTTTTTGGGATTGATGTGTCGATCAGTTGGGATAGGAAGTGAGGATTATGTTGGAATCTTGAAAGCCTCAATTCAAGATCGAGTGAGGGAATCTATCCTTTGACTCTTTAGTCAAGCGGTTTAGTGGCAAGGATAATGAAGGAAAGGTATCAGTGTTGTATTGAAGTGTGCATAAGAGTAGAAAGTGAGATATTGGGTCGATTGGAAACCATGTGGAGTCGTCGATCAGGTGGGTTATGAAGCACTTGTACAACAAGTTGTTGCAAGGGCGAGAAAGCGGTGGTTGGTCATAGTAGGGTGTCAATGATAAGTTAATGTGAGTACAACGGTTGACCTTATTAGAGTGAGTAGCCTTCAATTGCAAGTTGATTTTCATGCATCGTGTCTTTAAATGTGTTACCTGGACTCTTTCATGTTAAAAGTATGTACGTACATAAAGAATTTTTCTTGTTTTGGGAAATAATTTGACGCGCACAAGCGTGTGTTTCTAAAGAAAAAGACAAACTTGTTTTCGTTGCACGATAAATTTTGAACTTAGTGATTTGTGAGCTATTTCACGCTTTTTCCCATGTTGAGAGAATTTTTGTTGAGAAAACCAAGGGAACGTCTAATTGCAAAGTTTTATAACCAAAATGAGTATTGACACGCTATTATCATATAAACGAGTGTTGGAGTTGACTGACCCACTTGGGGTAAGTGATTTTGTTCGAAACTTTCCTAGTCGTATTGAAAAAGTTTCAATGGATAAATTTTGTTGTGCCAACATCAATTTGGTTGGACAAGGTTGTGAATCATCGTGGGGTTGCATGTGAGCAATCCTTGCGGTCGCCGTGTTTTACTATTCAGCTTGAGAGGTATTGTGTCATGCATACTCAAGCTTGTTTTATGATGTATCTTGAATTTTCAAACGTGCAAAATGATTTCAATCGTTGTTTTGTCATGCATGAAGGATATGAACTCGTTAGGTCGGGAAGGGTATTACAATTAAGGTTAAGGAAAGGCTTGGGGAGTTGAATATGTCAATTGAGCAAATTGTGGTCGTATTATTATCTTCGTATTTCCATTAGAAGAGGGTGATGAATAGTAGGAGTCTCGGTCAATGAGCACGGAAATGTTAATATGTTTGTAGTTTAAACCCTTGCTTGGTTATGTGAGAATAGTTATAGTCGCGGTGAAATTCGAAGTGGTCAAAGTGTTTCTGTTGGTAGAATGGTAATAAGTAGCGTTGTGGTACTTGATGAAATGTTATCGGCTTTGAGCCTGAGTGCTGAGATGGTCTTGTAATTAGATTTTGCGCTAAGAAAAGTCTCGTGTTTTCCTCCAGAGAGAACGGTGGGGTATGAAGTTGGTTATCATGCGTTGGATGAAGTGGGTTCCGTTAGGAATCCTGGTTTGTCGGGGGAATTATGGAAACATCATCATGTTGTCCATTGATATAAAGGTTTGTGACTGTTTAATATATCTCAAGGTGAAGGCATTGTCAGGAGATTGAAACTTGAGAAATAAGTCTGTTGTGTGTGAATGTATGAGGTCGTTCGGGAAGGTGTATATTGGCATGATGTGGGACCACCTCGTGTGGGCATTAGGAGAACGGAAGATCACCAATGTGGATGTGACTTCCAATGAGGTTTTTGATGATTCGTTTATGCGTGAAACGTTAGCACATCGGAGATAGATCGCGAGGATTTGACGAGAACTTGTTGGAGTGAGTTAGATGATCGCGATTGGTTCATTAAGACTCGAGAAAGATGAAGAATTTGTTGTAGTGTGATAGTTGTGTAGACAAGTTGGTTGTCGTTCATGTTAAGGGAGTTGTGTAAGCCCTTGTCGGGATAAAGAATTGTCGTTATGTTGGGTGGTAGCCTTTGTTTTAATGTGTGATAAGTTTAGGTGTGAATCATGGTATGGAGATTTACGAGGGGTAATCAAGAATGACAAGTATGCTGGATCGAAGTGTAGGGATTTGTAGACGATATTGTGCTTTTGCTGTTTGAGGACAAAAGAGCGAGCGGTAGTTAATGACTACCTAAAAGAAGAGCATGTGTTCTTCGCGGTTGTGTGAAATTTGGGTGAGCTCTTTTTACTTTGAATGGATATCGATGAGAAGGCCACATTCGATTAGTTTGTGATGTTGTGTTGTAGATTTTAAATTCCTTGGGAAGGTTGGAATATTCCTTGTGTATAAAGAAATTCTAGTGAGTAGATTACTCTGTTGGGGAGTAGGAAAAACCTGGGGTGCTTGCGAGCATTGTGTGTTGTTTGAAGGATGACTGACTGATTATCGTGAGTGAGAATTGTGGCAGCCGTTTGGTTAGGCACAATAATGTAGAAATACTATCGGCACGCTTGTAATGATCGGAACAAGGAATGGGTTTTGATGAGTGGAAGATGTTTCATGCTAGCGTAAAGAGGTGAAAAAGGTATGTCTGAATAAGTGGGTAAACTGGAAGTAAGAAGATTGGTAAGTGACACCGAAAAAGTGGAGCAATATCCGAAGCAATGTCATTGGCAGGCAAATGACCTACGAGCGAGGGTATGATAAAAGGGTCATGGTATAAGTTTTGGTTCAAGTGTGGGAAACCTACGTTGTGTGACTGGTCTAAAGCTTGCACCTTATCATGAGTCGTCCTTTGAAAGCATTTTATGTTTTCAAGAAGAAAGGGAAGTATGTGGTCGATTGTAGTACTCTGAATGAAAGACCATTGGATTAGCCGTAGTATCATTGGAAAAGAAAATGTTTCGAGTGAACTTTGTTTCGACTGTTAAGAGTATTTGGAATAATTTTGTGAGAGTATGGTCACTCTTCCTAGTGGGCAAGTGAAGTTTGAATTTATTTCGAAAAGGTGGGCGTATTTTGCAGATGTTAGATCGTGAAAGCCTTCTTGTTATAATTATGTATGGAAAGCGAGTAATGGTGTGTTCATTGACATTAGTGTGTGATCAATGGAGTTACAGAGGAGTGAAGTGCTGTTTGTGTCAGGCGTATGCCATTTTGGAAAGATGTAAATTTTCTGAAGAGGATGTGGTCTGATTAAGGAACTCATGATTGCGAGTTCAAAGTGACGAACCAAGGATGACTTTGTGTTATGGTGGCGAATTGAGTGGGTAGCCTTTGGATGGGGATCAGTGTTGTTAGAGAATTAAATGGGTACGTGAAGCCCTTAATTTAGACACGTTTTAAAACCGTGAGTCCAGGTGTGTGGACAAAGCGGACAATATCTGGTATGATTGGCCTGAGATGTTACAGATGCTATAGACAAGCATTTGATATTGGGTGCGTTGTTATGGTTGATCGGGTGTGCATAGCTTGCAACGTACCGACATAAGAAAGTTGTGGTTAGCCGAAGGACGATTTCGAAGGATATCGTACGCATATGATTCGATCGGAAATGTTTGAATTATTGAATGGAACTAAGTTGTTAGACTGAAAACATGAGCCGTTGAATCTCAAGTCGGGGGACATGTCTCAAGAGGAAAGTGAAGTTGAGCCACGTCTTATTGAATCGATGAAGTTATGGAGAAATCATAGTGTTAGTCCCAGATGGCTTAACAAGTATTGTAGAGGGGGGGGGGGTTGAATACAATACTCAAATTTTTACAATTTTAATTCTAAAGACTGTTGCGGAAAATAACAGATAAACTATTCTAACAATCTTTCACAAAGTATACTAAAACAAAACAACTTGAACACTTAGAACAAAGCTATAAAGTTCTTGAGCAAATGGAGAATTCTTGCACTGAGAAAAACTTCCAGTAAGCGTAGTTTGCATGGGAGCTTCTTCCTCCTTTTATAGTGTGATGAGCATTAAATGCTTAGGACACTTGTCATCAGGAGATTGGCTAGAAGGTGTCGATCTCTGAAAAGTTGATGTGTCCTTATCACCTTTTCCTTGGAACTAGGAAGAATACCCATGCTGATTGAGACGTTATCTAAAAGTGGATAAAGCGCCAAAAGGTCACTTTTACCAACTACTAGATATTTTCCAAAAATAGAAGATCTTCTTGATGTGTTTTCCAATGCATTTCCATTAATAGTGTTCCACCGAAATGAGTGCCTTGGAGTTTCCAATTGAGAACATCTGAAAAGATACTTGAGATCCCACCGATTTAAAGGTCACATCGGTGGGACTCATATTTGGCCGATCATTTGAATTATCGGTGAGATATGTTCACCGATATGTGACACACCATCGGTGGGTCTTGAGTCGGTCGACCAAGGGATGGTCGGTGGGAGTTGTCCACCGATGTAAGGACCATCGGTGGAAAATGACTTGTTGATTGTCGTGAAGGTTATTCTCATTTCCACAATGAGAATATCTTCAAGCTTGGTTTCGGTTGATCTTCGACTTCACCGAACAGTTGCTATCTTGTACAAGTCATTTTAAAGAACCATTCTAAAATATTCTAAGTAAGATTTAGGAGAGATATCGGTGAGTCAATTTCAAATCTTTGGTGACCCAACAATCTCCCCCTATTTGAATTTGAGCTCTATACTTAGAATATTAAAGAGTATCTGAGAATAAATTGCATTTTGACCCTTTTTACTCTTTTTGGGTTCTTTTCACATAGACCATTCTTTTTGTTCTTTTTGATCTATTTTTCTTTGTATGAGTTTGTACAATATAAGCAATATTTACAAGTAAGGAAAAATAAATATGTGCAACACAGAAATTCAAATAGATGAAAAATACTTGTATTCAAGTAAAGTTTTCATACATTCCAGAATAAAAAATACAAGTACTTACTAAGAGAAATAAACACTTAGATTATTTCTTTGGTCTATGAAGGCGGCGTTTGATTTCATCGGTGATGTTCTTGTAGTGATTCTGAGCTTCGGGGATATGTGGCATAAGGTTGGAGATGCCATGAAGAAAGTTGATGCCGGCGAGATGGATTTGAGCAAATCTGAAAAATCGTCGGTGACTAAGAGCATCATTGAAGAATAGGCCTGGAATCGGTGCGATGCACAATGTGGTAGAGGGATAAGTGATTGAGGTTGGGATGGACAGGTTGAGATTTTCCACATAGGGGGTTTTCCCTTCGAAGCCATTTCTTTGAATATCGTGTCTTTCACCGATTTGGTTTTAGTCATTGGGAGTCAAACATCTTCTTTCAAGGATTGAAGAGAGGCTCGTTCGTCGGTGGATTGCACAATGTTATGTTTCTTCTTTATCTCTTTCATCTTGTTCATCAACCCCTCGATGAACTTAATGAATATGTCTTTCTTGGGATTAGTGCAGTTCACCAAAAGCCTAGAAATTTCGAACCATTCGGAGAGACCGAATTGCCGAAGGTTATAATCTCTAATGCTTCTTGAGATTCCATCTTCCCTTTCAACAATAAGTCTGATGTCGGAGGGGTTTTGCCTCGAGGTGGCTATCTTGATGCCTGTGATCGGGGACCTGTTGGTTCGGTAATGCATGGTCTTTTTGTACCATCTAATCTCTTCTTCTATTGTACCGAGCTCAGATTTTTGGGCTAGAATGGGATCGGTGGATTTTGCCTTTATTGCTTCCTCTTTGGCAACCTTTAGAGACAATGCCTTAGAATCATCCAGGGCCTTTTGAGCAAGTCTAGCCTCCTCAATTTCTTGAGGAGATAGACCCAGATCGGTGGTGGTTCCTGGAGTGGGAGGTTTCAGCTTCAATGTTTGGGCATCGGCAGGTCTGGCCCCATACTTGGCCAATTCTTTCTTTTTCTTTTCCTCTTTGGCCTCATCCTCTGCAGAAATGATTTTCTTCCCTTTGTCATTTGGAGTAGTGGCCAAGAGAGTTTGTTCCCCCTCAATTGTTGCCTTCGGTGTGGGTTTCTCCACTGATGGGATTTCTGTCGGTGTGATTGTACTGGTCGGTGTCGAGGAGGCAATCGGTGTAGGAGTTGGGATCGGTGTCGGTACAGCAGAGGTTGTCACCGATGATTGAATTTTCGGTTTGAAGAATCTGATGGTTGATTTGTCGGTGGGGTCTGATGGAGGTCTGTTGCTGCCAAGATGCCTAACAGAAGGCCGTTTCGGGGACTTTGGGAGGCTTTTCTCCCCCTCAGCAACAGCCGCAGAATCCAGACCCAAATGTGTGGCGATGCGATCCACCGATGCATGAACATACTGAAGCCGATCCCTGTCAGTATTGTCGAAAGCAAAATCGCCTAAGTCAAAATCCCAATCAAGGTTGTTGTTGAGGGAGTCGACCTTCCGATGAAGCTGTTGTAGGGATTCGGTGATAGAGGAGCGAAGATCATGATGCCTAGTCTCTCGAGTGATGAGTCGGCCAAGTTCAGAATCCTTGATATCGGTAGAGGCTTTGATGGAGGCCACCGACATGGCCAAATCGTTGTGTGAGGTATTCAGATTTTCTACTTTTTGAGCAAGAGAGGCCATACTGTCGGTGAGAGGTCTTAGCAGATTCTGAAGAGTGGATTCTAGAAGTTGAGGCTGCTGATTCTCTAAAACAGAGACCCTGTCACTTGTCTGAGCAATTATGGCAATGGTAGATTATTTGAAATTTTCAAACTGAGTGCCCACTAACCGACATTGTCGGACACCCTCCTGAATTTAGGTGATAAGGCCACTTGGAAACCGAATACCAGTAAGAGGAGTGGAAGGACCAACATTGGGAAGTTGGAATCGGGGAGCAGTCGGTGAGAGTGGCGTATGGGGAAGTGATCTTTCCTCTGGTATGTTTGATGAGGGGGGTTTATCACTTAGAGGATCTGGGAACAATACCCTCGGTGGTGGTGGAGGTGGCGATGGTGGGTGAGATGGGGATGAACTATCCGCAGAGGAGGCGGATGAGGAATGTCGGGGTGTTGATTGTTTCGGGGGGGGGGGGGGGGGAGGGTTGCGTCGGGGATGGGGAAGTCGGTGATGAGAGGACCTTTGTTGGTGAGGGAGAGGGTCGGGGGTGGGTTGCTTCGGTGAAAGTGTGTCGGGGATGGGGACCTCGGTGATTGGTGTGTCGGTGAAAGAGATGGATCGGTGACCATTATGTCGTCGGTGGCATCTTTTCGGGGTGAACCGGTATCTTCCAACAGAAAATCAATAAAGGCCCCGTGTTTTGAGGAACAGGTGAACCCTTAGTGGGTTGTGCATTATCGATCTCTAGATCGGGTGAGAAGCTGTGTAGTGTAAATTCGGTGCCTTCGAGGGGAGAGACCCCGAAGTCATCACCATCACCCAAAGAAGCGGGTGATGTGGAAATAATAGGGTGCTCCTGAAATGCAACCGAAGCCTTTTGAGAGGCAACGGAGGAGTCAGTTCGGAGTTGTGCAGATTTCTCTGGCCTAGTAGAGACAACTTCAGCCACCGATTTTGAAGAATCGGTAGCTTGCCTAAGAGGTGCGGCCGAAGGTGTCCGAGGCCTTTTTAGAGAAGACCTCGGAGGGGATTTAGAGTGCCTCCGCTTATGAGAAGGGGTTGAGACTTGGGTAGTCTCCGAGGGATCTCTCGGAGACATAGCCTCGGAAGCGGATACGGAGGTATCGGTGGTCCGAGATTGCTTCTTTTTGGCCATCGACTTCACTCGGGGACGGGGAGATGGGGCCACTACAGCTGGGGGGGTCCATGGGAATTTCTGGGTGTCTAAACCCGGGAATTTTCGCGTATCCCCAGTGGAGATCGGGAGAGTGAGCAAAAGAAACCATACCTGGGCGAAGTGGCTCATCGGTGGCAAGAAGGCGGACATCAAGCGTCTTTTGGCCGACAACTGGAGAAGACCAATCATATTTGAATCAGGGAGTTTTGGCCTTTCGATCGGCGTCCAAAGCGGCACCGATTTTATGTTGAACGATCATTGAAATAAATCGGGGGTAAGCAACTTGGCATCGTTTGGGGGGCTTGATGACCTCTACTAGTTCAGTAAAGAAGTATTGCACGAAATCTATCTTTCGTTGATAGATGAGAGCATGACCAAGAGAAGTGATGTAGGAAGCAGATTGGTCATGTCCACTGGTTTTTCTGGACAGACAGTAGATAACATGGGCAAAGAAAAAGTTCCAGATACCTCCCATCTTACCTCGTACTAGTGTACCTGGTCCTTTGGAAGATTTGGAAGGCTTGTCATCTGTTTGGTGAATATAGCCAAGTGCACTTATCACCTCTGCATGGGCTGTGGTAAGGTGCATGTCTTCATAATCAGAAAAGGCCTCAATTTTTAAGGCACGACGAACATCTTCCACTCCAAATGTGAGATCGCCATCTTCATCAGTAAGAATTGAAGCGTGGACTGCTTCGTTAGAGGGATCATACACAACAGTGAGCCAGAAGTTGCCAATGAGCATTTTTCTCATTTTAAGGTTGCAGGTGAAGGCATGGAGAAGAGGTGAGCGAGTCAAGAACTTGGTTACCGTGGCAAACTCGGGATGAGCGGGATCAGATTCAAACCTTGCAACGTGATTGCAAGGGTTGAACTTTAGGTCTTCAAAACAGGTAGGAGATTCCTTGACTACCTTGGTGTGTTTAGCAGCCTTGGAAGAAGTAGAAGAAGCCATTGATGATAGATAGTTGCAGGTTTGTGATGAGGAGGAAGAAGATGATCTTGGGAGTGTTTGCAGGTTTGCGTAAAAGAAAGAAGGAAGAAGAGAGATGGTATTTATAGGGTTGGAAATTGAAATGGGTTTTGGACGGTGATAGGCGGGTATGCACCCCCCTAAATCTAACCGCAAGTGTACGAGTCGAAATCAAGTAATAGTACAAAAGTACGAGTATCGAACACAGGGAACTAGGAACTAAGTATCACAATTACTATAAGATCTATTAACTGAAAGGTCGAAATTTTGAGTGGTTGGTATAAACTAATTAATTGCAAGAAAACAAATCACAAACAGGACAGTAAACAACGTAGGAAACTTCGGATAGAGAAACAGTTGAGGGTTGGAAATCCTAAGGTTTTCACATACAAACAATTGACTAAAAACAGTTACCAGTTATTCCGTATAATGAATACCCAATCTCTAAAATCACCGTTGTTCTTTCTCAAGCAACAACGGGTTTTATCTTGAAAGCACACAAGTTTTATCTCTCGATCTCACCTATGGAATTCAAAACACATTAAAATCGAGATTGTAATGGGACTAAGGCTTACTTGGTATATCTCTATCCAATTTCTCACCTTAGGCAGGCAAATTCTAGTTCTAGTTAACAATTAATTCTCTCGAACTTAACTGAAAACAAACAAAACAACTGAAAGTTGGCCAAACTCACAAAGGCATTAGAGATCAAATAACATTCTTCATTAAAATAGGAAAAACTGATAAAAGGTTCCAATCACATGTTCATAAGCTTAAACCAAATTCATTCCACCCCCAACATCTAAAGATTAGTTCATGTTGGTGGTGGATAAAAACATAAGAAAAGGAAGGAAACTAGTGTGTGCAAGCATAATGATTGTGGACGTGATGAATGTAATGATGGACTCCCTTCTCTCGGCTCTAATCCGATTATCTTCGTGAACTCCTCCTCGATCGATCCTCTATCGTGGCTCAAAAGTCTCCGAAAATCCTCTAAAATCGCCCTCCAACCGTCTGCCGTCGTCCGTCTGTGAATTATTCAATCATAACCTAAAATCTGGAAAACGCCAAGTTTATAAAACGAACAGAGGGTTGCGCAGTTTTAGCCGCGACTTGCAAACCGCGCCAGAAACCGCGCGGTTTCTGGTTGTGCTTCGGGTCAGGTTCGGGTCATGGTTCGGGCACGGGTCTTGGGCTTTCGTTGGCTCCGTTTTGTACTCGTTTTGGGCTCTTTTCCGCTTCTTTTCTCGATGATTGCCGTCTTTTAGATTACCTGCACATTTCACTCGATGAACCATAAAGTTCCGTCTTTTTGCTAGAACACAAGCTAATCTCATTGGTTTGAGGACCGAAAATAACGCCAAAAAGTGGCGTTATCAACAACCCCAAACCGAGCGTTGCTTGTCCTCAAGCAAATTAGCGATAAAATAGAATAAAAGCATATATCAGTGAAATAATAATTGCACAACTCCCAATTGGTACCACGTAATGCACTGGTGATTTCCCATACCCTTGAATGCCTATCTCACTCTCGCCTCATCCTTATTCTGTTTGATCTATGTCCTTCCATTGTGAGTTGAACTCGTGACTGCTCCGATTACATTAAGGTTGTACTAGGTCCAGACATACTAGGGAAAACATTTCGCCTCGACCCTACCTCACGGGATACTCTCATTTCACTCGAACCTAGGCTGTCGCACATGTTGTCATGTATAAGGAAGTTATGTACAAGAATACGCGAAAATCACATGACAACTCTAATGAAAGACGCACAAATGTCCAAAAAGTCGATCTCAGAAAGGAATCAAGTAGCAAGACAAGGACTATCGGTAAAGGTGGTCGTATACCCTAATCACATTTTCCAGAAGATCATCCAGGTCTTTACAAGGCTTGTAACGGGGCTAGGGTTATGACTGAGAAACGAAAGGTAAGCGGATCGAAAATCCTCGGCGTGTCAACTATTAGTAGCTCTGAACTTCTTTACTTCACTTTCTATCACTTGGCCCTATTTGTCACTACTGGAGTCGCCTTGACTCTCTTATTGAGCTGTTGTAAAGCTATCTAAATAACTGTATTTATTTTATTTTTGTATTTTTTTTTAAGTTGGGACTTCATTGGTCCTCTTTATTTGATTGGGGCTGCATTGGCCCTCTTTTCTACCTATTTTTCATGACTGGCCTGTACTGCTTCTGATTGACACACTTTCGGATAAGGGTTGGCTAAGGCTTTTGGTTTGGGTTTAATGGTGGGTTCGAAATGAATAGGGTGAGTGTTTGGCTGTAAACTGGGTTATGGAATCACACAAAAGGGGTCAAAAGGAACTATAGATAAAAATGGGTTGAACAAAATACACACAATGCCTGGAATCATCTCTCAAGGTCCACACGATATGGTCTACTATACCCTTACCCAATATCCCGATGGCTGTCTTTGCTACTCAATGCAATATTATAGCGAGATCACTCTATAATCACGACAAGGAATTCGAAAAAGTGTATAAGAATTTCGTGTTTAAATCCCTCGAAATGAAGTACGTCTTTTAGGCTCAAATCTCGCTATTGGGTGGTCTCCACTAATGTCCCTAGTCATGTCTTTTCCCAGTCCTTCCCTAATGGTCACGTTACTATCACAAGATTCTTCCCACAATGGTTGGTCTCGATCATCCAAAACAAAAATTTAGCTAATGTGATCTAAACATTCAGAAGTGCAGGAAATCTACGTGTATAAACGTGGGCTAGATTGGGCAACCCCAAACCTTACCCACACATTGTCCCCAATGTGCAAGTGTCAGTGCAGGCGATACACAGGTGTGACACGTATCATTGTGCAGTTATTACAGTCATCAAGCAGGAAGGACAAAGCATCAATACAAAAACATCAAAGAGAACGCCCATAATTATTCAAATACGGCCACCCCAAACCTAGGTCGTGGCCTAGGTTTGCCAACTAAAGCCAACCCCAAACCTCGGTGAAACCGAGGTTTGCACAGGATTAAAAGTGAGTGTGTAGATGTTGAAAGGTGAGGCACCCCAAACCTAAGTGAAACTTAGGTTTGTTGCATCTCGTTTAACTAAAATAAAACAAAACATCATACACCACTCGTTAACACACAGAGCTAGAACATACCTGTTTGCCCGGACGAAGGAGATTCTCTTGAAAGATTTGAGCGCCCAGTTGAGAGACATCGGAGAAGATGGAGAGAATACAGAAACAAAAGAAAAGAAAGAAAAAGGAGAAGGAAGCAAAGAAACAAAACGACACAAACAAGCAAGAACTGAACACACGAAACCATAAAGCAGACAGGGGACGCGCGGTTTTCCACGCGGTTTGTAAGCCGCATAACATACCGCGTAAACCACTGTTTGATAATCTTTCCAGAGACACCCGCGGTTTTCTGCGCGGTTTGGAAGCCGCGGGGTATACCGCGGGACTCTCTGTTCCAGCTATTTTTGTATTTTTTTTAATAAAAGCACTCAACACATAAATGATAAAAAGAAAACTGAAAAAGATCAAACCTCGGTGGGTTGCCTCCCACCTAGCGCCTTGGTTTTGGTCGTGGCTCGACCTTCCTTCTGATCACTCCTTCGGCTTTCCTTGATCACCCGGTTCCTCTTCACCTTTACCTCTTCCACTCTCGAACATCTTGAACGTTACCTTTTCGCCACCGACCCTTAAAGTCATCTCTCCTTCCTCCATATCTATCAGCGCTTTGCTCGTGGCCAGAAAGGGTCTTCCCAATATCAACGGGACTTCTTCATCTTCATCTATGTCGATCACCACGAAGTCCAACGGAAAGTAGAACTTGTCGACTTTAATCAGCAAATCCTCTACCACTCCATACGGATACATTATTGATCTGTATGCGAGTCGGAGTGTCATGTACGTTGGCTTTACTTCCCCCAAACCGAGTTTCCTGAAAATAGATAGAGGCAATAAGTTAATACTTGCCCCTAAATCACACAACACTTTATCAAAACAAAGATTCCCAATTTGAATAGGGATAGAAAAACTCCTTGGATCCTTAAGCTTCGGGGGAAGCTTGTTCTGTATGATCGCGCTGCACTCCTCAGTAAGTGCCACTGTCGCGTGCTCCTCAATCTTCCTTTTGTTGGAGAGGATTTCTTTTAAGAACTTCATGTATGAGGGCATTTGTGCCAACACATCTGCAAAAGGGATGTTAATATGCAATTTCTTAAAAACTTCAAGAAACTTAGAAAAGTTTAGATCATCCCTGTGGCTTTTAAGCATGTTTGGATATGGCACTTTCGAAACTACTGGCTTGACCGGTGGTTGCTTTGGCATGGTGGGCTGCTCTTGCTTCCTCTCTTCACTCTTCGAGTTCTCTTCAATCACAACCTCTTCATCAGCTTCCAACTCATCCATGTCCACAATCTCAACCTCTTGCCTTTTGGGCTCAGTTTCCTTCGATGACGACTCTCGTGCCGGGTCTCTAATCAGCTCCTTGCCACATCTCAGATAAATGGCTTTGCATTCTTCTCTTTCCTTTCTCTCAATCTGACATGGAAATGTCCCGGGAGCTCGGTTTTGTAGGACTTCAGAAATTTGTCCCACTTGCCTTTCAAGGAGCTTAATGGATGCGGTGTTCTGATCAGTTGCAACTTTCACTGTACTCACCGTGCTTGCCAAACCTTCAACCGTGCTATCCATCTTGGTCATAAACTTCATCATCATATCTTCCAGCCCTGGTTTCTTTTCTACGGATGGTCCTTCATCGAATTTCCTTTGGTTGCAAAATGGAGGACGGTAAACATTGTTAGCATTAGAAGAATTAGAAAAGTTAGGAGGATTACCGTATTGTTGTTGCCCTTGAGGTTGACTCCATGAAAAATTAGGGTGTTTCTTCCACCCCTCATTGTAGGTATTCGAGAAAGGGTCGTTCCTCGGCTGGTTGTTCCGGTTTTGCAAAAAATGAACCTGTTCAAGTTCTTAAGGAGCGGGGAACACTTTCGGACTACTTCCCTTCAAGTGGTTTGTGATAGCGGCTAATTGAGCTTTTATTGCCTTCAGCTAGGGGTGCTCACGGGTTGGGTTGATCGGGTTGAAGGCATTTCGACACATCAACCCAATGTTGGAGGTTTGAAAAAATTTCAACCCAACCCAAACAAATATACAACCCAACCCAACCCGTTCGGGTTGATCGGGTTAGTCGGGTTGGTCGGGTTGTGTTTAAACAAGGTAAAATCAAAATTAAAAACATAAAAATAAAGGAAACATGTCTTTGAAATACAACCGATAATTCAAACAATATTTAGATACTACATATAAAAATGTCTAAACCAAATATGATCAAATAACTTGACGTTTCCAATTTACATATTTCTTAAATCTTAAACATATCGTCATCAAACGTTTTTCTCAATTTGCATATATATGTTAACATCTACTATATATATAGAGGCGGGTTCAAACGAGGAGCGTAACAATTTAAGAAAACGCGAGGAGCACCGCCCATGTACAAAATCACATGTGATTCACAGTACAAACCGCGGGACAAACCGCGCGCTTTGCAAATCGCGGGACAAACCGCGCGGGTCCGAATTTTAATCACATATGATTTTATATGTGAATCACATATGATTTTGTACATGGGAGGTGCTCCTCGTGTTTCTCGTAAATTGTTACGCTCCTCGTTTGAACCTTTCTCTCTCTCTCTATATATATATATATAAATGTGTGTGTGTGTGTGTGAAGGAGTTATATAGAGATGGATAAGAGATTGAATATATATATATATATATATATATATATATATATATCGGGTTCATCGGGTTGGGTTGGGTTCAAATTATCGTAACCCGGTATCAACCCAATACATACGGTTTGAAGATTTTACAACTCGATTGGACATCGGGTTGCTTCGGGTTGGGATATTCCACGTCGGGTTGGGTTGGGTTGATCGGGTTGGTCGGGTTTTTGAGCACCCCTACCTTCAGCTCATCCGATTCTTGAACACTAGCTACCCGTTTGATGGAAGATCGTGGAGTGGCATAGCTATGCTCGGCTAAGTTCTCGATCAACTCGACTGCTTCTTCATATGTCTTATTCATGAGAGCTCCACCTGCTGCAGCAGTTATGTCATTCTTGAACTGCGGGTGAAGTCCTCAAAAGAACGTTTGGATAATCACCCAGTCGTGTAATCCAGGATGCGGGCACTTCTTCAACATATCTTTATACCTTTCCCATGCCTCATATAGGGTCTCTTGGTCCCATTGAGCGAAGTGGGTAATGTCGGCCATCAGTTGAGCGGTTCTTCCCGGTGGGAAGAATTTCTGAAGGAACGCTGCTTTCAGGTCTGCCCATGTAGTGATCCGATCCGCTGGTAGGCCCTCTATCCATACCTCAGCTCTACCCTTGAGTGAAAAGCTGAACAGTCTCAATTTGATGGCATCCTCGTTCACCCCATTGATCTTGAAAGTGTTGCAGACCCGTTCAAATACCCGGAGGTGTGCATGGGGATCTTCAGTTGGGGCCCCTCCGAACTGATTCTGCTGTACCATGACAATGGTACTCGATTTTATCTCTAAATAATTTGCCCCAGTAGTGGGCGATTGAACGCCTATGCGTGCGGCTGCCACGTTCGGATCGGCAAACGACCGCATAGGGCGTCTCTCAGGAGGAGCTTCGTCACCCATCTTCAATTGCCTTTTAGCCTTTGATTCTCTTCTTAACTAACGGGCGGTTCTTTCGATTTCTGGATCGAGTGGTTCGATTCCTTCCCCTCGGGGTTTCCTTGGCATAAACCAATTAGTACCTGAAATGGAAAGTCAGCGAAATTAGCAATCCAAAAACTGAAAGTGATGAAATAAAATAACAAAATTAAAAAAAATGTTCAATATAATAGCGCTTATAGCTGGTAGTGCTATCAGTTGCAACTAGTTCCCTGGCAACGGCGCCAAAAACTTGATAGGCGGGTATGCACCCCCCTAAATCTAACCGCAAGTGTACGGGTCGAACTCAAGTAATAGTACAAAAGTACGAGTATCGAACAGAGGGAACTAGGAACTAAGTATCACAATTACTATAAAATCTATTAACTGAACGGTCGAAATTTTGAGTGGTTGGTATAAACTAATTAATTGCAAGTAAACAAATCACAAACAGGACAGTAAACAACGTAGGAAACTTCGGATAGAGAAACAGTTGAGGGTTGGAAATCCTAAGGTTTTCACTTACAAACAATTGACTAAAAACAGTTACCAGTTATTCCGTATAATGAATACCCAATCTCTAAAATCACCGTTGTTCTTTCTCAAGCAACAACGGGTTTTATCTTGAAAGCACACAAGTTTTATCTCTCGATCTCACCTATGGAATTCAAAACACATTAAAATCGAGATTGTAATGGGACTAAGGCTTACTTGATATATCTCTATCCAATTTCTCACCTTAGGCATGCAAATTCTAGTTCTAGTTAACAATTAATTCTCTCGAACTTAACTGAAAACAAACAAAACAATTGAAAGTTGGCCAAACTCACAAAGGCATTAAAGATCAAATAACATGCTTCATTAAAATAGGAAAAACTGATAAAAAGGTTCCAATCACATGTTCATAAGCTTAAACCAAATTCATTCCACCCCCAACATCTAAAGATTAGTTCATGTTGGTGGTGGATAAAAACATAAGAAAAGGAAGGAAACTAGTGTGTGCAAGCATAATGATTGTGGACATGATGAATGTAATGATGGACTCCCTTCTCTAGGCTCTAATCCGATTATCTTCGTGAACTCCTCCTCCATCGATCCTCTATCGTGGCTCAAAAGTCTCCGAAAATCCTCTAAAAACCGCCCTCCAGCCGTCTGCCGTCGTCCGTCTGTGAATTATTCAATCATAACCTAAAATCTGGAAAACGCCAAGTTTATAAAACGAACAGAGGGTTGCGCGGTTTTAGCCGCGACTTGCAAACCGTGCCAGAAACATCGCGGTTTCTGGTTGTGCTTCAGGTCAGGTTCGGGTCATGGTTCGGGCACGGGTCTTGGGCTTCCGTTGGCTCCGTTTTGTACTCGCTTTGGGCTCTTTTCCGCTTCTTTTCTCGATGATTGTCGTCTTTTAGATTACATGCACATTTCACTCGATAAACCATAAAGTTCCGCCTTTTTGCTAGAACACAAGCCAATCTCATTGGTTTGAGGACCGAAAATAACGCCAAAAAGTGGCGTTATCAGGCGGCAACGGTTAAGGGTTTAGGGTGGAAATCGAAGGGCCACGAATCAACTTAAATATAAAAGAGTTTTAAGTTTAATGATGAAAATTTAAAAAGTGTGGTCATAAGGTATGGGAAGGGTCAAGGGTTTCTGACACATAGGTGTATATGGGTGAGGTAGGCTTGGGGAATCATGTTGGATAAGAATTGCAAAAGGTTTCGGTGGAGAGGCCCACCGATGAGTATCGGTGAACGATGTGAGGGATTCACCGATGATGGTACTTGTCAGTGGGAAAAGCACACCGAAGAAAAGGATCAAGGTATGAAAGGCTTACCGATGGATAGAGGAATGGTATCGGGGATTTCTTATCGGTGGTTTGGGTTGTACCGATGGAGGACAATCGGTTGGATAAGCACACCGATTTGCAGAAGTATCGGTGTGGAAAAGGTTCGCCGATGTGTATTTATTAATGACGTCGGTGTAAAGGGATCGGTGTGAAAGGATTTCACCGATGAAGATGAAGTCACTGATTTAGAGGAATCGGTGAGGTCGAATTTTGGTGGGATGATACAATCGGTATCGGTAAAGAGAGTCCACCGATTCCAGGGTTCTGGTCAAAGCAGTGGAAAAGTATTGGGGTAGAGGGATCGGTGGAATGACTGAAGTCCACCGATTGGGTTTTTTTTACATATCAAGATACAACATTCTAAGTTCACTTATTAGAAAGTTGAACCTGGTTTCATCCAAGGGTTTGGTGAACAAGTCTGCCAGCTGAAGATCAGTAGGAATGAAGTGCAGCTCAATGTCACCTTTGGAAATGTGATCTCTGATGAAATGATATCTGATGTCTATGTGCTTTGATCTGGAGTGTAGAACTGGATTATTTGCAATGGCTATTGCACTTGAGTTATCACATAGAATTGGTATCTTGGAGTAGACTTGATTGTAATCCCTTAATTGAGTTTTCATCGACAGGATCTGAGCACAACAGCTTCCAGCAGCTACATATTCAGCTTCAGCAGTTGAGGTTGAAACTGAGTTTTGTTTCTTGCTGGACCAGCTGACTAATTTTCCACCAAGAAGTTGACAACTACCTGTGGTACTTTTCCTGTCAATTTTGGAACCTGCATAGTCTGAATTTGAATACCCAATTAGTTCAAAACCTGAGTCTTTAGGATACCAAAGACCCAGATGTAAGGTACCTTTTAGATACCGGAAAATCCGTTTTACAGCGGCCAAATGAGATTCTTTTGGATTGGCTTGATAACGGGCACAAAGACAGATATCAAACATAATATTCGGTATGCTAGCAGTTAAATAAAGAAAAGAACCAATCATCCCTCGATAATTCGTTACATCAACAGATTTACCATCCGGATCAGCATGAATTTTCAGAGGTGGTGCCATGGGAGTTTTCATAGGAGAGCTATCTAGGAAATTAAATTTCTTCAGAAGGTCACAAATATATTTGCATTGATTTATGAAAATCCCTTCTGAAGTTTGTTTGACCTGAAGGCCCAAAAAGAATGTAAGCTCTCCCATCATACTCATCTCATATTCACTCATCATGAGAGAGGCAAACTCATCACACAGTGATTCATCAGTGGCACCAAAGATGATGTCATCTACATAAATTTGAACAAGAATGAGATTACCTGAGGTCTTCTTGATAAAGAGAGTGTTGTCTATTTTACCTCTGGAGTATCCATTCTTTAGAAGAAAATCAGCAAGTGTGTCATACCAAGCACGTGGAGCTTGCTTGAGACCATAGAGAGCCTTGTCTAATCTGTACACATAGTCTGGATGTGTTGGGTATTCAAAACCAGGTGGTTGTTTCACATAGACTTCATCTGCAAGTTCCCCAATGAGGAAGGCACATTTGACATCCATCTGAAAGACCCTGAAATTTCGGTAGGCAGCATGAGCCAGAAAAATTCTTATGGCTTCAAGTCTTGCAACAGGGGCAAATGTTTCATCATAGTCAATGCCTTCTTCCTGTTTGTATCCTTGAGCTACAAGTTTGGCCTTGTTTCTGACAAATGTACCTTCTTCATCCATTTTATTTCTAAAGATCCATTTGGTTCCAATAATTGTCTTCTTTGGAGGTCTGGGAACCAATCTCCAAACTTTGTTTCTTTCAAACTGATAAAGCTCCTCTTGCATGGCAGTGATCCAACAGGGATCTGCTAGAGCTTCATCAATCTTCTTGGGCTCAATAAGAGAGAGAAAGTTCACATAGAGACAAATATTTCCAACTCCTCTTCGTGTTTGGACTCCAGCTTGTTGATCACCAATAATTTGATCTATGTGGTGATCTTTGGTCCATTTTGTGGCAGGTGGTAAAGGTGGTGGAATATTATGTGTGGAGGTTGATGGAAGATTTTGATGTACAGGAGTGGCGTCAGGAATTTCGGTGGAAGGATGAGGATCGGTGGGAGGCTGAAAATCGGTGGCAGATGGGTCAATTTCGGTGGGTGAAATGTCAGGCACTGTGAAAGGTGACCCAACTTGATTATTTGAAGAGGAAGGATTTGATGGAGTGAAGGGAATGGAAGATGCATCGGTGGGATTAGCTAGAGGGGCATCACCTATGCATGATGAAATCCATCTGTGTAATTCATCATCATCATTTGAGAGAGATGATGATCTTAGGTCATCAAATTTTACATGAATGGACTCATCAATGCATTTTCTCCTGAGATTATACACGCGATATGCTTTGGAGGATAGGAGTATCCAACAAAGATTCCTTTATATGCCTTGGGATCAAATTTCCCAAGATTGTCACGATCATTCAGGATGAAGCACACACAGCCAAAGACATGAAGAAAACCTATATTTGGTTTTCTGCCATGGAAAACTTCATAAGGGGTCTTATCATGCCTTTTGGAGATCACCGACCTATTTTGGGTAAAGCAAGCAGTATTAACAGCTTCAACCCAAAAATAAGTGGGAAGATTTGATTCACTTAGCATAGATCTTGCTGCCTCACATAGAGTTCTGTTTTTCCTTTCCACGACTCCATTCTGCTGAGGAGTCCTGACAGCTGAGAAATTCCTTTCTCATTGAAGAAGTCTTCAAGAGCACTGTTTTTGAATTTAGTGACGTTGTCACTTCTCACCGATCGTACAAGTTGTCCATTTAGAACTTCATTTTTCTTGACAAAGTTGATGATTTCTTCAGTTGCATCACTCTTATACTTGAGAAAAGACACCCAAGTATATCTAGTAAATTCATCAACAATTACAAGAATGTACCTTTTGCCACCTAGACTAGAAGTGTTGACTGGTCCACATAGATCCAGGTGCAACATTTGTAGTGGAAGAGTGATGGAAGAGCATTGCTTGGTTTTGAAGGAAGTTTTAGTGAGCT
Source organism: Saussurea involucrata (assembly GCA_033807775.1). Lineage (NCBI taxonomy): Eukaryota > Viridiplantae > Streptophyta > Magnoliopsida > Asterales > Asteraceae > Saussurea > Saussurea involucrata. The sequence goes on from CM066315.1 coordinate 40,842,862, forward strand.
TTCCTTTTTCACATGTATCACACAACTTTTCTTTGACAAAGTTTAACTTTGGCATCCCAGTCACCAGCTCCTTGTTTGATATTTTGTGGAGAGTTTTGAAGTTGAGATGAGAAAGACGTTTATGCCACAACCAATTCCTTTTGGTTGTGTTATCTGACACAAAGCATACACCGGATGAATTATTATTTTGTCCCATATCAATGATATAGACATTTTCCATTCTTTTCCCAGAGAGAACCACTTTCATGTTTTTGTCAACAACAGTACAGATACAAAGTTCAAAGATAACTTTATATCCTAAGTCACAAAGTTGGCTGATACTTAGAAGATTATGCATGAGGCCTTCAACAAATGCCACTTTATTGAAGGTGACAGATCCGTTGGTGAGAGTTCCATATCCTTTGGTGTAGCCTCTAGAATTGTCTCCAAAAGTTACAGATGGACCTTTTTCAGACACATAGTTAATGAGAAGAGATTTGTTTCCCGTCATATGACGTGAGCACCCACTATCCAAATACCAGATTTGATGGTGCTCAAAGATCTGCATGCACACACAAATTAGTTCCTAGGTACCCATTTGGTGGTGGGTCCTTTAGGGTTAGAGACAGGTTCCTTAGCTTTGGTTCGGTCAATTCTTTCCTTGGGACAATCCTTTGCAAGATGAAAGGTGTCACCACAATTGTAACATTTTCTATAGATAAATGTCTTTTGGGGTTTTGCAATTTTTCTTTTCCTTTTCCTATGACATTAACTTGAATAGCTTTAGGACCAAAGGAAGAGATGAGGGGAGGAAAACTTAAAATCCCATTACCAGAAGTTGTGGGAGCACAGTTGGTGGAAGGATTTCTTGAAAAACTTTTGAAATGGTCTTTTCCAAGGTCTGAAGATTTTCTTTTTAAAGAAAGATTGGTTGCATTGTCTCTTTTGAAAATCTTTGATTTTGAAGAATCAGGAGAAGAAACTTCATCAATGACTAAATCTTTTAAAAGATCATGAATAGGTTTAGAAACATCATTGGAGTCTTGTTTCTCAGAGGTTTGGACAGAAGATGAATCTTTAGCTTTTATAAACATTCTGAATTTTAAAGCTTCATTTAAATCACCTGAGTTTAAAGAAATAGAGTCACAAGAACTTGACTCTGAGGCATCATCCCACACACTAGAGGTAGAGGCAAGAGCAAGAGAAGAGGTTTCAACTTTGATTTTTCCATAACCTAAACCAAATTTATTATCACCAGAGATTTGGTCTTGAAAGATTTTCTCAAGATTTTTCGAAGAACTTGTCCATTTTCTAACAATTTCTTGTTCTCTTTTTAATTTCTTGAAAAACTTGTTTTTCTCTTTTGAAATAATGTGATTTTTGGTTTTCAGATCCTCAAGCTCAGCTTTGATCTCCTCAAACTTTTCAAGTTTAGACATACAAACTTCAAGTTGAGAGGTGAGACCTTTAACTTGAACATATTTTCTTTTCTTGGCATCCTTGATGGTATAGAAGTCCTTAGTTAAGGATTCATAAGCATCAATCTTTTCTCTGTCAAACATAGAATTAAAAGGATGTACCTGAGCATATGATGTCGAGCACCCAGTTGACACCAGAGCCATTGGAGAGACAGCTTTTTCAGAATCTTCCATATCTTCAGATATGGCCATGAAACACATGTTGGGAGAATCACTGTCAGAAGTTTCTTCTTCATCCCAATCATGAATTTCTGCCATGAGACCTTTTCCTTTTATTAGGAGACCCTCACTTCTTTCTTTCTCTTTCTTGTACTTTGCCTTGTACTTCTCAGCACGTTCCTGATGGTCTTGGGAAGATGATTGAGTATCTTTCTTGGAAAAGGTTGATTTGAAGGAGTTGTTTTTGGGTTTCTCATACTTAGAATAATATTTGTCAGAGGATGTGGTCCTAGATTTTGCAACGCGCTTGCTTCTGCACTCAGAAGCAAAATGTCATTTCTTACCACAATTAAAGCACTCCTCATTTGACTTATCAGAAGAGGGAGTTCTTGTGGAAGAAGAGGGTTTTCTAAAATTTCTAGATTTGTTAAAAGGTTTAGAATTGTTCTTGAAACCAACCATCATAGCCATTTCATCAGACAACTGCTCAACCGAGATTTCCTCACCTTCATCATCAGCATCACTTAGATATGCCTCCGTTTGGTGAGTAGAGTTGTTTTGGTTGTCATTGTCAGAGTCTGATGAAGGATAGGTGATTCGAGGAACACTTTGAGTTTTCTTGGAATCTTCACTGACAAGGGCTATAGAAGAGCCCTTTATCTCTTTGATGAAAGATTTCCTTTGTAACTTGGTTTGTTCAAGGTTGAAGAGAGTTCCATATAAGACAGTTAAGGGCATGTACTCAAGGTCCTTGGTAGTCTTGATACAAGTGCATATATTCTCCCAAAATTCAAGGAGACAATCCATGAACTTGCATAGGACTTCCTCATTATCATAGACTCTGCCCAATAACTTCAGATCATTTAGAAGAGAGTTGAAACGATTATAGTAGCTAGGTAGAGATTCACCCTTTTCATGAGCAAATAGTTCATACTTTCTAATAAGACCAATCTTTTTGTTCTTCTTCACTTCATCTGTACCTTCGTACAGTACACACAGTGTGGTTCACATCTCTTTAGCAGTTTCAAAGTTAACCAGAGAATGATAGACCTCATCAGGAAGAGAAAGAGCAATAATTGCCCTGAGCTTAGAATCAAGAGAAACCAAACGTTTTTCCTCATCAGTATATTTCTTTGGGTTTTTGAGGATGTAACGACCAGTAGCTTTGGACTTTTCTTTGTCAGAAAGCTCATCAGAATCATCGGAGTCACTAGAGTCCTCCTTATCAATGGTTTCTTTACCAAGCCTCTGCGTTTCATAGCGAGCCCAGACTCTAGGGATAATAGGTCCCTCTTCATCGTATGCAAGCCTACTTAGCCCCATCGTGTACCAAACAGTTATATTTATTTAGGTTAAAATAATAATATTTTATCATTCTATATATCCAAACAATTGTTTTTTTATTATATAATAAATCATAGTTATAGACCAATTAATTATTTTCGACTAACTTTATTTTTTCTTTTCTTTCACAAATATTTGAGGGCCTTCCTTTATATGCGTTGCACGGATCTACCGTGGTATCAAGAGCAAGCAGCTATCGTCGAGAGCAAGAAAACTTGAGATTCTTCTGTCCTCCTCCAAATATAAACACTCTTCCGATTTCACTCGATTTCTTCTTCAATCTTCAACCATGGTGCTCGAGGTACGTTTTCAATTTACCATATATTCGTTCTGATCCATTTACCCCCTCTATTTCTAAAACTAGGGTTTTAATTTCTTATTCTCATCAGGCTACAATGATCTGTATTGATAATTCCGAATGGATGCGCAACGGCGATTACTCACCCACTAGGTTTCAGGCTCAGGCCGACGCTGTTAATCTGATTTGTGGCGCTAAAACCCAGGTGATTTGATATACATGTACTCCACATAAATTATTAATATAAACACGCAAGCATACCTACTAGTTTAATCTAGGGGTTTCGTTTCGTTTGTTGTTGCAAATAATTTCTTATTTACGCCAACTTAATTGTTTGGGGGAAGTTTTCGTTTAAAATGAGTTAGGTTTTGTTCTGATGATGTCAATATTATAATATCAGTTGCAAAATTTACAGTTAAGATCAATTATGTAGCTCTTGTTACTAGTTTTGGTTTGTTTTGTTTTGGCTGATTGAGACTACGTTGCAGTAAACATGGTGTGTTTTAGGTTTAGTTACTAGTCTCTTGGATTCTAGAAAGGTAGGTGTCGAGTGTCTATGATGGTGTATTTGGCTCCCATTCCTTGTATACATAGATTATTTTCATCAATAGGATAGTTGACATTTTGAGTTTTTTTTGGGTGAAAAGCTGACATTTTGTTGTTGTTGTTGTTGTTTTGTTACAGTCCAATCCGGAAAATACCGTGGGGGTATTGACAATGGCTGGCAAAGGTGTCCGTGTTCTGGTCACTCCTACTAGCGATCTTGGGAAGATCTTGGCTTGCATGCATGGTTAGCTTCTTTAATTGATTAAACACTTACAAATTGAAAGCATTTTTAAATCTCTTTATTGTTGATTTGGAAATATAAGAATAGGAATATATGGTTACATTATTTGTAGTATGAAAAGCCAAAGAGTTGCTGCAACTCGATGTCCAAAACAATATAAGCCTGTCTGGTTACTATGCAAAATTTGGTTGTTAATGATAATTAGAGGTTTTATAGTTTCTTTTGTTGTATTGATGGGGTTGGGAAATAATGGTACTTCTATTTGAAGGGAGTTCTGATTTCATTCAGAATGCCATGTCCCTGTATTTAGTAACTGCCTATCTGCTAGCCATTAGTGTGTGTCATTTCGTATTGAAGTTTGGCATCACCTTCTTATATGAATTCTGAAGTGCTGATTTTTTTTTTCCGGTTACTCAGGTTTAGAAATAGGTGGTGAAATGAACTTGGCAGCTGGGATCCAGGTTGCTCAGTTGGCTTTGAAGCATCGCCAAAACAAAAAGCAGCAACAAAGGATAATTGTATTTGCTGGAGGGTATGTACCTTTATACATTGCAGTTTTTTGGTATCTTCTGACTTCTTTTGTTCTTATTTTCCGGGTTTCTTGGTTTTCAGTCCTGTAAAATATGATAAGAAAGTATTGGAGATGATTGGGAAGAAGTTAAAAAAGAACAGTGTAGCTCTTGATGTTGTGAACTTCGGTGAAGAGGATGAAGCAAAAGCAGAAAAGCTTGAGGCCCTGGTTGCTGCTGTAAATAATAATGACAGCAGTCACATTGTTCATGTTCCTGCTGGATCTAATGCCCTCTCTGATGTCCTTTTGAGGTTTATAATTTTTTGCTTGCACACTTATTGATTATATGCTATTGTTTTGACTAATATTGTTGCCATTTACTGTCAGTACTCCTATCTTCACTGGCGATGGAGAAGGTGGAAGCGGTTTTGCAGCAGCTGCCGCAGCGGCTGCAGCTGGTGGTGTATCTGGTTTTGATTTTGGTGTAGATCCAAATCTGGATCCTGAGCTTGCACTTGCTCTTCGTGTGTCGATGGAAGAGGAGAGAGCAAGGCAAGAAGCTGCTGCAAAAAAGGCTGCAGATGATTCTTCAAAGCAAGATAAAGAAGGGGAGTCTACTTCACAAGATGCAACTATGTCTGAAAATGTTGGCACTACAGCTTCTGAATCTGAGAATAAAAAGGATGATTTAATGGTTGGCTTCATTTTATTTTTACCTATTATGGCGCTTCCATGTTTCTTGCTAGTTGTTATTTACCGTTTTGATATATATATATATATATATATAGATAGAATGATAGATAACTTTTCTAGTTTCATTGATTACCACTATATCATTGCTGAAGGGCATAGTTCATATTGTTTGTCTTCCATGATATCCATAACGATAAGGGCCCACATTCAACTTTGGTGTAACCCCATGATAGTAAAAAAGCATGTGCCACACTATGATATTCTTTCATGGTTGTTACCATGCGGTCATACATATCTTGAACATGCGAGATAGATTGTACCACTTCTTCTCAAGAGCCTACCACACCAACTTTTTGGCAGCCTATAATACGTCTTCTCTAGATTATATATACCATATGCAAATCCTTGTATGTTCCTTGCATTTCTTTGTAAGTTATCTGATTGATAAAGCAATCTCTATTATTGATCTACATGGTATTAAACAAAATTGGTTTCTTGAAATATTAGTGGCAGTTTCGCAATTGATGCCCACGAATAGCTTGCATAGTTCAATTGCATGGTTCATAAGCTTATGCCCTTGATAGATTGTTTATCACTTGATATCTCTTATTGATGCATTAACATTTCATGCGACCTTAATTCTCTGTTTTTGTTTCTCTTATTTTGGCCAACTTGCATGCTTCCTTTTCTTTCTCATTTGTTCCTAAGTTCGTGTGTCTATCTCTTCTTTGCATGCTTTACTTCTTGCATCTCGTACTGCTATTTTTATATTTTCTTTTGGCTAGTTTATACTTCTCCATGTTTTTACACCATCCCAACCATTTAAGAGTTTGTTGTATTCCTTCTTCTTGATGGTTTTTTCTGTCATCCTGATCCCAACACCAAGTGTCTTAAATTTTAGTTTTACTTGCTGTTATTTGCATATATTGATCTTCACTAGGCAGTGGGAAGTCCCAAGCTCATGATGCTTTGGCAAGTGTATTTAATTTTCTTTTAGCTCCTGTAGACCGACTATATGTATCATGTCTTTTTTACTAATACATGCCTGTCACTAATGAGTAATGACCATAGATTGGATGGATCCCTTATCTCTGTCTTCCTATGTTTGAGTCACATCTAAAAGGAAATACATCTTAGAGTAAACCTAAGACAAGAATTTACAACCGACTTCTTGTATGTTTACTGTTTTTGTAATCCTTTATCTACTCCCTCGGATATATTGCGGACAGTATGATTAATACACTAATAAGGCTTCTTATTCCTGGCAGGATGATGAGAATGCGCTGCTACAGCAGGCTCTTGCCATGTCAATGGATGATCCTGCTGCTACTACTCTTACAACAAGAGACACTGATATGTCAGAGGCAGCCACTGATGATCAAGACTTGGCACTTGGTAAGTTTCTTAGCTTATGTGCTGAAACATGCTTATTGTTCGTTGATCTAGATACCCTGTCATTCATGGGTTTTTTGATCTTCAGTTGTCTTTGATTGTGTCTGAACAAATGGAAAAACTTGACATCATTTGTTTTACCATTAGATTCAGACTTAGGAAGTTTAAGTTGTGACTCTTTCAGTCATTTCTGTTCTGTTGAAACTTTGAATCCATAAGTTGATCTGGAACTTCTACTGCTGAAAAATTATCTATCATGAAGATCTTAAGAATATTAGGGGAGATATCCAGAATTATGATATATGTTCTATAGTGTGTTGATCTTTTATCACAACAGCAATTAATAAGTTCTTCAGATCTTCTATTACTAAAACAGTGACCCTCTTGATGAGAAGTTTAAAAGAATCTAGATTCACCACTCACCAGTTGTTTGGGGTTAGTGGTGATAAATCCCTGAGCTTTTTAGACCTCTGTATGAGCTAGGAGAGATATTGTGAGGATGTTGGTCATAGGATAATGGTGGGATGGATGATATGACGACAGGCGTCAGGTGTCTTAGTTGTGTTGAAGCTGAAATTAGGTTGTATAGGATGACTGGAGGAATTGCTGCCATTTATGGGGCAGACTCTAGACCGAACAAAGACATGGCAGACTCTATACACAAGATGAATGTAGCAGGTTTGTGAGATGATGAAGAGATTTATAACATCCAGCACAAAGATACATAGAGTTGGCGAAGTAATGAAACTATTTAGTACATGATAATTATATATTTAACAATGTGCTCACTTTATGGAAGTTCATAAATCATGGTAGATTTGAATTGACAAAGAGAACTTCATCTAATTCTAATTGAGTTCATTGATCATGAACTATTCTGTGATCTTTGTGACTGAATGATTCTGCTGCGTGTGGCGTAATTTGCAGCTCTACAATTGTCTGTGCAAGAAGGTGCAAAAGATCAATCAGGCCAAGCAGAGATGGACAAGCTGTTGGCAGATCAGTCATTTGTCTCATCAATTCTTGCTTCGGTATGTCTATTTTCATATCTTTTCACTTTTTTTTTTATCATGTGTAGTTGTTCTGAGATGAAGAGAAATACCAAAAATGGATAAAGCGGAGCTAATATTCTCTCTTTCTACTATTTTATTCGTGTGTAATGTTGGTTTTGCAGCTCCCAGGAGTTGACCCCAATGACCCTTCGGTCAAAGATTTGCTTGCTTCAATGCAAAATCAGCCTGAGGTCAGTTGAACAAGTCTTTGCTAAGAATATTCCTGCTCTTAAAATTGCAACAGTTTCCATTTTTAGAAAGCTATTTTACAATCTGCAATTGCCTATTTGCTTATTATCATCATTGATTGCAATTTTGATGAGTTGTACTTGGCATACAACACACTGACTGTTTACATCTGTTCAAGATAAAGCGATTTCAAAATATATCCGTGAAGGAGTTTTTGAGTGATGAGTTGATTTGTTTATCAGGGTGAGCAGAAGAAAGATGAGGAGAAAGCACCCAAGGAGGATGACAAGTGATGGTATCCCAGGTACAACCAACTCATAAAATCTTAATTTTGTATTTTTTTTTTCAAAGTGGTAGGAGGATTTGAACCAATATTCTTTTTAGAAATCCTGAATTAAGCATGTCTATTTGTTTTTTCTTATAAAAAAAGGAAGCCAATGTTAATTAAGCATGCATACATAGAAAAGGAATTGACATTTGGGTTTTATTTTACTTACAGGTTAGAAGCTCTGTGGTGTTGAATGAATCAAGTGTTATAATGGGGGATGGATTGCATTGGAATGTATGAAATAGTATTGTTCTTGTTAGTTGCACCATGAATGGAATGGAATGGATTGGATGGATGTTTTGGATCATCAAATGCTTCTTCTACTCAACTCTACTCTATTATTATTCCTTTTAAATGATGCTCAACTTTTTTCTTACTACTATTCAACCATATTGTTATTATTTTTATCAGAGTAAATTATGGATTTGGTCCCTGTGGTATGTGGATTTCAAATGCAAGTATGCAGAAGGCTGTTTTCCTCCAAAAAAAAACAAGGGGTCTTCATGGCAATTGACAACTACATGCTCTCTGCTTTGAATATTTGAAGTTGGTTGCCCATTCATTGTATTTGTTTGTTTTAATCTCTAATTGCTAGGCGGTTGTTTGTGCTTCTTGGTTGAAATTGACAATATTAACCTAATTATTTATGGCAAAATATGGTGTTACAATTTTGGAAAAACGAATTTGCATGTGATGTGGGACGCCAACACAATTGGTTGATAAGTGTGCTAATCAATATGAATGGTTAAGTTTATTCCACAATCTGGATATCATATGCATGATCACCAAAGAAAATGAAACATAGATTTAGCGTATTGTAGAAAGTTTCACCCTTTCCTAATTGGGAAATTATATAAAAACAGAACCAACTTTGAAATCAATTTTTATTTTGATGAAATAAGGGGCTGTTTACTAAATGCTTAACAGGTAAACACTTATCCTACCCTTTGAGCATGACGCAAACCAAGAATCTTACCTGGTAAGAAGCATAATAAGGACTAAGGACCAAAAACTTACCCGGTAAGCGCTTACCATAAAATTTAGCACTATTATTTACTTATCCGGCAAGATTTTAGTCCACTAAAACGGCACCTTACGCAACAATTTATCCGGTAAGCGCTAACCGTTGGTAAGAGTTGTCGCTCTCACTTACGAGGTAAGACTCTTCGTCTTTGCCTCGTTCTTACCGAGTAAGATTCTTGGTCCTTACCATATTCATCGGGTAAGGTATGTGAGTTGGTAAGCGCTTACCCGGGTAAGGGATTGGTAAACGACACCTTACCTGATCCAACAATTCATTTTGATGACTGAAAATGTTACATGATAAGATAAGTAAGGGTAGTTTCGTTTGCCGGTAAGTGTTTGGTAAACGACCACTAAGTTTCAAAATCCTTTTTAGGGATGTAGCAAATTTTCATATATTTAAGGGTTTTGTTTACACGTTCTATAAGTTACCAGTTACCTCAAAATGACGTAACAAATAATAACAACTAAACTTACGTGGATATAAAAAAAATAAGGCTGGACTAAGGTGAGAAGGGTAAGAAGGGATTTCCATCCTCACTAGGATGAGATCCACCGAAATGCACTAGATCAATTCATAGGGTGGAGGTGAGATTAAAAGTGATCAATGGTCTATCATTTCTTACCTTCTTACATTAACTTCTTCTCACGCGATCATTCTTCTTAAAAAAATATTGATGTCACTTATTGAAACTTAAAAACTGAAATAAAGAAAATAACTAAAATTAACTGTTAGAATTTGCAACACTTTGAGCCCCAATCGACTGTTAATGGCTTACTCAATCAGCTTTATGTAATTAACAAGCTTTTGTGTTAGAATGGCTATAGCCTCTTTGATTAAAGAGTAAATTACAGATTTAGTCCCTGCGGTTATATAAAATTATGGATTTGGTTCCTCAAAAGAAATAATTATATATATAGTTACTGTGGTTTCATTTTTGTCACGAATAAGGTCCCTCGATCCAACTTCGTTTATTTTAGAGTCGTTAAACCCCAATGTTTATATATGTAATTACTTAACTCACGTGAGGGGCACACAAGGGATCTAACAAAAATGAAACAATAATGATTATACATGTAATTATTTCGTTTGGGGCAACCAATCGATACTTTGTATATAACCATGGGGCCTTATTTGTAACTTACTTTTGATTAAATGTCTCAAAGAAACTTGGGATTTTTAGTTTATGATTGGTGCATTTGCTAAGGCCGGGAATTATATGAATTGGTTTAAGACATTTATGGAATGGAATATGTTAAGAGATTAGGTTTGTGGAATAACAAGATGTTTACATCTTGCCCTATGTAATAATAGTTCTTAAGGATGGGGGCAACGAGTAGGGTGGTGTTGACGGCCTCTAGCCGTAGCCGGACCTTTGTATTTCTTTCTATGTTTGTTTTTGTTAATTGTATATTTAGTGTATATTGGGCTACAGCCCATGGGCCTTGTTTAGGTATCTTTTAGGGTTTGTATCTTGTATATATAGAGGGTTCACCCTCCTAGTTTTTCAACATCAATATAGAATATCAGTTACTTTTACATGGTATCAGAGCTAAGGCTCAACACCCACCCGTCATCGTCGGAATATCGCCGGAATCTCACCGGAACCCTAGCCGCCATCGCCGGAACCCTAGCCGCCATCGTCGGAATCTCGCCGGAACCCTAGCCGCCATCGTCGGAACTTACCTGAACTCCATCTGCTGTAGCCGGAACCACCAGCCGCCGCCGCCACCGGAACCGCCAGCGGCCGCCGCCGGAGACCTGCCGGAATCCTCCAGAACCCGCTGGAATCCCCCACTACCTGCCGGAATCTGCCCGGAACCTGTCTGGACCTGCCCGGAACCTGTCTGGACCTGCCGGAATCTGCCCGGAATCTGTCTGGACCTGCCGGAATCTGCCCGGAACCTGTCTGGACCTGCCGGAACTTGCTGAGACCTGCCGGAGCTAAGCCAGAACTCGTCTGAACCAGCCGCCACCTGTTCAAAACCCTTCCGCCGCCTCTGCCATCTCCGTCCGCCACCGCCGCCGCCGTCTGCCGCCGCCGGAATTTTGTCTCCGGCCACCATCTGTCGTAATTTTCAGTCTCGAACCATCTGAGGTTTTCCTTTATCATACAATTTGCCATGTATACTTCTACTGGTAGGAGTACTGGCCGAGGTTCTCATGTGTTTCCAAAGAAGGGTATTGGACGTGGAAGTGGTATTCAAACTCCAGCCTACACGCTTAATGAGGAGGACTATCACCGACTCCAGCAACTCCTAGTCTCCCAGTCGATCTCCCCTACTACGCGTGCCAACTCGGCCAATTCAGGTACGTTTTCCAGTCTTGATTCATCTTGGGTTATTGATTCTGGAGCTACTCATCACATGACTGGGAATCAAGGTATCCTTTCTAGCCTACATAAAGCTTTTCATCCACCCGTTCGAATTGCTAATGGATCTTCATGCCCAGTTCAGGGCATTGGATCCATTAACAATTCGACAAACCTACGCCTCTCCTCTATTTTGTTTGTTCCTACATTTCCTGATAGTCTTTGTTCAGTAAGTCAAATTACAAAACAAAATAACTGCTCTGTAACTTTTTTCCTACTCACTGTATTTTTCAAGAACTGGGGACGAACCGACTGATTGGCACAGGCTTTGAATCAAGAGGTCTCTACCGTTTATCCTTACCTTCACGTCCTACAACAAACATATGTGATTCTAGTATAAGGGAGGCTCACTGCCGGCTAGGCCATCCCTCTGCAGCAGTTCTGAGACAACTGAGACCGGATTTTCCACTTTCGTCTATTAATTTTCATTGTGAGTCATGTCAGCTTGGTAAACACACCAGGCGTCCCTATCCCCCTAGAGTGTCTAGTAGAGTCAGTTCTTCTTTTGAACTCGTGCATTCTGATGTATGGGGTCCTTGCCCTACAACGTCTACTTTGGGATTTCAGTACTTTATTATCTTTATTGATGATTATTCTCGTGCTACTTGGGTTTATTTATTAAAATCTCGTCGTGAAGTATTTACCATTTTTCGCGAATTTCATTCATATGTTCAAAATCAATTTAACTCATCAATCAAAACTTTACGATCCGATAATGCAAAGGAATACTTCTCTACTGACTTCTCTTCGTATTTGAAAACACACGGCATTGTTCATGAATCTTCATGCGTATATACATCCCAACAAAATGGTGTTGCTGAACGCAAGAATCGCCATTTGTTGGATGTTGCTCGAACAATCATGTTTCAATCTCGTGTCCCTAAACGATTCTGGGGGGACGCGATTCTTACTGCCGCGTATCTGATTAACCGCATGCCTACACCTGTCCTTCATGGTAAATCCCCCTTTTCTGTATTCTTTCCTAAAGGAACTCCCTTTCCTCTTGCACCCAGAATTTTTGGATGCGTAGCCTATGTTCATGATCATCGTCCACAACTCACTAAACTTGATCCACGAGCCATTCGTTGTGTCTTCCTTGGTTACTCACGAGTCCAGAAAGGGTATCGGTGTTATAGTCCCTCTCTTCACCGCTACTTTACTAGTGCCGATGTCACCTTCCATGAGTCATGCCCTTACTTCCTCGAACATTCCCATCCCATTTCCGACCCGTTCCCTGAACTTGACATACCCGACTCTCACCTTATTCCCACTTTTCCTGTGTCCGCTGTACCCTCTGTTCCTCCAGTCTCAGACGCTCCGACTCCTGCTACCACGGGCCTACCGGCAGAACCTCCGCCATTACTTTTCACATATGCTCGACGAGGTAAGGCTCAAACAACAGAGCCACTTAATTCACAACCGAACCATGACTCTGGTCCATCCTCAGTTCCGCTTCCCACAAATGAGCCTGACACACCGTTGCCAGATACACCCTTACCAGAAACAACCATACCTAATACCACCTCTCCTACACCTGATGTTCCTATCTATGATCCTCCTGGAGCACCATTTCCCGATATACCTATTGCCCTTCGCAAAGAACCTCGACACTGCACCCGTTATCCTATTCAGGATTATGTTGCCTACTCTCACCTCTCCCCCGAGTCTGAAGCCTATACCAGTACCCTTGATTCCTACCCAATTCCCAGGGATGTGACGACTGCTCTAGCTCACCCGGGATGGCGACAGGCTATGGAAGACGAGTTAGGGGCTCTTCGGGCTAATCATACCTGGGATCTTGAAACACTTCCTCCGGGAAAACGTATTGTTGGTTGTCGTTGGGTATTTACAGTTAAACTACACCCGGATGGCTCCCTACATCGCCTGAAGGCTCGGTTAGTTGCTAAAGGGTATTCTCAGGCATACGGAATTGATTATGATGAAACTTTCTCACCGGTTGCTAAAATGCCGTCTGTCCGTATTTGTATTGCCCTTGCTGCCATTCATCATTGGCCGCTCCATCAGCTTGATGTCAAGAACGCCTTTCTTAATGGTGTTCTTGAGGAGGAGGTATATATGGAGCAGCCACCTGGGTTCATTGTCGAGGAGGAGGCCTCGAAAGTTTGCAGATTACGCCGTTCTTTATATGGTCTTAAGCAGTCTCCCAGGGCATGGTTTGGTCGATTTTCTAGTGTTATGGGAGAATTTGGGATGGTTCGCAGTGCATCTGATCATTCTGTGTTCTTTAGACACCGGCAGGGCAAAAGGATTATTGTAGTGGTTTATGTTGATGACATCATAATTACAGGAGATGATGAGGTCGGGATTACCAAACTCAAACAGTTTCTTCAGTCGCAGTTTCAGATAAGCGACTTAGGTCGACTTAGGTCGACTTCGGTACTTCCTTGGCATAGAGGTATCTCGCTCTCCACAAGGAATACTTCTCTCTCAACGGAAGTATGTCATTGATATGTTGACCGAATGTGGCTTACTGGGTTGCAAGCCCGTTGATACTCCAATGCTTCCTACAAGGAAGCTCCTTCCAGAGGACGGAGATCCGATGAAGGATCATGAGCGCTACAGACGATTGGTCGGGAAGCTTAATTATTTAACAGTCACACGACCAGATATTTCCTTTACCGTCAGTGTCCTGAGCCAATTCATGGCTGCTCCATACACTGGACACTGGGATGCTGCTCTTCGTGTCTTGAGATATCTCAAGACCACACCAGGTCTTGGCATCTTATATTCTGATCAGGGGCATTGTCGTGTAGGTGCTTTTACAGAAGAAGGAGGTGGTCGGATATCTGGTTTTTCAGATGCAGATTGGGCAGGTTGCCCGATCTCTCGACGATCTACTACCGGGTATTGTGTATTTGTTGGAGGAAATCTTGTATCGTGGAAGAGTAAGAAGCAACACACAATATCTAGATCTAGTGCTGAATCAGAATATAGAGTCATGGCAGATGTTACATCAGAAATGATATGGGTTCGTCGTCTTCTCATAGAGCTCGATGTAGTTTCTAATAACTTGATGCGGTTATACTGCGATAGTCAATCAGCTATTCATATAGCAAAAAATCAAGTATTTCATGAGCGGACGAAGCACATTGAGGTTGACTGTCATCTTATCAGAGATCGAGTTGTAGGCACACAAGCAGACCCTCCATCCATCCAACCAATTCACGTTAAGACAGACTTTCAGCTTGCGGACATCCTCACTAAACCTCTCCGAAAAACTCAAATAGATTTTATTTGTAACAAGTTGGGCATGATTAACATTTATGCTCCAACTTGAGGAGGAGTGTTAATTGTATATTTAGTGTATATTGGGCTACAGCCCATGGGCCTTGTTTAGGTATCTTTTAGGGTTTGTATCTTGTATATATAGAGGGTTCACCCTCCTAGTTTTTCAACATCAATATAGAATATCAGTTACTTTTACAGTTTTCTTCCTTGTTTCTTATTGGTATCATGATTACACAAATAGATCTGACTCTTGTTTCAAAAGCATTTGCCACTTTTATTCATTAGGTGTTCAACACTGAAATATATAAAACCAGTAGGACATATTTGAAGTTGTAAGCATACTAAATACACTCCTTTATAAATACGTCAACACACATGTCAAATGTCAGTATGCTTTTTAGAATTCTATTTAACACGCCTTTGTAAACCTCTCAATACGAATGTCAAGTTTCAACACAGTTTTTATTATTCCAAGAGTAAATTATGTTTTTCGTCCCTATGGTTTGTTAAAAATTTCTTTTTTCGTCCTTGGTCTTCATTTATTACATTTATAATCACCGTGGTTTGCCATTTGTTTCGTTTTTAGTCCTTGAGACTACCAACCGTTTAAAATATCTGTTACATGAGGGTATTTTAGTCAATTTTCTTTAATATTTAGAATGTTAATAATAAATATTCTTTATATCAAGTATTCATATATATATATATATATATATATATATATATATATATACACACACACACACACACTAAAACAACTGCCCCCTTTCGACCCCAACCCAAATCTCCGGCGATTTGCCCTTTCCGCTCATCTTCTTCGGTGTTTGGATGCAGGAATATCACAAGAGTCTTCATGTATGTGTGAATACCAACATATATCTTTCATTAGCAAAGAAAAAATGGCTCATCTTCTTCGGCGATTTAGTTTTGCTGGTGTTTTAGCAAGAAAAGGAGGTAGGGGAGGCCGGAGGAGTTCATTGGAGAAGAATAAGATGGTTCGATGGTGTGGTGAGAAACGTGATAGTGGATGGAGAGATTACTAATTTGTAAAAAACTTAAAATATATAAAAAACTTAAAAGAAAAAGAAAAAAATTAAAATGACAAAAATTTCCCTCATTTAATGGATATTTTTAACTGTTCTTGGTCAGAGGGACGAAAAGGAAACAAATTACAAACCACAGTGACTATAAATATAGTAAATAAAGATCAGGGATGAAAAAAGAAAATTTCAACAAACCCCAGGGACGAAAATTGTAATTTACTCTTATTCCAATGTTGAAGAGGTGCAAATGTGAAATGGGCAAATTTGAAATGGCAACAACTTAGCTTAAA
The DNA here is from genome assembly GCA_033807775.1 of Saussurea involucrata. NCBI lineage: Eukaryota > Viridiplantae > Streptophyta > Magnoliopsida > Asterales > Asteraceae > Saussurea > Saussurea involucrata. The sequence goes on from CM066315.1 coordinate 40,859,049, forward strand.
TATGAAACAAAAAAAGAGAGAGTAAACTACGATTTTTGCCCTTGTGGTTTGATATTTATAACTATTTTCGTCCCTAATCTTAAAAAATTGCTTTTTATCATCCTTGTGGTTTATACTTTATTACGATTTTAGTCCTTAAGACTAATTTTATTAAATAAGCTCATAAAATTTAGGGTAATTTGGTCATTTCATTTCATTTTTATTTTCTTTTTCTTGTATTAAACTAAAGCATATAGACAATTAAAATAAAAACAAAACTTAAACCCACCCCCAATATCCACCCCCACGTCACCTCGCCTCCACGGCTCCACCCATCTTCTTAATATTCCCACTTCTTCTAATTGACCTGCAACTTCTCAGTCCTCCACCCCAATATAAGTTTGACTTCTAATTAATTTTTTATCCTTGAATTTTTTTTAAAAAAAAATCCTATCTTTAATCTGACCCATCTTCAGAATTCTTGGATTCAGTCCATGGCTTTGATGGCTGCTGATTTACCTCTCATATCATCACGGTTGAAATTGAGTAGAAAAGCATTTGGATTTGTATTTGGTGATCCTGTTTCGCCTATGAAACTTGTTGCTTTAAACGAGAAGAAATTGAATGGATTGGTGGCCAGGGCTGTCTTGCAAGTGGGTTCGGTGATGAAAGAAAAACATAAGGGCTTAAAGAAAGTTTAGGGTTTGATGTGAAGGAGATAGAGTTGATGGAAAACAAGTTTCTGGGCATGAGGAAGACAAATCTGGTGTGCACAGTGGGGCCATCGTCCCTTCCCCATTCCCAGTGAAACAGAGCCACACCAACCTCCGGTCAGCCCCCCTCTACCGATACATCTAGGCTTAGACCATCAAAACCCATCTGAATATTTACCCACTTCATCGACTTCCCTCTGGTTTGGTATGATGAACCTAGAATATTTGATGGGTTTAATATCAAAACCTCGCTCTCCTTATGTTCACCGGAGTTGACAGATGTTTAGGGAAGAAAATTTGGGAGATGAAAATCATATTATAAAAGGGGGAGATTTGTGGTTATCGAGAAGAAAAAAAGGGTTGGAGTGGTGGCCGGAGGGGAAGAAGCCGAAGAAGGGATTAGAGGGTGCTGGGGAAGAACATGACTGTGTATACTAAAATATATATAATATCTAGTATATATTTTAAACTTTTAATGAAAATTTAAAAAAAACAAAGTTAAAAGACTAAGATACCCTTCATTTAAAAGGATTATATTACCAACATTAGCATGTAGGACGAAAAAGGAAATAAAATAAAAACCATAAGGACTACAAAAGCAGTTTTAAAAGATTTGGGACTAAAATCATTATAAACATTAAACCATAGGGATGAAAATCGTAGTTTACTAAAAAAAAACGATATCAAACGCTAGCCATGTGCCCATAAATGAAAAAGTAGCTTTGGACTATGGCAAAAGCCGTTCTAGCTCAGTTGGTAGAGCGCGTGGCTTTTAACCACGTGGTCGTGGGTTCGAGTCCCACGGATGGTGTTGTCTTTTAGTTATTATTTTTAATTTTATGCCATATTTATCTAAATATTACAAGTAAATAGTTAGTTAAAGCATTTTCAACCGATACCATAAAAAATTTAGAATGTATAATTAAAATCTCTAATAGTAATGAAAGTCTTCGCCGTGACCCCCTCAATCTTTCTTTCCGGAGTGAGTCAGGCGACAATTTCCGGCCACCGTACGATTCGCCTTAAAGACGGAGAAGAAGAGGAGCAGTTATCTATATAAGTACGACTTTTGTTAGCCGGAGTGATCCACAAATTGTTGCCTCACTTGCGAAAAGAGCTTCGTGGTTGTGAGTTCTGGGCCGATAAGCGATATATAATCTCAGGATTACTTAAATTTTTAAAATTCTACAAATGTAAAGATTTTTTATGGAGAATCCAACTAGGGGTGAGCAGAACCCGACCGACCCGAAACCCGAACTAACCCAAAAACACTAAACCCGACACCCGAATTACCCGAACCCGATCAACCCGAACTTCACTTACGGTTCGGTTTGGGTTTGGGTTTTCCAAACCCGAACCCGTCCGAAACCCGAACTTTGAAAAGTTACAACAAGTTATGCCCTTCAAAAGTTTTGACGATTTACTCATACTTAGAGAACAAATTAAGATTTGACATCTAAATTAAAAACGTACTACTATCTCTTAGGAATCTAATCGCATAAAATGCACCTTATTTGGATCAATGACCAATTTTATATGAATTTTACAAAAACAGTGCGCAAAACCCGTTTTAACAGGACCAGTTTTGGAAATACACTATTTCGAGCTCCTTAAAGTCACAATTAGATCTCGTTGTAAACTAGAAAGTTGTTCTAGACACAAAGAGATTTCCATCGATATATTATACACCTCAATCAGACCAATGAGTGATTTTATACGAATTTTTCAACAAACATAACTTTATGTTTAGATCTAAGTCCGAAACCCGATGAACCCGAAACCCGAAGTTCGAAACCCGAACTTTACTTAGGACGGGTTTCGAGGCCTGTTTTGTCCACCCGAAACCCGATCGGGTTGGGGTTTTTTCGACCCGACCCGACCGATGCTCACCCCTAAATCCAACAAGAAATAGTTTTACTTTAGGACATGTCATAGAAAAGCTATAATTAAATTCAAACTTGGGGTATTTTAATTAATTTCCCATTAAAAATCGTATATTATTCAAGACTCGAATATAAATAGTATATATTTTTATGCGATAAAATTAGTATAAATAGTCAATAAAAATAGTGAAAATAAATAATACCATCAATTTTTAAAAAACAGAATCAAAACCTAGAAATAGAAATGCATAAAATTTGATTTGAGAGTAGTAGTAATAAATGGATGAATAAATAAAGGGGGAGGAGAGGGAATAGAATCAAAATACAAAAGTTGTTTTGATTTTTGCCGGAAAATCTAACAAGAACCTACCTGGGTTTCACTCTTTTAATTCTCTGATTCCCAATTGTGGGATCAGAGGATCATCATCATCATCTCTCTTTTTCTTCCCTAATTTTTTATTTTATTTTTATTATTAACAAACAAACAAACAAGCAAACAACCTTCTTGGTTCTTTACGAAATGGATTCATTAAAATCTAATAGAGGGATGGAGGGATGGTTGTATCTCATTCGATCCAACCGCTTTGGATTACAATACACTCGCAAAAGGTATTTCATTCTTGAAGAAAACTGCCTCAAAAGCTTCAAATCAAAGCCCACATCAGACACACAGGTACATTACGTTACCTTCTTCATCAATCTGCCAATCTATATCATAATCTTGTTTCAAATCTTTATTTGGGATTTTTTTGTTTCTTATTTTCGATTCATTCCATATGGGTATCTTTTCCCTATTTGGTAATTGGTTTCTTGTTGCAAAGGGAAAACACACACACATACACAATTTGTAAGAATGAAGGAATTTGGGGAAGAAATGTGTTACCCATTATTGGTTATCTTTTTGTTGGTAATTTTGGCAAACAATGATGATTATGATGGTACAAAAAGTGAATCATTCAAATATTTAATTCCATTCCATTCAATGTTTTTGTTGGATTATGATTGTGACAGGGGAACAAATGACAAATACTGGGGTCTCCCTTGTTTCTGATGTTGACACTAGACTTTTTTAGCTTCTTTAAGCATATATTCTATTTGAATTCAATTTCCTTCAGTTTAACGTTTGTTTTCAGTTTAGTTTTTCATCTTGATTTGAATGGGATTTCTATTTCATTGTGAAACTAGAAACCCCACATCAAATAATTGAAATTGCAGGATTTCCCTTCTCATTTCTGCCATTTCTATAGTTGGTTTTGCATTTAGTTTAATCCTATAAGTTAGAAATGTCAATACAATTAAAGGAGACATCAAAAATTCATCTTTTGTCATTCTTGAAATCCATGACAACGAACAAGATTAATTTCTTGATAAATGCAAGCACTCGTTTACTGAAACTTGAATTCCTTTTTAGAAGCCACTAAGAAGCGCGATTGTAGATTCTTGCATACGAGTCACAGACAATGGAAGGGAGAGCTTCAGTAGAAAGGTATGTGCGTACACGAAAATACACATAGCCACCACCACCCGCCACCATGGGTGTCTTTAACTTGTATCTTGTATTTGACTTTGTGTTGCTATTAATTGCAATAAACAGGTGTTTTTCATTTTCACCCTTTACAATACCTCAAATCACAACGATTCTCTTAAGGTAAGCCATTGTTTTCATGAAGAACTTTCTTAATTACGTGTTGTAGACATCTTAAAGATTTTAATTCCACAGTTAGGAGCAAGCTCTCCGGAAGAAGCTGCGAGATGGATACACGCTTTACAGGATGTTGCAATGGAACCAGGAACAAATTCTAAGAGAAGATGGCAGCCATTTAGGTAGCCTTAATCATAAAATGAACCATAAAAAAAAAGATTTCAATGAATCTATTCCCTTGATCATAATCAAGATTTTGTGTTGGCAGATTGAGCGACGCAAAGGGCCCCGCTCGTAAGCATTCAGTGGATTGGACCTCATCTGCACATTCTGATACTATCACCTCCGATGTCATTGCACCTTTACAATGGAAAATTTTCGGTTGTAAAAATGGTACGAAAATGAATTACTATTAACCTCTTTAAATAAAAGAGGTAGATTTTCAATCTTTTGGTCAAATTAATCAATTTTCGAATCCAAAAATCGCATCTTTTTTATTTCAAGACTGAGAATCTTGTTATGGTAATCCTTTTTTAGTGTATAGCATGATGCATTTTTTTTCACATTACAAAAAGGATTATTTTGCACCCAAATTATTTCACCCGTTTATTTTTGTAGATGTAACCCCAATTAGTATCTTAGATGCTCTTTAAGTGCGTTTTATTATGTTTGCAGGGTTGCGGCTATTCAAAGAAGCAAAAGATGGTAATTCAAGTGAACGGGTAGGTTTTACTTGTTTCTAAAACATAACAATTATTCACGCTTTTTTCATTTACTGAATTTATGAGTTTTCATCGACAGGCCACAGGTGATAATCCGTCTATAATGGCCGTTGGCGTCATTGAGGGAACGTCAGAAGCCGTTTTCAGGACTTTCATGTCACTTGGTCTCTCTAGATCCGAGTAAGATTAATACCATTGATTTTGGTTCCAAGATTCTTCGGTTGTTTCTTTAAATATTTTACTAATAGTAACGTTAAACGCCTTTCCAGATGGGACTTCTGTTTCTTTAGTGGCAGTGTGGTTGAGCACCTTGACGGTCATACAGACATAATACACATTCAGCTATGCCGAGACTGGCTACCATGGTCTGAACTGTAAATCTGAGCAACAATTTGCAAGATACTTAGGGTGTGTTTGGTATGCAGGACATGACTGAATAGGACAAAAATGCATTTTTTTTGTCCTACCAAAATAAATGGAACAAAAATCAGGGAAATGAAACAAGATTGGTAAATTACTAAAATACCCCTGTGAAATTAAAACCCGAAATCCTTTCATAATTCTTCCACTCGAGTCCTGTCCATGTACCAAATGCACCTTTACTGAACCGATACTGACTCGTGGTTTTTCAGGGGGATGAGTCGAAGAGATTTACTTTTGCGACGATACTGGAGAAGGGAAGATGATGGGACTTATGGTATTATTTTGGTGGAGTTTTCGCCTTTTTGTAACAAAGTACTGAATAATAAATACTCTTTATGTTCTAATTTCTGCTTTTTTTTCGACAGTAATTCTATGCCATTCTGTGATCCATAATAAGTGTCCACAACAACAGGGATATGTTCGAGCTTGGCTTCAAAGTAATGTATGCTTTTAAATATCAAGATTTTATTCGAGTGATTTCAACAGTTTTGCATCATCGATTTGTTATTGGTCAGGTGGCGGGTTCGTGGTCAGTCCTCTGAATGAAGGAAAGGAATGTGTCGTTAAACACATGCTTTCCATCGATTGGAAGTTATGGAGAACGTATTTGCCAAAAACATCTGCTCGATCCATGACTATACGAATGCTTGGCAGAGTTTCTGGTATTTATTCTTCATCAAAATAATAATATATATACACCAAAAATTCTTCATCAAAGTAATATGACTTTTGTGTTGTTCAGCACTGAAAGAACTATTTAGAGCGAAAGGAGGAGACCAATTCCCGTCTGAGTTTTTAACGGGGGAAGTTGAGTCGCTTCAAACGGGTGAAGAGCAGAACAAACCAGAAGCCGATCTGATACAATTAGATGACGAGAAAATGGAAGACGCGAAAATGGAAGATGCGAAAGATGCACCAGTTTCGAATTCATCGAGTCTTGTTGGTTTAAACGATGCCGCAGATGAGTTCTTTGATGTCCCTGAACCTACAAAAAAAGAAAAAGAAGAAGAAGAAGACGAAGACGAAGAAGAGGAGGAAGAGGAAGAAGAAGAAGAGAGTTCGTTTGTGGTATTTGTTTTTATAAATACCGAAAGAAACTTTGAGCATTCGGTTTCGTTTATTCAAGATTCTTATAAATCTTAACCACAAGGGTTGTGGCGCAGTGGTTAAAGCTCTAGGGGATGTGGTGGAATATCCCATATGCCCAGGGTTCAAATCCAGACGTACACAACAATTGTGGCCACTGAGGTTTAATTAAGGCTGATGTCTTACGGTCATAATTTGCCAAGGGATTAGTCTAGGCATAGCCTAGGACACCCTTAAAAAAAAAACGATTCTTATAAATCTTGTTTTATGGTGTTTTCTTGGCAGCCTAAACTGTCGACGGCTGCTGATTTTGTGAAAAAGTTGCATGGGCTTACGGCTCAAAAGAAGGGCTACGTGGAGTTACAAGATGACTCGGGTGACTCGGCTGTGTCGAACCGCTACGGCTCGACTCTTTTAAAAGACTTGAGTGGTAACTCGGCTTGCTCTTGGGCAGCTTCTGATCCTTCGTTGTTTCTTGTTCGTGGACCCAATTATCTCAAAGATAACCAAAAGGTTCACTTTCTTTTCGCTGTTTATTTCAAAATCAAAATCGTCAAAATGAATTATAAAAGTTTTTATAATTGGTGCAGAACAAGGCAAAGGGGACGATGATGGAAATGGTGGGTGCAGACTGGCTACAATCCGATAAACGTGAAGATGATCTTGCGGGCCGGCCTGGAGGCATTGTGCAGGTAAAAAGAAGCCCGTTTACGTGTTTTATTAAAGATTTGGTAGTTTCCATTTTCGAAAAAAAATAAACGTATTGCGATTTGCAGAAATATGCAGCACAAGATGGACCTCAGTTTTTCTTCGTTATCAATATACAGGTTTGTGTTTTTACTGTTTTATTAAGTTGATAATGTGGAAACTTTGGGGGTTAATTTTGTGTCGTGAATCAGGTCCCTGGCACGACTACGTACAATATGTCTCTATATTACATGACGAAAACTCCTTTGGAAGAATCTCCGGTACTGGAACGCTTTGTGAACGGAGACGACGCTTTTAGAAATTCAAGATTTAAGCTCATACCATACATATCTAAGGTTAATCCCAAATTTTAAACTTCTTGAGCCAATGAGCTCGTGAACCCTTTGGAGTTGGTTTGGTATGCGGTACAGAATGAGGCAGTACGGTACAAAAACTTGTTGTCTTTGCGTCAGAGTAGGACAGGACAAGACCTGAGTGAGACAAAAATGCATTTTTTCTGTCGTACTGGGAAGAAAAACCAGGGAGATGAAACAAGATTGGTAAATTACTAAACTAGCCATGTCAAATAAAAAAATTAAAACCTTGTAGAATTTTTTTCACCCGCCTACCTTACTCTCGTCTGCATACCATACCAAACGCACACTTGGTGCACCAATAAAAATCCATTAACGAAGCTTTTGCATTAACGGTGGTTTGTTGCTTAGGGATCATGGTTGGTAAAGCAGAGTGTCGGGAGGAAAGCGTGTTTGGTTGGTCAAGCACTCGAAGTAAATTACTTTCGCGGCAAGAATTACTTGGAGGTAAATTGCAATCTTCTTGACTTTCGAAGGTCAAACGAACTAATTTCAAACTTCAAATTACATATAATTATTTCAAAGTTTTCTAAAAAAAATTGTCTATTACGTTTAACCGTAAAGGAATACGATAAATGTAAAGATTTGATTTCAAATTTGTTGGCATCAGAAATTGAATTTAGAAGGGAGTAGGTTTGACTTGTTGACTTGTTGTTGCAGCTTGACATTGATGTGGGCTCATCCACAGTGGCTAGAGGTGTGGTGAATCTTGTTCTTGGTTACTTGAACAATTTGATTGTAGAAATGGCCTTCATAATACAAGTAAGCTTTATGTTGTTGTACTAAACGGTGGTCGGCAATGCATTAAATACTTGTACCTTGAGATTACGAGTGTTGATCGTATTGTTTGCAGGCTAACACAGAAGACGAGCTACCAGAAGTCCTTCTGGGGACATGCAAGTTGACTCACATGGATACCGCCAAGGCTGTTTCTGTCGATTCCATTAATAACGATTAGCGAAACCGTGTAGCTGATTTTTTGTCTCGAGCCAAACCAAAATGTACATATCATGTAAATTTGATTTTGTTATGGCTTGTAGACGTGAATAATAATAATAATAACGATAATAATAATAATATACAAAAATGTTTTTTTGGTGATATTTAACATTCTGTAATCTTAAATGATTTTGACTTTATACGACTGTCGTTTTGTACATGTGAGGAGGCAATGGGTCTCGATCTAATGCATTCGACCTAAGATTTAAATTATGATCTTTTTTAAATTTGTAAATTTTTTATTTTATTTTGTTATTCCATTTTTCTGGTAATTAGAGGAAACCTACCTCACAAGTCACATGCATGTAGATTTATTGCTCAAAAATCAAAATTCGCCGCCTATGACGGTGGCTTTCTCACCGCGTCCAAATTGACTCTTTTATGCTTTGTAGTTCAATATATACATACATACATACATACATACATACTTACATTTTTTTTATTTTTTAAAAAACATTTATTTAACGATATTTCATAATGATTGGTAATTAGTAAATGGGTAATTAATTAAAATACCCTAAATCTCGTTCACTTTGCCAAAATGCCACAAATTTCTGTGATGGAGCTCGCGATCGCCGGCTAGGGCGTACGTGGCAGCCCTTTTTGGCCAAAGTGTCCCGCGGAGCCCCTAAATGCTACAAGTTTGACTTCGTTTTACCAAAATACCCTAAATGCCGCGATGGAGCCCGCGATCGCACAGTTCCCCCTTGATCTTGAAGTTCCAGCCACATTCGCCAACCTGTTCCCCCTTGATCTTGAACCTCCAGCCATAGTGTTAAGAAAAGCGAGAGAATGTTTGTAAACGGTGAGGAGAGAATGTATAAAAGATAGATAACACAGTTGTGAATTACTACTTCATCATGCCATCTACTTATAGCCGTGAAAATGTATGTTCTTCATCAGGGATGTGGATATGGTCAAAGATTTCGTCTTAAAAGTTGCCTGCATGATTCGTCTGAATAGTTCACTGCAAGATTCGTTTGAAAAGAGCCTGTAAGATTCGACTGAAAAAGTAACTGCAATATTCGTCTGCTCTTGAATAGAGGTCTTTCATTAGGCTGAAAATTAGTCTTTAAGTAGTCAAACATAGCTAATTAATAAGAATTTAGATCAGATTTATATGGTACTGTCAAATGCAAGTTTCTATAATATAGATACTGTTCTACACTACATAATACCAATTTTTGCATCATATGAATCACTTCCAGACAACAAGAATCAATACACCAATTTTCAGATGAAATTTTTAAGCATTCCAACCAAAGAAAACTCGGCTTCGACAATAAGACTTCCATTTAACTAAAACCCCTTCGCCGGTTCATTGAGTTCACTCAGTAGCATGAAAATTAGTCTTTAAGTAGTCTAAGGATTAATGCACATGTGAATCAAGAAATAAATGCTTGTTCATCCAATAAAAATATGGGTTTTACTAAACTTTGGACACATTTAAATATATATATATATATATGTGTGTTATATATAACTAACTCTTAGTAGGTTTATGTTCTCCTATATGAGAGCTTCGAAATGATATATAATGCGTCCAAAATGGAGTATGTGTGAAAGAGATATCGATACTCAAAGTTGAGTAATTGAATGAAATTAGCAAAAACCAAATGAAGTAAACACTAAGTCAATCACAATACTTTAACAAAATAAGTTAATACTAAAAATAACAATTATTTAATGTTACATAAACAACCTAACGTTGCTGTATTTGACAATGCGCATAAATATACTCCGCCATATGTTTGCGAAATGCCTAGGCCTCGGCCTCGGTGTGGTCATGGTGTACATCTACCACATTCTCTTTTTATCAACATGCTGGCATTACGGCATACCCAGACACCGCAATCCGCATTCAACCCGGCCTGCTGGGGTGCATTCTTGGCGAACTTATGGCGAAATTTCTCTGAAACGCCGCGACGCCTCGTGTCCTTGACCCGGCTAAAGAAGTCAAATAGCACAGCTTTAAACCTTGCCATCTGGTCATTCAGCATATCTCTGAAGAGATTGGCACTGTCGCTGTCATATATGGTCATGGTCATAGCGTCAAGCTCAAACACTCCGAGCAGCCAATGTTTGGGATGAATGCATATAGGGATGTACACCTGAAATATTACAATATTAGACAACTTAGTTAGCAACAAAACAACTTAAATAAAATAAGAGTAAAACGATTTACATACCACATCGAGGAGAGCCCAAGAAACCCCTTCCACGCCATTGCATGAGCTAGCCACGGAGGCGGGACCTTGATGGGGGAGCAGCATGTAATGAAAGAAAATACTGTGCATCATGGTCCACCTCGTGTCTGTTCCACGGGATTTTTGGAGCAGCGAGACCCAACAATCCATGTGCTATACATAAAAAATAGATGGTTAGACATGTAATATAAATATATTTGATTATATGACTATAGTTAAACTTCATACTTGTAATAACCAGGTATTTTATTTAATTTAAATTGGAATTTTATAAGTCTTTATATTAGTGTTTGGTGAAATTTAAAAGTTTAGGGATGAGTTTTAATATTAATTGGAAGTTAAGGGGTAGGTTTTTATTTTTATAAAAGAAGTTAGGGGTATATTTTGACAAGTGAATCAAGTTTAAGGTTTATTTGGTAATTAGGTGACACCTCCTCCTTGCCAAAACCGACTTCTCCCTTGTGAGGATAGGTGTCAATGTCTCAAGTAAGGAAGTATTATCTCAACATACTAGTGTGTGTGTGTGTGGTATTCGGTTGAGAGAGAGATCGAGAGAAAGGCTAAAAGGAAAGAAGAAGGAAGAATTAAGAAGTTTGCTGCTGGAATTGCTACTAACAATCTGAAGTAATCAAGGTAAACAATCCATACCTTATTTGTGTTTTAATCCATTAAAGAGTTCTTGAGGTTGCAAGATAAGCTTTAGAAGTGGGTTATGCTATTTTAGATAGATATGATAATTCTGGGTTGGGAATAGTGTTCTAATGGTAGTATAAAACATATCTGCAAAGTTACATAAACATGCATAGTATAAAAACCGCAAAATCTGGGTTTTAGAATGAAACAGTGGACTGAGACATTCATCGAAGTCGCAATAGACGACTGCGACATTCAACGAAGTCGCAACAGTTGGTTGCGACTTGGCATTGAAGTCGCAATGGTCGTTTGCGACTTGGCTTGGAATCGCAGAAGTTGATTGCGATTCGGGTTTGGAATCGCAATGGTGGGTTGCGACTCCAGGGTGGAATCGCAATAGTGGGTTGCGACTTAGGGTGAAATCGCAATAGGAGATTGCGACTTGGTACTGTTCATTGCGATTTATAATTTATTTTGGGTTGCGATTTGAGTTGAGAATTTTGTAAGTTTAAGTGTTAAAAGAGATATTTGGTATTTTATCTGATTTCAGATTCTGTGAAGGATCGACCTACGTGAATTATCTTGGAAGAGTTTTTGTGATAAACACACGAGGTGAGTTTTTATTTGAAATGTTTTCAAATGGAATACATATATGTGATTAAATGTAATATGGTGCATATAGTGTTTATATGAATATTACATTGAATGAGTACTAGTTGAATGAGTCCTTGTTACTATAGAACCTTGGGATGGTAAATATAAAAAGGTAGAAGGAACATCATGTAAGGTAATTTCAGATTACACCTGGCCAGTGTAATTATGATCTTACAGGTACATGTTTGAACCAAAATACTTTATTATATGGGGTATGTGCTTATGTGTATATTAACCTTGTTGAATCCACAGAATGGCAAGTGGAACGAGACAAACAAACCGAGAAGGGGAAGGAAATCCGAATAGATCTAATCCAATAGTCGGTGGAAGGGAAAGAGGGGGAGAAAGAGGTAGAGGTAGGTCAGGGGGCAGAGTACAGGGGCGAGGCACAGAGTTTGTTACGAGAGACGACCTAGCGATTGAAATGGGAAGACTTCAGGCAAATATCCAAGCTATGTTTAACCAGACTCACCATACGGAAACGGAAATACCAGACCCTACCTTTGAAAACGAGGTGCCTATCGCACCTATTGTCACATCAGCACCAAGAAAGTGTGATTATAAAATGTTTTTAAGCTGTAAACCACCCACCTATGGAGGGGACAGAGATCCAGTAAAAGCAATGCGATGGCTGAAGGAAGTTGAAGCTGTATTTAAAACAAGTAAATGCGCGGAAGAAGATAAAGTGTTATATGGAACAGCAATGTTGAAAGCGGATGCCTTGTATTGGTGGGAGGCCCTCATTGACTCTGAAGGACCTGATGTATATTCAACTTTTACTTGGGGCGAATTCTCGAGAGCATTTAAGGAACAGTTTTGTCCGCAAGCCGCAGTTAGACAGTTGGAAGAGGAATTCCTGAGTCTACAACAAGGAAATTTGTCAGTAAGAGACTACACTGCTCGTTTCTTGGAAAAGTCGCGTTTTGGGGAGTATTATGTTGCCACAGAAAAGATGAAGATGGAAAGAAGCGGTAAATGCTGCGGAAAATGTGGAGCGAGACAATAAGAGGGATGTTGGGGATAAGAGTGCTGGGAAAAGAAAATCGGAAGAAATGACGTATGATTCAACGGAATACGAAATTCAAAGGTTCGATAGTCACATACCTTTTAGACAAAATGAAAAACTATGTCCAAAATGCAACCGCGTACATCAAGGAAATTGTTATGTTGATCCTAGAAATTGTTATAAGTGTGGAAGGACGGGACACATCGCTAAGAATTGTCGCGCAAATCGATTCTGTTTTGTTTGCAATTCCCCTGATCATATTCAGTCAGAATGTCCACGGTGGTAAGCACGTCAGGGTAGTACAACAGCGAGATTAACGGAAGTTGAATCGGGAAAGGTACAAGGGTCTGAAGCACCGAGAGTTCAAGGCCGCGTTTTTCAGATGACGGAACAAGAGGTGGAAGAAAGTCCTGATGAGGTTACAGGTATATTTCTACAAACTCTATACGTGCTAAAGTGTTATATGACTTCGGTACGAAGTGGTTCTTGGTATTTTCGTGCTTTTGTTACTTATTTGTGTTAGAGGTATAGATAGAGGCGGAGTGTCTATTCAGGTAGTTTCTATGGCTTTGATTGAGTTCGAGGTAATAGTGGAAGATAAGTATCAGTACCTTTTTGCTTGACCGAATTCCGGGACAGAATTCTTTTAAGGGGGAAATGTTGTAATAACCAGGTATTTTATTTAATTTAAATTGGAATTTTATAAGTCTTTATATTAGTGTTTGGTAAAATTTAAAAGTTTAGGGATGAGTTTTAATATTAATTGGAAGTTAAGGGGTAGGTTTTTATTTTTATAAAAGAAGTTAGGGGTATATTTTGACAAGTGAATCAAGTTTAAGGTTTATTTGGTAATTAGGTGACACCTCCTCCTTGCCAAAACCGACTTCTCCCTTGTGAGGATAGGTGTCAATGTCTCAAGTAAGGAAGTATTATCTCAACATACTAGTGTGTGTGTGTGTGGTATTCGGTTGAGAGAGAGATCGAGAGAAAGGCTAAAAGGAAAGAAGAAGGAAGAATTAAGAAGTTTGCTGCTGGAATTGCTACTAACAATCTGAAGTAATCAAGGTAAACAATCCATACCTTATTTGTGTTTTAATCCATTAAAGAGTTCTTGAGGTTGCAAGATAAGCTTTAGAAGTGGGTTATGCTATTTTAGATAGATATGATAATTCTGGGTTGGGAATAGTGTTATAATGGTAGTATAAAACATATCTGCAAAGTTACATAAACATGCATAGTATAAAAACCGCAAAATCTGGGTTTTAGAATGAAACAGTGGACTGAGACATTCATCGAAGTCGCAATAGACGACTGCGACATTCAACGAAGTCGCAACAGTTGGTTGCGACTTGGCATTGAAGTCGCAATGGTCGTTTGCGACTTGGCTTGGAATCGCAGAAGTTGATTGCGATTCGGGTTTGGAATCGCAATGGTGGGTTGCGACTCCAGGGTGAAATCGCAATAGTGGGTTGCGACTTAGGGTGAAATCGCAATAGGAGATTGCGACTTGGTACTGTTCATTGCGATTTATAATTTATTTTGGGTTGCGATTTGAGTTGAGAATTTTGTAAGTTTAAGTGTTAAAAGAGATATTTGGTATTTTATCTGATTTCAGATTCTGTGAAGGATCGACCTACGTGAATTATCTTGGAAGAGTTTTTGTGATAAACACACGAGGTGAGTTTTTATTTGAAATGTTTTCAAATGGAATACATATATGTGATTAAATGTAATATGGTGCATATAGTGTTTATATGAATATTACATTGAATGAGTACTAGTTGGCCGGGCTTAGGACCGGTGAAAGTTGGTTGTACAAAGGGACAGTGGTGTTGGCTGTATTTAGTACAGCGGTGTAAATTAATTAATTGGCTTGCTACCAATTAATATGGCCAAGGAAAAGAAAAGAGACAGAGATGGAAAGATACATGATGCATGAGTCATATTTGGTATTCTTACGTGAATTATGTGCAAATGTTTTCTTTAACTAACAGGGGTTTTCTCACTAGACCTCAAGGTCTAACCCTCATTTTTGTTTTAAAATATGTATTCCAGGTCAAGGAGCAAACAAAAGACTATGATAGGATTTCTCATGTTTAGCTTTTGTGGATGTTGAATGATTATGAATATTTCAGTTATAATTAGTAGTTGTTATGTATTTTACATTATTCGAAAAAGTTTGTACTGAAAGACCAAATTGTAGAATTTAAGGGACCGTATTTGGATTATGATATGTTATTTTGTGTTGAATTATATGAAACTTGTATGTTGGGATTAAGGGATGTTACAAATGGTATCAGAGCCTTAGTTTAAGAGATTTAGGTATTAGTATCTGTACCTAGACTTAAACTGCATGCGAAGTAGGATGTCCTTGTTATTATAGAACCTTGGGATGGTAAATATAAAAAGGTAGAAGGAACATCATGTAAGGTAATTTCAGATTACACCTGGCCAGTGTAATTATGATCTTACAGGTACATGTTTGAACCAGAATACTTTATTATATGGGGTATGTGCTTATGTGTATATTAACCTTGTTGAATCCACAGAATGGCAAGTGGAACGAGACAAACAAACCGAGAAGGGGAAGGAAATCCGAATAGATCTAATCCAATAGCCGGTGGAAGGGGAAGAGGGGGAGAAAGAGGTAGAGGTAGGTCAGGGGGCAGAGTATAGGGGCGAGGCACAGAGTTTGTTACGAGAGACGACCTAGCGATTGAAATGGGAAGACTTCAGGCAAATATCCAAGCTATGTTTAACCAGACTCACCATACGGAAACGGAAATACCAGACCCTACCTTTGAAAACGAGGTGCCTATCGCACCTATTGTCACATCAGCACCAAGAAAGTGTGATTATAAAATGTTTTTAAGCTGTAAACCACCCACCTATGGAGGGGACAGAGATCCAGTAAAAGCAATGCGATGGCTGAAGGAAGTTGAAGCTGTATTTAAAACAAGTAAATGCGCGGAAGAAGATAAAGTGTTATATGGAACAGCAATGTTGAAAGCGGATGCCTTGTATTGGTGGGAGGCCCTCATTGACTCTGAAGGACCTGATGTATATTCAACTTTTACTTGGGGCGAATTCTCGAGAGCATTTAAGGAACAGTTTTGTCCGCAAGCCGCAGTTAGACAGTTGGAAGAGGAATTCCTGAGTCTACAACAAGGAAATTTGTCAGTAAGAGACTACACTGCTCGTTTCTTGGAAAAGTCGCGTTTTGGGGAGTATTATGTTGCCACAGAAAAGATGAAGATGGAAAGAAGCGGTAAATGCTGCGGAAAATGTGGAGCGAGACAATAAGAGGGATGTTGGGGATAAGAGTGCTGGGAAAAGAAAATCGGAAGAAATGACGTATGATTCAACGGAATACGAAATTCAAAGGTTCGATAGTCACATACCTTTTAGACAAAATGAAAAACTATGTCCAAAATGCAACCGCGTACATCAAGGAAATTGTTATGTTGATCCTAGAAATTGTTATAAGTGTGGAAGGACGGGACACATCGCTAAGAATTGTCGCGCAAATCGATTCTGTTTTGTTTGCAATTCCCCTGATCATATTCAGTCAGAATGTCCACAGTGGAAAGCACGTCAGGGTAATACAACAGCGAGATTAACGGAAGTTGAATCGGGAAAGGTACAAGGGTCTGAAGCACCGAGAGTTCAAGGCCGCGTTTTTCAGATGACGGAACAAGAGGTGGAAGAAAGTCCTGATGAGGTTACAGGTATATTTCTACAAACTCTATACGTGCTAAAGTGTTATATGACTTCGGTACGAAGTGGTTCTTGGTATTTTCGTGCTTTTGTTACTTATTTGTGTTAGAGGTATAGATAGAGGCGGAGTGTCTATTCAGGTAGTTTCTATGGCTTTGATTGAGTTCGAGGTAATAGTGGAAGATAAGTATCAGTACCTTTTTGCTTGACCGAATTCCGGGACATAATTCTTTTAAGGGGGAGATGTTGTAATAACCAGGTATTTTATTTAATTTAAATTGGAATTTTATAAGTCTTTATATTAGTGTTTGGTGAAATTTAAAAGTTTAGGGATGAGTTTTAATATTAATTGGAAGTTAAGGGGTAGGTTTTTATTTTTATAAAAGAAGTTAGGGGTATATTTTGACAAGTGAATCAAGTTTAAGGTTTATTTGGTAATTAGGTGACACCTCCTCCTTGCCAAAACCGACTTCTCCCTTGTGAGGATAGGTGTCAATGTCTCAAGTAAGGAAGTATTATCTCAACATACGAGTGTGTGTGTGTGTGTGGTATTCGGTTGAGAGAGAGATCGAGAGAAAGGCTAAAAGGAAAGAAGAAGGAAGAATTAAGAAGTTTGCTGCTGGAATTGCTACTAACAATCTGAAGTAATCAAGGTAAACAATCCATACCTTATTTGTGTTTTAATCCATTAAAGAGTTCTTGAGGTTGCAAGATAAGCTTTAGAAGTGGGTTATGCTATTTTAGATAGATATGATAATTCTGGGTTGGGAATAGTGTTCTAATGGTAGTATAAAACATATCTGCAAAGTTACATAAACATGCATAGTATAAAAACCGCAAAATCTGGGTTTTAGAATGAAACAGTGGACTGAGACATTCATCGAAGTCGCAATAGACGACTGCGACATTCAACGAAGTCGCAACAGTTGGTTGCGACTTGGCATTGAAGTCGCAATGGTCGTTTACGACTTGGCTTGGAATCGCAATAGTTGATTGCGATTCGGGTTTGGAATCGCAATGGTGGGTTGCGACTCCAGGGTGGAATCGCAATAGTGGGTTGCGACTTAGGGTGAAATCGCAATAGGAGATTGCGACTTGGTACTGTTCATTGCGATTTATAATTTATTTTGGGTTGCGATTTGAGTTGAGAATTTTGTAAGTTTAAGTGTTAAAAGAGATATTTGGTATTTTATCTGATTTCAGATTCTGTGAAGGATCGACCTACGTGAATTATCTTGGAAGAGTTTTTGTGATAAACACACGAGGTGAGTTTTTATTTGAAATGTTTTCAAATGGAATACATATATGTGATTAAATGTAATATGGTGCATATAGTGTTTATATGAATATTACATTGAATGAGTACTAGTTGGCCGGGCTTAGGACCGGTGAAAGTTGGCTGTACAAAGGGACAGTGGTGTTGGCTGTATTTAGTACAGCGGTGTAAATTAATTAATTGGCTTGCTACCAATTAATATGGCAAAGGAAAAGAAAAGAGACAGAGATGGAAAGATACATGATGCATGAGTCATATTTGGTATTCTTACGTGAATTATGTGCAAATGTTTTCTTTAACTAACAGGGGTTTTCTCACTAGACCTCAAGGTCTAACCCTCATTTTTGTTTTAAAATATGTATTCCAGGTCAAGGAGCAAACAAAAGACTATGATAGGATTTCTCATGTTTAGCTTTTGTGGATGTTGAATGATTATGAAGATTTCAGTTATAATTAGTAGTTGTTATGTATTTTACATTATTCGAAAAAGTTTGTACTGAAAGACCAAATTGTAGAATTTAAGGGACCGTATTTGGATTATGATATGTTATTTTGTGTTGAATTATATGAAACTTGTATGTTGGGATTAAGGGATGTTACAATACTAACCACATCCTCTAACTCAGACTCCAAAGGGTTATCCGCCAGCAATACTTGGAAAAAGTGGGGGGTGATTTCCAGGCTCAAGTAAGGGACGAATATCATGGGGGGGAGGTGACCAGTCAGGCACATCCTCAATATATCGGATGCCGGTAGACGCTCCGATGAAGCCACCTTTCCCTTTCTCTTTCCCGCCTTCTTTCCTCCCTTGTTTCCCCCCGCTTGCTTTGCTTGCTTTTCATGGGGCGGTTGTGTCGTAGATTTTTGTCGTGTCCACGGAGGACGAAAATTTTTTGAACGTTTCGGCTCCCGCTTTTCAGGGAGCGGTGTCCCCTGTGGATCTACAACATCCATCAGGTCATCTTCCGGCTCCGAGAAGTGCTCCTCGAGAATAGGAGACCCCATCGTCTGAAAATTAAGTTATTAGATGTTTTAAGTACAATTTAGGAAATGTTCACAATTAAACCAAAACTACCAAAATAACTTACAGTATGCATGGAAGGTGGCGGTGTGACGTACGACGACCCCGACATTTCCGGCCTGTAATACCCTGCGGCCGAACCGCCAAAGATGTCCGTGAATGCTGTGGTGGCGAGCGTCGTATTTTGGTCTGAATAACCCCCTGCACTCGACATCCCGGCCTGCGTGACATTGATCATTATAAGAGTTACAAAATTAGGAACTAACATATAAGTATAATGGTTACTCAGTGTCACTTACACTCTCCGGGATAGTAGAACCATATGTGGTGCCAAACGGCACCATTTGGGATGTGTAACCCCCTGCACTCGACATCCCGGCCTGCGTGACATTGATCATTATAAGAGTTACAAAATTAGGAACTAACATATAACATATAACTATAACCCTGAAGGCGTATGTAAAACCACAAAGATTCATCTTGAAACGTCGATCGGCGCGTCTGGCAATGGCTCGGTGCAAAATAGTGTAGCTATGTGTCCAGATGTGGCTACCCCACGGGTACCTGTTAAGCCCATCAAACTCCTCGACGGCCCTAAGTTGTCATTCTTAAAAGTTTAGGGACCCTAGTTGTCATTCTTAAAAGTTTAGGGACCCTAGTTGTCATTCTTAAAAGTTTAGGGACCTAATTGTCATTCTTAAAAGTTTAGGGACCCTAGTTGCCATTCTTAAAAGTTTAGGGACCTAATTGTCATTCTTAAAAGTTTAGGGACCTAAATTGTCATTCGTAAAAGTTTAGGGACCCTAGTTGTCATTCACCAAAGTTTAGGGACCTAAGTTGTCATTCTTAAAAGTTTAGGGACTTAAATTGTCATTCTTAAAAGTTTAGGGACCTAAGTTGTCATTCTTAAAAGTTTAGGGACCTAAGTTGTCATTCGTAACATTTTTTTTATAAAAAACACTGTAACATTTATTTTTATAAAACACCATCGTAACAATTTTTTTATAAAAACACACTTTTAAGAAATATTTTTATTAAAAACACCATTTTAGCATTTTTTTTTTTAAAACATTCTTAACAATTTTTTATAAAAAACACCATCTTAACATTTTTTTTTTATAAAAACACACTTTTAAGAAATATTTTTATAAAAAACACCATCTTAACATTTTTTTTATAAAAACACACTTTTAAGAAATATTTTTATAAAAAACACCATCTTAACAACTTTTTTTTATAAAAACACATTTTTAAGAAATATTTTTATAAAAAACACATTCTTAACAATTTTTTATAAAAACACACTTTTAAGAAATATTTTTATAAAAAACACCATCTTAACATTTTTTTTATAAAAACACACTTTTAAGAAATATTTTTATAAAAAACACCATCTTAACAACTTTTTTTTATAAAAACACATTTTTAAGAAATATTTTTATAAAAAACACCATCTTAACAATTTTTTTTTATAAAAAACACATTCTTAACAATTTTTTATAAAAAACACCATCTTAACATTTTTTTTATAAAAACACTCTTAAGAAATATTTTTTTTAAAAACACCATCTTAACATTTTTTTTATAAAAACACTCTCTTAACATTTTTTTATAAAAATACTCTAACATCTATAACAACATACAAATATCAAATTATAACATACAAATATCACATTCAAACATAAAAACATACATATCATATATTTTAAAATTTAAGCATAGATCCAATATCATATTCAAACATATAACAAGTTATAAACACTCTAACAACATACATATCATATATCTTAACTTAAAATAACAACATACAAAAAAAGAACAAAAAACTTAAGAAAAACTTACCAAATGAGTAACACGAGCCATCTTCAAAAAACCCGAGAACGTATTCCACACGTTAAAATTGAGAGAGTTTGGGAGAGGAGAAGAGAGGAGAATTAAAAAATGTGAAGTGTGGCCGTTTGGTCCCCCCCCTCTCTTATACTTGCGGCGAAGTGTAAAAAATTAGGATTTGGGTGCATTAATTTTTTTTAGGGTTAACCCCATATCGACGCGTGACGGGTTATCCTGCGATCGCGGGCAACCTCCGCGGGCAGGGGCCAAACCTGTTCCGCGGGTATTCTTGAGGGACCTCCGCGGGCTATTTGGCCAAAGATGTGTGACACGTGGGCTGGAGCCCGCGATCGCGGGGCCCATCGCAGAAATTTGTGGCATTTTTGCAAACTGAACGAGATTTAGGGTATTTTGGTAAAGCAAAGTCAAACTTGTGGCATTTTAATTAATTTCCCTAAAAAGAAATGTATTTTTGCAGGACAAAATAATATCTTAAATTGAAATAATATTTTATATATTTGTAATTTGGGTAAAGTCTAAGATGATTGAATACACGTCTTGGGGTCGTGAACAATGAAATATGTCTAT
Source organism: Saussurea involucrata (assembly GCA_033807775.1). Classification (NCBI taxonomy): domain Eukaryota; kingdom Viridiplantae; phylum Streptophyta; class Magnoliopsida; order Asterales; family Asteraceae; genus Saussurea; species Saussurea involucrata. Next base: position 40,880,489 of record CM066315.1, read on the forward strand.
TTATTCAACTCTAAATATTAAATATAAATAAATAAATAAATAAATATATATATATATATATAGGGGTGGTATTTTTTGCAAACCAGTGTATTTGTACAAACTCGTACAAACCATACCTAGCTTCATGTTTTTGTAAATTTGGCTTCATGAATATTTTTATATATATTTTGGCTTCATGAATATATAATTTGGCTTCATGAATATATATAATTTGGCATTTTTAACTAATTTTTTTACAAAAATAAGGGTATTTTAGGGCTCCACCGAAAAAAATTAGTTAAAAATGTCAAATGATATATTCATGAAGGCAAATTATATATTCATGAAGCCAAAATATATATATATATATATTCATGAAGCCAAATTTACAAAATCATAAAGCTAGGTATGGTTTGTACGAGTTTGTACAAATACACTGGTTTGCAAAAGATACCCAGCCTATATATATATATATATGTCAATTTATTCAACACGAATTATTAAAATATCACTGCACGTTGCAACATTCATGTCATTTAAAATGCTATTTAAAAATAATATCAACTCTTGACGTTTCAACCTTAACTTCTTTCTAATTTTGTAGTAATTCAAGGATATTTGAGAATTTTAAAAATCAATTATATAAGTATTCATAATTAATAATACAATAAAATATTTACAATAAATCATGAATATTTATAGAATATGTGGTTTCTGAACTACTAAAATATTGAAAATACATGCATAAATTTACTTCTATTATAGTAATTAGAGCATCTCGAACAAATTCTCTGTAATTTTTTAAAATAGAGGCTTAAAAGTCAAAATCTCTAAAATGAATTACATTTAGCTACAATACATTCTCTATTTTAGAGATTCCAACATCTATTATATTATTAAAATATTATTTAAATTTATCATTCTCATACATTTTTTAAAAAGAGTTTATATAAAATAATAATAACTCAATTCTATCGGTGAGAATGAATGAAAAATAATTTCTTTCTCCGTCTAGCAAGTTTTAGAGAATTCTTTAAACTTAGAGCTTTCTTTATTTTAAAAAATACAATATAAAGAAGCTGTTGAAGCAATATAGATAACAAAATTGCAATTTTCTCTATTATAAAGAAGTTGTTGAAGATGCTGTTACATGTTGTAATTTTATTTGTAGATCGGGTATCAAGGGTAAATAGCAATAGGTTTCTCAAAACATAAAAATCTTTGAAACAATAAAATAATATAAAATTTAACAAAAAAGAATATTATTTAAAAACAAATGTTACAAAACTATTATTATTTTATGGAGAATAAGAATAGACGGAAAAGCCCTTGGCAGAGAATAAGGGCACCGACGGTAAAGGGGTGATTATCTGATTCATGGGACGCCGTACCGACGATGACGGCGACTTTACTTTTTAGCATTTATGATCGGAAGCTTATATTGGCCGGCGATTTGATCCTACGAGATTAAAACTCAACAGGTGGATTTAATGATGATTTTGTTGTTCCCTGCTTTCTCCCTCCGGTCATTCCGTCGGTATGTATACTGTCGGCGGTTGCCACCGACAACGCACTCAATTTTCACATACAAAATGTAAAATTAGCTTATTCTTTCACAAGTCAACTACATTTATTTAAGATCATTACGCACAAAAATTAGTAAACACCAGTAAAAAAACGTTATCTTTCACTTCTCGTTAAACAAGTCAAATCTTTTCGAGTAATTCAAGCTCGATCGAGTTTAATTATAAAAAAATTGGGTGTAAATTTGAATGTTCATATCAGTTTGTGAGACCCTCGATTTATAGGTAGACACCCCGAAGGTAACAGCAGGGCCGGCCCTGGCCACGTGCAGCCCGCGCGGCCCAGGACATTAATGGCCAATGGGGCATCAAGTTGTCATCTATTACTAGTTTTTTGTTTAATAATTCGGGAATTGAGTTTTACCTATAAAAATAGACCAAGGTAGTGAAGGATATCGAATGTACATCATGATCCGGTGAACACCCAACATTTCAACAACTCAAGCAGACAATTTCTATTTAGCATCTTAACGAACAAACAATTTTCTTAATGAACGAATATGATCACAACAAGTTTTATTCATTTACATTCGTTCGTTTAGCATCCTAACGAACGAACATTAACGAACACATTTTTTTTACGAATGAACAAGAATACCAAAAAAATCCATTGTTTACCATTTGTGTTCCTTCGTTTGTTCGATTAAGTTAAACAAACGAACAAGAACACAAAAACTTTTGTTCATTTACCATTCATGTTAGTTTGTTCAGTTAAGTTAAAAGAGTGAACACAAACAAGCCTTTGTTCGTGTTCGTTTAGTTTGTTTTGCATATTGAAATTTGCAATGCACATGTGTAACGACCCAACTCAACAAATAAAGCACAAACAACTATAATCAAATAACTCGCTAGAACGGCCTCAAAATACCTTCTCAATACAACGAGTAGTCGAGTACATCACAAGGTTGGCGGAAACAATCTATTACACAACTGAGATTTCTAAAATACTAAACTTGGCCTACTAAATATAATGACATCCTTCTAGACCAAAGCTTCAGGCGTGACACACCACCCCAAATCTATGGGGACGTCTTCCGCATCAACCGCCCCCTTCCCAAACTCAAAGCTCAAGTGTCTTATACATTTAAGTTCAATCACTTATGTAACACCCTAAAATTTGAAATTCTGAATTTTGGACTTGCGGACGTCCGCAAGGGCGCAATGCCGGACGTCCGCGCCAGCGGGGAACTCTGCGGGTCGTCCTGATAGGCGGGTATCACCCCCCCTAAATCTTACCGCAAGTGTACGGGTCGAAGTCAAGTAATAGTACTAGAAAGTACGAGTATCGAACACAGGGAACTAGGAACTAAGTATCACAATTACTATAAGATCTATTAACTGAACGTCACAAGTTTGAGTGGTTGGTATAACTAATTAATTGCAAGCAAAATAAATCACAACCGGAACAGTAAACAACTTAGGAAACTTCAGATAGAGAAAACAGTTGAGGGTTGGAAATCCTAAGACTTTCACATACAAACGCTTGACTCAAAACAGTTACCAGTTCTTCCCCTTAATGAATACCCAATCTTAAAGTCACCGTTGTTCTTTCTCAAGCAACACGGGTTTTACTTTGAAAATACAAGTTTTATCTCTCGATCTAAACTCATGAACTCAAAGCACATTAAAAACAAGATTTAACGGGACTAAAGCTTAATTTGATATCTCTATCCAAATTTCCACCTTAGGCATGCAATTTCTAGTTCTAGATTAACAATTAATTCTCTCGAACTTAATCGTTCACAACAAATCAATTGTAAATTGGCCAAATTCACAATGGCATTAAGGACTAAATCACATGCTTCATTAAAATAGGAAAAACTGATAAGAATCTCAAGTCATTTGTTCATAAGCTTAAATCAAATTCATTCCAACCCCCAACATCTAGAAATTAGTTCATGTTGGTGGTGGATTCAAACACAAGAGAAAGAAAAGCGAAAGTGTATGGAAACATGGTAATTGTAAACGTGATAGCAATGATGATGAACTCCCTTCTCTCGTGCTCGTATCTACTTCGCGTGTTGAACGTCTCCTCGATTGATTCTCTACCGTGGCTCCAAAAGGCGTGAAAAGTCTCCAGAAATCGCCCCTCAGCTGCTCCCGATCGATGTGTGTGTGAAATATCGAGAATACCCTAAAATCTGGAAAAAACGGCAAACTTAAGGAGTGAAACAGGGACATGCGCGACTTGTCCCGCGACTTGCAAGTCGCGGGATAAGCCGACCGGTTTTCTGATGTCATCCGGGTCAGGTTCGGGCATGGGTCTTGGGCTTGGATCCCGAGCTTCCGTTGGGCTTCGTTTTGGCTCTTTTTGGGCTCTTTTCATCTTCTTTTCTCGATGATTACTACCTTTTATATAACCTGCACATTTCACTCGATAAACCATAAAATTCCGCTTCTTTGCTTAAATACAAGCCAATCTCATTGGTTTGAGAACCGAAAGTAACACCAAAAAGTGGCGTTATCAACAACCCCAAACCGAGCGTTGCTTGTCCCCAAGCAAATTAGCGATAAAAATAGAATAAAAGCATAAATCAGTGAAATATAATAACTGCACAACTCCCAATCGGTCCCATGTAATGCACTGGTGATTTCCCATACCCGTGAATGCCTATCTCACTTTCGCCTCATCCTTATTCTGATTAATCTATGGCCTTCCATTGTGAGTCGAACTCGTGACTGTTCCGATTACATTAAGGTTGTACTAGGTCCAAACATACTAGGGAAAACATTTCGCCTCAACCCTACCTCACGGGATACTCTCAGTTCGCTCGAACCTAAGTTATCTCACATGTTGTCATGTATAGGAGGTTATGTACAAGAATACTCAAAAGTTACATGACAACTCTAATGAAAGACGCACAAATGTTCAAAAATTCGATCTCAGGAAGGAGTCAAGTAGCAAGACAGGGAATATTGGTAAAAGTGGTAGCATACCGTAATCATATTTTCCAGAAGATCATCCAGGTCTTTTCAAGGGTTGTAACGGGGCTAAGGTACTGGCTAAGAAATGAAGGGAAAAACGGTTCAAAGATCCTTGGTGTGTCAAACATTAGCAGTTATGAACTTTCTTCACATTCTATCTTTTGGCCCTCTTTTTCACCACTGGAGTCGCTTTGACTCTCTTATTGAGCTGTTGTAAAGCTATCTAAATAACTATATTTATTTTCTTTTTGTATTTCTCTATTTATTTATTTTTGGAGCATCATTGGCTCTCTTTATTTGCTTGAGGCTGCATTGGCCCTCTTTTCTATTTATTCTCATGACTGACCTGTATTCGTTTCTTTTCTGCTCTATCTTCTCTATTCATTACCGCCTCTGTTTGACACACTTTCGGATAAGGTTGGCTAAGGCTTTTGGCTCGGGTTTAAAGGTGGGTCTGAAATGAAAAAGGTGAGTGTTTGGCTACAAAGGGGGTTATGGATACACACAAATGGGTAAAAAGGTACGATAGCTAACACGGGTTAAACATACACACAATGCCTGGAGTCATCTCTTAAGGTCCATACGAAATGGTCTACTACACCCTTACCTAATATCCCAATAGTCGTCTTTGCTACTCAATGCAATAATATAGCGAGATCATTCTATATTCACGACAAGGAACTCGAAAAAGTGTATACGATTTTCGTGTATGAATCCCTCGAAATGAAAAACGTCTTTTAGGCTCAAATCTCACTAATGGGTGGTCTCCACTAATGTCCCTAGTTATGTCCTTTCCCAGTCCTTCCCTAATGGTCACGTCACTATCACAAGATTCTTCCCACAATGGTTGGTCTAAATCATTCAAAACAAAAATTTTAGCTAATGCGATCTAAGCATGCAGAGGTGCGGGAAATCTACGTGCATGAACGTGGGCCCGATCGGGAAACCCCAAACCTTACCCACACATTGTCCCCAATGTGCAAGTGTCGGCGTAGGCGATACTTAAAACAAGTATCATTGTGCGGTTATTACAGGTATTAGACAGGCAAGGCATAGTATAACATGAAGCAACAAAGAGCTATTCTAGCATTTTCTAAAACATGGCCACCCCAAACCTAGGCCGTGGCCTAGGTTTGTCAAACAAAGCCAACCCCAAACCTCGGTGAAACCGAGGTTTGCACAGGGATAAAAGTGAGTGTGTAGATGTTTAAAAAGAGAGGCACCCCAAACCTAAGTGAAACTTAGGTTTGTTGCATCTCGTTTAACTAATAAGGAACATAACATCATACACAGAGTTAGAACATACCTGTTTGCCCGGACGGAGGGGATTCTCTTGAAAGATTTGAACGACCACGATTGAGAGACGTCAGAGAATTTGGATCGAGAGAAGGTAGACACAAGAGAAACAAAACAAAAAGCGAAAGAAAGCAAAGAAAACGAAAAACTTAGAAAACAACTCAGGGACCCCCGCGACTTGGCCCGCGGCTTGTAAACCACGGCACAAGTCGCGTAAGTCTCTGTTTCAGAATATATATATATATATATATATATATTGTAAATAAATTCACTCAAAACAAAAATAAAAGAAATGCAAACCTCGGTGGGTTGCCTCCCACCCAACGCCGTAGTTAAAGTCGTGGCACGACTTTCTTCCCGATCACTCCTTCGGCTTTCCTTGATCATCTGGTTTCTCTCCACCTTTGCCTCTTTCATTCCCAAACATCTTGAATATCACCTTTTCGCCTCCAACTCTTAGAGTCATCTCTCCTTCTTCCATGTCAATCAACGCCTTGCTTGTAGCCAGAAAGGGTCTTCCCAATATCAACAGGACTTCTTCATTTTCGTCTATGTCAATCACCACGAAGTCCACCGGGAAGTAGAACTTGTCGACTTTTATGAGCACGTCCTCCACCACTCCATACGGGTACATTATGGATCTATCAGCGAGCTTTAGGGTCATGTATGTTGGCTTAACCGCTCCCAAGCCAAGTTTCCTGAAAACATATAAAGGCATTAAGTTAATACTCGCTCCTAAATCACACAGTAGTTTATCAAAATAAAGATTCCAAATTTGAATAGGGATAGAAAAACTCCCTGGATCCTTAAGCTTCGGGGGAAGTTTGTTCTGAATTATCACGCTGCACTCTTCAGTAAGTGCAACTGTTGCGTGCTCCTCAATCTTCCTTTTGTTCGAAAGGATTTCCTTCAAGAATCTCGCATAAGAGGGCATTTGTGCCAAAGCATCTGCAAAAGGGATATTAATATGCAATTTCTTAAAAACTTCAAGAAATTTAGAAAAATTTAGATCCTTCCTTTGGGCTTTAATCCTATTCGGATATGGTAGCGGTGGTACAAATGGTTTGACTACCGGCTTCGGTGGTGGCTTTGGGACCCTTGATTGCTCCTTCTTTTTCTCTTCATCCTCCGGGTTTTCCTCCATCTCAAACTCTTTCTCGGCTTCCAACTCGTCCACCTCTATGGTCTCAACGTCTTTCTCTTTGGGATCGGTTTCCTTTGATGACGGCTCTCTTGTAGGGTCTTTGATCAGCTCCTTGCCACTTCTTAGATAGATGGCATTACATTCTTCTCTCTGTTTCCTTTCAGTCATGCTCGGGAATGTTCCAGGAGCTCAGTTTTGCAGGGCTTCAGAAATTTGCCCCACTTGCCTTTCAAGGAGCTTTATGGATGCCGTGTTCTGATCAGTAGCCGCCTTGATCGTGTTAACCGTGCTTGCTAGCTCTCCAACCGTGCCATCCATCTTTGCCATGTACTTCATCATCATGTCCTCCAGCCCCGGTTTCTTCTCCCCAGATTGTCCCTCGTTGAAGTTCCTTTGGTTGAAACCTGGCGGACGATAAACATTGTTAGTATTGGAAGAATTAGAAAAGTTGGAGTTATTACCTTGTGGTTGTTGACCGGGTTGACTCCATGAGAAGTTCGGGTGTTTCTTCCACCCTTCATTGTACGTGTTCGAAAAGGGGTCATTCCTAGGCTGGTTGTTCCGGTTTTGCACAAACTGCACTTGTTCAGGTTCTTGAGGACTGCCTCCTTTCAGATGGTTCGTGATCGCAGCTAGTTGAGCTTTTATCTCCTTCAGCTCATCCGATTCTTGAACACTTGCGATTCTTCTAACGCCTGATCTCGGAGTGGGAAAACTGTGCTCCGCCAGTTTGTCGATCAAGTCGCATGCCTCCTCGTAAGACTTATCCATTAGTGCTCCATCCGAGGCAGCTGTGATGTCGTTTTTGAACTGTGGGTGGAGTCCACTAAAGAAAGTTTGGATGATGACCCAACCTTGCAACCCATGATGAAGGCACTTCTTGATCATATCTTTGTAACGCTCCCAAGCTTCATATAACGTTTCTTGGTCCCATTGAGCGAAATGGGTGATTTCAGCCATGAGTTGGGCAGTTCTGCTTGGTGGGAAAAATTTCTGGAGAAAGGCTGCTTTCAGTTGTGCCCATGTGGTGATAGAGTCTGGTTGGATACTCTCGGTCCATGTTATGGCTCTGCCTTTGAGTGAAAAGCTAAAAAGTCTCAGCTTGATTGCATCCTCTTCCATCCCATTAATCTTGAACGTGTTGCAAATCCTCTCGAATGCACGAAGGTGGGCATGGGGATCTTCAGTAGGTGCTCCCCCAAACTGATTCTGTTGTACCATGACAATGGTACTCGGCTTAATCTCGAAGTAGTTTGCTGCAGTAGCGGGCGGTTGGATGCCTATGCGTGCCGCTGCCACATTCGGGTCGGCAAACCACCGCATAGGACGTCTCGCCGGAGGTGCTTCGTCACCCATCTCGATCTTGATATCTTTTTTGGCTTTTGCTTCTTTGCGTAATCGATGGGCGGTTCTTTCAATCTCCGGATCGATTGGTTCGATTTTCTCCCTACGGGTTTTCCTTGGCATAAACCAATTAGCACCTGAAATGAAAAGAAAACAAAATTAGCAATCCAAAAATTAAAAGTGATGAAATAAAGTAAAAAAAATGTTCGATGTAATAGCGCTTATAGCTGGTAGTACTATCAGTTGCAACTAGTTCCCCGACAACGGCGCCAAAAACTTGATAGGCGGGTATCACCCCTCCTAAATCTTACCGCAAGTGTACGAGTCGAAGTCAAGTAATAGTACTAGAAAGTACGAGTATCAAACACAGGGAACTAGGAACTAAGTATCATAATTACTATAAGATCTATTAACTGAATGTCGCAAGTTTGAGTGGTTGGTATAACTAATTAATTGCAAGCAAAATAAATCACAACCGGAACAGTAAACAACTTAGGAAACTTCAGATAGAGAAAACAGTTGAGGGTTGGAAATCCTAAGACTTTCACATACAAACGCTTGACTCAAAACAGTTACCAGTTCTTCCCCTTAATGAATACCCAATCTTAAAGTCACCGTTGTTCTTTCTCAAGCAACACGGGTTTTACTTTGAAAATACAAGTTTTATCTCTCGATCTCAACTCATGAACTCAAAGCACATTAAAAACAAGATTTAACGGGACTAAAGCTTAATTTGATATCTCTATCCAAATTTCCACCTTAGGCATGCAATTTCTAGTTCTAAATTAACAATTAATTCTCTCGAACTTAATCGTTCACACCAAATCAATTGTAAATTGGCCAAATTCACAAAGGCATTAAGGACTGAATCACATGCTTCATTAAAATAGGAAAAACTGATAAGAATCTCAAGTCATTTGTTCATAAGCTTAAATCAAATTCATTCCAACCCCCAACATCTAGAAATTAGTTCATGTTGGTGGTGGATTCAAACACAAGAGAAAGAAAAGTGAAAGTGTATGGAAACATGGTAGTTGTAAACGTGATAGCAATGATGATGAACTCCCTTCTCTCGTGCTCGTATCTACTTCACGTGTTGAACGTCTCCTCGATTGATTCTCTACCGTGGCTCCATAAGGCGTGAAAAGTCTCCAGAAATCGCCCCTCAGCTGCTCCCGATCGACGTGTGTGTGATGTATCGAGAATACCCTAAAATCTGGAAAAAACGCCAAACTTAAGGAGTGAAACAGGGACATGCGCGACTTGTCCCACGACTTGCAAGTCGCGGGATAAGCCGCCCGGTTTTCTGATGTCATCCGGGTCAGGTTCGGGTCCTGGTTCGGGCACGGGTCTTGGGCTTGGATCTCGGGCTTCCGTTGGGCTTCTTTTTTGGCTCTTTTCAGCTTCTTTTCTCTATGATTACTGCCTTTTATATAACCTGCACATTTCACTCGATAAACCATAAAATTCCGCTTCTTTGCTTAAATACAAGCCAATCTCATTGGTTTGAGAACCGAAAATAACGCCAAAAAGTGGCGTTATCACGTCCGCGGAAGCAACAGAGAAAAGGGTTGGGGTTCGTTCAGGAAAGGCCGGACGTTCGCATGGCCTTCAGCCGGACGTCCGCGCGACGTCTGATGAGATATTCTTGTTTGCTTTTAAGAAACCCTTTTCTCCCCCCTTACATTATTTCAAACCCATAACTTAGATCTCTCTCCCTCCCTCACTCGATTTTCTCCCCCAAAACCCTAAATCCTCCATTCCTCTTATCTCATCTCCCTCTTCTCCAAAGAACACTAAGGTGGGTTTAATGAAATGAGCTTCAAGGTCTTCATCTTCCTCACCACTCTTCCATCATTGTTGAATTATCTTGGGGTTTTCTTTAAATACCCATTTATGAGTTCATCTTCACTTTCCAAACCCTTATTTTGGTAACTTCAGAGATGTTTTGTTGATGGATTCAAGTTGTGGTAAGGTAACCTTCTCTTTACTTATGAAATTAGGGTTTTAGTATAAGTTGAGATCTTGATGTAAAAGTGTTTAGGGAATGATTCTTTATGGTTGGATGTAAGTGTTTATGGTTGGAAACTTATGGATCTAGGTTTTTGGAAGATTTGGCTTGAAGATTCAAGTTTCTTCAAAAAAGCTTACGTTTGGGAAAAAATCTAGATTTAGCCTAAATATAGCAACGTGAGTTCAAGTTGATTTGCGAAAACGTTGTACATGCCAAAAATGTTATTTTCCAAGTATTTGTGTGTTTTACTTGAAATTATCAACTGTTGAGTTATTTGATGGGTTTAACCCCTTTGAAGTGTTTAACTTCATAAATGTTGTAAAACACCCATATTTGGGATTTTTGGATATTTTGATGTATAGAAATCATAAATATGTCCTTAAAAGATTTATTGCTCAAAATGGAGTTTATTCAATGGTTTAATCATGTTAGTGTAATTGATTTTATAAACAATTTGGGAAATGCACAATTCAGTGTCATGAGTCATTGTGAGAATTATAAGGGTATGAGTCCATTTGGGGAAACCCTTTGTTTTAACCTGCGTCGAGTTTTGGGTTAATGGTGATTTTATGGTATATGTTACCTGAACGATGCCTAAATGCATTTTGTAATATGAGGACCGTTATTTATGGGTCTATTGGGTTTTGAGCATTTGCTCGGCTTTGACTTTAAGGAAGTCTTGGGGGCATTTTGTCCGGTTTTGATGGTTCAATGTGGAGTCTTATTTATGGTTTGCATTTATTGCAACATATTGCATTTTATTGCATATTATTGATATTTACATGCTCGGGTGCTTTAGTCATTCCGGGATGGGCATGTAATTGTAGACTGTGTTGCATTGGATCCATTGGCACGTAAGTCAGTCTTTTGATGATGGTTGATTGGGTATTTCAGGGTTGGACCTCGGGACCCATGTTTTATGACCTTAACTTTTCAAGTAGGCACTAGGAGGGTTGAGTCCGGAGGTTCTACCTTGGAGGTAGGCGCTAGGACCTACGCCGCTTTGTAGAGGATGCCTTGGAGGTAGTCCTAAGCGTGCCGAGCCTTGTGGTGGAATCCTGAGGATAGACACTAAGGTCAACTGTCTCTTGAGGTGAAACTTGTTGAGAAGTCGTAGGAACCCTTGGACGTCTAGTTGCGAGGTGTTGTACGATTAACGTTGTACGAGTGGTATACTCATGTGTTTCCTCCACCCTCAACGGATACGGGTCTCCCCCGTTGTTGTCAAACATTATTTTCGGATGTTGAAATATCCATACTTTATTATCATTGGTTTTGTACGAATAATTGCAGTTGATGGCTTTAATACCGGATCCCCTCCACATGTATTAAGGTTTGAATGATGCACATACTTCCATGTATTTGGTAATTGGATTTCTATCTTATTTATGCTTTGTGTGAGTACTGATTCGTATCATGTTTTTGGTGAAGTACTATATTTATATGGATTGTTCTTCCATGATTTATGGGTTGAGTGTTTTGTCATCAACCGTGTTTGAAGGTTTCGCATAATATAGATTTATTCACGTTTTGAGTGAGTTGGGATTGGAATTCACTTTGGAAAACGCTTTGTACATTTTGGGAACTTTTCTCATAGATTTTGGGCGCGTTGGAAAATGAGTTGTTTACATCCTTCTCATAAACTCTTTTGGAAATCATAATTTATGTCGCAAACTTTTATTCAAAGAATTATTCAAATCATGTTATAAACTCTTGAACTCACTAGGCGTTAGCCTAACCTTTTTATTTGTCGACATGTGCAACAGGTTCAGGTTGGGAGTAGTTCTAGTGACACCGCGAGAGGTCGTGTGCTAGTAATGTGCTCGAGAGGTGAATTGGTTAAGTGAAGTCTTCCACACTCATCTTTGGGATTAGCACTTTGTACTTGGGTTAAGTAACACCCGATGTGAATTTAGTCTTTGTAATGAGACTTGAGTTATATATTGTTTGAGGTTAATCATAGATTTTAATTTGAGGTATTTCACCTATTGGATTATAGGAAGAAATCTTATTATTTCGGATATATTATCCAAAATTTTATTTAGTTGCTCTTTCCCAATTCGAGGGTGTTACAACTTAGCTCCATTCAACTGTCCAAACCATTCCGATTGAAATCATAGCCGAACCCGATCTTTTGGTACTGCCCCTCAAATAACCACCAGTTTCTTACGACGGGTTATTTCGTATGACATACTAGCAACACCTCTGATCGATTATACCATCTGTAACATCACAGGCTAACTGTACCAGAGTTTGTCCACTTTGGCCACACACTGGACTCACGGTTTAAAAACGCGTCTAATCCAGATGGCTAATAAGAACAAGAACATGTATTGTAGAATGGGGGGGATTGAATACAATACCCAAATTTTTCACTTTAATTAATTCTTTTATTGATTTATATAATCAAGAATTACACATAGAATAATTAGATTGTTGCGGAAAGAACAGATAAAATATATTCTAATATATTCTAATAATCTTCACAAAGTAATACTGAAAACAAAACAACTTCTAAAACACAAAGATTGAAAGCTATAAAGTTCAATGGAGGAGAAGAGCAGAATGTATTGAGCACAAAGAAATCTTCAAGAGTTCGTAATTTGCATGGAGAAGTCTTCATCTTTAAATAGTACCACGAGCATTTAATGCATGAGACACTTGTCACTTTGTCATTTGAAGGTAAGGTTGACTCTCAAAAGTTGAAGTGTCTTTTCCAATTTTTCATGGTGCTAAGAAAGTTTTGATGGTGACAATATCTAAGAATGGGAAAAATGACAGATGAACCTTTTTCTTCCATACCAGATATTTCTTCTTTGATGAAAATCTTCTTAGCAATGATACAAGGGAGGATCCTCTTATTGTGAGGATCTCACCGATTTTTCATGGACAAAATAGGTGAGAATCTTATTAGCAAAGATACAAGGGAGGATCCTCCTATTGTGAGGATCTCACCGATTTGTCATGGATAAAATAGGTGAGAATCTTCTTAGCAAGGAGATAAGGAATGATTCTCCTATTGTGAGGGTCTCACCGATTTGTTATGGACAAAATAGGTGAGAATCTTCTTAGCAAGGAGATAAGGAAGGATTCTCCTATTGTGAGGATCTCACCGATTTGTCATGGAGAAAATCGGTGAGATAGCTTAGTTTGGGTTGAGAAGTCCATCTTCAATCCGCATTGGTAGATTTACTTCTTCTTGATTTCGGTTAATCTTTGACTTCACCGAACTTTGAAAACATGACTAAGCTATTACAAAGAACCTAAAATTTCTCTAAGTATAAAATATGTTTTTCAAAGATGTAAAGAGATCAGGAGGTCATCTTCAAATCTTTGATGACCCAACAATCTCCCCCTATTTGAGGATGGCATCCATACTTAGAAAAACATGAGTAAGACAATGAATAATACATGTTGACACTGTTTTACTCTTTTGGGTTCTTTTTCACATAGTCATTTTTTTGTTTTTTTTTGTTTTTTTTGTATATATGATATTTACAAAGGAATGAAAGAATAAAGAATAAACAATATGAATGAAATAAAGTGTACTTCCATCATATAAGAAATTGATTTGCCCGATCCCAAATTGTTGACAATCTTTGAATGTGCCAATTCCCCTCTTTTATATTTGTCATAAAAACAAGCATTTCTCAAAACAAACCACAACGTTTCACTGAATCGTCACATCTGTACAAATTTATAAAAGAAGCATCTCAAATCATATTACAACAACCCAAGATCTTCAATGTGCCAATTCCCCTCTTTTATCTACAACAAGTAAATAGGACATCAAAGTCGCTTCATTTCATTTCTTTAACCAACCATCAAACACAAACATATGCACTGTAATGCAATCTGCAATGCCTGCTTGGGACATGATAAACCCAAAAAGATGTTTTAAGCTTAATGGACCCAAATTTTGAGAAAAACAACTTTTAACCCCAAATTTGAAAATCTGCATGCTACAAAGCCTATAACACCAGTTGACACCTCCATTAGCAATAAAAAGGAAGCAACAGTTAACACCTCCAAAATCCGCAGTCTTTTTCCAAATCCAAAAAACAACAACACTAATCCACCTTATTTCTCCCTTCATATCCATCCAGAAATGACACTCGCCATTCCTTTTATAACCATCATGAGATTTAAAATAAAAAGCTCTCAAAACCCAAAAGGACTAGAACTCTGCTTGGTTTTTAAACATCTTAAAATCCAGTATGCATACCTAATTCATCTAAATCTTATGCTAAGTTACAAGAATCAAGAAAGATAACAGTTAACTGAGTAGTTTCACGATTAATGGTAAAAATTGCTTCTTGCAAATTACCCAAAAAGGAATCCATGATTAGATCTCCATAAACCATCACAGCGATAATAATGCTAAAATTTGGAGAAGATTGGGCATCGGCGGAAAGTACCAGTCCTTCTCTTCACCAGCATCAATTTCACGCCTATGCTCCCTCTCTTTCTCCTCTTTCCTGGTTGATTTGGTAACATTCCATAATCGGTCCACTTCCAAACGTACACATACATATTATCTCAACTTTCTCAAATATAGAAAAACATGCAGTTTCATATAAAAGATAAAACATTCAGTTCTATATCATCTCAAGTGAATTAAAATAGCATATAGATGAACACATTTTCAGTTAGAAAGACTCACCTATTGTCCACGCTAAAATCCACCACGCTCGAACTATAACTTCCCGAACCGAACACCTAGTTGTACACAACATCAAGGGTATTACAAAAAATGAAATTCCACTTCCCTTTTCTTTCAAATCCTAACAGAAACGGGTTATTACAATATGAGCACAACACCATATCAACACAGTTGGAGCACGTTGCACAACAGTAACAACATATTATGATATTGTCTAATTGGGCATTTGTTCTTTGCAATGCATAATAACATATATTATGAATTTTACATTTTGTCATTGTTTTTTTACTTTTGTTTACATTAAGATTTGAAATTACCATATTAGATTTAGAATTTACTCTTTAGACATGTAATTGTATGAGTTTTACTCTTTGCTTACTATGACATTAAATTCCATGTAATTTACTATTTTAAGTTAAAACTAATATATATTTTTTTTGAAGGATAACTCCAGGCAAAAATATTAAGAGCAGGAAAAAACAGGAAAAAAAACAACCGAGTCTAGGCACACAGCCTCACACCCAAACACCTACGCCCCTTGGTAGGCTGGTAGCTAAGGTATACCAAGCCACAAATAACCAAAACCAACACAACTCACAAGAACCCAACCACATGCATAGAAAATAAAACCCCTATACAAACCCACCATAAAACCCAACGCCACACCCAACCCACACAATTACGTTGACCGACCATTAGCAAAAGAAACATGCGACCTACCCTTCCAAGCCATACGGATACGAACCACCTCTCTTATATTCTTCACCACTTGATCGACCGTCCTCTTCGTTCCTTTGTATAATCTGTCATTCCGCTCTCGCCAAACGAAGTATAAAGTGGCGCTAAGACACATTATTGCCACAAGGGTCTTCGGGTGTTCATTAGACATTTCGAGAACAGTGTCATCCCATCGATTTGGCCAAATGTTGATCCTTTCCTCACTTTTGATCCGAGCCCAAACCTCCATCGAAAACCTGCAATGAAAGAAAAGATGGTTGTGCGAGTCCATTCCTTCTTCACATAGGGGGAAAGTCAACGCAGCATCCTCCCGACTCCAAATCGCCAATCTATCTTGTGTAGGAAGACGGTTGTGACATGCAACCCATGCATATAAAGCATGTTTAGGTATATGACCCTTAAACCAAACACACTTATGCCACGGCGTAATCGAGAACGATCCCTCCAACGATTGCCAAACTTCATTGACCGAAAATTCCATGCTAGAATTTTGGTTATCAACCCAACACAATCTATCCCGCTGATCATCAAACACCTCGGGAAACTGATAGTTAGTAAGAGCGGGAAAGAATTGTACCCACCTCGTCGGCCACACCCCCGAATACCGATCCCTTATCTCTCGGAACGACGCAGTAGGGGACAAACCAGCCGAGATTATAAACCGATAAGTAATGAACGACAAGAGAGGCTCACCAAGTGCCCAACGGTCCTCCCAAGCATTTATGGTTGTACCATCTCCGATACGCGTCAATATAAATTGACGCAAACATGGACGCAAATCCATAAGTTTGCAAAGGCTCCACGACCACCTCGAGCTTTTCTGAACCAACCAAAAATGTGTGGACCGAAGACAGTACAGATAGACCCATCTAACCCATAAAGAATTTCTTCGAGTGAGAATGTCCCACGCATGTTTAGCTAAAAGGGCCTTATTCCAATTTGCCAATCTTTTAAAACCAAGCCCACCACAAGAGGTTGGCCGACAAAGGGAAAGGGAATACGGGAAAGCACAATCTTAATTCATATTTTATCATTTTATCATTCTATATTTATTATTTGGGGTTTTGGTTTTGTTGTCCACCTTTTTTGCTAAATGTAATTAATAAAAATCAATGTGATGATGAGTCATCTAGCTTGACTATGTTCCAAACCCTTTAAAAATCGCATGTTTTGTCGTTCATTTGCTTAAAAAATAGACATAGGGGCATTTTTTAGCATTTTCGCACATGGCATAAAAAACCCAAGGACCGGCCCTGAGTAACAGACAATAAAATCCTCAATTGTCTTAAAGAAACTTGAATTGACAAGGAACAACTCAAAGCTTTGCTTATCGAGTCGAACTTTATCATGTTTTAGGTACAAAATAAGTTAGATTCAAAAACCAAATTTTGATAGATGTCTTCAAACTATTGTTAAGTTGTCTTTGGTTATAATTTTACCTGATGTTTGTACATATTTTATTATCTTGAATGTTGAATTATTGAACATATTTTATTATCTTGAATGTTGAATTATTGATGATCAATGTAATCAGGAATTAAAATTTTATGAGAGTGTGAGAAATACTTTTAAACCGTTATTTTTAATTAAATACTCTCCCATGAAGTGTGGCTTGAAAAGATATTGATCCGGTGCATCTTATCTTGATGCATCTCATCCTAATGTTCGTCTATTTCTCATCCAATGGTTGATAACCACTTCTCAGTTCTCATGCTTCCACCAAATGTGACACTTCTCATCAGAACCCATCCGTGGATTAATTACATAAATTAATTAATTTTCGCTTTTTTATTTTCATTAAAAATATTACAAAGGGTGATAATTTGTAATTATATATAAAATATAGGTCAAAATATTGTTTTTTATATGGGAGGTGAGTAATTGGACGTGGTGGGTTAGTGAAGGCAAATGGCAGTTACGGATTGCACGTGATCTACAACGCGGAAAGTGGGTTATCCAGTTCACCGTCATCTGACCGTTCAACGTTCATTTACAACACGTTAGAGCATCCACAATCCATAACTTATTGTTTTTACCACATCAGCTTTTCAGTAACTTATTTTAACAATAACTCATTCTTAAAAACCTTCTCTAATGCAATAACCTTTTGAAAAGCTTTTTATCATTTAAAATTTAACATTCATCCCCTTCTATTTTAATTTTCTTTTACAACCCCTCCTAAAAAACCATCATAAATACATTGTATTTAATTGTCACACAACATGTTATTATACGTTAGTTGTTCGTTTGTCATGCCCATGACTATTTTTTTACCCGTTAAATGTTGATTTGGAGCATGATCTTAAAATGTTGGGGTCAATTTTACATTGTTTAGGGTTTTCCATAAAAAATGTACAAAAAATATAATGACAATGATACACAAAATCAATTCGCTAAAAAGGTGAAAGATGATGAATATATTATATGATGTTTATATTTTTTTAGGTATTCGATATTGGTGTCATTTTGATCGTCTTCACAAAAACTTTTAATAATGTATTTTGTTATAAAATATATTTTATTTTATTATAAATATTTCATGAATTAGATTAATTAATTAAATAAAAAGAAAATATGATTAGTGGAAGGTGTAAAATGAAATTTTAATTAGAAAACTTTTTCAAAAGCTTTTCTAAATAGTAAAAACTTATGCATTGGAGATACTCTAACTTATGTTTAGTGGAATAGGTTATTAAGGTGTAAAGAGGAATATGTATCATTTAATATCATGTAAGTAAAATTTTCTGTATACAATTAAAGTTAATTATCAATTTCACAAAATTCAACTTGACATTTAAAGATCCAAAATATAATAACAAGTCATGGTCTAACGCTCGTATAGTCAAAGATATTCATATATCTTGATGATCTATTCTTTTAGTTACTTGATAATTGTTCTATTAAAATAACTTATATTTAAGAGTAAATTGCAATTTTGGTCCTTGTGGTTTGTTGTTTTTCTCTTTTCTTGGTTCCTACAAAAAATTTTAGAGTTAATTACTGTTTTGGTCCCTGTGGTTTGTCAAAAAATACGAAATTGGTCCATAAACTTCATTTATTAATGTTTTGGTCCCTGTGGTATGCATTTTGTTACGAAATTGGTCCTTATGAGGGACCAAAACCGTAATAAATTCTTATGCAGAAAGTTACGAAAATGGTTCTTATGAGGGACCAATTTCGTAACAAAGTGCATACCACAGGGACCAAAACAGTAATAAATGAAGTTTAGGGACCAATTCCGTATTTTTTGACAAACCACAGGGACCAAAACAGTAATTAGCTCAAACTTTTATTTAAAAAAAACCCTATGGTATGCAAAAGTGCTCGTTTTGGTCCTTTTGTCTAACGCATGTTAGTTTTCATCCGTTAACTAAGGGGTATTTTGGTCTTTCTATATTTTACTTTAATTTCCATTAAAAAAATAACAAATTATACCAAATATGTAATTTACCATTAACTAAATATATTTATTTTTTTAATTATATATTGTATTTTGAACCAATATCGTTGAAAGCCACAGGGACCAAATCTCCATCACCGTTGGGTCTTCTTCTCCGATGAAACAAATCCAAATCCGACCACAAAAATTCCAAAACCAAACCACTAAATCATACAATTAGCAGGAAGAACCTCTCTAAAGACCTAGGATCTGCAACCCATCCATTAGCAGAAAGAAGAGAGACATGGAGACAAAGACAGTGGGGATGACTGAGATAGAAGAAAGACACAGGGCCATGGTGGGTCTACCTTTAAAAGGAGGTGAAATCGTCCTCAGAGACTTTACTGCTCCAATTGCTTCATCAGTGTTTCACAACAATCACAAAAGGGCTTTTGTCTTGCAGATCTGGAATCGAACGAAAGGTAGTGAATCGCAAAAGAGCTTTTGCCTTGTGAAAATTGTGAAAAGGAGATAAAGGAATTTAACATTCCTTCACAATACTTTAGGATTTTGATGGAATAGAATCTTGTATTTTTTAAATCCCAAATATACCCTTTAACACACATATAATTTAATAAATTTAATTTAATTTAATACTTTTGTTTTTTATTTTAAATTTTTTTAATTTAATTTAATATTTTTTATTTTTTTGAGGTATAAATTTTTTTAATATTTATTTATTTTAATTGTTTTATAATATTTTGTTTATTCATTTTATTCATTTTATTTTTTCAAAGTATTTTTAGTTTTATAGAAATTAAAATTTTCAAAGAAAGACATTTTGATCATTTATTAATATTTCATCCAATTTCAAAGCTACATTATGTGAACCAAACAAACACATAGCAATTACTTAATAGATTCCATTCCAATGTCTGTCAACCAAACATGTGCTGTAGTTTGTTATTTTTTAAAGGATATTAAAGTAAAATACAGGAAGACCAAAATACCCTTTATTTAACGGATGAAAACTAACTGGTGTTAGACAGAGGGACCATAACCGAGCACTTTTGCATACCATAGGGTTTTTTCTTGCAATATTTTTTTAAAGGATATTAAAGTAAAATATAGAAAGACCAAAATACCCCTTATGTTGATCCAAACCCTCAGTGATTTGATAATGACCCTCTCTTAAATACTTAGTGAAAATTGTAAGTAAACAATATGTATCAGAGTTTCACTATCGCTGATAAGTACTAAGATCTTCCAGTACCGCTGATAGGAACTCTCGCTCTTTTAATTAAACATTCAGCGACACTGTTCACCATAATGCTCTGAGTCTGTTCAGTCCTTATGGTGATCGCTGATAAGTTAGTTGTTTACTTATGATCCCTGAAGACAAGTTTCACGTCAACATAGGTTCTACGCTGAAGTCGAAGATCAAGCTCAAGAACCAGCGACAAGTCTCCTAATGAACTGATGCGGATCAGCGAAGACTCAGATTTGTCCACTCAACGTGAAGTATCAAGTACAAGACTTCAGCTATCGCTGAACTTCATCAAAGCTGAATAGTAAATGATGATACTCTGAATCAACGAAAGCTGATCATGAAGTCCTCCGTACAAAGTACTTTTGTCTTAACCACCCTTGCACGACTCCGTACGAAATGTCAGAAAAGAACCTCCGACTATCTGAATTCGTACAACAACTCTGACACTACACTGCTCATACATGCGGCTACTAAGGTTGTCAACAAAGGTCAATGACATGCAACCAATCAGCTGATGACACGTGTAAAGTGTATACTGACTTGCATTAAATGCATGCAGTATATAAAGAGATGAACCCACTTCATTTGAAGTAACTTGCTAACTCTGGACAAGTTCAATCTCTTATCTCAAGATAGGTTATTATTAGTAATTTCCTTATCTCTCTTAGTGCAAGAAATCTTAGTGTTCCAACTTGTTTAGATTTAGGTTTATCCTTAATCTTGTTTCCGCAACAAGCTGTAAATTGTTAATGATTTATCAATAAATAATTTAGAAAAGTAAAATCTGTGTGTTTGTATTCAACCCCCCCCCCCCCCCCCTTCTACAAACTTGTGTAGGCCTTCGGGACCAACAAGTGGTATCAGAGCATATTTGTTTAATCTCATAAACAATATCTAATCTAAGATATTTCTTTTCCTTGCTATTATCTGAAAATGGCCACCAACACAAACACAAATTATATAGACAATGGTTCTCTTGCAAAACCCCCTAGATTTTCCAGAGATAACTTCAACTTATGGAAAAATAGGATGATACTCTTCTTAGAAGGTGTAGACCCTACTATGCCTTACTATCTTGAGAATGGTCCATTCATCCCTGTAAGAATAGACGCTGCAGTTCCAGCCGCTGAGAATAGACCAGCTATTCCTGAAAGGCTGGTCCCTAAAGAAATCTTTCAGTGGACCGATGAAGATAAGAAGAAAGTGGCTATAGATACAAAATCCAGATCCATACTTTCCATGGCTCTTCCTGACGAAGTCTACCATTCCGTCATGAATCTGAAAACATCAAAAGCCATGTGGGACACAATATGTGTTTAGTATGAAGGAACGTCTGAAGTCCAGGACTCAAGAAAAATCAACCTGGTAAGACAATACGAAAGCTTCATTTCTGGTAAGAATGAATCTCTCTCTGAAGTTCACCAACGTTTTAATTGCTTAATTATAGATCTGAAAACTGTTGGTAAGGAATATTCTAACTTTGAAGTGCTGACAAAGTTTCTAGAATGTTTACCTGAAAGCTGGGACAATTATTCTATGTGTCTCAAGCTGTCAAAGGATCTTAAATCAATGACCCTTTCAACCTTATATGGTACATTGCTGAATCATGAGCAATCAAGCCATCTTAAGAAGAATCTTGTAAAAGATTCCAAAAGCACCCCTGTTGCTTTAATCTCAGAGAAACCTTCTACTCAGCGACCCTCGGTCACTATCACTGAGTTAGAAATTAACTCTGAAAGGTCATCAGAATCTGATTCCTCAGATGATGATGAATCTTTGGCTCTCCTAACTAAAAAGTTCAGGAGATTCGCCAAAAAGAAGATGTTTAGAAAGAACAAACCTCTTTCCATAACTGACAAGCCTAAATCATCAGCTTTTGTTGATAAGGCTACTGCTACTTGTTTCAACTGCGAAAAGACAGGTCATTTCGCTAATGAGTGCAGATCTAAGAAAGTCACTAGACCTTCAGCTTTCCCAAAGAAATCATTTGTTCCAAGGAATAAAGATGACAAATACTCAAAGCTGAAAGAAAAGTATGCAAAGCTGAAAAGCTTTAAGAAGAAAGGAAAAGGCTTAATGGCCAACTATGATTGGGCTGAATCTGATAAAGAAGAATCATCATCTGACTCTGAAGATGATGAAGACAATCTCTGCCTTATGGCTAAGATTGAAGATGAGGAAGAAAGTTCAGACATTCCCTCCACTTCAACCTCTGCTATTCAGGTATCGCCTTCTTTCTTTACCAATATTGCAAATATTGATGAAGCTGATAGTCTCCGTAAGATCGATCTATTGACTAGAAGTTTATACGAAGCCATGAACGGCAAAACTGTGGTTGAAAACCAAAATCTTGATCTCGCTGAACAACTTAAAAACTGCCACCTTCAAATAGAAAAGCTTTCTAAAATTGAAGATGATTTTAAAGATCAAGTATATTTAAATCAGCTATGTTAGGACACTGAAGTTGTCCTTTATAATAGAAAGTTTTGTAAAGCAATAGCTGTGTTAAAGGGCTTATGCTTAACTGTTGTAGCAAGTGATGAAGACTATAAATAGGTCTTTACTTGTAGTTTGTAAGGAGTGAATTCATTAATACAAGATGTAGATCTCTAATCACTTTGTGTTCTCTCTAGGTTAGATTTCCTTTTCAATAAAGTTCTTCATCATCTAGTCAAAATCGAACGAGCAGAAGCTATCGCTGCATTAAAAGCTGAAAAGGCTACTGTTGAAGGATGGTGTAATTCTTCAACAAAGATAACTGAGATAATAAAGTCTCAGATTCCACTGAGTGATAAACGTGGTCTGGGTTACAAATATGATACTCCAAAACCAACCACTGAACGTTCAATGCTTAAATTTGGAACGTTCGTATCCTCTGTCGCTGATACTTCATCTTCTCAGTGCTCCTCGTCCATTACACCAATCCCTGAGGAAACTCCTACCTCCTCAAAAGGCAAGGAGAAAATGGTTTATTCAAAACCCACCTCTGTCTCTAAAGACAAAGGTAAAGGAATTGTTATTTACCAAAATCCTCAGAAGGGTACCTTAGTACCAAAGTTGAATGCTTCTAAAGCCTCAGTGACCTACCCCTCTGGATCTAGAAAGCTGATCTCTGGATCTATTCAGCGATCTACTCCTAGACTCAGAGTGGATGTCCTTGGTAAGAAATCTGAAGAACTGAATGTTCGTCCTATTTCTAAAGCCAATAGTTTACTTGGTGCTGGCACTTCAAATTCAAAATTAAAAGCTCAGCATTCAAATGGTCCTAGAACTACTTTTAGCTATAGGAAATGTTATCACTGTGGACTCACTGATCATATTGCTAGTAAGTGCCCCACAGCCACCAAAGCTGAAAAGATAGCTAAGGTGAAGATTGCCCCCAAGGCAAAGAAGACCAACCCTGATGCAAATCAGGTCAAGGTGACTCCTACCACTGAAGTTAAGAAATTAACCAAAGTGAAGAAAGACAAAGCTGAATCTTCAAATGCTGCGAAGACCGCTGAACCTTCTATTCCAACTAGCCCCACTGACAAATGTGTATACATGGTTAAGTGGGTACCCAAGAAAAATTAATCTCTCTTTGTATTTCAGGTTAAGAAGGGTATCTGGTATCTCGATAGCGGATGCTCTAGACACATGACTGGAAAGAAAAACCTGCTCGCTGAATACAAGGAAGAGAAGGGTCCCTCTGTGACTTTCGGTGGAAATGGAAAAGGACATACCCGAGGGTATGGTGTACTTTCAAATGGTTCAACCTCCTTCAGAAGAGTCGCATATGTTGAAGGGCTGAAGCATAATCTTCTGAGCATCAGTCAGCTTTGCGACATGGATAACAAAGTGATTTTCACTAAGGAATCCTGCTTTGTCACTGACAAAAAGGAGAAGATAGCTCTCAGCGGTTATCGTTTGGAAAATGTTTATGTAATAAACATGGACTCAACAACCACTGAGAACTCCTGTTTCTTCTCAAAAGTATCTTCTGATGTCAACTGGCTATGGCATAAGAGGCTTTCTCATCTAAATTTCAAGACACTGAACACTCTTTCTTCAAAAGAGTTAGTTACTGGTCTACCTCAACACTCATACGCCAAAGAGTCCTTATGTTCAGCGTGTGAAAAAGGGAAGCAGACCAAGGCAAGCTTTAAGTCAAACCAAGTCTCCTCAGTGTCATCTCCTCTACAACTACTCCATATGGATTTGTTTGGTCCTGTTAACAAACAATCCATCGTTGGAAAGAAATATACTCTGGTCATAGTTGATGAATTCTCTCGTTACACATGGGTAATGTTTCTCCGTTCTAAGAGTGACACCCCTGAAGAACTCATCACCTTTGTTCGGAAGATGGAAACCCTGAACAATATGACTGTTCGCTCTATAAGGAGTGATCATGGAACTGAATTCAAAAACAGTTCTCTTGATTCTTTCCTTGAGAGTAAGGGTATTTCTCACAACTTTTCGTCAGTGAGAACACCACAACAAAATGGAGTCGCTGAAAGAAGAAATAGAACAATTATTGAAGCTGCACGTTCAATGCTCAGCGATTCTCACCTGCCTACTCAGTTTTGGGCAGAAGCTGTCAACACTGCTTGTTTTACGCAAAACAGGTCGCTGATAGTTAAAAGATTCAAAAAGACAGCCTATGAACTCTTTCATGGGAGAAAGCCTTCAATCAGCTTTCTTCACATCTTTGGATGTCAGTGTTTCATACTGAACAACAGAGATGCCCTTGGAAAGTTTGATCCTAAGGCTGATGATGGAATCTTTCTTGGATACTCCTCAGTTTCCAAAGCCTTCGGAGTCTTCAATCGTAGAAGACAAACTGTAGAAGAAACTATTCACGTCACGTTTGACGAATCCCGTTCAGCGAACTCTAAACAGAACGCTGATACTGAAGAACTGAATCAATTGATGTTTTCCCATCTTGGTGATTCAGAAGACATTCCCACACCTCATGCTCATCAAGTAGAAGATGATAGTCCTACTATCATTCCAAACATGCAGAATAGTGAAGCTGAAACATCATGGGTCTCAGCTATTCCTATAAACACTATACCTGCAGTTGATCCAAATGTCTCAGACATTCCATCTATTTCTCAGCAATCAGTGAATGAAATGACAAATGCAAACATTCCTCTCTTAGTTGAAACTCCAGAAGCAGCTGAAGCCTCATCTTCAGCTTCTCCAGTTCTAGATGAGTCAGCGACTTGTGCTCCGGCTCAACGATGGACTATTAATCACCCAATTGATCAAATTCTTGGTGATCCAAACGCTGGTATTCAGACTCGACGAAGTGCAGGTAATATTTGTTTATTTGTTAACTTTATTTCTCTAACTGAACCAAAGAAAATAGATGATGCCCTCAGAGATCCAAACTGGGTCAGCGCTATGCAAGAAGAGCTGACTGAATTCGAAAGAAACAAGGTTTGGAAACTTGTTCGCAGACCAACTGACAAAACAATGATAGGCACTAAATGGGTCTATCGAAACAAGTTGGACGAACATGGTACTGTAACTCGCAACAAAGCTCGTCTTGTTGCTCAGGGATACAGACAAGAGGAAGGCATAGATTATGACGAAACATTTGCTCCCATAGCAAGACTTGAATCTATTCGTCTATTCTTAGCATACGCTGTACACAAAAACTTCAAAGTACATCAGATGAATGTTAAGTCAGCGTTTCTGAATGGAAAGCTGAATGAAGAAGTTTATGTGGAACAACCTCCAGGATTCTCAGATCCTAAGCGTCCAGATTATGTTTATAAGCTGGATAAGGCACTTTATGGCTTGAAGCAAGCTCCTCGTGCATGGTATGACACTCTTTCTACTTATCTCCATATTGAAAAAGTTGAACGAGGTAAGATTGACAAAACTCTATTTTTTAGAAAAGTGAAAGGTCATATCATTTTAGTTCAAATATATGTTGATGACATTATATTTGGCTCTACTAACCCTGAGCTTTGTACTCGTTTCACTGATAGAATGAAAGATGAGTATAAAATGAGTATGATGGGTGAACTAACATATTTACTTGGTCCTCAGATTAAGCAAACTGAAAAAGGAACTTTTATCAATCAGGGAAAATATGTTAAAGATATGTTGAAGAAATTCGACTTAACTGAAAGTTCAGCTATGAAAACCCCTATGGCACCACCGCTGATACTTGATAAGGACACTAAGGGTGTTCCTGTCAATGTCACGCTGTACCGTGGGATGATCGGCTCACTACTGTATCTTACAGCTAGCCGACCCAATATTATGTTTGCAACTTGCTTATGTGCACGATATCAAGCTGAACCTAAGATATCTCATATGAAAGTTGTAAAGCGAATCTTTCGATATCTTAAGGGTACAGCGAATCTAGGTCTTTGGTATCCCAAAGACTCAGGATTCGATCTAACCGCCTATTCAGATAGTGATTTTGCAGGATGCAAATTGGATAGGAAAAGCACCACAGGAGGATGTCAGCTCCTAGGTGGAAAGCTAGTAAGTTGGACAAGTAAAAAGCAAAATTCAGTGTCCACTTCCACAGCTGAAGCTGAGTATGTAGCCGCTGGAAGCTGTTATTCTCAGGTCTTGTGGATGAGAAATCAGCTACTAGACTATGATCTTCAGCTCTCCAAAATTCCAATCTATTGCGACAGCACAAGTGCCATCGCTATAGCAAACAATCCAGTGCTACACTCAAAAACGAAACACATAGAAATCAGATATCATTTTATCAGAGATCATGTGATGAATGGTGATATAGAACTTCATTTTATCCCAACTGATTTATTTACCAAACCTCTTGATGAGACAAGATTCAACTTCCTCATCAGCGAGCTTGGAATGCTGAACTTTGAAGGGTAAAATCTTCAGCGGTTCACATTGATCAGCGATAGGATAAAATCAATTCGTATAACCTATTCAAATCATATTCTCTCTGAATAAACTTGGTTAGCTGATATTAAGGTATGTTTTTCTCTCTCTGACAAACGCATGAAAATGCAAGATTTCAAAACAAAATGCATCGCTGAATATCTCTTCCTTAACAGCGATACTTTGAAAGTTCTTAAAACCATCACTGATATTTATATTCAGTGCTTCATGTTTTTCAAAAGAGTCCCTGAGCTTTCAAAACCTCAGAGACATCCTAAAAGAATATGAAAGGACAGTTGTGACGTCATTGCAACGGATAAACCTTGGCACGTTCTTCTTTCTGACACACGTTTGCACGTTTCGTTTACTCGCCAATCAAATGCAAACACGTGTCTGTGTCATGATGAAAACCTTTTCCCGCTCAAGGTTTTCTCTCTCTTAAACTCCCTATATAAACAAACTCTTGGTTTATATTTGTCTTTTACGCGATCAAATCTTCCTCCGCAAGAAAGAAATCACTGTTGCATTTGTGCTCTCAAAAACCTCAAGAACTGTTCATCATCTTCTTCATCAAACATCAAGGTTAATATGTTCTTATTTCTCAAATGTGTATAACTTGTTTCTGATCTTATCATTGTTTTTAAACAAGATCAAACAAAAGAACTTCTTAAAAATGAAATCATTTCTTTCATGGTTTTATGAATACAACCATTTCATGGTTGTTCTTCAAGTTTAAATGATAAATTTTAAACTTGTTCTTCATTCGTTTCCAGAATCTAATTCTTCATAGAAAACTGGATAACAAGATTCAATGGGTTTTACATTTCATGTCAAAAATCAAGAAAAACCCTAATCTTCATTAAGACATTTTTGTCTGAATGAAATGGACAAAATTCGAACCATCTTAATGGAAAATCTTTCCACATTAAGATAATTCTTATTTGTTAACATCTTTGGTTGAACTGATAATACAGAGAAATGGCAACTTCCAAGATTCATACTACCGCTGAGAACATCTCTTCTGACTCTGAGGAAGTATAAAACATCAAGGATCCTCAGGTTAAGTTCACACTGGATCAGCTAGACTGGACCAAGATAAACAACCTCTCTGCGCTTTTCGAGTTTCCTCCTCGAAAGCAAGTCACACATCTAGATGATGCTGTGAATTTCCTTAAGAATAGATGCATTTCAACAGCCCTGACCATTTCACCTCCTGCAAGTCAGCTACTGCTATCCCAGTTCTGGTACTCTGCCAGACACTCTCAGCTACCCTCTGCCAAAGATCCATCCAAAACCATCGACTGCATACTCAGCGATACTGAGTATGGCACAATAAAGATAACCCCCGCTATAATTCGCAAAGCTCTGAACTTTCCCAAAGCCACCAAAGAAAAACCTTTTGTTCCATTCCCTGACAATAAGAAGCAAGCTGACAAAGACGCTATCATTGCTTTCCTCGACGCAATGGGTTACATCTGGGAAACTGGAAGGGACAAGAAGCCCGAGAAAAAGCTGACGCTGATAAAGAAATCAAAAATGCCAAGCGAGATGAACTTCATCTTCGCCCATCTGATCAGCTGCATGACAGCGAAGACCAGCTCCTCTGATCAAGCCGCTCACCCTCAACAAGCTATGGGATATGCTCTGCTGAAAGGTCTACACATTGACTGGGCATCTATTATATATGATGACTTGTTACAAAGAGTAGATTCTACCGCTGACAGACCTGCATGGGTTCCCTACCCCCGATTCATCAGCGCCATCTTTCAATATGGCCTGAAGGACAGCTACCCGAAAGAGGGTGACCTGAAACTCTCTCAGGTTGGCCCTAAGGTGCTCGACTTCAAACCTGTCGAAAATGAGGTACGTCTCTCTACCCTTCTCTCTCTTCTCAATCCCACTTCTTTGACTTATGTGGCTCCTTCAGCGACAATACCCATCGCTGATACCCCGGCCACAAAATCCTCTCCTTCTAAGAAAAGGAAACACTCCTCAACCCAACTTGGTTCCAAAGGGATCAAGAAAACCAAGGAGCAGCCCCATCAATCTCTTGCTGAAGACTCCTCAGCTCATACTGCAGAGCTGAAGGAAAGTTCTGTGGTACGCTCTGCCACACCCATTCAAGCCATCCCTTCAAACCAGACTTCAGCGTCTCTAAACGCTGAGGTTAGAAACTTGGAACCTACCCAACCTCCTTCAGTCTCTCAAAAGACTGATGAAGTGATTTTCAGCGAATCCAACGCTGAACTCAGTACCCGACCCTAATTCTTATCCTTCGCTTCTCCCTCCACTCACTTGGACTCTACTCCAAAGAACACTGGAGATGCCATCATTCCAGAAGCCACCGCTGACGCTTCTCAAGGAATGGTGAAGACAGGACCTGCGGAGATCACCATACCTCACCGCACTTTTGAGGAAGATATGGAACATTTTTCAGGAACCCGCAACTTTGACGAGTTCATCAATCCTCCTGCAGGTACAAATCAAACCATATACACTGTAACTAAACCTGAAACTTCTGAGCTTTCCTTTGTTCACAAGTACTTATCTATTACAGGTCCTAATTTGGGAGACATCAACGCTTCGCTGAAGTCCGTGGAAACAAAGCTGACCGGTCTCACCACCACACTCTCCAACAACTCTACAGCTGTAACAAACGCTGGAGAGAATTTGACAAAGCTGACAACGGTGGTGGAGAAGAAAGCTTCCACAGATGACTTGAAGCTACTTGATAAAACTCTCGGCGACTTCGCTAAGGTGCTCGCTGATATCTACACAGACTACACCTCACTCAAAAACTCAGTTTCCTCCATGTCCGGCGAAGTAACAACGCTGAAGACATCTGTTGGAACACTAGAGGGAGATATGTCTGTTGTGAAGACAAATGTTCAAACTCTGACAACTGACTTAGGCTCTGTAAAGACCGACGTTGGTTCGATGAAAACGATGATCGAGCAGCTCCTGAACAAAGCGAATACTCCAGCTCCTGAACCTGCCCCTACCCCTGCATTGGAAACTTTCACAGCGGCGGATCGCACTGAGCTTGAGAAAATCAATCCTGCTATAACTGGCCTGGAAGTCAGATTAGCTAAGATTGAAGGCTATATAGGTATCTCTGGCCAAGAAGACAGAGAACCTTCCACTGCTGAAGAGTCTGCACAGTCCTCCCCCACTCATCATGAGAAAGAGGGGGAGAAGAGCGCTGAACATCCCAAGGAGAAGACTGCTGAAGAAAAGAGCGCTGAAAACCTTTCCCATGATGAATCTATCAGGGGAGAGAAGAATGAAGAACCCAACGCTGGACCTCAGGGAGATGAATACCCTGAGGGAACCGAGAAGCTCGCCTCTGTATCTGAGGGGGAGCAACTCGAAGAAGAGGCTGAAGAATCCGAGGCAGAAGATGATGAAGCCGTCGACATCCCTGATAATGAACCATCCTCCTCCCCAAGGAATGATGATGATGACGAAGATGACGATGATTTCTTTATCGTCAAACCTGCCCCAAGGATCAAAGCTCTTAAAGGAATCTTAATAAATGAACCTACAGGGGAGCGGACAAAGACAAAGCCCTCAGCTTCTGGAGCTGAGAAAGGCAAAGGCAAAAGCGTCGCTGAAGATGAAAATCTGATGATCTTGCTTGAAAAGCCGGTTTGTCAGGTACACTAAACATCTCTCACTCCATCCCTCCTCTATAAGTTCTACTACCCTAGCCTAAACCTGAACATATTTCTCTTTCTCTTTCTACCCAAGTTCTTCTACCCAAGTTCTTATTTGTAAGATCGCTGTGTTTCAGCTAGTCCTCTCCCCTGTTTGAGGATGTCGCTGAAGGTTCTACAACTGCGACCTCACCAATAAAGCCAGTTGTAACGACCCGGTTTCCCAAACATACAACAAATAACATACATTGCATAACTTCATTACATTCATAATAAAGGGTACATCACAAACCAAGTACGGTCTCAATAGTCTTGACATTACAAAACATATAAAAGCTTCCTAATCAACATCCGTCAAAAGCTTCCTACACTTCATCCTCTCCTGCCGATCCTTAACCTGGAAAACATATTTTTGAAAACAAAATGAGGGTTAGACCAAACGGGTCTAGTGAGTTAATCCCGGTCCTTTCCAAAATCAATATAAAACTCTTTTCACATAATACTTTGTATCAAAATAGTTTACATAAAACCTTTCGTATAAGCACGCATATACCACACGTATATAAATACCACATTAGGACTTGTGCACCATGTATCTCTCCTCATCTCATCTTCTTTCCCCTGGCCACATTAGTCGGTAGCAAGCCAACTAATCATCGTCACCGTACAATACAGTCGACTCCACTGTAATTACATACAGCCCCACTGCAATTACCCACAGCTCCACTGCCATTTCATGCAGCCCCGCTGTATTTCCATACAGCCCCACCGAACAATAATTCGGCTCACTTATACTCGTTTCGTGCAATATAACCATAACATATATCTCAATATATTATCAATCATGTACACCATACATATAAGCACATTAATCACTAATTATCACATTCCCAAACCATACGTATGTATTCCAGTTGAAAATACTTTTAAAGCAAAACTCACATTGAATGCTTAAAATACGCTTCCAAGCCTTTCTCCGAGCTATCCGTTCCTTTATCCAAATACCTCAGAATCTGAAACCATTTACATACAAATATCTCCTTACCAACTCATGTATAAGACTTACTAGCAGGTTATGGACTCTAGATACATCTACATAACTTTTATCCTCAAAATTACCCAAACAGCCAAGTTATCCGGACAACCCAAACAACCCGGACAACATGACTTTTCCGGACAACCTCAGTAATCCGGACAGCAAGACTAATCCGGACAACACGACTTATCCGGACAACACAAGGAATCCGGACGCCATCCGGACTCTAAATCACCCGGAAACTCTCAAACAAATCATCCGGACACTATCAATAAACTACCCGGACACCACCCAAGAAACTACCCGGATACCTTCATATTATCCGGACACCTCTGACTGTTTATCCCATTTTCACCCAGAAATCGACTGAATCATTAACAGAAGTAATTCTAACTATTCTACTCCGATAGAAACATTCAGCTATCAATTATACACATAATATGTAAAGAAAACATACCTCAAACACTTCCAAATGAATCAATTTGATGCCTTTACCCTTCTTTTCTTCTTCTCCCTTTTTCTCTCAAAACACACACATACACCTACTGATTTTCTGCTGATGTGAGGATAACTTGACACCTAATCAGATATTATTAACTTAATTTACCCATCTAGCCCCTAAACTCTTCATTAAAGACTAAAACACCTTTATCTTATAAACTTATCCAAACTTACCCTAAATAGTAACTTTAAGGTTAAATAAACTTAACGGAATTGAATTTTTTTAACTAACGGATTTACCCGGGGTATTACATTATCTCCCCCTTAAAAGAATTCCGTCCCGTAATTCGGTTAAGCAATAAACGAGGGTAACTACTATCATGTCCTATCCAATGGTCCTTCACTCTGATCATTACATTCGACTACTTCCTCCCATTCTCTTCTCAACATAAAACACGTTTTCTCCAAGGATAGCACACTAGAAAGTACTCACTCTTAACAGATCCTATAAGCTATCTTTCTTTCGCCTCCAAACCAATTGCACGCACCTAATTTCAACAACTACTATACTTTACTAACAACTTCACCATACCTCATATCAGAAGCTTAATCGAGTCAATCCGAAATCATACTCAATGCTCAAAATAACTTCACATTTTCCATTTCTCAAACGGTAATACCCTATTCTTTAGCTAACTATCTACTGCCACTCCATTCTCTTATTATTGAATAACACTACTACACACCGCCTAGACATCCATACCTCTCCCCACATACTTTTGACACCTTCACACAACTTACAAACAAAATTCCGAGCAGAGGTTTCCACTTATACTCACTCCATATCCTCACAAATCCACCACTTAATCTCACGAAATTCATCACTACTACACCTCGCACATTCACTAATTATAAACTGCCACCATCTTATCCACATTACCCCACACATTTAAACAATACCTTTCTTGATAGCGTCAACGATCACATTAAGTATAATCTACACAACATACTAAACTGTCGCCTTCATGACTAGGTCAAGACTTTACGTACTATCGTTACCTTCCACACACAATTCATCACGTTCTACATACCACTATTATTCTTTACACTCAAGCCATCACACTCCACACTAACAGATTAGAACAACAATAATTAAACACACCCTTCTATATCTTTAACACAATTATCAAATATTTTTCTAACACAAATAATAAAATTGAAAACACAAAAGAATCGGTTTGCACCGAAGTCAGATAACACTTTAGCACGTATAAAGTTTATAGAAATATACCTGTCTTCATCTCTATCCATACGTCGAGTTCGACTTGCCACTCTGTTGATTTCAACAAGGTTAATATACACGTAAGCACATACCCAATATAACAAGATATTCCGGTTCAACATGTACTTGTAAGTTCCCGCTTACACTGGCCAGGTGTAATTTGAACATACCTTACATGATGTTCCTTCTACCTTTTTATACTTAACATCCCCAGGTTCTAAAATAATAAGGACATCATACTTCACATGCAGTTTAAGTCTAGGTATAAATCCAAATACCTAAATCTCTTAAACTAGGGCTCTGATACCATTTGTAACGACCCGGTTTCCCAAACATACAACAAATAACATACATTGCATAACTTCATTACATTCATAATAAAGGGTACATCACAAACCAAGT
The DNA here is from genome assembly GCA_033807775.1 of Saussurea involucrata. NCBI lineage: Eukaryota > Viridiplantae > Streptophyta > Magnoliopsida > Asterales > Asteraceae > Saussurea > Saussurea involucrata. The sequence continues at coordinate 40,914,499 of CM066315.1, forward strand.
ACGGTCTCAATAGTCTTGACATTACAAAACATATAAAAGCTTCCTAATCAACATCCGTCAAAAGCTTCCTACACTTCATCCTCTCCTGCCGATCCTTAACCTGGAAAACATATTTTTGAAAACAAAATGAGGGTTAGACCAAACGGGTCTAGTGAGTTAATCCCGGTCCTTTCCAAAATCAATATAAAACTCTTTTCACATAATACTTTGTATCAAAATAGTTTACATAAAACCTTTCGTATAAGCACGCATATACCACACGTATATAAATACCACATTAGGACTCGTGCACCATGTATCTCTCCTCATCTCATCTTCTTTCCCCTGGCCACATTAGTCGGTAGCAAGCCAACTAATCATCGTCACCGTACAATACAGTCGACTCCACTGTAATTACATACAGCCCCACTGCAATTACCCACAGCTCCACTGCCATTTCATGCAGCCCCGCTGTATTTCCATACAGCCCCACCGAACAATAATTCGGCTCACTTATACTCGTTTCGTGCAATATAACCATAACATATATCTCAATATATTATCAATCATGTACACCATACATATAAGCACATTAATCACTAATTATCACATTCCCAAACCATACGTATGTATTCCAGTTGAAAATACTTTTAAAGCAAAACTCACCTTGATTGCTTAAAATACGCTTCCAAGCCTTTCTCCGAGCTATCCGTTCCTTTATCCAAATACCTCAGAATCTGAAACCATTTACATACAAATATCTCCTTACCAACTCATGTATAAGACTTACTAGCAGGTTATGGACTCTAGATACATCTACATAACTTTTATCCTCAAAATTACCCAAACAGCCAAGTTATCCGGACAACCCAAACAACCCGGACAACATGACTTTTCCGGACAACCTCAGTAATCCGGACAGCAAGACTAATCCGGACAACACGACTTATCCGGACAACACAAGGAATCCGGACGCCATCCGGACTCTAAATCACCCGGAAACTCTCAAACAAATCATCCGGACACTATCAATAAACTACCCGGACACCACCCAAGAAACTACCCGGATACCTTCATATTATCCGGACACCTCTGACTGTTTATCCCATTTTCACCCGGAAATCGACTGAATCATTAACAGAAGTAATTCTAACTATTCTACTCCGATAGAAACATTCAGCTATCAATTATACACATAATATGTAAAGAAAACATACCTCAAACACTTCCAAATGAATCAATTTGATGCCTTTACCCTTCTTTTCTTCTTCTCCCTTTTTCTCTCAAAACACACACATACACCTACTGATTTTCTGCTGATGTGAGGATAACTTGACACCTAATCAGATATTATTAACTTAATTTACCCATCTAGCCCCTAAACTCTTCATTAAAGACTAAAACACCTTTATCTTATAAACTTATCCAAACTTACCCTAAATAGTAACTTTAAGGTTAAATAAACTTAACGGAATTGAATTTTTTTAACTAACGGATTTACCCGGGGTATTACACCAGTTGCTGCTGATGAAATAATCCCAGTCTTAGATTTGATCTCTGAGACTGATGAACCAGAAGAACAGCTACTCTCGCACAAACGCATACCTTCCTTAGCTCCTCAAAAGCTATGTGAAGAGGATCAGAAAAGAAGAGAGGAAATAATAAAGCGATTTGAGGATCAGCGAATCATTCTGAAGCGTGATCAACTTCCTTCAGTTCCTCCAAAGTTCAGAATTTCTAAAGCTGAATACAAGGAACACCTCAGAGCTGAACGCCTCATCGCTGAAAGAAAGGGAGCTGAAGAGAAAGACAGAGAATACGCCATCAAGCTTACTCAAGATTCTGTCAAAGACCCCAAGCTGAAAAGAGTTCCCATTGATGTTCAACGTAAGCTCTGGGATGATGCTCAAAAGATCGTCAGAGAAAATACTAAGGTCTCTGATACAACTTTGGAATGGGCTAAACAAATGCTGACCTATCGATCAAGACCATCCAAAATCATCAAGGCAAACATCAGAGGAAGACTATACGCTGAAACTCCTGTTGTTGAAGTGGATGTCTACAGAGATGACAAAACCAAACAAACCTTCTATACTGCTTCACTAGAAAAGTTTGGTCTCTCTGAATGGTTAGAAACGAAATTAGCCATTCAGGGATCACGCTCAAAGTTCAAAAGCCATGTCGAGATGATCTTAAACAAACAGATCGACCTGCTTTCATCCTGTGTGGATATTCCTCCTACTCTTCCTCAACCGAAGAAAGCCTCTGCTAAGAAGAAGAAAGTCTCTGATTCAGGTCCAATCATTCGAAATGAAACGGGTATTGGTTTCTCTCGTGCTGAAGTTCTTGGCCCTGATGCTGATCTTTCAATGCTCTACACCTCCCTACCACCTGGAGAAACTTTCATCCCTGGCACAGTGGTAAGTGATCCATATGGTATATTCTTTTTAGACTACGATGGAAATCCTCACTTTCAACGTGTCTCTGAGCTCCAAATCGCTCCCATCGAACAACTCAGAGATCTCGTACACTGGTGTGAAGTCAGACGCGACATCAAAGCTAGGCATCTGAAGCCCTTGATTTTTGAAGCAGCTCTGAAGTTAAAGAATCAAGGAGCAAATGTCCCTGACTGGATGATCCCCACATCAAAGACCCTTGATGAACTTCTCATTAAGGAAGAACCCTTTGAAAACTGATATGATCGCATTTTTCTCTATTGTATCAGTTTATCCTTCTGTACTTGTAATTTATTTCGCTTGTACTTGTAATCTTTCTGTTCTTCAATGTAACCTGATTCAATATTTTAAAGAAAGATTTCAGCGAACGTACTTTACTCCATCAGTACTGAAAAGATCCCAGAAAACAGTAAAAGGGACAAATATTTTATGAGTTCTTTTTATCCTTATGTTTTCATTAAATATCAATTTTCTTTGTTGCTATGTCATAATCAAATAGGAGGAGATTGTTGATCCAAACCCTCAGTGATTTGATAATGACCCTCTCTTAAATACTTAGTGAAAATTGTAAGTAAACAATATGTATCAGAGTTTCACTATCGCTGATAAGTACTAAGATCTTCCAGTACCGCTGATAGGAACTCTCGCTCTTTTAATTACACATTCAGCGACACTGTTCACCATAATGCTCTGAGTCTGTTCAGTCCTTATGGTGATCGCTGATAAGTTAGTTGTTTACTTATGATCCCTGAAGACAAGTTTCACGTCAACATAGGTTCTACGCTGAAGTCGAAGATCAAGCTCAAGAACCAACGACAAGTCTCCTAATGAACTTATGCGGATCAGCGAAGACCCAGATTTGTCCACTCAACGTGAAGTATCAAGTACAAGACTTCAGCTATCGCTGAACTTCATCAAAGCTGAATAATAAATGATGATACTCTGAATCAACGAAAGCTGATCATGAAGTCCTCCGTACAAAGTACTTTTGTCTTAACCACCCTTGCACGACTCCGTACGAAATGTCAGAAAAGAACCTCCGACTATCTGAATTCGTACAACAACTCTGACACTACACTGCTCATACATGCGGCTACTAAGGTTGTCAACAAAGGTCAATGACATGCAACCAATCAGCTGATGACACGTGTAAAGTGTATACTGACTTGCATTAAATGCATGCAGTATATAAAGAGATGAACCCACTTCATTTGAAGTAACTTGCTAACTCTGGACAAGTTCAATCTCTTATCTCAAGATAGGTTATTATTAGTAATTTCCTTATCTCTCTTAGTGCAAGAAATCTTAGTGTTCCAACTTGTTTAGATTTAGGTTTATCCTTAATCTTGTTTCCGCAACAAGCTGTAAATTGTTAATGATTTATCAATAAACAATTTAGAAAAGTAAAATCTGGGTGTTTGTATTCAACCCCCCCCTTCTACAAACTTGCGTAGGCCTTCGGGACCAACACCTTATTTAACGGATGAAAACTAACTGGCGTTAGACAGAGGGACCATAACCGAGCACTTTTACATACCATAGGGTTTTTTCTTGCGATAAAAATTTTGTAGGGATCAAAAGTGAGAAAAACAACAAACCACAGGGAGCAAAAGTGCAATTTACTCTATATTTAATTTTGGCTGGGCTTCTATAACCTAACTTTTACTTTGCTAAGGTTTGTGACTTTGGACACATTTAAATACATATATATGTATTATATATGATTAACTCTTAGTGGGTTTGTGTTCTCCTATATGAGAGCTTGGAAACGATGCATAATGTGTCCAAAACGGAGTATGTGTGAATGAGATATCGATACTCAAAGTTGAATACTTGGATGAAATTAGCAAAAACCAAGTGGGTGTGGGAATGTATCCCACATGGGAAGAAAGAGTAAAACCTTAATGGTTTATAACCATGAAAGTGTGAGGGCTTTACACGCTCCTTTGAATGGTTTTACTCCAACATCTATCCGCGCGCAGGGGGGGTGCCGATTGAGGATTTCGTAAGCTAAAATTGCCGAACTTGTGTGTGGGCGTGACCTGCGGACACGAATGTAGCTCTGAAATCTCAAGCTCGTGCAGCTTGGTTTTTGTTTTGACCCAGTTTTAATTTTTTGCTAATTTTCGTGAAAAATATTCGTTTTTTAATCAGGTCCGCATCCCCAAGTGCGGAGCCAGCTTCGCAATTGCTCAGCCATGGCTATTTTGGTAAAGTGAGAGAGAAAATAACTATTTTCTTTGTGTCAATTTCCCATTTTTAAAGTAAGCAAGCTCCAATCCCTATACTAAATCACGTGATTATGTCTTTGGAAGGTGACAGGTGTCATGTGGGATCCACCGCCACGACATCGGAACATGGAGGCAGACGATTCGCTCTACCGACGCCGCAAAGGCGCTAACTCTGGGGGTCACACTACCACGTGTAGCGTCTACGTGACTGCGCCTTCGTATACCTTGGCCCTTTTAAATACCTACTCATCTTCCACATCCGGATTTCTAAATTTAACCATTATTTGTTACAAATTATTTCAAGACTTTTTCTTATTATTTTTATTATCACAATTTAAAAGAAAACTAATGCACACGATACAAGTTGTTAATGCATATAATAATTTCATTCTTACATTCATACCCTCTCTATACTTAGATACCACATATTTTTAATCTTTATACCGCATTTACATGTTATTTATAAGAGAAAGTATCGGAGTATGAAAAGAATTCTTATTGAAATTTGACCTGTAGAACTCCATTTATTGAGTTATCGAGCTGGAGACGGAGCTTGATTTCTGTATGTGAATCGCGTTCGAAGTTGGATCGTGAATGTACTACTCGCTTTTAATTCGACCATGGCTTTTACACACACACACATACATAAATGAACGGACATTAACGAATAAAAATGAACGAACGAGACCATTATTCATGTTCGTCCATTTAATCAAACGAACAAAAAAATGTGTTCATGTTTGTCCATTTAACTAAACGAACAAAAAAGGTGTTCATATTCGTTCATTTAACTAAACGAACAAAAAATGTGTTCATATTCGTTCATTTATTAAATAAACGAACATAAACAAACTTCTCGCTGAACGGTTTACGAACGGTTCGCTGAACGTTCGATTCGTTTACAACCCTATCTATTATGAAATAAACACATTTTAGCATTAACAATTTACCATATCAATATCAATTTTTATCGACCCTTTAATTATGTTTATTACTATACAGAGGGCATATAGTATTTTTATCAAACTATAAATATTTATAGAATTTTATATCGTATATATAAACATTTTTGTCCAAAACAGATCGAGTGGATTTTTCAAAACTAAAATTAAATACAATAAAGTTGAAAATGTATTTATTTCAATATGTTCTTTTTCATTAATACTGTAATTACAATAATTATTTTATTAGAATATATTTAAATGTTTATTTTATGAAAACTATCATTACACCCATAGTTAGTTATAGTGCAAATTACTTTTCAAGATTGGGTGAAGTGATTTAGAAGGAAGTCATCATTCCTTGAGTAAAATTGAAGTTATGAACAACAAAGCTTGTGGGCTTGGGGAATGTGGCTCAAAAATTCATCTACCCTGCGTTTGAACCCAGACGTTGGCAACTTGTGGCCACTGAGGAATTATCTCAGGGCTGCATGTTTAACAGTCAATCAGTGACAGAGATTAGTCTAGGTAAAGTCTAGGATACCCTTTCTAAAAAAATTAAAAAAAATTGAAGTTATAAACAATGGAACTATGCGTACATATATTTGTATGCATATGTATATCTAAGACGGAAATACAATTAAACTATTGGGTCCTCATTATAATCATATGCAATTATTGATATGGAATATAAACTCGACCAAACTTATTGAAAAAATTATTTTCACATGACAACCATATCTCATTTCTAAAATCTTCTATTTTTTACGTAGAGTAGAATAAAATACTGGTCGTTTACCAAAACGCCGATAGGTAAAAGTAACTATTTTCACTAATCTTTCCCGGTAAGATTATTGTTCATCAAAATGATGTCATATGCAACAATCTTACCCCATAAAAGTTACCGTAAAAGTCGTCACCCTCACTAACCAGGTAAAACTCTTGTTTCTTGTCCGGTATGTAACTATGCACTTATCATGTTAATCCGGTAATGTAAGTGACTAAGGGGCTGTTTGTTTGTCTCTTAATGATGCTATTCAGAGCTACTCTCTGAATCGTGCAGATGGCTATCCTGTTTGGCAAAAAAAAAATTTGAATCATTAATTTTTGCCTCTGAGCGATTTTTTATGGAAAGACTCCCCCAAACCATTCAGATGCCTCATTATTTCTATATTACCCTTTTAATGTCTGACATATCTCTCTCTCTCACTTGGTTGTTCTCTCCTTCCTCGCCTCCCGCTGCTATGTTGCTAAAGAAAACCCTAGACTATCAAAATCAAACCCATCAAAATTTTCTAATTCAAAATCAAACATATAAAAGTGTTCCATTGTTCTACAAAATCTCAACTTAGGATTGCGATTTCTGAATGCGGCGACAGAGAAGTAATACGAAGGGGATGAATCTGCTTCCATTTGTTATTTTCTTGCCTCCACTATTTTATTGTTTCTTTATATCTGTTTGTAACTATGAAATCAAATTAGTAGCAAAAATGGTTTGTATTTGGGTATTTTGATTTCAATATATTATTGTTTATCATTGATTGAATAAATTTATCATTAATTTTTGTTGTTTGGTTGATCAATTTCATTTAATGGTACCTGTGCATATGAAAACCTACTGCCCAAAGTTTAATTTTCATTTAATACAAAACTGGGGTAAAATGGTAATTTTATGCCATTCAGACGGTTGATTCAGAGCAGTTTCCAAACAATCATTTTCTATCTGACACTAAATCATACAGAGTCTCTTAATCATTCTGGCCACTTAATCATACTGCACTAAATCATTCAGTTTCTGCCAAACAGTAAGTATTTGGTAAACGACATGTGATGAAAATAATATATGTTAGTGGTCGTTGATGACTCGTATGACTAAATATTAACGTTTTTTTGTTAAAAGAAGTTCAACTAGTGGTCTTGAAAGCTTGTTTCAGATTGTTATATTTCGAAATATAACAACAAAAGGTTTTCATCCTAACATTATGAACCAAGCTAAATTTTTTGCATGTTGGTCGCGGGATATACACAATTGTCCCTATTAAAACACAAATTTTCTTTTGCATTCACGTAGGGTGCTTAATACATAATCTTCTTTTTACATCGTTGTTGTTATGTTTTTGACATTTATATTAGTTTATGATATAGTAGTACTTCGATATACAAATTCGGATTAGTGTATACATTCTATCATATATTGTACATGTCCTTGATTTTGAAATTATTCTTTCACAATAATCAGTTACCTAATTATTTTGTTATTAAGTCAAGTGTTTTTTTTTCCCAATAAATAATATTAAACAATTATATTTTTGTTAAAATTGGTTCCCAAGATAATAACCCACCATTTTCCATTGGATAATAAGGCCATCCGTACCCGGCTCGGGATGAGCTCGGGATGGGATGCGGGATGGGCGGGGTCGATGCGGGATGGGCTACGGCCCGGGCGGGGTTGGCGGGGCGGGATGGTATCCGGGGATGGGATCCCGATCCATCCCGAAGGTTTTTAAAAAAAAAAAAAATTTAATTAAATTTTTAAAAAAATATATCCGTTGAACGGCTCTTTCTAAAAAAAAAAAAAAATTTCTCAATTTAATCCCACTATATATTTAACCATCAACCTCTTATTTCTCACACCTCTCAACCTCTTATCGAATGATATCGAAAGCCAAATCAGTGAGACACAACGCGCGGCAAATGTTCGAGAAGTCATAAACCGGGAAACTCATAATAACCTTCGGTCGGATTTGGTCGAACATATTTGGCGTATCCAAGTTCCCAACAATGACGACGAGTAGATTTTTAAATTTATTTTGTAATTTTTAATTTTTTAATGAATGATATGAATTTTAATTTTTATTATTTATCTTATTTTTATTTATTAAAAATATATATATAAATATTTTTATTTTGTTAAATAATTAAATGTATAAATAAAAGAATTAAAATAAATGAGGTGGCAAAGGGGTTTGAGGGAATGGGGTACGGATGTTTAGGGATCGTGAGGGATGGAGTGAGGGATGGAAGAAAAGCTGATGTGGCGATGATGTGGAGGGGAATCATTGAAAGATTCCCCCCATGGGGTACTGATGGCCTAATAAGGTGTGTGTCAATTCTTTTTTATAAGTCATTTTTATTTACAATTTCCCTCTCAAAAATAAATTCAAATTTGAAAAAATAAAAAAAGTAAATCTGATAAAGATATTTTTAATAAAATATTAAAAGTTAAACAAATATTACATTTATTTGTAAAAAAATAAAATAAAAAAGAAAGAGAGCGGTGGAGTAGATGTGCGTATGGGACCCACGATGAGTAAGAAGACAGGAGTTGGAGAAAATGGGTGGGGCAGTAGTAATAAAACACAGCTAGCACTGAAGGTAGAGCTTCACCTACCATAAACACATACACACACACTTCCCTCCTCTTTTAGGGTTTCTCTCTCTCCTTTCAAATTCATAATTCGAGTGTTGATATATCGGTTTCAATTTTAGGTTTCAGAATTTCCAAATTTGAAGCATTTTGTGGTTTCCTTTGGGATTTTTATCTTCATCTTCGAAAATTTCGCCCCATAGAGGACTTTCTGATTCAATTGCAGCTTTTAGCGGGAGGTTAGGGTTTTTAACTTCAGGTTTGCCTCCATTTCTTTCGATTTCAAGCAAATTATATTGTATTATGTGATATCACTGCTTAAGGAGGTTTTCTACGTCTTCAATTCGCGTTTGTTTCACTTGTTTTGCTTCAAATTTGGCAGCCAGGGGACAAAAGTATGATGCTTTCATGTTTTACGTCGAATTTCTAAGAAGATAAACAGAGCCTATGGAATTATATGCTCTGTTAACTTTTGCTATCTTCATTTTCAGCTTAATTTGTTATTTGAATCAGTTTTACAAATTTTATCATCGATTTTGCGTTTTTGCTATGCGCATTTGCTCTGTTTTGTTTCTGGAGAAATGGAGTATAATTTCACTTGCAGAGTTGGAAAAATTATGCAATTTTGCAAGTGTTTGCTTCAATTTTAGTTGTGAAAGCTCTGTTTTTTTTCTTTCTGTTTTACAGCTTAATTTGTTCCAATTTCTTCAACTTAAATTTCTCTTTGCAGTTCGAAATTTCACAAGCTTTAGTGTAACCATTAATTTCAATGGATTTCTCATCTCTCCTCTGCACATTCCTTTGCTTTGCTTGGAACCATACAGGAGAACACTTGTTTAATTTATTATGCAATGTTGCTAAATTTAGTATAATTCTGAAAGACGTAGTCATTCATCGTTGAAAATTTTCTGATTATGGAGAAAGAATCTCAGCACATTCAGCTAAATTCGAGGACTCTTGCATGAAGTTTTTATTTTGTTCTTTTTCCAAAAAAAAAATGCTAACGTGCTCCACTGTAAACGTATGTGAGCTGTCTCACATCACCATTGCCGATTTGTCATCCATCGGTGCCCCCCTGCATTTCCACGTTACATAGGAATTACTCTTCAAATTTGCTTTTTCTTGCTTGTTTATGTTTCTCTAAAAAGAAGTTAAAAATATTCTCTCATTTTCTTTCAGCGAGTAGAAAAAAAAATGTCAAGCCAGAATTTCATGGAAGAGATTGATTGTGCGAGCTTCTTTGATCACATTGACGACTTGATTGAATTCCCTCCTGTCACCGATACCTCTCTCAATTCCGTTGACTGTAATGAGTTCACCGACATTTGGACCAACAATTCTGATGACTTGCAGATCACTGACCCAATCTTCTGCGGCAGCAATAGCGGACCTGCCTCCTCCCTGTCGGCGGAGCTTGCCGTTCCGGTGAGTAAATAACGACCATCACTTAACATTCTTCTATCATTCTGAATGACGTCATTGACCGGAATATGATGTCATCAGTGTCGGTTCTGGTAGCCAGCTAAGCATTTGATAGGAGTATAAAAAGTAAGATGTATGATGATTCTTGTGCTCACTGGAGTTACTTTAGGACGACTTTTCATCGAACCGATCATTTAAAAATACATATTTAATTCTGGAAAATGGAGGGTGAAGATTAAATTCCACCAAGATTGAAGTCCATTTTAATACACACTAATTTTTTGTTTTTAAATAGATTCACATTGGCATGTTCTTGAATTTTATTACACACAAAGCATGTTTTTAAATCAAGATTGTTCTTTATCACTTTTGAATCTAAAAGAGAAATAGATTGGTGAGAATGATCTTGTAATTTTGTGAATTTAGATTGTTTAAAAAGCAAGGGTTATTTCACAATTGGTTAGTTGAGCATAATTCGGCTGTGGGTTCTGTTTCATAATACATGTGAGAGGAGTAAAGTTTACTTAATTTGGGGTGAAGGAAGGAGTATTCTTGAAGAAAAGTTGATTAATTAAGTCAAAGATGAGTCCTTTTCCAAAGTGCAACCAATGTTTAACTTTATTCAACCAACTTTAGTGTGATGGGTCACACAAAATAGGAAAAAAGATTAACTGAAACTATAAACAAGTACTATTCCCATATATATTGATATCTTTCTACTTACAATTGTGTTTATGTTTTATCTCAGTATGAGGATATTGTTCAGCTTGAATGGCTTTCAAACTTTGTGGAAGACTCGTTTTCTGGTGGTGGAATGACAATTAACAAAGAGAATGTTGTTTCGGTCCAAAAGGAGATCACTGAGACGGTGGTTGCACACCGCCAGTTCCAGACCTCAAGTCCTGTGTCGGTCCTTGAGAGCAGTAGTAGCAGCTCCAGCTCGTCGTGGTCAGGAGGTGGCGGTGGCATGATGGTCCCGCTCAGCCCAATTCAACGTGGGCCTCAACGGGCCCGAAGCAAGCGTCCACGCCCCGCAACCTTCAACCCTCGTGCCATGATCGAACTCCTGTCTCCGCTGGTTATGATGCCTGTTTCAGTTTCCCCGGAACCTGAAAGGAATTTTGCTTCTCGTTGTGGGCCAAAATCCGTTGGGTGTGAGCCTGATCAGAAGAAGAAAAAGAAGCCCAGTAAGCCCAAGATCCAATTGGGCCCAGCAGAGGAAAATGATAACCAAAACCAAAACCAGAACCAGTCAGGAGGTGGGGGAGTTAGAAAATGCATGCATTGTGAAATTACGAAAACGCCCCAATGGCGGGCAGGGCCAATGGGGCCAAAGAGCCTCTGCAATGCGTGTGGTGTTCGTTACAAGTCAGGGAGACTGTTTCCGGAGTACAGACCAGCTGCGAGTCCGACTTTTGTTCCTTCACTGCACTCAAACTCCCACAAGAAGGTGGTGGAGATGAGAAGCAAAGATGAGAAAATGGCAGAAGCAGAGGTGATTCCAAACATTAAGGGAGGAGGAGATTACATTTAAAGGAGATTAGTGAGTTTTAGCATGATTTGTTTTGTTGATTGTACATGAGGAGGCTTGAAGAGGAGATAGATATATAAAATATAGGGAGGGGGTAGAAATTAGAAGAATGAAGAAGTAGAGGGTGGTTGAGTGTAAAATTAACAAAACCAAAAAAAAGAAGGTTAAAAGAGTCATATTTGAATTTGTTTTGTTTGTTATTGTTGGTGATGATGGGAGGTGAGGTAGGGTATTCTTTTTGTAGTTGAGATGAGGGTTAAGCCAATGGTTTTATGTGAACTTATAAAATTTTGTGGTGTTCTTTTCTTGTCTTATGATTGTTTCCATTCTTTCTTTTAAAAGAAAATTAATAATAATAACTAGGGACTAATTTGAGCGGTTCTTTCTACAGTTAAAATACATCATCATATCTTAATTTCTAAGATAATGTTTTTAATATCTAGATAGATATAAATGTAAAGCAATTATGTAAAGAGAGATGGAATCCAAATCAGGAGAAAACCATCAATAAAAGTAGAGAAAACCTAATCACTTACCCGGGTAAGTGCTTATCAGTAAAATTCAATACTATCATTTACTTCTCGGGTAAGATTTTAGTCCACCAAAATGGCATCGTATGCAACAATTTAGCCGATAAGCGCTAACCATGGTAAGAGCCGTCGCACTCACTTACTGGGTAAGACTCTCGGTCCTTGTTTTCGACTTTCGGTCCTTGCTTCCGATCTTACCGGGTAAGATTCATAGTCCTTGTCATTTTCATCCGGTAAGCTAATGTGACTTGGTAAGCACGTAAGCGTTTTGTAAACGGCCCCTAAGATACTGAGAAAAACAAACTATGATATGTGTGCTTAGATTTTGGAGATATTATGGAAGATAATATTAAGTTGGGTGTGTAAAAGTGATAGAATAAAAGAGTAAATTACGTTTTTCGTCCCTGTGGTTTGCTAAAAATTGCGAAATTCGTTCTTATGGTTTTGAAGTTTCGGTTTTCGTCCCTGAGACCAAAACACTACTTTAAAGTATGAAAGACTAAAATAAAAATGAGTTTTAAACCAAAGGTATGAAAATAGTAATAAAAACTAAATCATAAGGACGAAAAAGGTGATGAATTATAAACTATAAGGATGAAAATCGCAGTTTCAAAACCATAAGAACGAAAATAAAAAATTTCAACAAAACAAACCACAGAAATAAGGTTATAAATACAAGTTCAATAAGTGCCCCATAAGGTGAAAGAAGAAAAGTTGTTGACCCAAACTCTTTAGTCCGATTGTTGTTTGATAATACAATTAGTGGCATGATCGTGCATAGACAAAACTTGTACTTTGTTGAAGCACCAAACAACAACAACTTCAGCTGGTAGTAAAGTAAAGACAAATTAAACCTATTCTGTTATATTGTTTTTAGTAAAATAACTTTTTGATAAGTTTTAATATAAAAAATGTGTTATTTGACCTCAACGTGTCCTCACATTAAAAGAAAAACTTACTCTATGTCGAGGATTTTCCTTATATTCCTACAGTATAACTCCACCCAGAGAGACAAAAGATCTGAGACTTTTCCTAATCCGGGCATTTCTTTCTATATACAAAAAAGTAGGTGACATGTTCACCAACGCTCTAGAATTAGAAACTAGAAGTGATGGATAGGTACCACAATTATGTGTAATGTTTGAACTAGTGTGGTATTGGTTCACTTTCAACATAATGAACAATTGATACTTAAGACACAGTGTTTGGTTTGATGGATTGATTTTGATTTTGATTTTTGAAGAAATTGGATTTCGTGAAAAGATTTAAAATTGGAGTGATTTGGATTTAGAAGGATTTGTAATTTTAGTGTGTTTGGTATAGAATTTGAAATGGAATTAAATTTCATTCTCCATAAATGGTTTTTAGAAGCAAATAATAGAAAAGTTATAAAAATAATTTAATTATCTTTTTATTAATTAATTATCACAAAACAAATGTTTTTATCAAATTTTTAAACATTATTACATACAAATCCTACGAAATCCCATGAAATTCGAACCACCCCCGTGTGATTTGAAAACCCTATGTGGATGGGATTTCAAATTCATGTATTTCTTCAAACCAAACATGTGATTGAAATGAAATGAAATTCAATATCCCTCCAAACGGGCCTTTAGGGGGGGGGGGGGGGGGGTTGTAGAATGAAATTTGATGGAATTCAAATCCGTCAAAGAAATTTGTTGTAACACCCTCAATTTTGCCATGAGTAATGTTACATCTTCGACAATAACTTTCTGTAATAACTCTAGAACAATAACTAAATTAAAACCGTTTACAGCGGAATACTTTGAAAACATTAAATGTGTAAATTAAACGTTAACATGTCCCATACCGCCTTGTGTTACAAAAGTTATCCAACATAATGTCTAAATATAAATATTGAACTTTAATGGACAGGGCCACAAGGCAAGTATCTACGTGTGTCTTTTTTTTGTTTTTCCAATCGTGAACCTTCTATCTCTGAGATGCATACTGTAACACCCGTGATTTTGAAATATCTTAATTCACGTTCATTAGGGGGTGGGTGCCAATACCACTAGGGTGGGAGCTGGGTGGGCGTAGGTGGGTGGCGAGGGTGGTAGTTTTAACCACGACAATAGTAGCATGGTGGTCGGTGAGGTGGGCGTGGGTGGATGGTGGGGGTAGGTGGATGTTGTGACAACTAACGGCGACAATAGTGGTTTGGTGGTGGCGGGGGCGTGACAGTGGCAATAGTAGCATGGTCGTGGACTCATGGTGGGGTTTCTCTGGTAGCGGCACTATACCTTAGTCTCTCTTTAGCTCAGCCAAAATCTGGACCCGTGCCACCTGCTAATGCTCCCCGATGGGAGTGTTGGTTAAATTGGATGCAAAGGGTTGGAATTCGATTCCTTTACTTATGGCAAGGAAAAATGAGTTTCTTAATTTGTGGAATTCAAAGGATTACATGCATTTCAATTTATGAACCAAACAAAAGAATTGGAATTCGGTCAAAGGAATTGATCAATTCTAATCCCCTTAAAAAAATTTGAGTTATGCGAACGAAACACCTTAGGGGTTGTTTGGTTTGCAAATTTCAAAGAAATTTGATGGAATTGGAATGACAAATTCCATTCACCAAATTCCTTAGTTGTGTTTGGTTCACATAATGAATTGATAGGATTCTACCGGATTGCACCAAATTCCACTGCTAAGGGATTTGATTACCCCTTGGCATATGTGAAGGATTTAAATTCCATTTCGTGACAAATGTAACATAATTTTTAATTTCAGTTTAGAAAGACAAAAATAATCTTTGCATCCAATTTTATCACCCTCACCCCACCCCTGCCAACCCCCTCTTGCCGCCACCCCCACCTAGTCGTGCCCCTGACCCCTTACTCCAACACGCTCCTGCCTTCCCCACCTTGAACACCCACCCCGCCCCCATCCTTGCCACACCCCACTCTTCTGCCCCCACCACCTCCCTCCCTCCAAACAAAGATGGAGATTCCAATTATTTTTAGAGATTTCATTACAATTACATCCAACCAAACACAATCAAAGTGTGTGGTTAAATTCCATCAAGTTCCATTCCAATTCCTTCAAAGTCAAATTCCTATGATGAATTCAATTCCACCAAATTCAATTTTGCAAACCAAACGCCTCTTTAGTGTTTGTGTGTGTGATTATTGGTGGAAAAGAAACCAGTTTGGAGGGTGCAGATGGGATGGTGGAATCACATGGATAGGTTGGTGGGGGTGGGAGTTAAGTTAGATTACGGGTAAAATGATTTATTTAATGGGAATTAAAAATTTCACGAAATTTGTTTAAAAGAACAGTTCAATAATTTAATCGTTCAAAATTGTAGAGCTCGTTGGATTTTTCTAAGACATTTTCCTTGACTGAAAGTTATGTTTATACTTGAGGAATCTACTTTTAAAACTTCATTTTGAAGAACATAATATATTTAATCATACAATTAAAGAAACATAATATTTATGATAGAAAATTATCATTTTACTAAATATCATTAATGTTTATGGGCTTAATATATAATGACTAAGCCCAAATTATTTTCTATAGACAAATAAACACACTTTACAGTTTACACACAAAAAAGTGATCCGTTTCTCTAATTATTTATTTTACTTCAAAAAAATATTTATTTATTAAAATAAAGTTTGGACGCTCATGGTTATGATGTAAAAAAATTAAAAAGATCTGAATTTCATTTATCATGTATAACTAGAAGTATACTTCCGTAATCCAACATAGAAATGGCCCAAATAAATTTTTTTAATAAGTTAATCAACGTTATTCTAATGCACTTTAAAATACGTAATTGAGCCACTCAAATATACTTGATAAAATACGTTTTTTATAATTTCGATTGAACAATATATTGAAAAATATAGTGATTGAATTATTAAAAATACACTTATGCCCATGGTTGATTGTATTGAAGAGTTCCGGTCGATTGAAATCGTTAAGTCATCGAGATCATCAATGTCGAGTTCGTCGTCCTCGTCATATTATGAGACAATGTCCTCTGTATCAGTAGTTGGTGGCGAACTTAGTCCCATGTTGATAAACAACCCTTTGAATTTGGTCGATTTGATATGATTTTGTGTGATTTTAAGAAAGCAATAACATTTTTATGTTTGAACAAAATATAAATTTTGGGACCCCATAAAAACTTAAAAGTTTCTTATTTTTTGTATAATTTGTTTAATTCAATTTTTTTATTATAATTTAACTTAGGTCTAATAACAAATTTATTTTAGATTAAATAATGTACATGTTTTATTACAAAGATAATAGTTAATATTCTGTCGGAACTCAATAATTGTCCTATTTGTATTTAGATTATTTATATTAAAAATGAGATGTTTATCATGTTTTTATTGTGTTTATTATGTTTTTTTATTGTGTTTATCAGTTAGTTAATATGAATTTATACACGTAGCTTTAAAAAGTTGTATGCATGCACCATTTATATGTAATCTTGGATTTAAGTAATATACATCGATAAACAGTGCTTGATCATAAAAAATGGTTTTAAGATTGTCTCAAATACTTTATAATATAATACATATAATTAAATGCTTCTGTCAAGTAATAACATGCAGTGTGAGAAATAATAAGCAATGCTCGCTTCTTCATCCAATGTTCAACATCACATGCAACATAGAAGCATGAACATCACGTGACTAGTCGTTCATCGACTAGGCCCTATAACGAAAAACAATGAGTACCTAGTACCTACTCATAGGCGGACCCATAAATTTTTTCATACGGTGACATCTTTGACGAACATAAAAAATTTCCACTATCGCCCAATGTTGTTTTAGCCTAATTCTACCGCTTTGAGGGATATTTTTAAGTTTTTTTTCGATTTCGAGGAATTTTTAAGTTTTTTTTATCGATTTCTGAGATCGAGAGAACTTTTCGGTTTTTTGTTGTTGTTGATTTTAAGAGTTTTATTTTTTGGATTTTGGGTTGATTTCAAGATTTTTTTTTGGTGGAATGGATGCATTAGCATCACCGGTTGAGCTTCAAGTTAATTGAAGCTTTCCGTTTAATTATTTTTTTCCATAACAACTAATCAACTGTAAAACAACAAAATTGAGTAATCAACTTAATGTATTTAAGTCTTAACAAACTTTCTGTTAACTTAATGTCATAAAACAACAAAATCAACTTAATGTAATAATGTCTTAATCAAGTAAAGTAGTAAACTGAGTAATCAACTTAATCAAGAAAATTGTTTTATTGTCTTAATCAGGTAAACTAAGTAAATGACTAAATGAATAATCAACTTAATCAAGAAAATCAGCTTAATGTCTTAAATTCTTAATCAACAAAGTCAGCTTAATAGTGTAATAGTGTAATCAACTAATGAAATCAACTAAAAACTAAGTAAGCAACTAATGAAATCAAGTAATCAAGTAATGAAATCAACTAAAAAACTAAGTAAACTAATCAATAATATGTAATCAAAGACTCACAGTGAAATCAAATCAGTAAATTTGGTGTTTTAGTGTTACCTAATCGAAGATAGAATGGGGGAAGACATTGTAGAAATCGATTTTGAGAATCGGTTCTTCACTTCGAAACTCGACAGTCGACATCCACTGTTCCTCGCTTCTTCCAAACTTGAAATCGATTTTGATTTTGGATTTTTGGCGCTGTAAAGCAGTAGGAAGGGAGGGAGGCGGTAACTTCTTATTTGGTGTAAAAGGCCGCCGATCGATTGGAAGAGGGTAAAATTGGGGATTTGGGGTAATTGGGTATTTGGGTTATAAATTTTGGGCTTGATATTTAGTTAACTATTTGGGTATATGAGTTTCAATCTAGTTATTAATTGGGATTGATAGTATTGGACTTAGTTAGTTATTTTTTTTCCAGTTTTCAGACTAACTCTTGAGGTTTCAAAATTAATACGGTTGCATCCTCAAAAACGATACGGTTGCACTCTTCACACGACTAAATTTTTTTACCCTTCGCCGGAAGAACGATACGGTGACACGTGCCACCATATGCCTTTAAGTGGGTCCGCCTATGTACCTACCTATAGAAGAAAAGAATAGGATTGAGGGGAAAAACTTGATTGTATTATTACTTGTAGGTGCATATATATATATATATATATATATATAGGGTTAGGTTATTTTGTTAACAAAAAAAGGTATTAACTTTGTTAACCTATTTGTAGCCGTTGATAAAATATATGAGTGGTTGTGATGAAATATTGGTGTGACATTTATTACAATATTGGTCAAAACATAAAAAATCAAAGGAACACTTGTGATAAGGGTTAAGTTGGTATTTCATAAATAGTTTTTTTAGTTTTTTTTCTAAGATTTTTAAGTGGGGAGTTACAAAAATCAATAATTAATGGGGGAGTTACAAAATTGATATAGGTTTGCATAAAAAACTCAAAGTTTCTAGTTTTTGAGTTTGCTCTCGTTCATCTAAGTTCGTGTTTGCAAGAAGATGGATGTTCGTATACAAGAAGATGGATCTAAGTTCATCTAAGTTCGTGTTTTCTAGTCATATTTGTTGTTCACGAATGTTCATAACACACAAACGTTCACGTTCTAGCTCGGCAAAATAATAGGTTGTCGTGTTTGGGCTATTATTGAATTTGTAACTTTGGGTTAGTATGTGTTTGCATGCTACTTTTTTTTCATATGGTAAGGGTGTTTGTGTGTCTGTGTCATATTTCAAGGTCGTATCTTCATTTAACCAAACCGGAAAGTCAAGGTTCATGGTTATTCGTTTCGTCATTGAACCAAAACATTTTTAATGCCATGAATGAACAAATGAACATGCATGAAGATCAAGGTCCTAACTTCATATTAAAGAACCCACATGAACATTCATGAACAAAACATTAACAAAATATGAAACGTATGTCCAATTAGCACAATTTGGTTACTTGTAGATAGGTTGTATTAAGATATTCCATTAAAAAAATACTTCATAATAACTAGTGGGACAAACAATCATAGCATACAAACTCATATTAAACTACTCCGTTAAAAAATGTTATACGTGTTCTTGTGATGATCGTCGTCATGCATGTGTTATGAACATTCGTGAACAACAAATATATTGAACATGTATGAAACAAATTATACTCTTATGGTAACAATAGTAAAAAACATTTAACCCGGATATACATTGAACATGTATGAAACAACTAAAAAGCAATAAATGGTTTGTGTTAATGAAAGTTGAACACGTGAGAAAATTGAACGCGTATGAAACGAGTATGTGTATCAAAAAAATAATATAGATATGAAAACTAAAATAAATTCTTATTGTTCATAACTGTGCACAGTTATGAACAAATTATACTCTTATGGTAACAATAGTAAAAAACATTCAACCCGGATATACGTTGAACATGTATGAAACAACTAAAAAACAATAAATGGTTTGTGTTAATGAAAGTTGAACACGTGAGAAAATTGAACACGTATGAAACGAGTATGTGTATCAAAAAATAATATGGATACGAAAACTAATATACATTCTTATTGTTCATAACTGTGCACAGTTGACCATTAGATCAATTCTGCACAAACTGTTAATAATGGTTTTGCAAAAACGTCCCTCATTAACAAAATATCAAGTGAGAAATGAATCAAAAAACTCCAACGGCAACGTTAAACTTTGCGGAATTAGTAGAATAGTCCAACATATCGGGTTGAATATATTCTTGATGACGATGAAAATCCATTTTCATGCAAACCGAACTATGATGAACGAGAGCTCCCTCAAACCAACAACTTATTTTTTTTAAAATTAAAATTCGTAACTCCTCAATGTAATGAACAATTAATATTTGCTTTTGTAACTCCCATTTTAAAAGTCCACCAAAAAAACCCTTTTACAAAATACCAAATGTACCCTTTGACACTAATTAATATGTTGACACTAACCAACTAGAAATGTGAAATCCTATTGGTCTAAAGTAGTTAGTAAAGTTAACACTCTTTAGGAGGTTAACAAAATAACCTCCCTCTCTCTCTCTATATATATATCTTGAGAGAATCATAATCTACAATTGTAAATAGCAACCTACAAAACTAAATTGAAACTTACAAGATATTTACAATCAAGTCATTACGAGAGAATATTTAATTCGTGTATGGATTGACTGTGAGTATCTCTATCATGCCACCACAAGATGGACAATCGAACGTGGAGACCAATCTTAGACATGAGTTCGTCGAATTGTGTTCTTGCAAGCGGCTTAGTAAGAGCACTGGCTATTTGATCATTGCCGGAAATGTATGAAATATACAATTTTCCACTTTGGACATTCTCACAAACAAAATGATAGTCAAGAGGTAGGTGCTTCATTTTTAGTGAAACTTATAATTGACAGCAACATATGTAGCTTCCATATTATCACAATATATTACCGATGATGTGATGGGTAGATGCCTAACTCATGAAGTAAGTTTTGGACTCATAATACCTATGTCGTAACTGCAACTAAAGATGGCCAAAAGCCGGTCCTGGGCCGAGTCGGGCCCAACTCGGTCCCGGTCCCAGTCATCATGTAACCGGTCCCAACCCAAATACAAATGTATGGTTAAGGGTTATCATAACCGGTTATGGTAACCGTTCCCAAGCCGGGTCCAAATGGGTCCCAACTATTTTTTTTAATTCGATTTTTTACATATAATTTTTTTACGAGAATCTTTTTAAGAATACAAAAATGTAACTCAAATACACTAAAAAGTTGTAATTGGGTCAATCAAATACACTTTAAAAATACGTTTTATTATAATTTCGATTAAAATTGATGTTGAATTTATTTTATATTTGGTCTTCAATCAAATACACTTAAAAAATACATTTTGTTAATCTCAACCATCGGATTTGTGAATAATACAAATAGACATCCGACTTTAAAATACTTATAAATATATTCTTATTCTTTGCCCCAAGAAGATCATATCTTATAAACTCTTTCCATCGGATTCAAACAAAGCCTTCATCCGAAGAACTCAAAAGAAACAATCATGTGTCTTCAGATTTGGCTTATCGGATTGATAACCCGGAATATTTCAAGAAATCACTTTCATTCGAATCCGATAGAAGTTTCTATCTTCTCTTAGATTCTCAATACACCTATGAAATATTCGATAGAAGTGTTGGAAATTCGATAGACTTTACTTCATAAATGTCTATATCTAGAAATTGTTGTATAACTTATACATCAGAATAGACAAAATATGATTTTTACTTGTAAAAGTCTTGTAACTATCTGTATTGATTAAAAGTGTAAAAAGCCTTCAATGAAATCGAAGACTAGTTGAAGAGAGGTCAAGATAGTCACCAAAGTGGGATTGGTTTGTGATCTATCCGAAATAAGATCAATACAAGAAACTAATAATCTGAAAAAATACTACTACTGGCAAGCCGGATTTTAAAGTGCAAGCTTGTCCAGGAAATTTGGCTCACCAACTCTCCCAAACTTTCATCCTAACATGGGAACATAAAAAAAATCTGCCAGCTAATGTAAGTTCTAAAACATTATTTAATTAGTGACGGGCGTCGAGACCGTCAAATAATAAGTATTTAATTTCTAACTGTCCCAAATTACAACTAAAATTGTAATAGTGGTAAGTCAGGTCGAATCCACAGGGATTGGTCGTGACAATTATTTCAACTTATACACGTTAAGTAAAAAAAAAGGGGGGGGGGGTTGGATTTGATTAACTAAACTAAAAATGCGACTAAAATTAATTATAAACAATGAAATAAAACCAACATTAGTTTGACTTCGATTAAGATGATGGCACCTATCATTGATTTAAAAAAAAACGTAAACATAAAGAACACACCTAAGTTGATTATGGTCGTTAGCTCTAACGACCTATATTTTTTCTTAATTTGCACCGGTTAAAATAAGCTCTTCAACCGGATCTTAATCACAAATAAGAAGTTAAATAAGCTCTTAATTTCTTTAGATGTGATTAGCTTTATCGAACTAGAAAAATACCAACTCAAAGCAATAAGCTCGACTTATTATAACCTTGATTGCAAGATTTCAAGAACTCAAATTGAAAACCTTATTGAATTCAAAGAGTTCCATTGTTACTCATCAAAACCAAAAGACAATTACGTATCTAATATTTTGACTAACAATCTTTCATAAGAGATTCAAGTAATTGATCAAGTTAATTGAAAACCCAAACGAAATTGACATTAAAAATGGAAATCAAGCAAAAAGGTTTGTCCCAAACGATTACAATGAAATCTCAAAGTGTAACCATCAAAATCTAATCATACTAATGATGGAATGAAAACTAGGGTTACAACTAAAAGAAAATTACCAAAGGATTGAGTGAAATTGATGAGGAGAAATGCTCCAAATTGGGTCTCCTTCTTGCTCTCTTCTTCCCCCCCCCCCCCCAAAAAAAAGGAATTCTGAAAATTTTCTCCCTTCAAATCGTCGGTTTTCCCTCATCTTAAACCCCTCAAGTGAAGAACATGCCAAAATCGAATGCGACCTCTGATTCTGAGGCGCGCGGCTTGGGCCGCGGTGGAGGCCGCGTATGTGCCTGTTTGCTTTGCTGCGTTCCTTCTTTCTTTTTTTCTTCTCCTGGGCTGCCTTGGGCCTGATTGTGTACTGCTGGGCTGCCAAACAAACCAAAGGACCAAAACATGTATCATGCTTTTATCTTTCTTTTGTTGGGCTACGTACAACCACAAGAACCAAAATTATGCAACTCTTTTTTTTGCCTATATTTATATAACACACACACAACATAATTAATTATTAAAATTATATTTTTTTTTCTTTTCTTTAATCTACCTAGTAATATAATTAAGAGTTTTTACTTTTTTTTTCTTTTTTTCACTTAAATAAATTTACAAACAATGAAACATTAAAACTCAAAAACTAGGGATACTTTAGACATCTAATTGTAGAGAAGTTTGACGTAAAAATATATATAAAATGACACTTGTCAATTAGTGGCATACTTGTTTTACTACTCCCTTGGATGAGATATTTAATTAGTGTAAGGATTGATTGTGAGTATTTCTATCACTATCAATGAGTTGTAGTAGCCTTGTTAATAAACTCAAGAATCACGTTTTAAAGAAAATTTCTTTATTAAACCTTGATTGACAGTTGATGATAATAAATGTGTATCAGTGTCTTTATACTGAACAACTCATCTATAATGAAAGTCTATCATAAACTGAAGTTTCCACATCTTAGCCTTATCAATCCCCTTTACATATGTTTTACTTTTCAATTCTTTTTAGAGTAAATTACTGTTTTGGTCCCTGAGGTATGGCAAAAATTACGAAAGTGGTCCCATTACTTCAGAAATTACCTTTTTGGTCTCCCACGTATGGACTTTGTTACGAAAATGGTCCTTATCACTGACGTCCATCTAATTCAGGCCGTTAACCCTCACCACGTGAGACGCACACGAGGGTATTTTTGTCAATACACTTTTCCTTTTCCCTCTCTTTTAAAAACACCGATTAAAACCCTTGGTTACCCTTTACAATCTCCATTATTACACTCGAGCTTGGTATGGTCTTCTTCTTCTTTCTCACTTCTGCTCTGCTCGACAAATTGCAACAATGGCACACATGTGGATTATACGTCAACCAAACCTACCAATGGACCCATATGAAGTATATGGTAAGTTTATTTTTTGAGTTCTCACCAAACCTACTGATTGAATGATGCTCTGTTTTTACAAAAAAAACCCATGTTTTCTTCTTGTTTGCAGAACACTATCCAGGGTTGATTTCGATGAAGATTCATCATGGTGGGTTATTTACTAGAAGTCCAGGAATGAAGTACATTCTTGGTAAGGTAAGTTATGTTGATTTAATAGATGTTGATGAGCTTAGTGTGCATGAAATAGACTTGATGATGGTAAAGCTAGGTTATGATCCTGAGGGCAGGATGTATTATAACTTTTGCATTCCAGAAGATGACCTAGACTTTGGCCTTGAACCTTTGGGCAATGATCAAGATATTTTGAACTTAGTGGGATATACAAACAAGTTTAAAATAATAGACTTATACATTGAACATGGTAGAACTACTCTGAACATATATGAAAGGTCTCCTGGTAAAAGGAAATTGGTTATAGAGGAGATTTTAGAGAATAACTCTCCAGAAATGAATATAACAAGAAAAAGAGCAATTGAGGATGGGTGTTCTTCCACCTCAGCTAAAAAACAATTATGCATTGAATGGAGTCAGCCTGATCAAGTTACATTGAAGAACACTCAACACAGTGAGGTTGTTGACAACACCCAACTCTCTGAGGGCAATGCAGATGTAATGGATTTTGACTTAAATAAACTAGATGAGGGTGACCATCAAGAGCAGGGCAATACAGAGGCAGTGGAGTTTGGGTTGAATGACCAGGATGGATATGATTCTGAAACACCAATAGAGGGAGTGGAGTTTGACTACCTGTTAAAGGTTTCAAGCTTTCCAAGTGTGGAAAGACTGTCACTTGTGCATACTGCAAGAAGCCTGGGCACAACTCCAGGACTTGTAAAGGACAGGAAGCCAAGCCTTAGTTGGATGTTTGTTGGATGTTTGATCTTTTGTAATCTCCCTAACATGTTTGCTTATGTTTATTTAACATTCCAGTGATGGTAATATGCTGTTAGTTGGATGAACATTAGTTTTGTGGTTGCATTAATGGTTATGTACCTTCCTTTTGTAATGGTTAAACCTTCCTTTGGTTCAAGTAATGGTTAAACCTTCCTTTTGTTGAATGTAGTTTTATTGTTATGAAAATTTAAACTAGTTTACAGGGAAATTGGTTGTACAAACTAGTTTTGGTTATTTACAGGGAAATTGGTTGTACAAACAACATCAATCTGCTATTTCATTCAACACTACAACAAACAGGGAAATTGTTTACAAACAACATCAATCTGGTATTTCATTCAATGACAACAAAATCCAAAGGATTACAATAACCATTTAAGGCATTCCCACTTACTACAGAGAGCAAAAATCCCACTTACTACAAACAGCAAAAAACAGGACACAATACAAATCCATAAACACAAACACAAGGAAATGGTTACATTTACTCAAAACACAAACACAAGGAAAATGATAAAAAAACATGACCCAACTGATTAACAGTAACTTCTTCATTCTTCTAGCCTCCACAACTTGTGCCCTCAATTTTTCTTCAATTAGGTTTCTTGACCTCAATAAACCAGGTATAACCACTTGGGATCGAGCACACATTGGTGGATCAACCCAACCAATAAAGGGGCAATTGTTTCCCTGTAAAAAAATTGATTTGAGAGAACAAACATAAAATCGTAATTTTGGCACATACCCTAAAAACTTACAGGGCGGGAACATGAGAAGAATCTTCGCCCTGGGTTTGCATTTGTCCACGAAGTTAGGATCACAGTATACGCACCGCAGTAACACAACACCATGGTCTTTCTTAGCTTGAGAGCTTCAATGGAGATTGGAGAAGAAGGTTGTTGTTGGGGGAGGGGGTATAACAGGTTTTAATCGGTGTTTTTAAAAGAGAGGGAAAAAGGAAAAGTGTATTGACAAAATACCCTCGTGTGCGTCTCACGTGGTGAGGGTTAACGGCTTGAATTAGACGGACATCAGTGATAAGGACCATTTTCGTAACAAAGTCCATACGTGAGGGACCAAAAAGGTAATTTCTGAAGTAATGGGACCACTTTCGTAATTTTTGCCATACCTCGGGGACCAAAACATTAATTTACTCTTCTTTTTATTTCACAACTTAACTATCGTTATTTTTTGTACCATTTTTATTCAATGATGTTTATCTTTCAATACACCATTTAATTTCAAGTCTCTCTAGTTTTATCTAGACAACTTTCGTCTCGTCATCTTTCATTTCCATGCACTCCGAAATAGAGGTGTTCAAAAAAACCATTGGACCACTTAAACAGGTCGAGCCAAGTCAAACCGGACCAATTTTGGCGGTTTTGAGGGATTTGGCAGTCCGGTCTGGTTTGAAAAATTGGCAAACCGCACGGTCCAGTCCGATATGCGGTTTGGAGTTTTTTTTGGGGCGGTTTGGACCAAACCGACCGCCTAAGGCCATCAGTACCCCATCCCTCTATCTTTCAAAAATTCCAACTCCATATCAGCGCCACATCAGCTTTTCTCAATCCCTCACTCAATCCCTAAACACCCTTACCCCATTCCCTCAAACCCTTTTGCCACCTCATTTATTTTAATTCTTTTATTTATACATTTAATTATTTAACAAAATAAAAATATTTATATATTTTTTAATAAATAAAAATAAGATAAATAATAAAAATAAAAATTCATACCATTCATTAAAAATAAAAATTACAAAATACAAAACACTACCAATTATGAAATTTTTGAATTTGCTCTTTTCTCGCTAAAGTAACCCTCAAAGCGTTTCCCGTAAGGTGATCATGCGGGGTCATGAAAAACTCGAAGTCTTTCTCAAATCGGTTTGAGCGTTCGATTTCGAGTTCTTGTTCCAACCTATGTCGTTCGAGTTTTGAGCGTTCGATTTCGAGATCGAGTTTTTTCATTTTGTATTCCATTGTATCATCAATCTTGTCGTTGAACGTCGTCAACAACTGAGTAACACTTTCGTCCGTATTCGTCCCGGACGTATTACTCGTTGATGTTTTTTTTGCCTTGTTTCTCCCGATGGGTCGTTGAATTTGCTCGTCATCGTCATCATCGGAAGGTTGGGTACGTTTTGAACCCCGCGATGAAGTTGTCGTTATCGTTGGAACGACTCCCCATTTTGGACATTTTTTTAGGACGTCCCAAGCTTGTTCGTGAGTGAAAGCAACTTTATGGCGTGCTAGATACCGTTCGTGTGCCGTTCGGGATATATCGGCCTCACTCATCCCGCTTGATCTATTATTGAGCAAGTTGTTGTAGATGCCGCCAAACCAATTAATTCTTTTATTGAGGTCGTTGAACTTGCTATTGAGTTGATGGGTTGATCTATAACCTGGTTCACGACCCAAGCGAGTAAAGAACACATGCCCGATTCGGGCCCAAAAACTAGGAATAATCTTATACATTTATATAAAATTAAGTATAATAATAATAATAATAATAATAACAATAAAAATAATTACCACCGCTTTGTGCGTTACCGATAACGGGGTCCTCCGAAACGTCAACCCACGCCGACACTAACGCGAGTTCCTCGGCTTTACTCCACGTTTGTTTGGCGGCTTTCGTTGGTCTCGGATTTGATGTTTCCGGGTTAGATTGTTGTGTCGGGATAGATTGTGGTGTGTTCGGGGTAGAAGGTTGGGTTTCCGGAACAATGTCGTCGTCGAGATTGATTGCGGGTGAAGGAAGATTGTAGTTGGCCGGAGTAAAACCTTGTTCAATCAAACCGGGACGTGTAAATTGGTAAGGAAATTGTTGGTGAAATTGTTGGGGAAATTGTTGCGGATATTGTGGCGGATTTTGTTGCGACCATTGTGGCGGAATTTGTTGCGACCATTGCGGACGATAACCTTGTTGTGTAAACGCTTGGAAACCAAGCTCTTGATCTTCTTGCGATTGTGGTGTATTCGGTCGGTTACGACGGGATGTAGGTGTTCTGTTTGGATTCATGATGGGAGAGGTGTGAAAAATAAGAGGTTGAGAGAATTTGAGAGAGTTTGAGAGGTGTGAAAAATAAGAGGTTGAGAGAATTTGAGAGAGTTTGAGAGGTGTGAAAAATAAGAGGTTGAGAGAATTTTAGAGAGTTTGAGAGGTGTGAGAAATAAGAGGTTGAGGGTTAAATATATAGTGGGATTAAATTGAGATTTTTTTTATAAAGAGCCGTTCAACGGCATGATTTTTAAAAATTAAATTAAATAAATTTTTTTTTTAAAAACCCTTCGGGATGAAACGGGATGGGGAACCCGGATTCCATCCCTTCCCGCCGAACCCGCTTGAGCCGTAGCCCATCCCCGCCATCCCGCAGTCCATCCCGAGCCCCATCCCGAGCCGGGTACTGATGGCCTAATACATATATATTGTTTATTTTTTTTAATTTTTATATATGTCATTTACTTAAGTTAGGCCCATATATATATATATATATATATATATCATTTGCAACTTTGTATATTCTTTTTTAGTGTTTTGTTGGGACTTGGGATATTTGTTTACGTTTTTTAAAAAAGTTATTAATTTTTTTGTGGACTATGTTTACTTTTTTGTAGACTTTGTTTACTTCTTTTGTGGACTCAAGTCAATGAAGCCTTAAAATTCCAAATTATATATGTGTTTTTTAGTTTAAGCTTTAAAGCCCATAAAAGGCCCAAACCGCTCAAACCGGTCGGACCAAACCGTCTAAACGACGGTCCGGTTTGACCGGTCTGGGCGCTTGATGTCAAACCGCTCGGTTTGAAAATTTAATAAACCGTCACTTGCGGTTTGGTTTGTGGTCTTAGGGGTTAAACCGTCCAAACCGGACCGCGAACACCCCTACTCCATATAAACTCTCATGTATGTTTCATTAATTTATTTAAATCAACAAAATAATAAGGGTCTGTTTGTTAGGAGCTTAATGAAGTTAACAAGACTCGCAACTTATTAGATGAGCTATACATAATTGTTTGGTTGTGGATTAATAATATAAAAAATGACTTATTCGATAAACTTCTAGAGGAGAGTTTTATTCAGAAAGTCAAGTTTTTTCTAAACCTATCCATATCAATTAAAAAACACACCTTCCATCTATAAAAAAGCTCATCACAAACAAAACATTCACAATCTATATACATGATTAATCTACTTTTATTCATACAAAACTCAACGAAAAACGAACCAGACAACCCCTAAGTCTAGTCCTGTGTATTGATTTATAAGAATTACTAATAGAATTCACTTTTTTTCTTTTTGTCAGCAAAGCTTTGTTGGAGAATTAACATTAATCATATGTTTGTATTGATTAAGAATGTGGCCTATGCATCCATGACATTGTGAGGCATGGTCTCAAATTGAATACAAGAATGGTCCACACTTTCTTTAACCCTTTGCCTCCATCAAATCACATCAATGAACCATGGTCCATGCCATATAACTCTTTATAATCGGTTAAGATAATTAACAGATTGAAATCAATAAAAATATGTCAATTGAATTATTTAAATAATATATTATGCTTGCATCAACACAATCTATATATCTATATATACAAAATGTTCAATACGATTTTAAAGATTATGTAAAAAAACTGAAGGCATGGATTCGGTGAGAAATGCCAAATTTGATGAGAAACATGAGTAGTGGCTGTCAACCGTTGGATGAGAAATTGACGAATATTAGGATGAGATGTAATGGTCGAGTCTCAAATTGAAGAAAACCACAAGAAACGTGGGGGTAAGGTGTAACCTTGTAATTTGAGGGATCATAGTGTAAATTGTTGGAAGGTATAAAAACCCCAATTGCGCACAAAACCCTAGGGATTTTCCATTCTACTTGTGACGGCTGTGGGTGTAGAAGCAAAGAAGTGAGAATTTGATCATCAACTTGTAGTTGGAGGAGAGAAGAAGAATTTCATCATCAAGCAATCTAGGTAATCCTCAATCTTACCTTTTATTATGTGTTGGGTATTGTCATTTTTATCTGGGATTTGGGTTACTCCTGGAGACTTTGTCTTGGGAGTGTGTACCGCGAGCAAGGTATTGGGAGAGTTGTTTGAGTCTCGTATGATAGAATTCCCTTGTGGCGTTGAATGCTCACCTCTCGTTTTGGTATCCCAATACCTTGGTAGTTATGCGGGTATTAGCGTTTGATCGAAGAAGCTCTCGAGTCCGGAAGTCGCTTTTGACAGAATCCGGACTAGGAATCCGGAAGTGATAATCCGGGATAGGCGATTTCCGGCATGAGATCCGGAGTAATGGGATTCCGGAATGGGATTCGGTTTGGTGTGCGGAATCCGAAATCGGTACCGGACTCCGGAAGCGCTATCGGAATCCGAAGGGGAGAAATCCGGGACTTTTAGTCCGGAATAGAGTAGTCCGGATGGTTCCAGATAGTGTAATTCGGGTAGTTCCGGATGGGTAGTCCGGATGGTTCAGTTTTGTCAGGAAATGTGGTTAGGTATTTGAAAGGTTCAGTAATATAACTTATCAAACTTATAATTACTTTACATAGGTTTCGGCTCAAGGACTTGAAGCAAAAGTGAGTACACCGAGTAAGGACAGGTGAGTTTTTCTATCTAAACATGTGTTTTCTGAAGTAAGTAAGAGCATATGAATTGATACGTTTTATGTTATGAATTTGCGAGTATGAAAGTTTACTTGAGATGTATGCATACATTGTTGTTATACGTAAATTGGCTAAGTCGGGGGGTGTGGCCCGCCAGTGCTCATACCGGGGGGTGTGTCCCGTTTATGCCATCGGAGGTGTGACCCAGTAAGGCAGTGTTGTCACTTCCGAGTGACTTCAGTGTGCCATTTACGGGTGTGATGTTACTTGAAAGCTTTGTTTAAAGTTGTTAATTATGAACGTTATGAACTGTTTTAAATGTGTATTATTGAGCTATTGTTTCTTGAGGGAACTCACTAGACCTCATGGTCTAACCCTCGCTTTTCCAAAACTAAACCTTTTCAGGGAAGCTGATAGTAGGAAACTCCGGTAAGAGTAAAGAGAAGAAGAGTACGGACGCTTCTAGAGATAGTGCTTCACTTTTACTTTGTAGACTTTTATTTTATTCTTAGTTATGAATAGGTTGTTTCCGCCAACCTAGTTGAGACAAATGTAGTGAAAATTTTGAGACCGGTTTTGGGATGTTTTATATTCTATGAATGTTGTGCTTTAAATTATGTTTGAGTTGTTACAATTGGTATCAGAGCCATAGTTTAAGAGATTTAGGTGACCGGACGGGCCTAGACTTAAACTGTGGAAGTAGAAATCACAACTGAGAATCAGGAATGCGTTAGGAGGGCACTATAATAGGGATAAGACTAATAGGGTGTCAAGGACAGTCATGTAAGGTAGAGTCGGGGTTACACCTGGCCAGTGTAACTGCGAATTTACAGGTACATGTACGTGCTTACCTTGCCTTATTATTCTGAAGCGGTAGTCTTAAGATATTTGTTTTGGTATGAATTAGATAATCCAGTATGTCTGAAAGAACCTTGAGGAGTAAATCTGTAACATCTCGAATTTTCATAAATATTGATGACGGGTTTTATTAATTAATTGAGTATAAATAATTGATAAGTTATGATTAATTATTTGATAAATTAATTTTAGAGTTTAACCCCGAATAAGTTACATTGAATCATTTTTATGGATTAATAAGTTAGGGGTAAACCTTAATTTTAATTTATAAGTTTGAGGGTGAAAGTTGTCAACAGTTGGAAGTTTAGGGGTGAAAGGTGAATCTTCCACCCCACCACCGCCTTGTTCTTTATGTAGGAGGAAATATCTCCTTTTTGAACCTATCTTGTGTTTTGTGTGTGTGTGGTATACGGTGTAAGAGAGAGATAGAGAGAACCGAGAAAGATTAACAAGAAAAGAAGAAGGAAATCAGAAGGAAATCAGTTGTTATTGCAGTTGAGAAGCTAGAATAAAACAGGTAATCATCATTAATCCCTCATCTTGTTAGTAAAAAGCTTTATATGGAGTTTTTAGACGGGTTTTGGTAAATTTTGATGATTATGAGAATCTGAGTTTTTGGATATGTTAAGATAGGGATATTGAACTTATCTGCAGGTTTGCATAAACAAATCTGGGTTTTAGATAATTGCAGAGGGTTGAGACATTCAAGCAAGTCGCAGTAGTGCATTGCGACATTCAAGCAAATCGCAATAGAAGGTTGCGATTTGGGTTGAAGTCGCAATAGACGGTTGCGATTTGGTGTTGAAGTCGCAATAGAGGGTTGCGACTTG
The DNA here is from genome assembly GCA_033807775.1 of Saussurea involucrata. Classification (NCBI taxonomy): domain Eukaryota; kingdom Viridiplantae; phylum Streptophyta; class Magnoliopsida; order Asterales; family Asteraceae; genus Saussurea; species Saussurea involucrata. The sequence goes on from CM066315.1 coordinate 40,946,843, forward strand.
GCATTGGAGTCGCAACAGTTGATTGCGACTTGGTGTCGAAATCGCAATAGAAGGTTGCGACTTGGGTTGGAATCGCAATAGTGAGTTGCGATTTGGGGTTGGAGTCGTAGTAGTTGGTTGCGACTTGGCCCAGTGCGTTGCGACTTGAGACATAGATTTTAGAGATTAAGGATTCTTAGTTCTTAGAAAGTCCTGTTCTGTAAAATAATATCAGTATATTTGTGTATTGGGTATTACAGTAAACTGTGGTGGTGAAGACAGAAGTCCTTACGTTTTTAAAAGAATTAAAGGAAGTGTGACTTCGCATCAGGTGAGTTTATTTAACTCTCTTTAAAGTTCAGCAATTAATATTGAAATAGATATGTAATATGTATGTCTAAACATGATAAATAAAGGACTCGTCTTAATCAGTAAAAAGTCCAGTTAGATGATTTAAAAGTTATGCTATGTTGGTCCCCGTGCTAAATTGCAAAGAGGGGATAGCCAACAAGTCGAGGTACTAGGATTATTAAGATTCTTTATAAATACATATGTAGAATGTATTACATTGTGTGTTATGCATATACACTGATAAGAGTTATAATACTTACGTATTATGTTGTAATTACTAAAAGTAGGCATCCGGTCATCGGGGGCACATGGGTACGGTCTAATGGGAACCGAATACTTGTCATTGACCAAAGGGATGTAATTTTTAGTAATTGAGTGTACCTTGAATCATCAGGGGTCCCGGTTGTTTATCGCGATATAATAATCCCATTGGGACCATTGATTCTGAGGTGAGGAAAATATGAAATGTGGAATAGGCAGATTTTGATTTGTAATTCCTATTTCAAATGGAAGATCGGAGATTTCCATTGTTACAGGGAAGATCAGAGATTTCCCAATTATGAAAAGAGGAATAAGAAATAGGCAGGCTTTGACTTGTAATTTCTTAGATAAGAGTTTTGACTTTGAATCTGGGATGATTTATAGTAGACTCTTGGTAGTGTGGTTATGGCTAGACGAATTAGTCATAAGTATGGGAGTGAGGTAGATTCCCAGTATTGAAAGGAGTTATTGTATGGTAAGATGAGTGAGAACAGGTTTGATGTATCTGTTGAGATTTTAATTGTTTAACTTTAATTTGATTTGAATATTCTCACTAGGTGAAAGCCTAATGTTTCAAGTTGAATTTTCTTACCAGGTACAAGCTCCGGGAAGTAAGCGGGAAAGTGTGATGAGGATTTTTGGAAAGACTCAAACTTAGAGATAACGGAGGATCTAGTAATTTGGACGCTTTTGGGACAAAGGATTAGATAACTTAATTAATCTGATTATGATGTATGATTAGATTAATAGGTTATTTGAATTAGACATACTGTATATAAAACCTTTACATTTGATCCTCAGGTTATAGAAGTTTGAAGTTTTATGATCATAACTTGTGGCAATTTTTAAGTTTTAAATTGACCCTGTTTTTTGGGTGTTACAATATGGTATCAGAGCAATAGTTTAAGCGAACTAAGTATGCTGATGAGATACTTAGACTTAAGCTGAGATGAATTAAGTTATGACTTGTGAGATTTGGGTAGAAATACTAAGACGGGATAGTCTTAGAGTCAACGGAAATACGTGAAATTAGTACTGTGATAATGGTAACAAGGATTCTCATGTATGATATGTTCACAATTTCAATTAGCTACTGTTATTATGAATATATTGTTACGCGAGCATGCTTATTTCTAAATTGTTACAGTGACTAACGATCGGTAAAGTACGTTTTGTATAGGGGTATATGCATAACCATTTCTTATGGTTATCCCTTTAGGTTATAGTAGAACGATGGTGAATATGCCACCAAAATTCTTTGGAGGACAGATCGGTAAATGATTGGGGGTTGGAAGGACAACCTGGAATTGGCGGGACTCATGAACGTCCGCCAAGGTAACCTTTAATAGGTGGTTGATGTGTGTGGAGATAGAATATGAGATGTTTGATCAAGACGAAAATAGTATGACATGGTTGATACGTGAATCGTGGAATGCATGTATAGCAAACGTCATAAGACCGAGAGGGCGACCACCGGTCGGAGGTAGAATGTCAATGATAAGTTACGTAAGTAAGACGATTGACCTCGTTGAGTAATTAGCCTTCATTTGCGAGTAAAGTTTTATGCATGGTGTTCTAGTGTGTATTTAAAGAAAAGGCAATTCCCATTACGTCGCACAACGAAATTTTTGGAGTTGTTACAAAATATTTCTTACTTTACATGAAAAGTTGATTTGTAGCAAGAAAGCGTTGGTCAGCAAAACGTTTAATAACCAACATGAGTATTGATCTAATAACATCATATAAATAAGTGGGAGAACCGACTAGCTTAATTCGTGTCGGTATAACTTTTTCGAACTATTGTTGTATGAAAAGATTTTTATTTAATATATTACCGTCGTAACAACTTTGTTTTGGTTGAGAAAGATTGAGTTTACGGAAATTTAGTATGCAAACAATTCTCGAGATCGTTGTGCAGTACATTGGAGTCATGTGAATGTTGGGGTCATGTGTGCCCAAGTTATTCCAAATGTTGTTATTTAAAATGAGAAAATGTGTTAATTGATTTATGTATCAAGTTGTCATGCATGAAGGCTATGAACTCGCTAGGTCGTAGAGTATTACGCTTTAAGCTAAGAAAGAACTCCAAGAATGGAGAAGTGTTGGATAAACCTGGGGAAAAAGTTTGTAGTTTTGGTAATTGTGTTAAAATGGGAGATGAACAGTGTGAGAGTCGAAAGTGGACTTTAGTGTCGGTTGCGTGAGAGTCTGTACCCTTGTTCGCTGACTAGGAATACAGTTGCCGAGGGACGGTTGTGTCCGGAGGAAGAATTAGGTTCAGTTAAGGACCTTAAGGTTAAGGAAGTGTCGACATGTCAAGTATTGACTTTGAAGTCGATAGTTGTGTAAGGTGTATGAGACCTTTCGTCTGTCATTGGGTGCGGTCTGGGTGCGTCCCGCGTATGCCCATGCGGACAGGAACAAAGACTGTGAGCGGTACCGGTATGCTGTTATGCAAAGGGTATGCGCAAAGCAAATATTATTGTGTACGACATGGTTAAGGATTTTGAGTGATTGACGAATAAATCACTAATGAAAGAAGTTTCGAATTATTGTTGCACAAGCGAAAGATATGTAGTCAAAAACACGCTTTTAATATTTTTGTGGATGTGCAATATTTATGAGGTATTACGTTTTAAAAATGTGAACATGTGAGTTGGGGGATTTTGGTAAATCCGACCATGTAAAGTTTTTAAGAGTGGTAAAACTTTGTTTTGGGGCCGATGGCCAATTAAGGGATAAAAAAGGTAAAGAATTGGGTAACAATGTATTTTGGTTTATGTAATCGTGTGTGTGACACATGTTTAACCAAACGTTTATTTTGGCCTTAAAGGCTTGATTGATATTCAAATGAGTCTTTTGAATGTTTGTCAGTTTTAATGACTCGAGATGGAGTCTTGGTTGTGTTATATGCTTAACTGTATTCTATTTGAATAAGTGTCGGTCTTAAGTGTAAAGACTGTTGATAATTCTCGCGTTTTTAATACCTTTGGAACTAACGAACCTTGGCGGTGTATATACATTGTGAAGTATATAAGAGTTGCATATAAATTGACTTCGTTGGGAAAGTAGCAATGAAGGAGTCATAGATTTATCATGCCTATATAAATTGACTTCGTTGGGAAAGTAGCAATGAAGGAGTCATAGATTTATCATGCCTCAGAACGTATGTTGCATAATGGTCATTGATCCTTGGAGTAGATGGCTCGGTTTTGAACTCAGTTGAGTCTTAAGAGCATTGACCCGGTTTAATAAGCTCGTTGTAGGCTTGGGTTGGGATTACATGGATTGTATTAAAATAGAAGCTTGCATGATGTGAATGTTTTGGGTATTCTTTTGGATTTAATTATTGTTAAGTCTTAAATTAGAAGAATAAAAGCTGAAGGACCACTTTGTAAGAGTGTTAAGATTATGAAAGACTGTTGTGTTATAGAAGTGTTTTACTTGCGATGTGGATGGTTTACAAAGGAGAAAGTATTAGGCACAAATGAAGTGAGGTATGGAAAATGTTGATCTGTGAAGGATTGTACCGTGTTTTGGGATTGGTTTGGAATCACAAGGAGCTAGTATGAACGAATAAGTTCAAGTTATTTAGCAAATCGAGAGTGGTAGTTCAACTAAAGTTGGGGAGGAGATATTTAGTGAAATAAACTCGGTTAATATGTGTATGAATGATTGTGAGAAACCTGGTCTGTGGTGAAAGGTTATGTGTGGAGAATATACGAGTGAGTATTGGTATCAACTGCCAAGATAAATGTGTCAACTAGTATGTATTATGAAGTTAGAACTAGGAAGCATCTGATGGAAGTCTTTTCGGGGATTTCGGATGAAAAGTACCACTTTGTCATTAAAGTTGTTGGGGCATGTAGTTTGTAAGATGGAGTAGTGATATGACTAATATCGAAACAAAATGTCGAAATGGTATTGGGTGTTTACCCAAAGTGATTTTGATTGTGTGAGTTGCTTCCTATGATAGAAGGATTGGACTTAAGAATGTAATCATATTGCAGGTTCAATAGAGTTATCACTTTTGATGTTCAATACTTTGGTGCTTGGTTGTATTGTGGTTGTGCGATGAGATAGTGATGTGAGGAAGTGATAGCATTCTATACCGAAGAAACGTGTAAGTCATGGATGTAATAATGGACTGCCGTGGTTGTTGAAGTATTTAATAGTAACGAGTATGCTTGATTTACAGTGTACGTGGAAATTTCAGGTAGTACATGTTAATGTTATTTTGAGACCTGGAGAGTGAGTTGTGATGATGGGGTGAAAGGAAGACTCTTGTTCTTCTCAATCCCATTGGTTTTAGGTGAAGAGAATACTGTAACCGTTAAGCTATAGTGTTGGAGTATTCAGTAGATGTAAAAGAAATACATCGAATGCAGTTCTCGGTGTTACGAGGATTTGGCTAGAGATCTTAACTGACGTTTTTAGAGAAACTGTCCTTTTGGACTGTAGCTGTGTGGTGGATATTCCGTGTAAACAAGAGAGAAATGATAACGGTATGCTAGACTAAGAAGTAGTCAAACATGGATTTGATGATAACAATTACTCTTAGAGGATTGGTTTACATGCGTATCAATTGGATCTTCCACCTGAGCTGGAAGGGATCCATAATACATTTCATGTGTGTTATCTTCGGAAATGTTTAGCCGAAGAACAAGATGTGATTCCACTTACTGATGTAAGGGTAGATGAAGGGAGCCGATGTGTAGAGGAACCAGAGACAATTCTGGAAAAGTCAGTTAAGAAGTGTTAGGACTAAAAGTCCTATAAAATAGAAAGTGATATAAAGAAATAATTTGTGTTATTTATTGGTTTGTAAAGCCTCTCAAGATAATGGCTTTATGGCTAATGGGCTTGGGCCTGTCAAGCCCTTGGTATTTAATGTGTGATTAGAGTGGTAATTAGGTCAGAGAAGTAGTGGTGAGATTAGCCGTGCGCTTAACAGAGTTTAGAGAGAGAGTTTGTTCATCATTATAACCTTGTAACTCTCTGAATTCAATCAATAAAGGATTAATCGTTTCATATTCATTGTTACTTGATCAATCTGGGATCCACAATTGGTATCAGAGCAGAGGGACAAAGCTATCGATTCAAAGGTATTTTTCTGGTTTTTCTTGATCATTCAAAGTACGTACTGTGTTCATCTCAAGAATTTTTGATTGCTTTGATTTTGGTGTTAAAACCCAAAATTGAGGCTTGATACATTCTTCTCATAGGTTTTCTAAGATCTCTCTGTGTTTTCAAATCGTTTGGTTGAGTAAAAATCACTGATTTTTAAGTTCTTGATTTGTTTGGTTTTTGCTCCTTGTTCGTGAAAATTATCAATTTTTCTTGTCAAAAGTGCTATTTGATTCGATTTAGTATTGTTTTGGTGTGATTTTGGGCTAGTTTTCTTGTTAGTACTAAGTTCTTGCAGATTATCTCTCTTCAAGACTGCAGAAATTCATCGAACCTGGTAAGTTTTTTCTTGTATCTGATTTGTTTTCGAAGTCCCGGTACTGATATATCCCGGTAGTGACTACTCCCGACACTGATAACTCCCGGTAGTGAATAACTCCCGGTGCTGATATCTCCCGGTAGTGTTAACTCCCGGTGTAGTCATCTCCCGATACCAATATCTCCCGGTAGTTGATATATCCCGGTACTCCATCTCCCGGTATTACATCTCCCGGTACCTAACTTAGTCCCGGTATTACTCAGTTGTGGGACTTGGTTTGCCAGTCCCGGTATCACAACTCCCGGTATTTCTCTGTGACTTCCCAGTTGCGGGACTTCTCAATTGCGGGACTTTCCATTTGCGGGACTTGCTTCTAATACCGGAAGCTGTAAATTTCGGATTTTTAGGTTTTGTGATTTTTGAACTTTCATAACTTCAAATCATCATAACTCTCTCAAAAATCAGTATTTTGCAATGAAATTTTACAGGGTTACTCAAAATGTGATTCTGAACATATTCTCTGTGAATGTTTTCTGCTAAAAACACCTACAACTATGAGTTCGATCACACCACAGTAAACTGAACAGGCTTTCAATTCCGGATCAGTAAACCCTGACTGCTTTTGATCGATATCTTGAATTGTCTCACGATCACTTCTGTCAAGTAACAATGTCTTATCCGACTTACTCTGATCTCAAAGAGAAAGTTTCTCTTTTAGAAGCGCATATCTCTAAGCTAGAAGCCGAGGCTAAGATCAAATATGATGCCATAGGCAGGCTAGCGATTGAAAAGGCTGAGGACAAATGTGTGATAGAAAACTATCAAACTGAGTGCTCGGTCTATTCAGAAAGAGCTAAACTCCTCGAGACCCAAATATCTGAATATTCTCAAAAGTTAGAGAAGTCTCAGGAGGAGTATTCTAAAAGCATCTTAGTTCAAGAAAATGTTTTAAAAGAAAATGAAAAGTTGACCACTAAGCTTAAGGAGTTTGAATCCAAACTTTACAAACTTGGTCAATCTGAACAAACCATCCACTTGAACAAGCCTAAGGAGTTCAAATATTACAACTCGCCTTGGGGACTCGGATATGATAATCCGTGCTACCTAAAGAAAGTCTTGTCGAAGGTCCCCACTCTTTATGAATTTGATTTCATGGGCTTAGACAAGATTTATCCCGAGTACAAAATTAAGTGGACTAAGGCATCTCCGGAAGATGAGGAGTTTGAGGATTTTAAAAGACAAACAGCCATACCTCTACCACCAATAGAGGCAAAACCTAAATCTGAAAATCCTACTTCTGAAAATGACACGAAATCGGATGATGCGCCGCCTAGGAAGAACATAAATGTACAAATTCCCTTCGTGTACGAAACGCTTAATGCATCGTATTTAAATAGCAAAATTCCTTATCTCCCCAATAACTATTTAGACATCTGTTCTCTTGCCAAAACGGTTGAGACTCCGCCTCCTGTTCCGGCAACCGCAGATGAAGACTCTAATGATCAAACAGAGTTGAAACGTTATGTTCCACCTCTGATTTTGGAAAATATTATTTTTAAACTGGAAGAGTCAATTGCGAGAGATAAGGTCATTTATGAAACCGAAAGGATTGTACTTTTAGATTCTATTGAAAAGCTCAAACAGACTAAACCCGAGACACTACCCGAATCTGAAAGAGAGATCTATCGAACCGAGATTGCTAAGTTGACCTCTCAGCTGTCCGTGCTAGCGACAGAAGTTTTAACGCTGAGAATGGCTAAGGGGAATTCTGTTGATACTCCAATGATGCCGGTCACACCTGAAACAATCTCGTTTGACGAAGCTCCGATCTATTCGGATAGTTCCTCGTGCAAAGCCTTTATCGGAGTGTCTGATGCCACAAATGACAAGGATTTGAGCTTTAAGGATAAAGGTAAGGCCATCGAACCCGATTCTGTTTAAAAGAATCTTTTTCCGGTTTTTGATAATCCCTTTGCGAATGACTCCTCGTCTGACTCTGATGGCGACACTCCACCTGATTCTGCAAGAAGATTTTCTAAGTTTATGAATTCCACTCCTTGTCATGAAGATGATTTTTCTAAGATTGATGTTGCTCCTAAGCTTGCAAGTCACATTCAACTTCTTGAGAAAATGCCTTCACCGGTTAATTTTAAAAAGGGAGAATGTTCCAACTCCAAATATGTTTCTAAGACCAATTCTTCAAATTCAAAATCTAAAAGACGGTCAAAGAAACGCCCGAAAACCGGTAAGTCTCACAAAAGATAATCTTATTACTCTAGTTCTTCTAACAGTGAGCTTCATGATTCTTTAGATAATCATGTTCTTAGAAAAGTAAAAATGGTTTGGAGAAAGAAATCAACTACAGAAGACAGTGATGGAAACAAGTCTCATAATTCTCCTGTAGTTGATACAAAGTCATTTACTTCCAAGACTGGCTCACGTGCTCATGTTTACCCTATAGCTAAGCTAATCAGTCTAAACCGAGCAAAGATCTGCTGCACTTATTGTGGAAAAAGTGACTTTGTACATCCAAGGTATGTGAACAACTGGTATGGTACCAAGGATCCCCATATTAAAGTCAAGACATCTAACCACCAAGGATCCATCAAAGCATGGATACCAAAATCTTTTTGATCTGTTTTTTGCAGGGATTTCATGTGTGATAATATACAAAATTTTATTTTCACATGACTGCGTTCGAAGGTTGTGCCACATTTGAGGGGGAGCATCAGGTATTTGACATATACATGAATTTTTTGTGAATTCAAAGAACCGTGGCAATTCATCCTGAAAAACTTACTTGAGTTTGTTTTTCTCCGTTTTTTAAATTCCAGAATTGCCATGTGTTATATTTTCTTTGATTTAGTTATTTCCATGTCTCACATATTTTGTTGATTTTTCGATGGAAATACACCCGCTTGAATTCCAATTTTGTTCTCATAGTACGTCCTTACTTACTAATGATTCAGTTCTTCTCTGGTAAATTAATTGTGACTTGTTCTTCACAATTAAACTTTCTGATCAATTGTTTCTTTTGTTGCAAACACTGTGCTTACTGAGTCATCCTAGTCGCGCTTGAACTTGTTCTTTGATCTTCATTCACATTTTATAATGACTTCTGATCAACTCAGATCAGGACTCGTTATTAAAAGATTGACTTCTAAACATGCCAATTTAGAACTCGTACTTCAATGTGTGCTTAATGTTTTATTGGTTCATTCAAAGAGTGTTAGGAATTACATTGTTTCTATGGTCTATCCAGAACCGGAAGGACCTACCCAAGAAACACATCCTTTTTAGATAACAGTGAGGGGTCTAGATGTATAGACGAGTTTGGAGTGAAAAAAATGGTGAGGATGTGACAGGACTTAAAAGACATATTGGTCCTTACCAAACCGAGCCAGTTAGCCGGGTAACCACACAATCTATTCATTCTCGTTCTTTGGAGATGAATATTGAAACAGACATGGACCCAGTGTCGACAACTCGTGTCACCCCACCTAGCCACTCAAGCATCTCACAAAAGATGTTTGTTTCATAAATGCACGGAGATTTAGCACATAATCTATCTATTCCTCACTCGGAGGTCTTATATATTGAAAAAGGAAGACACCAGCTCCGGTCTCCGAACTTCATATTCTATTCACTGTGTCAATTGATTTTTAACTTGAGTCCCAGGTTAAATCAATTTTTGAGCCAAATCGATATAATTTATTTCTTTCACACATGCACGAGTCTTTGTGATTCCCATTGCATATCTTTGTGATATTGTCGGAACAGTTTGAGAGGTAATTTTTGATATTTTACTTCAGTGATAACTGGAAGTCCTATCAGAGATACCCCGATACCAACTCTGAACATAGGCCACACAATTATTTTAATTGTTGTGATAACAGTTACTATTGGGTTTCTGTGTTAGATGATTACCCTATTTTGGTTACTTACCATTTTATCTGGTACTTTTGCTACTCATCAGTGTTGTCTTTGAAGTTACATGATGCTCAGGATGCTCCTAATCATCATGAGGGGGAGAACTGATACAAATTCAAAGACAAAGATCATCATCATGATGGGGAAAAACGTTATAAAAGTTCAAAGACCCAGACTATCAAGTTTAGGGGGAGTAAGCAAAAGTTGAGGGGGAGTAACTGTTATAACCTGTGCTGAAAATATTACAACGTGCATGGTTCTTCTATCCGTTTAACAAAGTGCTGAAGTTTTCAAAGCTAATTCAACTCGTGGTTCAACTCGTGATACTAAGAAGACCAAGAGCATATTTCAAGGGGGAGCATGAAAGATATGAAGACAAGCAACACTAAAGTGCTTCAAAGATTCAAGACGAAGAGAAGATCAAGATCGGAAGAGTTCAAGTTCGTATTTTTTCTTTATATAACTTTAGGGGGAGATTGTTAGGACTAAAAGTCCTATAAAATAGAAAGTGATATAAAGAAATAATTTGTGTTATTTATTGGTTTGTAAAGCCTCTCAAGATAATGGCTTTATGGCTAATGGGCTTGGGCCTGTCAAGCCCTTGGTATTTAATGTGTGATTAGAGTGGTAATTAGGTCAGAGAAGTAGTGGTGAGATTAGCCGTGCGCTTAACAGAGTTTAGAGAGAGAGAGTTTGTTCATCATTATAATCTTGTAACTCTCTGAATTCAATCAATAAAGGATTAATCGTTTCATATTCATTGTTACTTGATCAATCTGGGATCCACAAGAAGTTACGAAGTGGTAAAGAGATGGTAATGTTGAAAGTTCAATGGAAGCATCATCGAGGTGCTAATGTGACTTTAGAGTCAGAAGAAGATATGAAAGTTAGATATCCCCATTTGTTTGCTTAGCTTTGATTTCGAGGACGAAATCATTTTCAAGTTGGGGAGTATTGTAACATCTCGAATTTTCATAAATATTGATGACGGGTTTTATTAATTAATTGAGTATAAATAATTGATAAGTTATGATTAATTATTTGATAAATTAATTTTAGAGTTTAACCCCGAATAAGTTACATTGAATCATTTTTATGGATTAATAAGTTAGGGGTAAACCTTAATTTTAATTTATAAGTTTGAGGGTGAAAGTTGTCAACAGTTGGAAGTTTAGGGGTGAAAGGTGAATCTTCCACCCCACCACCGCCTTGTTCTTTATGTAGGAGGAAATATCTCCTTTTTGAACCTATCTTGTGTTTTGTGTGTGTGTGGTATACGGTGTAAGAGAGAGAGAGAGAACCGAGAAAGATTAACAAGAAAAGAAGAAGGAAATCAGAAGGAAATCAGTTGTTATTGCAGTTGAGAAGCTAGAATAAAATAGGTAATCATCATTAATCCCTCATCTTGTTAGTAAAAAGCTTTCTATGGAGTTTTTAGATGGGTTTTGGTAAATTTTGATGATTATGAGAATCTGAGTTTTTGGATATGTTAAGATAGGGATATTGAACTTATCTGCAGGTTTGCATAAACAAACATAGCTTAAAAGTATAAAAATCTGGGTTTTAGATAATTGCAGAGGGTTGAGACATTCAAGCAAGTCGCAGTAGTGCATTGCGACATTCAAGCAAGTCGCAATAGAAGGTTGCGATTTAGGTTGAAGTCGCAATAGACGGTTGCGATTTGGTGTTGAAGTCGCAATAGAGGGTTGAGACTTGGCATTGGAGTCACAACAGTTGATTGCGACTTGGTGTCGAAATCGCAATAGAAGGTTGCGACTTGGGTTGGAATCGCAATAGTGAGTTGCGATTTGGGGTTGGAGTCGCAATAGTTGGTTGCGACTTGGCCCAGTGCGTTGCGACTTGAGACGTAGATTTTAGAGATTAAGGATTCTTAGTTCTTAGAAAGTCATGTTCTGTAAAATAATATCAGTATATTTGTGTATTGGGTATTACAGTAAACTGTGGTGGTGAAGACAGAAGTCCTTACGTTTTTAAAATAATTAAAGGAAGTGTGACTTCGCATCAGGTGAGTTTATTTAACTCTCTTTAAAGTTCAGCAATTAATATTGAAATAGATATGTAATATGTATGTCTAAACATGATAAATAAAGGACTCGTCTTAATCAGTAAAAAGTCCAGTTAGATGATTTAAAAGTTATGCTATGTTGGTCCCCGTGCTAAATTGCAACGAGGGGATAGCCAACAAGTCGAGGTACTAGAATTATTAAGATTCTTTATAAATACATATGTAGAATGTATTACATTGTGTGTTATGCATATACACTGATAAGAGTTATAATACTTATGTATTATGTTGTAATTACTAAAAGTAGGCATCCGGTCATCGGGGGCACCTGGGTACGGTCTAATGGGAACCGAATACTTGCCATTGACCAAAGGGATGTAATTTTTAGTAATTGAGTGTACCTTGAATCATTGGGGGTCCCGGTTGTTTATCGCGATATAATAATCCCATTGGGACCGTTGATTCTGAGGTGAGGAAAATATGAAATGTGGAATAGGCAGATTTTGATTTGTAATTCCTATTTCAAATGGAAGATCGGAGATTTCCATTGTTACAGGGAAGATCAGAGATTTCCCAATTATGAAAAGAGGAATAAGAAATAGGCATGCTTTGACTTGTAATTTATTAGATAAGAGTTTTGACTTTGAATCTGGGATGATTTATAGTAGACTCTTGGTAGTGTGGTTATGGCTAGACGAATTAGTCATAAGTATGGGAGTGAGGTAGATTCCCAGTATTGAAAGGAGTTATTGTATGGTAAGATGAGTGAGAACAGGTTTGATGTATCTGTTGAGATTTTAATTGTTTAACTTTAATTTGATTTGAATATTCCCACTAGGCGAAAGCCTAATGTTTCAAGTTGAATTTTCTTACCAGGTACAAGCTCCGGGAAGTAAGCGGGAAAGTGTGATGAGGATTTTTGGAAAGACTCAAACTTAGAGATAACGGAGGATCTAGTAATTTGGACGCTTTTGGGACAAATGATTAGATAACTTAATTAATCTGATTATGATGTATGATTAGATTAATAGGTTATTTGAATTAGACATACTGTATATAAAACCTTTACATTTGATCCTCAGGTTATAGAAGTTTGAAGTTTTATGATCATAACTTGTGGCAATTTTTAAGTTTTAAATTGGCCCTGTTTTTTGGGTGTTACAAAATCTGTGCCGGTAGTGGGTACAAATCCGGTCGCAGGAGAGATTTGCGTGGAGGAAATTCTGGAGGTAGAATCGGTGAATCCTCCGAGACGGGCGGCCACCCGCGGAAGCGGCGGAGGCCGAGGAAGAGGACGAGGAAGACCGTCGTTGCGAGCTACCTCTCAGGCGGTTATGACTGGTGTGGCAACCCGATGAGGGAAAAAGATGCCGACCACCCGTCGAGCTAAGAGTGTGGGAGCTCCTGAAGTGCGTGAGCCCATACATCAAGAAAGTACCGCCTCAGTAGGTGGAGGAAGTTAGTCGGACAGCTCGAGGAAAAATCAGAATCAAGCTTTTGTGACTGAGGAAAAGTTTACGACTGAAATGGGCAAATTACAAGAGACCTTGCAAGCATTGTTGGAAAATCAGATCAAGACTACATCAGAGGGACGCACTAAGAGTGGAAATGAGACAAAGACTGAGGCGTCTAGCCTACCTTCGACTGTGGTGGGGGATCATTCTTTGTCTACTTCGTTTGTGGCTAATAAATCGAAGGCAGCGAATGGATGTACCTTTAAGACTTTCGCATCGTGCAAGCCTCCGTCTTTCGGTGGAGAGCGCAATACAGTTTTAGCTCTGAGATGGATATGCGAGATGGAGTTAGCTTTCGACACGAGCAAGTGCGCCGAGGAAGACAATGTGTTGTTTGCCATGTCTATGCTGAAGGCAGATGCCATCTTCAAGTGGGATGTCGAGACGGGAGGTAAGGGTTCGGAGATCGCAAAAACAACTACCTGGGAACTGTTCACTAAGAGATTCAAAGCTCAGTTTTGCCCAGTGGCGGCTGTTAAGAAGCTCGAGGAGGAATTTCTGGGGTTGGAGCAAGGGACGATGTCAGTCCAAGAGTATATGTCAAAGTTCATTGAGAAAGCTCGGTTTGCTGAATTCTATGTGCCTACTGAGGAGAGGCGCATAGAGAGATACATCTGGGGACTGAAGACCAGTGTTAGGGAGTTGGTACAGGTGAAAGGTCCGATCACTTTTCAAGCTACGGTAGATACTGCGGAACTCACGGGAAAAGAGAAGAACATGCAGATAACGAAGAGAGTTGGGGAAAAACAAAAATGGGAAGGACCAAACCGTGATGTGAAGAGGCCGGGTGCTCCTAGACCAGATCTGCGGGCGGGACTCAGATCAGGAGAGAAACCTTGTGGCAAGTGTAATCGGATGCATAAAGGGGAGTGTTTGGCAGATAAGGAATGATGCTTCAAGTGTGGGAAGACAGGGCATATGGCACGAGATTGCCGTAGTTCGAGGTCGTGTTATCAGTGCGGTTCGCCAGACCATGTCAAGATGGATTGTCCGCAGTTGAAGAGAGGACTGGCTGGGGGTTATGGCAACAATAGTGGAGGGAGAGACGGAGATATAAAGGTAGAGCCTGCTCGCGCGAAGGTGAGGGCTTTCCACATGTCGGCAGAGGAGGCGGTGAATACGCCTGATGTGGTGACATGTACTTTCCCTATTGACTCGAATTTTGCTAAAGTATTGTTTGATTCGGGGGTCAATCGTTCGTTTGTGTCGCCCAATTTTATTCGAAAACTGCAAGTGAAACCCAAGAGGTTGAACTTTGGGTTTGAGGTAGAAGTAGCAGATGATAGTCGAGTCTGGGTGAAAGAGGTCTATGAGGGGTGTAGCATTGACGTAGATGGTAATTTGTTCCCTTTGCGTTTGTACCCTATGGGAATGGGGGAGTTTGATGTGGTTTTAGGGATGGATTGGTTAGCGGATAACGACGCTAACATAGTGTGTAATAAGAAGCTAATTCGTATCGCCTTACCTGATAAGAAGGAAGTAGTAATCTATGGGGATCGTCGAGATAGGAAGTCGTGTATGATATCAATGATGAAGGCTAGGCAATGTTTGGGGAAGGGATGTCCGGGGTATTTAGCTTACGTGTTAGATGCTAAGAAAGAGAAGAAGGGAGTAAGGGATGTGCCTATAGTAAATGGGTACCCGAAAGTGTTTCCGGATGACTTGACGAGTCTGCCCCCAGATCGTCAAGTAGAGTTCAGAATAGATTTGATGCCTGGGGCGGCACCGATTGCGCGTGCGCCCTATCGTCTGGCGCCAGCAGAAATGAAGGAGATGATGACGCAGCTGCAAGAGCTACTCGACAAGGGCTTCATTTGTCTGAGCTCGTCGCCTTGGGGAGTGCCGGTACTATTTGTTAAGAAGAAGGACGGATCTATGCGGATGTGCATAGATTATCGTGAACTCAACAAGGTAACACTTAAGAACAAGTACTCGCTTCCAAGGATTGATGAACTCTTCGATCAGTTGCAAGGTGCGAGCTATTTCTTGAAGATAGACTTAAGATCGGGCTACCATGAGCTGAAGGTGAGAAAGGAAGACGTGCCCAATACGGCCTTTCGTACAAGATACGGACACTATGAATTCCTAGTCATGCCCTTTGGCTTGACTAATGCCCCAGCAGTGTTCATGGACTTGATGAACAGGGTGTGTAGTTCGTTGCTAGACAAGTGTATAATCGTCTTCATCGACGATATCTTGATCTACTCCCGATCCCGTAGAGATCACGAAGAGCATCTTCGAGCGGTTTTAGAATTGTTTAAACGTGAGAAGTTGTACGCTAAGTTCTCAAAGTGCGAGTTCTGGTTTAGAGAAGTTCAGTTTCTGGGTCATGTGGTGTCGGCGGATGGTATCAAAGTGGACCCCGCTAAAATCGAAGCTATTAAAGATTAGGAGCCGCCAAAGTCGCCGTCTGAAGTAAGAAGTTTTCTCGGAATGACGAGCTACTATCGGAAGTTCATTCAGGATTTCTCTCGGATAGCCACACCATTGACCGCATTAACAAGGAAGAATGTCAAGTTCGTTTGGACCTACGCTCAAGAGGTCGCGTTTGAGAAGTTGAAAGAAAGTCTGAGCAGCGCACCAATTTTGTCATTGCCAGATGGATCAGAAGGTTTTGTAATTTACAGCGATGTTTCCAAGCTTGGGTTAGGATGTGTATTGATGCAGAATGGGAAGGTGATTGCCTACGTATCTCGACAGTTGAAAGATCATGAGAATAACTACCGTACTCACGACATGGAACTAGCGGCAGTGGTGTTCGCTTTAAAGATATGGCGACACTACTTGTATGGAGTGAAGTGCCAAATCTACACCGATCACAAGAGTCTTAAGCATCTTTTCGATCAGAAGGTGATAACGCCACTTTTTGGCGTTATTTTCGGTTCTCAAACCAATGAGACTGGCTTGTATTTAAGCAAAGAAGCGAAATTTTATGGTTTATTTAGTGGAATGTGCAGGTTCTTTAACAGGTAGTAATCTTCGAGAAAAGAAGCTAAAAAGAACCCAAAAAGAGCCAAAACGAAGCCAACGGAAGCCCGAAATCCAAGCCCAAGACCCGCGACCGAACCAGAGACCGACCCAGAACCACTCAGAAGACCGGGCGAATTGCCACGCGACTTGAAAGTCGCGTGACAGGTCGCCTAACTCCCTGTTCCAGCGACTTTCAGCTTTTATTCCAGAATTTAGGTCATTCTTCGCACGCAACTCACACACGACGACCGGGAGCAGTTTAGGGGTGATTTTGGGAGACTCTTCGGAGCATTTGGAGCCACGTTAGAGGATCAATCGGAGCCATGTTCATCATGCGAAGTAGATGCAAACACGAGAGAAGGTAGTACATCATTCCATTCACCACGATCACGTTTGCCATGTTTTCTTCCCTTGTTCTTTTCTTTTCTTTTGTGTTTGAATCCACCACCAATATGAACTTATTCTAGATGTTAGGGGTTGGAATGAATATGGTTTGAACATATGAACATATGATTTGAACTCTTATCAGTTTTTCTTAATTAATGAAGCATGTGATTTTGTTCTTAACGCTTTTGTGAGTTTGGCCAATTTACAATTGATTTGTTGTTAGCAATTAAGTTCGAGAGAATAGATTGTTATTTAGAATTACAAATTGCATGCCTAAGGTGAGAAAAGAGATAGAGATATTCCGAGTAAACCTTAGTCCCTTTAAAATCTCGTGTTTAATGTGTTTTGAAGTACATAGGTTAAGATTGAGAGATTTAACTTATGTTTTCCAAGATAAAACTTGCGGTTGCTTGAAAAAGAACCATCGTTTATAATAAAAATCGTTGTCGCTTGAGAAAGGGCAACGGTGATCTCAAGATTGGGTATTCATTGACGAGAATAACTGGTAATTGTTTTGGGTCAGATGTTTGTATGTGAAAACCATAGGATTCCCAACTCTCAACTGTTTGCTCTATCGAAGTCTTTTAAGTTGTTTCTGTTCCGTGTTTGATTTAGTTTAATTGCCATTGATTAGTTTAAAACCAACCAATTCAATTTCGATAGTTCAGTTAATAGAGCTTATAGTAATTGTGATACTTAGTTCCTAGTTCCCGTGGATTCGATACTCGTACTTACCGTACGTTATTACTTGATTTCGACACCGTACACTTGCGGTTAGATTTAGGGGGGTGACACCCGCCTATCAAGTTTTTGGCGCCGTTGCCGGGGATCTAGTTGCAACTGATAGCACTACCAGCTATAAGCGCTGTTAGATTGAACATTTTTTTCCTGTTATTTCATTTTATCACCTTCAATTTCTGGATTACTGATTTCGCCTACTTTCTTTTCAGGTACTAAT
Source organism: Saussurea involucrata (assembly GCA_033807775.1). Lineage (NCBI taxonomy): Eukaryota > Viridiplantae > Streptophyta > Magnoliopsida > Asterales > Asteraceae > Saussurea > Saussurea involucrata. The sequence continues at coordinate 40,964,665 of CM066315.1, forward strand.
TGGTTTATGCCAAGGAAGACCCGAGAGAAGGAAATCGAGCCACTTGATCCGGAGATCGAAAGAACCGACCGCCGTCTGCGAAAAGCGTCCAAAGCCCGAAGACATCTAAAGATGGGTGACGAAATGCCCGTCAATAGACCACCTGGTAACAACCCACCTCCGCCTCCTCCGGCGAGAGTTCCGATGCGGTCATTTGCCAACCCAAACGTGGCAACCGCACGGATAGGCATCCAACCGCCCGCTACTGCGGCGAACTACTTCGAGATCAAACCGAGCACCATCGTGATGGTGCAACAAAATCAATATGGAGGAGCACGGACCGAAGATCCTCATGCACATCTCCGTGCATTCGAGAGGATTTGCAGCACCTTCAAGATTAATGGCATGAACGAGGATGCCGTCAAGTTAAGGTTGTTCAGCTTCTCACTCAAGGGGAGAGCTGAAATCTGGATAGAGAGTTTACCAGTGGATCAGATCACCACCTGGGCCGACCTGAAGGCCGCATTTCTACAGAAATTCTTCCCACCGGGAAGAACTGCTCAATTAATGGCCGATATCACCCACTTCGCTCAGTGGGAACAAGAGACCTTATACGAGGCATGGGAGAGATACAAGGATATGTTGAAGAAATGTCCTCACCACGGGTTGCACGGATGGGTCATAATCCAGACATTCTATAGTGGACTCCACCTACAGTTCAAAAACGATATCACTGCTGCATCGGGTGGAGCACTAATGGATAAATCGTATGAAGAAGCATGCGAGCTAATCGAGAACTTGGCCGAACATAGCTTTTCCACCCCACGATCAGCTGTCAGAAGAGTTGCAAGTGTTCAAGAGACAGATGAGCTAAAAGAAATAAAAGCTCAACTAGCCATGATCACGAACCACTTGAAGGGAGGCAATCCACAAGAGCCCGAGCAAGTCCAGTTCCTACAGAACCGGAACCACCAGCCGAGAAACGATCCTTTCTCGAACACTTACAATGAGGGGTGGAAGAAGCATTCGAATTTGTCATGGAGTCAACCCGGTCAACCACCACAAGGTAATAACTTTAATTTTTCCAGTTCTCCTAATGCTAACAATGTTTACCGTCCTCCAGGTTTTCACCAAAGGAACGAAGGACAATCGGGGGAGAAGAAGCCGGGACTAGAAGACATGATGATGAAGTTCATGACGAAGATGGATAACACGGTTGGGGAATTGGCAAGCACGGTCAACACGGTCAAGGCGGCTACCGAACAGAACACCGCCTCCATCAAGATCCTCGAAAGGCAAGTGAGGCAAATTTCTGAAGCTCTACAAAACCGACCTCCCGGAACCTTTCCGAGTCAAACTGAAGGGAGAAACTGGGAAACATGCAATGCCATCTATCTGAGAAGTGGTAAGGAGCTGAATGGAGAGCCACTACGAGACCCGTCATCAAGAGAAACTAACCCTAAAGAGAAAGAGGTCGAGATCATTAAAGTGACTGAACTAGAAGTCGATGAAGATGTGATTGATCGGGAGAAACCGAAGGAAAAAGAGGCGACACCACCGGTCAAGCCGACAACTCCAAGCGTGCCATATCCGAACAGACTGAAAGCGCATAAGGATGATGTTAATTTCTCTAAGTTTATTGATATATTTAAAAAGTTGCATATTAACATTCCTTTTGCAGATGCTTTGGCACAGATGCCCTCATACGCGAGATTCATGAAGGAGATTCTATCCAAGAAGAGGGCAATCGATCACCAGTCCACCGTTGCACTTACTGAAGAGTGTAGCGCGATAATCCAAAACAAGCTTCCTCAGAAGCTTAAGGATCCAGGGAGTTTTTCAATTCCTATTCAAATTGGAAATCTTTAGTTTGATAAGGTATTATGTGATTTAGGATCTAGTATTAATCTAATGCCTTTATCTGTTTTCAGGAAACTTGGCCTGGGTGAGGTGAACCCAACGTACATGACACTGAGGCTCGCCGATAGGTCGATTGTATACCCGTATGGAGTGGTAGAGGACGTGCTCATCAGGGTTGGCAAATTCTACTTCCCGGTGGACTTCGTGGTGATCGACATAGATGAAGACGAAGAGGTTCCACTCATTTTGGGAAGATCTTTTCTAGCCACGAGCCGAGCATTGATAGATGTGGAGGAAGGAGAGATGACCTTGAGGGTTGGTGGCGAGAAGGTAATATTCAAGATGTTCGAGAGTGGAAGATTTAGAAGAGAAGAGGAATCCGGAGCTGGTCATGGAAGGCCAAATGAGGAAGAATCCGCGGGAAATCACAAGTGTGGGCGATTCAAGTCCGCGAATACCGAGCCAAGCTGAAAGCCACATAGTCGTGCCACAACTTTAAATACGGCGCTGGGTGGGAGGCAACCCACCAAGGTTTGTCTTCTTTTAATTTCAGTTTTTGAGTGTGTTTTAGTTACAAAAAAAAAGAGTTCTGAAACAGAGACTTACGCGACTTATAACGCCACTTTTTGGCGTTATTTTCGGTCCTAAAACCAACGAGATTGGCTTGTATTTAAGCAAAGAAGCAGAATTTTACGGTTTATCTAGTGGAATGTGCAGGTTTATTAAAAGACAGTAATCTCCGAGAAAAGAAGCTAAAAAGAGCCCAAAACGAAGCCCAACGGAAGCCCGAGATCTTAGTCCAAAACCGCGGCACACAGTTCCCAAACCGCGACACACACTGTTCCATGCCGCCACACACTGTTCCCATGCCGCGGCACGCACTGCTCCACGCCGCCGCGTGGTTTGGCGCGCGGTTTGCAAACCGCGGCACAAACCGCGACGCGCACTGTTTCAGCATCCTTAAGTCCGTTTTTTGGGAATTTTAGGTCATTATTCGCGCAGCTTTTCGACGACGACCAGTGGCAGTTTAGGGGCGATTTTGGGAGACTTTTCAAAGCTTTTGGAGTCACGTTAGAGGATCAATCGGAGCCACGTTCATCACGCGAAGTAGATACAACACGAGAGAAGGGAGTACATCATTCCATTCACCACTATCACGTTTGCAATGTTTTCTTCCATTGTTCTTGTCTTTTCTTTTGTGTTTGAATCCACCACCGACATGAACTAATTCCAGATGTTGGGGGTTGGAATGAATATGGTTTGAACATATGAACAGATGATTTGAACTCTTATCAGTTTTCTTAATTAATGAAGCATGTGATTTTGTTCTTAACGCTTTTGTGAGTTTGGCAAATTTACAATTGATTTGTTGTTAGCAATTAAGTTCGAGAGAATAGATTGTTATTTAGAATTACAAATTGCATGCCTAAGGTGAGAAAGGAGATAGAGATATTCCGAGTAAACCTTAGTCCCTTTAAAATCTTGTGTTTAATGTGTTTTGAACTACATAGGTTAAGATTGAGAGATTTAACTTATGTTTTCCAAGATAAAACTTGCGGTTGTTTGAAAAAGAACCATCGTTTATCATAAAAATCGTTGTCGCTTGAGAAAGGGCAACGATGATCTCAAGATTGGGTATTCATTGATGAGAATAACTGGTAATTGTTTTGGGTCAGATGTTTGTATGTGAAAACCATAGGATTGCCAACTCTCAACTGTTTTCTCTATCAAAGTCTTTTAAATTGTTCCTGTTTCGTGTTTGATTTAGTTTAATTGTCATTGATTAGTTTAAAACCAACCTTTCAAAATATCGACGGTTCAGTTAATAGCAATTGTGGTCATTGTGATACTTAGTTCCTAGTTCCCGTGGATTCGATACTCGTACTTACCGTACGTATTACTTGATTTCGACACCGTACACTTGCGGTAAGATTTAGGGGGGGTGAAACCCGACCTATCAAGTTTTTGGCGCCGTTGCCGGGGAACTAGTTGCAACTGTTAGCACTACCAGCTATAAGCGCTATTAGATTGAACAATTTTTTTTCTGTTACTTTGTTCCATCACTCTCAATTTCTGGATTACTAACTTCGTTTACTTTCTTTTCAGGCACTACTTGGTGTATGCAAAGGACGACCCGAGGGAAGAAAATCGAACAACTTGATCCGGAGATCGAGAGAACCGTCCGCCGAATACGCAAAGCATCGAAAGCCCAAAGACATCTAAAGATGGGTGACGAGAGACCTCCTCGCAATGACTCACCTCCACCTCCTCCGGCGAGAGTCCCGATGCGGTCTTTTGCCAATCCAAACGTGGCAACCGCACGGATAGGCATCCAACCGCCCACGACTGGGGCGAACTACTTCGAGATTAAACCAAGTACCATTGTCATGGTACAGCAAAACCAGTTCGGAGGGGCCCCGACAGAAGATCCTCATGCACATCTTCGTGCATTTGAGAGGATATGTAACACATTCAAAATCAATGGGGTCAACGAGGATGCCATCAAGCTAAGGCTATTCAGCTTCTCACTCAAGGATAGAGCTGAAATTTGGATAGAGGGTTTGCCAGCAGATCTTATCACCACATGGGCCGACCTAAAAGCCGCATTTCTTCAGAAATTCTTCCCACCGGGAAGAACCGCGCAGTTAATGGCCGACATTACACACTTTGCTCAATGGGAGCAAGAGACCCTTTATGAAGCGTGGGAGAGGTATAAAGATATGTTGAAGAAGTGCCCGCATCATGGATTACACGGTTGGGTCATCATCCAGACCTTCTTTGGAGGCCTTCACCCGCAGTTTAAAAATGATATCACTGCTGCAGCGGGTGGAGCCTTAATGGAGAAGACATATGAGGAAGCATGCGAGCTGATCGAGAACCTGGCCGAGCACAGTTTTTCCACTCCAAGATCATCTGTTAGAAGGGTCGCTAATATTCAAGAATCTGATGAGCTGAAGGAACTTAAAGCTCAACTAGCTTTTATCACCAACCATTTGAAGGGAGGTAATCCGGAAGCACCTGAACAAGTGCAATTTTTGCAAAACCGGAACAATCAACCGAGGAACGACCCATTCTCCAATAATTATAACGAAGGGTGGAAGAAACACCCCAATTTTTCATGGAGTTAACTCGGTCAACAACAAGGTAATTTTTCTAACTCTTCTAATTCTTCTCATACTAATAATGTGTACCGTCCTCCAGGTTTCCACAAAAGGAACGAAGGACCATCCATGGAGAAGAAGCCGGGGCTGGAAGAGATGATGATGAAGTTCATGACCAAGATGGACAGCACGGTTGGAGAGTTAGCGAGCACGGTGAATACGGTAAAAGCTGCCACCGATCAGAACACCGCGTCGATCAAGATCTTGGAGAGGCAAGTGGGGCAAATTTCTGAAGCCCTACAAAACCGACCTCCCGGAGCACTCCCAATTATGACTGAAAGGAAACCAAGAGAAGAGTGTAATGCCATTTACCTAAGAAGTGGCAAGGAGCTGACTGGAAACCCAATACGAGAATCGTCATTAAGAGAGATCGAGCAAGATGTAGAGATCATTGACATTGATGAGTTGGAGGCCGAGAGAGATATAGTGACTGAAGAGGCCAAGGATGGACCGAAGGAAAAAGAGGTGACATCCCCATCGAAGCCGGTAGTGAAGCCGTTTGCACCACCATTGCCATATCCAAACAGGCTTAAAGCCCAAAGGGAGGATTTAAATTTTTCCAAATTTCTTGAAGTTTTTAAGAAATTTCATATTAACATCCCTTTTGCAGATGCGCTGGCCCAAATGCCGACATACCTCAAATTCATGAAGGAGATTCTATCCAAGAAGAGGGCGATCGATCACCAGTCCACCATTGCACTTACTGAAGAGTGTAGTGCCATCATTTAGAACAAGCTTCCCCCGAAGCTCAAAGATCCAGGGAGTTTCTCGATCCCTATTCAAATTGGTGATATTCGTTTTAATAAAGTGTTGTGTGATTTAGGGGTGAGTATTAACTTAATGCCTCTATCTATTTTCAGGAAGCTCGGATTGGGGGAAGTGAAGCCGACGTACATGACGCTCAAGCTGGTGGATCGATCCATAGTGTACACATATGGAGTGGTAGAGGACGTGCTCATCAAGGTGGGAAAGTTTTACTTTCTGGTGGATTTCGTGGTAATGGATATCGACGAAGATATAGAAGTCCCATTGATCTTGGGAAGATCCTTCCTAGCCACGAGTCGAGCGCTGATCGACATGGAGGAAGGCGAGATGACTTTGAGAGTTGGTGGTCAGAAGGAAGTGTTCAAGATGTTCGAGAAGATAAGGGATAGAGGCGAAGAGAAATTTGGTGAGCAAGAAAGGCCGACGGAGTGATCGGAAAGATAGTCGTGCCACGACTTTAAATACGGCGCTAGGTGGGAGGCAACCCACCAAGGTTTGCGGGTTTTATTTTTAATTTATGCATTTTGAGTGTTTTATTTGTTAAAAAAAATCCCAACAGAGGGTTACGCAGTTTATCCCGCGGTTTGCAAACCACGTGACATTCTGTTAAAAAAAAATTGCTGTTGTCCTTGCTTTCGTTTTCCTTTTGTTTTTGTTCTTGCATCTCCTCTCCATCTTTTCCGGTGTCTCTCGATTGGCTGCTTCGACTGTTCAAGATTTCCGTTCATCCGGGCAACCAGGTATGTTCCAAACTTGCATGTAACGAGTGGTGTATGATGTGTGCTTTTTATTAGTTCAATGAGATGCAACAAACCTAAGTTTCACTTAGGTTTGGGGTGCCTCACTTTTAACATCTACACACTCACTTTTAATCCTGTGCAAACCTCGGTTTCACCGAGGTTTGGGGTTGGCTTTATTTGACAAACCTAGGCCACGACCTAGGTTTGGGGTGGCCATGTTTTGAAAATGCTAGAATAGCTGCTTGTGCTTAATGTTATGTTTTGCCTGTCTGATACCTGTAATAACCGCACAACGATACTTGTCTTAAGTATCGCCTACGCCGACACCTACACATTGGGGACAATGTGTGGGTAAGGTTTGGGGTTGCCCAATCGGGCCCACGTATGCACGTAGATTTCCTGCACTTCTGAGTACCTAGATCACTTGAGCTAAAATTTTTGTTTTAAATGATTGAGACCAACCATTGTAGGAAGAATCTTGCGATAGCGACGTGACCATTAGGGAAGGACTAGGAAAGGACATGACAAGGGACATTAGTGGAGACCACCCATGAGTGAGATTTGAGCCTAAAAGACGTTTTTCACTTCGAGGGATTCATACACTTAATTCGTATACACTCTTTCGAGTTCCTTGTCGTGAATATAGAATGATCTCGCTATATTATTGCATTGAGTAGCAAAGACGACCATCGAGATATTGGGTAAGAGTGTAGTAGACCATATCGTGTGGACCTTAAGAGATGATTTCAGGCATTGTGTGTTTGTTTAACCCTGTTTTTAGCTATCATACCATTTTCACCCAGTTGTGTGTAACCATAGCCCCTTTGTAGCCAAACAATCACCTTGTTCATTTCTAAACCCACCTTTAAACCCGAGCCAAAAGCCTTAGCCAACCCTATCTGAAAGTGTGTCAATCTGAGCGGTAATGAATAACCGAAGATGGAGCGAAAAAGAAAGAATACCGACCAGTCATGAAAATAAATAGAAAAGAGGGCCAATGCAGCCCCAATAAGATAAAGAGGACCAATGAAGTCCCATAAAAAAATAGTTTAGATATTATTTACAGCAGAAATAAGAGAGTCAAAGCGACTCCATTAGTGACAAAGAGGGCCAAGTGATAGAATCGAAACCAGAGAAGTTCTTAACTGCTAATGGTTGACACACCGAGGACTTTGTTCCATTTACCCGTCGTTTCTTAGCCATAACCCTAGCCCCACTACAACCCTTGTAAAGACCTGGTTGATCTTTCGGAAAAAATGATTAGCGTATATGACTACCTTTGCTAATATTCCCTGTCTTGCTACTTGATTCCTTTCTGAGATCGACTTTTTGGACACTTGTGCGTCTTTCTTTAAAGTTGTCATGTGATTTTTGAGTATTCTTGTACATAACTTCCTATACATGACAACATGTGCGATAACCTAGGTTCGAGTTCAAAGAGAGTATCCCGTGAGGTAGGGTCGAGGCGAAATGTTTTCCCTAGTATGTCTGGACCCAGAACAACCTTAGTGTAATCGGAGCAGTCACGAATTCAACTTACAATGGAAAGTCATAGATCAAACAGAATGAGAATGAGGCGAGAGTGAGAGTGAGACAGGCATTCACGGGTATGGGAAATCACCACTGCATTACATGGTACCGATTGGAAGTTGTGCAGTTATTACATTTCTCTGATATATGCTTTTATTCTGTTTTTATCGCTAATTTGCTTGGGGACAAGCAACGCTCGGTTTGGGGGTTGTTGATAACGCCACTTTTTGGCGTTATTTGCGGTCCTAAAACCAACGAGATTGGCTTGTATTTAAGCAAAGAAGCGGAATTTTACGGTTTATCTAGTGGAATGTGCAGGTTTATTAAAAGACAGTAATCTCCGAGAAAAGAAGCTAAAAAGAGCCCAAAACGAAGCCCAACGGAAGCCCGAGATCTTAGTCCAAAACCGCGGCACACAGTTCCCAAACCGCGACACACACTGTTCCATGCCGCGACACACTGTTCCCATGCCGCGGCACGCACTGCTCCACGCCGCCGCGTGGTTTGGCGCGCGGTTTGCAAACCGCGGCACAAACCGCGACGCGCACTGTTTCAGCATCCTTAAGTCCGTTTTTTGGGAATTTTAGGTCATTATTCGCGCAGCTTTTCGACGACGACCAGTGGCAGTTTAGGGGCGATTTTGGGAGACTTTTCAAAGCTTTTGGAGTCACGTTAGAGGATCAATCGGAGCCACGTTCATCACGCGAAGTAGATACAACACGAGAGAAGGGAGTACATCATTCCATTCACCACTATCACGTTTGCAATGTTTTCTTCCATTGTTCTTGTCTTTTCTTTTGTGTTTGAATCCACCACCGACATGAACTAATTCCAGATGTTGGGGGTTGGAATGAATATGGTTTGAACATATGAACAGATGATTTGAACTCTTATCAGTTTTTTTAATTAATGAAGCATGTGATTTCGTTCTTAACGCTTTTGTGAGTTTGGCCAATTTACAATTGATTTGTTGTTAGCAATTAAGTTCGAGAGAATAGATTGTTATTTAGAATTACAAATTGCATGCCTAAGGTGAGAAAGGAGATAGAGATATTCCGAGTAAACCTTAGTCCCTTTAAAATCTTGTGTTTAATGTGTTTTGAACTACATAGGTTAAGATTGAGAGATTTAACTTATGTTTTCCAAGATAAAACTTGCGGTTGTTTGAAAAAGAACCATCGTTTATCATAAAAATCGTTGTCGCTTGAGAAAGGGCAACGGTGATCTCAAGATTGGGTATTCATTGATGAGAATAACTGGCAATTGTTTTGGGTCAGATGTTTGTATGTGAAAACCATAGGATTCCCAACTCTCAATTGTTTTCTCTATCGAAGTCTTTTAAGTTGTTCCTGTTCCGTGTTTGATTTAGTTTAATTGCCATTGATTAGTTTAAAACCAACCTTTCAAAATATCGACAGTTCAGTTAATAGCAATTGTGGTCATTGTGATACTTAGTTCCTAGTTCCCGTGGATTCGATACTCGTACTTACCGTATGTATTACTTGATTTCGACACCGTACACTTGCGGTAAGATTTAGGGGGGTGAAACCCGACCTATCAGTGCCGCGTGCCAAGTCGCGGGGGGTCTCTGGATGGTTTTCCAAACAGTAGGTTACGCGGCTTGTGCCGCGGTTTCCAAACCGCGCGCTAAACCGCGCGGGTCCCCTGTTTGTGTTTTCGTGCTGTGTTTTCTTTTCCTGCTTTGTGTGTTTCGTTGTTTTGCTTTCTGTCGTTTTTGTTTTGTTTCTTTTGTATCTACCTTCTCTCGCCCCATTTTCTCCGACATCTCTCGTTCGTGATTGCTCAACCATTTCTAGAAAAATTTCTCCGTTCGGGCAAACAGGTACGCTCTAAACTTTGTATGTAACGGGTGTGTTAGATGTTTGGTTTCCTATTAGTTAACGAGATGCAAAAACCTAAGTTTCACTTAGGTTTGGGGTGCCTCATCTTTTCAACGTCTACACACTCATTTTTAATCCTGTGCAAACCTCGGTTTCACCGAGGTTTGGGGTTGGCTTTGTTTGACAAACCAAGGCCACGGCCTAGGTTTGGGGTGGCCATTTATTTTAAGTAGACTAGCTCTTTGATGCTTCATGTTATATCCCGCCTGTCTATTACCTGTAATAACCGCACAACGATACTTGTCTTAGTATCGCCTACGCCGACACTTGCACATTGGGGACAATGTGTGGGTAAGGTTTGGGGTTGCCCAATCGGGCCCACGTTATGCACGTAGATTTCCTGCACTTCTGAGTACCTAGATCACTTTAGCTAAAAATTTTGTTTTGAATGATCGAGACCAACCATTGTAGGAAGAATCTTGTGATAGTGACGTGACCGCTAGGGAAGGACCGGGAAAGGACATGACTAGGGACATTAGTGGAGACCACCCATTAGTGAGATTTGAGCCCAAAAGACGTTTTTCACTTCGAGGGATTCATACACTTAATTCGTATACACTTTTTCGAGTTCCTTGTCGTGAATATAGAATGATCTCGCTATATTATTGCATTGAGTAGCAAAGACGACCATCGGGATATTGGGTAAGGGTGTAGTAGACCATATCGTGTGGACCTTAAGAGATGATTCCAGGCATTGTGTGTTTGTTTAACCCTATTTTTAGCTATCGTACCCTTTTTACCCAGTATGTGTGCACCCATAGCCCTTTTTTGAAGCCATACACTCACCTTGTTCACTTCAGACCCACCTTTAAACCCGAGCCAAAAGCCTTAGCCAACCCTATCCGAAAGTGTGTCAAACAGAGGCGGTAATGAATTGTGATAGATAGAGCGGAAAAGAAAAGAATACAAGCCAGTCATAGAAATAAATAGAAAAGAGGGCCAATGCAGCCCCAATCAAATAAAGAGGACCAATGACGTCCCAAAAAATAAAAATAAATAAATAAATACAGTATATAGATAGTATCTATAGCAGCTAAATAAGTGAGTCAAAGCGACTCCAATAGTGACAAAGAGGGCCGAGTGATAGAAAATAAAGCTAGGAAGTTCAGAATTGCTAAAGTTTGACACACCGAGGATCCTTGTTCCAGTTTACCCTTCATTTCTTAGCCATAACCCTAGCCCCGTTACAACCCTGGTAAAGACCTGGATGAACTTCTGGAAAACGTGATTAGTGTTTACGACCACCGTTACTGATATTCCCTGTCTTGCTACTTGATTCTTTCTGAGATCAATTTTTTTGGACACTTGTGCGTCTTTCTTTAGAGTTGTCATGTGATTATTGAGTATTCTTGCACATAAATTCCTATACATGACAACATGTGCGATAACCTAGGTTCGAGTGCAATGAGAGTATCCCCTGAGGTAGGGTCGAGGCGAAATGTTTTCCTTAGTATGTTTGGACCTAGTACAACCTTAATGGAATCGGCGATGTCACGAGTTCAACTCACAATGGAAGGCCATATATCAAACGGAATAAGGATGAGGCGAGAGTAAATAGGCATTCACGAGTATGGGAAATCACTAGTGCATCGCTTGGTACCGATTGGGAATTGTGCAGTTATCATTTCACTGATGTGTGCTTTTAGTCTATTTTATCGCTAATTTGCTTGGGGACAAGCAACGCTCGGTTTGGGGTTGTTGATAACGCCACTTTTTGGCGTTATTTTCGGTTCTCAAACCAATGAGATTGGCTTGTATTTAAGCAAAGAAGCGGAATTTTATGGTTTATTTAGTGGAATGTGCAGGTTCTTTAACAGGTAGTAATCTTTGAGAAAAGAAGCTAAAAAGAACCCAAAAAGAGCCAAAACGAAGCCCAACGGAAGCCCGAAATCCAAGCCCAAGACCCGCGACCGAACCGGAGACCGACCCAGAACCACTCAGAAGACCGGGCGACTTGCCACGCGACTTGCAAGTCGCGTGACAGGTCGCCTAACTCCCTGTTCCAGCGACTTTCAGTTTTTATTCCAGAATTTAGGTCATTCTCCGCACGCAACTCACACACGACGACCGGGAGCAGTTTAGGGGTGATTTTGGGAGACTCTTCGGAGCATTTGGAGCCACGTTAGAGGATCAATCGGAGCCACGTTCATCACGCGAAGTAGATACAAACACGAGAGAAGGGAGTACATCATTCCATTCACCACGATCACGTTTGCCATGTTTTCTTCCCTTGTTCTTTTCTTTTCTTTTGTGTTTGAATCCACCACCAATATGAACTAATTCTAGATGTTAGGGGTTGGAATGAATATTGTAAAGCCCGTGTCCCGGTGCGTTTATTAATTAATTCTAATTATTTAAAATGTTCACCTTTAATTGTTTTTGGTTATTGGTTTGGTGTCGAAAAGGACCAAAGTGTTAGCATATGTGTCTTTTCGTGTAGATTGTGAGATAAGTCGTAGTTAAGGGGGCCTAATGTGGAAACTCTAACCTCAGGGGCTGTTTGTGCCATAGTGGTAAATAATGCATGGGATCGGCCCATGGACCGATCCCTCCTTCTTCTTGGCTCACTTTCACGCTAAAACAGCCACACAACACAAAACCCTACCATTTTTCTTCTCCTTGCTCACGACCGTCGCTGCCATCATACAAGCCATTCTCTTCCTTGTCGCTGCCGTCGCGCACCGAGAAACCAACAGCAGCCGCCGCTAGCAAACTCCGGCGAGAGAGGGAGGGAAGGTGAGAACGAATCGGAAGCCGGAGTCCAGTCAGAGTGCTGCTGGGCCGTCGCCGATCGGTACGTTCCTATGTTTTCTTCTTCCTTTCTTTCGCTGTCACGGAGTCACCACGAAACCACCACCGCCGCAGCGGCCATGGCTGCCGGCAGCGTGTGTGGCCGCCGTACACCACCGCTGCAGTGGCTGGAGGGTACAAGTGGGTCGGGGCTGAGTCGGGGGTGGGGGAGGGCGTGCGTTGTTTATTCTCGTCGGTTTAGGCACCGAACCGCCACCACCACCGGGGTGGCTGCCGCCTGCTCGCCGCCGCCGGCCACCGCTGCCCGAGATGGCAGTAGGTGGTACTTGGGTTAGTTTAGCCATTGATCGTTTAGTTGGTTAAACCTTATTGGGTAAGTCTAAACGCGAAGAACTTAAAACCGAATCCAAAATCGTGATTTTATGTAAATTCTAAGTGTGCTGTCCAGTTTTCGTTTGATCATAACTTTTCCGTCGTAACTCCGTTTGAGCCGAAACTGGCGCCCACGGTTCAAGTTCGGGGTCGGGCACGTTTTCCGTGTTTTAGCAAAAAACTGGTTCGGTCTCTAGCTGGGCGAAAAAGTGGTCGCAAGTTCGGTGTTTCGTCATTTTATGTGTAAAATTCTGGAATCTGCCACTGTTTTGTGTAGACCATAACTTTCTGCTCGTAACTCGTTTTGAGGTGAAATTGGTGCCCAAAGTTCCCAAATCGAATTGGGAAGGTTTTTTGTGTTTTGCCGAAAGTCTGATTAAGCCCGTAGCTAGGCTGTATTGGGCTGTTTGTTCAGGCTGGACCGAAAACTGGCAGTTTTGGTAATCGTTCGTATTTAATTCATAGTTAATTGTAGAAAAATCGTTAGGAGGCGTATAACATGTCCTTGGAACCCTAACTCAGAGGACTTGCTGGTCATGAATTAATTTTGGGATTTTTCTGGGTTTAAAGGGGTCGAAACAGGTCCCGAACAGACCTGTTTTGTGAGAACGGAAATTAGTTTTAGTGACGGTTTAAGCGTGTGTCGTGTCATAGGGTCCGAGTCTCGTATTGACACGTTTTAACATGCGTTTAGGTGCTGGGAAGTGACCGTAATTGTGAAGCTTGAATTGTGTTGTTAAGCTAGGCGCGCTTTCGAGGTGAGTTCTCTCACTATATCTAATAACGGTTGTTTTATCATTGCTGTAGTACGTGTGTGGTAGCTTTATGTGATTGTGTTGTGGAACTAGATAGTGGGGTGTCTAGTTGATACTATGTCGTCATGTTAACTCGGTGGGACCGAGGATCCGGCGGGGCCGGAGATTTTATACGCGGGTGGCGTAGAGACTCGGTGGGACCGAGGGTCCGGCGGGGTCGGAGGTTATATACGCGGGGCGTAGAGACCCGGTGGGACCGGGGATTCGGCGGGGCCGAAGATGTTATCATGTGGTCGGTGGGACCGACTTGTGCCTTTTAGGTGGGTGGTTGTGGATATACATGTTTATGATTTGTTCGTAGACCTGTATGATCGTTATGTGTCACTATCTGTTTTAGGGGTAGTGTGGAATAACTGTATTATTTATGGTGTTTGAATTCACTAAGCTTCGTGCTTACCCTTTTCCCATAAACTGTGGTTTCAGGTCCGAGCGGCTCCAAGGCTTGATGAGTACACACTGGCGCGCGAGGAGAGCTGGTTGATTTATGGTCTTAATAATTAAACATTTATTCCGCTGGTTTTAATTTATAAAGATATTAATTATGTGTTTGCAAACGAAACGTTGGTATCAATTAATGAGTTGTTATAAATGAATTGTTTATTTAAAAATTTAAATTTGCTTGAAATTTTCGGGACGTTACAACTTGGTATCAGAGCACAGCTTGAGTGAATCAAATGCACCTCGGTGTGTTTGATCTCAAGTTTGCGGCTATAAAATTTTCTTTAAAATTTTTGGAAAATAAAAGAAAGGAAAACCCGTTTGAGAAACGGTGATCGATGGCGCAGTGTGTACAGTCAGCCGGAGCCAGGGGAAAAGGTACAGTACTTAGTGTTTTATTGCTTTCTAGATCATAGAGTATGCATGCTAGATTGCCTGTTGTGGACACTATGCTGTATGTTGAACTACTTGCTATTAGGAATTTATGCTAATTATGATAGGTTACTAAGTGGATGCCCTCTAGGTTGTATGCAGTAAGAGATTTATAGCCTTAGAATATTCGATTTAGTTCTATTGCGCAGCTCTTGTTTGAGTCCAACCGTTCTAGGATAGAGTCTTGTATTCGACTGTCTATTTGTTTCGCACTGCATATAATCGGGTATTCGCGAGGTCACCCGTTATAATTAGTAGGGATTCGCTAGTAGCAAGGGTAGTGGGATAAGAGGAAGTTCCTAGAGAGCTGGGAAGGGTGTTTATGTATGAGTACGTGTGCTAGATTGCTTTCTAGAACATAGGAGTATGTATGCTAAATTGCTTGGTGCTTATTACACCGTGTTTCATGTCTGCTGCTTGCTATTAGGGATTTGGCAGTAGCAAGGGTAGTGGTTTGGATGGAATTCCTAGGGAGCTAGGAAGAGTGTGTACATATGCCGGTGCGGGCATATGTGTATAGTTTCGGCGAGAAACTACTTGGACCCCTTGGGATGGAACTCGGAACGGGCGATGATAGGTGTGGATGGTAGTAGTAGAGCTCCTACTACCGGAAGCACAAGATCAATGCTCGAGTCGGGGAAGTCACGAGGAATCCAAGGAGTTGAGCGTGAGTGTTGTTAGTATGAGTTATTATGTGCTAATAACGCGTTGTATTGTCTACCCATAATAGCCATCACAAGGAGGAACAACTATAGTAAACCTACTAGTACAGGTGTGTACTCGAAGTGTTTTGAGGTGATGATCATTGGGAGTAGTGATGAAGGTCCTAAACTAGTAGTCGTTGGAATAGAAAGACGATTCTAATATTAGTCACTTGGAGTGACGATAGGGATGATATTTGTTGTAAGCAGATCATTTCGGGCCAAGATGGAAGATTGTGCTAGGGTCATAGGCTCATAGAGCCGACTTTGGTTTGAGGAAAACCCGTAAGATGATTTGATGTGATTTCCCAACTTGCCTTAAGAGGTTTAAATGTCTGGATGACAATAGTAGACCGGAGAGTTTCGGAGTAGTAGGGGTCGAGACGTTGAATGCCGAATGAGTCATGCACGAAGTTATTTTGAAAATAAGATTGCATTAACAAATTCTTGTGTTTCAAATCTTTGTATGGACGGTGTTTTGGAATTTTGGGAACTGCTCAGCACACGCACAAGATTTTGAAATATGGTTTTGAAGGTGTATGAAATCGTTTTATCACGGGAGTGCAAACTTTGTTAGAATTTGTCTCATTTTCGTTATTTTTCCAACGGTTCTTTCGGGTACGATGTTATCCGTGTTTTGGTGGTGGTTAAGATGTTGGGTAAGTGACTACGGATTGAGACTCTAACATTGGAACTCCTCCACATGTGTTAGAGTTGAGACGAAAAGTTACATTCCACGATGTCTGTATAAAGGCTATTTTGGTGATTTGTTTAAAATGAGTTTGGAATTCCAGTGTCGCTTAACTTTTCGTTCGAGAGTTTGTATTACTAAGTGTTTTATTGCAAATAGTTTAGTGTGTGGATTGATTCATGCGTGACATAAGTGATGCATGGAGGAATTTTGGTAACATTTCATAAGGAGTTGTTTAGTGCGCTTTTTTTTAGTCAGCTAAAGGTTTTATTGACATTTCCATGAAATTGCGATTTATCGACTTAGGGGTATGCATACTGGGGTAACCTTTGTTCTCGACATTTTGATGAACGAGTCGTGCATGAAAATGTTTTAGTTCCTTTTTGTCGAAATGAAAGACCATTTGATCTAAGGAGTGTTTTAATGTTGTGAACATCATGCATACGATTACAATGTGTTATATTTTGGAAATATAAATGCGTACATTTTTGACATTCGGTTAATTTAGAATTACCGATCATTTTTTTTGGGAAATTAAAAACTTTTGCTTTAGAGGAAACGAGCATTTTGAGCATTTTCGATAAATACATTTTTAAACTATAATGTTTTGACGTTATATGTCCCAAGTACGAAACTTGAGGAAGTGTTACAAGCTTGCATGTCTGCCCCCAGTTTGAGATTTTATGAGGTTTTAGTCGATATTTCCAATTAATAGAAGCGGACTGGTTTCTGTCTTCAAGTTTGAAACTTACACGAGACAGTTGTGTTTTAACAAAAATATATTTGTAAACCGTGTCATCGTTTTGTGCGATTAGCTGACGCGCGAAAAATTTGTGGCGAACCCTGTGCCACGTCATTTTTAGGATTAAAAAGAAGAATTTTTGAATCAAATGTCGTGAAACTTATTTTGAATTATGTGCACACCTTTGTCGCACCCTGTTTAAGGTCAAGCGGTTACTTTAAGTGCACGTCATGAGTCAATCCATACTGGAATCGAGGCGGTTCATTTTAAAGAAATTATTTATTACGCTTGCTTTTGTGTGAGTAAACTGAACTGCAATGGAACGATTTTCAACATGATTTTCCTATGTGGGACGAGCGTGTCCAGTTTTGCGTAACTTTCGATCAGGTAATAGTAGTTTTATTACATACGATCTTTTGAGATGAAAATCCTGATGTTGAAAATATTTTGTAAATGATTTTGTAAACCATTTGGGGAAATGTGCTTTTAAGTGTCATGTGTCATTTCGAGAATTTTTAGGGTGTGAGTCCTTTTGGAAAACTCTTTTGTTTAACCCGTGTTGAGTCTTAGACTAAGGTTGATTTCAGAGTATTGTTTGCTTAAACTTTGTTTAAACGCATTTTCCGACCTATGGGTCTAGCAAGCGTGGAGCATTTTGCTCGGTTTTGACTTGGAGTTAGTCATGGGCCAATTGCCCGGTTTTAATGGCTCGATGTGGAGTCTAGTTGATGAGTTGTTTTTGTCGCACCGTTTGGCATTCTTTGCACGTTGAGTGTTTACATGTTTGGGTGAGTGAGTCAATCCGGAATAGGCATGTTGTTGGTAGGCTGTTTGTTTTGGATCCTTAGACACGTTAGTCAGTCGTTGGTAATGGTCGGTTGGGTATCTCGGGGTGGAACCCCGGTATTCATGTGTCTTAACCTAGACTTTCCAGTAGGTACTAGGAGGATATAGTTGTGGGCACTTACCTGGGAGGTAGTTCCGGTGTACTGGGTCTTGAGGCGTTACCTGAGAGGTAGACGTCAGGGTGTATCCTCGATACGGTGTGACTTGGATTCGTAGAGCAAGTGTGGATGACACGTCGACGGTGGAAGGTAGATATTCCACGCGCGTTAGTACTGTAGGCCGAATAGTATCGGTTAAGGGATTGATGCCCTTTGTTATTAAGAGAATAAATGCGCATCAACCATTTTGAGGTAGGTGGTATATTTAGGTGTCGACTTTTGGGCTTGAGGCCAAACACCTTTAGTATAATCGGAGAGTTGTAGCCGATTTTAAGATAATCTTGGTGACGGTAGTAGTAACCCTGAAATGATCACTTGTGATGGATGGTTATGGTGGAATGACCTAAGTGTGTGTTAGTTGATTTGGTTGTGGGGGATATCTATTTGTGTTAGTGTCTAGGATAATACCACGCTTATGTGAGTTATTGTAATCGGTTGGACCGATGTTCGGCTGGGCCGATGGTTGTATTTATTCGGTTGGACCGATATTCGGCTGGGCCGATGGTTGTATTTATTCGGTTGGACCGATATTCGGCGGGGGGCCGATGTTTGTTAATGTGATTCGTCGTGAATTTAGGGAGTCTAGTAGAACTCGTAGAATTTAATCGGCAGTTAATGGTAGAAAAGATCGGATTCGAGTATCCTGTAGGGTATATTGGTGAGCATCTTTAGAATGGTTAGAGCTTGGAAAATTTAATCGGGAGGTATGAATCATCTAAGGTTGGGAGACAACCAAAGTCGTTTAACTAAGAATGATCCCGATTGTTGGAGTGTTCTTCCAATCGCGTTATCAGTGTTCTTGAAGGAGTGTTGTTAGTAAGGAAGTATTCGGGAGATTTTTAGACGATGTGAGAAATTAGGTTCCAGTTAGTGAAAGTCCAGTGGCAACTCAGAGAGGGTTCTGAGTGGACTTGGGAACCTGAGGCTGAGATGAGGGAGAGCTATCCAGAGCTATTCACGGGCATAGACTTCGAGGACGAAGTCTAATTCTAGCGGGGGAGAGTTGTAAAGCCCGTGTCCCAGTGCGTTTATTAATTAATTCTAATTATTTAAAATGTTCACCTTTAATTGTTTTTGGTTATTGGTTTGGTGTCGAAAAGGACCAAAGTGTTAGCATATGTGTCTTTTCGTGTAGATTGTGAGATAAGTCGTAGTTAAGGGGGCCTAATGTGGAAACTCTAACCTCAGGGGCTGTTTGTGCCATAGTGGTAAATAATGCATGGGATCGGCCCATGGACCGATCCCTCCTTCTTCTTGGCTCACTTTCACGCTAAAACAGCCACACAACACAAAACCCTACCATTTTTCTTCTCCTTGCTCACGACCGTCGCTGCCATCATACAAGCCATTCTCTTCCTTGCCGCTGCCGTCACGCACCGAGAAACCAACAGCAGCCGCCTCTAGCAAACTCCGGCGAGAGAGGGAGGGAAGGTGAGAACGAATCGGAAGCCGGAGTCCAGTCGGAGTGCTGTTGGGCCGTCGCCGATCGGTACGTTCCTATGTTTTCTTCTTCCTTTCTTTCGCTGTCACGGAGTCACCACGAAACCACCACCGCCGCAGCGGCCATGGCTGCCGGCAGCGTGTGTGGCTGCCGTACACCACCGCTGCAGTGGCTGGAGGGTACAGGTGGGTCGGGGCTGAGTCGGGGGTGGGGGAGGGCGTGCATTGTTTATTCTCGTCGGTTTAGGCACCGAACCGCCACCACCACCGGGGTGGCTGCCGCCTGCTCGCCGCCGCCGGCCACCGCTGCCTGAGATGGCAGTAGGTGGTACTTGGGTTAGTTTAGCCATTGATCGTTTAGTTGGTTAAACCTTATTGGGTAAGTCTAAACGCGAAGAACTTAAAACCGAATCCAAAATCGTGATTTTATGTAAATTCTAAGTGTGCTGTCCAGTTTTCGTTTGATCATAACTTTTCCGTCGTAACTTCGTTTGAGCCGAAACTGGCGCCCACGGTTCAAGTTCGGGGTCGGGCACGTTTTCCGTGTTTTAGCAGAAAACTGGTTCGGTCTCTAGCTGGGCGAAAAAGTGGTCGCAAGTTCGGTGTTTTGTCATTTTATGTGTAAAATTCTGGAATCTGCCACTGTTTTGTGTAGACCATAACTTTCTGCTCGTAACTCGTTTTGAGGTGAAATTGGTGCCCAAAGTTCCCAAATCGAATTGGGAAGGTTTTTCGTGTTTTGCCGAAAGTCTGATTAAGCCAGTAGCTAGGCTGTATTGGGCTGTTTGTTCAGGCTGGACCGAAAACTGGCAGTTTTGGTAATCGTTCGTATTTAATTCATAGTTAATTGTAGAAAAATCGTTAGGAGGCGTATAACATGTCCTTGGAACCCTAACTCAGAGGACTTGCTGGTCATGAATTAATTTTGGGATTTTTCTGGGTTTAAAGGGGTCGAAACAGGTCCCGAACAGACCTGTTTTGTGAGAACGGAAATTAGTTTTAGTGACGGTTTAAGCGTGTGTCGTGTCATAGGGTCCGAGTCTCGTATTGACACGTTTTAACATGCGTTTAGGTGCTGGGAAGTGACCGTAATTGTGAAGATTGAATTGTGTTGTTAAGCTAGGCGCGCTTTCGAGGTGAGTTCTCTCACTATATCTAATAACGGTTGTTTTATCATTGCTGTAGTACGTGTGTGGTAGCTTTATGTGATTGTGTTGTGGAACTAGATAGTGGGGTGTCTAGTTGATACTATGTCGTCATGTTAACTCGGTGGGACCGAGGATCCGGCGGGGCCGGAGGTTATATACGCGGGGCGTAGAGACCCGGTGGGACCGGGGATTCGGCGGGGCCGAAGATGTTATCATGTGGTCGGTGGGACCGACTTGTGCCTTTTAGGTGGGTGGTTGTGGATATACATGTTTATGATTTGTTCGTAGACCTGTATGATCGTTATGTGTCACTATCTGTTTTAGGGGTAGTGTGGAATAACTGTATTATTTATGGTGTTTGAATTCACTAAGCTTCGTGCTTACCCTTTTCCCATAAACTGTGGTTTCAGGTCCGAGCGGCTCCAAGGCTTGATAAGTACACACTGGCGCGCGAGGAGAGCTGGTTGATTTATGGTCTTAATAATTAAACATTTATTCCGCTGGTTTTAATTTATAAAGATATTAATTATGTGTTTGCAAACGAAACGTTGGTATCAATTAATGAGTTGTTATAAATGAATTGTTTATTTAAAAATTTAAATTTGCTTGAAATTTTCGGGACGTTACAACTGGTACGGTTGCCTGGGATGTTGCAGATGGTATCAGAGCCAGGAACCGAACTGATGTGCCAGCGAGGACGCTGGGCTCCCAAGGGGGGTGGATTGTAAGATCCCACATTGGTTGGGGAGGGGAACAAAGGTTGCATTATAATAGGAACTTGATACCTCCCATATGAGACGCGTTTTAAAACCGTGAGTCCGGGTGTGTGGACAAAGCGGACAATATCTGGTACGGTTGCCTGGGATGTTACAAATATGGTTTGAACATATGAACAGATGATTTGAACTCTTATCAGTTTTTCTTAATTAATGAAGCATGTGATTTCGTTCTTAACGCTTTTGTGAGTTTGGCCAATTTACAATTGATTTGTTGTTAGCAATTAAGTTCGAGAGAATAGATTGTTATTTAGAATTACAAATTGCATGCCTAAGGTGAGAAAGAAGATAGAGATATTCTGAGTAAACCTTAGTCCCTTTAAAATCTTGTGTTTAATGTGTTTTGAACTACATAGGTTAAGATTGAGAGATTTAACTTATGTTTTCCAAGATAAAACTTGCGGTTGCTTGAAAAAGAACCATCGTTTATAATAAAAATCGTTGTCGCTTGAGAAAGGGCAACGGTGATCTCAAGATTGGGTATTCATTGACGAGAATAACTGGTAATTGTTTTGGGTCAGATGTTTGTATGTGAAAACCATAGGATTCCCAACTCTCAATTGTTTGCTCTATCGAAGTCTTTTAAGTTGTTTCTGTTCCGTGTTTGATTTAGTTTAATTGCCATTGATTAGTTTAAAACCAACCAATTCAATTTCGATAGTTCAGTTAATAGAGCTTATAGTAATTGTGATACTTAGTTCCTAGTTCCCGTGGATTCGATACTCGTACTTACTGTACGTTATTACTTGATTTCGACACCGTACACTTGCGGTTAGATTTAGGGGGGTGACACCCGCCTAACAGAAGGAATTGAACATGAGACATAGGAGATGGATGGAACTGTTGAACGACTACGACTGCGAAATCCGTTACCACCCAGGTAAAGCGAATGTGGTAGGTGACGCGTTGAGTCGGAAAGAGTGAGGAGAATCGACCAAAGTGGTGGCTTTCAGAGTCGAGGCGACTTCGAGCCTCCTGGAAGAGGTCAAGAAGTCTCAAGAGGAGGCGTTGTTAGAAGAGAATATAAAGAGTGAAAGGATCGTTGGGGTTACGTCGTTGCTTAGTGTCAATAGTGGTGGGTTGAGGTGTATGAAGGACCGGGTGTGGGTTCCTAAGTTGGGGAACTTAAGAGTAAGCATTTTGGAAGAAGCGCATAAGTCGCGATATTCTATGCACCCGGGGACGAATAAGATGTACCGAGACTTAAGACATTTTTACTGGTGGCCAGGAATGAATAAGGACATCGTTCATTTTGTGGAACGATGTGTGACGTGTCTAAAGGTTAAAGCAGAACATCAGCGCCCTTGTGGGGAACTTTAGTCTATGGAGATACCAGTGTAGAAATGGGATAACATTACAATGGATTTTGTTACGAAGTTACCAAGGACTCCGAAGGGTAACGATGCGATAAGGGTGATTGTGGATAGTCTCACCAAGTCCGCGCATTTTCTACCAATCAGGGAGTCGGATCCATTGGAGAAACTAGCCGGTTGTATATTAGCGAGATCGTATCAAGACACGGGGTGCCGCGATCGATTGTGTCCGATCATGATAGTCGGTTTACGTCGTCGTTTTGGCAGAGTCTTCAGCGAGAATTGGGTTCGCAAGTGAAGCTGGGTGCAACATATCATCCTCAGACGGATGGTCAGAGCGAAAGAACTATTCAAGCGTTAGAGGATATGCTCCGAGCCTGCGTAATTGATTTTAAGGGTTCTTGGGAGATACACCTACCTTTGATAGAGTTCTCGTATAACAACAGTTACCACGCGAGCATCCAAGCAGCACCATTTGAAGCTTTATACGGGAGGAAGTGTCGAACACCGTTTTGTTGGAACGAAGTGGGGGAAAGGCAGTTAGCAGGTCCAGAAATTGTGCAAATAACTGCGGATAAGATAGAGCTGATCCGCGAGAAAATGACGATCGCGCAGGACCGACAAAGAAAATATGCAAACAAAAGAAGGAAACCTATTGAGTTTCAAGTAGGTGACAAGGTAATACTAAAAGTCTCGTCTTGGAAGGGGGCAGTGCGTTTCGAGAAGAAAGGAAAATTGAGGCCGAGATATGTGGGGCCTTTCGTTATTATGGAACGAGTTAGAGCAGTAGCCTACAAGTTGGACCTACCAGAAGAATTAAAGGGAGTTCATCCAACATTTCATGTTTCAAACCTGAAGAAATGTTTGGCCGAAGCAGATGTGGCCATTCCATTAGAGGATATCAACATTGATGAGAGTTGACTTACGTAGAGGAACCGATAGAAATTATGGACAGTAAGGTTAGAAAATTGAGGAACAAGGAGATCAGATTAGTAAAGGTTCAGTGGCGGTATCATAAAGGACAGGGGGCACCTTGGGAGGTAGAAGCGGACATGAGGACCAAGTACCCTCAGCTTTTCGACAATTGAATTCTGGGGACGGAATTCTTTTGAGGGGGAGGTATTGTAATGACCGAGTCTCAAATTGAAGAAAACCACAAGAAATGTGGGGGTAAGGTGTAACCTTGTAATTTGAAGGACCATAGTGTAAATTGTTGGAAGGTATAAAAACTCCAATTGGGAACAAAACCCTAGGGATTTTCCATTCTACTTGTGACGGCTGTGGGTATAGAAGCAGAGAAGAGAGAATTTGATCATCAACCTGTAGTTGGAGGAGAGAAGAAGAATTTCATCATCACGCAATCTAGGTAATCCTCAATCTTACCTTTTATTCTGTGTTGCGTATTGTTATTTTTATCTGGGATTTGGGTTACTCCTGGAGACTTTATCTTGGGAGTGTGTACCGCGAGCAAGGTATTGGGAGAGTTGTTTGAGTCTTGTATGATAGAATTCCCTTGTGGCATTGAATGCTCGCCTCTCGTTTTGGTATCCCAATACCTTGGTGGTTATGCGGGTATTAGCGTTTGATCGAAGAAGCTCTCGAGTCAGGAAGTCGTTTTTGACAGAATCCAAACTAGGAATCCGGAAGTGATAACCCGGGATAGGCGATTTCTGGAATGAGATCCGGAGTAATGGGATTCTGGAATGGGATCCGGTTTGGTGTGCGGAATCCGGAATCGGTACCGGACTCCGGAAGCGCTATCGAAATCCGGAGGGGAGAAATCCGGGACTTTTAGTCCGGAATAGAGTAGTCCGGATGGTTCCAGATAGCGTAATTCGGGTAGTTCCGGATGAGTAGTCCGGATGGTTCAGTTTTGTCGGGAAATGTGGTTAGGTATTTGAAAGGTTCGGTAATATAACTTATCAAACTTATAATTACTTTACATAGGTTTCGACTCAAGGACTTGAAGCAAAAGTGAGTACACCGAGTAAGAACAGGTGAGTTTTTCTATCTAAACATGTGTTTAAAAAGTGATTTTCTGAAGTAAGTAAGAGCATATGAATTGATGCGTTTTATGTTATGAATTTGCGAGTATGAAAGTTTACTTGAGATGTATGCATACATTGTTGTTAGACGTAAATTGGCTAAGTCAGGGGGTGTGGCCCGCCAGTGCTCATACCGGGGGGTGTCCCGTTTATGCTATGGGAGGTGTGACCCAGTAAAGCAATGTGAGACTGACACGTTGTCACTTCCGAGTGACTTCAGTGTGCCATTTACGGGTGTGATGTTATTTGAAAGCTTTGTTTAAAGTTGTTAATTATGAATGTTATGAACTGTTTTAAATGTGTATTATTGAGCTATTGTTTCTTGAGGGAGCTCACTAGACCTCATGGTCTAACCCTCGCTTTTCCAAAACTAAACCTTTTCAGGGAAGCTGACAGTAGGAAGCTCCGGTAAGAGTAAAGAGAAGAATTAGAGTACGGACGCTTCTAGAGATAGTGCTTCACTTTTACTTTATAGACTTTTATTTTATTCTCAGTTGTGAATATGTTGTTTCCGTCAACCTAGTTGAGACAAATGTACTGAAAATTTTGAGACCGGTTTTGAGATGTTTTATATTCTATGAATGCTATGCTTTAAATTATGTTTGGGTTGTTACATGAGATGCATCGGGATAAGATGCACCGCTCAATTCCATTTTAAGCCACAATTAATGGATGATATTTGATTAAAAGTGATCAACGATTTAAAAATACTACTTCTGACATGATCCCATACCGAAAACTGGAATTTTAAAACATTAACACATTACTCTATAAAATGAAAAAACACTTAGAAAATCTTTAATGATATGATATTATAATAGTTTATTATGCTTCATTGACTTTTCCCTATATGATTCATTCTTTGATGATAACCGAACAACTACAATATTTCAAGCATAAAGTTAAAAACTTTGTGTTGTGCTAAAAAACATCTAGTGAAATGTAGGCTACGATGTATTGTGTTTTTATGTTCTTTTCGACTACATATATATGCTCTGAAAATATTTATTATAAATATAATAATTATATTCATTTTGTAAAATCCAAATCCAAATCCAAATCCAAATCCAAATGCTTGATGAAATGTTAGCTAAGCATGTTAAATCTGCAACTAAGGGGCTGTTTGGAAGTTGATGAATGGTTTGGTGCAGAATTATTAAGAGTCTTTTATGATATAGTGCAAAATGAAATATGGTTGTTTGGTAATTGTTTAGAATGAAATCAGGGTGTTGAATGGTTAAGAGAGACCTGGGATGCTAAATCATTCAGAGGGTTTTAGAACCATTAAGAGGTCGACATTTTTTTTGCCAAACATGATTTAGCTCTTAGCGATTCAAATGTTACCTCTTAATAGAACTATTAAGAGGTAAACAAACAGCCCCTAACTTTTTCGATTAGACATGCTTTATATCGGTTTAATTAGACCATCCGCATTCATGCAAGACCAAATCAGCTTTGCAATAACACATCTCACGTTAATGAAAGACCAAACTATTTTCTAAAGTGGTCCCTATTGCCACACAATCAACTATTTTATGTTTTATTTACTTATTTTAATAATTTAATATCACAAAAATACCAAATATAACTTGCTTATAATATAAATAATTGATTAATGTATTTTATTTTGGTAGTTCAAATAAAAAACATTACATAAAAATATCATTTATTTAAATTAAATTGTGGGTAGAAATTTTAGTAAAAATAATAAAAAACAACGTTCAAATAAATTAATAAATAACTTAAATTTAATAAAATACTAATAACTAATGTTTAAACAAATTAATAAACAAATAAAATAAAATAAAAATGTATTTAATTTATCTAAATGGCATCTTGAAATACCTTTCTAAACTTGCAAAACCTTGTTATCTACATGTCATCTTGCAAGGTCTTCTGCAAGATGGATATGGATGCTATTACTTTCATATATTTTTTATAATTTTTTCGCTTACTTACAAAAAATAAAATAAAATATAGTTATGGCTACTTTTTCAAGATAACATAAATTTTAAAATAAGATATACTTTAAAATGTCATAAGTTTTATGAGGTAGAATTCATCTTTATAACAAGCTTTAAAAGCGTAATTAGTTTTCTTGACTACAAAATTTTATCAAACCTAAATACTTTTTACAACAAACAATATTTTATATGTGATTATTATTATTGTTTTTTTGAAAGGGTATCATAGGTTTTGCCTAGACTAATCTCTGACACTGATTGACAGCTAAGCATGCAGTCCTGAGATAATTCCTCAGTGGTCACAAGTTGCCAACGCCTGAATTCGAACCCGGAGTAGATGGGTTTGTCAGCCACATCCCCCAAGCTTTAACAAGTACGCCACAAACCTTGTGGTTTATATGTTATTATTTTTTCTATGACCATAAATTTGAAACATGACAACTTTAATGATATCCAACAAAAGAGATATATCTTCTATAAAATCCATTGATAAAAAGTCGATCAAGTATTAAAAATTGCACATTGTTGAGCCGCATAATTTGGATTTTGTTTTAATTCCATGCTCTTTGTCATTTTATTTTGTTTCTTGTTCCAAGTTTTGTTTATATGTGTTACATGGTAAGAGAAAGCCTTCTTTTTTCATTACACGTGTCGATATGTGCACGTTATATACATACATACATACATACATACATACATACATACATACACTTGATACAAATACAATATAAAAACTTACAATATCCAAACTAGGTGATTAAGAGACCGTTTACCAAAATGTTTGCTTGAGTAAGCGTTTACCAAGTCACATTAACTTACGAGATGAGTATGACAAAGACAGCGAATCTTACTAGGTAAGAGCTTAGGTAATGAACGAAAGTTTTGTCCGGTAAGTGATCACGAAGACTCTTACGACGATTAGTATTTACGAGGGAAATTGTTTTATATGATACTGTTTTATCAGACTAAAATTTTACCCCGTAAATAAGTAATAATGTTGAATTTTACTAATAAGTGCGTACCCAAATAAACGACCCATAAATGCATAAACAATCAATCTTACCTACCAAAGTTGTTTGATATGACACATGCACATATGCTCTATATGATGTGATTGTGATTTATAATGTTAAGTTTTGGAATTTAATTATAATAAATAATTAATACGTGAATTGGTTGAAAATGTGGTGTACATAATTGAAGGCAGCACTCAACCTAGTATCAATAATTTTAGTATTTATGTTTTCTTTTTGAAGCCATAGTTTTGTAAACCAAACAAATCCTTTTCGAGATAAATATGTGAAATAATATGTGTCTAAGAAAATCAAAATATAACAAATATGACATAAAGATCGGGTCCTCGTCCTAAAAATACGTTTAAAGTTCGTAACAAAATCAAATTCTTGCAAATTTCACAATATTGTTTTTTTCTTTTCTTTAATTTTCCTTCTTTCAATTATTAAATTAAATAATTAGAATGTGGTTGTTTTTTCAACGAGGAAAGAATGGACACTCGCGTCGGCCCGCGTGAAGGCACGCATTAGTTTGGTCCCATTTTGATCCCAAATTAAGTTAAGTTAATTTTATTTTGAATATTTGAATAAAACGATGAAGTTATTTTAGTTTCAAATTTTTAAATGGTTTATTAATCATTTAGAGTTGTAATACCTTAAAAAAAATGATAAATCGTAGAGTGTGCATTAATGCTAAGACATCTTCAATGGGTTACACTATATTTTACATCAAATTTCAAAAGTAGTGTAAATTTTAGTGTTAATAGTAAATCTTCTCCAATGGATACTACTATTTTTTTTAAATGATGTAAAAAGTAGTGTAAATGAATAGTGTTACACCAACTATAGTGTAATATTATTCATTACACTAAATTTAGTGTGAAAAATAAAGATCTCATTTAAGATGTGAATAGTGTTATTTACATCAAATTTAGTGTTTAGTGTAAGATTTAGTTGGAGATGGTCTTAAATGTATTGTAGTATTGTTTGTAGACCAAGAATAAATTATTAAGGCATTGTTTGGCAGAAAAAACTAGCTTATAAGCTAGATTTTTTTGGTGTACATGTTTGGATGACTATAATCTATCTTTTCGAAACGCTACTTGGAGTAGCGTTTCAGTAGCTTTTTGTGAATATTCCAATATTGCTTCTTATTATTATTTACTAACTATTATTATTAATAAATATTAATTTTTTAAATTTAATTATCATTAATTAATAAATATTAACTAAAAATTATTAAATTAAATTTTAATTATACATTGATATTAAATTTTAATCATTTAGAATTATTGTTAATAATATAAATTATTTTTATTTATTTTTTAATATTAATGAATATATTTTAATTATCAATTAGTATTATTTTTTAATTATTATTTGATTATTTTTTTCATAGTGTATGTAACGGTTATTTAAAATCATAAGTTAATATATATATATATATATATATATATATATATATATGGGAAATTAATTAAAATACTAATTGATTAAATTGTCAAATTATTTGGATTATATATATATTTATCGATCTCCTTAACATATTTTAACGTAATTATGTATGTTAATGTGATATGTTAAAACATATTTTTTAAAACGAATAACTTGACGATTTAATCAATTAGTTAATATAAGATTATTATGTTAATGTGATAAGAGTGTAAAACATAATTGAAAAAAATTAGAGATGTAACATAAATTAAATAATTAACTATAAGAGTATGAATTATAAATATTAAAATTATTTTTATGTACTATATATATTATATATAATAAAATAATTAAATCAAAAAATATTCAATATTGGACTCATTTTGAAGGTATCGAAGAGACGAGTATAATGATGTAACTTGTTAAAATTAAAACGTATTTTTTTAACGTATTTTAATTAATAAACGATTATATGTGTTAATATGATGAACGTGTAAAATTAAAATTAGAAAAGTAAAAAGCATAAAGTAAAGTAAGTAAATAATTATAGGGGTATAAAGTGTAAAATTTAAATCAAATTAACCAATTTGAGTGTACATCCGCATGACTCCTCTCCAAATCGCGGGACTAATTTCCAAAATTTTCCCCGATCCTCAATCGCGGACCCTATCTCGGAAAAATGGGTATTTTTGCAAAAACAACGAGATTTTGGGTATTTTTTCAAGTCAAAGTCAAACTTTAGATATTTTAATTAATTTCCATATATATATATATATTGAAAACTTGTTTTAACAAATTCAAAATTTATAGTATATATGTAATAATAAATTTTAAATTTCTTTTATTTAACATATTATATTATTTAATTTTTTTTATTACATTGGTTGTATTAATTAACATATTATTTTGTTATAAATTTGTTTTAATTACATAATTAAATTTGTAATTGATAATTATTTGAAGATGTCATTTTCGGTCATTTTACATGTTTATAAGCTACTTTTGTCAAACGTGACTTTTTCATTAGCTAAATTATCAGCTATCAGCTAGCTTATCAGTCAACAACTAAATTATCAGTTAGTTTGCCAAACATAGCCTAAGATAAACTCATTAAAAAGTCAAAAATTAATTTTTGAACAAAATATTATTACAATATTGTCAATATTAATTAACGAAGAAATATGCATTCAAGGACGAAGCGGTTCATCTTTTTGGATGTCATTCAATTAAAATGCTAGATAAAACCAACTATTATTTGTTAAAAGCTAACGATTACTAAATTAACATTTTCAATTCGTTACCCCAGAGACATAAAAACATTTCACCAAACATGAGGGTGCGTAAACCATAAGGGTGGTGGCGTGTTGGCAAGGGCTTGGGGGATGTGGTGGAATATCCCATCCACCTCGGGTTCGAATCCAGGCGTCAGCATTCTGTGGTCAGTGTTGGACAACCTAAGGGGGGGTAAGGTTGTATTTAAAACTTTTACTTTCAAAAATTCTTTTTATAAATAAATACGGAGTAAGTACGGAATAAAACAGAAGAGTGTAAATACAAACAGATACACAGATATTATATAAATAAATATAAATGCAAAGCAATTTATATAAACAGATATAATTTAAAAGCACAGCGGAAATGTAAATAGATAAGGGAAAGAAAATACTTGACAACGATATTTTTAAAGTGGTTCACCAAACACAAAGTTGGCTAGTCCACCTCGAGAAAATAACACTTCTCGGAGATCCAATACGAAAACGTGTTCTTTACGGTAGAACACAAACCTTAGTACAACAAACGCGAATCACTCTACTTTGAGAGATTTATGTGGACCACTCACTCTATTCAAACACTTACAAGAGGGTATAATTTTAATATGAATAATCACTCTTGAATAAGGTTTATCACTTGGATATTTTTAGAGAGTTTGATCACTTGAGTTGTGTTGCTGATTCAACTAATCGAGAGATTTTAATCTGCTATCAACTCAAGATTTCTTACTCAAAAACGTGTTTTATAATTTTAACAGTTTAAATATCAAGAGAGGATGCTGCAGAGTCTTTATCAAATGCAGGGAGAGTTATTGTGAATTGGTAGCATTGAAGGCTGGTGCTTGCATGTATTTATACTGGATGAGCAACATGGCCTGAGGCTTTCGCGGTATACCGGCTAACTCTCGCGGTATACCGTGCAGAGGAAAAGGTACTTGTCAGAAGAGAAGGTCAACCCTGCAAAAAACAAACGGAAATGGTACCCGCGGTATACCGGCTGAACACCGCGGTATACCGTGCAGACTGTACCCGCGGTATACCGGCTAAACACCGCGGTATACCGCCCAGACAAAAACACTTCCAATCAGTCAGAGAAGTACAGCAGGCCGCCGCGGTATACCGGCTATTCACCGCGGTATACCGCCCAGAACAAAGGGCAGGAAGCAGTACGCATGCGCAGTGTCTTCTAGAACCAAATCTTTCACAATCCAGCAAGATGATAAGATGTTACTTGGTTTATTTAAAAAGACAGTATTAGAAAAATCCAAGTGGTATATTATTTTAGGGTGATTTATCATTTTAAAATTAAAACGACGAAAATCTTCAGACTTGGATTCTTCAGATAAACATTATCGAGATTATTTAAATGCTGCACACTCAGATAAAATATTAGATAACAAAGAATGCGGTGTGTTTTGTAATCATCAAAATAAATATGGAGATGTGATTTTATGTGTACCAAAAATATATCACAATATTAAAGCTGGGTACACTTGCACCAACAATCTCCCCCTTTTTGATGATGACAAACACAACGCTAAACACGAGAGCATACTCGGTTTCTCTCCCCCTTTTGTCGAAGCAAAAAGGGTTTAAGAAGGTCGCTTATGCTCCCCCTCGAAAGATGCTCCCCCTCAAAATATGAAATATTTGAGAGTTAGTATTTTTAAGGGTTATACTCAAGCATGCCTAAACCAAGTCTTAATTTAAAGAAAGCTTTTTTGTTAAGAGCTTTAGTAAAAATATCGGCCAAATTATCTTCCGAATCAACCTTTTCAAGCACGATTTGGCCTTTTTGAACATTATCTCGTAAAAAGTGATGTCTCAATTCAATATGTTTGGTACGAGAATGTAGCACGGGATTTTTGCTTAAGTTTATGGCACTTGAGTTATCACACATAATTGGAATTTTGGTTAGATGTACCTCAAAGTCGGTAAGTGTGTGTTTCATCCATAGGACTTGAGCACATGCTCTTGCGGCGGCTACATATTCCGCTTCGGTAGTAGACAACGCTACGGATTGTTGTTTCTTGGAGAACCAAGACACAAGTGAGAGACCTATAAAGGCACATACCCCACTAGTACTTTTTCGGTCAACAATAGATCCACCAAGATCGGAATCGGTGAAACACGTTACTTCTAACTCGGGTTGCTTTGCATACCATAAGCCAAGATTAGTAGTACCTCGTAAATATCGAAAAATACGCTTGACAGCTTCATAGTGAGTTTGTTTAGGTGAAGATTGAAAACGAGCACATAAACATACACTAAACATAATATCAGGTCTACTAGCAGTTAAATATAATAAACTACCAATCATTCCACGATAAATCTTTTCATTAAAATCGTTTCCCTCCTTGTCACGAGATAATTGTAAGTTTGTGGTCATTGGAGTTTCAACGGGTTTGACATTTTCAAAGTTAAACTTTTTCAACATATCTTTACAATATTTAGATTGACTAATAAAAATACCAGTTTCACATTGTTTGATTTGCAATCCTAAGAAGTATTTTAACTCTCCCATCATGCTCATTTCAAACTCGCTTGTCATTTTCGCAGAAAATTCATTACATAGTTTTTCATTAGTGGAACCAAAAATAATATCATCAACATATACTTGCACAACTACAATATCATTTTGATCATATTTCACAAACAAAGTATTATCTATTTTACCCATAATGTAACCACTAACAATTAGAAAGGTTTTTAATCTATCATACCACGCACGCGGAGCTTGCTTTAAACCATAAAGCGCCTTTTTCAATTTATAAACATGTGTCGGATTTTCAAAATTTTCAAAACCGGGAGGTTGAGAAACGTATACCTCCTCATTTATAATACCATTTAAGAAAGCACTTTTAACATCCATTTGAAATAATTTAAAATCTTTAGCATTTGCAAAAGCGAGAAGCATTCGAATAGACTCCAACCTTGCAACCGGTGCAAAGGTTTCATCATAATCTATACCTTCTTGTTGATTGTACCCCTTGGCAACTAAACGTGCCTTGTTTCGTGTGACTCCACCGTTCTCGTCTACCTTGTTACGGAAGACCCATCTTGTGCCAATAATGGTTTGACTACTAGGGCAAGGAACTAAGTCCCACACATCATTCCTAGTAAATTGGTTTAACTCTTCTTACATGGCCATTATCCAATCCTCATCACCCAAAGCTTCATCTATGGTTTTAGGTTCTATGGTTGAGATAAAGGCATGGAAAGCACAATGGGTATGGATTTGTGATCTAGTTGTCCTTTGGTTTAGGTCACCTATAATTTGATCTACGGGATGGCCTCGAGCGGTTCTAAGGTTAGGATCATCTATACCTTGTGGAATAAAGCAAGGAGGGGCATCACTAGATTCAATATTATTTGTGGAAGGTTGGGTACCTAAATCCAAGTTGCTAAGTTGTTGTGCTAAGACGTCTCCCTCACGGATATTGTCATTTGCTAAGGGTGCACTCGGTTTGGGAGGACTTTCGTCAAAGCTAACATTTAGGGATTCTTCTACAACCATGGTCTCCTTATTTAGAATTCTATAGGCTTTGCTATTCCAAGAGTAACCTAGGAACACTCCCTCATAGGCTTTGGCATCGAATTTGGTTAGATAGGATTTGGTGTTTAAAATGAAACATTTACATCCAAAAACTTTCAGGTGAGCTAAGGAAGGTTTTCTACCACGGTAAAGTTCATAGGGTGTCTTATTTAGGATACTTCTAATTAGGACACGGTTAAGCACATAGGTCGCGGTAGCAACGGCATCACACCAAAACTTTTGGGGAACTTGATGTTCGTTTAGCATAGTTCTACTCATTTCTTGCAACGTTCGATTTTTCCTTTCAACAACTCCATTTGACTGAGGAGTTCGAGGAGCCGAAAAGTTATGAGTTATACCATGTTTATCACAAAAGGCACCAAATTGTACTTCATTATCGAATTCTCGTCCATGGTCCGTACGTATTGAAACAATCGTACAACCTTGTTGGTTTTGAATTCTTTTTCCTAAAAATTTAAACTTTTCGAAAGCCTCATTTTTATGTCTCAAAAATAGAGTCCAAGTATAACGGGAATAATCATCTACAATAACCAAAGTATAAAAATTTCCTCCAAAACTTTGAATAGCCATTGGGCCAAAAAGATCCATATGTAAAAGTTCTAAAACTCTTTGAGTAGAAATAACATTTTTTGATTTATGAGAAACGTGATGTTGTTTGCTGACACGACAAGCATCACAAAAATGATTATCAAACTTTAATTTTGGCAGGTCACTCACAAGCTCCTTATTTTTTAAGTTTTGCATTAATCTTAGATTAGCGTGACCTAAACGCCTATGCCATAAAGTAGAACCATCATGAAGAGAGGATAAGCATACATTTTCAGATACAACAGTTTTGCAAATATATAAATTTCCTTTCACAGAACCAGTCAAAAGAACTTGGCCATTTTTCAAGATTTTGCACGAGTCTTCTTCGAAGACAACAGTTATACCATTTTTACACAATTGGCGAACACTTAACAAATTAAAATGTAAATTATCAACATGATTCACATCAAGAAATTTAACATTATTGCAAGAGACTGTACATCTCCCAATTATATTTCCTTTGGAGTTTCCTCCAAAAATTACTTGTCCGCCATCACATGACTTATATGATGAAAAGAGATTATTGTTTCCGGTCATGTGACGTGTGCAACCACTATCGAGTATCCAGTCCATATCAAGGTTTATCTACAATAATAAAGATGTAATTTTTATGGTCCCCATTTCTCGTGGGTCCTTGACAATTAGTTTTAATAAAAAAAAATATATATATATATATATATATATAATATATATATATAAATATATAAATATATACAGAATATATATATATGTAACAAATCAACCAAAAAAAATATATAATAAAGAATCAAACAGAAAGTATATATATATATATATGTGTAGTACGTATGTATATATATATATAAACAAAAGTACATACAATAATATATTACTTATATATAACATATATACATGAATTCATATTTAAACTATATATATATATATATATAATATATAACACATTTAAAACCATAAACGCATACCACCGGGATTATCATTATTAAACATTCCTTTTGGAATCCATTTAGTTACCATTTTAATTTTGCGATTGTATTTATCATACACATAAAAGCAAGCATTTATATTCGCATCATTTTTAGGTCTAGAATATTTATCGTTATACATGCGAGCATACGGTTTTTTTGGTATATTATTTGCATTATTCATTTTACGCACATACGGAGGTTTTTGCACATATTGATTTTTTGTATTAACTTTAGGTGATTCATAAAATCTTTTGATGGACATACAAGAACATTTATCTTTGCACGTATCGGAACCAATACCTTTTCTACATTTTATACGGTTAGGCATATTTAGCATGTTAAAGACTTTCTCATTACTACTTTGAAAAGCTTTTGCTAATAAATCATCCTTTTCATACGAATCACATTTTCCTTTTAAACATGCAATCTCATTCTCAAGAATATCACATTTTGCACAAATAATATTTTCATGTGACTTTTTATTTAAGCATGCAATTTCTTTATTTAGAGCATCACAAGATTTACAAAAATCTTTTTCTCCTAATTTAGTTTCTAATTTAGCAATTATATTCATATCATTTTCAGATTTTTGTTTCCCATCATTAATTTCCTTATTACATGCAGATATCGTTTCTTTTAATCTAGAATTTTCGTCTTGGTAACGATTTGCAAGAGCAGCCATTTTGTGAAATGATTCATATAATTCTTCAAGATTATTTTCATTATCACTATCATAATCTGAGTAAGAAGATTTTACCTCATCGTCGCTTTCGGCCATAAGACAAATAGCTTGATATTCGTCTTCTTCTTCGCTTTCACTCCACGCGCCTCCAATGAAGGCTTTCTCCTTCTTATTTTGAAATTTGTTCTTTTTAGGACATTCATTGGCGTAATGATCTTTGTCGCCACATGAGTAACAAAAACCTCTCTTTGGCTTAGCTTTATCGTCACCACTTGAGTCGTCATTTTTCTTTACTTTTTCGTCTCGTTTATGGAACTTACGACTTCGGTTTTCACCACCACGACGGTAGTTACCGTTTCTTTGAAATCTGCCATTGTTAGAAAATTTATTATTATTAAAAAACTTGGAAAAGTTTCTTACCAACATGGCAACTTCATTGAGAGTTTCGGATGGATCTTTTGAGGAGCCAGCTTTCTCCTTTTTCTTCTCGACTTTTGGTGTTGAGACATTGAGAGCGATTGACTTCTTTTTAACTTGCTCCCGATCTTTGTTTCTTTTAAGTGCAATTTCATGCACTTTAAGATTACCGATCAAGTCATCTATCTTCATTATGGAAAGGTCACGGGAGTCTTCTAAAGATGTTATCTTTTGCATCCACTCCGAAGGAAGGGCTCTTAGGATTTTCCTTATATAGTCCTCGTTAGGATAAGTGCGATCCAAACCTTTCAACGTAGTCACAATAAGGTTAAATCTTTTAAACATTGAGTCAATCGACTCATCTTGTTTCATTTCGAACAGTTCATAATCGTGAACTAAAATATTCACTTTACTAGATTTAACTTCCGTGTTTCCACGATGAGTGTTGTTTAAACTTTCCCAGATTTGATTAGCAGTTTTATATGTATACACTCTTTCAATTTCATCAGTAGTTAAAGCAGCATATAATATATTCTTAGCTTCAAAGTTTAAACAGACATGAGATTCTTCAGCGGGAGTCCATTCTTTTAAAGGTTTATCAATAATAAGATCATCTTTTACAATAGTAGGATTAAAATTCCCATTTTCTATAATATCCCAAATCTTTTGATTTTTGCCACGCACGTGACATTCAAATAGCTCGGCCCAAATGCCAAACTTTTCAGTATCTATCAAAGGGGGTTTTGAAAACACAAAATTAGTTTGTTGAGCCATTTAAAAGAATAAAAGAAATTTATGCAGAATATTTTTGAAAGACCTGCTCTGATACCAATTGTTGGACAACCTAAGGGGGGGGTAAGGTTGTATTTAAAACTTTTACTTTCAAAAATTCTTTTTATAAATAAATACGGAGTAAGTACGGAATAAAACAGAAGAGTGTAAATACAAACAGATACACAGATATTATATAAATAAATATAAATGCAAAGCAATTTATATAAACAGATATAATTTAAAAGCACAGCGGAAATGTAAATAGATAAGGGAAAGAAAATACTTGACAACGATATTTTTAAAGTGGTTCACCAAACACAAAGTTGGCTAGTCCACCTCGAGAAAATAACACTTCTCGGAGATCCAATACGAAAACGTGTTCTTTACGGTAGAACACAAACCTTAGTACAACAAACGCGAATCACTCTACTTTGAGAGATTTATGTGGATCACTCACTCTATTCAAACACTTACAAGAGGGTATAATTTTAATATGAATAATCACTCTTGAATAAGGTTTATCACTTGGATATTTTTAGAGAGTTTGATCACTTGAGTTGTGTTGCTGATTCAACTAATCGAGAGATTTTAATCTGCTATCAACTCAAGATTTCTTACTCAAAAACGTGTTTTATAATTTTAACAGTTTAAATATCAAGAGAGGATGCTGCAGAGTCTTTATCAAATGCAGGGAGAGTTATTGTGAATTGGTAGCATTGAAGGCTGGTGCTTGCATGTATTTATACTGGATGAGCAACATGGCCTGAGGCTTTCGCGGTATACCGGCTAACTCTCGCGGTATACCGTGCAGAGGAAAAGGTACTTGTCAGAAGAGAAGGTCAACCCTGCAAAAAACAAACGGAAATGGTACCCGCGGTATACCGGCTGAACACCGCGGTATACCGTGCAGACTGTACCCGCGGTATACCGGCTAAACACCGCGGTATACCGCCCAGACAAAAACACTTCCAATCAGTCAGAGAAGTACAGCAGGCCGCCGCGGTATACCGGCTATTCACCGCGGTATACCGCCCAGAACAAAGGGCAGGAAGCAGTACGCATGCGCAGTGTCTTCTAGAACCAAATCTTTCACAATCCAGCAAGATGATAAGATGTTACTTGGTTTATTTAAAAAGACAGTATTAGAAAAATCCAAGTGGTATATTATTTTAGGGTGATTTATCATTTTAAAATTAAAACGACGAAAATCTTCAGACTTGGATTCTTCAGATAAACATTATCGAGATTATTTAAATGCTGCACACTCAGATAAAATATTAGATAACAAAGAATGCGGTGTGTTTTGTAATCATCAAAATAAATATGGAGATGTGATTTTATGTGTACCAAAAATATATCACAATATTAAAGCTGGGTACACTTGCACCAACAGTCAGGCTTAGTCTCAGACGACCGTTTTGTTTGTTTGTTTCCAAATTGCCAAGGATGTAGTCTAGGCAAAGCCTAGATGAACCTTATCCAAAAAAAAAACATGAGGGTGCGTTTGGTACACTAGACATGACAGAACATAATAGAACGAGTCTACTGTCCCACGTTTGGCAAGACTTTTATGTGGAACAAGGTGGAACAAACTGGAACAAGCCTGTTCCACCCCTACCCCTTGGAACAAGCTGGAACAAACTTATGTTTTACCAGTATAATCTCAAAATAAAATCTAATTCTCTTCTAAAACATCAAATAAACCTTCTATTTCATATTTTATTCATTCTTTAATTTTACTAAGGGTAAATTGGTCAATATTATTTGTTCTGTTCTGTCCAGTTCTGTCTTACCAAACGTGGAATAGTTGTTCTGTCCTGTTCTATCCTGTCATGTCCCACCTTGTTCTGTCCTATCCTGTATGCGTACCAAACGCACCCTGACCGCTAAAAGAGTTGATATAAATAACACAAAAATTAAGTTTTCATCGGAAACTTGCAAGCAAACACAAATATAAGTTAGAGTAAATAGCAATTTTGGTCCCTATGGTTTGTTATTTTTCTCACTTTTAGTCCCTATAAAAATTTATTACAAGAAAAACCATATGTTATGCAAAAGTGCTCGGTTTTGGTCCCTGTGAACTAACACCGTTAGGTTGCCTCCATTAGAACCCCCCATGTGACTCGCACATGAGGACAATTTGGTCCTTTTACTTACTTTTTTGTTTTTCACTAAAGACAACGAACCACAAGGACCAAATTTGCAATTTACTATATATATAACACGGAGCAAACCAGATCATCGTCAGGAACCCCATTTCTTGCTCCAATCAAACCCCTCCCCCTATTGCATGCTCTGATTATCACTGGGAACCCCATCATTATTTTCTTTCTTCCCACAACCCAAACCCCTCTGCCGGTGATTTCCCAACCCATCTCCCTTCCTAACTATTGAGATACACTCCCCTAATCTGTCAAAGAGTAATGAGTTCACCATAGATTTTACTATCGTAATTGTTTTTGTGTTATTTATTGGATGCTGAGATACTTCGAGGTCAGGGATGTGATGGTCCAACAACGACGAGGGTTTACTATTAGGGCAGGGGGCTTGAAAGGGAGAAGGGATAAAGGAGAACATGAGTTTTTGGCAGTGATGAGAAGGGGATGGCCGGAGACGAAGGGAGAAAGAGGAGGCGACGGAAAAAATGGAAGGAGAATAGAGAAGGATGGTAGTGGTGGAGAACAGATGGTATCGTCAGCGATGTGGACGATATATACATATACATTATATATACACATATATAATATTACAATATTAGATATAATATAATATAGAATAACTGCAATTTTGGTCCCTGTAGTTTTTGTCTTTAGTGAAAAACAAGAAATAGTAAAAGGTCCAAAATGCCCTCATGTGCAAGTCACATGGGGGGTTCTAACGAAGGCAACCTAACGGCGTTAGTCCTCAGGGACCAAAAGCGAGAACTTTTACATACCATAGGGTTTTTCTTGCAATAAAAACTTTGTAGGGACCAAAAGTAAGAAAAACAACAAACCATAGGGACCAAAATTCCAATTTACTCTATAAGTTATTATGTATGGTGATGACAAGCTTTCTTTCTATAATCTTGGCACCCTCACCTTCCCAAGAATTTGAGATGGTATACACATGTCGTGTTGTTGATCTCTAACTTTGATGAATAACGCTGACCATCCAATACTATTGTAGGATTATATTTCTAAAGCTTTGATTTAACTTAAAAGAAGTTCAAATAGCAACAAATAACTTGTTTATCTTGACAGACTGGTAGCGAAAAATAACCTAATAATCATTCCATATTATTAGAACTTCAACGTCATTTTGCCAACTTTTTTTGCCTAAAATATCTTCCACAATTTGCTAAAAGTTTCATACATTTTTATTTGTTCTTCTTTGATGTGTCATTGGTTTGATTGGGGGATGGTTAGCTTATTAACAACTAGTTACATAGTGAACCTTATCTCACGCAAAGTGAAAATAGATGTCCTTTACAGAAAGAGTTTACTCTTGGTAAATCGAAGAGGATTGCTCACTTGGATGGGGGAAGTCGTAAGGGAGGAAAAAAGAAACAATTAAAGGTGATTATCAATGGCGATTTGTGCAATTCTTCATCCATTATTTGGTAACCGAGGGTGATTTTGAAATGGATTTTGAAGTGGAAGTAAAGTTGGTCTTTAGAAGGGCTAGGACCGATTCTAACTAGTCATCAAGGAGTGCATGTGTATTTGTTTGGATCGCAGGATATATGAAACTTCATATTTCTTTATAACCATACGTCTTTATAAAATGAAACACACACAAATATAGCTCATATATAGGCAATGGTAGTAATTACAATATTGTAGTTATTGCATTGAAAATGTTTTTAGAATAATTTGTTTGTTGCATTGAGGAAAGTGTCTTTTACAATAATGTCTCATTGAAAATGATGACCACAATAAGTTTGATGCCAATATGTAAAGCTTTATATGTAAAGATCTATAAGACTACATCTCACTGAAGAAAGATGATCACAAGAAGCTACAAAGCTTCACATATGAAGCTATTCATATATTATAAATGCCTGAACTAATAAATGCAATGACATTGCTTATTAGTATACTTATCATTTCTAATATCACATTTGAAGCTTTATTATATGTGTCCATATAAAACTACATATATGTAACACTTGTCATACCAAACTCAATTTAATAAATCTTCACTTAATTATAAAGTTGTATTATATGTTGTATGTGTCTTCAAATGTGTATCTTCAAAATATATAGTTTCATCATATATGAAGATTGTTTGAAAATGCTTTAAACTTTGTATATGTTGCTTCGCATAAAAAAAGCATCATGTGTGAAGTTTATCTAAAATGACTAACTAGAAGCTTTCTAACATCACATGTGAAGCTTCACAATATGTCCAATGTTAATATATACCTTACGAATTTGTATCCTCAATATGCACCCATATCAAACAAAATCGGATAGAATCTAGTTAAATAAAAAATAATAATTTATATTCGATTATATATATATATATAAGTATTTTATTTATAAGTTGGATAATTACCTAATTTGAATGAGGGATTATAGGAGATAATAATCATCCTAAATATATTAAGGCCGCGTTTGGTTTGTATAATTGGATAGAATTTAGAATTCAGTTTCATTTTGATCTCATGTTTGATTTGAGAGATTGTTGTGTATTTGAAATATCGGGATATCATTGAAATCCCACGAAACATACTAAATTCAAATTCCAAATCATACTAAATTCAAATCCCTCTAATGCTTAATCATTTTATAAAATCCAAATACCTTAAAAACATTTTATTAAACCAAACCCGTAACTTAATTACCACAATATTGAATATCCTTCTATTGAATTAAACATCTAATGATTAAATGTTATTTATACGTTTCAACATTTTAATATACAAGAAGTCTGCTCGTGCAATGCAGCGCGATATATCTCGATTTTAATGTTCTAATTTATTTTAATGTGTGGTTTTAAAAAAACGGTCATGTTTTTTTTTTATAAATTTGTTTAAATAACGACGTTTTTTAAGGAGTTTATGATTTGAGGATTTGAAAATGGTTAGAGATAAGGATTAATTAATAAGAGTCCACGATTTAAGGATTTGAAGGTTGTTAAGTATTAATCAAGTAATTAGCATTAAAACGGTAAATAAAGCTTTTTAGTTGTTTTTAAGAGATTTTAAGTAATTAACATTAAATTTCTTTAAAAAAAAGTAATTAACATTAAATAACGGTACATGAAGCTTTAATGGTTATTTTTAAGAGTTTTTCATAAATGCTTTATAATATAGTATAGATAGTGTATTATAAATATATCTTTTCACATACAAAATATTTCATCCATGAATCAACACTATAATTAGCATTTTTTTCATTTGAACCTTTATATAAATCCTTTTGTTTTGGGTATTAAATTAATTCAGGTAATGGCGAATGATGTACACGCACAAAACTATGCGAGTTGGAGAAACATTCGTTAACGCGGAGATTCAGATCTGATCAAACTGACAAGAAGTCAAGTTTATAAAGTTTCAAACTCAACCCCTCAACTCTTCACATATAATTCAAAGACCCTTCCATTTACTTATACGCATGTACCAAGTCCATAAAATCCACCCATCGAATTGGTGGTCACACCACACCTACCAAGGGAGAATGAGGGTATATGTATATCTGTGGTTTATATTTTAAAAGTTCTTTAGCTAATAGAAATTGTCACCGATATCATTTTAGATGTATTGAAATTGACTATAAAATTATTGATAAAAATGACATTAATTAAAGTACAATAACTTAATATGTTCTTATAACTTCTTCAACAAAATTGCAACAAATGCATATGATGTTGTGTAGGGGTGTTCAAAATTGTTGGATTGTTCAAACCGGCCGAATCAAATTAACTCCAACCGTTTTGGCAGTTTACGCGGTCTGTCGGTCTGGTTTGAAAAATAGTCAAACCGCTTGTTCTAGTTCGGTTTGCAGTTTGGACCAAATGTAGTTGTATATACTATATTTAGTTTTCATGTTGTTTGCTCAACTTTTATGACCCAATTAAGAAAGGTTTGTCTGTAACATTATGTTTTTAGTTTTCAATTTTCAATAGATTGCTTTTATAAATTGGCAAAAAAACTTGTAATCCATAAAAAATCAAGTGTAAAATTACAAATCGTTCTATGACTTGCTCAATGTTTGTCAAAAACTCCAACTATTCTTGGCGGATTTGTTTAACTTTTATCAACTTGCTCAATATTTTATTAATTTCAGAGAGAGACGTTTATCTTTTATAATTCAGTATACTATTTATTTAATAATGTTATATTGGTAAAAACTTTATTTTGGATATAATGTTATATTTTTTAGTTTAAAGCCCAGAAAAAGGCCTGAACCGCCTAAACTAGTCAAACCATACCGTTTTTTTGTAGACCGGTCTAATCGATTTGGTCATTTGCTGCCAAACCACTTGGTTTGAAAAAATTCTTAAACTCTCATTACAGGTTAGTTTGTGATTTGGGGGGTTAAACCATCCAAACTACCATGAACACCCCTAATTTTATGTACAAAATATTACCACTACTACCAGTCTACCATGTAGGATGATGAACTTGTTTTATTTTTTGTAATGTATAACATTTATGTACAATAAATAAAATTCACTCATACTCTCCATATTTGGTGAGGTAGGAAACCTTTAACCTCCAGAAATATTTGGTTATCAGCAGGGGAAAAAAACAATTTTTTTAGCTTAAAAATGAATCTTCTTTAACGTTATATCATAGTTCTCCTCAGTGTTTTTCTGCCTATGCTCCCACCAACAAAAAAAACCAAAGAAAGTACCTCAAAATCAACAAAAAAAGTCTCTCGAAATCAACCAAAAAACCGACAAAGTTCCTCGAAATCAATAAATAAACTTAAAATCTTCGAAATCAACCAAAAAAACTTAAAAAATCTCTCGAACCCGTGGAATTAGGCTAAAAATACATCAAACGACTTTGCGGACCTGTAATCACCTTAAATTTCCCACACTAAGCAAAAACACTGGACCCACCGCTGGTTATCAGTTATCGCTAAATCAAAATGCCCTTTTGGTTAATTACGTAGTTATATCTATACTCTTTAAAAACAAATGTCAACCTGTACCAAGCAACTTAACCCGAAGACCTTTTAGACCATATAAAGACACTTTTTAAAAGGGACACAACCCC
Source organism: Saussurea involucrata (assembly GCA_033807775.1). NCBI lineage: Eukaryota > Viridiplantae > Streptophyta > Magnoliopsida > Asterales > Asteraceae > Saussurea > Saussurea involucrata. Next base: position 41,009,122 of record CM066315.1, read on the forward strand.
ATGATCTTTCAAACATTTTACTATTTTCATTTTATTTTATATGGTGTGAGATTGAATGAAGCTACGATCGAGACATATATATCTGATGTAAGAATAATTCAGACGAGGCATATAAACAAAAAACCAAAGAATAAATGAAAATTACGTGGACAAATCATTCCTAACATGATGCTTTTAAAACATGTTCAACAGATTCTCCAAACTATAGAATCAAAAGTCAAAATCTTTACAAAAATTATATTAATCTTCAACAGATTCTATATTTTGAAGAAATTCACCATTGATTATAATATTAAAATATTTTATCCATCTATTAAAACATTATTTCTCTATCTAAATATTTACTTTCAAAATTTTATATTGATCATTTCATTTAGTAATCATTTTTTGGTTATTTTCATATTTGAAGAAAACTCTCTTTCCCCCTCTCCTATTTTCTTCATTTTGGATATAGTTTTGGGAAAACAGAACAAAATTTTATTTCATTTCGGAGAAGTTGTTGGAGATTTTCTTTATAGTTGGTAAAATTAAAGGGCATACTATTAAGGGACTAATATCGTAATAATACAATACGGGTGGGCTTTTTTTGCTAAATAAAATAGTCGAGGGGGTGTTGTTGGAAAGATCTCTACATTTAGCGAAATGCTAGGGAGTCGGTATTCTGGAATCTGTAACAAACCCTCTAAAATCTCTCTATCTGTATATTAATATACACACATGTATATTATATATGTAGGTATCTGTCTGTTGTATGCCACCGTCTGGTCGGCAACGAAGGTTCAGGTGAATGACCGTTTCTGTCTCTCTCTCTCTCTCTCCCTCTGTTTTCTGCTTGTATTCCTTTCTTCCTTCTGCTTCTGCTTAATTTCCCACTAGTTACAAATAACCACTCACCTCTAACTGCATTATCTTTTTCTTTCAACTGTTCACCCCGAATTTCTTGATCGGGGGAAATTAGTTCTTTCTTGCAAATATTTGACACCTTTTAATTATTGTTGGTTTACAGGTTTTTTTGGCGTCGCAATGATTAATGTGATGAATCATGTGGAAAAAGGGTTGGATTCACAGTTATGGCATGCGTGTGCCGGTGGAATGGTGCAAATGCCGCCGATAAACTCTAGGGTTTTGTATTTTCCTCAAGGCCATGCTGAGCACTCCGGCGTCAGAACCGTCGATTTCGGAGATTTCCGGCGAATCCCGCCGTACATTCTGTGTCAGGTTTCCGCCGTTAAGTTCATGGCGGATTCCGATACCGATGAAGTTTATGCCAAGATTGCGCTTCAACCGTTAACTAATCAGAGCGATTGTGATTTCGACGATGATGATGATGAAGGGTTTTTAGGGTTTGATCATAAGAGGAATAATGAGAACAAGGAGAAACCATCTTCTTTCGCCAAGACTCTGACTCAATCAGATGCTAACAATGGCGGCGGATTTTCCGTTCCACGATACTGCGCCGAGACTATTTTCCCACGGTTGGATTACGCGGCGGAGCCACCGGTTCAGACCATATTGGTGAAAGATGTTCACGGAATAATATGGAAGTTCCGGCATATTTACAGAGGGACACCACGGCGGCATCTTTTGACCACCGGCTGGAGTAATTTCGTCAACCATAAAAAACTGGTGGCCGGTGATTCCATTGTGTTTTTGAGGGCCGATAACGGCGATCTTTGTGTTGGAATTAGGAGGGCAAAGAGGGGACTTGGTGGTGGGTTTCTTGAAAATCCGGCTGCTTCCTCTTTATACGGCGGTGGGTTCGCTAGATTCCGACCGGAAAAAGAAAATGGCAACGGAGAAAGAAATTCAAGTGCTGAATCAGTAATTGAGGCTGCAAATCTTGCAGCCAATGGGCGGCCGTTTGAGGCTGTTTACTACCCACGAGCAAGCACGCCGGAGTTTTGTGTCAAAGCTTCCACCGTAAAAGCTGCAATGAGGATCCAGTGGTGCCCTGGAATGAGGTTCAAGATGGCTTTCGAGACTGAAGATTCGTCGAGAATTAGCTGGTTCATGGGTACCATTTCTTTGGTTCAGGTTGAAGATCAAATTTCTTGGCCTAATTCGCCATGGAGGCTTCTTCAGGTATCAATCAATTTCTTGATTTCATTCTTGCCCATTATAGCATCTATTGCAAGATACTATTACACTTGCTAAATTAGCAAGACCCACTAATTTAATAAATAATACTATTATTGGTTTATTATATATTTTTGTTTGATAGTTTAGTACATTATATTATAATATTGACATTGGAGACCGTTTTAGAAAGAAGTTTGGTCTTGCATTGATATGGAGATGTTATTGCAAAACTGATATGACACTTTAGAAAAGACTTTGGTCTTGTACCGATGCGGATGGTTTTAATATTGATTTCTAGTTATGTTTTCTTGATTTTGACGTGGTTTTGGTTTTGATGAATGAAGGTAGCTTGGGATGAACCGGAACTGCTACAAAATGTGAAACGGGTTAACCCGTGGTTAGTCGAATTGGTGGCGAGTATGCCCGCGATGCATCTTTCACCATTTTCGCCCCCACGAAAGAAACTTCGGATCCCTCAACCACCTGATTTCCCCCTCCTTATGATGTCAACTAGCATTCAGGGAGCCAGGCATAGTTCTCACTTTGGATTGGACCATAACCACCTCCGGTTCAACCAAATGCACCCACCGTTCCCAGCCCGGTTCACAAACCACGACTCACCACTGAGCCGGGTCCCGCTCCAGGAACACAACGAAAACGTTTCCTGCTTGTTGACCATGGGAAACCACAGCCCTAAAACGAGTTTGAAGAAGAAAGATAATGAAAAAGATAAGAGAAAACCGTTATTCGTGTTGTTTGGACAACCAATTTTGACTGAAGAGCAGCTATCCGAGAGCTTTTCCGGCGATACAACCGATGGTTCAGTGGTTCTTCAAAATGGTTCGGCCGATGAAGATGGTCCGTCGGTCGAGACCGGGCATTGTAAGGTTTTCATGGAGTCAGAGAACGTGGGGCGGAGTCTTGATCTCACGGCTCTGCGGTCATACGAAGAATTGTACAAGGAGCTTGGTGGCATGTTCGGTTTAAAGAAACCGGATACGTTGAGAAGCTTGATTTACCAAAATGCAGAGGGAGTTGTAAAACACGCGGGAGACGAACCTTTTAGGTAATAATAACGAGAAGCTAAAGCTTATGCGAGAAAGCAATAAGTGTGATATCATGTATGGTACACACTGCACGTTTAATGATAAACACTTCTCGCATGATCCTTCCTGTTAATAACATTTAATTTAGATTTGAATTTTGAAATTTGTTTTGCAGTGAATTCTCGAAGGTGGCACGGAGGTTGACGATGGTGAAGGGGGATTCGGGGAGATAGCGAATAATGGATGTACAGTATTCGGTTGAAGAAGTTTTAGGTCGTAAGAATGATTTTGCCATTAATTTTGCTAATTGATTTTTGGTATCCCAATGGTCGTAAGAAGTATTATCTAAACTTTTGATAAAATATCAAGGGATCTTTTTAAAGTTGTAATTCAATATGCTTTCAAAACCTTGTGGTCGACTCCAGATTGTAATATATAGTTATTCCTATAGTTAAAAATAATAATTACTTGATTTAAAAAAAAGTTGCTTAATGAAGTAATTTTAAAATTAAATCGATGAACTTTTTAATTAATAATAAATTATTTACATTTTTTATGTTAATTTTTCAATAAAATTTAAATTATTTAAACGTAATTTATAATTTTATTAAAAATACAATAAAATTAATTATTAAAATTAATACAAAGTATTAATTAATTAATATAAGTTTTAGAAGCCCAAACATAGACTAAATCTAGAAGCCAAATGAGATTCTTTCTATTCATCTTTTGGTGTTTTAGTGATGGATGACCACATCATGATCACTAAACAATGAAAAATGTCATGTTTATTCTAACCTACTACTAAAACAATAATCTTTTTTTAAATAAATTGAAGAAGGTCTCTGTATTCAGTGGTCTATTGTTTATATTCACTAAAAATGTGTGTAATAGCTTTTAGTGGTCGTTTACAAAACGCTTACTCGGGTAAGTGTTTACCAAGTCACATTAGCTTACCGGATGAATATAGCAAGAACCAAGAATCTTACTCGGTAAGAGCATAAGCAAGGACCGAGAGTCGAAAACAAAGACCGAGAGTCTTACCCGGTAAGTGAGTGCGACGACTCTTAACACGGTTGGCGCTTACCGGCTAGATTGTTGCATACTTGCCCATTTTGGTGGACTAAAATCTTACCCGGGAAGTAAGTGATAGTGTTGAATTTTACCGATAAACAGTTACCTGGATAAGTGATTATGTAAGCGGGTCCTTAGTGTTTTATGTTTTAGTGTATGATTGGAAGAGTTTTAATAAGGATTTTTAAAAATCATAAATTTCTAAGTATAAAGGCCTCCTTTAATTTATATTACAAAAAATCAAGGGAAATTAATTAAAATACCTAAAGTTTGACTTTAACTTACCAAAATATCCACTTTCTCGCTGATTTTATCAAAATACCTATATTTTCCGCGATGGGTCCCGCGATCGCGGACCCGTGCCCACGTGGCACCCATGTTTGGCCAAAATGTCCCGCAGAGCCCCCCAACTATGCCCGCGGTGACATGATTGGCCGCGATAGGTCCGCGATGGGTCAAAAAATTTACAATTTTGGTCATTTTTTGCACGAATCTTTGCATGTTTTTACTGTTTTTTCCACAATTATTGTACTTTGAAGACCAATTTGTGGTTAAAATTCACTGGCTTGTTTCATCAATGTTGAATTATTGTACTTGGAATACCAATTTGTGGTTGCAATTCATGTTGGTTGTTTCATCAATGTTGGTTGTTTCATCAATGAGATTTCATCCATATATATCAGTAAAATGCAATCCATAATTCACACCCATTCCATACTTCTTTCTTGCTTTCTTTCTTCAGTATTTTGTTTTTGAGATACTACTGAAAAAATGAGTTCATCTATTGCAAAAGCTAAGCTATTTTTCTGTTTCGATGGTGAATGAGTGCAAGACAACAATGAGTGGAATTTTGCTTATAAATCTAAGCATGGTGTAAAATTGTCAGTAAACTATACTTATCAGAAGTTTGTTGCATATGCCATGCAAAAATGTGGAATCGACCCTTCTGCTGTTTGCAAGTTAGTGTTTAAGAATGGTGATGGGTCATTTGTGGAGTTATCCAACGATGGGGATATCTCTGGTTTTCTGCACTTTGCAGCCGAATCAGAAAGACCTCCATTACTTTTTATGTATGTCGATTCATCGGTGTGCGACGATGACGAAGGTGATGACGACGGTGATGACTACGGTGATGACGAAGACCTTCAAATAAAGGAGCCTGATTTTGTTCCGGAGACGCAACAACAACAACCACAAGAAGAAGAAGAAAAAGAAGACCAAGAAGGACGCTTTGCTGGAGTTGCCGACGACGAAACCCATGTTTTCACAATGGGTAATTCTGATATAGACATATTAGATACCGATTGTGATGAGGACGAAGAATATACCCCTAGTAATAAATCATTTAGTCAGTTAAATGACTTTTTTGATATGCCCCATATTCTTCCAAACCCGAATACCCATACATAAACCTACGAACCTACACGTTATATGCGCAGTTCAAGGGTACAAGTAGGTCAGATATTTGAATCGAAGGATGACTTGGCCACACAGGTCGGAATTAAGTTCATAGAAGAGGGTTTCGAAAGTTACACGCCGAGATCCGACAAAACCAGATACAAAGTTATATGTGGGAGAGAAAATTGTAATTGGAGGCTGTATGCGAGGTCCGTGGGCGACAAAGGAGGGATATTTGTCATTAGAAACTTGCACGACGAACACACTTGTTCGAGGACGCAACTGAATCCCAACCACAAACAAGCCACCAAAAGGACTTTGGGTGCGATACTGAAAAACAAATTTCTTGATGCTAGCAGGTCAATGCGTCCAAAGAACATCAAGAACGATGTACACCAGCAGTACGGGATCACAATTGGTTACCACCAAGGCTGGCGTGCGCGATGCAGGGCACTGCTAATGGTCAGAGGCACGTTCGAGGAGTCGTATGAACGACTCCCTGGGTATTTATATAATTTGCAGTTGCACAATCCAGGTACGGTCACCCAGATAAGGACCAATTCAAATGGATGGTTTGAGATGTGCTTCGTTGCCCTTGGACCCGCGGTACGTATTTTACCACGTCATATGTTTACACATTATAAACTATAACATTTACAAAGGGAAACCACCTACGTTTTTGCAGATCTGCACATTTATGACAAATCTGCGTCGTGTCCTGGTAATAGACGCTGCCCATTTAAAGGGCCCTTACTTGGGTATGATGTTCCTGGCGGTTGCCATAGACGGGAATAACTCCATCGTTCCCGTAGCTTTCGGAGTAGGCAAGTCGAAACCGGGGAGGAGTGGACTTGGTTTCAGTCCATGTTGAGACAAGCTATCGGAGACCCGCAAGGGTTGGTGTTTATGTCCGACAGGGCTCCTTCCATAAGCGCCGCAATCTCTGCCATGTACCCAAACGCCCCTCACGCCTTATGTTGTCGACATTTGGAGATGAACGCCAAATGCCAGGACAAACGTATTACCACCTACCACGATGTCTACTGGAAGGCATGCAAAGCATATACGGCTCGGGACTTTGACCGGTACATGAATGTTCTACGAGTTAGTGCCAAGAAAGCAGCCAAAGTCATGGACGATGCTGGACCGGAGAGGTGGTCTGCGGCCCATTTTCCTGCACAACGGTATGACATTCTGACCTCCAATAGTGTAGAGTCGATGAATGCACTCTCCCGTTTTGCGCGTAGATGTCCGATTGTTACTCTTATGGAGTACTTTCGGGCCTTTCAACAAGAGTGGTACCAACTTCGACGCCGAAAAGGAGCTGAGATGCATAATAGACTCACACCAGCGGCGGAGGAGATAGTTCTCCTCAGGGCGGGTCACGCGTCAACAAGGAGGGTAAGCGAAATCGGGTATGGGAGGTACCAGGTTTGGGATAACCAACTTGACGCGATTGTCGATATGACCGACCATGTTTGTTCATGTTTCCAATGGCAAAAATCTGGGTTACCGTGCGGCCATGCCATCGTTGCGGCAAGGCATATGGGTCGTAGAGATTGCAGCGACTTGGCTGTAAGTTTCTTGATGTCCGAAACTTACCGGGCAACATACGCAGAGGTAATAAATCCAGCTGGACCCCCTGAAGCATGGGTGTTTTCACCCGACCCCCTTCCGCCATGCTTAGGGGTGTAAATGAGATGAGACAACTCGTGAACTACTCGAGATCGACTCGGTCAAAACTCGGTCAACACTCGACTCGAATAGGCTCGACTTGAACTCGAGCTCGACTCGACATACTAACGAGTCGAGTCGAGCGAACTGAAACTCGACTCGATAAGCTCGTGAGATACTCGAATATATATTTTTATATAATTAATTTTATATTATAAGTTATAGAATATAATGTAAAAAAATTAAGAGTAAATTGCATTTTTGGTACCTGTGGTTATATGATTTCTTTGAAAGGAGTACCTGAACTTCAATAAGTCAAAGATTGGTCCTGAGTTATACGATTTTGCTCCAAATGTAGTCCCTGGTCACTAACACCGTCTATTTGGTCCGTTAGTGCCAGGGGTAGTTTCGTCCATACTCCTTTCAGGTACTCTTTTTAAAGAAATCATATAACCACAGGTACCAAAAATGCAACTTACTATTTGTTATATTTTGATTTCAAAGTTACATTTCATACCCCTGTAATTACTTACTTAGTTTACTTTATACCTTTTACTTTTCTAATTTTAATTTTTCACATTCATCATATTAACACATATAATCGTATATTAACTAAAATACGTTAAAAAATACGTTTTAATTTTAACAAGTTACACCATTATAATCGTCTCATCGATACCTTCGAAATGAGCCCAATATTGAATGTTTTTGGATTTAATTATGTTAAAAAAATACGTTTTAACATATCACATTAACATACATAATTACGTTAAAATATGTTAAGGAGTTCTCTCTATATATATACTAGTTATTTACCCGCTGCAATGCAGCGAGACGTATAATCCAAATAATCCAAGTTTTTTGGGGAAATTTTTTGGAAACTAATTATGTGAAAGACATGAGTTAACTCTTGAGGGTGTGTGTCTAGTACATCCCACATTGGTGGGGATATAGAACGCAATGCCTTGAACTCCACTATATATAGACCCTTTCCCTTCCTTGTTTTTACTCATTTGTCTTTGCTCAATGGCTTGATCTTAAGGGTTTGAGCACAATGGTTTGAGCCTACATGATTATTTTAATAGGATTCCCCAATAAAAGTGGGTTCACCTTGAGTTCTTTTATGGATTAAACGACTTCGAGCTTGATTTGAGCTCGAGTTCGAGCTTGAAACGAGTTCGAGCTTTATTCGAGTTTGAAACGAGTTCGAGCTTTATTCGAGTTTGAAACGAGTTTGAGTTCGAGTTCGAGCTTGGAAATTAGCTTTCGAGTCGAGTTCGAGTTTGGATTTTTACTACTCGCGAGTTTTCGAGTCGAGTTCGAGCTCGAGTATTGGTTTTCGAGTTCGAGTCGAGTATAATGATACTCGAGCTCGACTCGCATCATTTACACCCCTAGCCATGCTATCTACCGTTAAACACTAAGAACAGAGCCGGGAGACCGAGAAAGAACGACTGACGTCCATCACGTGGTGAAGGTTCGATACAACGAAAATGTACTCGGTGCCAATGCGTAGGACATACTCATAGAGAGTGTCCAAATCCCGCCCCTTCAACCGTGCCAAGGAGTAGACGTTCAGTCAGCCAACTAAGTAACACACATGGCCCATCGTTGCTTGAGCCACATGGACCTATATCATATGATACCGTTGATCTGAACATTGATTTCCCTTGATTGAGACGATAAATATTGTATGTTTAGTGCGCTTGTTTTGATATATAACATGATTTTATCTACTTTATCGGCCCGTTGTAATTTATCAAACATAACTTATGTACGTTGATCTGAACATGGACATGGATAATCATGGTCACATGGCATGGGATGATGATCATAATGGTAGTAGTCTAAATGGAGAGAATAGTAATGGTTATATAGAACTATATCATATGATAGCGTTGACAGGGACCTAAGTTGTGTTAGAGCAAAGACAAGGACCTAAGTTGTGTTACAGCAAAGACAGGGACCTAAGTTGTGTTAGAGCAAAGACAGGGACCAAAAATAGCCAACATGCAGTAAAAGCATCCACATTTGCCTATAAATAAGCCACGCTAGATTGGTCGTAAAACACATATACGAGAACATATTATTCGTTAACGTATTCTTACATGGCATCCCCAAACCTTCATGTTTGGTGCTTTAGGCGTTTATCTGAATCGCTTTCAGACACTGGCAAAGAGTTATATGGTTAGTGTGCATGTTTCATTGAGTTTTGCTTGTTACTACCGTTGTTCTACGAACTAACTATATTAATTAATGTTCATCAACAGATGCATATCCACAGTTGTTCACCATGAAAGTCCACCATGGTGGGTACTTCACGGAACCACCCAAAAGACATTATTTCCGTGGTCTAGAAATTTATGTTGACATGTTAGATGTGGAGGATCTTTCTATGCAACTGCTTGAACAGATCATGAAAGAGCTGGACTATGAAGAACCAAAATATAATAGGTTGTATTTTAAGAGGCTGAATGCAGACTTCTTGACTGGACTGGTAGAATTGAGTACCGACGAAGATGTAGCCAACATACGCCAGTATGTTGACGGCCATACTGTGATTGAAGTGTACATCAAGAAAGTGGAGCTTAACACTTTGAGACTCGTCTCGCCAGAGCATGTAAGAAGTCAACCCGGATTGTTAAAAACCAAACCATCGTCTAGCCGTAGCCTCAAATTTGGATAATTTTGTGCTGTATTGATTAGTATGTGTTTGTTATGAAATAATCTTGTATAATATCAATGAGTTGTATTTTTAATATGAACCACTTTTCAGACAAATTTCAGACTACTTAAACGCTATTTTTCAGACAAATTAAAGACCTTTATTCATGAGCAAACTTCAACATGAAACATCAACATAAAAACTCCAGGAAGGAAACAAAAACATACAAACAGGAAAGGAACGAAACAACAATGTCGAACTGGAAAAGTACAAAACAACAACACATAAACAACAAAGTACTAAAGCAACACCCGTACCACCACCTACTGAAAAATTGCTTTAGTTTGATCAATCCAACTTTGCTTGTCGCTTACCTTCGCTTGAAGAATTGCGAAGTCTTGCAAAATATGGTGAATTTCTTCTTTTTCTCGACGAATACGAGCCTCCCTATCTTTTATATCCCCTTTCATCCTTTTGATCTCATTTTCTTCCACTTCGATCCTTATCAAGTGGACTTCCTTCCTGGCCATCATCTGTTTCCACTCTTACGTCAGTTGGTCTATCTCCTTTTTTCCTTTCTCTTATCGCGATCTGGAGTTTCACGGGCATTCTTTCAGGTGTAAACGATGGGTTAGATGACGATGCCATTTGTTTACTGAAGAAAGAAAGCAAGAAAGAAGTATGAAATGAGTGTGAATTATGGATTGCATTTTACTGATATTTATGGATGAAATCTCATTGAGGAAGATGAATTTTAACCACAAATTGGTCTTCAAAGTACAATAATTGTGGAAAAAACAGTAAAAGCATGCAAAGATTCGTGCAAAAAAGGACCAAAATTGTAAATTTTTGACCCATCGCGGACCTATCGCGGAAGGCCATCGCGGGCATTGGCCAATCATGTCACCGCGGGCATAGTTGGGGGGCTCCGCGGAACATTTTGGCCAAACATGGGTGCCACGTGGGCACGGGTCCGCGATCACGGGACCCATCGCGAAAAATATGGGTATTTTGATAAAATCAATGAAAAATTAGGTATTTTGGTAAGTCAAAGTCAAACTTTGTATATTTTAATTAATTTCTCAAAAATCAATGCGTTTTAATGATGTGTTTGGAGATATGTTTAAAGATGTCAACAAACATGACTTGAATGATGTGTTAGAAGTGGAGTGGGGTTAGAAAGAGACAGCTTGCACACGTGCGGCTGCTTTCCCCAATATATATTATTATTATTTTCATTAAAAACCTTAAGAATCAATTATTATTATTATTATTAAAATAAAATAATATAGGGGTAAGGTAATTAAGAAGGGCAAGAGAGAGTTGCGGCGTTTCGATGGTTGGGACGATTCTATTAAACGTCCTTTATTTATTTGGGTGGAGGAAAGTTCAAATAAGAATGTTAACTATTTAAAAAAATAAATCATGTGATTTTACATTAACTGCAAAAATTAGACAAGCACGACTTTGGCCGCGACTTAAAGTGGCGAGAAAAGTCGTGTAATCATATATGATTTTGTACATAACGTCTGTTTTCTTAAATAGTTAGCTTTCTCGTATGAACCCATCTCTATCTGTGTATGTCCACCTTTTTTAATCCTCAAATACCAATTTATATCTCAGAATTGGATTTCGGTTGAAAATAAAGGTAAGAAGTCTTTAAATGCATCAGATTGATTCTTGTAAGAAATGCAAATTTATGAGTGGGTGTAGAATTATAAGTGATTAAGAGTTTAGATGTCTTCTTACTTTCTCAAATTCTTTTTCTCACACAATCTTTCGTCTTTACGCGTCTACCATTTTACTCTCATCCTTAACTTCATATAGTTAAAATAATAAACAATGATAATATTAAAGAGTTTTTGAATTTAGTAATATCTAGGTATTTGACCAGCCCTCCCAAAAGCAAACACTCAGAAATTCAAAATTCACCAAATATGAGGGAGTTTTGAATTTATTTGTTATATTTATTATTGAGTGAATTGCATTTTTGGTCCCTCGTGAATGTCTGGATTTCACGTTTCGTCCCTCCAAATATGAAAGTACACTTATAGTCCCTAAAATGGAGTTTTGCAGCCCAAAATGGTCCCTCTCCCTGACGCCGTTTAATGGGCCTCCGTTAACTCTATCATGTGTTTGTGTTTTTACCTACTTTCTTCTCCTACCTCCTTCTTCATCATGAAGATTCTTCTCCTACCCCCTTCATCATGAACATTCTTCTCCTAGTTCCTTATTCATCATGAACACCACCACCCATAACCACCATCACACCACCATCATCCCAAACCTCCACCCACCACCATTCACCACTCACCGCCATCATCCACCACCCCTGCCGCCCAAAACAAAACTCGTATGAACCTCCATAAAAAGCAAACTCAATTGGGTTTGTTTACTATAAACCACACATGATAACAATGATTACCAATTATCTTGTTCACTATATTATTCTGAAGAATTAAACATAAAATAAAACTTTACAACTCCTCTTCCATTCCCATTTCCATGTGACACCACTGTACAGTAAACACCACCAGATTCCTTTTCCACATAAAAAAACCAAATTTAATCCCTGATTTAGGGTTTTTTTAATACAAGTTATGGGTTGTATAGACACAATCAACAGTAATGTCAGGTTAGGGTTCGTATAGACATCACTCTGTTGTGAATCAGATCATAAAACAATTCTTATGAATTCTGACCCAAACCATCATTATTGGTATGGAACCTTCACTTTCTTTATTGAATCTGTTTGAAAGATTGACTCATTACTTTCGGATTTTCGTTTCAAAATTCTTGATTTGGGAGACGGGTTTTGGATTTTGAAGCTTTTTCTGATTTGAGTTTTGTTGAGATTTGGAGAAACATATATATATTGTTGTTTAAGTTTTGTTGGATTTCTTGCTTTTTTTGTTGATCAGTAGACCAACTTATTACTTCAGATTTGGTTCTCATATTTTGGTATAAAATCCATCATTTTGGAAGATGGGTTTTGAATTTTGAAGCTTTTCTGATCTGGGTTTGGTTGGAGCTTGGAAAAAAGAAACACATGTATTTTTTAGTTTCTTGATTTTCTTGATTATTTGTACATCAAATAGACCAAAATGGTGTGTTTTAGACAAGAATTGGATCTGAGTTTTTGATGGGTTTTGTTCATAATTTGATATACAACCTCTTCTTCAGGTTCTAGGGTTCCTCAATAATTTGAAATGGGGGAGATAACAGTTCCAAGAGAACTAAAATTCGAAGAAGATGAATTTCGAATTTGTTGGCAGTGGTTGTGGATGATGGCGGTGGGTGGTGAATGGTGGTGGGTGGAGGTTTGGGATGTCGGTGATTGGTGATGGTGATGAAGATGAACCTTCTTGGAGATGAAGGTGAGGATGAAGATGGGTAAAAGAATCAATTTGCCCCTCACGTGAGGGGCGCGTGTGAGGGGCGCGTGATGGGTTTAACAGGGCCCCATTAAGCGGCGTCAGGGAGAGGGACCATTTTGGGCTGTGAAACTCGTTTTTAGGCCATTAGTGTACTTTCAGATTTAGAGGGACGAAACGTGAAATCCAGTCATTCACGAGGCTTAATTTATTATATATAAAACTTATATATGTATATAAATTAAAATAATATAAATATCACTTACAAAATATGATTTAATTTTTTTTAATTTAGTTAAAGAAAAGGAAGGTTTGCGACGAATCTTAAGGCTCAAGATCCCATGCACGATATATTTGGTCAAAAAGTCGTCCTTAATTCCTGTTCTCTTTTTCTTTTTTCTTAATTTTATTGGAGTTTTGGGTTTGGCGGTCAATATCAAATGGAAACAGTCAGTATATAATACAACAAACATTTTATAACATGAGATTGTGTTGGCGTTATTTGTAAGTAATTTATGGTATATAACTTTCATTCTTTCATCACTCTTTCAATATCAGTATTATCTATATCCATTATCCTGAGAACTCCACTCCATTTCATCGACTTCTATTTCATTGTTTTCTTCATGTTGGTCGTGAGTATTGAGTAGAAGTAAACCGTAAACATGGTGTTCTTGTCGTATTGTATAAATTATTAATTTTGGTTATTGCAGCTCCTTATAAAGTTATGAATCGTGAAACAAGCAATCACCAAAGCTTTATGTACTTGAAAAGGATACGGAGTCATTTGCTTTAGAATCGGAAATCTTGCTTTTAGGACACCATATGCATGTTCGATAACATTTCTAAGTTGTGCATGAGCATGCATGAACATTTCTTTCTTAGGCTATATATGGCAAATTAGTTGATGACTGATAAGCTAGCTGGTAGCTGGTAAGGTAGCTGATGGATAAAACACGTTTGCCAAAAACTAGCTAATAAGATTGTAAAATTATCAAAAAGAACATCTTGAAAAAAATAATCAATAACAATATTTCATAATATAACTAAAACAAATTTATAGTAATATTATATGTTAATTAATACAAACAAGATAGTAAAGAATAATTAAATATAATATGTACATGTTAATTAAAAGAATTTAACAATTATTATTATATATACTTATTAATTTTGAATTTTTTAAAACAAATTTTAGAAAAAATTACATTAAGTTATGATTTTAAATAACCATTACATATAATATGAATAGAAATAAATAACTAAATAAATAATTAAAAAATAATAGTAATTGATAACTAAAATATATTGACCAATATTTAAAAAAATACAAGAATAATTAATATGATGAACAATAATTCTAAATAATTAAAAATTAACATCAATGTATATTTAGGGGTGCTTTTGGTACGTAAACTGGATAAAATAGGACAGGACGAGACAAGAGAGAACTGAACATGACGAGACAGGATGGAACAGAACAGGACATGACAGGACAAAACAACTATTCATTGTTTGGTAAGACAAAATTGGACAGAACAGAACATATAACATGACCAATAAGGTCGTGCATCGGCATGTTCCATTCGGTTCCATACCGTATTTATAAACTATGAAAATATCGATATCAAACTTCTTATGACAATGTTATATATTGTTATGTATACATGCTACTTGGAGTAGTTAGTTAATGATGTTTTACAATTTGGATGAATCATTAAGTAGGCACTAGGAGAATATAGTCTTGGACACCACTTTGGAGGTATATGCCTAGATCTTCGCCTTTGGGGTAATGCTCTGGAGGTAGGCCCAATGTGTCGGGCCTTGTGGTGTTACTCGTGGGAGTAAACGCTAAGGTATATCGCCTCTTGAGGTGAAACTTGATTTGGTGTTTTGGGTCTCCCCCATTGATTCCAATTGTAAATATTCATTTGTGTGTACCATTATTATATGTTATTGCATGATGTTTTAATTGTTCAACTCACTAGGCTTTTTGGCCTAACACTTGTTTGGTGTTAAATGTGTATCTAAGGTTCTAGCGGTGCCATTGCTAAGAAGGTCTAGGCAGCCTTTAGTGTGAGCTTGGGAGGAGATACTTGTTTTGGTGACACACCGACCCTTGGAGGATATCTTGAAGTAGAGGCGGCACCCCTTTTGTAATCTTTTATACGCATGGAATTAAATTAGTTGGTTGTCGTTAAACTCCAACATTTGTATTTAAACTTTTCGGTGTTGTATATTTCCACTTTTTGGGAAGCTTTTATTAACAATTTGTATGACTCTTCCATTTTATGGAAGTTTTTATTTAACCTAATTTTTGGGGTGTTACATTTATAGTTGTGGTAGTATTTATGTTTAAGATTAATTTGTTTATATTTTTATAAATTAATTTCACAATGAACTTTTTAATGTCTTGATCATTTGTACCATATAAAAGAAAGTTTGTTAATATGACTGAACAAGTATATAATTAACCGGTTTTAAAAGAGGCAAATGATCGTATGAGAAGTTGAGCCTAACGTGAGAAATGAATCTCAATCATTGATCACTTTTAATCAAATGTCCTTCCATGAATTACGAGACAGTTTTACGGGAAAAGGAAAACCCTTTGTGGCTCTCTCTCTCTGAGTAGGAGATCTTCTCCTTGCCTCTCCGGCGAAACCACTCCGACTACACCTCTGGTCCCTATCCTTTATCCAGCTTAAGGACATGTTTACCGCTACCAAGGCCATCGACGATCTCACGACACTCACCACAAAACTGCATGTTTCAAAAGTTGTCGACGAAGAAGACATCATCGAGGTTACCGAAACCGTTACCACAGAAGATGTCGAGGTCCTTGGGCTTGAAAGCTTCTCGGCATCGTCAATGGTGGCTCGAGTATTTGCAAGGAAAGGGTGTTCCACCTCCTTTTTGAGGAATACCTTCAACAGTATGTGGAAATTTAGAGAACAATGGAAGGTTCGACATCTCGGTAACGACTCTTCTAGCTTTTACTTTGGTTTCTCCTTTGCTTCCTCCTCGGACCTCGAATGGACCATGACCCGAATGCCATGGTGTTTTACGGGGGGTTTCCTCGTGGGTTCTGCTTGGCCGACCTCCGGGAACTGGAAAGAGGCGAATCTCAACTCTATACCCCTTCTCCTAACCATCAGTAATATCCCTCTCAAACTTTTCACGGAAAATAATCTGCGAAGTTGGATCCGATTAGTAGACCCCGAAGCCAATCTCCTCTGGAAAGGCTCTAACCTCGACATGATCAAAGCCTCCACAAGCACCCGAGTTAACCTTCAGATCGGCAAGCGTCCTACGGTGGGTATTTTCGTCCCGTTTGAAGATAAGAAACTCTGGATTCAGTTCAAATTTGATAGGCTCCCCATAATTTGTTTCAAGTGCGGAATATGGGGACACGAAAAGCAAGAGTGTCCGAATAAGCTGGTTGCTATCCGTGATCCCGAAGGAGATCTTTTTCAACTCTATGGCCCTTGGCTTCACAACCTTTACGAGGGCACCTGCTTCACTCCCAGAATCAAGAAAAAAGAACGGAAGATGGAGGAGTCTAACTCACAAAACGCTGGAAAACAGCCCGAGAAAAACTCTCCCCTCCGATCACCGGAAAACCTGCTGGGAAACGCCGTGGAATAACCCCCTACCGATCTCAACAAAAGTAAAACCTCTTTTTACAACTGCAAAAGGGATATTCATCAAACAGGTAATTTTTCTCTTTCTGATATCTGTGGAGTAGTACCAGACAGATCTGACCCCACGATCCCTTTCACCTTGGAACAAGACCACTCCTTACAAAAAAACAAAAGTAAAGTTGTAGAAAGTGGTGATGTGACCTTTTCTAAGGCGTTGACCCCAACTTTAGAGAACATGGAAAGCAAAAAGGACAAAAAAGACATTGGAGAATGGTCAAAACCTACTTCCCAAAACCCTCCCCCTGACATCACTATCCCCTTGCCATCAAAACCTCAAGAGCTTCCTCTCCCTACTCCTATTGTCAATACCACTACTGAGGACCCACCGAATTCCCTCACTAAAACCAATGGCCAAGACCATGTTGTTTCAACCCTCAAACCAATCCTTCTGCATGGAAATTCCCATGCACCCTACCACCTTTCGGCTCTAGTAACTCAAAAACCCACCATGACCGAAATTTTAAGTGCTACCCAAACAAGAAAGAGAATAAGTACTAGGGAAAGACTGAAGAACTCCTCAAGAAAGAAACAGAAGGCTGACGAAACCAACGGCCAAGACCTCGCCCTTACCGATCACAAAGCTTCGACAAAACCGACCCCGATCACGATTGCGACCACGTTGCCACAACCAGCTGAACCAGAGGCGGGTCCTTCTTTGCTGGCCTGCCTAGACCAATGATTGCCATCAGTTGGAACTGCCGGGGTCTCGGCAATCCCCGGGCAGTTCCGGTCCTCCGGGAGCTTATCCGAGCTTCCCGTCCCGACGTTCTTTTCCCTTTTGAAACGCTTGTACCCCAAACTAGAGTTGAAAACTTAAAATCTCGTTTGGGTTTTGAATCGTGTTTTGCGATTGGTTGTAATGGTCACGGTGGCGGCATTGCCGTGTTTTGGAATAATAAAATTTGTTGTTCTCTCTTGTCATACTCTCAAAACCATATTGATTTGCAAATTGATGATAGAAACCACGGTTCATGGCGGCTCACCGGTTTTTACGGTTACCCGGAACGAGCCCGTCGTAGAGACTCTTGGAATTTTCTTCGAGCCCTCGCGAATCACTCCATCCTTCCTTGGGTTGTCATGGGAGATTTTAACGACCTCCTCACCCAAAGCGAAAAACGGGGCCACAATGAGCACCCTGATTGGTGCATTAATGGTTTTAGAGAGGCTCTTTCCGATTGCCGCCTTCTAGACTTGCCCATGCACGGTTTCCCCTTCACGTGGTGCAGACACAAGGGGAAACCAAATGAGGTTCTTGAGAGACTTGATCGTGCTACTAGTACCCAAGATTGGATCAATTTATTTCCGGACTATTGGGTGGATAATCTCTTCAGTCCAATTTCTGATCACTCTCCTGTAGCTCTGCATACCGAGGTACGTAATTCCAACCCGCCTAACCGTTTTTTTATTTTTGAGAACAAATGGCTGCAGGAAGGATCTTTCATTCAAACTTTCGAGGAAAGCTGGAACAAGCCGGGAATCACAGACTTTATGTCCAAACTCTCAACCCTTTCGAGAGATCTTGGTAAATGGGGAAGACGCTTGAATATATCCTTTAAAAAAGATGTCAAGGATGCCTATGCTAAGTTGGAAATGCTTAGAAACTCCACTACCTATATCTCCAACGCTGCTTACGAAGAAGAGCGACAACGTCTCCTCGGTACCCTCTTGAAAGAAGAAGAGCACTGGCGACAACGTGCTAAGGTTTTTTGGCTTAAAGAGGGTGACCATAATACTAATTTTTTTCACGCTTATGCAAACGGTCGCCGGAAAGCCAACCAAATTTTGAAGCTAAAGGACGAAAATGGGAATTGGGTTGAGGATTTAAATGGCATTCACAACCTCGTGACCAGGCATTTTGATTGCCTTTTTGCTGCAAGTTCCGGATCCCCGGAGTTGATAACCAACCTTGTCCATAATCGCCTTTCCGAAAGTGATATTGCTCATCTTGAGACTCCGTTCTCCAAAGAGGAGTTTCGTACAGCGCTTTTTCAGATGCACCCTGACAAATCCCCGGGACCGGACGGCTTCAACCCCCGGTTCTACCAAAAGCTTTGGAACTATATGGGTGATGCTATTTTCCATGCGGGAAAGATGTGGCTCGAAAGTGGGACTTTGCCCAATGGTCTTAACGACACAATTATTACGCTTGTTCCGAAGACTGAGTCCCCGTCGCATCTTAAGGACTACAAACCCATAGCTTTATGCAATGTTATCTTGAAGATCCTCACAAAAGTGCTTGCCAACCGCATCAAACGCCTTCTCCCGTCTATTATCTCGGAAAACCAAACAGCTTTCATCAAAAACCGCCTGATCACCGACAATGTCATCATTGCCTTCGAGATGCTCCACTCTATGAATCGCAACACTCGAAGAAAAAAGGGCGAAATCGCGCTAAAAATTGATATTAGCAAAGCGTACGACCGTCTCGACTGGAAGTATCTCCGCCAGATTCTGTCGGCTATGGGCTTCCCCATTAGATGGGTCAACATGATTATGCTCACTGTTGAATCGGTTAAGTATTTTGTGCGTGTCAACAATGACCTGATTGGCCCCATTACCCCCCACCGCGGTCTGCGACAAGGAGATCCGATCTCTCCTTACCTTTTCATTTTATGTATGGAAGGCCTTTCATCACTCCTAAATTTCGAAGAACAGGCCGGAAGATTACACGGATGCCTTGCTGCCAAAGGTGCACCCCCGATCTCTCATCTATTCTTTGCGGATGATGCCTTCCTTTTTTGTAGGGCCTCGATCGACGAGATTCGTCATTTAAAGCTCTTGTTGAAGAGGTACGAGGACGCGTCAGGCCAAGGAATTAATTACGCCAAATCTGGAATTATGGGTAGCAAAAACTTGGCCACCGACCTAGTGCACGGTTTTTCTTGTATCCTTGGCATTGACAATCCCATCAACACGGGTCGTTACTTGGGACTTTCGTCGCTTGTCGGACGCTCCAAAAAAGGCATATTCCGTTTTATTCGCGATAGACTTTGGCAGAAAATGCAGAATTGGGGGAAACGTCCTATCTCCGCTGCGGGCAGGGCTACCCTCATCAAGGCAGCGGCTCAAGCAGTGCCGGTTTATTATATGAATGTCTTTCTCTTTCCGGCTTCCACTATCAAAGACCTTGAAAAAATGATGAATTCCTTTTGGTGGGGTGGAAAATTTGATGGCCAACGCTCGTTAAACTGGCTATCTTGGGATAAGTTATGCCGTCCGCAAAAATTAGGAGGTTTAGGCTTCCGAGACCTCACCGCCTTCAATGTGGCTATGCTTGGAAAACAGGGTTGGAGAATCGTCTCAAATCCTTCTTCTATTGTCAATCGAATTCTAAAAGCTAAATATTACCCGAATGGGGTGTTTATGGAGGCCCGTCTGGGAAACTCCCCCAGTTTCATATGGAGAAGTATATGGCATTCTCAACTTGTCCTCCGCATTGGGCTTCGTTGGAAGGTTGGTGACGGAAGTTCCATCAATGTTTGGTGTGACCCTTGGCTCAGGGAGGATGGCAACTTCAAGCTTGAAACCCCCGTAGTCCCGGCCCGCCCTAACCTTGTTGTGCGCGATTTACTGGATTCTCGATCTCATACTTGGAACGTGGCTTTAATTGACGAGTTGTTCAACCAGAGGGATCGCGACTGTATCCTTAAGCTAACCCCTCCCTCGAGTTCGGGGGTTGACAATCTTATTTGGCACTGGTCCGCCAACGGTGTTTATTCCGTAAAATCAAGCTACAGACTTATTATAGAACGTTGGGTTTTACCTAATCAAACGGAGAGGTATTTCGATTGGCAGCGGATTTAGAAAGCAAACATCCCTTACAAGGTGAGATTCTTTGCATGGCGAACCCTCCGGGGAGTTATCCCCACTCGTTTTGCTCTCCAACAAAGAGGGTTGCATGTTTCTCCTCTTTGCCCCTTGTGCCATCAAAACATCGAAAATACTTGGCAAACTTTCATCGGGTGCCCTACAGTAAGACCAGTCTGGATTGACTCGAACCTTTGGGACTCCGTAGATCAGATTATTGATAATTCCGATTCCTTCCCTGATTTGATGTGCAGGCTCCTTCAGGATCTGCCACGACTTGAAGGTGGTCGATTCCTTATGATCTTATGGAGTTTATGGTGTCGAAGGAACGATATTCTATGGAACGACGGCCCTCGTGACCCGGGTACGGTAGTTCGACGGGCCAACAATATCCTGTTGGACTGGCATACTTCTAGGGGCCTTTTACCTTCGGACCAAGCTCAAAATATACCACCTTGCATCTCTAAATGGCACCCCCCTAGAAGAGGTTTCCTTAAATGTAACGTCGATGCCGCCATCTTTGAAAGTTCCAGGTCGGTGGGTTTCGGTGCTATTTTCAGAGACTGTAAAGGCACTTTCATCTTGGCAAAGGCAACCCCCTGTCCGTCCAGCCCTCCGGTCCATGAATGTGAGGCGTATGCGCTTAGAGACGCCATTTTATGGGTGCAAGATCGGGGTTTTGCCAATGTCATTTTCGAAACGGATGCCAAAATTGTTGCGGACGCCATCTACGACCCTAGTGTCGACATCTCGGAATTTGGAGACATTATCAATGACATTCGTCGTCTTCTTGGCAATCATGGAAACTACTCGGTCCATGCGATTGGGAGACAAGCCAATGATGTGGCTCACTTAATTGCGAGACACACTCATTTTTTAGCTTGTCCTAAAGTTTTTGATGTAATTCCGTCTTTCATTACTTATTGTATTAGCGACTTTTGTACTGACCATCTTATTAATGATTTGATTGCTCCTCGGTCGGGTGATGGCAATGCCGAAGCTTGATCGGGTCTCAATCGTTTTTTTCAAAAAAAAAACTTTCATTCTTTCATCACTCTTTCAATATCAGTATTATCTATATCCATTATCCTGAGAACTCCACTCCATTTCATCGACTTCTATTTCATTGTTTTCTTCATGTTGGTCGTGAGTATTAAGTAGAAGTAAACCGTAAACATGGTGTTCTTTTCGTATTGTATAAAATATTAATTTTGGTTATTGCAGCTCCTTATAAAGTTATGAATCGTGAAACAAGCAATCACCAAAGCTTTATGTACTTGAAAAGGATACGGAGTCATTTGCTTTAGAATCGGAAATCTTGCTTTTAGGACACCATATGCATGTTCGATAACATTTCTAAGTTGTGCATGAGCATGCATGAACATTTCTTTCTTAGGCTATATATGGCAAATTAGTTGATGACTGATAAGCTAGCTGGTAGCTGGTAAGGTAGCTGATGGATAAAACACGTTTGCCAAAAACTAGCTAATAAGATTGTAAATTTATCAAAAAGAACATCTTGAAAAAAATAATCAATATCAATATTTCATAATATAACTAAAACAAATTTATAGTAATATTATATGTTAATTAATACAAACAAGATAGTAAAGAATAATTAAATATAATATGTACATGTTAATTAAAAGAATTTAACAATTATTATTATATATACTTATTAATTTTGAATTTTTTAAAACAAATTTTAGAAAAAATTACATTAAGTTATGATTTTAAATAACCATTACATATAATATGAATAGAAATAAATAACTAAATAAATAATTAAAAAATAATAGTAATTGATAACTAAAATATATTGACCAATATTTAAAAAAATACAAGAATAATTAATATGATGAACAATAATTCTAAATAATTAAAAATTAACATCAATGTATATTTAGGGGTGCTTTTGGTACGTAAACTGGATAAAATAGGACAGGACGAGACAAGAGAGAACTGAACATGACGAGACAGGATGGAACAGAACAGGACATGACAGGACAAAACAACTATTCATTGTTTGGTAAGACAAAATTGGACAGAACAGAACATATAACATGACCAATAAGGTCGTGCATCGGCATGTTCCATTCGGTTCCATACCGTATTTATAAACTATGAAAATATCGATATCAAACTTCTTATGACAATGTTATATATTGTTATGTATATATGCTACTTGGAGTAGTTAGTTAATGATGTTTTACAATTTGGATGAATCATTAAGTAGGCACTAGGAGAATATAGTCTTGGACACCACTTTGGAGGTATATGCCTAGATCTCCGCCTTTGGGGTAATGCTCTGGAGGTAGGCCCAATGTGTCGGGCCTTGTGGTGTTACTCGTGGGAGTAAACGCTAAGGTATATCGCCTCTTGAGGTGAAACTTGATTTGGTGTTTTGGGTCTCCCCCATTGATTCCAATTGTAAATATTCATTTGTGTGTACCATTATTATATGTTATTGCATGATGTTTTAATTGTTCAACTCACTAGGCTTTTTGGCCTAACACTTGTTTGGTGTTAAATGTGTATCTAAGGTTCTAGCGGTGCCATTGCTAAGAAGGTCTAGGCAGCCTTTAGTGTGAGCTTGGGAGGAGATACTTGTTTTGGTGACACACCGACCCTTGGAGGATATCTTGAAGTAGAGGCGGCACCCCTTTTGTAATATTTTATAGGCATGGAATTAAATTAGTTGGTTGTCGTTAAACTCCAACATTTGTATTTAAACTTTTCGGTGTTGTATATTTCCACTTTTTGGGAAGCTTTTATTAACAATTTGTATCACTCTTCCATTTTATGGAAGTTTTTATTTAACCTAATTTTTGGGGTGTTACATTTATAGTTGTGGTAGTATTTATGTTTAAGATTAATTTGTTTATATTTTTATAAATTAATTTCACAATGAACTTTTTAATGTCTTGATCATTTGTACCATATAAAAGAAAGTTTGTTAATATGACTGAACAAGTATATAATTAACCGGTTTTAAAAGAGGCAAATGATCGTATGAGAAGTTGAGCCTAACGTGAGAAATGAATCTCAATCATTGATCACTTTTAATCAAGTATATTCACTTTTTTCCACACTTATTGTCTGATTTGTTTCAATTATTATACTTGGAAGACCAATTTGTGGTTGCAATTCACTGAGTTGTTTCAGCAATGTTGAATTATTGTACTTGGAAGATGAATTTGTGGTTGCAATTCATCTTCCTCAATGAAATTTCATCCATAAATATCAGTAAAATGCAATCCATAATCATTCATCCATTCCATTGTGGTTGCAATTCACATCCATTCTATTCTTCTTTTCCTGCATGCTTTCTTTCTTCATCATTTCAGTATTTTCTTTCTGAGATACTACTGAAAAAATGAGTTCATCTGTTGCAAAAGCTAAGCTATATTTCTGTTTCGATGGTGAATGGGTGCAAGACAACAATGAGTGAAATTTTGCTTATAAATTTAAGCATGGTGTAAAATTGACAGTAAACTTTACACATAAGAATTTTGTGCATACGCCATGCAAAAATGTGGAATCGACCCTTCTGTTGTTTGCAAGTTAGTGTTTAAAAATGGTGATGGGTCAATTGTGGAGTTATCCAACGATGGAGATATCTCCGGTTTTCTGCAATTTGCAGTCCAGTCAGAAAGACCTCCATCACTTTGTGTGTATGCCGATTCATCGGTGTGCGACGAAGACGATGACGAAGGTGATGACGACGGTGATGACGAAACCCAACTGGAGCCTGATTCTCAATTTCAGGCGTCCTACGACCCAACAGTTTATTCGGGTCATACCTATGGTCTTAACGACTGTTATCCTGATTTTGTTCCGGAGACGCAACAAGAAGAAGAAGAAGGCCAAGAAAGACGATTTGCTGGAGTTGCTGATGACGAAACCCATGTTTTCTCAATGGGTAGATCTGATATAGACAGATCAGATACCGATAGTGATGAGAATGAAGAAGGAGAAAAATACACCCCTAGTAATAAATCATTTAGTGAGTTAAATGACTATTTTGATATGCATCCTCTTCTTTCAACCCCGGAGACCCGTATACAAACCTACGAACCCGCACCTTATAATCGCACATCAAGGATATGTGTAGGTGAAGTATTTGATACGAAAGATGATTTCGCCACACAGGTCGGAATTAAGTTCATAGAAGAGGGTTTCGAAAGTAAGACGAAGAAATCCGACAAAAGCAGATACGAGATTGTGTGTGAGAGAGAAAATTGTAATTAAAGGATGTTCGCGAGGTCCGTGGGCTCTAAAGGAGGTATGTTTGTCGCTAGAAAGTTTCACGACGAACACACTTGTTCGAGGACGCAACTGTAACACCCTCAAATCTGGAACGAGCAACTAACTTTAATTTCAATAAAATAACCAAAAGGAGAATAAAATCATTTCTACAGATCATCCCTGAAAATACCTCAGAATTTAAACATCATAACTTTCACAATTAATAACTTAAGGCGGGAGTTACTTAACACAACACAAGTTGCTAATTCCCAAATAAGTGCGGAAGACTTCACTAATCAAAATCACCTCTCGTGCACCCTACTAGCATTCGCCACTTCACAATGTAGCTAAAGCTACTCCCAACCTGAGCCTGTTGCACATGCCGACAAATAAAAAGGGTTAGGCTAACGCCTAGTGAGTTCAAGAGTTTTATCATGACCATATAAATTCATAAATCGAAAGAGATGTAGTTTAAGTCATGGGTTCAAAAGAATTTACTTTAGATGCAAATCGCCCATTTTCCAACTCACACAAATCATGTGCTGAAAACTTTAATATAACATGATTCCCAAAATGATTTGCATTAAATATGAAGACAATCTGGTTTCCAAGAATACGTATTTTAGATGATGACAATGCCACGTAAAACATTTCTTTACGATGTAAGCTCAAACCCAAAACTCACCCAAAATGTGAATAAACATTAAATTCTCAAATGGTATAAACGTGAATAAAACTCCATTATTAAAAACATCCCAACCAGGATTAAACATAATACATTACCCATAAATCATGAAAAACAATCCGTTTAGATATATAATTACGTCACCGAAAACATGGATAAAAGTAACTACCCAAAACCACACCTTTCGGCGACGGGGGAGACCCGCTTACCAACGCAAGTGACAGAACATAAAAGTAAGCCACTTGACAAGTTGGTAAAGCCAAACACTTAGTAAGATATATAACGGATGCCGAGTGTGGCCACTTAAAACCACACCCAATATGGGGCAACATCCTTAACGTATTCGCACGTATGACTTATACCATATCGTCAATGCCTAACCGTGCCGCGATGTGGAAAACTATCGTCCCATCATCGGCATAATGACTATAATGTATTCGCACGTAAGACTTATACCATACTGTCGATGCCTAACCGTGCCGCGATGTGGAAAACTAGCGTCCCAACATCGGCATAAAGACTATAGTGCTTATGGATCCATTGCATTACAAATATAACATTACATGACCCCAAACGAATGAACTAGTGCATTCAAAACATGTAATTCTCAAATAAGATGCATTAAATGCAAAACATAATCAAACGCCCAACATCAAGCTATCAAAATCGGACAAATGTCCCCAAGACCCAACGGAGTCAATACCGAGCCATGGGCTCAATAAATCAAATGACCATTAGTGAAAACATAAACTGATTAAAACGTAAACAATACACGTTCATGCGAACCCCCATTTTAAATTCATGAATAACCCAACACACAACATTTGGGTGGGACATCCCATTTTTTCAAAGGAACTCATACCGTTTACACTTTCAAACCGTCCCATAACGTAATCTATGCATATTTCCAAATTATCTATTAAAATGCATTTTCGTAACAAGTAGGCTCCATTTATAAAATAAATCATCAAAACATTTTATTTATGATTTATCTATCAAATCTTCCAAAAATTTCAAATATAGGTGTTTTACCATATTTACAACGTTAAATACTTCAAAAGTCAAAACCCACCAAATAATTCAACAATTAATAATTTTCATGTAAAACACACAAGTATTTGGAAAAATAACATTTTTGGCATGTACAAAGTTTTCACAAAGCAACTTGAACTCACCTTGTTAGATTTAGGCTAAATCTAGATTTTCCCCAACGTGAGCTCCCTTGAAGAAACTCGAACCTTCAAGCCAAATCTTCCAAAAACCAAGATGCATAAGTTTCCAACCATAAATATTCACATCTAAACATAAAGAATCATTCCCCAACCATTTTACTTCAAGATCTCAACTTGTACCAAAACCCTATTTCATAGGTGAAGAGAATAGAATATTACCTTAACCAAACATCACCAAAATCACCCAAATAATACCCCAATATGGAAGAGAAAGTGAAAACAATAACAATATAGCTTTTGGGTAGGGAGAGATTACCTTCACCGCTTGAATCCTCCAAATAAAAGCTCCTAGTCTCCACAAAAGCTTCAAGCTCCCACATCTTCAACAATGGTGGAAGTGGGTATGGTTTGGGTGGAGAAGATGAAGAAGAAGAGGAGGGATTTAGGGTTTTCTAGAGAGAGAGATCGGTTTTAGAGAGGGAGAGAGAGATGAGTTGTGTGAAGGAAATGAAAATGAGGAAAGAGAGAGAGAAAGGGCTTAAAACACAAAAATATCTCATCAGACCTTCTGCGGACGTCCGGCCTCGTGCCATGCGGACGTCCAGCCCTAGCTGATTCGAACCCCTTAATTTTTCTGTTGCTTCCGCGGATGACCCACGGACTTCCGCGCTACACGGACGTCCGGCTTGCGCTCATGCGGACGTCCGCAACCCCAAAAACTCAGAATCCAATTTTCGGTGTGTTACAATCCTCCCAACCTTAGAATGTTTTCGTCCTCGAAATCTAGATCCGTTACAACCAAAGGCTAACCAACTCAACACCAATCATGTTCCAATAACTTCCAACTGGAATCTAAATTTCCCTACACAGACTGCTATGACAAACCTCAAGCAGACCCTTACCAACAATGTCCTCTCCGGTATACTGTATTTATGTCTGGGTGAACGCTCCATCCACGGGAGTAACTCCCGATCAGACCACTTTGGTTGTCTCCCAACCTTAAATGTTCCATACTCCCCCGGTTGCGGTTCCAGACTCTAAATCAATCCAATGTTTGTTCACTACCGAAACCAACAGACTCTCTGATTCCAATTGTTCTTACTGCTAACTGTCGTTTAATTCTAACGATCCCTAATAGACTCCAAGACATGCGATCGTCATTGACCCATCGATTATACAACTCCAAGAATCATCCCAAACATTAATCATCAAACCGACAGGTTCTTTTTCCACGCAAGAAAGTCATCCCATCAAATCTACTCACTACAATTGAGCATCTTAGGATTACTACAACCGTTATCATTATTTCTTTAAGATCGTACTACAACTCTCCGAATGCACTAACGGTTCTCGACTTCGAACCCCCAAAAATTGACACCTAGTCATATCATCAAGCTTTGAATCCCAACGGAACTCCACTCACGAGTCCCGTTCGTTGAGCATTCCCACAAAACCAGGGTTATGAATACGGTGTCTAAAGGGTCCTTCATGCGAAAATTGCCCAAGACCCAAAACAGGGTTGCCGACAAAACGGCTACACTAACCTCAAAATACGATACTGCGAATCTAACCCTTCAGTTACAACAAATACATCGACTCTGCTATCGATACCATCCGGCCTTTAGCACCATCACGCGTCGAAACACTCAATTTTTCATAGTCAAAGTCCTACTCACACTTACTCTTAACCGGGGTTACATAACCTTCCCAAGGTCCTAATGAGTTCAAGGTTCTCAAGTGAATTATTTAATAAATATGTCAATCAAAACTTTTTATAGAAATTTTCAACATAAAGATTCTCATATCAAATTAATCGTACGCATAAAAATACTACTATCAATTCGGTAGTTGCGCCAAAATAGACACACTTGTCCCACATATGAAAATCATATTGAAAACTATTTCAACGCGGTTTAGATTATTTACAAAACGCAAAAGCGTAACATACAACTTCTTTGGAATGAACCGCTACGGTCCTAGTATGGATTGATTCATGTCATGCACGTAAAGTAACTGCCTACTTTAAATAGTGTGCAACAAAAGGTTTGCGCATACTTTAAAAGAAGTTCAAACGGCATTTGACTCCAAAATTCCTTTTTAACCATAAAATGGCATGGAACTAGGTTCACCAACAAATTTGCCCGTGTCAGTTTATTTAACAAAAACGATGAAACGATTCATAAGTACACTTTGGTCAAAACATAAAATGTCTTGTGTCAGATCCAAGTTTAAAGACAAAGTCAATATGTTTTCATCATTTGAAAATATCGATTAAAACATCATGAGAAAATCTCGAATTGGAGTATGCATGCAAGCTTGTAACACTTTCCTAGTAGTTTTCTCGAGATGAAATAACATGCATCAAATAGTTCATGACAAATTTCAAAAGATGAAATTCTTTAATTTAATTACTAAAATTTTCTCATCTAGTCCTATAATGACACATGAGTGAAACTTTTCTGACAAGACTCGCACACGTCAATGTGTTTTCCCAAAAACTTAGGAGAAAATAAGTGCTAGTAAATGGTTGACACCAACAAGGGTCCAAACCGATTTCAAATCTCGAATTGCACCAATAGTGCGCCCCAATGTTCAAAACATAAATAATTCCACGCACCCTAGGTTTAGGCAAATAAGTTTCCAAAATCCTCAACACGGAGCATTTTCATCAAAAGTTTCGTACTCGTAACATAAAACGTCAATGCTTAAAAGTTTATTCGTTAAAAATACTCAAAATACACATTTCCTCCAAAGCCAAAAGGTTTACAATTTTCCAAAATGTTCATCGAACCAAAATTGACCAAATGTCGACTACTCACACATTCGTGTTTTCAAAATGTAATGTATTGTGAACTATGCATGATCCCCACAACACTAAAGCATACTTTGACCAAACGACCTTCAGTTATACAATGAGTTAATAAAACATTTTCATTCGCGATCCGTTTAGCAAAGTGTTTGAGAAGTAATGGTTACCAAGCTATGCATACCCCTAGGTTGATATAATGCACTTATATGAAATGATAATAAAACAATCAACTGACCGAAAACGCATTAAGTAAATTGTTATGAAATACTATCAAAGTGTTCTTTCATGCATTACTTACGTCACGTATAAATCAATCCATATACTGAACAAGTTGCAACAAAAGGTGCTAACACAAGTCTTGAAAGAGAAATCACGCGACACCAAAGTTTCAAAACTCAACCCTTTCGGTCGTCTTATAGCATAAAATAATATTCCTCGACAAAGCTCGAGTGGGACAAAATGGCCAACATAACTCATAAATTTTCACATAATTAAATGGAGTATGCACATGGTGAAATTGCACTCACACGACACAAAACGTCGTAAAACAAAACTCCATGAATTCAATGGGCTCAATGACCTCAAGTCAATAAAATAGCACCAAACATTTTGCCTCCAAAAGTCAAATTGCAATAAGCAAAATCATGACTAAAACGCCAAAATTCCAAAAATCCCCTTCTTGTTGTAATACCATATACAACATTGATCAATAAACTTGCATTAAACAAAGTCTCCAAAATAACTTTACATAGACATAATGAAAGATAACTTTCCGTCCAAACTTTAACATATGTGGAGGAGATCCAATGTTAAAGTCATAAGCCGTAGTTACTTGCCCAACATCTTAAACCTCATAAAAATATGGATATCACTGTATCCGAAAGTAGCGTTGGACAATAACAAAATGAAGCAAGTTCTGACGGAGTTTGCAACTCCCGCAATAAAATAATTTCATGCACGTTCAAACCATGATTTAAAAATCTTGTGTGTGCTAAACACTTCCAAGATTTTGTAACACAATCCATATAAAGACTTGAAACACAAGAAATAATTGATGCAATTTATTTTAAAATAAATTTTCGTGCATAACTTAGTCGGCACTCAACGTCTCAACCCATACTCCTCCAAATCCCTCTGGTCCACTATTGTCATCCGGATGCTCAAACCTCTTAAGGCAAAGTTGGGAATTACCTCGATTAACCTTACGGTTTCTCCTCGAATCAAGTCGTCTCAATAAGTCTATGGTTCTAATCCAACCATCAATCTTGACCCAAGACGGTCCACTTAAAGCAAACATCATGCTTATTGTCACCCTAAGTGACCAATACTAAGATCGTCAATCTTTTCCACAACTACTCGCTTAGAATTTCTTCACTACCCCAACGGTCATCACATTAAAGTAGTTCAAGTATGCACATGTAACTAGTAGGCTCACCATGACACTGGCCAGGTGTTATTATGAACGCACCGTACATGATTATCCTTGCTACTCTCGACGTGATTCTCGTTTCTAGTAACTCTATTGACCCAAAGCATCCTATCTTAAAGTGCTTGATGGTGAAATTTCACTCTCCTTTACTTAAAAGAACGTTAGTTTGAGTCTACGTATCCAAAATCAACACCTAATTCTCTCAAACTTATGCTCTGATACCAACTTGTAACACCCTCAAATTTGGAACGAGCAACTAACTTTAATTTCAATAAAATAACCAAAAGGAGAATAAAATCATTTCTACAGATCATCCCTGAAAATACCTCAAAATTTAAACATCATAATTTCCACAATTAATAACTTAAGGCGGGCGTTACTTAACACAACACAAGTTGCTAATTCCCAAATAAGTGTGGAAGACTTCACTAATCAAAATCACCTCTCGTGCACCCTAGTAGCACTCGCCACTTCACAGTGTAGCTAATGCTACTCCCAACCTGAGCATGTTGCACATGCCGACAAATAAAAGGGGTTAGGCTAACGCCTAGTGAGTTCAAGAGTTTTATCATGACCATATAAATTCATAAATCGAAAGAGATGTAGTTTAAGTCGTGAGTTCAAAACAATTTACTTTAGATGCAAATTGCCCATTTTCCAACTCACACAAATCATATGCTGAAAACTTTAATATAACATGATTCCCAAAATGATTTGCATTAAATATGAAGACAATCTGATTTCCAAGAATACGTATTTTAGACGATGGCAATGCCACGTAAAACATTTCTTTGCGATGTAAGCTCAAACCCAAAACTCACCCAAAATGTGAATAAACATTAAATTACCAAATGGTATAAACATGAATAAAACTCCATTATTCAAAACATCCCAACCAGGATTAAACATAATACATTGCACATAAATCATGGAAAACAATCCGTTTAGATATATAATTACGTCACTGAAAACATGGATAAAAGTAACTACCCAAAACCACACCTTTCGGCGACGGGGGAGACCGCTTACCAACGCAAGTGACGGAACACAAAAGTAAGCCACTTGACAAGT
Organism: Saussurea involucrata; assembly: GCA_033807775.1. Classification (NCBI taxonomy): domain Eukaryota; kingdom Viridiplantae; phylum Streptophyta; class Magnoliopsida; order Asterales; family Asteraceae; genus Saussurea; species Saussurea involucrata. The sequence goes on from CM066315.1 coordinate 41,041,354, forward strand.
TGGTAAAGCCAAACACTTAGTAAGACATATAACGGATGCCGAGTGTGGCCACTTAAAACCACACCCAATATGGGGCAACATCCTTATCGTATTCGCACGTAGGACTTATACCATATCGTCGATGCCTAACCGTGCCGCGATGTGGAAAACTATTGTCCCATCATCGGCATAATGAATATAACGTATTCGCACGTAGGACTTATACCATACCGTCGATTCCTAACCGTGCCGCGATATGTAAAACTAGCGACCCAACATCGGCATAAAGACTATAGTGCTTATGAATCCATTGCATTACAAATATAACATTACATTACCCCAAACGAATGAACTAGCGCATTCAAAACATGTAATTCTCAAATAAGATGCATTAAATGCAAAACATAATCAAACGCCCAACATCAAGCTATCAAAATCGGACAAATGTCCCCAAGACCCAACGGAGTCAAAACCGAGCCATGGGCTCAATAAATCAAATGACCATTAGTGAAAACATAAACTGAGTTAAACGTAAACAATACACGTTCATGCGAACCCCCATTTTAAATTCATGAATAACCCAACACACAACATTTGGGTGGGACATCCCATTTTTTCAAAGGAACTCATACCGTTTACATTTTCAAACCGTCCCATAACGTAATCTATGCATATTTCAAAATTATCTATTAAAATGCATTTTCGTAACAAGTAGGCTCCCTTTATAAAATAAATCATCAAAACATTTTATTTATGATTTATCCATCAAATCTTCCAAAAATTCCAAATATAGGTGTTTTACCATATTTACAACGTTAAATACTTCAAAAGTCAAAACCCACCAAATAATTCAACAATTAATAATATTCATGTAAAACATACAAGTACTTGGAAAAATAACATTTTTGGCATGTACAAAGTTTTCACAAAGCAACTTGAACTCACCTTGCTAGATTTAGGCTAAATCTAGATTTTCTCCAACGTAAGCTCCCTTGAAGAAACTCGAACCTTCAAGCCAAATCTTCCAAAAACCAATATCCATAAGTTTCCAACCATAAATATTCACATCTAAACATAAAGAATCATTCCCCAACCATTTTACTTCAAGATCTCAACTTATACCAAAACCCTATTTCATAGGTGAATAGAATAGAAGATTACCTTAACCAAACATCACCAAAATCACCCAAATAATACCCCAATATGGAAGAGAAAGTGAAAACAACAACAATCTAGCTTTTGGGTAGGGAGAGATTACCTTCACCACTTGAATCCTCCAAATAAAAGCTCCTAGTCTCCACAAAAGCTTCAAGCTCCCATATCTTCAATAATGGTGGAAGTGGGTATGGTTTGGGTGGAGAAGATGAAGAAGAAGAGGATGGATTTAGGGTTTTCTAGAGAGAGAGATCGGTTTTAGAGAGGGAGAGAGAGAGATGAGTTGTGTGAAGGAAATAAAAATGAGGAAAGAGAGAGAAAAAGGGCTTAAAACACAAAAATATCTCATCAGACCTTCTGCGGACGCCCGACCTCGTGCCAAGCGGACGTCCAACCCTAGCTGATCTGAACCCCTTAATTTTTCTGTTGCTTCCGCGGATGACCCGCGGACTTCCGCGCTACGCGGACGTCCGACTTACGCCCATGCGGACGTCCGCAACCCCAAAAACTCAGAATCCAATTTTCGGGGTGTTACAGCAACTGAATCCTAACCATCGAAAAGCCAACAAAAGGACTTTGGGCTACATACTGAAAGGCAAAGTTCTTGATGCTAGCAGGGCATTTTGTCCAAAGGACATCGTCAACGATATAAACCAGCAGTACGGGATCACAATTGGTTACCACCAAGGTTGGCGTGCGCGATGCAGGGCACTACTAATGGTGAGAGGCACTCCCGAGGAGTCGTATGAACGACTCCCTACGTATTTATATAATTTGGAGCTGCAGAATCCAGGTACAGACATCAAGATACGGAACGATTCAAAGGGACGTTTTGAGTTGTGCTCCGTTGCCCTTGGACCCGTGGTACGTATATTAACACTTCATATGTTTACACATTATAAATTATAGCATTTACAAAGGGAAACCACCTACGTTTTTGCAAATCCGCACATTTCTGGCAAATCTGCGTCGTGTCTTGGTAATAGACGCTGCCCATTTAAGGGGGCGTTACTTGGGTATGATGTTCCTGGTGGTTGCCATGGACGGGAATAACAACATCGTGCCCGTAGCTTTTGGAGTAGGCAAGTCCGAGACCGGGGAGGAGTGGACTTGGTTTCTGTCCATGTTGAGACAATCTGTCGGAGACCCGGAAGGGTTGGTGTTTATGTCCGACAGGGCTCCTTCCATAAGCGCCGCAATCTCTGCCACGTCCCAAACACCCCTCACGCCCTATGTTGTCGACATTTGGAGAAACGCCAAAAGCCAGGACAAACGTATTACAACTCACCACACCATCCACTGGAAGGCATGCAAAGCGTATACGGTTTGGGAGTTTGACCGGTACATGAATGCACTACGAGTTAGTGTCGATCGTTCAGCAAAAGTTATGGACGATGTTGGACCGGAGAGGTGGTCGACGACCTATTTTCCTACACAACGTTATGACATTCTGACCTCCAATAGTGCAGAGTCGGTGAATGCACTCTCCCGTTTTGCTCGTAGATTACCGACTGTACAACTTATGGATTACTTCCGGGCCTTTCAACAAGAGTGGTACCAAATTCGACGCCGAAAATGAGGTGAAATGCGTAATAGACTCACACCAAAGGCGGAGGAGATAATTCTCATCAGGCCGGGAAGGGCTGCGGCATGGAGGTTAAGCGAAATTGGGTATGGGAAGTACCAGGTTTGGGATAACCATGTTGACGCGATTGTCGATATGACCAACCATGTTTGTTCATGTCTTTAATGGCAAAAATCTGGGTTACCGTGCGGTCATGCCATCGCTGCTGCAAGGCATATAGGTCGTAGAGATTGCAGCGATTTGGCTGTAAATTTCTACAAATCCGAAACTTACCGGGAAACATATCGGGAGGTAATAAATCCAGCTGGATCCCCTGAATCATGGGTGTCTCCACACGACCCCCTTCCGCCATGCTATCCACCGTTAATAACTAAGAACATAGTCGGAGATCAAGAAAGAACGACTGACGTCCATCTCGTGGTGAAGATCCGATACAAAGAAAATGTAGTCGATGCCTAGCAGTAGGACATACTCGTGGAGAGTATCCAACTCCCGCCCTTCAAGCGTGCCAAGGAGTAGACGTTCATTTAGCCAAAGAAGTAGCACGCAAGTCCCGTCGGAGCTAGAACCACATGGAAGTATAAGATATCATAGCATTGATCTAAACATTAATTTCCCTTGATTTTAACGACTAAATCTTGTATGCTAAGTGCTCTTGTTTTTATATATAACATGATTTTATCTACTTTATCATCCTGTGTAATTTAGCAAACATAAGGGATCTAATGTGTAATTTAGCAAAGTTTGGGGACCTAAGTTGTAATTTAGCAAACATAAGAGACCTAAGTTGTATTATAGCAAAGACAGGGACCAAAAGTGAAAATTTGGGCCCAAATCGCGGCCCCATCGAGGACAGGGACCAAAAGTGTAAATTTGGGCTCATTTCGAAGGTATCGAAGAAACGAATATAATGGTATAACTTGTTAAAATTAAAACGTATTTTTTAACGTATTTTAGTTAATATACAATTATATGTGTTAATACGATGAAGGTATAAAATGAAAATTTGAAAAATAAAAGGTATAAAGTAAACTAATTAAATAATTATAGGGGTATGAAATGAAATTATATATGAAACCCATTTCCACGTCCACACATTCAGTCCGCGATCCATAATTTTTCATTGCGGACCAGGGGGTTAAAATGTAAATTTCATCCAGGGAGAGGGACCATCGCGGGGCGGGTAAACTTCGAGGGGTGGTTTGGGATTTGGGGCCCATTGCGGGTACCGCGGGTCAAAATCGCGAATTTATGGGGTATTTCGGCAAATTCAAAAAGATTTGGGGCATTTTGGTAACCGATTAATCAACTTGGAGCATTTTAATTAATTTCCCTAATTTGTTTATATTAATGTATTTTTATTTTAGTAGATAAAAAGCATTCCATAAAAAATATCATTTATTTAAAATAATTTGTGGATAGAAATTGTAATAACCGGGTTCGTTTTGAGTTAATTTATAAAAGTTGGTGTGTAAAGTGTGAGAGTGGAAAAGTTTAGTGTGCAAGTGTGAGTGATATAAATAAGGGTAAAACCCTAATAATCCTAATTTCATCAAATCAGTGTGTGCGGCTAACGGGGTGATCGATGGGTGCAAGAATCATCGAGGAGTCAAAGCAATGGAGATTTCTTCAAGTTGTGTGTGGAATCATCATCATCCTCAAGGTAATATTCTTCTCCATCTCCTTTGCAGTCTAATCTGAAGGTTTGGGAGTGGTGGAGTCTGATAACTTTTGTTTATCACTAGAAAGAAAAGAAATGGAGTCTGTGTGTTCTTCCTAGTTGAATCAGTGTAGAAATCGGATGGAATAACTTGTTAAATAGTTTAGAGATGATGTCTCCTTGATTATAATGGCTTAACACCAAGTTTGGATTCATGTGGAGTAGTCGATTGAGGTGTTTGGAATTTAAAGTGTTCGTAAGAAAACCCCAGAGTCCGGAACTCGCCTAGTCCAGAATCGAAGGGGGGAGTCCGGACGTCCTTGGGAGTCCGGAAGTGGTTCCCGGTATTGTTGTGAAATCTGGAATGAGACCGGATTGTACCGGAATCCGGAATGAGACCGGATTGTACCGGAATCCGGAAGGAGTCCGGATTGTACCGAAATCCGGAAGCGGTGTGTATCCGGAAGTGGGTTGTTCGGAAAACTCCACTGTTTGGGACTGTGTCGGGAATCCTTTGGGATCCTCTTTGTGTGCCGAGTAGGGAGCGCCTTAAGGAAGTCGGGATGTGTCACGAGAGGGGTAATAGAAATCCTTGTGGGATGTTGAGTGACTTATTCACTCTCGTGTGTTGGGTAAAATGTAGGTGTGCGGTAGAGGATAGCAGTTCAAGTGAGAATATTTAGCGTGGACGCCAGGTGAGTCTTTCTAACCCGAAGCTTTATCGATACTCGAATTTATTACTTGTACCGATTAGGGGTGAGCATCGGAACTGGGTACCCGCCTTTGGAACCGGAACCGCTCCGGAACTGCCGGTTCCGGAACCGGAACCGAAGTGATTGGTTTCGGTTCCTAAAATACGGAACCGATTAAGACTGGTTCCGGTTATGGTTCTCATTTTTTTGGAACCGTTACCCGCTGGGTACCCGCCGGGACTGGGTACCCGGACCCACTGGGTACCTAGAACCGGAACCAACGGGTACCCGCTATTTTTTAATAAAAAATATTTGTATATTTATTATATTTAAATATTTAATGATGTGTTATTGGTTTTGTTAGGTGTTTTATTCATTTTGATCCAAATGTTTTATTTGTTAGGTCTTGACGTAAGGACGTTATGTGTTATGTAAGTCGTTTTGTTGATGTCAAAACTCAATACGCGAGAGTTTCTAACTTATTTATGTAATAATTAGATTTTATATGATTATTTATCACCATTTTTTGTATTTATTACTTTAAGTTGGTACTTTGTAGTTTGCAATAGACTTAAAATTACATTTTTATTGTATAAAATGTTAAAAAATTAAAAAAAATTGATAGCGGGTACCCGGAACCGGAACCGGAACCGACGGTTCCGGGACCGGTTCCAAAATATAGAGAACCGCTGTAAGCGGTTCCGGTTCCTTCATTCTAGGAACCGCCGGTTCCGGTTCCGGTTCCATGAAATTTAGTCGGGTACCCGGTTATGCTCACCCCTAGTACCGATATATTGAATTGCATGATTTACGTTGTTTTAAATATGCATGATCAAAGCGTGTACATTATTTATGGATATATGCGAGACATGTGAGAATGTAATATGATTATATGGGGAGTGTGTCCCATGCAGGATATATGAATTCGTTTCATATGATCACTAAGGGCGGGTGTGTGCCCTAACACGTTGTCACAAGTGTGTATGTGACTAAGTGTGAGCCGTTAATATGCGTGTATGTACTTAATCTGACAAAGGTGTAACTGTTTATAAATGCTTATAAACTCTTTTTAGTTGATAAGTGTGGCGTAGTGTTGGTAGTAAGAGGGATCTCACTAGACCTCATGGTTTAACCCTCGCTTTACAAAACTAAAACCTTTTCAGGTAAGCAGGTAGCCGAGAGCTCGTTTAGAGGGTTTGGCAAGACGTGAGCTGGAGCTTGCGTATAGAAGGATTAGAAGACTTTCCCCTTTTATTTTGTAGTTATGTTCTCATCTGTAGTTAGGGTTATTTCTTCAAACCCAGTTTTGTAATCTTGATAGTGTGACTATGTTGGGCCATTTTAGCGTTTTGAATTAAAGAAGTAGTTTTTGGCATTTTTGTTTGACGTGGGTTGTTACATAAATTTAAATAAAAAGGAAAAAAGTTCAAGTAAATTAATTAAATTTAATAAAAATATTAATAATTAATGTTTAAACAAACTAATAAATAAATTAAATTAAACAAAAGTATGTTACTTTATACATGTGGCATCTTGCATGATCTTTCTAAATTAGCAAGATCTTGCTATTTACATGATATCATCTTGCAAAGTCTTGTGCAAGATGGATATGAATGCTCTTACTTTTTGGTTAAATATTGATATTTTTCTAATATAATTCTTCTTATGTTTTCTATAATTTGATATCTATGTAACTTCCGACTCTAAGAGCATCTTCAATGGTATTTGAAGAAGACTTGATGAAAGACTTGGAGATGACTTGACCATTTGAGACAACTTGAAAATGACTTTACTCATCAAAGGCTTGAGGTTTCTCAAGTCTTTGAAATAATGAATATGAGAGGCAAGAGAGAGAGAAAGTATAAATTGGTGGGACCAACATATTTTTTAGAGTAAACTGCAATTTTGGTCCATGTGGTATGTTGTTTTTCTCACTTTTGGTCCCCAAAAAATTTTTATTGCAAGAAAAACCCTGTAGTATCCAAAAGTGCTCGATTTTGATCCTAAGACTAACAGCCGTTAGTTTTAGCTGTTAAATATCCCCATGTGCCTTGCACATGAGGGTATATATGTCATTTTACAAATATAGGCCACAGGGACCAAAATTGCAATTTACCAATTTGTTATTATATTATTTATTTAAAATATAATAATTATATTATATAATTAATAAATAAATATCACATGATTTAAAAATAACATATTTAATAAAATGAATTTTTTTTAATTAAGTAATAATTTGTTTACGTGTCGTCAACCAAAACTAATAAATTTGTTACTCTAAAATAATTAATTAATAATTTGTTTAATCTAAAACAACTATTAACTGATTAATAATTTGTTTAATCTCAAGTAATATTAATTAATTAATTACAAATTTATTCTAAAATAATTTATATTTTATTTATTTATTAAATTTCACTTTTAATATAAAATAAATTATTCAATAAAAAAAGGGAAAACTGCATGAAAATGGAACCAGCTTTCATCAATTTCCTATTTTTGGGAACCAACTTTCAAAATCGTCACTCAAGGACCTAGACCAAACTTTATGTTTATTTAAGGGTCTGGTTAACTTGTTGACCTTAATAATGACATCACCCTGTTTTTTTGCCAACTAAGATTCTACATCATTATTTTATTTAAAAAATAACTCTAAAATGCTGACATGGAACATTATCTTTTTATTTGAAAATTAATTATTCCAAATCCCATTTTATTTAAATATCTTGATTTTTTATAAATCAAGTTAATTTGTTGTAGATCTCAATCCACCATGATTCAGCCTTGAAACAACAAAAACAGTATTTAAATCCCTTGCAGAAGATGAAAAGCTTACTGTTTGCACCTTGAATGAGTAGCAAGAAGGTTAGTAATTGATAATTAATGTTAGAACATCATCACAACAGACTACTATTATATGATAGTCTAACAGAAAACAGTAACAGTAGCAGCGCCGCCGAAGAAGAAGCAGCGCCGCCAGAGAAGAAGCGCCGGAGAAGGAAAGACGCGCCAGAGAATAAGCACCGGAGAAGCAACGCCAGAGAAGGAAAGACGATGGGAACGACGACTAGGGTAGGGTTGCAAATTGCAATCACGGTTGAGGATAGGAGAAACCGAGTGGCGTCTGTTGGTTTCCAATTTCACAATTTGATTTCTTAATTTTTTTAATTATATCCTAATGATAATGATAAATATCCACCTAATATATATTTTTAATTATTAGGTGTCATGTCATGTTAATTTACCGTACCTGCTGAATAGGTTACCAAACCCTTAAATAAACATAAATTTTGGTTCAGACCCTTGAATGACGATTTTGAAAGTTGGTTTCTCAAAATAGGAAATGGGTGAAAGTTGGTTCCATTTTCATGAACATGAAGTTTTTATAAGAATTTTATTATAAATATTTGAGAAAGAGAATCAATAATAAAAACACAAAAATAGGTTGAAGATCCCTTATATAATATTTTTATTATATAATTAATGTTATATTCTGATAAATACAAATTATGTTGAAATTAAAATTTGGATTATTTTAGAGTAAACAAAGTATTAGTTAATTATTTAAGAGAAAAAGATTTATTAGTATTAGTTAGCTAAACGTAAACAAATTATTACTTAATTAAAAAAATTTCATTTTATTAAATATGTTATTTTTAAATAATGTGATATTTATTAATTATATTATATAATATAATTATTATATTTTAAATAAATAATATAATAACAAATTGATAAATTGCAATTTTGGTCCATGTGGCCTATATTTGTAAAAAGACATATATACCCTCATGTGCAAGGCACATGGGGGTATTTAACAGCTGCAACTAACGGTTGTTAGTCTTAGGGACCAAAATCGAGCACTTTTACATACCACAGGGTTTTTCTTGCAATAAAAAATTTCTGAGGACCAAAAGTGAGAAAAACAACATACCACAGGGACCAAAATTGCAGTTTACTCTATTTTTTATTTTTTTCAAGTCTTTTTTAAAGGTTTACCATTGTGGAAGCCCTAAGTAATTAAACTCTTATACAACTTTTTTGAAAAATAAATTCTTATTTTTTTAATATCGGTTAAATAGATAATTTTAACCTATAAAATTAACATGTGACCAGTTATATGAGTAAATATGTTTTAAAGGAAAAAGGGTATCAAAACATGACTTAAATTTGAAGTTAATTCATCATCCAATGACTTATTTACTCAATATATGAATTCCTTTCTCTTAGCATGATTAGATGGACGAATGGTAATAATCAAGAACCTGGGCGCCTATGCTTTATCCTGAGAAAACATTTCTCAATATATGTTGAGTTAAAATTCATCATGTGAAGTGGGAAGGGACTCATTTAGCTGACCGTCAAGCTAACTTGGAGGCGGCTGCAGTCTTGTAGTCAGTGGACGGGAGGTCTTCCATTCCAGAAGAGGTTGTAATTTCACTCTTTCCCCCACTTATCATCTCTCTGTGGGACTTGTTCCCTCTTCAACTCAGCGCTTTATAGATAGGCATTTTTATTGAGAATGTAAAGATCCCACCTTACCTTAAAAAAAAAGTAGCCGAGCCGAAGGAGCTGTCACAAATATAATTTGAGTACCACGGGGAAAAGCTAGCTGGATAAACAAGACAGGGATCGCCCGCTCGACAATGCTACCTTGGGGAGGAGACAAAAGACTTTAATATAACAATGGAAACTCATATTCTACAGAGCACAACTATAACTGTGCAATTGAAATTCTTAGCAAGCACCTTAGAGCTTGATAAGATTATTGAGAACTTTAGCAGCACAGGTGATTGCAAAGAAATGAAGCAGATTATTGACTACTATAGTTTTGAGCGGCACACATTTGATTACATTCAGAGATCTTCTCAAGTTTATGCTCACTATCAAATCTTGTCCTCGTGGACAGAAGAAAGAACACTTGGCTTCTGCTGCTGCAGCTAGAATGCCCATTGGTGACAACTCAGCTAATTCTTTCTCAGTATGCTTCTTTTTAAAGACATTTTCTATGATTTCACCATTAAGGGGAGCCTAATGGCACCCATCTACATTGTTAACGACACCCCTATATAGTGAATTCCTTCTCACACACATCAACATCAAAGTCCTCTTTTTACATCCCCAATATATGAAATGACCCGATTCTAACATCAAAGGGGGTGTCAATAGCATTGCCCTTAATTAATTTAGAAACTCCAAAGATTTTTTTTTAATGAATCTGGGACTTTGGGAGCTTTTCTTTTATAAATGTACAACCAAAGCCAAGATTCAGATCATAAACAAGAAACAAGTATTATACTTGAAGATCACAACTTTTCATCATAATCAAGAAACCACCCAGAAAATGAAACCTCTTTCAGTCAATCAAACCATAAAATTACTTAACTTATTCATCACTCTCTAACTTATTCATCACTCTCTAACTTATTCTACCACCTTACTCATATAACTTATATCCACATCCAAAAACTTCCCAATAAACAATATCTTAGTTTCGTTACATTAGAAATCAACGCGTAAATTACTTAAGAAACTTAACGTCTGAGGAGACGTAGACTTCCCGAACAGCGAGCACCACAAAGGAAGCTTCTCAAGAACCCGTTTCACTTTCGGAGTCAATCTGTTCACATCTGTTCTTAGTTTCAACACGATATCATTTTGCCCCTCAGTTCGGTTTTTGGCCCAGTAGAGGCTCATATCAAACCTTGTGGGAGCATTTTTCCCTCCAGAATACTGAATAATATGCCACCCATCTACACTACTTTTCCTGCCAATTTGGATCAGCTCCTCACCATTTTCAGCATCTGAATAAAAAGCATCGATAAGGGTCCCACTATAACGAGTGCCAAAACAAGATCTTGATTTGTAAAAGTAGTAAGTATATATATATATATATATATATATATATATATATATATATACCTTTGAGTCGGAAATCTTCTATTTCGTTAGTATTGATTGCTAGAGACCAACGTGTTGAAACTTTAGTATCAATTATGACTTGTGTAAGTCTGTCATCCGTTCTTGAATCGCTCTCCACTTTTAGAATTGGGATGTCTGATTTACTCCATCCGTTGACTGAATCGTCCTTGGTCAAACAACCATACGAAGCAGTGAAAGTGACGAAATCAACAGCGTTTTCTCTTCCGCATACAAAGCCTTCGCCAATATGTTCAACCTCCTTGGTTAACCTTCCAGGAGTAGTCGAAAATAGAGAAATATAAGAGCTTGGTTCTTCATATCTTCTAGACGCATCCACAACATGAACAACCTAAAGATGCTCACAGGTTTAAATAAAAATATCAACTCCAAAAATTCCAAACAAAAGTGAAGTACGCATTTTGACTGTGATTACTCAAATGGGTAGCTTTTCGTCGTGATAAAGATTTCATATTGGTCCCATTTACTTACATTTACGGCTCTGGAAACGTTATCTGTGAATGGTGGGATGAGTCCAGATATCACCGCAGCCAGTGAAAGACCAAACACAATAAAGCTTGCAATTGCAATAAGATTTTTTGCACCTAGAAATGATTTAACGAGTCATGTGGATCTTTATTTAAACTGAGATAGCAATTTGAGATATATATATATATATATATATGGAAAAAAGAATAGAAAACCTGATATGTGCACATATGAAAGGAGATACACCAATGTAAGGCATATGACAGCCGATATATACACAGCAAGTATAAGACTCCCCAACCACTCAGGGTTGACTCCAGGATTCCTGCAACCATATAAAATCCGAATAAAAGTTATAAAGATTTAAGAAATTCACATCAAGTTTTGAACTTTTCACTTGGACTGAAAAAACAATATATGGCATTGGAATACCTGTCAAATCTAACAGCCGTACCAACAACTGTTCCTGCCAATCGAATAAACATGCCACCCGAGATTAAAAATGGTACAAATAGTCCCAGCAATAGGGTCATCGTTTTGAGTGCCTTTGGTACTCGGGTTGGGGATAAAGTTGCTTCAAGCAATCCATCTGGAAAATCAAGAAGTTAAACCATTTTGGGTTGAAGAAGTTAGAATCAGACCATGAAACTTTTGGGTAAGTAAACTCACAAGCAAAAGCTGGCGAGACCAGCCACACAAGGGCTAAATAGGAAGATCCAACTTTGAAATAATGTCCCACCACGAGAAGAATAAGCCATTGCAACAACCCGCTTTTATAGAGCCATCTTTCAGCTTCTAATTTTGCCCATGAGGCTTGAACCACAGGAGACAGGTTTTCCATTCTTTTGGAAAATACACGCGATATATATGTTTTTAGTATTAGATAACCAATATGTTGACCGATCAGAGCCCCGAGGAAAGCAGGGGAAGCAAATAGACCTCCAACAATCCATGGGCTTGAAACGAAGGGAACTGGTGATGAAGATAGAAATGGTAGAATGAAGGCAACGGCCATAGAGAAACTTAACGAACATATCCACATTAGTAGGATACTTAAAAACGACAAGGCTAAAGAGATAGCAGCGGTTGAACCACCCATTAAAACTGATGTAACCCATATCATCATGGATTGCAAGATCACCGAATTGTAGAGCATGTTGGCTAAACGTTGACGAAATACAACCATGTACGTTCCCTGAAATTGGAATATCAAAAAAATAATTTCATCATGCAAACTTTCAACTAATCATCACTTGAGAGTTTTAAAAACAGAAAAACATACCAAAATGTCGAAATATATGGCAGTATCGCCATCACTTTTCTCATTGGCTGCCATTGCTTTGCCTTTAGAAAGTTGAGATGATGCAGCAGTATGAAGGAGAAAAGCAAGCATATTTTCTCCAAGATGCTGAAGGGAACCTGGTTTTAAAAACTTTAACTTGTCGTTCTGCAATTACAAAGAGAATATATGATCACTTTAATTTGAAAGTGTTTATAAAAGAGTAATACTTATGGTGTTTAAAACCCTAACAATACCTTTGTGTGATATACAGCAGTATTGTCTGCATAAGCAAAGTCAAGCCCAGAAAGACCAGCAACCTCTTTGTACACTTGAAAATCAGTAGCAGATTTGATGACACCTGAAGTAAAAAGATCCTGCGGCACTAAAGAAAAATGGAACATAAAGATCTGGAGCTAAGATATGACATATATGATATTTTCCGCTTAATAAAGCGAAAGAGAAGAAAAGAATACATACTTGAGCAAGAATTTGACCAGATGGGTATTTCGCTACCAATGCATAGTTCTCAATAGCCCACGGATCAGGACCCGCCTGAAATATAGCAGATGTTCCTCCAATGCCCATGGCCTCCAAGTCAATAGCCATACGTATAGTACTGCTCCATGGATGCTACAACGATGGTATAAATTATCACTCCGGAAAAACAAAACATATTAACATAAGCAAAGGTATAGAGCAGGATGAAACCTGAGTTATAAAGCTATGGGCCCCATTCAAGCCCTCTTCCTCCCCAGTATTGAACAAGAAAATAACAGAATTCTTGAAACCATGAGCCCAATGAGAGACTCCTCGAGCGAGTTCCAGCATAACAGCTACACATGAACTGCAGTCACCAGCTCCTTCCCTTTATGAACATAAAGGTCCATATTCATTTTAAGTTAATCTTATTCAAACTAAAATAGGTGGTGAATGCAAAAGGCTTACCCTGAGAAGACGGTATCTATGTGAGAAGAGACCAGAATAGCGCTATCTCCTGCTTCAGATGCATATTTCGGCGAAATTCTTAAAACAACATGTGTCAGATCTGAATAAACAAGTGTTCTCCCCTTAAAAAGTCCACTGACCAGGATATTAGCACCAGAGCTTGCATGAAAAAGGTCCACTTCAACGTCGACCTCCCAGTGAGCTGTCTTCTTTATTTCCTCAGCTGCTGCTAACACATACTGCACAAACAAGCAATAGAAGCTCCAAGGCTTCACCTCAAAATTTCTCAAATATTGAGAACCAGATAATAGGTCTTAACCAGAAATAATGAAATCGGAAATAGTTAATCTCTACTCAATTCGGAGTACTATTATAAAGACATACTTGACTACTCGGTGTGAATTGACAAAGGATTCTAGTATATAAGTTTAATCAATCTTTAGGAATTTCGTATTATTAGGAACTTATTGTATTCATCCTATCGTTTCCTTTTGTTTATTTATTCTATTGCCACTTAGGATTTCATTTCTTAGTTCTGTTAGGTCTACATTTCTTGATCATTTAACGCTGCTATATAAATTAATGGATTACCTCCATCATAATATAGGGTAAAATGTTTATAATATCTATGTATGAGGATCTTATGTCTGATCCCCTATCCCTTGTGAGACTAGGTGTGAGATCTCATCTTTCACCATCTTTCTCTCCTCACCCATATATTATTCGTTTATATACTCCCCTACATTAAAGAATTCCCCCATCAAATGCTCAATCATTTACTTAGTAATGGCTTATGAGAACGGCCTATCATCCTACTGTTAGAAACTGGGTAGGGTAGGATAAAATAGGGTAAAAGATCGATCAAATAACCGGATCACTTGAGAATCATGTGAGTTCACTTTTCGAATTGATATTTCGACTCTATGCCTGAGTTTCACGAAATTCAATCTGGGACAAGACACAAGAACACTATCGATTTTAGGCACAAGATCGAGATTAAAATTACACGAGAGTATTTAGAAGCATGTTCAAATTCGTGAATACCCAAAACGTAAGTATATCATATATATACAAACTCCATTCGAAAAAGGAAGAAAAATAACTGAAATGACAATCATGGCAAATTAATAGCAGTTCCATCGGTTACAACCATTTTTAGCTAAGATCATGGGTTGACAATAATTTCTACAATAACTGCAACAGAGTTCTGGACGTGCAGGTCCAGAGCTCTAGTTACACGAGACCAGAAGTATCCAACCAGAGCCTCTGGTCATTGACAGGTACCTCATTCGTGCTACCAGAGATAGTCCCGACCAGATGCATGACCAACCAGAGCCTCTGGTCCGACCAATCAGAGCCTTTGGTCTGTTTTCCAGTACCAAGTCTGAAACCACAAGGGTTGTGGCGTACTGGTTAAGGCCCTGGGGGATGTGGTGGAATATCCCAGCCTAGGGTTCGAATCCAGGCGTACACAACAATTGTGGCCACTGAGGTTTAATCAGGGCTGACGTCTTACGGTCATAATTTGCCAAGGGATTAGTCTAAGCATTGCCTAGGACACCCTTCCCCAAAAAAAAACATACCACTTGATCTTAAACTCGAAACTGATCAGAACTGAAGTTTTCCTTCATTCTGATCACGTTTTTCCACTGCATTCCAAGTCCAAAATTTTGTAGAGCTTTTGGGGCGCTGCCCCTTGGACCCCGCAACGTGTCCAGGATCAAACTTGCCTTGTATACAAGTGTGCTCTCTGCACCGCCTAACTTGTATTAGATCACAGTTTGAGATCCCATTGGCACTCGTGTTAATTCCAATTACACTTAAATGGCCGGTGACACTAAAATAACCAACACCTACATGAAGTAATCATAGGAGTCCAAAATGGGAACCCTCTATTCTTCTTCTTGTGCATTCCTTTTCTAGAACTATAACATATGACAAAGCTAACAGGCACCCATGATATGTTAACAAAAACTTATGTAACTAAACCAAACCAAACCAAACCAAACAGACCCAATATATCTCACCCAAAAGTAACGTCTAGAAAGGGCATTAAGTACGCAGACCTTACCTCAACCACTATAATTAAACACACATGTATGCATGTAGCATAATTGGTTAGAATAGATCATACCTGCAAACCAAGCTCCAAAGCATCAGAACCAACAGGATGAGGACCCAATTGAGTCAACTCTTCGACATGTTTCATTGCCGCCTTCTCCGAAAACCCCCTTTTCCCAACCTGCTCAGCAGTAAGAGGTTCTGGCAAGCTCTCGAATTGATAATGATGAACTGCCCATATCCCTTGTATGACTAGTATAAACAAAGCCAGAACAGCAAAAGTTGATCTCTTTGCAGTCACTACATCCTTACCCTTTGTCTGCTTCTCAGACTTGGACACACTGTCACCGGATTCCTTTGATGAAGGCGAAGAAAATTTTGACCTATTTCTCATTCTAATTCAATCTGGCAATTAATCAAACACCTGATATGCAACCAAACAACAGCACTAATGTACATCAGAAGCATGAAGTAATAGTTCTCTCGATACTGTCGCTCAACAATTCAAGATAACACGTGTTTTAAAAGGAATCCAAACAATAATTCAAGGGTATTTACCACAAGTAATTGTCATAACAGGGTTAATTCATCTTCAAAATTAATTGATGTGGAAAACTAAAGGAGAGCCAAATCAGTGAAGAACGAACCTTGTTTGGTGGTGGGATCGATTGCAAATAATGGATTTCTACGAGAACAAATCATGGAACATGGGATAGATTTGTCTTGTTTGTAAAGAAATCGGCCAAAAGAGGAAGAAAAATGGGAGCTTCCAAGAAATCTCTATATAAAGGTTGTATGGTTTATTATGGTAAAGCCTTTTGACTTTTTAGTCGGGAGTGTGGTACTGTGGTTGCCGCCTTGCCGGTGACGCTATGCGATTGGAAGACTGCTTTGCTTATTTTCCAATAAGTAATCGAATTACTTCGAAGAGATAAAAACAAGTTTATGTAATTATCCTAAACAGAATTCTTGATATCTATGCCGTATAATAAATCATTTGAGAAAAAATCCTAAAAACAAACTTTTATGTATTATGTACCGTTTATTGATGCACATTACTTAAACCTTAAGATTACAATTAATGATGCATGAATACAAGTTTTTAAACTTGTACTTTTTAATTCATAACTAGCTCAAAAACATAATCAAATACGGGATAAACATCTCATTTTAAATATAAAGAATCTAAAATATATTTAGGATAATCACCGAATTCTAACATAATAATTAATTTAAAAAAAAATAGTTATATTACTAAACCTAAATTAAATTCAATTAAACAAGTTTATAAAAAAAATATTACCGTTCACTCAAAACTACACAAAACCGTACTATAAATCGACAAAAACAAAAAAATAAAATGAAATATTAAAATCGAGATGTATCTCGATGCGTTGCACGAGTACAATTCTAGTTTGTTTAAAATTCCAACTATTATTAATGAATTTGTTTAACCTATTAATTTGCTCAATGTTTTTTTAGTTATAGGGATAGGGTCTCCTTCTTTTGTTAACTTTTTCATGATGTGCATATATGCACATCGGGCATTGCATATATGCACATATTACAATTGCCTGATGTGCATATATGCACTGGTTAACAAAAGAAGGAGCCCAGATATATATGTATCCTTTATAATTTGGGATCCAATTATTTTTAATAATGTTGTATATAGTGTTGGGTTCCGGTGAGAAGTGGCTATCAACCGTTGGATGAGAAATAGACAAACATTGGGATGAGATGCATCGAGATAAGATGATTCATATCAATTCCTTTTTAAGTCGCAATTCATGGAAGAACATTTAATTAAAAGTGATCAACGATGTAAACGTATTTCTAACCGAAAAATGACATTTCACACATGATCATATACTAATGTATATAATCCTATGTTGTTATATATATTGGTAGAAAATTTATTTTGAATATGAATATCATGGCTTTTTAAGTTTAAAGCCTATATGAGGTACAAACCCTAGTCATTCCTTACCAAGCTAATTGGTTTATAAAATTTCTAAGAGTAAATTACATGTTTGGTCCCTCTGGTTTACACTTTTTACCCACACTCGTCCCAAAAACAAAATAATTACGCAAAAGGGACCTCTAGTACTCATTTTCGCTACTTTTTGGTCCATCCCTCTAACAAACTCAGTTAACCCTATTAACTCAAAAGGGTATTTTAGTCATTTCATAGTATTTTGTCTTTTTCTATTTTGTCTTTTTCTTCAAGTCATCTTCCCCAACCATTTTCTCTCTTTCTTTGACCCACCTGAAAACCCCTACAACCTCCAACCTGCAAATCTCAAACCCACCTTCCGGTGCCCACCCTCTTCGTTCTCTCAACCCTCACGTGTCTCCCTTCTCGTCGAGTCCCAAAATTCAGACCCATCCCCTTATTGTTCCTCCTCCATGTTTCTATTCAGACCCATCTTTTTTATCTGAATTTCCATTGAGAAATAATGGAGTTTTGATTTTCATTAGTGAAAGAGAGAATCTCTTCTCTATCACTATCCATGATACTGGATTGAATAAACAAAATAACAAGAGTTCATAGAAATACAAGTAACATGTGGATGGATGACTATATGTGATATATAAGAATTGAAGAAAAATCGTGTATATGTGGATCGTTGATACCTTAAGCACAAAGCAATACAGGGGAGTCTTTATTTTTTTTTCAAAAGTCGAAATCTTTTAGAAAACCAGAAAACGTTGTGGTGATCGAAGGAAAAAAAGGCAAAATAAGGAGGGTTTCATTCGTTTCTGTATCGGTTTTCACCACCACCCACTGCCTCTTCTTCACTCGCTCACATCCCAAAATCAATTTTTCCTCTTCTTGTTCGTTCGTTATGCATCGCCACCCACAAGGGAGTTCCATGGGGTTACGGTGGTCTGTGGGGTAGAGGATTTGAGAGATATCGATGGCGGCGACGAGGTTTAGGGTTTGGTAGTAGGATTTGAAGTGGTGGTGGATGATTTCGACGTGGGCGGAGAGGAGGTTAGGGGATGAGGTAGAGGTGGTGGAGGACATGTGGTGGCAGAGGAGTGGGAGGTGGACGGTTTTTAGGGTGGTGATCGAGTCGGAGTAGTAGTCGGTGAATCGCCGCTGTCTCCCTGTGTTTGCATATATATATATATATAATGCAAACCGTCCAATTGTTGCACACCTTACAAACCCATCATGTCCCTTGATTTTCTAATCCAATGGTCTAGATTAGTTTGGGAAGAAAGTGTAAACTTTAGAAACATAAATACACCAATTGAAAAAAAAGGTAGAGGGAAGGGTAAATTAGGGAAATCAAATGTGCAGGCAATCTCCAAATCAATCTCGTTCCCTGATATGTCGCCCCTTTCCCTTTCCATATGATCATCTTCTTCCCTGAAAAAATAGAGATTCATTGAGGATTCGACACCAACATTCTCGGAGGTAGGTATAATCGATCTGTTTTGGACTGAATGGTGTGAAAAATGGCGGAAAACAACGAAAATCAAAGATTTCGAGATACGATTTCCCACCAAAACAACTATGCAGTTTCGATTTTGAGGTCCAAATGTAAGAACTAGTTTTAGGGTTTATCCATTTCATTTTGCCTCTGCATATGTGCGATTTTGAGTTCGTAATACAACACTATGCAGTTTCGATTTTGAATTCCAAATGTAAGAACTAGTTTTAGGGTTTATTGATTTCATTTTGCCTCTGCATATGTGCGATTTTGAGTTCGTAATGCAACACTATGTAGTTTCGATTTTTGAGTTCCAAATATGAGAACTAGTTTTAATGTTTATTGATTTCATTTTGCCTCTGCATATGTGCAATTTTAAGTTCGAAATATACCAATCTTAAATTTCATACATACAATTTCAATTTATGCATATGTGCAGTCCATGTAAACTGCATAATTGCATATACGCAGTCCATGTAAACTACATAATTGCATATATGCAGTCTATTAAAAATTCATACTTGCGTATATGCAGTCCATTTAAACTGCATAATTGCATATATGCAGTCTATTAAGAATTCATAATTGCATATATGCAGTCCATGTAAACTGCATAACTGCATATGCAGTCTATTAAGAATTCATAATTGCATATATGCAGTCCATGTAAACTGCATAATTGCATATATGCAATTTTTTTGTCCAACTTTATTTGGATCTTCTGTCTTTCCTCGTGCAACCCCAAAACATCATCATGATTCACTTTGAAATTGTCCAACCCGTCGTCTTGCTGCACTTCTATTTCTGCATCATTTTGCATATTTGAGTTGCTTATCTCCCCACCAAACAGATGCTGGAATTCAACAGATATTTATTCAACTTTGAAATGTTATCTGAACAATGTAACAAGGATCGCAGAAAAAAATGAGGAAGAAGAAGACGGATACGCAGTCAAAAAATGTATGAAGAAGAAGAAGAAAACGCAGAAAAAAAATGCAGGAAGAATACACAGAAAAATAAAACGCTGGATGAATAAGAAGAATAAACAGAAAATAATAAGAAAGGATATACACAATCAATATAATTTCCTATATTTTAGTAACTGATTTGATTAGTAAATATTATCTATAATTAAACAAAAAATCTGGAATAATGAATTTACTAAATTAACCCTTCACTAAAATAATTAATTTTAATAATTAGATAATGACATGGACAAATGATTGGTAGATATTGGTTTGTAAAGGGGTGCAACAATTGAGTGGTTTGCATTTGATTTGCCCTCTATATATAATAATTGTATATATAACATATTAAATATAATATTAAAATATTTTATTTTTTTATTTTTATTAAGAAAAAGACAAAATAGTGAGAAATGACCAAAATACCCCTTTGAGTTAACAGGGTTAACTGAGTTTGTTAGAGGAAGGAACCAAAAAGTAGCGAAAATGCGTACCAGAGGTCCCTTTTGCGTAATTATTTTGTTTTTGGGACGAGTGTGGGTAGGCCTGTGCATAACCCGACCGGCCCGATGTACCCGACCGATAATGGCAATGAGTTTGATTTGCTTATGTGGTGGAAGATGAATAGTTCACAGTTTCCTATCCTTTCGAAAGTTGCGAGAGATGTCCTTGTCGTACCCATTTCTACGGTTGCATCCGAGTCTACCTTCAGTACGAGTGGGAGGGTGTTGGATAACTTTAGGAGTTCTTTAACTCCTAAAATAGTTGAAGCACTCATATGTACACAAGATTGGTTACGAGGACCTACTGAACCACTTGCGGTGGAAGAAAACTTGGAGGATCTCGAGAAGTTTGAGAAAGGTACGAGTACGACATTAATTTATGATTTTAATAACTTATAAATTACAATTACGACTTTAAAATTTGTTACTTTTAATTTTAAAACTTGCAGAAATGGAAAATTTGAGGATTGGAACTCCTTCGGCTTCGGCTCGTGAAGATAGTCCGAGCACTCAAGCTTCAAATGATTTGGGGGATTTTTTTGAAGATGATTCGATTCGTGATCTTTGAGAAATGTATGACTTTTATTATTAACAATTCTCATTTATAAATAATCATTCATGATTCATGATTGTTGTATTGTTTATTCGTTTTTGTTGTTAGTTTGTTATAATATTGGTTTGGACTTTGGACGTTGGTCGATTTGGTTGAAGAAAAGGAACTTGGAAGTCGGTTGGTCGGTTGGTGATTTGGAGTGTTGGTATGTTGGACATTTGGACATTAATTAGTAATTTGAACATTTGGTATTTTGGACATTTGGTTTGTAATTTGGACATTTTATTTGATGCTTCATGCTTGAACTTTGAACTTGATTTGGACATTTGGTAGTTTACTTAATTAGTTATGTAGTTTAACTTTTAACTTTTAACTTTATTTAATTTTTAACTTCTAAAATACTTGTTTATTTAATTTTAAGTTATATTGTAGTTTTATAATTGTATTATTTATTGTTGCTTACCAAAAAACAGGGCTAAAAACACCAAACAAGGCTGAACATTGGGCTGAAAAGTTGGCTGAAAACTGGGCTTAGGATCAGCCCCAACCCGCTAACCCGATCGACAAAACCCGAAACCCGATTGGGCTGTTTTTTTGGGCCCGACCCGACCCGACTGATGCACAAGCCTAAGGTGTCGTTTGTTTTTTAAGAAGTCTGAAGTCTAAAGTCTTATTTCACTTCTAATTAATAAGAGTTGGTGTTAAAGTCTGAAATCTGAATCAATAAGATTGTTTGTTTTTGTAAGATCTGAAATCTGAATCTGAATACATAATTTTTTTTTAATTTACAACATCTTAAATTTAAATATGAATCAATATTTTATCTTTCTTTTTTTAAGATAAAATATATTTTATCTAATAACCCAAAATAAAATCTAATAAGTAATAACCCAATATGCAAAATGTTAACCAGTGACCCAAATCCACTAACGTGGTTGTTGTATAATAACCCTAACATATGTTGTGTATCTTTCATTCTTTCTTATCCCACTGTATTCCCCACCACCACCGCCCACCATCGCCTCCAACATTCTTCACACCAACTCATTTCATCCAATTATTCATCTGGTTTCAAGATCCATAAAAAACCCCTTTCTTTCATCTGAAAAACCCCTTTCATCTGGGTTTTGATTTTAGGGTTTTCATGGCTTTGAAGAAATCAATCTGGGGAATTGGGTTTGATTACTCTTCTTCGAGGGATGATTCTGCAGCAAAGGGACTTGTTTCATCGGAAAATTTTGGTGAGTCTTTATTGGACCGGCGGTGGACGGCGGTTGACGGTGGTGGTGGTCAGATATCTCAGCCTCCATTATCTTCATCTTCTACACTTGAAGAAGATATGGACATGCAACAACCTGTAAGATCGATTTGAGAGTTCAAAGAAAGCTGTTGTGTTTAGGCAATATAAGAGGTTATAAGTCTTTATGTTATCACTTGTGAAATCAGAGGAGTTCAGAGCTTTTCAGCTCTTATTTAGAAAAGAAAATCAAACAGTCTTAATGTGTTAATGTCTGACCGAATCAGACTTCAGATGAATTCAGATGTTTTTCTTAAAAAAACAAACAGGCCCTAAGTGTGGGTAGAAAATGTAAGCCAGAGGGACCAAATATGTAATTTACTCAATTTCTAAACTGCCATTCCGGTTTAGTTTATAGTTTGTAGGGTTTAACCATCCAAATCGGACCACAAACATAAAACATGTGCCGGTTGGGAATACGACGCCGTCCGGCTAGTTCTCACCATTCATGTTGTAGCAATCGCCGGCGACAATTTAACGGCCACCAACTACTGTGCTCCACGCTACTTTCCCAATCCCCCAAAACTCCGTACGCGACATGCCAATAGCTGTCTTTCTCCATCACCCCAATAAAATATTACCACTTTCAATCAACAGCGTCAAAACCCTACAACAAACAAAATCCAAGATCATTATTTCCTATTCAACTCATCAATCGTCAATTTTGTGGGTGTATTCCAAGTGGGTGTCTCAAATTTTTACAGAAAGATGAAACTTTAAAGGCGATATTTTGTGGGTGTTTTTTGAATGGGTTTGTTGGATTGATGCGGAAGATGATGAATCTTTAAAGCGAAGTAGAAATTATGAGCAATAGAAGCCGGCCGTCGGTGCATCCACTTGATACCGAAGTTCCTCAATTGAGGGAAGGAGCCGCTGCGGATAATGGGGATCCACCTGATGCTACAGTGATAATGAAAGATGTTCAAGGGATGCCCGGAACGCCGGCCGGCCTCGCCTTGCGTCTTTTTCAATTCGGTTTCGCCGCCGTTTCAGTTGCCGTCATGGCCGCCACCAGTGACTTCCCTTCCGTCACCGCCTTCCGGTAACTGCTAAAAGATCTAAACCCTCTTCATGTTTTTTTGGAAGGGTGTTGGCAAATTATGACCATAAGAAATTAAACCTAATTATGACTTTAAGACCATTAAACGTCAGTGGCCACAATTGTTACGTACGGCTGTACTCAAACCCCGGGCAGATGGATATTCAACCACATCCTCCACTACTAAAAGATCTAAACACTTTTCATGTTTTTTTTGAAGGGTGTCTAGACTAAATCTCTTGGCAAATTATGACCGTAACACATTAACCCTGTGGCCACAATTACAATTTTTGTGTACGTCTGCATTCGAATCTAGACGGATGTGATATTCCACCACATCCCCAGGGCCTTAACCATTACGCCACAACCCTTGTGGTTAACCCTCTTCATGTTGCTTATGGATAATAGCATGAAATCTATTGAGTTCATCAAGTTTGTACAATTTGGTAAAAACTTAGATTAAAATGTATGAAGTTATGGTCGAATTTTGGTGCGATCTTGGATTATTGAAAACTTAAAAATTTCATGTCAATCTCATTTCGAATTTGAGTTTGGAAACTTCCCTAGTTGAAATGGGTAACGTGTTCCGCTGAAGCATATCTCTTGTTTGCAAAAGGGGATGATTTCAATATGTTTTGAAATATAGGGTATCATTTGAAATTGGTAAGCATTTATTTCTTTTGTACCAGGTATCTTGTTGCAGCTCTAAGCTTGCAATGTTTATGGAGTTTCTTGCTTGCCATTGTTGATATTTATGCTCTTTTGGTGAAACGGTGTTTACGGAATTCAAGAGTTATTGGTTTCGTCACTATTGGAGATGGGGTAAAGATGCTTACTTTGTAGTTTCTATATTCATTTCTGTCATGCACCCATTTAGAGGCCCAAACCCATTTATAGTTGGTATTCTAGAATAGTTAAGAAGGGGTAATTTGGGTATTTAGAATAAATAGTTAGTATAAATAGGGTGGGTGCAGGGAGTGTGAGGCATGCAGAAAATTAGTGGGCTCTTTGGGAGCGACTAGCACTCTCGAATTGCTAGGGTTTTACTTTGTTTTCCGTTCAAGTAATTCATTCGGTTGCTCTTATTCCATCTTCATTCTTAGTTTGTTACTGATTTGGATTCTAGTTCATAACAGTTTCTTACATGTTATGCACTTAAAAACTATCTATTTGAAGACTTCTTTGCTTAATGAGCTTAAGTAAGCTATACATGACTGTATGGCAGTGGTTTAATGATATAGAAAGTGGCTTATTCGGTAAGCTTCTAAGGGGGAGCTTTGTGCAGAAAGCCAAGGTTTTTTTTTCCTTCCAAACCTGCCTCTATTAATTAAAAACACGTTCTTTCCATCTCTGAAAAAACTATCCCAAACAAAAATCCTCCCAATCTATGCACATACAACCCCGTCTTAAATTTAAGTCTGTGGAATAAATAAAGCCTAAAAACATCTTTACGCACCTTTAAGCTTATAAATGTAAGTGTTTACCGAATATTATTAGTTAGGAATATAGTCAAATGTTCTAAAGGTACTAAATTCTTACTTTGCTATGATTATGTATCGGTTTAGAATTATATGGATCCAAATCCAATATCCGAGATTATTCTAGTTTCATTTCTTGTTTTTTTTTGTAGCTTGGTTTAGTTTCAGTTTCTTATTTATCTTGTTCTTTGAGTTTGTAATGCATGCAAAGTTTCAAAACCAAACCAAACCAAACGAGCCTAGTATATTCCACATGGAAGTGGGAACTGGTGCAATTTGTTTTCTCCTGTGTCTATCAGATTATCATCCACGGTATTCGTCTTCTGGTAGTTATTAGAAGAAGTGTTTTTTGATAATGGGTTTGATTTATTTCCTGTTGAATGCCATTAAACACTCACTTCGGTGTCTAAATTCGCTTGTTATTCCTTTAAACTTGCAAAAGTTTATTATATTGGATGGTTGGTTTATTATCTACTTAAAGATGTTGGTGATGTGTTGATTTATTTTAATTTGTGTGTTTGGAAATGCAGATTACATCTACGCTAACATTTGGTGCAGCTTGTGCATCGGCAGGCATAACAGTCCTTATTGGTAGCGACTTGAACAATTGTGCTGAAAACCATTGCACCAGATTCGAAACCTCGATTGCTATGGCTTTTGTCAGCTGGTTTCTGGTTTCTCCAACGTTTTTCTTGAGTTTTTGGTCTCTAGCATCGAGATGATACCCCTTCAATTGTGACATGTATATATAGAATTCGATACGAGTCTTTTTTATTTGATTTGTTGGTGTTGTATGATGAATGAAAGTAAGAAATCATTTCATGTATTTATAGGTGGATATTGTACTTTTGTTTTTGTTTTGCAAGCTGGGATGTTTTTACATCACACCTAAGTTTTTATGTGCTTACTAATCACTTGTTCTGAGAGGGGTTTTGAGTATTACAATCTATTTTAGAGATTTCAACATTAACGATATATTAAATTATTTATAAATTGGCTATCTCCATCGAATTCCCTGGTATCTTACCATTTTATCCTTCATTAATTCCCCCGTTTCTATAATTCTATCACAATCAACATTGAATCGGTCTCACTTTTTCTCTCTCTGAAAGCTCGTTCTTGTAGACGAATCGCTGATTGCTCTCATCCTCGTTGTATAAACATTGTCACTTGTTTGTTTTTTATGTTGGATGTGTATGATCCCATGCTTAGGTTGTTTTCTAGAAAAACTTGTTTTCTTCAAGCACCATATGTTTCCCCTTACCTTGCACCTCTTGTAACTCCATATATAAATAAATGCATACAATTTGAATGATAATCTAAGGAAGACCTCAATTTCAAGTCCATCCTTCAGTTTGTAAAAAATAAGAAAGATTAGCAATCACCTGATAATGTTTCAGCCTATCGTTTGTAAGATAATTAGGTATTTGTCACATGGATTTGTGTTCAAGAATATTTTATTGGCTATTTGAAATGCAACACTTTTCTCAAGTATTTTGTTTTTGTGGATGGAGCTCTCAACCCGGAATCAACCCGTTCATCTTACTTTAATCAGATGACGTGTTTTTGAATTTTGGGAGAATAGACATTTTTATGTTATTGAGTGAGAAAGAAAGAAAAGAAGATGTCACTTTTACAAATATATCCTTATTTATTTAATAGGAGAATGTAATTAATGGATATATATATATATATGTAATTTTAATAAATTCTTTTGTTTCTTTGGCTTTCTATTTCCTCCACGATTAGGAGGAATGTTTTGGGAAGAAAATCACACTACTTAAAGAATAAAAATCCAGAACACAACATTTATTTTTGCCCCCTACTTAAAAAAAAACTCGAGAATATTAGTAAAATCTGTAAGAGTATCTTCAACAGATTCTCTAAAAGTTTTTCAAAATAGAGAATTAAAATCCAAATCTTTTAAAAAAAATTATGTTCAAGTCCAATAGATTTCCCATTTAAGAGATTATGTATATTATTAAAATATTACATATATCTAGTTAAATACTATTTATCTTTAATCAACATTTCATTTCAAGATTATTGCTGAAGTATAATAAAAAAAGGGAAATTAATTAAAATACCTCAAGTTTGACTCTATCTTATCAAAATACCCTAAATCTCTACCGGTTTACCAAAATACCATATTTTTCCGCGAAGGGAGCCCTCTATCGCGGGGAAGGACCAATTGTGAAATTTTTTGCAAGATATATTTACACTTTCAGTCCCCATCGCGAGCCTCGATCGCGGGTCAGGGACTGAAAGTGTAAATATATCTTGAAAAAGCGATCGAGGGCTCCCTTTGCGGAAAAATAGGGTATTTTGGTAAACTTTTCAAGAAATAAGGTATTTTGGTAGAAGAAAGTCAAACTTGGAGCATTTTAATTAAATTCCCTAAAAAAAATTCATTAACTCTCCAAATTTAAAGAAAATGGATTTTTTATAATAAAATATGTTGAAAAAAATGCCCAAAATCCTCTTCTGTTTTATTATACTGGCCGCTGCTAGGAGTCGTCCCCTCTGGCTGCCGCAGTCCCATCTCCGATTCCCCGGCACCACATCTTGAAGACTTGAACTCGCTTGTTTGCATCTGAAGGCCCAAACCCTGAAATCCTGAATGGCAAGTCTCCACTCTCGATTTCTATATACCTTTTTAGAGTATCCACAATTGTAGAAATCGAATTAAGCAAAGGCCACATGGTAATAATATCCATGGAATTGTTTGGTTCTGTTTCTAAGCACAACCCTTCTTTATGTCTCTTCTCTTATATTATTCTCATTGGATTTGTGAAATACAATAAAAATAGGAAACACTCGTGTTTGATTTTGAGCTCTAATGTAGGTATCTACTTCGAAGTCGTATCGATCAATCAAAAAATTTGAGTTAAAGAACCTGAGTAGCCCTAATTGAGACAGTTCAAACAACTACAGCTTCAGGGCCCTAATTGGAGTTTTTAAAGATTTGAAAGGGTCAGCATTCGGTACGCCTCACTCCCTCCACATCTCAACCCACTTGTTTAATTGAAATTATTGGAGTTTTAACTGAGTGTTTCTGAACTTGTATATTATTGTATTTCAATGCCAACTATGTTTTATAGGAAAATGAAATCACACTTCCTGTTACTACAAATATATAGAATCTTGGTATCAATCTGGCATTTGAATAGTCCTAGGGTTAACATAAATTTTGTATTTGGTGTTCTCTCTCCCACACTTGACCTTCCAACTATTTTCGCAGAATGGAAACAGAAGAAACTAGATTGAACACTGAGATAGAAGGGAAAGTTGTCCAGATTTTTTCACATTTCATGGAAAGGTTGATCTAGTGTTTTTCATTTTATCTCACTATCTCATGAAATGAAGCTATGCATAATTAATAATCTATATATCTCTAGCATCTCTAATATATCCATTGAAGGGCCATCTTTGTTTTTATGCTTTACATGTTTGTTTATATGTTCTGCCTAGGGTTGCAAAATTTGAGGAGCTAGCTACTGCACGGAATAGATATCTTGTTAGCTTTCGTCAAGCACTTGGTGAATTTCTTTAATTTCTTACTCTTTCTGCAGATTTTATAGTGAGATGATTTGATCTTATTATGATATTGGATCTCCATGGTCTCATGCAGAGTTCATTCGTAGACCCTCTATTGACAAGACATCAGAACTTTTTCAGAAGGTCATTAGAGCTAACGAAACTGATAGGATTCAGTCTTACATTAAAGCCGGATGTGTGCATGCTACAAATGGGGCAGAAAACCTCAACAAGTGTAAGCGATTGTTAAATATTCAGACTCGATGTTTCTGCAAGAATGGTGGATAAAAAATATATTCTTCCACGTGTATTTCTGTGATACAATGTATATATAAGTGTTGTATTATGTACTACAATCTTTATTCGCTCTTTAATGAGACATGATGGTTTGACTTTCTTTTTCTTCGGTTTTTGATACAGAAGTGAATACAAGCCATATTCAACTGTTGAATGATACGAGTAAAGGTAATGCTTCTTTAAGTCTACCATGAAATCTTGATTCATAGTTTAGAAAGTATCTTAAAATGTCATTCCATAAAGATAAACCAAGAAATCTTGTAAACCCAAAATCAACAGTGTAAATTTATTTTATAAATGATGATATGGGCAAATGAGTAATTTGTCAATTAGAACTTGCCCAAAAAGTTTGCAATATGAATTGGACCTTCCGAAAAGGAATTGTTGCAATTTTCATGGAACAAAGGGAGGGTTTACGTTTGTCCCCATAAAATATACTTTCTGAAGATGAATTTTGCATAGCTAGTTAGCGCTTCTAATCGAATTTTTATTTGCAGCAAAGATTATCATGAATGAACTTGAATGCCTTGTTGAGGAAGTAAGGTTGGCAATAGAAGCTGCAAGTGAAAGCTTATTAGAAGGTAGTTCTGATTTGGATCCTTTGGCATCTACTTACAATGAGGTAACTTCATATAACTTTTTTTGCTCTTCAATGCTTGTGTTTTATTTGATTTTTTTTACGAAATCTTGTAAAGTTGCTTTATTTTATTGAATCGGGTTATGGAGAACAGCAAATGTAATGTTGATCCTGATCCTGATACTATTATATTATTATTGTAGGAGGGAATGGTGTTATCCGTGTCCGAGAAACCTCTAGTTATTGATTATGCCACCATGGTAGCTGTGGTATATAGCATGGTGAAGCGGGATTATGTGATGCAGGTAATCAAGCTTCTTTCGTTTGGTATGGCCCGACATACGTTAGGAGGGGTATAATGGTATTTTTAAATTGCAGGAAAAGATCGTTTCTTCCCTTAATCTAAAGACATCGTCAGGAGAAATAGAGAGCTACTGCTTGATGTGGTCGTTGCGCCCCTTTGTGAACGATGAGATTATGCATCAAGCTTGGAAACTAATTCCATAATGCCAAAATGGTTTCCGATGTTTGCATCAATTGGCATTATCAAGTGGCGGTTGGTCTTTTTACGATACAAAGCAGACCCTACAATAGATTTTATAGAAGATATGATTTGTAGTGCTATTTCAAGAAAATAGAAAGTGAAAGCAACAATGGTGGAAGATTATAAACTGTTGGGTGGTCATGGATTGGATTCAATATTTCATGTCGATTTTGATTTTAATGCAAAGACTTGTTCCATATGTTGGAATATCTGCATATTATTATTGTAAGGTTTCCAAAGCTCATTAACCTTTTGCATCATAGTAGAAAGTAAAAATTCCACAAAAAGTTAAGCTCAACCAGCAATAAGGGCTGAATGGGCATGTCCTTTTAAAGAAGAATATGGAATGCTACATTTTTAAGTTGCAGAAAAACAAGAGCTTATATAGAAGAATCAAATCCAGTACAAAATCCTACCTAAGATATCAAATTTCTAGCTCAATCAACTTCTCTTGCATTTTCACCTCTTCCTTTACCATCTGCAAACTGCTGGAAATTTCTGGTGATGCTGATTTAGTAGCAATCACTGCATTCAAAGCATCTTTAGGATTCACCACATTTACCTTCTCTTCTACTGGCAGCATTGTGGCGGACACTGGCTTGACCGAAGCTTTAGGAGCAGAGAAAACAGGCACAGCTTGGCGGACAGTCACCGGAGGTGGTACAGTGTGCATAGTTGGCATCATAAACTGCGGTGGAACCTGATTAGGCTGCGCTAAACCCATATGCGGAAGAGGACGTGGCGGAGCAGAGAAAGCAGGAATCGCGTTACGTATAGTCACAGGTGGTGCCATTCCACAACGTGCCCTCAACTGCCGCACAGGAACATATGGTGCCGCTTCAACTGCAGGGAACTTGTTGTGGGTCCGGCACGCCATAAGGTGTTCAACGGGCTCGTTTGTTGTGGTGCTTATAAACGAGGGCGTGTTTTTATCGCTTTGAGGCGTTTCTGTGCAAGTTTGGGCATCATCATTTAATGTGGTTAAACGAGGCCTACTTCGAGGAGTCGTTTTGGGGCATATTAAAGGAAGGATTTTTGAAGTTGTGGATGGAGGTGACTGTGACGAAACTAGTTTTGGTTTTGGTGCTGGAAATCTGATCGGAAATGGTACGTTAGACATTCTTGCCTTTAATCTGAATTTCTGTAACGCACGAGCCACTGTGACGTGTTCTTGCTCCTCAATGTTCCCTTTCTGCAGTGACGAACTTTCTGATTGGTGGGTCACTGAAAAAACAGAGCGAAAGAGTGTAAGTTTTTTGGGTGGGCCCAAATAATTATACGAAATCAAACGACTTACTAAGTTTCAGCGAAGACCAAGCTGACATGGCAGCATTCTTTTCAGCTTGCTTCTTATTCTTGGCGGGTTCGCCTGTAAATATGCAGCCCGCCAACTCAACGGTGCAGGTGAAAACGGGCAAATGGCCAAGGCCCGATCTAAAGTTGGTGTATGTTGGTAATGATGCTCCTACTCTTTGAGAAACCTCTTGCAAAAGGTTCTTGTACACCCCTGTTTCATCCTGTCCATTCAAAAGTTCAGCACATTATTATGAAAATGTTGTTTGTAGTTCTTAAAGACAATCCAATTCACTAGATTGAATCAGAAGATTACTTTAATTAAGTAAATAACAGTTAAATTTAGAATATGCATTCAAACAAATAAGTAAATTCATGCTTCTGCTAGGTCCCCAGATATATATATATATATAACAGAACAAATCATGTACAAGAGAACAAAGGCAGGTTTCCTTATTCATGGCAGTGCTAACTTTGGATATATTTGTTTAGTTGTTTCTTAAATTGAGATGAGAAATATTACACAATCACAAACTGAAATTAATTAAGCATCAATTAAAAACATTGTTGAAGAAAATAAAAGGAGCTGTTAGTTGCATTTCCATTGTTCATTTTTGCACACAATTTGAGACACCTTAAACAAATAAAAACCCTTGAAATCTTTTCCATTTGCAGTTGGTTCTTGCACCTCTTTCTATTTGCAATGTTCGATGCAATTGATTCTTGCACTCCCCTTAATTACTTTGATTTGTTGCCAGATTCTCTCAACAAGAAGTCAATTTTTTTGCAAATTAATTAGGGGCAAAGAAAAAGTACTGACCAGTATTCTAGCAGCGAGAGAATTAGAGGCACCACAGGTAGCAAGTGCATTGAGAGCCACCTCGGCGGCGGAATGCTCCGCCTGTCTGAGCGTCATGCAGTAGTTAGGGCAGTCATAGGTCTCGCCGTTAAAATTGACAGTGGCCTTGAACCGCGGAGCGTGATCTGGACCTTCTCTTATGCAGGTATACGAGGGCAAATTAAAGCAGCTCCTCTGCGCCAGCTCTTGCAGCTGGTTCTTATACATCTCTTTCTCTAAAATCCCAGCTCTGTTAACTTCAATCAAACCGTTTGCTTGCTGGTAATGCCGATCACCAACTTCGATCCGAAATTGTTAGGATCGGTATCCAGAGTTATCTAGGGTTTTGATTTCACCAACAATGCATGTGTGTGTATATATATATATATATGTAAGTGTATCGATACATAGATATAGAGAGAGAAAGCAGAGAGATTTTGTGGGAGGAGGAGAAGAGAGAGTGTAGGTATGAGCTAAATGAGATGGGGTGCGCCGTAACCATGGTCCAAGGTGATTGTGGGCGATTAACCTACAAAATCAAGATGTAAAAATGGCTACAATTCTTGAAAGGGGCGGATTCTATAACGTTGCGTTCTCGAGTTTTAGAAGGAAAGAAAAGAAGAGAAGGGAAGAGAAAGAAAAGAAAGGAAATGAAAGGGGAGGAAATAAGTATTTGTATTTGTGTTCTTGAGATTGAAGGAAAAGAAAGGAAGGAGAGGGAAAGAAAATAAATTTTCATGTTCTTGAGTAGGAATGAAAGGAAAGGAAAGATGTTAGGTTACCAATATACCCTCATTTATTTCATAATGAAATGTAATTAATGGGTATATGTGTAATTTTATAAATATTTTTAATTCTTTTTATTTCATTTCTTTCATTTCCTTCCGTTTCCTCCCACATTTGGGCGGAAAGTTTTGGGAGGAAAATCAACAATATTTTCCTTCCCCTTCCCTTCCTTTCACTCTTTAAAAAAACTCGAGAACACAGAATTTTTTATTTTCCTCCTACTTTTCTCCCCTTTCCGTTCCTTTCCTTCATAAAACAAACTCGAGAACACAGCGTAAAAGTAAAACTTGGATTAGCTTTTTATACTAGATACTATCTAGTATAATCTTGTTTTATTTTTAATTTTTAACTTTATGTACTTTAAATCGTATATCGGAGGTATAAAATGTAGGTTAATATGGTAAAAAAATTTAGAAATAGATTGTTTGACAGTGGGGTATTTAAACCTATAACATTTGTTGTTCTAGCAGACCACAAAGGGGGAAAGCCTCGGTACACTCCGACACGATAGAGTTATAGGGCACTATCGCATGGCGCTATAGCAAGCGGAGTCCAATGCTTAAAATCCGATTTTTCGAGGGTTTCTTCATTTGGACATTACTTATTCATTTCACATCCGTTTTGGGCGGTTCTTGAGGCGATGGTTTCGGATTTTGAAGTTTTTCAAGATGGAGACAAAGATGATTATTGGTTCTTTGATGATTTTGGGGTTCATAGAAGTTGAAAGATAAGTCTTTAATTGTAACAACCCAAAATCAAGAAGGTTTTGAAAGTCTAGTGGCTAAACTGAGAAGAATGAAAGTTTGACTAAGGGACTTATTTGCAATCTAAGGAAGTTATAAAAGAGACCAAATCCCTAGGGTTGGCACAATACTGATTATTCCATTGGCGGCTGAGTGGTGAAATAGAGAAACAGTGACAAAAAGCTTGGCATCGATCCGTCTTGAGAAGAAGCTCGAATTTGGTAAGTGTTAAACTCTTAAGCTTTTATTTCTGCTCTAAAATCACCTAGCATTCCTCTTTTGGGATCAATCCCTCTTTTTAGCTGTGTAAAGGAGTAAGATCACACTGGAAGGTTTTAACCATTTAATTTGGTTTCAAATCTAGTGTAACTAATCGACTAGGATTTTGGATTGTTTTGAGTAGCGTGAAACGTAGTTGCGAAAGAATGCTTGGAACTGAAAACCCTCACAAATTTATGTATTTAGGAAGAAACCGGGTTTGGTGATTGTGGGTTTTCGTTGCTGTCCGCGAGTATCGGGACCCAAGGTCGGTACCGGGAGTCGGTACACCGGGACCCAAGGTCGGTACCGGGAGTCGGTACATCGGGACCCAAGGTCGGTACCGGGAGTCGGTATACCGGGACCAAGGGTGGTACCGGGAGTCGGCTGTACCGGGACTCCGAGGGTCATACCGGGACTTAGTCACCAACCCAATACCGGGACTTGGACCGTAGGTTGTTGAGCCGAAGGGTGCTGGGCCGAGGGTGTTACCATGTAGCTTGGGCTACGCATGACAGGCCTATTAGGCGTGAGCTTTGGACCGAAGTTGTTCAAGTAGGATTAAATCCATTGGGCTAGAAGTAATTAAAGATTGGGCTAGAAAAATGTTATAAGGTGATCCGCGGATTAGTCGACTACCCTTAATTATTTTAAGGTCGAGTTACGAAGAGAAGTTTAGGATCAAAATTGAGTTGCATCTAATTGATTTATAAATTAATTATTAGGTGTACGGGCGGAACGAGACACAAGGTTGGGAAGGAAATTGCTATCAGGTGAGTTCCCTAACCCTCTTTCACGACGTAAATATTAAATGATTCTTTTACTGAATATGGTTTTATCAAGCATGAAATATTTATGATCTGATATGCATGGAAAGAAAGGAATGTTTGACATGTTGAAATGATGTGCATGATTTATGAAGAGTTAAATGTTTTTATAAAACGTATGTGCATGTTATGTGATGTCGGTCTGTACTGTGGGATCAATGAGCCTCGGGATCTGATGATCCCTTGGTTATGTATGACGAGACGGTAGGTTGGAATTCGTTTCCTCCTAGGCGGGTATCGGGGAGTCTGCTTGGGCCCCGATACGAGAGGGCGAAAGGGGAGTCTGCTTGGGCCCCGATCGCGAATGGTTAAGTGATCCATTACACAGTGAAGTACCATATGTGCTGATTTAAGATTTATGATGCCTTTTTATAAAATGATATCGTATTGTTTTTACATGTTGTTTTCGGAGGGAATTCACTAGACCTTTTGGTCTAACCCTCGCTTTCAAAACTAAACCATTTTCAGGTAAGCGTACATCAAGTTCTTCTAATAAGAACTAGGGAAGAAGGCAAAGAGAACTTGGAGCTTAGAGATCTCCAGATTCTGTTATGAGATAATGATTAGTTAGTACTCGGCTGTGAGTTTAGAGACTTCCGCTGTAATGTTTTGTTTAGTACGTTTAATGATGATGTAGAGACAAGCTTACTTAAGTAATTTGAATGCTTATGTTATGTTATAAAATGTTTTGAAAAGTGGGACGTTACAAATGGTATCAGAGCCATAGTTTAAGGGATTTAGGTGACCGTTAGGGCCTAAACTTAAACTGTAAGATGAGGAACACAACCGAGACATAGGATTGCCTCTAGGAACGATCACTAAACGCGCTAGGAAATAAGGTGCCAAGAACAAACGTGTAAGGTAAGTTTGGGATTACACCTGGCCAGTGTAATTACGAACTTGCAGGTACATGTGCGTGCTTACAATACCTTACCTATAGCAAATCTGTTGTGTCATATCTAGCAAGAATTAATTGTCGGTTTCTTTCAGTTTAGCACCATGACTGGGAGAACCTTGAAGGGCAGGTCAGTACCGGGTGTCATAAGAAATCTAGATGAGGATGTCCTGAATGATGGGCCGGTGAAACCGTACCAGACTTATCTGTTACACTAATGCATGCTTAACCTACCTTATTGTTCCAAAGTGGTAGTCAGAAGCTAGTGTTTATGTCGTGTTCCAGTACTTTAGAATGTCAGTAAGATCCCTGAGGGGTAGGCTGGGGCTCTTGCTGGGGAAGTTTTTTGAGAGGTCACTTATGATGTGATGTATGTATACATCGTAGAGAAGGAATGTTGTATAAAATGTTAGGAGTCGTCTAGAGGTAGCTCTTCGTGGATTCGGAGAGGATGAATGCTTGAGTTTGGGTATGACTCCTGTTTCGAGTGAGTCCCAGTTCTAGAAATCTTGGAATAGAGCAGCCAGGATGGTAAGGATAGAC
The DNA here is from genome assembly GCA_033807775.1 of Saussurea involucrata. Taxonomy (NCBI): domain Eukaryota; kingdom Viridiplantae; phylum Streptophyta; class Magnoliopsida; order Asterales; family Asteraceae; genus Saussurea; species Saussurea involucrata. The sequence continues at coordinate 41,077,540 of CM066315.1, forward strand.
CGTGTCGAAATCTTGAAAGTGTCAATGGAGCCCTGACTTTTAGTCAAGCTTTTCATTGGCAGGACAAATGGAATAAGATGCTTCTAGTGAATTGAAAGCATGCAGAAGTAGAAAGTGAGGTAGTCGATCAAAGCGAAAATAGTGTGAAATGGTTGAGTAAGTGAGATGTGGAACGCATGTACATCAAGTTAGTGCTTGACCAAGAGGACGACCCTTGGTCGTAAGTGGAGTATCAAGGATAAGCTGCGTGAGTAAAGCGGTTGACCTCGTTGAGTGAGTAGTCTTCTATTGCAAATAGAGTCTCATGCATGGCGTTCTTTTATGTAACATGAAATTTTCACGATTTAAAATAAAAATGTAAATGTCAACTTTGAACAAAATGAGTCAGCTTGTACGAGTACACGTTTAAAGAAAAAGCGATTTCAGTACGTCGCACATTGAAATTCCAAGGTTAACGATTTGCAAAATATTCCACTCTGTTAATGATAAGTCAAATTTGTTGAAAAAGGACAGGAAAATGGTTACCTATAATTCTTGTATAACCAAAATGCTTTTGATCCATCAATATCATACAAATGAGTGTGAGAACCGACCGGTTTACTTGGTGTCGGCACTTTCTTTCAGAATTGTGTCATATGAAAAGATTTTCACGCAGTTAATTACTGTCATAATAACATAGTTCGGAGTGAGTAAGATTAAGGTTCATGGGAAGATGTCTGCAAGCGATTTTCGAATCGTTGTGCATAGCGTTGAAGCTATAAGAGAGATGGGGTGATGTGTACCCAAGATGTTTTCAAGTGTTGTATATTTAAAATGATAAAATGTACGAAATGACTTATCTATTGCGTTGTCATGCATGAAGGCTATGAACTCACTAGGTCATAGGATATTGTATGTTAAGCTAAGAGAGAACTTCAAGAGTGGAGAAGAGTCGGACAAGTCAGGGAAGAATGTTGTAGCCTTAGTATTTGGGTTCAAGAGGAAAGGTGAAAAGTGGTAGAGTCGGAAGGGGGTTATAGTATCGGTTGTATGAGGGTTTGCACCCTTGTTCGGTAACTGGAAGTACGGTTGTCAAGGGACGGTTGTGTCCGGAGGAAGGATTTGAAGCCTTCAAGGTGTTGGTTTTGCAACTCGTTATGATTAGTGTAGTGAGGAAGAATGAAATGTCTATGGCATAGAAATATGAGTTGTGAGGTGAACTTGTAATGTGATGTTACATGAGTAGGGTTCGAAAAGAGGGAGACAGATCATGAAGTTGTTTATGATATGTTGGATGGATTAGGTTCCGTAAGGAACCCTTGCTAAAGAATAAGTTAAGAAAGTAGTTTCAGGTTGTCGGTTGATGTAGAAGTAGACAGTTGTGTAAGATGGCCGAGACCGAAGACTTGAACCAGAAAGGAGGAAGTTGATGGAACATCTTGTAGGGGTGCTAAGAGGATGAGAAGTTATTGTTTTGATTAAGCGTTCTATCTATGAAGTATGAAGGGTTCGTGGAATGATAAGGTGTGTAACACGAGCGAAACGAGTATGTAGATTTTATCGTCCAGTGAGGAATTGTGCCCAGCTTTTGTAAGGGATTGGATTGTAAAGAGCGAGCAAGAACGATTGCATTTAAGCTAATTGGGAACTAGGTAGTTATAGTTCAGCTAGAGTGAGAAAGGAAAAGGTAGCGAGATAGACTCGATTGTGTATGCGAGAAAATGTGAAGGCGAGTATGAAATGTGTAAGAATGGCCATGAGAGATTTAGTCTGCAGTGTGATGTGATGAGTGAGGAATGTACAATTATGTTATGGCAATAATTGCCAAGTTAAATGTACCAGCTAGTGTCGTAGTGATGTGATCAGATAGAAGCCTTTTGGGGGTTTCGTATGAGGTGTTCGATTTGTTAACCAGATCGCTGGAGCTCGTAGGTGTAGGTGGACGTTGTGGTATGATTATGTTCGGAATAGAATGACGGAGTGGTGGTGGGTGATTACCCAAAGGAGAGACTAAGTGTTCTTAGTTGTAAGAGTCGCTAAGTAAGCATATTCTGGGATCAGTGGAAGTTTAAAGAAGATGAGGGGTGTGTTAGTCAGAATGTGGTGGAATAGATGTGAAATCCTTAAGGAATGTGAGATGTTTCTTTGTGGGAAAGAAGTGTCTGAGAAAGTAAATGTTGGAGATTAAAGAATGTGTAGTGACGTCGGACACTGGTGTCGTTTCAAGACGACCTGCTTGAATGCCTTAAGTTAAGATATGAATGCAACTGTTTGGTTATGTAAGTAATGAGGAAGGGATATTAGCATGTGGAAAGGTCGAGAGAGAAGGACAATTAATGTTCGGTGGGCGGTGCTTCACGCTACCGTGGGGAAGTAAAGGCCGTATGTAGAAATAAGCAAGTGGATGGGAAGTAGCAACTTGCCAGTAGCGCCGAAAGGTGCAGCGTTGTGTAGAATGTCATTGATAAGTGTGTGAACCGTTAGAAAGAGTATTGAGGAAGGGAATCGGATATGACCTTGTGCAGGAAAGAAGTGGATGAGACAACTGAATGAGTTAAGTTAGTGACTCGATGAGAAATGTTTAAACGAATAGTCGCGCAGTGATAAAGCCAGAGAGAATAGTATGGTGTGACCATGGTTACTCCTCCCAGTTGTGAGAGGGTAACCGGGGTTATGTTTTATATGACTGAACGAACGTGGCAATCAGCGAGGAATTGATGTGTTTTAGGATTAGTTTAATTTGAGTAAGCGAACACTTCAACGATAGGTTTGGAGGTTCCTACTCTTAGTTACTTATAAGGATGGAGTGGTGAAGTAGTGAGAATGGGAGAGATGATTGACGAACTGTGGTCTAAGTGGTCCAGAAAAAGGGAAATGTTATCTGCATAGATGATTGTTGGGTGGTGCAAGGTAGTGAGTTGTGATGCGATGAAGGAACTCGGGGTTATGAGTTGTCGGGAAGTACAGGGTTGGCCTTGTGCCAAGCTGCCAAGTGAGTGATTGTTTCTTAGTAATTGAATCTCGTGTTGTAGCGGAGGATTCCGCCAGGTTCCTCCTTAAGGGAAGTAAAGATGCATGAGAAGCCTTATTTAATCTTCTATCGTTAAGACCGATCGAATAGGAACAGCAGCCTACGAGTTAGAATACCGTAAGAATTGAAGGGAATGCATCCAATGTTCCAGGTTTCGAATTTAACGAGGTGGTTGACTAAGTCAGAAGTGGCATTACCTTGGGGAAGTGTCAGTTGTGGTGTGGGCTTGATACCCGTGTCTTTTCCAATAAGGAATTCCGAGGACGAAATTCTTTTAAAGGGGGAGTGTTGTAACAACCCAAAATCAAGAAGGTTTTGAAAGTCTAGTGGCTAAATTGAGAAGAATGAAAGTTTGACTAAGGGACTTATTTGCAATCTAAGGAAGTTATAAAAGAGACCAAATCCCTAGGGTTGGCACAATACTGATTATTCCATTGGCGGCTGAGTGGTGAAATAGAGAAACAGTGACAAAAAGCTTGGCATCGATTCGTCTTGAGGAGAAGCTTGAATTTGGTAAGTGTTAAACTCTTAAGCTTTTATTTCTGCTTTAAAATCACCTAGCATTCCTCTTTTGGGATCAATCCCTCTTTTTAGCTGTGTAAAGGAGTAAGATCACACTGGAAGGTTTTAACCATTTAATTTGGTTTCAAATCTAGTGTAACTAATCGACTAGGATTTTGGATTGTTTTGAGTAGCGTGAAACGTAGTTGCGAAAGAATGTTTGGAACTGAAAACCCTCACAAATTTATGTACTTAGGAAGAAACCGGGTTTGGTGATTGTGGGTTTTCGTTGCTGTCCGCGAGTATCGGGACCCAAGGTCGGTACCGGGAGTCGGTACACCGGGACCCAAGGTCGGTACCGGGAGTCGGTACACCGGGACCCAAAGTCGGTACCGGGAGTCGGTACACCGGGACCCAAGGTCGGTACCGGGAGTCGGTACACCGGGACCAAGGGTGGTACCGGGAGTCGGCTGTACCGGGACTCCGAGGGTCATACCGGGACTTAGTCACCAACCCAATACCGGGACTTGGACCGTAGGTTGTTGGGCCTAAGGGTGCTGGGCCGAGGGTGTTACCATGTAGCTTGGGCTACGTATGACAGGCCTATTAGGCGTGAGCTTTGGACCGAAGTTGTTCAAGTAGGATTACATCCATTGGGCTAGAAGTAATTAAAGATTGGGCTAGAAAAATGTTATAAGGTGATCCGCGGATTAGTCGACTACCCTTAACTATTTTAAGGTCGAGTTACGAAGAGAAGTTTAGGATCAAAATTGAGTTGCATCTAATTGATTTATAAATTAATTATTAGGTGTACGGGCGGAACGAGACACAAGGTTAGGAAGGAAATTGCTATCAGGTGAGTTCCCTAACCCTCTTTCACGACGTAAATGTTAAATGATTCTTTTACTGAATATGGTTTTATCAAGCATGAAATATTTATGATCTGATATGCATTGAAAGAAAGGAATGTTTGACATGTTGAAATGATGCGCATGATTTATGAAGAGTTAAATGTTTTTATAAAACGTATGTGCATGTTATGTGATGTCGGTCTGTACTGTGGGATCAATGAGCCTCGGGTCTGATGATCCCTTGGTTATGTATGACAAGACGGTAGGTTGGAATTCGTTTCCTCCTAGGCGGGTATCGGGGAGTCTGCTTGGGCCCCGATACGAGAGGGCGAAAGGGGAGTCTGCTTGGGCCCGATCGCGAATGGTTAAGTGATCCATTACACAGTGCAGTACCATATGTGCTGATTTAAGATTTATGATGCCTTTTTATAAAATGATATCGTATTGTTTTTACATGTTGTTTTCGGAGGGAATTCACTAGACCTTTTGGTCTAACCCTCGCTTTCAAAACTAAACCATTTTCAGGTAAGCGTACATCAAGTTCTTCTAATAAGAACTAGGGAAGAAGGCAAAGAGAACTTGGAGCTTAGAGATCTCCAGATTCTGTTATGAGATAATGATTAGTTAGTACTCGGCTGTGAGTTTAGAGACTTCCGCTGTAATGTTTTGTTTAGTACGTTTAATGATGATGTAGAGACAAGCTTACTTAAGTAATTTGAATGCTTATGTTATGTTATAAAATGTTTTGAAAAGTGGGACGTTACATTAATCTATCATCTTTTAACGTGGAGTTTTGATCTCTTTGCACCCACAACCTCTAATCTCTTCCTTATGGTATATGTTTGTATTTTGGAAGTAAATGAAGTATTTTGGGAAGCTTCACATCGTGACTTGAGAGTTGGTTCAAAGGATTGCATCTCTTCACCAAAGGGACTCAAGTTTTGGGGTAAAACCTAAATTTATTCTAAATCTAACAAAGTGGGTTCAAGTTGCTTTGTGAAAACTATGTACATACAAAAAATGTCAATTTTGAAGTATTAACGTGTTTTACTTGATATTTATCAAATGTATGGGTTATTTGGTGAGTTTTGCATATTTGGTATATTTAATTTTAAAATTTTCATGAAATACCCGTATTTAGGTTTTTGTACACTTTGGTAAATAAATCTTTTGAGTGTCATTTTGCTGATTTATTTCATAAATGGATATTATTTGACATGAATGCACTCTTGGTGCCTTTGGTTTTATAAATCATTTGGAAAATACACGTTATCGTGTTATAAAGTATTTTGGATATATAAATAATATGATTTCATTTGAAAAATATCAATGCTGGGTTTTGAGTTAATCATACTTTTGGAGCATGTGTTTGCATAAACATTGGTTAAATACATTTTATCGTTTATGATAACTTTGATCAAATAGTCAATTGTGTTGTTGAGCCTTTGGCTTGGTTTGACTCGAATGAGTCTTGGGGACATTTGTCCGGATTATTTTGCTCTATGTCGAGCCTTTAAAGTTATATGCAGTTATGACATAGTTATTTAATATGTTACATGATTTAAGTGTGTGATCATTCATTTGGGGTCATGTAATTTAGACTGTAACGCAATAGATCCATAGGTATAAGAGTCAGTTTGGGTGGGACGAACATTCTCGTAATGTAACGTGAAATAGGCATTGGGTCTTCATAGGCAATAAGGCGTGGTCTCTTTGAGTCGTGTATCAGCGATTGACCAATAAAATGTAATTTACTGTGAACGGGCTTAACTAGGATTTTTGGAGATCCCAAGGTACAAACCTAGTATGGTTGAACTTGGTGACTATTCAAGCAATATACATGGAGTTGTTGAGCTTGTTAACTCATTAACTATAGACCCGAAAATGTTGATGTTAATGAATGTGTAATCCGTAAGTGACACTCATATAATATATATATATATATATATATATATATATATATATATATATGTGTGTGTGTGTGTGTGACATACTTTGGTGTCCGCCACATTCAATGGAATCGGGTCTCTCCCGACACCGAAAGATGAGTTTTGGAAATGATATTTTAACCTTGTTTTCGTGTTATTTTGGGTCTGAAGCATATCCATGACTTTACGCTCCAAGTGTTATTTAATGTTTATATTTGGTTGCTTTGGGTTACTTGAGTTTTATTCATGTTTTCAGCATTTGAATATCAGGCTTTATGTTTGGTTGTGTGAGTATTGGGTTTTGGTTGCATATAAATGAATGTTTTGATTTAGAGTTTTCATCACGAAAATAGTAGATTTTGTAAATATGTTGCTTTTACGATAAATACGTTTCCTTTGAGAAATTATGTTGTAAATAAGCAGTTTTTCGGTTTTACCAATTTTACAATTATGATGAAAACTACTTGAACTCACTAGGCGTTAAGCCTAACCTTTTTATTTATTGGCATGTTCATCAGGTCGTTGTTGGGTTGAGGAATGATACTAGCGACATTGTAACACCCTCAAATTTGGAAGAGCAACTAAATAAAAACTTCGATTTAATAGACAAAAGGAGATGAAATTCTTACTACGAACCATCCTTAAAAATCACCTCAAAATTTAAAACGTCACAACTCCAACATTAACCAAATCTAAGTCTTATAATAAGAACAAATGAAGACGGGTATTACTTAACACAAATACAAGTTGCTATTCCCATAATAAATGCGACAGACTTAACTAAGCACTTCGCTCCTCGTGCACACTACTAACACTCATCTCTTCACAGTGTCACTAGGATTGTTCCCAACCTGAACCTGTTGCACATGCCGACAAATAAAAAGGTTATGCTAACGCCTAGTGAGTTTAAGAGTTTTATCATGATTGCGTAAATCAATAAACGAGGAGGATGTAGCTTGAAAACATAATTTCCCAAAAGAATTTATAACAATTGTGTGAACAACTCATTTTTCCAACACACACAAATCTTGAGCCGAACGCTTTCTTATTAAACATTTCCAAAATAAACTTACTCCACAACTCACTCAAAATGTGCTTTGACGTTAAATATCCCGAGTAATATAAACGTGAATAAAACCCCAATATTCAAAACATCGAATAAGGATGAGACATAGTACTCCGCCAATAAACCACGGGGAGACCCGGTTCCATCAAACGTGACGGGCACACAAAGTTAGGTCACTTATGATGTTATTGGATTACACCTCAAGTCCCGGTTTTAGTTCCCATGCCATAATGACATCACAACCTCAAACCATATACATGCCTTTATTGCCTACTCCGTCGAGTTACACCTCAAGGACTTATGGGACTATATTGCCTATCCAATCTAGACGAGTTACACCTCAAGGACTTCAATGTCCCCTATTGCCTACTCGCTAGTGGCCCCGAACGGCCTACCCCATATAACCATGCGTTCCAATAGTCCACTCCTCATGCACAAAGAGATAGACGCCAAAATAACTTATAATCTCGGAGTACAACCCATAACGGTTCCTCCCCACAAAAGGAGCGAGACATCAACAACGTTGGTTTGGCATAGGCCCCAAAGTGAGAATATCGGGACTCATCACTATTACGTCTGACTGACTTACATGTCTATGGATCCAATGCATTACAGTCTAAAAGTGTTACATGACTCAAAACGAATGAACTAATGCATTCAAAACATATAACCTCCAATTGAAAATGCAATTAAGTGCATAACACGTCCAAAGCTCCATCTCGAGCTATTAAAACTGGGCAAGTGCCCCTGGACTTGTTTGAGTATGGTTTAAGCCCAAAAAGGCAAAGCAAACATTTGGCTAACTATACGAGCCCAAACGGTTGTATAACCCAAAATACACTTTTATTCAAATCTTTGACCCATATAACACAATTGGCATCCGACCCAAATTTACAAGATGTACAATTCACAAGATGTTCGTAAAGTCGAGATTGACCAAACTCTAACAACTCACACATTTGTATTTTTCCAAAACGTACCGTATCATAGTTTGTGCATAATCAAGACAACAGTAAAGCACATTTTTACCCAACAACCTCCATTTGTGAAAATAAGTTAAACAAAAACTTTCAATCATGATTTACTTAACAAAGTGTCCAAAATTCCAAAAGTGGGTGTTTTATATGATTTTATAAAGTTAAACACTTTCATAATCAAAACCCACCAAATAGCTCCACAAAGGATAATTTTCATGTAAACACATAATCACTTAAAAAATGACATTTTGGCATTTACAACGTTTTCACAAATCAACTTGAACTCACCTTGCTAGATTTAGGCTAAATCTAGATTTTTCCAAACTTGAGCTCTTTTGAAGAAATTGAATCATCAAGCAAAATCTTTCAAAAACCTAGATCGATGAGTTTCCAACCATCAATAACCACATTTAACCATTTAGAGTTGTTCCCCAAACATCAACCATCAAAATCTCCATTTATACCCAAAACCCCAATCTGACCTAACTTTTCTCAAAATCATCCAAACCGAAATTGGAGAAACAAAACACTAGGAAATCATCAATGGAACATTTATAACTCATAATGAAGCTTGTAAATGGAGGAAATGAACTTACCACTTAGGTTTTGATGAAAACCTAGAAAACCCCAAAAATCTCTAGTGTTGGAGATGAAAACTTGTTCTTGCATCAATAGATGAAACCACTAACATATGCTGGAGAAGGAACATATTAATCTCCATGAAAATCCCCAAAATCAGTTAGGGTTTGAGGGGGGAAGAAGAGGAAATTATTTGGGAGAGAAGATATGAAGTTTGGGAGTGAGAAATGAGAAGCTTACCACCACCAAATGCTCTTGAATCTTCCAATGAACATAAAAAAAATCCATCCTTGAAGAGATCTCAAAAACGAAAGCATAGCATCTTGAATCAAGAAAATCGGAGTTGAAATGAGAGAGATATGAAGAAATGAAGTTTTGGGGCTGAAAATCGCATTTTTAAGGCTCAGGTGCCCGTGTGCGATTGTGACAGTGTCACAATCGTGGGCACTGTAGCACAGAATGTACCGAGAGTTTTTTGGCATCCGGCGATTGTGACATGCTATAGTGACAGTGTCACAATCGCGGGCACTATAGCACAGAATAATGTACCGAACACTGTTTTGGTCATAACTTCTTCGTTTTAGCTCCGTTTTAGCTCCGGAAATAACCGTTGGACTCGTATTTGAATTCTTCATCCAACAAGACCATAAAATCTATTTAAGACCACAATCCTATTTCCTCTATCTCTCTTAAAAGATCGATTTCTACAATAACTTGAAATCGTGCTTACCCAAAAATTACGGGTGCTACCCCATTGTCATAATTATATGGCACATTCGTTGAGACGACCAACCACTCGGTAACGCCGTTGCTATTGTGACATATGTAACAATCACATGGCACTATAGCCGAGACTACCATACCTTCAGTACCATTGGTGCTATTGTGACAGATGTCACAACTGCATGGCACTATAGCCATACTCCATAATTGGTTCTTTCTTTACTGATTTCCCCCAGTTCAACATTTCTTCAATTGGGATAAGAATCAAGGTGTTACAGACATCGTGAAGAATTGAGTGTTAGTTAGATGCACAATATGATAAAGATATTGAGTGATGTCTTTCGCACCATAGAGATAATGACAATTATTAGGTTTTAGTAACACTTGTTCATATTATAGATCTTGTGTAAGGTTTGATTTGTATTTATTGAAATTAAACCTTAAATTGTTAATTTAGGTTATTCAGTTATCGATGTATTTAGAAAATTTTAAAATAACCGTTCTTTCCAAATTTCAGAGTGTTACAGAAAAATTTAAAAAAACAAGGGATATAAAGTAATAAATAACTAATTATAAGAGTATAGATCGTAATTTAAAAACTAAAAATGATTTAATTTTTATAATAATAGGGATCAACGGAGGTTGTATACTTTCAAAAGTTGTATTTTAAGCATGATAAGTTGGACCTCTCAATAGATAACTATAATAGAATTTTTATAATATAGTATAGATAATAAGTATAAATTCATACATATTTATCATATTTTACAATATTATTAAACTAAAAAAAATAATGAACTTATTTTGAAAATATTGATGAGGGATTATGCATCTTATAATGTATTTTGATCAATCTATGATTATATATTTTTAATATGATAAATGTGTAAAATGAAAACATAAGGAATATAAACAAGTTATTCCATATATATTCATGATATTTAATAATATGATTGAATCAAAAAATATTCAATATTGAACTCATTTTGAAGTCATTGACGAGACGATTACAATGCTATACTTTATATAAAAATGTATTTTTATAATACGATTATTATGTTAATATGATAAGTGTAACTGATAGATTAAAAAAGATTTGTTAGAGACATGAGAGGTAATGCAATGCAATTTTAAAGTTTGTATATAGCATAATCACATGTAGCTCTTAAAAATTTTCAATATTTCAAAATAATCGTTTAATCCTTTTTTATATAATAGTATAGATGTTAAAAACATAATTTTATAAAACATGTTGATGGGATTATAACTAAAAAACACATTATTGATAATTAATCTATTGTGGTTCGGGTTAAACTTGATTTGAAGAAAAAAACCTACAAACTTTTACATTTTGAGAGAGAGAGAGAGAGAGAGAGAGAGAGTTTCTAGATACTTATCTGAATAAATACTTTTTGAACTAAACGTGTAACACCCTGATTTCCGCGTGAGTGTAAGTTCGGTTGGTACAAGAATCGAGCACTTAAGAAAATTGGAGGAAATAGGATTTTGGTCTTAAATCCTAGATTTTATAGTCTTGTTGGATGAGTAATTCAAATACGAGTCCAACGGTTCTTTCCAGAGCAAAATCAGAGCTAAAACGAATAAGTTATGATCAAAATAGTGGTCAGGGGTTCTAGCGCGGGTTTAGCCGCGTGGAAACCCGCACAAAAACCCGCACGAGACACCGAGTGTGCAATCCTGGGGGACGCACACGGGTTATGGCGCGGGTTTAGCAGCGCAGAAGACCGCGCAAAGCTCTGGACTGATAAAACGTGATTTTCAGCCCTCATTCTTCATTTTTTCATAACTTTTGCATCTCAACTCCGATTTTGGTGATTCTTTTTGCTATGGATTCATTTTTTTAGAGGTCTTCAAGGATATATTATGAGTGTTGAATGTTTTTAGAAGATTCAAGAGTATTTTGTGGTGGTAAGCTTCTCATCTCCTTCTCGATTTTAAGCTAGGGTTTGATGTATTCTTCATTTCCTCTCCTCTTTTTGTCTTCAGTTTTGGATCTTTGGATGTGAATGAAACAACTTTCAAGTGTTGGATCTAAAATTTAGGAGGTGTTGCTTGTGGATTCAATTTTTCACCAAGAAAACTCAAAGTTTTGGATAAAAACCTAGATTTAGCCTAAATCTAGCAAGTTGAGTTCAAGTTGCTTTGTAAAAACTATGTACATGCCAAAATGTGTATTTTTGAGGTAATCATGTGTTTACTTGGTATTTATCATTATGTTGAGTATTTGACAAATGTTTCATATTTGGTAAATTTGGGTTGATAAATCTTATGAAATGCCCATACTTGGATTTTTGCGATATTGTGACGAGTAAACCTCATAAATGTGTTCTTTTGGTGGCTTATTGTACAAATGGAGTCTAATTGATTATTTATGCAATTTTGGTGTAATTGTTTTTATAAACTATTTGGAAAAATGCACGTTATCGTGTTATGAGGCATTTTGGAAATATTGTAATAACCGGGTTTTATTTTGTCGAAAATTAAAGTTTGTGGCAGTAATTCAAATAAAATAAGAAGTTTTGTGGTTCTAGTGGGAAAAGTAGAAGTTTAGTGTATTGGTGGAATAGGTATAAAAAGGGATAGAAAACCCTAATTCCATCAATTTCTAATTAATCCAGTGTGTGTGGGTGCGGCTAAGAGAAAGAAAGCAAGTGAAGAAGAGTTCTTGGAAATTGAAGAGGAAGAAGTAGAAATCTCAGCCGAGTTTTGGGAAAAGCTTAAGAATCATCAAGGTAAATGTTAATCTTCCTTCTCTTTTAAGTTTTGTGAGTGTTGGTGGGTATTTTGTCAATGGACTTGGATTTTGAGGGTTTCTTGGTGTTTCCTCATTAAATTGTTTAAGGGAATGTTTAAATGTGGGTTAATGTGTCATTCTTCGGGCTGTATTCAATCCCCGTAGGTAATGGTGGGATTTAGGGTGAGGTGTGTGTTAAACTACTGCGATTTAGGCAACATCGTCGTATCCGAAAACTTGCTCTCATCAGGTAAGTGTCCGGAAAGTGTGGGGGTATCCGGACGGCATGGTGTCCGGATAGTGTGTGGTGTCCGGATGAAGTGATGTCCGGGTAGGGTGTTATCCGGGTAGTCGTGCTATTTGTGGTTCCCGGTAGTTTACCCGGAAACCCTTGGGAATCCGGACGTGTCCAGAACGTTCCATCCGAAAATCTCTATTGTCCGGGTAGAATCTTCCGGATAGTTTGGCTGTCCGGGTAAATCTTCCGGATAGTGGCTTGGTGTAACCTTTAGAGTATCCGGTTAGAGAGTTCTAGTTGTGGGGACCGTCTGTTGGTCCGAGGAGTCAACCGAGTGGGAATGTAGTTCGGTCAAGTAACTTATCACTATCGTGTGTATCCTTATAGGTGCAGTCGAAGGGAGAATCAATCCAGTAAGAGGATTTAACCAGGACGACGGGTGAGTTTTTCTGATCCTAAAACCCTTTTCAGATGTGGAACTTTATGCATGTTTACAATGGTAAATGCTCGCACTATTTTTAAACCATGCATGAAAAGTGTGATTTAATTGTGTGGATACAAACTACTTTTATTTCAAGCAAAGAGTAGGCGTGTGGCATGGTTATTATCTAACTGTGTACTTTTCAACTGCTTTTATTTCAAAGCGAATAGTAAGTGTGTGACAATATGTGTGATTTAAATGTGTGTGACCATGCTCTGGCTTGGGGGTGAAATGGGGGTGTGTCCCATAATAATTATATATGAATTTGTTTCATATATGGGCGGTGTGTGCCCAATTGCGCTGTCACGGTGTGTATGACTACAGCGTGTGTGCTCTATTGCGCTGTCACAGTGTGTGTGACTATAGCGTGTGCCAGTAACATGTGTCATTGTGTGCATAACATTCTAAGTGTGCTTGTTGTGATTTGTATAAACTCTTTCATAACTGATTTATAAATTGCGATATTTATGGTGTGACTTGGTATGGAGGGAACTCACTAGACCTCATGGTCTAACCCTCGCTTTTTAAAACTAAAACCTTTTTCAGGTAAGCAGGTAGTCGAAAGCTTGCTTAGAAGTTGGCAAGGCGTGAGACGAAGGTTGCATATAGAAGGATTAGAGGGCTTTCCTTTTATTTTGGTAGTTACAATCTCAGCTGTAGTTAGAGTTATTTCCGCAAACCCAGTTTGTAATCTGTTTAATGTATTAGATTGAGCCATTTTGGTGTTTTAATTTAAAGATATAGCTTTTGGGCACGATAGTTTGGTGTGGGTTGTTACAGTTGGTATCAGAGCCCTAGTTTAAGGGATTTAGGTGACCGGATGGGCCTAAACTTAAATTGTGGAGTAGGAGGACACAACTGAGATATAGGAAGCCTTTAGGGAATACCTTAACCACTGAGAGTGTAGGACGATGGTAGTGAGGACTCTCATGTAAGGTAAATTCAAATCACATCTGGCCAATGTCATTATGAATTTACAGGTGCATGGGTGTGCTTGATTACCGTTGTTCTGATAGTGGTAGCGTGTGGAGTGTGGTAGATTGAGTGTGGAGAATAACAATAGTGTGTGGAGTGTGGTGATTAGTGTGTAAAGTTTAACCTTGTCATTATGGCAACGGTTTAGTGTGTTGTGCAGATCATTCTTGGTGTGATTGATGATACTATCTAGAAGAAGCGTGCGGGCGATCCTTGAGATCAGTGTGTGTGTGTGTGGTTGTTCTTTATGGCGGTGTCGTGTCTTGCATATCAAACCTTGTTTTATGGAATATTTTGAGTATGTAAAACGATTTAAATCATTGTGTTGTCATGCATGGAGGCTATGAGCTCGCTAAGTGGTAAGTGACATTGCACTTAATAATGTGCAAAGTTTCGAGAGTGGAAGATGCGGTTGAGACGTCGATGGTCGATTCATGGCCTTAGAGTTATTGTTTAGGGAGGGCGGCGTCTAACTGTAGTCTCAGTCTTTGACTTTAGATATGCTTGTGTGATGGTAGTCTTTTTCTTGTTTGGTAAGTTGACGTGTGGCTGAAGGCGGGGGAAGTGTCCCGGGTGATTTCGAAGCATGCAAAATACTTTAAAGGGTAGCGTTGTGGTATGTGGATGAAACGGTATCGGCGTGGAGCCGGAGTTGAGAAGAACTTGTATTTAGACTAATTGTCAGGCATTGATGTTGAAGCCAATGACGGGTGTGGAGTCGTTGTCGGGAGATTTGAAATTTAAAGGTTAACCCTGGTGTGATTATTTAGTCAGGTGTGTGCGTGAAGATAGGAGGTCGGTTGGGAAGGTGTGTATTTGTCAAGAGGGTGGACCGCCTTTTTGTGAGTATCCTGAAGATGGAGAATTGATAGTTGGATAGATGATTCTTCCTATGTGATTGATATGTCGTTTGCAAATGAAGTAGTTAGCACAACTCATGTGAGACACATGGACTATGATGGTTTGCAAGGGAGCGTTCTATCGTTTGATTTATTGAGCGTGTCTCAAGTGGATTCCGAATAGTCGATTGGGGATAAAGACTTGATCGAGTGAAGTAGACGGTCATATTTTGCGGTACAGCTAGATTAGAGAAAGGCAAAGTTGTGAGTTTTCTAAATCAAAGCTTGGTGATACGTGTTTGTTAATTGTGCATGCGTACTTATTATTGTGTGATTGCTTATGGACTATTCGAACGGACTTGGTCTGTTCCCTAGGGCGGGTGTGTGCCCTAGATTGACCAGGCAGAAATTCCAGTTATATGTGTGTAGATGTTGATTTGCAAAATTAATTATTGCTTAATGTTTTCGCAAACTCTTTCAATTTTATGTCGTGTTTGGCGTGGAGAAAGCATGGCCTAGTGTGTGCACAAATGATCATGAGGATTGGACCTCTAGTGTGTGGGGTTGTGTGGATAAGATGGCGGCAACTTATAATTAGTAAGCATGTGAGGCATGGTGGTAATGTTTTGCTGTGAGGTTAAGTGATGGACTAGTGTTGATATGGGGTGAGCGTAAGGGGAGATCCTTGCTCGGGATTTGTTTATAAATTGTTCAAATGTGGCAAAATTGTGGTGGTGATGCATGGATGTCTAAGTGGCGTGTGGTATTGTTACCCGAGAATAAAAGAGTGAGGTGGCAGTTGGTGGCTAGCTAAGAAGGAAATTGTGTGCTCTTGGACTGGTTAGTTTATGATGTTTTGTAGTAGATACGAAATCTTTGGGAATGTTGATCTAATCCTTGTATGTTAAGGAAATGCAAAGGAGTGGGTTAGTATCGTTTGAGAAATGAGAAGTGTGTAGTCGCTTCGAGCATTGAGTGTGATTTCGGATTAACTTGGTTGAATTTCTCGTATGAGAAGTGGTAGAACTATTGGTTAGGCATAGTAACCGTTAAAATTGCGTATTTGTAGTGGTCAATGTTGGATGAGAAATGTTCCATGCTAGCCTAAGGTAATTGGGACGGTAGATTGGAATAAGTGAGTAAGCGTGAAGTAAAAAGTGTGGCAAGTGGCACGGAAAGTGGGAAGTAATGTTTTCAGAACGTCACCGTCGGGTGCATGAACTTCTAGTGGGAGTATGAGAAAGAGGATTTGTTTGTATGTGATTAGTTTAAGCATTGAGGAAAGCTAGTTAGTGTGATTGGTCAAGAGTGTGTGCCTTCTAGTGAGTCGCTCTTTGGAAACATGTTTTACGTTTGAGAAGTAAGAGGAAGAAAGTAGTCGAATGTAGTGCTCGGGGTAAGGGACCATTGGATTAGACTTGGTAGTAATATAGGAGTGACGTTGTGGTAAAAGCGTGTGAATTGATTGATATTAATAGATTGTGGTCAGTTTAATTAATGTGAGAAAGTGTTATCTGCCTTAGACGTATTTTTGTGATGGGAGAGTAATGGTAGAATTGTGTGTAATCTGTTGAAGAGAATCTTAACTGCGAGTTAAGGTGATATTCAAGGTTGATTTTGTGATCAGTTGGCGAATTGAGCGTCGTTATTTTAATAAGGGTTGCATGTTGTTGTGACGTTAACTTCGGTAGAATTCGTTCTTTAAGAAGGTGAGATTGTGTGTGAAACCCTTAGTTTGGCGCGTTTTAAAATCGTGAGTCTAGATGTGTGAATGATTTTGGGTGAGACCGGAGGTCACACGGTTGACCACCGATGGGTCGAACATTTTTGCGAGAGGTTAAGCGTGGCTCAAGACCGCCACCGGTTTATGTGAGAAGAAGGAGGAGATTGATCGAATTCCATATAGGAGACGGTGCGATGTTTAGAGCTTCGTCGTGGAATGACGTGTGTTTGGAAGGAAAAAGGGAAATTAAGACCCAGGTATGGCGAGTCGTTCGCCATCACCGAGCGTGTAGATGAGGTGGTGAATAAGCTGAAGTTGCCCGAGGAACTTCGGGAAGTTCATTCGACTTTTCCCGTGTCGAATCTTAGGAAGTGCTTGACCAGGGAAGGCATGGTCGTATTGTTAGAAGACACTCGTGTGGATGAAAGTTAGATATTGTGGGGGAACCGTTGGCGATTATAGATCACAAGGTTTGAAAGCTGAGAAACCGTTTTCCTCGATTGTTCGAAGATGGAATTCCGGGGACGGAATTCTTTTGAGGGGAGGATATTGTAATAACCGGGTTTTATTTTGTCGAAAATTAAAGTTTGTGGCAGTAATTCGAATAAAATAAGAAGTTTTGTGGTTCAAGTGGGAAAAGTAGAAGTTTAGTGTATTGGTGGAATAGGTATAAAAAGGGATAGAAAATCCTAATTCCATCAATTTCTAATTAATCCAGTGTGTGGGTGCGGCTAAGAGAAAGAAAGCAAGTGAAGACGAGTTCTTGGAAATTGAATAGGAAAAAGTAGAAATCTCAGTTGAGTTTTGGGAAAAGCTTAAGAATCAGCAAGGTAAATGTTAATCTTCCTTCTCTTTTAAGTTTTGTGAGTGTTGGTAGGTATTTTGTCAATGGACTTGGATTTTGAGGGTTTCTTGGTGTTTCCTCATTAAATTGTTTAAGGGAATGTTTAAATGTGGGTTAATGTGTCATTCTTCGGTCTGTATTCAATCCCCGGAGGTAATGATGGGATTTAGGGTGAGGTGTGTGTTAAACTACTGCGATTTAGGCAAAATCGCCGTATCCGGAAACTTGCTCTCATCAGGTAAGTGTCCGAAAAGTGTGGGGGTATCCGAACGGCATGGTGTCCGGACGAAGTGATGTCCGGGTAGGGTGTTATCCGGGTAGTCGTGCTATTTGTGGTTCCCGGTAGTTTACCCGAAAACCCTTGGGAATCCGGACGTGTCCGGAACGTTCCATCCGGAAAGCTCTATTGTCCGGGTAGAATCTTCCGGATAGTTTGGTTGTCCGGGTAAATCTTCCGGATAGTGGCTTGGTGTAACCTTTAGAGTATCCGGTTAGAGAGTTCTAGTTGTGGGGATCGTCTGTTGGTCCGAGGAGTCAACCGAGTGGGAGTGTAGTTCGGTCAAGTAACTTATCACTATCGTGTGTATCCTTATAGGTGCAGTCGAAGGGAGAATCAATCCAGTAAGAGGATTTAACCAGGACGACAGGTGAGTTTTTCTGATCCTAAAACCCTTTTCAGATGTGGAACTTTATGCATGTTTACAATGGTAAATGCTCGCACTATTTTTAAACCATGCATGAAAAGTGTGATTTAATTGTGTGGATACAAACTACTTTTATTTCAAGCAAAGAGTAGGTGTGTGGCATGGTTATTATCTAACTGTGTGCTTTTCAACTGCTTTTATTTCAAAGCGAATAGTAAGTGTGTGACAATATGTGTGATTTAAATGTGTGTGACCATGCTCTGGCTTGGGGGTGAAATGGGGGTGTGTCCCATAATAATTATATATGAATTTGTTTCATATATGGGCGGTATGTGCCCAATTGAGCTGTCACGGTGTGTGTGACTATAGCGTGTGTGCTCTATTGCGCTGTCACGGGTTGTGTGACTATAGCGTGTTCTAGTAGCATGTGTCATTGTGTGCATAACATTCTAAGTGTGCTTGTTGTTATTTGTATAAACTCTTTCATAACTGATTTATAAATTGCGATATTTATGGTGTGACTTGGTGTGGAGGGAACTCACTAGACCTCATGGTCTAACCCTCGTTTTTCAAAACTAAAACCTTTTTCAGGTAAGCAGGTAGTCGAAAGGTTGCTTAGAAATTGGCAAGGCGTGAGACGAAGGTTGCATATAGAAGGATTAGAGGGCTTTCCTTTTATTTTGGTAGTTACAATCTCAGCCGTAGTTAGGGTTATTTCCGCAAACCCAGTTTGTAATCTGTTTAATGTATTAGATTGAGCCATTTTGGCGTTTTAATTTAAAGATATAGCTTTTGGGCACGATAGTTTGGTGTGGGTTGTTACAAATATAAAGGTATGAATTTATTTAGAAAATGATTTGACCCAACTAATGATGAGATTTTGGGTTAATCATATATTTGAGGTATGAATTTGCTTCAACGCCGGTTAAATGCGTTTTATTATTTGAGGACCTTTATTCGATGGTCAATTGAGTTTTGAGAATTTTGGCTCGGTTTTGACTTAAAAGAGTCTTGTGGACATTTGTCCAGTTTTAATAGCTCAATATAGAGAGCCGTTTATGATTTGCATTTTTGCATCTTATTTGAGAATTACATGTTTGAGTGTGTTAGTCATTCATTTGGAATCATATGATTTAGACTGTGTTGCATTGGATCCATATGTACGTAAGTCAGTCTTTTGTTGATAGTCAATTGGGTATTACGGGTATAGACTCCGAGACGCATGTTTTATGACCTCAAACTTTTTAAGTAGACACTAGGAGGGTTGAGTCCGGGGTGGTGCTACCGTGTGGGTAGGCACTAGGACCTCCGCCATTTCGGGACAATGTCATGGTTGTAACCCTCAAATGTGTCAGGCCTTTTGGCGATAATTCATGGTAATAGACTCTAAGATCAACTGACTCTTTGGGTGAAACTTGATGAGGAATCGTAGGGACATTTGAATTTCATGTCAGGACATGTCATGCGATTAACGTTGTAGGAGTGGCATACTTATGTGTTTCCTCTGCTCTCAATGGATACGGGTCTCCCCCGTTGTTTTCAAACATTATTTTTGGAATTTGTAATATCCATGCTTTAATATCGTTTGGTTCTTGATTGAGTAATTGCAAATGACGACCTTAATATTGGATCCCCTCCACATATATTAAGGTTTGCATGAAGTAATTATGTCCATGTTTTGGTATTTGGATTTTTATCCTATTTATGTTTCGCGTGAGTATTGGGTTTAGTCACATGTTTTTGGAGTGTTTATATTCAACGCTTTATTACGAAAAACGGGATTTTGGGAAAAGGCGTCACTATTTATTCCAAACATTTTGCCTAATGAGAATTGCGATTTGAATAATATCATTTCCGTTCTGTTGATTATATAGTGATGAAAACTCTGAAACTCGCTAGGCGTTAAGCCTAACCTTTTTATTTTCCGGCATGTGCATCAGGTCCTTGTTGGAGAAATGGTACTAGCGACACCATGACGAGTGGAGTGCTAGTTAGATGCACGAGAAGGATGTAGCCATTGAGTGGTTATCCGCATTTGGATATAGCAACAAATCTGGGGTATTAGTAACACCCTATCTTGATTTAGTCTTTGTATAAGACTTGAGTTAATAATTGTTGAGGTTAATTACATAATTTAATTTGAGTATTTCAAGTATTGATTTGTAGGAAGAAGTTCTATCCTTATTTGATTTAATATTGAGTATTTCAAGTATTGATTTGAATAATATCATTTCCGTTATGTTGATTATATAGTGATGAAAACTCTGAAACTCGCTAGGCGTTAAGCCTAACCTTTTTATTTTCCGGCATGTGCATCAGGTCCTTGTTGGAGAAATGGTACTAGCGACACCATGACGAGTGGAGTGCTAGTTAGATGCACGAGAAGGATGTAGCCATTGAGTGGTTATCCGCATTTGGATATAGCAACAAATCTGGGGTATTAGTAACACCATATCTTGATTTAGTCTTTGTATAAGACTTGAGTTAATAATTGTTGAGGTTAATTACATAATTTAATTTGAGTATTTCAAGTATTGATTTGTAGGAAGAAGTTCTATCCTTATTTGATTTAATATTGAAAGTTTTAAATTAGTTGATCTATCCAAATTTAAGGGCGTTACAAAACGAAACTGAACCCTATTGATCCTTCTGATTTCTAAAAGTGGTTACTACGGAAAAATTAAGGAAAAAATGGGGAAAGACTTTGAATTTTTGAAGGTAGTATTTGGTATGGAGACATAACAAGAAATGAGACAGGATTGGACATGACTGGTCTAGACAAGTAACCCCTAGACGTTGTTTGATGATTTTATATGTTGGTTATCAGTGGGGTTGGTGATGGTAATAGTGGTGGTAGGTGGCGCGAAGATAGTAGATGGTGGTGGTGACTGGATATGGCCAAAAATTGATCTCGGGTCGGGTGGGGTCGGGCCCAAATTAATCCCGGTCCCAAAAATGCTTTCCGTAACCAGTCGCAATCCCAACAAACAACCCAAGGCTCGGTTAACATTCTTCATAACCGGTCCCGGTCCCGATCTCAGGTCGGACACAAATCGGTCCCATTTGTTTTCCTGAAAATCAATTTTGAATGTAAAAAAATATTGTTTGAAGATTTTCTTCTTTTTGGTCAATATTGTATTGAAATACCTCGTTCAAATACTCTTTATAAAAATATTTTTTATACAAAATTGTTATAGATGTTTTTATAATTACGATTTTTGAGATTTAGTATTTGAACACTTACAAAAACTTTAGAAAAAACTTGACGATTTTGGTTTAAAAAAACTTAAAAATAGTAGAAATATTGAAAGATTTGATTATAGTTTATAAAAGCGTTTTTTTAAATCAGGCCTATGTGTATAGTCTCGGGTCGGACAGTGAAATTTTCTAAATATCGTAACCAGTTGGGCCGGTCCTGATCCTCCGTCGGGCCTGTAATAACCAGGTTGAATTATAAAGAAATCATAAGTAGTGGGAAGGAAATTAAAATCTGGAACCTTGAGGGACCAGAGTGTAAAATGAGAGAAGGTATAAAACCCTCACTTTGGGCACAAAACCCTAGGTGTTTGCAATTGTGAACGGTGTGGTGTGTGTGAGCTGAAGATAGAAATCAATCTAGCAATTTGATTCTTGGAAGAAGGCAAGAGGAGGATTTCATCAAGATAACTCAAGCATCATTTTGGAAAGGTAATCCCCTAATCTTATGCTATTACTGTAATGTCAAGTGAGTATTATGCTTTAAGGGGATGTATAGAGCAATCAGGGACCTAATCGATGTTTAGGTTGTATAAAAGTATGTTTCTATTGTCTAGTAGTGTATTAGCGTAGCTTGCGATCATTTCTCCATGTTTCGATCTTTTCACATCGATTTGGATGGTAGTTTTGGCACTTTGAATGCCGCAAATGGACGTGCGACTAGGACCGGATCCAGAATGGACCGGAATCGGAATTGGGATCGGATCCGTATTGGACCGGAACCGGAATTGGGATCGGATCGGGAATGAACCGGAACCAGAATGGGGAACCGGGGTTTCATCCGGAACCGGATTTGGATCCGGTATGGAACCGGGATCGGGATTGAATCCGGATCAGAAGTGGAGTCCGGGACTTTGGTTCCGGGTTCGATTATTCTGTTGAGTAAAGTTTCGGGGATATGTTCCGGTTATTTCGAGCGACATGTTAAGCCTTATTATTCTTAATCTTTTCAACCACGTAGGTGTTCCAAGTTAGAAACCGGAAGCTACGTGAGAAGTATTGTGCAAGTCATCAGGTGAGTTTTTTTTCTAACTAAAAATACGTGTTTTAAAACGTGTTTTCCGAAGTAAGTAAATGAGTAAAAATGTCATGTTATATCACATGATTATGTTTGTATGAAAGTTTATTTGAGATGTATGCATACAATGTTGTTAGATGTAAATCGGCTAAGTCGGGGGGGGGGGGGGTGGCCCGCCAGTGCTCATACCGGGGGGTGTGTCTCGTTTATGCCATGGGAGGTGTGACCCAATAAGGCAGTGTGAGACTGACACGTTGTCACTTCCGAGTGACTTCAGTGTGCCATTTACATGAGTAGTGTTATCTGAAAGTTTTGTTAAAGTTGTTATATATGAAAGTTACGAACTGTTGTTAATTAAGGGAGCTCACTAGACCTCATGGTCTAACCCTCGCATTTTTTCCAAACTAAACCTTTTCAGGGAAGCAAGTAGTAGGAAGCTCCGGTAAGAGCCAAGAGAAGAATTATAGGATGGACGCTTCTAGAGATAGTGTTTCACTTTCACTTTGTAGACTCTATTTTATTCTCAGTTGTGAATAGGTTGTTTCCGCCAACCTAGTTGAGACAGATGTACTAAAATTTTGAGACCGGTTTTGGGATGTTTTAGATTTTATGAATGCTATGCTTTATTTTTGTTTTGGTTGTTACAAATGGTATCAGGGCCGTATTGTAAGGGATTTAGGTGACCGGACGAACCTAGACTTAAACCGTGGAAGTAGAAATCACAACTGAGAATCAGGAATGCGCTAGGAGGGCACTATAATAGGGATAAGACTAATAGGGTAGAGAGGACAGTCATGTAAGGTAGATTCGGGATTACACCTGGCCAGTGTAATTGCGAATTTACAGGTACATGTATGTGCTTAAATTGCCTTATTATTCTTGGGCAGTAGTCATAAGTAATTCATTTTGGCTTGTTTCGCTAATCCAGTATGTCTGAAAGAACCTTGAGGAGTAGATCCGTGCCCGTGGTGGGTACAACCCCAGTTGTAAGAGAGATTCGCGTGGAGGAAATCTTTGAGGAGGAACCGGTGAATCCTCCGAGACGAGCGACCACCCGCGGAAGGGGCGGAGGCCGAGGAAGGGGACGGAGTAGACCGCCATTGCGAGCTGCCTCTCAGGCGGTTGGTGCTGGTGTGGCAACCCGAGGGGGGAAAAAGATGCCAACCACCCGTCGAACCAAGAGTGTGGGAGCGCCTGAAGTGCGTGAGCCCTTGCATCAGGAAAGTACCGCTTCGGTAGGCGGAGGGAGTCAGTCGGACAGTCCGAAGAGAAACCAGAAGCAAGCTTTTGTGACTGAGGAGAAGTTTACGGCTGAGATGGGTAAATTACAGGAGACCTTGCAAGCGTTGTTGGAAAATCAGATCAAGACTACGTTAGAGGGACGAACGCGAAGTGAGAATGAGACGAGGACTGAGGCATCTGGCCTACCTCCGACTGTGGTGGGAGATCATTCGTTATTAACTCCGTTTATGGCTAACGAACCGAAGGCAACGAAAGGGTGTACCTTCAAGTCTTTTGCGTCGTGCAAACCTCCATCTTTCAACGGGGAACGCAATCTAGTTTTAGTGCTGAGGTGGATACGCGAGATGGAGTTACCTTTCGACACGAGCAAGTGTGTCGAGGAAGACAAAGTGTTGTTTGCCATGTCTATGCTGAAAGTTGATGCCATTTTATGGTGGGATGTCGAGACGGGAGGTAAGGGTTCGGAGATCGCAAAAACAACTACCTGGGAATTGTTCACTAAAAGATTCAAAGCTCAGTTCTGCCCGGTGGCGGCCGTTAAGAAGCTCGAGGAAGAATTTATGTGGTTGGAACAAGGGACGATGTCAGTCCAGGAGTATACGTCGAAGTTTATTGAGAAAGTTCGGTTTGTTGAACTGTATGTGCCTACTGAGGAGAGGCGCATAGAGATATACATCTAGGGATTGAAAAGCAGTGTGAAGGAGTTGGTGCAGGTGAAAGATCCAGTTACTTTTCAGGCTGCGGTAGATACTGTAGAACTCACAGAAAAAGAGAAGAATAGGCAGATGACGGAGAGAGTTGGAGACAAGTGGAAATGGGAAGGACCGAATCGTGATGGTAAGAGGCCGAGTGCGCCCAAACCCGAGCTGCGGGCGGGGTTCAGACCAGGAGAGAGACCGTGTGGCAAGTGTAATTGGATGCATAAGGGGGAGTGTTTGACGGATAAGGAAGGATGTTTCAAGTGTGGGAAGACCGGGTATATGGCACGAGACTGCCGTAGTTCGAGGTCATGTTATCAGTGCGGTTCGCCAGACCATGTCAAGATGGATTGTCCGCAGTTGATAAGAGGATTTGCTAGGGGTTATGGCGGTAATGGTGGAGGAAGAGACGGAGATAGAAAAGTGGAGCCCGCTCGCGCGAAGGCGAGGGCTTTCCACATGTCGGTAGAGGAGGCGGTGAATACGCCCGATGTGGTGACAAGTACTTTCCCTATTTACTCGACTTTTGCTAAAGTATTGTTTGATTCGGGCACCAATCGTTCATTTGTGTCGCCTAATTTTATTCGGAAATTGCAAGTGAAACCCAAGAGGTTAAACTTTGGGTTTGAAGTAGAAGTGGCAGATGATAGTCGAGTCTGTGTGAAAGAGGTCTATGAGGGGTGTAGCATAAACGTAGATGATCACTTGTTCCCTTTGCGTTTGTAGCCTATGGGAATGGGGGAGTTTGATGTGGTTCTAGGAATGGACTGGTTAGCGGAGAACGACGCTAACATAGTGTGTAATAAGAAGTTGATTCGTATCGCCTTGCCTGATAAGAAGGAAGTAGTAATCTATGGGGATCGTCGGGATAGGAAGTCGTGTATGATAT
Source organism: Saussurea involucrata (assembly GCA_033807775.1). NCBI lineage: Eukaryota > Viridiplantae > Streptophyta > Magnoliopsida > Asterales > Asteraceae > Saussurea > Saussurea involucrata. The sequence continues at coordinate 41,102,776 of CM066315.1, forward strand.
CTATGTTGAAAGCTAGGCGATGTTTGGGGAAGTGATGTTTGGGATATTTAGCTTACGTGCTATATGCTAAGAAAGAGAAGAAGGGAGTCGGGGATGTGCCCATAGTAAATGAGTACCCGAAAGTGTTTCCGGATGACTTGACGAGTCTGCCACCAGATCGTCAAGTGGAGTTTAGAATAAATTTAATGCCTGGGGCGGCACCAATTGCGCGTGCGCCCTATCGGCTGGCACCAGCAGAAATGAAAGAGATGATGACGCAGCTGCAAGAGCTACTCGATAAGGGTTTCATTCGTCCAAGCTCATCGCCTTGGGGAGCGCCGGTACTATTCGTTAAGAAGAAGGACGGATCTATGCGGATGTGCAGAGATTACCGTGAGCTCAACAAGGTGACAGTGAAGAACAAGTACCCGCTTCCGAGGATTGATGACCTCTTCGACCAGTTGCAAGGTGCGAGCTATTTCTCGAAGATAGACTTAAGGTCGGGATACCATCAGCTGAAGGTGAGAGAGGAAGACGTGCCCAAGACAACCTTTCGTACAAGATATGGACACTACGAGTTTTTAGTTATGCCCTTTGGCTTGACTAATGCCCCAACAGTGTTCATGGACTTGATGAACATGGTGTGTAGTTCGTTGCTGGACAAGTGTGTAATCGTTTTCATCGACGATATCTTAATCTACTCCCGAACCCAAGAAGATCATGAGGAGCATCTTCGAGCAATGTTGGAATTGCTGAAGCGCAAAAAGTTGTACGCTAAGTTCTCAAAGTGCGAGTTCTGGCTAAGAGAAGTGGAGTTTCTAGGTCACGTGGTGTCGGCGGACGGTATCAAAGTGGACCCCGCTAAGATCGAAGCTATTAAAGGCTGGGAGCCACCAAAGTCGCCATCGGAAGTGAGAAGTTTTCTTGGGTTGGCAGGCTACTACCGGAAGTTCATTCAGGACTTCTCCCGAATAGCCACACCGTTGACCGCGTTGACGAGGAAGAACGTCAAGTTCGTTTGGACCGAGGCTCAAGAGGCCGCGTTTGAGAAGTTGAAGGAAAACCTGAGCAGCGCCCCAATTCTGTCGTTACCAGATGGATCTGAAGGATTTGTGATTTACAGCGATGCTTCCAAGCTTGGATTAGGGTGCGTACTGATGCAGAATGGGAAGGTGATTGCCTACGCATCTCGACAGTTGAAAGATCATGAGAGAAACTACCATACTCACGACATGGAACTAGCGGCAGTGGTGTTCGCTTTGAAGATATGGCGACACTACTTGTATGGAGTGAAGTGTCAGATCTACACCGATCACAAGAGTCTTAAGCATCTTTTCGATAAGAAGGAATTGAGCATAAGACACAGGAGATGGATGGAACTATTGAACGACTACGACTGCGAAATCCTTTACCACCCGGGTAAAGAAAATGTTGTAGCTGACGCATTGAGTCGGAAAGAGCGAGGATAATCGACCAAAGTGGTGGCCTTTAGGGTCGAGGAGACTTCGAGTCTCTTGGACGAGGTCAAGAAGTCTCAAGAGGAGGCGTTCTTAGAAGATAATTTAAAGAGTGAAAGGATCGTTGGGAATACGTCATTGCTCAGTGTCAACAGTGGTGGGTTGAGGTGTATGAAGGACCGGGTGTGGGTTCCCAAGTTGGGGAACTTGAGAGTAATCATTTTGGAAGAAGCGCATAAGTCGCGATATGCACCCGGGGACGAATAAGATGTATCAAGACTTAAGACAGTTTTACTGGTGGCCAGGAATGAAGAAGGACATCGCTCACTTTGTGGAACGATGTGTGACGTTTGAAGGTTAAAGCAGAGCATCAACGACCGTATGGTGAACTTCAGTCTACGGAGATACCGGTGTGGAAATGGGATAACATCACCATGGATTTTGTTACGAAGTTACCAAGGATTCCGAAGGGTAACGATGCGATTTGGGTGATTGTGGATAGTCTCACAAAGTCCGCGCATTTTCTACCAATCAGGGAGTCAGATCTATTGGAGAAGTTAGCTTGGTTGTACATTAATGAGACCGTGTCAAGGCATGGGGTGCTACGATCTATCGCGTCCGATCGTGATAGCCAGTTTACGTCGTTGTTTTGGAGAAGTCTTCAGCGAGAGTTGGTTTTGCAAGTGAAGTTGAGCACAACATATCATCCCTAAACGGATGGCCAAAGCGAAAGGACTATTCAAACGTTAGAGGATATGCTCCGAGCCTGTGTAATTGATTTCAAGGGTTCTTGGGAAGTACACCTACCTTTGATAGAGTTCTTGTATAACAACAGTTACCACGCGAGCATCCAAGCAACACCATTCGAAGCTTTGTACGGGCAGAAGTGCCGAACGCCGCTGTGTTGGAACGAAGTGGGAGAAAGGCAGTTAGTAGGTCCAGAGATTGTGCAAATGACGACGGATAAGATAGAGCTGATCCATGAGAAAATGAGGGTCATGCAAGATCGGCAAATGAAGTATGCGAACAGAAGAAGGAAACCTATCGAGTTTCAAGTGGGAGACAAAGTGATGCTGAAAGTCTTGCCTTGGAAGGGAGTAGTACGTTTCGGGAAGAAAGGGAAGTTGAGACCAAGATATGTGGGGCCTTTCGTCATTATTGAGCGAGCTGGAGCAGTGGCTTACAAATTAGACTTTCCAGAAGAATTAAAGGGAGTTCATCCAACGTTTCATGTATCGAATCTAAAGAAGTGTTTGGCCGAGACAAATGTGGCAGTTCCTTTGGAAGATATTAGTGTCGACAAAAGATTGACGTACGTAGAGGAACCGATAGAAATTATGGACAGTAAAGTTTGAAAATTGAGGAATAAGGAGATCAGATTAGTAAAGGTTCAGTGGCGGTATCATAGAGGACAAAAGGCAACTTGGGAAGTAGACTACACATGAAATTCAGGTACCCGCATCTTTTCGACAATGGAATTCCGGGACTGAATTCTTTTGAGGGGGAGGTATTGTAATAACCAGGTTGAATTATAAAGAAATCATAAGTAGTGGGAAGGAAATTAAAATCTGGAACCTTGAGGGACCGGAGTGTAAAATGAGAGAAGGTATAAAACCCTCACTTTGGGCACAAAACCCCAGGTGTTTGCAATTGTGAACAGTTGTGGTGTGTGTGAGCTAAAGATAGAAATCAATCTAGCAATTTGATTCTTGGAAGAAGGCAAGAGAAGGATTTCATCAAGATAACTCAAGCATCATTTTGGAAAGGTAATCCCCTAATCTTATGCTATTACTGTAATGTCAAGTAAGTATTATGCTTTAAGGGGGTGTATAGAGCAATCAGGGACCTAATCGATGTTTAGGTTGTATAAAAGTATGTTTCTATTGTCTAGTAGTGTATTAGCGTAGCTTGCGATCATTTCTCCATGTTTCGATATTTTCACATCGATTTGGATGGTAGTTTTGGCACTCTGAATGCTGCAAATCGACGTGCGACTAGGACCGGATCCGGAATGGACCGGAACCGGAACTGGGATCGGATCCGGAATGGACCGGACCCGGAACTGGGATCGGATCCGGAATGGACTGGAACCGGAATGGGGAACCGGGGTTTCATCCGGAACTAGATTTGGATCCAGTATGGAACCGGGATCGGGATTGAATCCGGATCAGAAGTGGAGTCTCGGACTTTGGTTCCGGGTTCGATTATTCTGTTGAGTAAAGTTTCGGGGATATGTTCCGGTTATTTCGAGCGACATGTTAAGCCTTATTATTCTTAATCTTTTCAACCGCTTAGGTGTTCCAAGTTAGAAATCGGAAGCTACGTGAGAAGTATTGTGCAAGTCATCAGGTGAGTTTTTTTTCTAACTAAAAATACGTGTTTTAAAATGTGTTTTCCGAAGTAAGTAAATGAGTAGAAATTCCATGTTATATCACATGATTATGTTTGTATGAAAGTTTATTTGAGATGTATGCATACATTGTTGTTAGATGTAAATCGGCTAAGTCGGGGGGTGTGGCCCGCCAGTGCTCATACTGGGGGGGGGGGGTGTCCCGTTTATGCCATGGGAGGTGTGACCCAATAAGGCAGTGTGAGACTGACACGTTGTCACTTCCGAGTGACTTCAGTGTGCCATTTACATGAGTAGTGTTATCTGAAAGTTTTGTTAAGGTTGTTATATATGAAAGTTACGAACTGCTTTAAATATATGTTATAGAACTGTTGTTAATTGAGGGAGCTCACTAGACCTCATGGTCTAACCCTTGCATTTTTTCCAAACTAAACCTTTTCAGCGAAGCAAGTAGTAGGAAGCTCCGGTAAGAGCCAAGAGAAGAATTAGAGTATGGACACTTCTAGAGATAGTGTTTCACTTTCACTTTGTAGACTCTATTTTATTCTCAGTTGTGAATAGGTTGTTTCCGCTAACCTAGTTGAGACAGATGTACTGAAATTTTGAGACCGGTTTTGGGATGTTTTATATTTTATGAATGCTATGCTTTATTTTTGTTTGGATTGTTACAGGGCCAAACCCATTTGTTCGTCTCTAGGGGTTACGACATTGGTAGATATGGAGGTGGAAGTGATGGTTGTGGATGAGGTACGCTGGTGGAGGAGGAGGAGGTAGAGGTAGTGGTGACTTATCTTGTGGAGATAGGGTAGTGACATACCTAATATGGTACATACGATCCATCACTTCGTTCCTCTGTCGTAGTGTAGAAATCTCATTTGTATCATTTTCATAATTTTGGGTGCCACCATATATTCCTTGAAACTACGATAATAACAAAAGTTTCTTTTTATATAATTGGTTTGCACTGTCTTTATTTTCCTCTGGGCGGTCAAATCTCATTTGTATCATTTTCTTAGTTTTTAACTTTATTTTATATAAATACTTAGCACAAAAGACTCGGACACAAGACCTCTTATAGAAAAAGCAAATAACTAACCAACAGGCTAACAATCATTTTGTAAAAAGTATTCTAGCTTAGTTTTTTATAGTCAAATGGTGCCACTACTTGAAGGAAAAAAATTAGGCCGACCTATGAGATAGAGATTGCAATGGACGGTGGTAGGTAGCTGATAGTGGTAGAGGTGGTCGCTAGTGGTAGTGGCGGTGGCGACAATGGGTGGTGGTCAACGCTGGTTGTGATAGAGGGGGTGGTTGTGTAGGACGTGGAGATTGTGGACAAGTGGCGGATATGGAGATGGATGTAGTAGTTGTAGTTGTTGGTGGTAGACGGTGGTAGTTGTAGTTGCTGGTGGTGGTGATTATGGAGGTGGTCGGTAGTAGTTGTCAGTAGCCGTCGCGAGGGGTGGCAACGATAGAGAGGGTGACGATTAAACCAAACACCACATTATGATTATATAAAATGAGGGTGTATTTGTAAAAAAAAGTCCCACCCAGTCTCTGTCTTAGTTCTTGTCCTATGTCGCTCCAATTGTGGAACTGTGAGTTTTTGTTCCGTTCCATGTCGCGCTAGACGTGGAACAATAAGTTATGTTTTGCCATGCCATGTTCAGTCTCATGTATCATAAAGCAGCTTAACGAATTAATTCCTAAAACGAAAGGAATAAACCATTTTTCTTGTAATAGTACCAGATTAGTAGCAAACTATAATGAACTAATAAAGTAAAAGAAATATACAGTTTCCATTAGTCATTACAAAACATAATATACCAAAAACTATTGCTATTCCATTTACAAAATATGCCAAATGATGTGATGATCCCACTAACAAAAGTAAATATTTAAGTCTTTCACATTTTGACCAAGTATAATTATTTAGGTCTCTTTTTACTTTAAAAACCACTTTTACCACCATAGCCGATTACCAATCATTTTTAAAGGTTAAAAGGACCATTTTGTTCGATTTCCATAAGTATAGGGATTTATTTGTTCGAAAAAAATACATCCAAAGACTTAAGCACTCAAAATATGAAAGACCCGACCCTTGTGTGTTTTTTTCGACTTTTTCTTTACTTTAAAAGCCAGTTTTAGCACCACCAGTTAGTTACCTATCGTATTTTTAGGGTTAGAAGGAACAATTTGTTCGAATGCGTGCAAAAATCTATTTGTTCAAAAAGCGTCGAGGGATTTAATCACTTGTTAGGTTTTTTTAAAGACTTCTCCTTTTTAAAATAAACACATCTACTATAAAATTTAAAATAGATATTTTTTAAAGTATAGACTTTCAAATGTGTTTTTCCCAATATAAAATTGGATAAAGACATGTTATCTTGTGTAATTTATGTTTTTGAATAAGATTCGAGATACTGTTTAATCTAACTTTATATAAAGATTAGCAGATAGATAGTTTTTGATTTTTTGGTTAATATTTCATTTTCAAATCTATTGTCATTTGTCTTCTTCTTCATTCAATTCAAGCCGGACCACTTTTTCGTGATGCGGTTTGCAAAGTTATCAAACTAAATTTGTCAAAGTACTAAAAAGAACATTTTATTATACTTCATCATATTGATGAAATGATTATACACGTTGTGACGGTTACTTGCTTTTGACGGGATGATATGATAATATGACATGATAGCGAGCCTTGTTTTTATTTTATGTAATTGTTTAAACCTAAATAAATTCATAAAGATCAACCAAACTCGTCATTTAGGGTGTGTTTGGTACGCTGACATGACGGGACATGACAGAACATAACATGTTCAACGTTTGGTAGATAGAACTGAACAAAATAGAACAGATAACATTAGATAAAATACAATAAATAAAATTTAAAATAGAACGCGTATTTGATGTTTTAGAATAGAATTAGATTTTATTTTGAGGTTATATTGGTAAAACATAAGTCTGTTTCACCTTGTTTCAGCTTGTTCCATGGGGTGGGGATGGAGCAGGTATGTTCCACTCTGTTCCACATAAAAGTTCTGCCAAACATGGGACGATGATCTCTGTTTTGTTTTGTCCTGTCCAGTGTACCAAACGCACCCCTTTCTCATTATCTAGCCACCTAAGGGGTTTTATAAGTGTCATATTCATTTAGACTTTTTGGGAAGTCTCATAGATTCAAAATTATGTTCCTTTGTTGATTTAATTTCGGAATTTCAATCAATACGTAAGTTGTCTCAGGATGTTGGTATATGTTTGAACTTTAATTATGCTTCTTTTCTCTTAGCAATTATGCTTTAATTAAATATGTGGCTCGATTTTGTGTTTATCTTCCTTTTGAAGATGATCATAGGCACACTCTCTTTAATTATCGTTAGGTTGTTCCATGTAGTTTAAATATGGAATAAATACCTTTATTTCAATTCTCAAGTCAAATTTCAACTTGGATTTGTGGGGTGTTTGGGATTGCTTATTTAAAATAAATTATGCTTATTTTTAAAAATGTTTATCAACTTATGCCGTGATAAAAAGGAGTTAAGGGTAAAATTGTAATTTGAACAAATAAGTTATAAGCACTTTCAAATAAGTTAGAATGAATTAACTTTTCAAAAACAACTTATTTGTGGTGAGGAAAAAGTCATAAGCATTTTTCTTTTTTTCCATACAAACACTAAAAATAACTTATTTGCGATGAGTAAAAACAATAAGTAAATAAGTCAAAAATATAAGCAATCCAAAGAGCCCCTTGGTCAAAGATTCATATTAATGAATTTTATTTATTATAAGTAAATGAAAGTATGATAAAGAAAAATTCTTTGGTGATGAAAATTGCAGGAAATAATTAAATTGGTTTTAACTTATCAAAAAACAACTTACTTATTTATGGTGAGGAAAAACAATAAGCAAATAAGTCAAAAAAAATAAGCAATCCCAAACAGCCCCTTGGTCAAAGATTCATATTGATATCAATGAATTTTATCTTTTACAAGTAAAATGAAAATATGATAAAGAAAATTATTTGGTGATGAAAATTGCAGGAAATAATTAAATTGGTTTTAATTATATCAAGTACAATCTTGAATGCAAAAGCCATTATTGCCTTGAGCAAACCCCACTCTTTGCATGAATATTTAATTTTCTAGAGTTATTTTGCTAGGGTATATATATTATTGGACCTTTCTTTTCTTTTAAAGGGAGCAAATTAGCAAAAGGTAATTAAATTGAGAAAAGTTTTAAATTTGGTCCATGTGGTTCATTAAAAATAACACATTTTGTCTTTATAGTTTTAAGATGCTTCAGTTTTTGCCTCTAACAGTAATTAAAAAAATTATGTTAAATGAGAGATTTTTATTTATTATTTTTGCTTTTTACCCAATCAAAAACCATAGGAACCAAAATTATAAAAACAATTTTGATTGATTAATAGACAAAAAAAATCAACAAGGGACGAAAATGGCTCTTATTTAATGAATTTTTTTAACAGTCATTAGAGGAAGAGACCAAATCCAGATGCTTTTGCAAACCGCACATAACTATTTTGTAATTTCGAAACTGTAAGGACAAAAAATGTTACTTTCAACAAACTACATAGACCAAATTTATAGTTTACTCTTAAATTTAGTATCAAATACATGATAAATGTGTATATGATGTCCATTGAGTTTTTATAACCTACTAGTAATTAGTGTTAATACTTATTAAAAGGCTTGTTATGTATTGTCTTTTAATATGTTTATAAAGTATAAATGTAATGTCTTATATAATAAGCTCATGTTTATCATAAGATATATATTTTGTAGGGATAAAAATAGGGTATAGAATGCATCGTGTTCTTGATCTCTATATCCTTTTATGACCCATCCCCACCTCGTATGATTCGTGAAAAATCCGGGGAGAAGGAATCATTGCCAGGTATCGTAATCTCTTTGGTAACTAATAATATAGTGTGTGTGTATATGTCAAGATCGATTCTTAACAAGAATTAAACTTCTTAGAAACAGAATTTAGAGAATCTTGCGGAATAGAACTCTAAATCAATTAAAGAACAATCAATAGAATTCAACACACTGTATATATCAAACTGTATTACTCACAAGCTTTACACCAAACCTCAATCTTGATGAACAGATCTCACCAAGACGACTTCTACTTCTCTAGAAATAGGATCTACGATCTTGAGGTTAATTCTCTCTGAATGGCTAAACAAACTTTTTAAAAACTGTTCTCTTTTTTTTTTTTTAAAACCCTAATAGCTATCTATATATATAACAGAATAAGTACAAGATAACTACTAAGAATAAAACGATCTTCAAAATATACTTCCATGCTTATCTTCAGCTTTCCTTCTTTATCTTCTCATACCATACATATCTACTCAGCAGTATTAACAATGATTTGACTTAGCAGCATTAACGAACCTTCAGCAGTATTAACCTTCACAGTCTTCTAGCAGTAGTATCTCAGCTCAGCAGTACTAACCATGTCTTGCAGTAGTAATTTGGTCTAGCAGTACTAACCATGTCTTGCAGTAGTAATTTGGTCTAGCAGTACTAACCTTGTCTAGCAGTAGTAATTTGGTCTAGCAGTACTAACCTTGTCTAGCAGTAGTAACCTTGCCCAGCAGTATTAACTTTCTTCTGGCAGTATTAATGTAGACTTAGCAGTAGAAATCATGGACTAGCAGCACTATCCATACTTGGCTCATTTTCAGTTCCCAACAGTATATATACACTAGTTGTGTACCCGCGCAATGCGGCGGGATGCAATATTCGTTTTTGAAAAATAGGAACAAAAAAGTAATGAAACTACTTGAAAGCTTGTTTGGCATACTTTGGGTCTGCGAATATATGACGACTTTGAATGAGTAACGACACATTGATCACTGCTCTGCCAACCCTTAAAACTGCCTTCATTTTCTTTTTTGGATGCTCAAAGGTCATTAACCCTCATGTACCATACATGCACTCTATATTGTACAGGTATTGGTGACTACAAAAGGGTAAAATGGATCAAAGTAAAAAAGTTGACTTAGAGGTGATGATTTTATTGATTGTTTGACTCTTCTAAAACCATATTGCTAATTAAGGTTGCCAAAGTTGTTTAAAAAAACCAAGAATTTGTGATAGATGTCATCCATGCTATTGTCTAATCTGTAAGATATCGTACTGGGTAAAAATCTTCTCGTTCACTTACCGGACAAGCATCTAGTTCCTTTATATACATCCTAGCGGGTATCATTCTTGGTCCTTGTCATACTCACCCAGTAAGGTAAGTGACACTCGGTCAACATTTATCGGTAATCTTTTGGTAAACAGACCCTAAGATAGCCCAACTTATAACAAATTATAGACATTCCTAAACCACATGCTCCAAAATGAAGGTAAAAAAGAAAACTCAAAACTGATTGTACAAAGTGCTATGTTTTGTAAGCAAGAGAAAGAGTTTATGAGCTTATTATATAAGAGAAAAGTTTTACCAATAAACCACTTACTGTGGTGTTTTTAAACATCAAAATTCCAGACTTGATGATGTTTAACATTATGTCTATAAATTCAACAATCACATAAATTGACAAAAATATCATCATTGACCGGTGAATGAATAATAGAAGATGCAAAGTATTCATATATGTCTTTCATATTTCCTTGTGAGTAAGATGGTTTTGATCAACGTCAAAAGTCTTCAAATAAATAACGTTAACTTGAGAAGGAATCCATAAGTTTGTGCCCCAAAACCAAGCAACAATTAGACTTTATATACAACAAATAGCATTTGCTTGCTGAATTATGTTACTTCTGAAACAGTGTAAATGCAAAAGTTTCACTCACCATGAGAAGAAAAAGGATTATAATACAAATACAGAGGATAATGACAAGATATGAATTTCCATTTCAAACTTGTTGTTCTTCTTCATTAGTCCAAATCTTGAAAGGGACGGTCGGTATGGGGATCTCCGGGTGGCCGGCGGCGGAGAATGGTTTTCCAATGAGCAGCTATTAGCATCCTCTGTTAATTGCTCAGAAAATTAGTAGTTCCCAAAAGCAAGAAACTAAGCCAAGCAATAAAGAGCAAACAACCTTTTTATATACTTTATTCAAAAAAACATATTCTTGTACATTACCAATCTATATACAAATCCAAGATTAAAAAGCAACACTCATCCCCACCAAAATCGTTTCTTTATTGTGTAACTTTCTACAAAACTTATAACAATTTCAAGAATCAACAAAGAGTGTACATGTACCAAAAGAGAAATAGCAAATTGTTGACAGCCAAATCTGAATTCTAATCCAAGACCATTGCATCCAATCCACCAAAATTGCATTTTGACATCTGAGGATCCAATCTTGAATTACAAACAGCAGACCACATAATCGTTGGAGTCTGGCCAGAATTCCATGAAACTGGCCAGAATTTTGCTGTCACAACCCCAGATCTAACCTAACATGTGGTTCTGCAATACCATTGGTGATACTGATTGCAATCTCCCACCCAAAATCAATCAGACCTAAACTTGTGAAGAACCAAAGCACAAAATGTTTTACAATATTTTCATAAAACCCCAAAAAACTTGTGTATGACTCATCTATTTCATTTCTATCTCAGAATTGAAAACCAAAGGACCAGCCATATACTTCCAAGCATAAGTTACGTTAAAGAATATGAAGAAAAACATGATCGAAGCTTTTCACATTCCAGAATCATAGACGCATCCCAGCCAAAATTAGACCTAATGTATCGATTTGGGGCTTATTAGAAACCCTAAAACATATATAATATCACACTAAGAAACACTAAATTGTACTAAAACCAATGCTGACATTTTAGAAAAAACATAAGAGATCAAGATTAGAGGATAAAACATATTTTAAAAGTGTACTGTAAATAAAATGACACACTTAAAACAAATTTAAGCCATTATACATACATGCTCTCACCATAGAAACAACCGAATAGGTGGAAGTCGTTGCTAGTACTATAAAATAAGTTTGAACGTCTACCTGCATAACATAGAAGAATAACAAATCATGTAGCACTAAAATTAGTCCAACAAGTTTGTCAAAACATTTTTTTTTCTTTGATAGAGCTGCATAGATTCAAGGTTGAACTTGTTTTCTAACAATGATAACTTCTCAACATCTACATGATATTATAATGATGGGCAATTTCCCAAGAACCTGTGTACCACATAAAGAGCTCATGCCCTCAAGTTTAGCTCTCACAATCATAACACTTAAAAAGATGGAATTTCAACCAACTAACACAAAATTTGGCTTTAAACTATTGAACAATTCTGATACAAATTAAGCAACATTTACATATTGTTAAGAATGAAGATCAACTTTCAACAATTAGAATTTGACGTTCACATTTTGGTACTAAACACAAAACCAACATCTTCAATCCGATTATCATTTCCAAAATTTTCCAATTTCAGTGCTGTTCAATTCCGGATGGTAAACAAAAATAAAAAAAAAACATTCAAACATAAAGGTACACGTTGGGTACCTTGCTGTGGTTTGACCACAAAAGAAGAAAATCAAGCTTATATCTTTCAGTTTTGATCACAAAATAAGAAGGCAAAGGTGTCATGAAAAAGTCAGTTAAATAAAAAGCTCAATAAACCGATCAATGAATATGGTAAATAGGAAATATAAATGAGAAGAAAATCAAACATAAAGGTACATGACGGGTACCTTACCGTGTTTTGACCACAAAACAAGTAAATCAACCTTACTGTGATACACCTTCTCCACTGTTTGGATTTCTTCTCAGACGATGCTGCAAAAAAAGTCCAAACGACGTCAAGAAGAAGCGTATTGACATAAGCCCATTGAAATAAAAAATAATAATTACGAAAATAAAATTTTGATACAAACTAACCCCGATGGAACTCGTCTTGAGACACCAATCTGTCATATTGTAACCCTAACCTGCAGATTATATATACCTAAAGCTAAGAAAACAGAAAGACGAGAAGATAAATTTTGGAAGAAAGGAATAATACAAGAACTTCTATTTGGTTGAAAGACCCAAAATCAGAGAAACAAAAAAATACCTCAATCTTCATAAAGACAAACTTACAAAGCTTAAAATTTTCTGTTCTCTTAGAGAGGGTTGCTGAAGAATTAGGTGTAGTATGCTTGGTAGTGCTTTGGGGGGACGTTTTCTAGGAACGGGCAGCCACCCAAAAATTTCCACCATCCTCACTTTTTTCTTATTTTTAATTAGTTTAATTCTTATTTATCGAATGAGAGTTTCGAAGAGAAAGAAGAGTTCTTTTCTTCGTAATTCTCATTCTCATTCTCATTTTATTATTATCTACTTTAGCGAAAAATTTATTTTTTCTCTGCATTTGTAACATCTCAGGCCAACCGTACCAGATATTGTCCGCCTTGTCCGCACACCTGGACTCACGGTTTTAAAACGCGTCTGATAGGGGAGGTATCAAGTTCCTCTTATAAGGCAACCTTTGTTCCCCTCCCCAACCAATGTGGGATGCATCAATATAGCTATGAAGAGCCGTGGATACGATGGAGAGAGCGGAATGGCTTCTTAATTGCTTTTCACTTGAGATTTCAATATGAATCTAAGAGCACCCACATAGGGCTTTCAAAGTGAATTATATATAATATAGACCCAGGGCAGTGTAACTGTTTTTATTTTGATCTGGACCCTTTAAACTAAATCCAACTTTTGATCTGGGCCGTTTAAAATGAATAAGACATCCATTCAGCACTCTTAATCGTCCCTCTAATCCTCCATCTCTCTATCGCCTCCCTCTCCCCCTTTCTCTCTCTCACGATTTCAGTAACTACCCTGGTTTCTTCAACCTCCATTCGCACCCACGTCTCTGCAAACCGTCGTTTCCCTCTCCCCCTTTCTCTCTCACGATTTCAACCTCCATTCGCACCCCATCTTCTACCCTAAACCCCTATAACAAGATGGGTTTCAACTCTCACCAGATTTTCTTCAGCATCGATTCACAGGTGAATTTTCTATTCTTTTAGGGTTAATGTTGTTCATATGTTTATGTTTCTGAACAATATTTTCTGGATTTTCGCTTTTCTGTGAATGTTCATGTTTCCATGTTTTGGTTTTGCAATTGCAGGTGTCGTTTTTACTTGGAATCATCCCACTTTGTGTAGCTTGGTTATATTCAGAGTTCTTAGAAGCACCTGGGTTTATCTTGGTTTGTACGATATTTTCTCCCCTTTCCAGTGGGTCTAATCTCATTTGTATCATTTTCTTAGTTTTTTGCTTTTACTTTCAGGGTTATCATGGTTCTAAACTATTTTTTTTCTTCTTCTGTGAATGTTCATGTTTCCATGTTTTGGTTTTCCAATTGCAGGTGTCGTTTTTACTTGGAATCTTCCCACTTTGTGTAGCTTGGTTATATTTAGAGTTCTTAGAAGCACCTTTGTTTATCTTGGCTTGCACGGTATTTTCTCCCCTTTCCAGTGGGTCGAATCTCATTTGTGTCATTTTCTTAGTTTTTAGCTTTTACTTTCATTATGGTTCTGAAACTATTTTTTTTCTTCTGTGAATGTTAATGTTTCCATGTTTTGGTTTTGCAATTGCAGGTGTTTTTTTACTTGGAATCCTCCCACTTTGTGTAGCTTGGTTATATTCAGAGTTCTTAGAAGCACTTGAGTTTATCTTGGTTTGCACGGTATTTTCTCCCCTTTCCAGTGGGTCTAATCTCATTTGTATCATTTTCTTAGTTTTTTGCTTTTACTTTCAGGGTTATCATGGTTCTAAACTATTTTTTTCTTCTTCTATGAATGTTCATGTTTCCATGTTTTGGTTTTCCAATTGCAAGTGTCTTTTTTACTTGGAATCATCCCACTTTGTGTAGCTTGGTTATATTCAGAGTTCTTAGAAGCACCTTTGTTTATCTTGGTTTGCACGGTATTTTCTCCCCTTTCCAGTGGGTCGAATCTCATTTGTATCATTTTCTTAGTTTTTAGCTTTTACTTTCAGGGTTATTATGGTTCTGAAACTATTTTTTCTTCTTCTATGAATGTTAATGTTTCCATGTTTTGGTTTTGCAATTGCAGGTGTTTTTTTACTTGGAATCCTCCCACTTTGTGTAGCTTGGTTATATTCAGAGTTCTTAGAAGCACCTGAGTTTATCTTGGTTTGCACGGTATTTTCTCCCCTTTCCAGTGTCCACTTATGTTCATCAAGTCTAAGAAACTAAGTCTAATATCGTGTTCTCCACTTATGTTCATCAAGTGATACGAACCGAAAGGGGCGCTGGGGTCGGACCTATCAGAGACACAGAGGAGTCGGCTAACTCCAGGGGCTGATTGCTAATTTTCTGAATTACTTATCTTATTTAGTTAATCATTATCTTTAGTTAATCATTATCTATTTCCTATTTTGTCGATTTAGGTGAAAGAGATCGGTTCCCATATAAGGGACGATCACCCTAGGGTTTGAGGTAGGTTATATTTTGCAAAGACACTAGTCTGGAGATTACCCGGGTCTCGAAGGCCAGGAGTTGTTTTCTTTAAGCATTCGGTTACGAGTGCGAGTTATCAATAAAGCTGAGTAGCAGTTTGATTTATACCAAATTGGTATCAGAGCAGTTATCCTGCAACCTGTGAAATTTTTGGGTAACCATGACAAAGATTGGGGATGTAGAGAATGATTTGGCTCAATACAAGACGGAGGCAGGGGAAAGATTCGAAAAACTGGAGAACTCGATTGAATCCTTGAGGGCAGAAACGGCAAAGCAGCACGCAGAGGTGATGAAGTTGCTGCTGCAACAGGCGCAGGTCTCCAGGCAGCCGCCGACTCCCACGACAGCCGTTCCAACAGCGGCGGTCAGCACCCAGCCGTTTGTCCAATCGTCGAGCCTGGTTTTTGATGAGCACGGGTTTCCGATACCGCCATTCCAGGAGGTCAACAACCCTTTTTCAGGTAAATTCCCACCGGTTACTAGTCAAGGAGTCTCGTATTCAGGACCGGAAAATTTTTCGTGGGGACAAACTGGGCTGCCACCATGGGGCCGTGGGTCGGGTTCGGGGTCAGGACCATCCAGGGAAAAAGTATGGTTAGCGGGAACTGATTACCGTTTGAGGAAATTGAAAATGCCACTGTTTGAGGGGAAGACGTGTATGGTTGGGTGTATAAGGTGGAACGATTTTTTGACATACAGGGTTTGGTGACTACGGGGGAAAAGCTAAGGGCAGCGGTGTTGTGTATGGAGGGGAAAGCTTTATCATGGTACCGATGGAGTGACCGACGTGAACCGTTCCGTTGTTGGGAACAATTGACATCCCGCCTGTTAGACCGTTTCCAACCGTCCCGAGACGGTAATCTGTATGAACAGTTTCTGGCAATGAAACAGGAGGGGACGTCGAGAGAATATGTCAGTCTGTTCGAGTCTTTATCTGCCCAGTTGGATGGAATTTCTGAAAAAGTGTTGGAGGGTACATTATTAAAAGGGTTGAAATCCGATTTACGCACCTCAGTGCGGGTTCTGCAACCTGAGGGGCTGGGACAGGCTATGAAATTAGCTATCATGATTGACGAGAATCGAATGGGGGGTCTTGGGGAACAGGGAAAGAGCAACCCGAAAAGTGGGGCGATGCGGACCACCGGAGGGGGAGGGGTTAGGCTGACGGGAACTACCCTGCCTGGGGGGTAACGACCTCTAGCGGCTGAGGGAAGATCGACTTTTAGACGGATGACCGAGACAGAATTGGCAGATAAATGGGCGAAGGGCCTTTGTTTTCGTTGTGACGGGAAATTCGCGCCGGGACACAGATGCCCGGACAAAACTTTAAAGGTTATGGTCATTTATGAGGGAGAAGGTGATTCCGAAGAAGAGGCGGGCCAGCCGAATGAACATGTCCATTTAGATGCGGTTGAAGTGTCGACACATTCGGTAGCAGGCATTACTTCTCCCCACACCATGAAACTCAGGGGAATCATTCGGGGTAAGGAGGTGGTGGTGTTTATCGACAGTGGGGTGACCCATAATTTTTTATCCTTGCGGTTGATCGCGCCATTACAGCTGCAAGTCACAGGGCGTCGGGGTACGAAAGTGACGCTAGGGAACGGAAGAACGGAACGGAGTTTTGGAATTTGTCGGGCGGTGGAACTTGAACTACCTGGGATCCGCATAACGGAGGACTTCTATCCCTTGGAACTAGGGAGCACGGATGTGATTTTGGGCATCAAATGGCTAACCCAGTTGGGTGACACACGGGTGAATTGGAGGGAGCTCACGATGACCTTTCAGCATGGAAAGGAACGGGTAACACTGAGGGGTGAACCGGGTCTACGTCGATCAGAATCTTCGTTACAGGCTTTGGCCCGGGCTATACCGGATATTAGTGAAGGGTATCTGGTTGACCTCACTAGCTTATTAGTGACCGAAACCGAGGGGTCACAAGTACACCCAGCACTGGATGATTTACTAACCCTATATGCAGATGTCTTTGTGTTACCCGCAGGTTTACCACCCCCGAGGGATCATGAGCATGCGATCACGCTCAAGGGAGGAACGGAACCGATCAATGTACGGCTGTAAAGCCCGTGTCCCGGTATGTTTTTTTAAAATCCTTAATTTTTTTTCTAGCGAGTCTCTTTAACGGAAGTTGTCAAAGGGACCTCGAATGTTAGGTATGGCAAACCTTATTTTTTTTTTACAATGTAATGGGAATTTAGGGATCAAAAGTGCCAAGGTGTTGGAGTTTAGGGGCAAATTGTGGACATAAGGGATTTTTGTGGGGTGAACGGCTAAGGAAGGGGGACCGACCCCCCCCTTTCTCTCTTCTCGTCGGTTTCCAAAATCAGCAACAAAACAGCCCCTTTGATTGTTGTGGGTTTTTCTTTTGGTTTGGATTTTGCCGAGAGGGAGAATTAGTGAGTGAGAGAAAGAGATCGCAAGAGAGAGAACCAAGAGAAGAAGAGAGAGAGTGGTCACCGGAGTTCCAGTCGCCGGAGGTTCCAGTCGCCGGAGTTCCAGTCGCCGGAGGATTTCCATTCACCGGAGAAGTCGAGGGAAGAGAAACGACCATCGCAAGGTAAGCCGTTCCCCTCGCTCTATCTTGTTCGTTCTTGTTTATTCTTTTTCCGGCGAGCAACCGCCGCCTGCTGCCGCCGCCGGCGACCACCCTGCCGGAGAGGGCGGTGGGTGGTGCTCGTGTGGCGGGACCCTACTGACCTAAACCCACCGTTGCTTAGAAAACCCGAACTCGTAAAAAAAAATCAGTTGCGTAATCGCCTTATAAAAAATCGTCAGTTTATGTGAATAACCGTTCCGCCACTGTTTTGCGACGGCTATAACTTTTCCGTCATAACTCCGATTGAGCCGAAACTGGCGCCCACGCTTCGAGCTCGGGACCAGGCACGTTTTCTGTGTTTTAGCGGAAAACTGGTTCGGCCTCGAGCTAGGAGAAAAAGTGGCCGCAAGTTCAGCGGTTCGTCATTTCATGTAAAGAATTCTGGATTCTGCCCTGTTCTTGCGTAGCCGATAACTTTTTACTCGTAGCTCGGATTGGGGTGAAATTGGTGCCAAAAGTTCCCTTTTCGAGTCTAGCAACTTTTCCGGGTTTTGTGCAAAATCCAGTTCGGGCTGTAAATTGAGTTAAACTGCTGTTTGTAGCGAAAGGTGCTGTTTTTTCGCTGTGCACATAATCAGTTTTGTAAAATCCATAATAAATTGTAGAAAAATCGTTAGAGCGCGTGCGATATGTCCTTGGAGCCGTAACTCAGAGCACTTTCTAGTCATATAAAATGTTTGAGGATTTTCTGGGTTTAAGAGGGTCGAATCAGGTCCCGAACAGACCCGTTTAGTTAGGTGGAAAAGTCATTTTAGTGACGGTTGTAGCGTGCGTCGCGTCTTTAGGTCCGAGTCTCGTATTAATGCATGTTAACGTTCGTTTAGGTATTGGGAAGTGATTTTTGGATTGTGGAGCTTGGAATTTTGATTACGAGCTAGACGCGCTTTTGAGGTGAGTTCTTTCACCGTGTAGTTAGGAATTTCATGTATGTTGTTTTTGTGTTATTGGTTGTTACGTGTAATTATGTGGTTGCATGAGATAATTGGTATGTGGTAACTGTTAATGATTGGCGATTTGTATATTTATATTTTGCTCACTCGGTGGGACCGAGGGCTTGGTGGGACTAAGCTTATTTGTATTGTTTTACTCGGTGGGACCGAGGGCTTAGTGGGACTAAGCTTAGTTATATTTTGTTTTACTCGGTGGGACCGGGGGCTCGGTGGGACTGAGCTTATAATTAATTTATCTAGTTGCTCGGTGGGACCGAGGTTTGTCTTTATATGATAATTGATTGTGGCTGTATTCAAGGTGATAGTGATGTGGCCTACTTGCGAGTAGGGGCGATATACGTGGGTTGCTACCTACGTGTGTGTTTGAATTCACTAAGCTTTAGCTTACCCTTTTCCCTTATGTTGTGATCTCAGGTGCGAGGGGCAGGCAGGTTTGACGGTACACACGAGCGCGGAGCGTTGATGATGTTTTTTTAATTTTTACTTTTAAACCTCTAGACTTTATTTATAACATTTTCCGCTGCGTAACTTTTTGAATGGTTTGGTAAACGAAATGTTTCAACTTGGTTTGCACATTATTAGATTGGGGTGATTTTTATAATGAAATGTATGTTTTAAAAATTTTTAAAATTTCTTGTAATTTTTGGGACGTTACAACTTGGTATCAGAGCACAGCTTGAGTGAATCAAGCACATCTCGGTGTGTTTGGTCTCAAGTTGCGGCTAAGAGATTTTAAATTCTTTTATTTGATCTTTTTAAAAATTAAATGAAAAGAGAAAACCCGTTTGGGAAACGGTGATCGTGGGCGCAGTGTGTACAGTCAGCCGATGCCAGCTGGGAAGGTAAGGAGCTTAGTGTAAATATCGCTTTCTAGGCATAGGGTATGCATGCTAGATTGCTTATGTGAACTGTATGGTACTGTATGCTTATTACTTGCTTATTGGAAATCATGCTAGCTCTGATAGGTGGTTAAGCGAATGCACTTTAGGTTGTATGCGGTAGGAACTGAATAGCCTTAGAATATTGGATTTAGTTCTATTGCGCAGCTCTTGTTTGAGTCTAACCGTTCTAGGGTAGAATCTTTTATTCGAACGCCTATCTGGTTTTTACACTGTATACGACTGTGCATTCACGAGGCGACTCGTCAGGGTTAGTGGGATTTCCGTCTTAGCAAGGGTAGTGGGGTGATATGACTATTCTAGAGAGCTAGGTAAAGTGTTAGCAGTTACTGGAATGTGTATACGTGTTGTTTGTGGAAACCAACTACTTGGACGTCCCGGGACAGGACTCGAAACGAGTAAGGATAGGTGTGAAGGGTAGTAGCCGAGCTCCTACTATCTGAAGCACAGGATCCATGCTCGAGTCGGGGAGAGTCGCTAGGAAGCCAAGGTGTGGAACGTGAGAGTGGTAGGGTGAGTTAGTTGTGTTAATAACTCTCTGATTTTTTTTTAGAATGGTCAACACTAGAAGGAACCGCGCGGCTGCGCCGCAGGCTGAGGCAGGACTTACTGAGGAGCGTATTAGGGAGCTGATTGCTACAGAGGTGTCTCACGCGATCGGGGAGGCGATTCCCGAGATCATCACCGCTATTCGAGATGAGGTGGTGATTCTTCTAGAGGAGCGTATTGCGGCTATTCCCCTGCCTGCGGAGGGTCAGCTTCGTACCCGAGAGTTCCAGTATCGGGATCTCTCTGCCTGTTCCCCACCAGAATTTAAAGGAGACCCGAATCCTATTACCAGCATGAGGTGGGTATCCGACATGGAATTCGCTTTCCTGACCAGTGGCTGCCCGGACAACCTAAAGGTCCGTTTTGCAGTAAACCTACTTCGTGACGGCGCGAAGGATTGGTGCGCCACGGCATTGACGCCTGCCGAGCGCACTACCTTGACTTGGGACGAGTTTGTCACTCGTTTCCGTGCAGAGTATGTACCGCCGGTAGAAATGGAACGACTCGCGAAGGAATTTCTAGAGCTCACACAGACTACAGAGACAGTAAAGGAAATGAACAAGAAATTCACTGAGATGTCATTATTTTGCCCACAGTATGCTGCCTCGGAAGAGATGAAGATGTCACGGTATAAGGATATGTTGCGCACGGAGATTCGGGAATTTGTTAGCACGACTCAGTATACTACGCTGTCTGCCATGATGGACGCTGCTCGGAGGAGGGAGATTGAGCTGGAGACCCAAGCCAAGAAACGGAAGGCAGCACAGCCGGTGACGCCCATCTCGGCAGCACCGAAGAGATCGAGGTTCACGGATACGCGCACGGGTTCTAGGGGTGGCGGGTTTAAACCCCGAGATACCGGGGTGAGGAGAGTTGAGGGGTGTTTTAAGTGTGGCCAACCCGGTCACCTTAGCCGGGATTGTAGGGTACCGTTAGTGGTTTGTTTCAACTGTAATCAGACAGGCCATGTAAGGGCCAACTGTCCTAGGGCAGGGGTAGCTACTGGGGGTGGAGCACCGAGGGCGCCTGGGAATGCCCCGTTACGTATTACCGATGGTCGAGCAGGCCCGTCGGGGGCGGGAGCGGCTCGAGGCAGAGTCCACCAGTTGACGGTGGATGAGGCGCAGGCGACGCCTAAAGTGGTTACAGGTACATTCCCTTTGTTTCCCTCTTCTTGTTTTTCCTTTGCATGTTGTTTATTATTTTGTGTCGGGATTATATGGTAGGCACGTTCCTAGTTAACTCGGTGCCTGCGGTTGTGATGTTTGATAGTGGGGCTACTCACTCTTTTGTGTCACGCACGTTTAGCGAGGGTTTGGGCCGAGTGGTAGGACGTTTGAGTCATCCTCTTGTTGTTGAGGTGGCTGATGATAGGACCTTGACGGTCACGTATGTGTTTCGCGGGTGCATTTTAGAGATTTCAGGAGTGCGGTTTCCCATTGACCTGATCCCGATTGCCATGCGGGAGCTTTGTGTGATTGTGGGAATGGATTGGATGGATAAGTTCGACGCGGAGATTGTTTGTCGCCACAAACAAGTGCGAGTTCGAACCCCAAGCGGGGGAGAACTGTTAGTACAGGGAGATTCGTCTAGGCGGACTACGGCTATATGTTCGGCTGCGAGAGCTCGAAGGTACCTTCAGCATAGTGGTCAGGGGTTCCTGGCATATGTGTTAGACACGAGAGTTGGGGAGGAGAAGGAGTATGCGGAAGATGTGCCAGTTGTACGGGAGTTCATCGACGTATTCCCTGAGGATTTGCCGGGGATACCTCCCGAACGACAGGTAGAGTTTCGGATCGATCTGATCCCGGGTGCTGCTCCGGTGGCCAAGGCACCCTATCGCCTGGCCCCACCGGAAATGAAAGAACTGCACGCCCAGTTACAGGAACTACTCGAAAAGGAGTTCATCAGACCGAGCTGTTCGCCGTGGGGAGCACCTATTTTATTTGTAAAGAAGAAGGATGGGTCACAGCGAATGTGTATAGATTACCGGGAGCTGAATAAGCTTACGGTAAAGAATCGTTATCCGTTGCCGAGGATTGACGATCTATTCGACCAGCTTCAGGGAGCCTCATGGTTCTCTAAGATCGACTTGCGGTCAGGGTACCACCAGATGCGGGTCAGGAGTGAGGACACAGAGAAGACAGCCTTCCGTACACGGTACGGTCATTACGAGTTCGTGGTGATGCCTTTTGGGCTCACCAATGCACCAGCAGCATTCATGGACCTCATGAACCGTGTGTGCAGTCCGATGTTGGACAGATCGGTGATTGTATTCATCGACGACATTCTGGTGTATTCCAAGTCCAAGGAGGAGCACGAGGTACATCTTCGGGAAGTGTTGGAGGTTTTAAGGCGAGAGAAGTTATACGCGAAGTTTTCCAAGTGCGAATTCTGGTTACGAGAGGTCCAGTTCTTAGGACATGTCGTGAACCAGGATGGTATCATGGTTGACCCAGCTAAAATCTCAGCAGTGTTACGGTGGGAAGTACCGAAGACTCCTACCGAGGTGCGGAGCTTCCTAGGTTTGGCGGGGTATTACCGAAGGTTTATTCAGGATTTCTCCAAGATCGCGTTGCCGATGACGCGATTGACGAAGAAATCTGCGGCCTTCAGCTGGGGTGAGGAGCAACAGAAGGCGTTTGAGGAGCTACGCAGGCGGTTGTGCGAGGCTCCTGTACTAACCTTGCCTGAGGGTATGGAGGATTTGGTGGTGTATTGCGACGCATCACATCAGGGTTTGGGTGCCGTGCTTATGCAGCGCGGCAAGGTCATAGCCTACGCTTCTAGACAGCTGAAGCCTCACGAAGCAAATTACCCGACGCATGACCTGGAGTTGGGAGCGGTAGTGTTTGCTCTTAAAATTTGGAGGCACTATCTCTATGGTGTCAAGTGTACAATCTACACTGACCATAAGAGCCTCAAGTACTTGATGGATCAACAGAATCTTAATATGCGCCAGCGAAGATGGCTCGATGTACTGAAGGATTATGACTGCGAGATACTTTACCACCCGGGTAAAGCGAACGTGGTCGCGGACGCACTCAGCCGACACCCGGTCGGTGAGCCATTGAGGGGTTTATGTCAGCGATTGACAGTGGTGGCCCCTATCTTGGAGTCAATAAAAAGCGCTCAGGAGGTGGCTGTCTTAGAGGAGAATGCGAAGCGGGAAAGAGTGTCGGGGGAAATCCCGAATTTTATTCGTGATAGTCGTGGGTTGTTAACTCGACATGGTAGGGTTTGGGTTCCACTCCTCGGTGGGAACCGTCAGGTGCTGATGGATGAGGCGCATAAGTCCAAGTTCTCGATTCATCCGGGGGCTACAAAAATGTACAGGGACTTGCGCGAAGGTTACTGGTGGCCCGGCATGAAGCGGGATGTGGCTAGATGTGTGGAGGTATGTATGACCTGTCGGAAGGTCAAAGCGGAACATCAACGACCTCATGGGAAATTGCAACCGTTGGAGGTTCCGGTTTGGAAATGGGAAGAAATTACCATGGACTTCATAACGAAACTCCCAAGGACTCCCCGTGGGAATGATGCCATCTGGGTGATTGTTGACCGTCTGACCAAGAGTGCTCACTTCTTGGCCATCAGGGAGAGCTCCTCGGCGGAGAAGCTTGCGGAGGTGTTTGTGCGTGAGATCGTGGCCAGGCACGGGGTGCCAGTTTCGATTGTCTCCGACAGGGATACTCGTTTTACCTCCCGGTTTTGGGAGAAGTTCCAGTCGGAGATGGGTACACGGTTACACTTTAGTACAGCCTTCCATCCACAGACGGATGGTCAGAGCGAGCGAACCATTCAGACCCTCGAGGATATGCTTCGAGCTTGTGTCATTGACTTTGGAGGTAGTTGGGATCAGCACCTTCCTCTAGCAGAATTTTCCTACAACAACAGCTATCACTCTAGTATTGGCATGCCGCCGTACGAGCTGTTGTACGGTAGGAAGTGCAGGACGCCCGTTTGTTGGGGCGAAGTGGGTCATCGGGTGCTAGGGAGCACTGACATTGTGTTAAGGACGACCGAGATGATACAGATTGTGCGGGATCGTTTGGTTACAGCTCAGAGTCGACAGAAGAGCTACGCCGATAAAAGGCGATCAGACTTGGAGTTTCAAGTTGGCGACTATGTGTTATTGAAGGTTTCACCCTGGAAAGGGGTGATCCGGTTTCGTAAGCGCGGGAAGCTAGGGCCTCGTTATATTGGACCTTACCGGATCATCGCCCGCGTGGGGAAAGTGGCTTACCGGTTAGAGTTACCGGAGGAACTGAACTTGATTCACAACACCTTCCACGTTTCGCAATTGCGGAAGTGTGTGATGGATGAGTCTGCAGTAGTACCGCTCGAAGATATTCAGATCGATGAGCGGCTTAATTATGTGGAAAAGCCAATTGCTATTCTTGACAGGAGGACGAGAACCTCGCGGAACAAGGTTGTTGGGTTGGTGAAGGTTCAATGGAGACACCGAAAGGGTTCCGAGTGGACTTGGGAACCTGAAGCGGAGATGCGAGAGAATTATCCGGAGCTGTTTGCAGGAGTAGACTTCGGGGACGAAGTCTAATTCAAGCGGGGGAGAGTTGTAAAGCCCGTGTCCCGGTATGTTTTTTTAAAATCCTTAATTTTTTTTCTAGCGAGTCTCTTTAACGGAAGTTGTCAAAGGGACCTCGAATGTTAGGTATGGCAAACCTTATTTTTTTTTTACAATGTAATGGGAATTTAGGGATCAAAAGTGCCAAGGTGTTGGAGTTTAGGGGCAAATTGTGGACATAAGGGATTTTTGTGGGGTGAACGGCTAAGGAAGGGGGACCGACCCCCCCCTTTCTCTCTTCTCGTCGGTTTCCAAAATCAGCAACAAAACAGCCCCTTTGATTGTTGTGGGTTTTTCTTTTGGTTTGGATTTTGCCGAGAGGGAGAATTAGTGAGTGAGAGAAAGAGATCGCAAGAGAGAGAACCAAGAGAAGAAGAGAGAGAGTGGTCACCGGAGTTCCAGTCGCCGGAGGTTCCAGTCGCCGGAGTTCCAGTCGCCGGAGGATTTCCATTCACCGGAGAAGTCGAGGGAAGAGAAACGACCATCGCAAGGTAAGCCGTTCCCCTCGCTCTATCTTGTTCGTTCTTGTTTATTCTTTTTCCGGCGAGCAACCGCCGCCTGCTGCCGCCGCCGGCGACCACCCTGCCGGAGAGGGCGGTGGGTGGTGCTCGTGTGGCGGGACCCTACTGACCTAAACCCACCGTTGCTTAGAAAACCCGAACTCGTAAAAAAAAATCAGTTGCGTAATCGCCTTATAAAAAATCGTCAGTTTATGTGAATAACCGTTCCGCCACTGTTTTGCGACGGCTATAACTTTTCCGTCATAACTCCGATTGAGCCGAAACTGGCGCCCACGCTTCGAGCTCGGGACCAGGCACGTTTTCTGTGTTTTAGCGGAAAACTGGTTCGGCCTCGAGCTAGGAGAAAAAGTGGCCGCAAGTTCAGCGGTTCGTCATTTCATGTAAAGAATTCTGGATTCTGCCCTGTTCTTGCGTAGCCGATAACTTTTTACTCGTAGCTCGGATTGGGGTGAAATTGGTGCCAAAAGTTCCCTTTTCGAGTCTAGCAACTTTTCCGGGTTTTGTGCAAAATCCAGTTCGGGCTGTAAATTGAGTTAAACTGCTGTTTGTAGCGAAAGGTGCTGTTTTTTCGCTGTGCACATAATCAGTTTTGTAAAATCCATAATAAATTGTAGAAAAATCGTTAGAGCGCGTGCGATATGTCCTTGGAGCCGTAACTCAGAGCACTTTCTAGTCATATAAAATGTTTGAGGATTTTCTGGGTTTAAGAGGGTCGAATCAGGTCCCGAACAGACCCGTTTAGTTAGGTGGAAAAGTCATTTTAGTGACGGTTGTAGCGTGCGTCGCGTCTTTAGGTCCGAGTCTCGTATTAATGCATGTTAACGTTCGTTTAGGTATTGGGAAGTGATTTTTGGATTGTGGAGCTTGGAATTTTGATTACGAGCTAGACGCGCTTTTGAGGTGAGTTCTTTCACCGCGTAGTTAGGAATTTCATGTATGTTGTTTTTGTGTTATTGGTTGTTACGTGTAATTATGTGGTTGCATGAGATAATTGGTATGTGGTAACTGTTAATGATTGGCGATTTGTATATTTATATTTTGCTCACTCGGTGGGACCGAGGGCTTGGTGGGACTAAGCTTATTTGTATTGTTTTACTCGGTGGGACCGAGGGCTTAGTGGGACTAAGCTTAGTTATATTTTGTTTTACTCGGTGGGACCGGGGGCTCGGTGGGACTGAGCTTATAATTAATTTATCTAGTTGCTCGGTGGGACCGAGGTTTGTCTTTATATGATAATTGATTGTGGCTGTATTCAAGGTGATAGTGATGTGGCCTACTTGCGAGTAGGGGCGATATACGTGGGTTGCTACCTACGTGTGTGTTTGAATTCACTAAGCTTTAGCTTACCCTTTTCCCTTATGTTGTGATCTCAGGTGCGAGGGGCAGGCAGGTTTGACGGTACACACGAGCGCGGAGCGTTGATGATGTTTTTTTAATTTTTACTTTTAAACCTCTAGACTTTATTTATAACATTTTCCGCTGCGTAACTTTTTGAATGGTTTGGTAAACGAAATGTTTCAACTTGGTTTGCACATTATTAGATTGGGGTGATTTTTATAATGAAATGTATGTTTTAAAAATTTTTAAAATTTCTTGTAATTTTTGGGACGTTACAACGGCCTTACCGGTAACCCCAACTACAGAAGGATGAGATTGAACGTTTGGTTGCGGAGATGACCGAGGCTGGGATCATTCGGCCGACCACTAGCCCATTCTCTAGTCCCGTCTTGTTGGTTAAGAAAAAAGACGACAGCTGGAGGTTTTGTGTGGATTATCGTGCCCTCAATAAATCCACAGTTCTTGATAAATTCTCGATCCCGGTAATCGACGAGTTATTGGATGAATTGCACGGCGCGACGGTTTTCAGTAAGCTGGATCTGAAATCGGGATACCATCAGATACGAATGAGAGAGGCTGACATTCATAAGACCGTTTTTCGCACACATGAGGGTCACTACGAGTTCCTAGTTATGCCGTTCGGCTTGACTAATGCGCCCTCTACGTTCCAATCATTGATGAACAAAGTGTTCCGACCGTATCTGCGGAAGTTTGTGTTGGTATTCTTTGACGACATCCTGGTTTATAGTAAAAGCGTGACAGAACACATCGAACAATTGAAGGTGGTATTCGACTGCTTGAGAACTGAGCAGCTTTACTGTAACCGAAAAAAGTGTGTGTTCGGGCAGGACCGGGTGGATTATTTGGGTCATATTGTTACTAAGGACGGGGTGATGGCCGATCCTTCAAAGATTTCCGCTATGGTGGACTGGCCCCTTCCCAAAAACGTGAGGGAGCTGCGGGGGTTTCTTGGGTTGACGGGGTACTACCATAAATTCGTGCAGGGGTATGGCAAGATTGCACGTGTGCTAACGGATTTGCTAAAGAAAGATGGGTTTCGTTGGACAGACGAGGCCACTACGGCCTTTCGGACACTGCAACGGGTCATGACCGAGGTTCCCGTTCTCGCCCTGCCGGACTTTTCCAAGAAATTTACTATCGAGACAGACGCGTCGGGTCAAGGGGTAAGGGCGGTATTGATGCAGAAAGGCCGACCCATTGCGTATTTCAGTCAAGTTCTCAGCGCGCGGGCTCAGCTCAAATTTATGCACGAACGAGAGCTTATGGCTATTGTTCTAGCCATTCAGGAATGGAGACCGTATTTACTGGGACGGCGGTTCACGGTGATCACAGATCAACAGAGCTTGAAATATTTGTTGGAACAACGGGTGGTAGCCGGGGAACACCAGAAATGGATATCAAAGTTGTTCGCATATGACTTCGAAATTATTTATCGGGCCGGTAAGGTGAATGGGGCAGTTGATGCGTTGTCACGAAGGGGAGGAGATGAGGTGTTGCAGGCCATCGCGGTAGCGCAGACCCGGTTTGATGACTCTATGCTAAATGAGTTACGGGATGATCTCGAGATGGTAGACTTGAGAAAACAGATTGGGGCTGACGGAGGAGCATTAGAAGGGTATACGATTGATTCTGGGGTGGTGCGTTACAAGGGACGGGTGGTACTTCCCCGAACCTTTCGTTGGATCCGACGGTTGTTTCAGGAGATCCATGGGAGTGTGGTTGGGGGACATGAAGGGGCGCAGAAAACGTACCATCGGATGGCCGCTGATTTTTTTTGGATCGGTATGCGTCGGGACATCGCCAAGTTCGTAGCGGAGTGTGAAGTTTGTCAACGGCATAAGTATTCGAACATGGCTCCGTCCGGCTTGCTCCAACCCTTAGACTTGCCGGATCGTATTTGGGAGGATCTATCTATGGATTTTATTGATGGGTTACCGAAATCGTCGGGGTATAGTGTGATTCTAGTGGTGGTGGATCGTTTGAGTAAATCTGCCCATTTCATTCCTCTTAAGCATCCGTACACAGCGGCCTCGGTGGCGGTGTTTTTTATCCGAGAGATTATGCGGTTACATGGGGTTCCAAAGACGATTGTGTCGGATCGTGACAAGGTGTTCCTTAGTCACTTTTGGCGGGAGTTGTTTAAATATCAGGGTACTTTGCTCAAGCGGAGCACCGCCTACCATCCGCAGACCGACGGTCAAACGGAAGTGGTGAACCGGAGTTTGGAGACTTATCTCCGATGCTTTGCGTCCTCTAAGCCCAAACAGTGGGTTCGATGGCTGCCATGGGCCAAATACTGGTATAATACTTCTTACCATTCGTCTATTCGTACGACGCCTTTCAAGGTTTTATATGGGCGTAATCCGCCTCGTTTGACTGAATATGACCACGGGGCAGCGTCTACCTTTGAGGTGGATCAATTCTTGCGTGAAAGGGATGGAGTATTGGGGGAACTGAAGACCCATCTGCTCAGATCTCAGCAAATTATGAAGGCCCAGGCGGATGGAAAAAGGCGAGATGTGCACTTTGAGGTTGGAGAATTGGTGTATCTAAAGTTGCGACCGTATCGACAGGGGACCATGGCTAGAAGGATCAATGCTAAGCTAGCACCCAAGTTCTATGGGCCTTTCAAGATATTAGAGAGGATAGGCGCGGTGGCTTACCGTTTGAAGCTCCCAGCGTCAGCAGCAATTCATCCCGTGTTTCATGTTTCTCAGTTGAAAAAAGCTATCGGTACTCAAGAGGCTGCCCCGGAGTTACCAAAGGTGTTGGCGGATGATATGGAGGTGTTACTGAACCTGAGGAGGTGTTGGGAACAAGAGGAAAGGATGGCCGAGCTGAAGTTTTGATTCGTTGGAAGAATCTTCCGGTGTCTGAGGCAACTTGGGAGCCAGGGGAGCATATTCAGGAGCAGTTTCCAGGCTTCCACCTTGAGGACAAGGTGGGTCTTTGGGGCGGGAGTGATGATACGAACCGAAAGGGGTGCTGGGGTCGGACCTATCAGAGACACAGAGGAGTCGGATAACTCCAGGGGCTGATTGTTAATTTTCTGAATTACTTATCTTATTTAGTTAATCATTATCTTTAGTTAATCATTATCTATTTCCTATTTTGTCGATTTAGGTGAAAGGGATCGGTTCCCATATAAGGGCCGATCACCCTAGGGTTTGAGATTACCTGGGTCTCGAAGGCCAGGAGTTGTTTTCTTTAAGCATTCGGTTACGAGTTCGAGTTATCAATAAAGCTGAGTAGCAGTTGTTTGGGCAAAAAATCACGTCGTACGACCGCGACCAAAATAGGTAAGACGCACGTTATGACCCAAATCTTGTATTAAGATAAGGTCTCGATAAAAACCCTGAAGACATTCGTCGTCTCCCGTAAAAGGTAAGTCGTACGTCCCTCATGACGCTCGACCACGGCGTCGCCCGTCCCGCACGACCATCGCGTAAGATCATTGTACCTCGACCAAAGCTAACGTTAACCATAACTGTTACGTTTGTTAAGTGTTTAATGCAGGAGTCAAAGCCATTAAGGAGCAACGGATATAACCGACGCAACCATCAACGATCGATAGCCGTAACGGACGAAGACTATCATGGATATTCACTCCGACAACCGTTACAAACCGTTTCCAGCCGTTGTAGCCGTTGATCAAAGCATTAATGGAGCTAATTAATGACGCGAAGACTATAAATACCAAGCTAAAGCCTTCACATCAGGGACCATGAGCTAACATACAATACACATCAGCAATCACCGGAGAATACCATCGAACAACAGAGAAAAACATTCAAGTTCATAGCCAAGAACCCTCAAACTCTGGAAATCAAGTACTGAAAGCCAGAAGCACATATCGAACTCTAGAACAGCAGAAGCAGAGAGATTTCTCCCGAAGAACAGCTCTCGACGCACGACAACAGTCTTCGACCAACAGTTCACACTTTGTATTCACACACGACG
The DNA here is from genome assembly GCA_033807775.1 of Saussurea involucrata. Taxonomy (NCBI): domain Eukaryota; kingdom Viridiplantae; phylum Streptophyta; class Magnoliopsida; order Asterales; family Asteraceae; genus Saussurea; species Saussurea involucrata. The sequence continues at coordinate 41,133,475 of CM066315.1, forward strand.
AACAATTGTTTCACATTTCAAACACTTGTACTTTACATTTCGAAGCATTTCCTTCATTTGTATTGTAATCATCGTACAACCGACGCCAGTACCAAGGACATCGCCCCTGATTGGCGACCATAGTGCAGCGACGACATCCCTTGTCGTCCGTAGGTTTTTTCCTCGATTGAGGTTTTTCCTGCGTCATCAAATCCCTTGTCTCATTTATTTTTCTCTCGTCGCACGTCTCGTCAAAAGATCCTTTCTTTAGTTGTTTAAGTCCACATCGACCTTAAGTTGTCCCTTTGGTGCGATTTTTGGCATTAACAGTTTGGCGCCATCCGTAGGACCACATCTAGAGAAAATCCTCGACGAACGTGCATTCTACTAATAGTTTCTTGGAGTTTTTCCTATTTTTTGTTGCAAGAAAATGGCAGCCCCTGGAAATCCGCAGCAAGCCGTCGCTCAGATGTATCAGGAGCTTGAGGTTGCCAGGAATCAACTCAATGCAATGGCAGAGCAGAATCGCAGAGCAGCTGAAGAGATCGCGCGGCTAAGGAATCCTTTTGGACCCCAGAATGGTCCTAGACCATCCATCCAGAATCCAGGTTCGGGACTAGGCCCGTCCGCGCAGAATCAGCATCCAGATCCATTGTTAGGGTAAAATTTATGTTGATTTTAAGTTCAAGGGTTTGAATTGTAATACTTTAAACTTAGTCCATAGTGAACGGGCCGTGGGCTTGTTAACCACGGGCCCGAGGTATATAATGTTGTATTAGCCTAGAAAAATAGGTTAATCATCCTTTCAGCTTTCTAAACTCATTGTAATATTCTCTCTGAAAGCATAATACAGGGATGACCAGTTGAAATCATTCTCTTTCATTGTTTGATATTTTCGATTTCATTATTGTTGCACGGATCTGGATTCTACATTTGGTATCAGAGCAGACAGACGGATTCGATTCAAAGGTTCATTCATCAATTTCTGGTTAGTTTGATTTTTACTCGTCTGACTATTCTTGAATTCTTGACCTTTTGATTCAGTCGAAATTGGTTGTTTTTTATTATTGGGTTGTGTTAGCATTATAGTTATAAGTGTTTCTGCAAATTTTCACATCCTAATTCATTCGTTTGATTGGTCAATTTAGCAATTTAAGATCAAAGTTTTTTGGTAGTGTTCTTCAACAAAAATTGAATTTTTACCATCAAAACGTGTTCTTTTTGCTTAGAAATCGATTGGGTTAGTGTTAGTTTTGTGTTTGGTATTGTTTCTAATCTTTCAGGAACAATCTTGAGTAACCCTAGTTGAGAAATCGATCGAACTGATAAAACAGCCGCAGAGTCCGGATAAAACAGCCGCGTTTTCCGGACAAGTTGATAGTGTCCGGACATTTGTGTTTCCATCCGGATTCTTCCAGTTTTTCCGGACAATCAAGTTTTTCCGGGTAAGTCATTTTTCCGCGTAAGTTCTGCAATCCGGGTAAGTCACTATTCCTTATACTATCCGGGTAACATTTGTATCCGGAAACCCAGTGTTTCCGGACATATCTTATCCGGACAATCCATTGTACCCGGAAACTTCATTGTTATCCGGAAACTTAGTACATCCGGATTCCTTCATCTATCCGGACTATATCATCCGAATTCCTTATTTTTCCGGATTCCTTATCCGGAAACCACCCGGATTCATTATCCGGGAGCTGTTTTGAACCCTCATTTTTCAAAATTTTCTAAGGGCCAGCCCCCAGACCCCGCAAGGGCGTTGCCCCTTGACCCCACCCGCTAACTGCAGGAGGGGGACATTTAAGTATTTGTGAATCTGTGCCATCCAGATTCTTTGTTTTACCCGGACACTTTGTGATTTATTGAACTGTTCTTAATTGATCTGATTCGGACACTTCCTGATCAGACCCTTACTTGGATTCCTATCCAGTAAGATCACTCTTAGTTCATACCAGTCATAGAACCTGCGTTAGGATTCCACTCTTAGTGCCTTGCGTTAGGTTTACACTTTGAATCAATCTACACGTCTGACGATCACTCCAGTGCAACTGAAGATGTCTCCTGCTGAAGAAGACATGAAAAAGCCGTGTCAGGTATGTGAACCTATCTTTTCAGAACTTTATGACCGAGTGAAACCTCTTGCTGAACGAGTAGTTTCCTTTAAGGCCACCTCTAAAGAACAACTGCTTGAGATTAGGTCTCTAACCGAAAAGCTAGATGTTCAACAGAGATTAACTGAAAAATACAAGTCTGAAAATGCTATGTTAAAAGAAAAATGCAAAAATCTTTCAATAGCACCTAAAGACTTAAGGGCCAAGTTATCTGAACTTCAGTCTCAGTTTGATCAGTGCATGAATGAGAAAGAGGATATTGTTTATCAATGCTCCTCTCTTCAGATTCAGCACAAGGAGTTTGTTGCGAAAATTCTTGATCTTGAAACCAAACTCCACAAAAGGGGTCAAACTGATCAAACCATCTTTCTGAATAAACCCAAAGAGTTCACCTATTTCAACAAAGAATGGGGAATCGGGTATGATAACCCACATTATTTGAAAAAGGGAAGATGGTTTACACCAACTTTGTATGATTTTGCTTGCTTTGGGTTAGATAAAAAGTATCCGGAATATGCAATCCAATGGACTGGTCCTCTTGAACCTGAGAAGGAAGAGGAAACCGAGGAATATAAGCGCAAACACAAACGAGGAATTCAACTTCCATTTTGTTACGAGCCTTTAAATTATTCTTATAAAAAGGACAAAAAGTACCTCTCCAATGACTACTTCGACCCTTACAAGGTAGCTACGCCCAAGGATTCCTCCAAGAAGGATGAGGACCAAGCAACCGAAACCAAGACTGAGACGGATGAGTTTAAACTCTATGTTCCCCCTCTCATCTTGGAAGCAAAGATAGTCGAGTTGGAGGAGTCATTTGAGAAAGAAAGGCAAAATTTTCAAATGGAAAAGCAAGCTTTAATTGAAAAACTTGAGAATCAACAATCGGTCAAAACCGAAGTTGTGTCTGATGAAGGACAGGAGATCCTTCGGCTTGAAATCAATCGACTCACATCACAATTGTCCGCTTTGGCAACATAAGTGATGCAAGAGAAAGTGAGTAAAAGTCAACTACAAAAGCAATTTGACCAACTCCAATCTGAAAAGAAGATTTCACCCGATTTTTCCTCTAGCTCATCGGACACGTCTTCGTGTAAAGCTTTCTTTGGAACAACCTCTTTCCCAAGTGACAAAAGATCACAAGAGGGTTCTGATTCTCAAGATAAGAGTGTTTTAAGGAATTTGAACTCTGATTTTTTCCTAGCTTCCGCACCAAATTCCCCAAAGCACACAAGCACAACGTGTTCCTCGCCTTCCTCGACCGATCCAAGTCCTGTAATTCCGGATGTCGATTTTTCTAAATACATGAACTCCGAAGGCAATTCTGAGGAAGAGTATGAGTCGTTCCCATTCGACAAACCTCTTCCGAGTCATACTGATTTTCTGTCACCAGTAGTCAATCGGCCGGTCAATTTTTTAAAGGGTGCATGTTCAAACACGAAGACCCCGGCTGTGATTAAGATTTCTCAACCTAAACCTGTTTCTAAAACCCAATCACAGCCGAGGCAAAAGACCGTGCGATTGCCCAACAAAAATCCTACTCCTTCGAAAGTCACTCACCGCACTGTCCCTGTTGGTTCTGATAAAACCGGTCGCGCTAAACCAGACAAACCAAAGTGGCCAGCTAAGGAATCTGTCAAGAATGATGCGTCAAAGCCGTTCAATACTGTCTTTCACCCTAGAATGAACAAAAACGATTGTGCCTGGAATCATAGGAATGATTTTGTTATAAGAGATGTTAATTTTCCAAAGAGAATTTACTCCACTCAACAATTGATTCAATTATCGCACGATCGTTTGTGTTGGTCTAGTTGTGGTTGGAATGACTTCGATGACATTAACAATAATGATTGGTTTGGGTCATATCACATGTATAATCATACACCCAAACACAGACCCCGTAAGAACAAAAAGAAGTCCAAATCCAAACGGGGTCCCCAATCAGAGGTGAAACCAAAGGAAGTGAGGAAACCTAATTCCAAACAGGTTCCTCCGAAAGGTGTAAAACCTAACCCTCCGGGACCCAGGCAGATCTGGGTACCCAAAGTCCGCTAAATTTGTTTTGCAGGACGGTCATGTGTGATTCTCAGACTCTGGATGCTCCACACACATGACCGAAAGGAGGGAGCTGCTCACGATCTACAAGGAACAATATTACGAAGACGTGAGGTTTGTCTATACCTGTGCCTTCACAACTGCTCATGTGTTTAGGGGGAGCATGATCAGCTATCAGGTAAGTATACTATACTGTTGAGGGGGAGTGTCACACACAATTTTTTTTAACTGATGAATTTTTTTTTTGTGTGGATACTCCCGTGTGCACTTCACACTATGCACACATTCTGAAGGGGCACATATACCCTTATGTTCATCATTTGAGGGGGAGCGACACACATTTTTCTTTTTAAACGTCAAAAAGTTTTTTGTGTGTCGGACTCTCCATTGCACAAGTTTGCAATATTCTAGGGGGAGCAAGGTCTTCCCCACGCTCAATTTGAGGGGGAGCAAGAGAAGGTTCATTTTACATCCAAATAGTTCCATTTTATGCAAAATCTAAAGGAATATGGATTTTTTTTTGACTTCCAGTGTATCCGGACAGGTTTCCGGACCGAATAGATGTTGTCCGGACTCCTCTTTCATCCGGATAACCATGTTTGTCCGGTATCCCGGTTGTCCGGATACTTTGGTTATCCGGGAACTCCTGTTGTCCGGGAACTCCTGTTGTCCGGACCCCTGTTGTCCGGATACTTTGGTTTGTCTGGAAAGTTTTTTTTTCCATCCTTTATCCGGATACCCCTGTTGTGTCAATTCAGTACCTGTTTCATCAATGCCAGTCCTCAATCTGTCTCAGATTGAGCCATTTAATGCAAAGGTACGCGCTGAAACTTGTTTATCCGTCCGCTTTACTAACTTTGGGTCTTTTACAGCTATTCCATGGCGGATCAACAACCTCAACAAAATTCGAGGAAGTTTCACCCTGTTTTTCTTAAAAGTCTAATTTTTTTTTGTTGACCACTCCCAAGTAAGTAACACTCTCTCCGAGGGGGAGCAAGACAATCCCCATGTATGTTTTGAGGGGGAGCAGGATAATATCCGTGCTTTACATATGCCTGAAGCCCTACCAGTGATAGCATATAGACGAGAGTTAGGGAATCCCATGGTCCAGCCAGCGCCGGAGGGACCTTCCTCGGGACATAGAACATGTGAGAAGGAGGGTGTTAAGGTCGAACGCGAACCAAGAAAGATTGAGCCGTAAAGATAACGAGGCTCCTGAGCGACACCAGCCACGTCATATCCGGGTAGCCACATCTGCTATCCCGTCTCATTTGTTGGGACGGGGTATTGAAGAAGCCTCTGTGGACCCAGCGGAGCAATTGCACGACCCCCTCATCCACTCATCCGTCTCACAACAGACGGATGTTTCAATATTACACGGGGAACAAGCACAACTTCCACCGGCCTCTCATTCGGAGAGTGTTGGTGTTGAAATCAGAGACCTGCAGCCCCCGGTCTCGACTTCATTTCGTGCACCATCGAGTCTATAGCCTATTGTTACTGAACATTCTTCGCCTAGGACACTTGATGCGGAACAACACCAAGTCGCGGCTCTTAGTGACCCGACCGGAATGTCTATAGTGTCTCCGACTGCCGGAACACGAGGATTGGACGGAAATCCTACCACAGTTAATATCACGCCAGCTGTGAACATAGGTGGCTCTGCCTCTAAGGTAGATGCCTCAACGGGTACTCTAAGTGAGCCCGGCGTTATTTTACCCGACTTTGTGTCAAAAGGGTCTCTGGACAGCACCCTTGAGGCTGTCCGACAGGTTATGGAGCAACAAATGCAGGAACATGTAGCCGCTGAACTTGCCAAAGCGATGCGTGCTATCAAAGAAAAGGGCCACCTCGTCGACACTGAAACCGCCTCTGTGCCTCCACCGACTCAACCGCAACCTACTTATTCGGTGGACACCCTGAAGACGATGCTCTTAGCCCAACTGCTCCAGGAATCCGACACAACCGCATCTGCCGAAGCAGACCTGATCTCAGTTCTCCGATCACAGGTCACTGCTCCATCTTCATCCATCACCTCACGCCTTGACGCCATTGACTCGACCCTCAACGACTACAACAAAGCGCTTGCCACGCTGTCTGAGAAGGGTCCGCTCACTAGAAGACACTTGTAAGAGTCAAGCCGGCGGTCTCAAACGCAAGCACGATGACCAGGATGATCCTGATCACCGTGAGGGGGAGAAGCGTCTACGCCAAACCGAGACCGTCCAGATCGTGACTGCCGAAACTACAACAGTGGTTCAACAGGAACCCCCAACTGCGGCAACTTCAACAGCAACACCCGAAGCCGAGTTGCCATTAGCACAGATGGTCATCGACATGGATATTTCAGATGACGAAGCCCCAACGGTTGAAAAGCCCGAGGGTACAACACAGGAATTGGTCGCACAAGAACCATCAGACATGCCGACGCTCACCATGATTGATCCTGCATGTGAAACCAACCCGGAAACCGAAGACGCATGGTACGAAAAAGCTGTCAGAGCCGTAAACTTCGAGGTAAACTTGGTGTTTCCCACTGATGAAGACGACAACGTTGATTACGACCAGTTTCTGCTTCAGAATTTCTATGGTACGACTCCCGTTCACTCGACTCAACCTGCTAAGACTACAGATCAACCCGAAAGATCAAATACAGAAATCCCGACATCTCCTCAGCAAACGACAGCTCCTGATCTTCCTCCCCCTCCTCAGCAACAAAACCGTTGGGAGAAGATCAAGGTCCTCATTCCTCATCTGGAGGAATCTCTGAAGAAGCTGTTTGTTCACCGAATTCGCCCGATCGAGCCGACCTTCTGTCTTGGCATCTACAGTCCTGATCCAGCACGCCAACTCCGATACGTAGAAGCCATGAAGCGGTGTCTCCCGAGAGACCAGGTACGAACTAAGCATAAAATTTCAGAGGTGCTAAAGATTCAGTCAAACAAAATTATGAAGATCGTCTTTCCCGTATTCACTGTTCGACGTGAAGACGGAAAGGAATGGATTTTTTCTGAAGCTGACTTTAAGTATCTCCATCCGTTCGACCTCCTGGTTATTCTGAGAGACCTTCGCACCAGAACCATCCGACCGCTTGCTATAACAAAGGCGCTCGAAGCGGTTCGTCGATTCCTCGTCCGTTCTATTATGATCTCTTATCTTACGGACTTTCAAATGGCAATCGAGAACCGAGCGAAGAAGGTAAATCTGCTCAAACCGAATCTGAAAGCTCCTGAACTGTCAATGTATCCCGAGAATGCAATGCTGCTTCAACCGGAATTTGGGATCGTTTTCCTCAACGCTCAGAAAGAAAAGAAGTTTATGAGGTTCATTCAGGTAGATCGATTTTGCGACGGCACACTGCTCAAAGTTCAAGACGCTCTTCGGAAGATCATCAAGCACGAATCCGAAAATCCAAAGGTATCCTATGTACCCAATCTGAATGAAAGAACTGCTCAGACTGCTTTGGATATGGTTGAAGAACGTCTCGACTACCACCGCGCCATCAGATTCTTTGAGGTTCACTTCGCGTTGCGCAAACGATACGTATTCAACTGGCAAGAGATAGAGCGCGAACTCGAACTTCAAATCAAATGGGGAGATTGTTAGGGTAGAATTTATGTTGATTTTAAGTTCAAGGGTTTGAATTGTAATACTTTAAACTTAGTCCATAGTGAACGGGCCGTGGGCTTGTTAACCACGGGCCCGAGGTATATAATGTTGTATTAGCCTAGAAAAATAGGTTAATCATCCTTTCAGCTTTCTAAACTCATTGTAATATTCTCTCTGAAAGCATAATACAGGGATGACCAGTTGAAATCATTCTCTTTCATTGTTTGATATTTTCGATTTCATTATTGTTGCACGGATCTGGATTCTACATCCATTCGTGCAGAATCAGCAGCCGGGTCCGTTCATTCCCCCTCAGCACATCCGACCACCACCCTTGAACAATGGCTCCCAACCATTGCAAGGTGGCGCCCAGCCGTTTCAGAATGGATCCCAGCCGTTTCCACGGCCGTTCCAAAGTGGTCCGCAATCTTTCCAGCAGAGACCGCAGCCATTTCAGCATGGACCACAATCATTTCAGAATGGATCGCAGCAATTCCACTATGGGTCGCAACCATGTTTTGTTCCGTTCAACGGGGACACCAATGGTTCGTCGCATGGCAATGGCATTAGTCCAGAGACTAATCCCTCGACAGGGGCAAATCCTGATCTTATCGATCCCGTCGCCTAGCGTTTGAAGATGTTAGAAGACCAAAATGAGCGCGTCCTGTCCTTGCTCGCCAAGTTGCCTGGGGCAGCCGTGCCTATCGACGTCGAGCCTCACTCGGGGTATCGGGCGTCGCCTTTCATCGACGAGATCGCCACCGTCGAGGTCCCAAAGAAGTATAACATTCCTACCTTCACCCCTAAGTATTCGGGTGTGACCGATCCAACCGAGCATGTCGCGCAGTATAAGCAGCTCATGTGGACTATCTCGATTCCACACATGTACCAGGAAGTATGCATATGCAAGAGTTTCGGGGCGACTCTCACTGGTCCAGCTCTCTAGTGGTTGATCGACCTCAAACCCAAATCTATCGGGTCGTTCGCCGAATTGGTCAACCAATTTTCCCGTCAATTCGCCAGCAGTCGTAAGATGGAAAAGCAGACTAGTGATCTGTACTATGTCGTGCAGAAGACTAATGAGTCTATTCGAAGTTATTTCAATAGATTCAATGCCGAAATGATCAGTATCCGCAATTGTGACATCAAAACTGCGATCGAAGCTTATAAGCGTGGTCTGGACGATAGTTCAGGTTTATATATCGATCTGACCAAGTATCCCCCAGAGACTTTCGAAGACGTCCGAGCTCGAACCTTAGCATGTATGAGGGTCGAAGACGATGCAGCCTTCCGTCGCAAACATACTGGCGACAAGAAGTCGTTAGGTGTCAAGAAGCCAGAATTCAAGCCGAAAACCATATCCAGAATAAAGCCAGCGCGTCAAATTTCAAACGTTCGTTTCAAGACGAAGGCAGAAGCTAAGACCTCGACTAAGTTTACTCAGTATCCCAAGATATCCTCTTACGGATTCAAAGGATCAGCTAAAGACTTAGTCGAAGCTCTGAAGACCACCCAAGCAATCATTCGGTGGCCGAAGAAGTCTGACTTGGACGATGCTAAGAAGGATAAATCAAAGTGGTACGACTTCCACGTCGACCATGGTCATGCGACAGATGATTGTATCGCACTCAAGAAGGAATTGTCATATCATGTTCTACAAGGTTATCTCAAAGATATTATTGATAATGTCGTTATTAGCAGCCATCGACCGTCGACTTCCGAGCATGCAAAAGTTGTCAATTAAAATTCCCTACACCATGGGGAATCAAGGAGATCAAGAGTGAGCCAAAAGTCGCTCGTGAATGCTACCTTGAAGCCGAGAAAATAAACTGAAGTCGCAAGATCAAGCTCTTGACAGGTTCGTTCTTCTATTAATATCTTTTCCACAGGGATAAATCTACTATGATGCCTTGTCGCACGGCAACATAGTCAACGCAAGACAGTATTTCACAGGATCGCCATGTCGTTCTGTCGTTTAAAACTTATCTTTTCCTGCCAAAAAGAATAAAGTAACAAACGACAGGGGGCAAATAGAGAGAGTCTGAAATGGTACGTTCTCTAACTCTTTTTTATACGATTTTTTCTCACAAAACGACTACTGACTTAAGCATCGGAGGGTCGTTGGCTAGCCGACGACCAACCCCCGACATCGTTTTATCGCAGAATCGCACGACAGCTTACCGCAGTATCGCACGACATAAACGATCAGGTCTTTTCTTCCTAGATCATCCCTTACACAGGGGCATACGATACAAATTCATCGTACGATCTCGTTGTACAATCGCGAAGCCTAAAACAACTTATCTGTAAGTTTCTTAGCTTTCATACCCTGAATGGATGCTTTAATCGCGTGTTTTTAGTTGTTTTACGTTCTTATTATCGTATTACAATGAGTGCCTTAGTCGCATGATTTCATATGTATCTTATGTTCGACTTTATAATCAAATGTGATTCGAACAAAGCATAAGCAAAAGACATATTCATTAAGTAAACCATTATATACACATTCGACCCCCAACGGTCGAGCAATAAAACAAAAGAGAAAAAGAGAAAATTCTTAAACTAAAGAAGGAGCACCCGCTGCATCCTTGCCTAAAGTCTCATCTTGAAGACCTTCGACTACCATCTCTTCCTCGACGTCCTTCTCATCATCCAAGTCGAGATCTTTCTCGGTCCCGACTCTCTCGTAAAAGAGACGCAGCTCGTCTGGCGCTGAAGCCAAAGGATCCTTGCCCTGCAGGTGACGTCGCATAACTGCCGCACGCGCAGTAATTCGAGCATAAGAAAAGAAAGACTTATTTTCGTCCTTCAACTCATCAGACTCCATCTTAAAATTCATCACCTTAGCCTTGATTCCCTCGACTTCCTTCCTCTTTGCGGTTACGGATTCCTTCATCCCCTCCAGCTCCTCTCTCTGGTCGCGCATCAAAATCAGGGACTCTTTCAAACGCGAGTTTATCTCGTCTCTTGTATGACTGAGAGCATCCAATTCGTCCAGAGCATGGTCAAGGCGCACTGACATCGCTTCTTCATACTCCAAAGCAGCTTTCTCCTTAGCTAATGCGGCATCTTCATCTTTGGTAACAGAAGCCGTTGAAAACTCCATACCCGTCGTTTCGGCCTGCAATGTCAGGGAAGCTTGGAACGCCTGAAGAATCATAAGAGACGTTAGTAAACAACGACAACGGCAAACGACAAGTCTTGAAAGAAAGACTTACCAAGAATAAGAGTCCAGCTGTATGGAACTCTTTCTTCTCGAAAGAAAACCCGTCAAAACGCTCCCTGAAAGACGGAAGCAAATATTTGTCCAAATGGGGGAACAACTTCGTCTCGTCCAAGACATTATCGTCCAGAAAATCCGACGGCAACGTAAAATTGACCGTCGTTTCCCCCACAGATCCCTTCTGCGCGCCTTTGCCCCTGTCGGCCGATGAAGGGCCGGATAGGACGACGGGAGACATCGTCGCCAGTTGCGCAGTATCCACAGATTCTGCGTCGGTCGTGTCGAACGCGACCGACGCCTTCGCCTTCCTGGACAAGGCAACCCTCGATGGGTTACCCGTCTTCAAAGACGGTTCCCTCAGAACGGACACCTTTGTCCTCTTTAAGAGGCCCGACCCGACTATCGGGACCTCTTTTCTCTTCAGGACCTCCGACCCAGTTGTCGGAGCGTCCTTCTCCCTCGCCTCGTGAGATACTTCGACTGGGGCCATCTTCCTAGCAACAGAAGATGTCGCCTGCGCTTGAGATTCACCTATACGGAAAAAGAAAGAAATTAGACGATTCAGAACAGAGAAAGACCAGGTCAGGCGAAAAGAAGACAAAAGGATATTTACCAATTATCTCCACCTCTGGTTCTTCACTCTTCTCTTCCTCCTCAGTCTTCTCAGAGTCCTCCTCTTCTTCTTTCTCCTCTCGACCCATCCTCACTCTGTCGCTCAAGAAAACGATGTCATCGTCTTCGTCTATCAAATGACGCGTGACGTACGACCGGTCTTCGGTACTAAATTCCAAGGACTTTTCGATCTTAGACCTAGAAGCATCATCCGGCTCCACCTTATCGAAATCAATATCTACGCATAAAAAAGAAGATCAGTCGAAAAAACAATCGAGCCGCAGAATAACATGAAAACGTACAATCAAAGGCTCACCCGTCATATTCCAACCCTCCCTAATCCAGTCACTATCGGTGTCCAGCATCGACACCCGTATGAATACGTACCTCTTCTTCCATCCACGGTCGTTAACTGCGGTATTTAAAACCAGAGCACGATCACCCTTGAATCTTGAAAACAAACTATAGCGACGGTACTGGTCACTCTTGACCTTATACGCCGTCAGAAGGTCCCTCACATTCATCGGTGGATTCCAGTGGGAGGAAAGTCGTTCGATGATCAAGACAATTCTCCAGAACTGGGGCATCAGTTGCCCCGGCGAAAGATCAAATTCGCACAAGAACTCTTTGACCAAAGGAGAATATGGCCAATGAAAACCTATTTTGAACGGATATTCGTACCCCTCGGGGCACATTTCCGGTCGAACGTTGCCGACCTTACTTACGATAATCTCCATGGGAATCTTCGCTAGACTTCTAAAATCGTCGAGATCTTCCTCGTTTTTAATAGTGCTTCTAGGCTCTGTCGACATTTCCAGCCCCGGTAAGTTGATTTGCACTTCTGAAAGGCCCCAGATATCCCAGTTTCTTCTAGGCTTTCTAGCAATAGACTTGCGACGCATACGCAAACTGAAGGGTCGTATGTTATATGATCTCAGAAAAACTTAAATTAGGTCAAGGATTCTTGCAAGTTTTAATCGAACTAAAATCACCAAGAAAACCCCTAAAGAAATCTTCGCTCACAACCCTCTAAAAACGTGAACAAAAAAAGATCCATCGTAATCTTTATTTATGCAGTCGATCGTGTCAGGTCGAGCCCTTTGATGATCACCGCGTGCTCTCGTCCCTTCGTATGACGGCCCGGATCGTCGACACCTGTCTTCGACAGCTGGTAAGCATCAGCGTGCGTCAGCATGACGTCACGACTCGTTCAACTTTTCAACTTCTCGCGAACCGGTCTAGTTCCACGACAACCAGGTAAGTCCCTCAACCCAGGTCACGAGTAGCAAAATTTAAAACTTAAATTTTACATTCAATTTTCAAATTTTGGGGGCAAACTGTTTGGGCAAAAAATCACGTCGTACGACCGCGACCAAAACAGGTAAGACGCACGTTATGACCCAAATCTTGTATTAAGATAAGGTCTCGATAAAAACCCTGAAGACATTCGTCGTCTCCCGTAAAAGGTAAGTCGTACGTCCCTCATGACGCTCGACCACGGCGTCGCCCGTCCCGCACGACCATCGCGTAAGATCATTGTACCTCGACCAAAGCTAACGTTAACCATAACTGTTACGTTTGTTAAGTGTTTAATGCAGGAGTCAAAGCCATTAAGGAGCAACGGATATAACCGACGCAACCATCAACGATCGATAGCCGTAACGGACGAAGACTATCATGGATATTCACTCCGACAACCGTTACAAACCGTTTCCAGCCGTTGTAGCCGTTGATCAAAGCATTAATGGAGCTAATTAATGACGCGAAGACTATAAATACCAAGCTAAAGCCTTCACATCAGGGACCATGAGCTAACATACAATACACATCAGCAATCACCGGCGAATACTATCGAACAACAGAGAAAAACATTCAAGTTCATAGCCAAGAACCCTCAAACTCTGGAAATCAAGTACTGAAAGCCAGAAGCACATAGCGAACTCTAGAACAGCAGAAGCAGAGAGATTTCTCCCGAAGAACAGCTCTCGACGCACGACAACAGTCTTCGACCAACAGTTCACACTTTGTATTCACACACGACGAACAATTGTTTCACATTTCAAACACTTGTACTTTACATTTCGAAGCATTTCCTTCATTTGTATTGTAATCATCGTACAACCGACGCCAGTACCAAGGACATCGCCCCTGATTGGCGACCATAGTGCAGCGACGACATCACTTGTCGTCCGCAGGTTTTTTCCTCGATTGAGGTTTTTCCTGCGTCATCAAATCCCTTGTCTCATTTATTTTTCCCTCGTCGCACGTCTCGTCGAAAGATCCTTTCTTTAGTTGTTTAAGTCCACATCGACCTTAAGTTGTCCATTTGGTGCGATTTTTGGCATTAACAACAGTTTGATTTATACCATCAAGTCTAAGAAACTAAGTCTAATATCCTGTTCTAAATCGGTGGTAATGTGGAGTGTGGGCTAAACATAGCTTACTTTCATGGTAAACTTATAAAATAGACAGAAACCAAGGAAATATTAATATTTGGGGTAAAATGAAAACAATAACATCAAACCCGAAAGAAACAATATTAAGTGATGGGGATGAGAAAACCATAATTTTCAAGGATAATAGATTTAAAGACAATCAACAATTGACATCCTCCTCACCACCCAGTGAAAGAATTTTTAACAACCGCGTTATATTGTAAATTCTTCAAAAATTAGAGTCCTAGAGATGTGTCTTGACTTTTGTGGTCAAATGAGTTACATGTTGGATCAAAAACTGATATAAAATTACTTAGAATTAAAGAACCATAAGAGCAATATGTGAAAACTCTATACAGAGAACTACCAATGCAAAAGTTTTTATCTAAAAAAAAACATAAGCATGTTTCCTACGACCAAATTGACCATAAGAATGTCGGGATAATGTTGAATCAAATGCAATAATAAGTAGTAAGTTGAGGATCCAGCATTTGATTCCAGCTATAACAAGCTCTAACCAACTGAAATATATATAAAGTGTATGTAATCAACAAACAGAACAATCAAGTTAGACTAATAATTCACCGCAACACGGGTCATCGCTCACATATAAGATCACTAAAAACATATTCAAGCTCACTAAGTGCAGAGAGTGCAGTATTATACCTATGCAATCGATCATCAAGTTTATCGCGACTATTGATGAACATCAGCCAAAGTTGGTAAGATGATTTGTTGTGATCAACCTGGATGCTCAAATCAATATGTTTCAGTGTTTAACACAAAAAAGAAAAGTAGAATAGACAAGTGAATTGAACTTGTGTGTGTAAAAGAAATAGGGTCTAAGCAAGGGGGTATTTTGGTTAAAAAGCAATATCACAATTAATAAGTTAGACCTTTGTGTCCACATATGTAGGGTGTTTGAGTAGAAAAAAGTATCATTCATTTTAATCTCAATTCTGTTTGGCGAGAGCCAGGAGCGCACAGCCTCTTGAAAGCTGGGCACATCAAATTGTATCAGAAGCCACAGCTTTTGTAACCGATGGAGTAACAATGCAGTGCCATTTATGCATTTACATATAAATACCATCCCCTCTAAGTAAAGTTTTTATCTATAAATACCAAACCTTAATTTCATTGGCGTTTATTTTTGGGGTGCGTCTAACTTTTTTTTGGAGTTGTTTCGAGAAGAGAGGGAAAAAGAGATGGAGGGCGATAGTCTCAGAAACCCTAATGGAGTTCCGAACCAGAATGAAACAAGTCTTGGAACAGGTTTGTGCCTCCATTTTCAGTTCACATAAATTTGCCATCCCTGATATATTCTTCACTACATACATGACTCGCCATAAGATTTTGGAAATTGAGGGCAATCGACTGATTTTGAAATTTGGGGGGTAAAGAAGAATAGATCAACAATGGTGAAGGATTAATTCCGTTATTAGTGGCCATCGGAGAAGTGGCTTACTATGTCTCCAAAATCACGAAACAAGGTTTAGTTGATCTTTTTGTTCTATGAATATGTATCTGAATTTGAATTTGATTTTGTTATTGTCGGTAGGTTTTCAAAATCGATTTTTGCTTTTGAACTTGATTTTGTTGTTTAGTTTTTGAATCGATTTTGATATTAAAATCGATTTTACTTTTGATGAATAAGTTAGACTTCGTTTGTTTGCGTATGGAAATCAAATTTTCTTTTGCTCTTGTTGTTCGGTTGATTATGTTCTATAAGTGGCTAAGGTGATTCCTTTTTTACAGACTCTTACTCCATATATGCAATATGCTGCTGCAAAGGCTATGCTTTCGAGATTGGTAACTTTACAATCTATTACCAGCAAGTTGTTGGATTGTGCTTTCCAATAAATCTCCTTTTTTGTTAAAAATTCTAATAAATCTCTTTTTATCATCTTTATTAGGTAATGGAAGTGGCCTCATGATGCTTCCAAAGGATATACTCTTAAGTTGCACCATTAGAAAAAAGGTTTCTTGACTTTCAAAACTGAAACTTATGTGAACCTCTACTAATCTGATGACCAAAATTTACTTCTTTTTAGTTATTTATGAATTCAAATTTTATACTTTTTTACAGGTGTGACCTACTTTTGGTGCACCATTAATAAAGGGGATACTTGATAGTTTCGTAGCGGATGAGTTTTGCCCAGACCCTATTCCAAGGATGTGCTTGAAGCCCTAGATTCAGAGGTCAGTTCATCCAAAGAGTCCCCTCGCAGTTTTCTTTCTTCTTAATTTCTCTTGAACTGACTTTTAATGTTGTGATATGGGTTGCATGTCCTATAAGATGTTAATAGTAACACAGTGGAGTAAATACTCAGCAGTTTTCACGATAATGTTGAAATTGTACTGAAACCCACCCACCAACAGCAGCAACATGATTCACCATAATCTGCTTCAAAGCTCATCAATTTTGTACAAGGTTAAACCCTTTTATTATCTTGTATGATTCATCATAATTTGCTTCCAAAGTGATCAAGTTTGTATTACCTTAAGACCCTGTCATCTTCAAAACTCATCATGGTTGTATCAGTCTAAAACCTCTTATCTGTCTTATATAGTGGAAAGACCACCTTAGAATTGTCATTACCACTAAATTGGAATACATAGTCTGGTGTCTTATATATTGTTCTTTTCTTTTCTGCTTATGCTCCATTTATAGCTTTTATGTTATCGTGATATAACTAGATCATGGCATATTCACAAATGAAAAGACTTGTCATTTGAGTTGGGATTCAAAACAATCCAGAAAGCATCACACATGATGAATTATTTATAGGATTCTTCCCTATTTGCTTGGCTACATCAACCATATTTTTCTCCATCTTTACCTTCTTTTTTTGAGTTGGGACTTGGGATCAAGGATGTACATATGACTTCTTCCACACATGGATGATTATACAACAAACATTACGGGCGAAATAATATTCCATCTATCGTAATTAGGTTATGTATGGGTGTTTATTTGTCATCAGTCTTCATATGTACTGTTAAGGGTGTGTTTGGATGCCCGTTTAAACTTATTATTGCGATTTGAAGCTCCAGTAATTAGTTTCGAGTGTTTGGATAAATTATTTTGATTATTTAATGTCAGAGTTGTCATGTTAGTTGCTGTAAGAAAAAGTGATTATCGAGATAAATGTAATATTATCTAACTATCCTGGGCTAGTGGGCTTTTAGTAACTCACTATTTTACTGTGAGTTTTAGGAAGCAAATCGTTTAGGTCTTTCATTCCCTTTTAACCATAGATGGGTAAATAAATCTTGTGGAAGTAGAAATTGATGATCTTTGAAGGGATACTTTCATGTGTATAATTTATGCTTTTTTTTATCCTCTTGTGTTTTGCTGTCCTTGTGGAAGGTTAATATTAATGGCACCTGCTTGATCTTTTTGAGTGGCATAATTGTAGTTTGCAAACCCTACATGGAAAACACAAAACAAGAACAAAGAAAAGAAAAGCTTGATTTATGCTCTGATTGCTTGTGTATACGTGCAATCACGGGTTATATATCCATGTTTGCATCGTAAAATAGGGTCCTATGTGTCGTTAGTCTTTTTGTGGTTTATCTTGCAAGACATTTTGGTGATTTGTTAATCCAACTCCATCTTAGTTGCCAAAGTTTCATCAATAAAGTGGGTTTAATTCTTTGGATTCTATTGTTCTATTATTTGAAACAAATGTCCTACTTTTGGGGGTAAAATTAGGTCTGGATATACCTCTTAGACTGCACTGATGGAAAATTCAACCTTTGTGGAGAACAAACACATAGAGAGGATGGTGGGGTCTAATCTTTCACAAGATAAGGGCGGTTTTTGGGTTCGGTGTTTGTCTTTGTATTTCCCGAAATGTACAAGTATGGAAGTTGGGGACAATAAAGTTGATTGTTGTTGAAAGATCCCGAATATTGTTGGGTCCATTCATCTGTGTGTCGAATTGGTTGTTTGTCTAAACTCGAACGTTTGTTTTACACATTCGGGTTTGAATAGTCGATTTTATGGATGTCTTTGTTTTACTTTTGTGTTGAAATCCAAGTATTAGACGTTGAAATCCAAGGTAGATGGAAAATAGAACAAATTAGGAACCAAGAATAATTAGAATCAAGTTCGCAACTTTAGAATTGCGCTGCAAAGCCCGGGTTAACAACTAGATTGTCGATAATGATAGAATTTACTCGACACTAATTATTGCCAATTATGTAAATCCAATATAGTTGACAAAACTATAATACAATTAGAAAACTTGATTTTTCTCAAAAGACCAGCCAACAAGGAATGGTAAACTTGTAACAATTGAACTTATTGATGCATACATTTAAGTCATGTCGTATACCCGATCAACGGACGGGTATAGTGCTAGTTGCATATGGTCCCTAAGTCGGTAATTGAAAGCCACGTTGGATTTGGATTGCAACACTTGCAATCGGTATTGCAAGTCCACATCATCCCAATCTTTTCATTTTCTATTTATTTAAATAGATTAAATTATAATATTTAATAAATTATATATTAAATGGTTATTGAAAACAATAAACTTTATAAATATTAATATGAATTTATTTTTAATTAATTAAATTAACTTTAACCATCAAAATTAATAATTACTTAAAATTACTATTATACATAATAAAACATACAATACTGATAAAATTACATATAATCTAATTTATAAAATTACATATAATATAATCTAATACGCACGATTAATAAAATAACAGAAATAAAATTACATCCTTATTCGTCTAAAAGTTGACGAATTTTTTTATCGTACAATTTTCGTTGTAGCTCTGTCATAGTTGATGGATCCATTTCCATCAACCTGATTGCCAATTCTTCTTTTTTAAGTTGCTCTTTCATTTTCTCCCGTTCCTCTTTTTTTTCTCGTTCCTCTTTTTTCTCTCTCGTTCTATTATAACTTCTGTATATTTGTTCATTGCTTCTATTTTTGACGCATCGAGATTGAATTGTTCTTTCATCGCCTTATCGACACGGTCGATAGAGTTAGTTGATAAACATTCTTGTTTACCTTTATCCTTTGAAGCTTCCCTTCCCATTGGACGAGCAGTCGACGTTAACTCAGGGGTCGATGTGTTTGTATTTGAGGATGATGAGGTGTATTGTCCCGAACCATCATTTTTTGTTCTCTTCGACCCCCTATCTTCTACTAGGTCAACCTCTACAGGTCTCTCTCGTTGACTGATCCATTTTTCTTGATCACGCAATTCAACCCAAGCATGCAAGAAATTGAATTGCCCACCTTCCAACGAACGATACAACTCTAATGCTCTGTTTTTTTTTGTCTTCTTCATTCAGCCCACTTTCACGTCGGTGTAGGATTTGCTCGTAACACCCAACAAACTTTGAAACAACATGATTCAATCGACTCCAACGATTCTGAAGAGCTTGACGATTCCTACTTTTTTGAGAACTCGTGTTACGATTCACATCGTAATATTCAAGTACACGGTTCCAAAAATTTACCATGCTTTGATCAGTACCAATTGTTGCATCTTTGCCTATGTTGAGCCAAGCACTACACAACAATGTCATCTTTGGTTGTCCATTGATTTTTTTCGTTTTTAGAACCGCTTGCTTGCTGCTGCGATACGAATGTTAGCATATGGTGTAGCCGCAAATGCCGTTGATGAATATTTACGAATCGGTGAAACCACAACAATAAAATGTGTTAAGAAGTTTGTACGAGCTATTATTGCAGTGTTTGGGGACGAGTATTTACGAAGACCAAATGTCGCCGACCTTCAACGATTACTTTATATTGGGCACCAACGCGGTTTTCCAGGTATGTTAGGAAGTATCGATTGTATGCATTGGGAGTGGAAAAATTGTCTCGTGGCATGGTACGGACAATATGCTAGAGGGGATCATAAAACTCCAACAAGTATGTTAGAAGCAGTTGCTTCACAAGATTTGTGGATATGACATGCTTTTTTTGGGCTTCCAGGTACATTAAATGATATCAACGTGCTAGATCGTTCTCCTATCTTCCATGAGGTCTTAGAAGGGAAAGCACCAGAGGTTAACTTCTCTGTTAATGGTAACAACTATAATTTAGGATACTACCTTGCAGATGGAATCTACCCTAACTGGGCTACTTTTGTGAAGTCCTTCCTATTACCCCAAAGTCAAAAACATCAACTATTTGCAAAAAAACAAGAATCATCTAGGAAAGATGTAGAAAGAGCGTTTGGGGTGTTACAATCACGGTTTGCTATAGTTAGAGGTCCATCACGCATGTGGTTCAGAGAAATAATCGGTGAAATACTACGAGCTTGCGTAATAATGCACAACATGATTGTGGAAGATAAACGAGACTCGTATATTCGTCAATTTGATTTTACAGATGATGCTAATTTTAGTATATCTATGCCTCAAGTTTCTCGAAATCATCTTCCTGAGTATGAAAGTTATCTTCAAAGTCATGCAAGGATACGTAACAGGTTTCATAACAATCAACTACAAGCAGACTTGGTTGAAGAGATTTGGAGTCGATTTGCAGGAGAAGAAAACAATGATTAATGTAATATTTTATTTCTATCTATATGTAATCTTTTTAATTCAATAAATGTTATGTTTTGATATAATTTAATAAATTATATATTAAATTAAAACAATGAACTATAAAATAAATAAAATGATTGTATTGTATTATTATATCATATATTAATCGTTTATTTGAAATTAATGTTTATATTTTAATTAACATTAAATTAAAATAAAGAAATTTATATATTATGTTATATTAATTAAAAAATAAAATGTATATAATAATTTATAAAGTAATTAATAAATGTTATAGTAGGGACCACTTTTGAAAGTGTAGGTGGATTGCATGTGTGTGGAAGGTAATTGCAAAAGCTGATGTGGCACAATTGAAAGTATAAATGAATTGCAGGGATGTAGATGGTCTAATTTGAAAAATCCAAATATGAGATAGCTATAGAGATGAAGAGGGAAACCGAGAGCGGGAGAATTTTAAAACTCATTTGAGCCTTCTTGGGGTCTGCACTTACCTTAAGGGAGAAAGGAGAGACTGTACTTGAAAAAGAATTGAAAAAGAAAACCCCAGGCATACCCAAACACGCTAGTTGTGGAAGAAGCGTTAAAAGGACTTGTACATTAAGCTTAATATGTTGTCTTTAAGAGTTTTTTTGAGTTTATGCATAAAGTAATGGTACCCCATGCTTAAAATCTTGTAATTAAGACTTTTGTCTAAACCAATATATATGTAGTAATAGATAATAGATAATAGATATATGCATATAAACACAGACTAGTTGAGTATCCTTGCCATGCAATAGGATGTATATATTTATTGTAAACCAAGAATGAAAAATTAATATAATTTTTTGCTAAAAAAATCCAAATTTAGCTAGTATTCAGTTGTATCAGTTGGGGTCAACGTTTATCCATATGTATATTTATTGGTTAGGCCATCCGCAGCGCCTTCGGGCTTGGCTGCGGGTTCACCTTCGGGCTTCAAGGGCTCCTTCGGGTAGTGGTACGGGGAGCTGCGGGCATCCATTCGGGCTTGGCTTCCGGGCTTGAAAACCCGCTGAACCCGAGGGTGTATGTGAGAGGAGGGTGAGGGTGGGGTGGGTTGCGGGTTCTATAATAGCATCGGGTACCCGGTAAACCATTTTAGGGTAAGGAGAGGGTTAGGAGAAAAACTGATGTGGCGCTAATGTGGCGTTGAGGGTTTGAGGGCTTTTAGTTATGCGCTGTGGATGGCCTTATAAGTTTTACGAAGTTCAAAAGTGAAGTATAATAGTCATAGTTAGTTTCATGTTTAATAATAATAACAATAATAATAATAACAACAATAATAATAATAATAATAATAATAATAATAATAAATCATGTTACTTTTAAGAATAATGAGTAAATTTTTTCCCCAAAATCATAGTTTCCTGTTTAAGTACAATAATGAAGTTTCATATCTATGTATATGAAATTTAAAGAAAAAAAGTATAGTATTCTCAAAACCACATTAAGCTGTATTATAAAAAATGTTAAAGACAAAATAAAAAATGAAACATTAAAATCAAGATATATCGCGCTACATTGGCGGGTACAATTTTAGCATATATAAATAGATCTCACATAGGACCGTTTATTTTGGTAAAAAGAGATTTAAAACATATACCAGTTATTGCAAATCTAATTTAGGGGTCGTTTACCAAACGTTTATTCGGATAAGTGTTTTCCAAATTATATTACCTTGGAGATGAATATAGCAAGGACTTAGAATATCAACGGGTAAGAGCTAAGGCAAGGACTAAGAAATCGTTTATCTAATCACTTACCCGGTAGTGCTTATCGGTAAAATTGAACACTATCACTTACTTACCGTGAAAGATTTTAGTCCACCAAAATGACATCGTATGCAACAATTTATCCTGTAAGTGCTAACCGCGTTAAGAGTCGTCACACTCACTTAACCGGTAAGACTCTCGCCTCTTGCCTTCACTCTTACCGAGTAAGATTCTTGTTCATTGTCATATTTATCCGATAAGATAATGTGACTTTGTAAAAATACTTACCCGGGTAAACGTTTGGTAAACGGCCCCGAAGATTCTTGCCAGGTAAGTGAGGGTGAAAACTCTTACCACGGTAAACGCTTACCGAGAAAATTGTTGTATACGATACCGTTTTTATGGACTAAAGTTTTACTCAGTAAGTAAATTTTAGTGTGTTGAATTTTATCGGTAATTACTTGGTAAACGGCTCTTTAGGAATCATTTGAAAAATTCTTTAGCTTTCAACCTAGAGGTGGCCAAAAATCGGGTTCGGGCCGGGTCGGGGGACAAACCGGTTCCAAACAGTAACCGTGAGAACCGGGTCAGGTGAGAACCGGGTCGGGTCGGACCGGGTTTAAACCGAAATCCCCTGACCCGTTTAATGGTATGTAGAACCAGTTTTTATAAAACCGGGCCGGGCCGGGCCGAGAACCGGTTCTGTTTCGGTTTTGCGATTTTTTTGTTTTTTAACTGCTTTCTTTGTATAATAATTAATTACTAAACTTTAACAAAGAAAAATTGGATTGGAATCATTGGATAAGTAAAATACACTTTAAAAATACGTTTTATTTATAATATATATCACTAAAATACACTTTTACGTTTTATAATTTATATATAATTTTAAGTTACAAACTTACAAGTTACAAGTTATAATACATAAATTCTAAACATTCGAAGGTCCCGCTCCCGAACTTCCACCCCCATCACCCGGATAGTAATTGAATGGATTATAATTGAATGGATTGTATGGAGCGTAGTATGGATTCTGATCTGGATTGTAGTCTTCAAGAGTATTGTACTGCATCAGTCGTGTAATAGCCGTCTGATCGTCAAGGCGGTCGGTGTCTACATCTTCGTCATCTACGACACTACTAACATCAGAAGTATCGGTTACGGACGGCGTACTTAGTAGTTCATCCGTGTCGTTTTCGAATAAGTTTTCTTCCACGCCTTCTAGATCATCCTCCAGGTTCGTTCGATTTTGAATGCGGTCTTCTCCATCCAAGTAATCCTTCAGACATACGTAGCACTCCACCGATTTTGGGGTTAATTTTGTCCGATGCTCCGATATGATCCTGCCACTAAGAGAAAAGGCCGACTCCGAAGCTACAGTACTAGCTTGGATTGTTAGTATATCAAGTGCAATAGTGGCCATAATTGGGAAACTTGATTGTTTACTTTTCCACCATTCTAATAAATCTAGGGATTCAACATCTACGACGTTTGTGAAGGATGCCGTTATAAAATTAGTACGTACGTATTGATTGAATTCACCCAAATTATCCCCATCATATCTAGCCTTTTTAGAAGATTCCATGACAACCGATTGCATTAAAGTTTGCATTAAGTCTTCTCGGTTTCGGCCACGACTGCTACTAGAACCTGGTGAAAACATTTGAGGTGTAGGGGTTTGTTGGCTTCCTCCCCCATAATTAACTCTATAAATCTCATATAATTGATGAAAATCAGTATTAAATTGTTGTATGCGTTTCCTTGAAAAGCTAGAATTTGTAAGAGAATCCAAACCAAACGATACACATATTGCTTGTATTAAAACTTCGACACCCGTAACATTTAAAAACGGGTTTAATGCCGCGGCACAAAGAAAAGTGAAGGTGATCTTTTTAAAATATTTTACCAATTTTTCTTTCATTGGTTTCACCACGTCGTGAAAGTGCAAATCCTGTTCGTATTGAGCAATTTTACTTGCCAAAATATAAAGTTGATTTAAAAGTAAAGGGCTCGTTGGATAATAAACACCGGATAACATAGTTGTTGCAGTTTTGAAATCGTCCAAAATATCATGAAAGCCATGAATCCTTGTCCAATCATCCTGAGTTATCGTGTTATCCGGGTAATGAATGTTATAAAATGCTTGAATATATTGTTGTTGTCTTAATAAATTATCCATCATTTTCCAAGTCGAATTACATCGAACCGGCATATCGTGCGCCGGTCCCAAAGCTTTAAAACCGACTTGTTTGCAATAATCTTTATATAAGTTTTGCATTTTTTTATTTCTTGTGAAAATTCGGCGTAACATAAGCCTAAACTTAGTTAAAGGCTCATTAAGTTTACTTAAGCCGTCTTGAACGGCTAAGTTTATTATGTGTGCGCAACAACGTGTATGAAATAATTTTCCCTCTAAAATAGGGGATAAAGCCAAACGTAATCGGTCTACGCATGCCGTATTATTACTAGCATTATCAAACGAAATACTAATAACTTTATTTTTTAAATTATAATATTGAAGACATCTCATAATTATAGAAAACTGACGCTCACCCGAATGTGGCGAACCAAAGAGCTCAAACGTGATTACACGTTTGCATAATTGCCACGATCCCGGCGCAATCCAATGTGCCGTTATGCATATATAAGAATCTGGCAATCCGCATGGTGCACTCCATACATCACAAGTTAAAGAAACTTTGTTGGGTAAGTTTAAAAACATTTCTCGCATAATTTTTTGAACCTTATTCCAATATTTTAAAGCATCACGCTTAAGAGTTTGACGACTTACCGAAGTGTAGCGTGGTTGGAACCCATTTTTGATCATGTTTGTAATGTGAGGATTGTCGAAATGTCCGAACGGCAACGCCATTTGAATGACACATTTCATTTGCATTTCTCGGGCGAGATCATTATCATACGACCATACTTGACCGGAATTGTCAAGTATGGGTTGAGTTGGATCGTCACCCGATTTCAACCTCTAGCATATTTCCTCGAAGTGGCGCTTTAACGTGCTATTTGATTCGGGTTTTAGGAAATCTCCACACCGTTTGCATTGCGCTTTTTTTGTACCGTCGGAAAATTTTAGCAAGTTGAAATTGTCCCAAACCGCTGCTTTTCGTGAATGATCGGCAACAACGGTGTAATTTTGTTCGGCCATTTTTTTGATAGTAGAGAGTAGAGACTAGAGACTAGAGAATTGTATGCGTTTTTTGCGAGAAACGAATATAGCGAGAGCCGAGAAATGAGAATTATATGCGTTTTTTGCGAGAAACGAATATAACGAGAGCCGAGAAATGAGAATTGTAAGCGTTTTTTGCGTTTTGTAAGCAATTGTAAGGTGGTGATCACTCCATAACACCCCTAGTATTTATATGGGGTTGGAGGGGGTATTTTTGGGTGAAAAAACGGTCAAAAGGGGGTTGGCAACGGCTATAAACGGCTCTATAACGGCTATAAGTTTTTTGAAAAAAATCGGGTCGGGCCGGGTCGGGCCACATGCCGGGTCACGAACCGGTCCCGGGTCGGGTCGGGTCGGGCCGAGAAAATTCTTAAATACACGAACCGGTCCCGGATCTCGGGCTTGAAACCGGTTCTTGACCGGGTCGGGCCAGAACCGGTTCTTGGCCGGTTTCGGGTCGGGTCAGCCCGTCGGGTCGGTTCGGTTCGGGTCAATTTGGCCACCTCTATTTCAACCTCAGACATTAAAATTTTATAACAAAAACTAATAACGATGTCATGTATTAATTTTCTTTTATAACATAAATAATCAAATAACGAATATCAACTTGCTACTTATAACCAGGAATTATATCAAAATAGAAAACTCATGATGCTTGTATTTTGAGTTTATTTTAGGGAAAATAATTAAAATACTCATTATTTGACTTTGACTTGCAAAAATACCCACAATCTCAACCGGTTTGCAAAAATACCCAAAAAATCCGCGATTGGACCTGTGATTGCGGACCCAAGAAAAAGCTCAAAAAGGAGTCCCGCGATTTGGAGAGGAGTCCCGCAGTACACTCAAATTGGGTATTTTAATTTAAATTTTACACTTTATACCCATATAATTATTTACTTATTTTACTTTATACATTTTACTTTCCTAATTTTAATTTTACACCTTCATCATATTAACACATATAATCGTTTATTAACTAAAATACGTTAAAAAAATACGTATTAATTTTAACAAGTTACATCATTATATCCGTCTCTTCGATACCTTCGAAATGAGCCCAATATTGATTATTTTTTGATTTAATTATTTAATTATATATCATATATACTACATAAAAATATTTTTAATATTTACAATTCATACCCTTATAGTTAATTATTTAATTTATGGTACATCTCTTATTTTTTTCAATTTTGTTTTACACTTTTATCACATTAACATAATAATCTTATATTAACTAATTGATTAAATCGTCAAGTTATTCGTTTTAAAAAATACGTTTTAACATATCACATTAACATACATAATTACGTTAAAATATGTTAAGGAGTTCGATATATATATAATCCAAATAATTTGACGATTTAATCAATTAGTTAATATATGATTATTATGTTAATGCGATAAGAATGCAAAACGAAAATTGAAAAGGTAAGAAATGTATCATAAATTAAATAATTAACTATAAGGGTATGAATTAAATATATTTTTATGCAGTATATATGATATATAATTAAATAATTAAATCAAAAAATATTCAATATTGGCTCATTTCGAAGGTATCGAAGAGACGAGTACAATGATGTAACTTGTTAAAATTAAAACGTATTTTTTTAACGTATTTTAGTTAATAAACGATTATATGTGTTAATATGATGAAGGTGTAAAATTAAAATTAGGAAAGTAAAAGGTATAAAGTAAAGTAAGTAAATAATTATAGGGATATAAAATGTAAAATTTAAATCAAAATAACCAATTTGAGTGTACATCCGCGGGACTCCTTTCCAAATCGCGGGACTCCTTTTTGGCCTTTTTCTTGGGTCCGCGATCACGGACTCAATTGCGGATTTTTTGGATATTTTTACAACCCGGTTGAGATTATGGGTATTTTTACAAGTCAAAGTCAAATAATGGGTATTTTAATTAATTTCTCTTTATTTTAACATCAACATATAATTTTATTTTTTATTAAGAAAATCCTTATATGTAATATAAATTTTTAAATCATCATACTTTACTTTTATTAGAAAAACTATTTTTACAAAAACTTATGAGAATAATAATAATAATAAAATAACAATAATAATTCGCAAGAGAATACTTTAAAGTTTAATCAAACACAAAAAAACATGGTAACATTCTCTTTGGGTAAGAGTTTAAGCCAGCAGCGGCTAGACATGGCCATATGGGTAGGGCTGTAAACGAACCGAACGAACACGAACGGAGGCTTGTTCATGTTCGTTCATTTAACTTAACCGAACAAACGAACAAACACGAACGAGATTTTTTGTGTTCATGTTCGTTCGTTAAGAATTTTTGTTTGTTCGTGTTCGTTTATGTTCGTTCATTAAGAGATAACCGAACGTAAACGAACGAACTTAAATGAACATAAATGAACGTAAACGAACGAACTTAAATGAACATAAACGAACGTAAACGAACGACTTTAAATGAACATAAACGAACGGACTTAAATAAACATAAACGAATGAACCCAAATGAACAAAAAACAACCACCATACTCATCATTTCGTTCGTAAAAAATACCTTAACAAAATGAAAAACCGGGTTAACTTAGGAGGTATGAAAAATAAATTCTAAAAGATCAATTTACTTGATGATTTTACACATTAATTTCATATTATATAAACATGTTTATATATAAACAAGCATAAACGAACATAAATGAACATAAACGAACATAAACGAACGTAAACGAACGTAAACGAACGAACATTAACGAACATAAATGAACGAACGTTCACGAACATAAATGAACGAACGAGACCATTGTTCATGTTCGTTCATTTAACTAAACGAACAAAAAAACGTGTTCATGTTCGTTCATTTATTAAATAAACGAACATAAACGAACTTCCCGCCGAACAGTTCACGAACGGTTCGCTGAACGTTCGGTTCGTTTACAGCCCTACATATGGGTAGGTTGGGCGGGATTTTTTTGGGACCTGACCGAATCACTATTCAAAAGACCGGGTTTATTCTCCGACCGGGCTGGGCCAGGCTTGATGGTTGAAGGTCCGGCCCGTTTAGGCTTTTCAAAGATCGGACTTTTGGAACCGGGCCGGGACCGGGCCCAAAATCGGGCTTTTAAAAAAATATTTAAAAAAATATTATAAATTTTTAAATAAATATTATTCGTATCCACTATAAAATACTTAATTGGGTCACTCAAACATATACTTAAAAATACGTCTTATTAGAACTTCGATTGAATTATAAAGAACTAAAGTTATTGAATTATAAATAAAAAAACATTTAAATAACTACATTTATTGAATTATAAAGAAAAATACTCTTAATCCTCGTATGGTGGATAGCTCCACACCTTTTGCATTGTGCCTTTTTTCCGATTGAATTATAAAAAACTACATTTATTGAATTATAAAGAACTACATGTATTAGAACTACATTTTTTTCGATTTAAAAATACGTTTTATTAGAATTTCGATTGAATTATAAAGAACTACATTTATTGAATTATAAAGGAAAAAAAATACATTTAAACATTTATTGAATTATAAAGAAAAATACTCTTAATCCTCGTATGGTGGATAGCTCCACACCTTTTGCATTGTGTCTTTTTTTTCCCGTCGTTGAGAACCACCATATTGAAACCATTCCAAACTTTGGATTTTCGTCCGTGTTCGACAATAATTTCTCTAATTTGATCGTTTGATGCATTACCGCCGGCCATTTTGATTCAAGGGTGGAAAAATTGAGAGAATGAGAAGTTGCGAAAAATGAACACGAGAAAGCGAGAAATCGAGAATTGTAAACGAGAATTGCGTTTTTGTAACTTGGTATCTAACCTCATACACCAACTATCTTATTTATAGTGTTTAGGAGGCAAAAAATACAAAAAAAAACGGTCAAAATCGACCCCAACGGTCAAAAAAAGGTAACATAACGTCTTTATAACGGCTAGTTTTTGAATTGATACCGGGTCAGGCCGAAACCGGGCTTGGGACCGGGCCGGGACCGGTCTCGGGCCGTGAAAATCGCTGAATCTCGGCCTGGTAGGGCTGACGGGCTAGGACTGGGCCTATACCGAGTCGGGCCGGGACCGGGCTTTAGGCGGGCTGGGCTTCGGCCCCCATCAGACTGGGCCAGGACCGGGCCCATTTGTCCATGTCTAGCAGCGGCCCAGTGGACGCCTGAAATCCAGTCTAAAAGGCCCATATTTAGAGAGAAGCGTTTATATGAAAACGTCCCTTGGTTTACCTTCCGACGATGAAACATTTCAGTCATGGCGTTCCGCAGTTAAGTAATGGAAAGTCCGCCTTCCGACAATGAAACGTTTCAGTCATGGCGTTCCGCTGTTGGGTAATAGAAAATCTGCCTTCTGAAGATGAAACATTGAAACGTTTCAGTCATGGCGTTCCGCTGGCATAGATCCGAATGATAGTAATTTTTCTTTTCCCAATTTCATGTACGACGTCAACCACATGGATCGTTTTAGTCTATTTTTTTAAGGTGATGATATGGCGTAGTTTCATCACATATTACACACAATGAACCTAATTTCACCAGATGATTCGATTTGTTTCCGAATTTGTGTCTATGAACCCTAATTTCATAAGGGTTTTGTAAGTGAGATTCATTGTTATTTCATTTCCATTAAACAAAGAAACAAGTTTCATCACATTGTACACAAAAGAATCGAATCATGGTTGGTGAAATTGAATCATGGTTGGTGAAATCGAATCATGGTTTCTAATTAGAACACTAATTATAGTTAATATTAATTATATAAAATATTGACCCAGCTGAGTTTAACCGTTTTTGGTTAGATCTCGGCGTTTAAACTCATCTCAACTTTCGATCCTGGCCGTTTAAAATCAATAAGCCATTCATTCAGACGGTTAATCGTCCCTCTCCAACTTCTCTTAACCGGCCCACCAAATTCAGTTCAGGCATGACAACTGCAACCCCATTCAACCCCCTCACATTTCTCTTCCACGATGCCTTCTCCTACGACTCCTCACATTTCTCTTCCACGACGCCTTCAACCATGGAGTTCCAACTACCCACGATCTCATGATTACAACTATAAATAGGATTAAACCCCCTTTTCTCCTGGGTGATTCTCTCGCTGCTTAATCGATCACCACCAAATCCATCGATGAAATCTTCTCGTCTCACACGAAGTCTACACGTTTTGGTTTGGTTTGAAACCCTAGAACTTCCTTTTATTGAACAAGGAATCAAAATCCAATTCGGCTGGGTTTTCTTTTCAATCTTAACATTACAGACAACCACGAGGAGTTGTTGAGAAGGTAATGTTCCTTTTAGTTATCTTCAATATCTAATTTATTGTTTGATTATCCTTCTAGGCACTTGACAAAGTTAGCAAATTGCTTCTGGCGACGGTGGAGCCGGTGGTGGATTTGGGGATGTGGGTGATGAGGTCAAGGGTGATGCAAGTAGGGATTTTTAGAGAGATTTTTCATTAAACACATGTCGTATGAACACTTTCTGGTTTCTTCTAGGAATTTGGGTTTCATCTTCTTCATGGGTTTCATTTGATTAAGATCCAAATGTAATTATATAGTTACCCAGTGTTTAGGGTTATTATTTTAAGGATACTTTAATTTACATGTTCATATCACAAAGTTTAAATTTTACAAATTCGTTGTTTATCTCTTGACGTTCTTGAGATTTTCTGTTTGTGTTTGTATTTATGTTTTTGATTAGTGTTTTTTTGTGGTGGTGGATTGATTTGATATTTTGATTTGTATTTACAAGGGGTTCATGAGTTAGGAGGAGGATGGTGAGGGATGCAAAGGGGGACCGAGAGATACTCGTTGAAGAAAATGACAGTTTGGGTCACTTGAAGATGAAGAAGGTGTTGATTTCTTATGTGATTGTCGGAGATTCTGGAGCGTTGAAGTTTCAGTTGGGGTTTCAATTGTGAAGCAACGACTATGGAGATTCCTGAAGCATTGGAGTCGGCTTTCATAGACACAGGTATAATATTCGAGTTTTAAGCTTTTGGTGTTGAAATCCAGTAGAGGAAGAGGTTTTTGGTCTGACATTGTGAGAAACCTTATAATGCTAAACAAAGCACATAATGAATTGAAAGGAACACTAAATCGTTAAGATCAAAATAAGGTAAAGCCATATTTGTTAGTGTGGTTATAAGTCTTGTATCCATCCAATAAGATTGCATGTTATTGATTCAAGATATGAGTTGTGCAGGGAAGAATTGAAGTGAAGAACAAACATCATCCAT
The DNA here is from genome assembly GCA_033807775.1 of Saussurea involucrata. NCBI lineage: Eukaryota > Viridiplantae > Streptophyta > Magnoliopsida > Asterales > Asteraceae > Saussurea > Saussurea involucrata. The sequence continues at coordinate 41,165,222 of CM066315.1, forward strand.
CAATCATCCTTCCGTTCCATAAATTGTAAAGCTAAGGTGTTTTTTTTAACTTGGTTGTTTATTTGAATGTCTGTAATTTCAAACTTATTAAGATCGTTTACCGGGTAAATTGTTACATACGATGACATTTTTGTGGACTAGAATTTTATCCGGTAAGTAAGCGATAGTGTTAAATTTGATCGGTAAGCTCTTACCTTACTGGGTAAGTGTTTGGTAAACGATCTCTTAATATTTTGGAAATTATAATTGTTTAAAAAAAACAGGTGATATTTTACAGGAACATTGGCATTATTTAAACATTTTAGAATTCTGGCATATTGTAGTTTTAAACCCGTGTGTCTCTCATAATGTTGTTTTTTATTCCTTATGCATGGTTGTTGTAATAAGCTTACAAGCAAATATGCTTACAGGTGGCTATCAACCTACGAATTAGATGTCACCATCGAGTTACTACTATACAAGATACATGCCAAGAATATAATATGGTAGCAAAGTAGCAATGCTTAACTAATTAACATTCGTTCTACAACTGACTTATTTCCTATTGTCTAAATGCATCCAATTTGAATTTTGTTGAATTGGTCTATATGTGTCAAGTAGTTGAAGATCAAAAAAGTAGAGAAAACCGAAGTAGAAAAGCCTTGATGAATATATGAGCCAAGTCAAAGACTTAAGGCCTAGATTCATGATGCCTGGACTTGTAATTTTAGTGCTAGAAAATGAATTTTTGTATGGAAGCTTATAAAGAAGGTTGACTATCAAAAAGCATATGAAGGTCTTTCAATTGTAGTGAGGCATTTCTTCGGTTGCTATATATAATTTTTCTTTTACATGAAACATGCAGCAGCTATTTAAAGATGGATGACGCACTAATGCACTTCATTGGTTTCTTCTTTTTTAGCTTGCTTAAATTTTTTTCTCATGATGCATCTGCTCAGAAACGTTTCTGGGGTAGCAAGATATATTTAACTGGTTTTCTTTTATATATTATTGTACCATTCTCATGGTCTAGATGTCGCCAAATCTCATTCTTTTGTACATTGCAGTTTTTCACTTGCTTTCTCGAGGTTTTATTTTGATTGGGACTAAATGATTTATACATTTTACTCAAAAGGTTTGATTTAGGTTTGAGTTGGTACCTTTTTGAGATGTTTATTGTTGTACATGATCACTTGCTAAGCTTCTTTCTTTCTTACAATAATACATCTTCTTATAAGGCGAGGCGAAACTCCAATGATGTACTTCAAGAACAACAAATTTGTTCTTTCTTTCTCAATCCACATGACTTCTTTATGAAGAGGATAGAAGGGAAAATATGAAAGTAAACAACTACTAGATAGTAGATTATCTCATAAGGTATTATTAAAACACACGTCCAGTTAAGTAATTGGATGATATTAGGAGTAAAGGTCTCTCCCTTATCATCCTAATCACTTACCCAGGTAAGTGCTTACCGGTAAAATCCAACACCAACACTTACTTTCCGGGTAGATTTTAGTCCACCAAAATGGCATCGTATGCAACAATTTAGCCGGTAAGCGCTAATCGTGGTAAGAGCCGTCGCACTCACTTACCGGGTAAGACTCTCGGTCCTTGCTTCCGCTCTTACCGGGTAAGATTATTAGTCATTGCCATATTCATCCGGTAAGCTAATATGACTTGGTAAGCACTTACCCGGGTAAGCGTTTTGTAAACGGCCCCTTAGTGGATGCAACTTTAGTTTAGTAGAAATTTAAATTTTGTTTTATATATATTGAAGACTATAATGCATAACGATAAATATTATTTTAAAATATAGTATTTTGTTAAAAGCTTTCTCTCATGGTTGAAATATGTAATCTTAGAACATCGTTTACCTAATCACTTACCCCGGTAAGTGCTTACCGGTAAAATTCAACACTATCACTTACTTACCGGGTAAGATTTTAGTCGGCTAAAATGACATTGTATGCAACAATTTATCCGGTAATTGCTAACCATGGTAAGGTAATGTAACTTGGTAAGCAATTACCCGGGTAAACGTTTGGTAAATAACCCCTAATAATCTCCTAAACGGACAACTCCGTCACTCTCTTTGTTTTGAAATAATACACTTATAATAATGCACAACCTGTACAAACACCACAAGCAGTATGGTACTCAAGAATGCACAAAAAATGGCATCTTAAAGCATTCACTGCACTACACTGAAGATATAGCTATGATATCCTGATAGGGAATACTCAGGCTTCACCTTCATTTGGATTGCATTTCTGTCTGTAACAACCCGAAATCCTAGTATGTGTTGAAAGTTTTGTGGCTAATGTTAAAAGAATGCAAGTTAAGTTAAGGGACCTTTGAGCAATTTGTGAGAAGTATATGTTGGTTCAAATCCCTAGGTTTAGCTATTTTTCTTCTTTTTCTTGTGTTGTTGGCGGGTGGAAGAGAGGAAGGGAAGGAGAAATGAAACTTTGGAAGAGGAACCATGAGAAGAAGAAATTAGTGAAGGTAATTTCCTCCAAAATCTTCCTCATTGTTATTAGATGTTTTCTCTCTGGTTGGTCTTAGATTTTGAGTGAGAAAAACCATAATTTCAATGGTTTCTTCACCTAAGTGCCCTTAAAAGTGTATTTTGGGGTTTTATAAAACGATTTAGAGGTATTAAGCGAGTTTATTTAAGTGTTTCAGGTTGGGGAAATGAACCCCAACAGTTGTCTAATCAAGGAAATGGCAGAAAACCCGATTCTAATCACTTTTGGGGAAGTGGGTTTCTTCCAGTTCGTAGTTACCGAGTAATTCGTAGTTACCGGGTAATTGGGTAGTTACCGGGTAATTATGTAGTGACCGGGTAAGAGTGTAGTTACCGAGTAAGATGGTTACCGTATGCGTTGTACCCGGTAAGTTCCTGCACCCGGTAAGGGATATAGTACCCGGTAAGTCTTTGCACCAGGTAAGGGGTATTCTACCCGGTAAGTAGTAGCACCCGGTAAGTTGTCAAATCTGTGGTGTTGACCGGTAAGTAGTAGTGTAACGCCCTAAAAACAGGGCCAATTTAAACCTTGAATAATACACAAGTTATGATCATAAAACTTCAAACTTTGATAACCTGAGGATCAATTGTAAAGGTTTTATATACAATGCATCTAACTCAAATAACTTATTAATCTAATCATACATCATAATCAGATTATTATCTAGCCTTTGTCCCAAAAACATCAAAAGAATAGCTAGATCCTCCGTCATCTCTAAGTTTGAATCTTTCCAAAAGTTCTCATCACACATCCCTGCTTACTTCCCGGAGCTTGTACCTGGTAAGAAAATTCAACTTGAAACATTAGGCTTTCGCCTAGTGAGAACATTCGTTTCAATAATAACATTTGTAAAAATCAATGTAAACAAGTTACAACAAACCTGATTATTCCTTTTCTTACCGTACAACAACTCCTTTCACTACTGGGAATCTACCCCACTTCCATAATTATGACTAATTCATCTAGCCATAATATTACTACCAAGAGTTTACAGTGAACAATCCCATATTCAAGGTTAATACTCTTATTCAAGAAATTACAAGTCAAAACCTGCCTATTTCTTAATCCGGAAGTAGAGATTACAAATTACTTTATGCCTATCTCTAATCTCCCTTACACAATTGGGAAATCTCCGATCTTCCCTAAAAATATAGAAATCTCCGATCTTCCATTCGAAATGGGAATTACAAATCAAAATCTGCCTATTCCACATTTCACATCCTCACCACCTCAGAATCACTGACCCCAATGGGATTAATATATCGCGATACACAACCGGGGCCCTCACGATGATTCAAGGTACTCTCATTTGCTAGAAATTACATCCCTTGGTCAAATAGAGAGTACTCTGTTCCCATTAGACCGTACCCAGGTGCTCTACGATGACCGGATGCCTATTTTTAGCAACCGCAACACAATACATAAGTATTATAACTCTTAATATTATATGTGCATAACATACAATATTTTTATCTCAAAACATATTCTATATATACATTTATGAAGAATATTAATCTCTCGACATCTCGACTTCTCAACTATCCCCTCTTTGCAATTTAGCATGGGGATCAATCATGGCATAACTCATAGTCATCTATTTGGACTCATTACTGATGATGACAAGTCCTTACAACTATCGACAACTCATGTTAAAATCAGTTTCATAACAAAGTGATAATTGCTCAAGCACTATTCATCATCTTCTTCATTTAGCCAGTTCACAAAATCGAGTTATTGAGCCTACTATCTTTCAATTAAATCATACCCAAGCATTTAGACATAGTTTAAGACATACCTATATCAATTTCAATGGCTAATTTTAGAGTGAAGTGAATAAACTCACAACATATTCTCAAATCTAAGAATACCTTATTCAGTCCTTATTCAAAACCATAGCTAAAAGCATCCGAACAACCGACGTCAATCACAAGACTTTGGGTTTGTAATTGGCACATAAAAACATGTTCAAAGTGTTCAAATGCTATTTTACACTCAAAACGAGTACCCATACCCCTATATTTCACTTTAAAATGACCCCAATACGTAACAACAAAACAATCAGAAACCAATACCGGGACTCCAAATAAAATAGCATACCGGGACTTAATATAGCATACCGGGACTCCAAATAAAATAGCATACCGGGACTCCAAATAAAATAGCATACCGGGACTTGATAAACCACCGGGACTTGATAATATAACATACCGGGACTCCACCGGGACTTGCCACTACCGGGACTTGCCACTACCGGGACATGCCACTACCGGGACTTCCAACTACCGGGACATTCAAGTACCGTGACTTTCAAGATTTTGCGTACTGTCCGTTCAACAAGTCCTCAAATCGATTTAAAACATGAAATCAGTTCAATCTACTCATTCTAATCAATCCTCAGTCAGTTCATACAAATATACCAAGGTTACTTATAACTTAAAAACACTGATTTGTACAAAGAATCGAATGAACTCACCTTTGCTTGCAAAAACCACTTCCTGCACAAGCTGATTCCTCAAATCTGATGTTTGTGATTCCAAAAACCTATTCCACAATCCAGTTCGTTTTACAAACATATAACTACACAAATTTTTATTAGAAACCACTATCAATTTCTTACCAAAATGATGAACAAGGCTTGCTTTCTCTTCTTTCTCCCCTTTTCCTCTAATTTCTTTGCCGACTCCAAACAAGGTACTGAGATATTTCTCAGCTCTAACCTTTTATCCATACACACTTTCAGCAAATAACCAAAAGCACCCTCAAGTTTCATTATTTCCAAAATTTACACCAAACTTTCATCTCTTGTATTTTAACCTTAATGAATTATAAAATTACCACATAATTCGAGGTTTTAAACCAAAATACAATTAGATCCAAATTCTTATTAAAATAATATTATTGAAAATTTAGGATGTTACAAGTAGCACCCGGTAAGTTGTCAAATCTGTGGTGTTGACCGGTAAGTAGTAGCACCCGGTAAGTGTGGGTACCCGGTAAGTAGTAGTACCGAAAAGTCGAACCAGGATGGTGTCCGATAAGATGGTTTAGGATCTGAGCAATGGTACTTCATTCATTTCTCAGGTAAATCGATTGGAGGTCAAGAACATAGTAGGAAAGGAAAGTAAGCGCATCAGGTGAGTTTTTCTAACTAAAATACGTGATTTTACGTGTTTTCCAAAGAAAGTGACTGTGTGGGAAATGCCATATTATTTTACATGATTTTTACCTCAATGAAGTTAAACGCTTTTCTGATTATGGTTTGTTTACGAGCATGAACTGCTTTACAACTGTTACGCATGTTATCCATGAAATGTACGTTTTATTTTGAAAGACGGCTTTTAGCAATATGAAAGGATGTGCAAGGATTTCACGCTTGTGATTTACGTTATGTTATGTGTATGTTATGTGAAGTCGGTCTGCACAGTGGGATCTGAGCACCTCGGGATCCGATGATCCCTTGGGCTTTTGTGATGAGCTTGTAGGATGGAATTCATTTCCTTCCTACTCGGATATGTGACTAGCTTGTAGGAGGGAATTCGTTTCCTTCCTACTCGGAATGAGGGGAGTCTTCTTGGGCCCCGATCGCGGTTAACTATGTGATCCTTAAACACTGTGCAGTACCATGTTTGATGCCTATGTGGAAAATGTTAAGAGTTTTATAAAATGATTTTTATAATGTTGATGTACACTGTTTACAGAGGGAACTCACTAGACCTCATGGTCTAACCCTCGCTTTTCAAAACTAAAACCTTTTCAGGTAAGCAAATAGTAAGAGGCTCAGGTAAGTGAGCAAGAGCAAGGTAGAGTACAGAAGCTAGTGTGTTCTCAGTTGTGTATAGGTTGTTTCCGCCAACCTCAGTTTTAGATTAATGTAATGAAATTTTGGGACCCAGATTTGTAAATGTTATGATTTAATGCTATGTTTGTCTTGTAGTATTTATGGGATGTTACAAATGGTATCAGAGCCAGGTTTAAGGGATTTAGGTGACCGGACGGGCCTAAACTTAAACTTTGAAGTAGAAATCACAACTGAGAATCAGAAAATGCGATAGGAGGGCACTATTGTAGATATGGGAAATGCGTTAGGAGGGCACTATAGTAGATATAGGACTAATAGGGTACCGAGGACAGTCATGTACGGTAAGTTTGGGATTTCACCTGGCCAGTGTAATTGCAAACTTATAGGTACATGTATGTGCTTGACCTACCTTATTATTCCGAAGTTGTAGTCATAAGCTAGTTTTTATGTCGTGTTCCAGTAATCTAGAATGTCAGCAAGATCTCTGATGGGGTAGAGTGAGACCCATTATTGAGAAGTATCGTGAGAGATCATTTATGATGTGATGTATGTATACATCGAAGAGAAGAAATGTTGTATAGAATGTTACGAGTCGTCTAGAGGTAGCTCTTCGTGGACTCGAAGAGGATGAATGTTGAGTTTGAGTAAGACTCCTGTTTCGGGAGAGTCCCAGTTCTAGGAATCATGGGATAGATCAGTCGGGATGGTAAGGAAGGACAATGTCAAAACCCTGACTTCTTAGTCGAGCTTTTCAATGGCAGGATAAATGAAATAAGACACCTATAGTAAATTGAAAGCATATAGAAGTAGAAAGTGAGATAGTTGATCAAAGCGAAAATAGTATGAAATGATTGAGTAAGTTAGATGTGGAACGCATGTACAGCAAGTTATTGCATGACCGAGAGGGCGACCATTGGTCGAAGGTAAAGTGTCAAGGATAAGTTGCGTGAGTGAAGCGGTTGACCTTGTTAGAGTGAGTAGCCTTCAATTGCAAGTAGAGTCTCATGCATGGAGTTCTTTTATGTAACATGAAATTTTCACGCTTTAAAGTAAATATGTAAATATCAATTTTGATCGAAAATGAGTCAGAATGTACAAGCGTAAGTTTAAAGAAAGGGGGTGATTTCTTTTACTTCACATAATGAAATTTAGAGCTTAACGGTTTGCAAAATATTTCACACTTTTCATGATAAGTTAAATTGTTGCAAAAAGTCAAGAAAACGTTTGCCAGCAAAACTTTTATAATCAAAATGAGTATTGACACTTTGGTATTATAAAGTGGGTATGAGAACCGACTGGTTTACTTTGTGTAGGTAATTTCTTTCAGAATTGTGTCGTATGAAGAGATTTTCATTCAATATATTACTGTCGTAATAACATCGTTCGGATTGAGTAAGATTAAGGTTCACGGGAAGATGCATGCAAACGATTCTCGAATCGTTGTGCAGGGCATTGACGTTATAAGAGTGATGGGGTCATGTGTACCCAAGTGTTTCCAAATGTTGTTTATTTAAAATGATGAAATGTGCGAAAAGATTTATTTACTGTATTGTCATGCATAAAGGCTATGAACCCACTAGGTCATAGAGTATTACATTTTAAGCTAAGGAAGAACTCCGAGAGTGGAGAGGCGTTGGACAAGTCAGGGGAGAACGTATGTAGTTTTGGTATATGTGTTCAAGAGGAGAGTTGGACAGTGGAAGAGTCGGGAATGGATTATAATGAGGGTCTGCACCCTTGCTCGGTGACTGGGAATACAGTTGCCGGGGGCGATGGTGTCCGGAGGAAGGACTAGAAGTCATCAAGGTGTTGATTTTAGCAACTCGTTATGAGTAGTGTTGTGAGGCAGAAATGAAAAAAAAAATTCCACGGTGTGGGATATGAGTTTTGAGGTGAGCTTGTAATATTGGTGTTACATGAGTAAGTTTTGAAATAAGGGCAACGGATTGCGAAGTTGATTATGATGTGTTGGAAAGGATAGGTTCTGTAAGGAACCCATGTTAAAGAATAGGTTAAGAAAGTAGTTACAAGTTGACTATTGATGTTGAAGTCAGCAGCGGTGTAAGTTGGCTGAGGCCGAAGACTTGAACCAGGAGAGTGAAAGTTGATAGACCACCTTGTAGAGGAGTTAAGTTAGTGAGAGACTGTTGTTTTGGATAAGCGTTCTACTTACGAGGTATGGAGGGTTCGTAGAAGGATAAGGCATGTAGCACGAACGGAGCGAGTGTGTAAATTATATCGTCCAGTGAGGGAATGTGCCATGTTTATGTAAGGGCTCGGATCGTAGAGAGCTAGCAAGAACGATTACATTTGAGCTAAGTGGGAACTATGGAGTTATAGTTCAACTAGAGTGAGAAAGGACAAAGTAGTGAGATAGACTCGATTATTCATGCGGGAAAATTTGAAGGCGAGTTTGAATTGTGTATGGATGGCCATGAAAGATTTGGCTTGCAGTGTGATGTTATGGGTGAGGAATGTACAGTCATGTAGTGGCAATAATTGCCAAGATAAATGTGCCAGTTAGTGTTGCAGTAACGTGATGTTAGAAAGATGAAGCATTAGATGGAAGCCTTTTTTGGGATTTCGGATGAGGTGTGCGAATTGTTAAGGAAGTGGTTGGAACACGTAGTTGTAAGTGGCAGTGTGATATGTCTAGTATCGGAGTAGAATGTCAGAGCAGTAATGGGTGCTTGCCCAAATGAGAGACTAAGCGTTTTTCTGGCTATGTGAGTCGCTAAGTAAGTATATTCTTGAAATCACTGTAAGTTTAAAGAAGATGATGGATGGGTTAATCAAAATGTGGTGTAGTAGATGCGAAATCTTTAATGATTGAGAATTGTTTCCTATGGGTGAAAGGATTATCCGAGAAGGTAATAGTTGAAGATTAAAGAATGTGTAGTAACAGCAAACACTGGTGTCAGTTCGAGGTGCTTTGGTCGAAAGCCTTAAGTTAGAATTTTAGTGCAACCATTTGGTTATGTATAGTAATGAGAAAGTATTTTCAGCTTGGGAATTGTCGGAAGAGAGGGGCGAGTAATGTTGGTGGGCAGTGCTCCACGCTAACGTGGGGAGGTGAAAATAGTATGTCGGAATAAGTGAGTAAATTGGAAGTAGTAAGCTTGACAGTAATGCCGAAAGGTGCAGTGTTGTGTAGATTGTCATTGATAAGTGTGCGAACTTTTGGAAAGAGTATTGAGGAAGGGAATTGTGTATGATTTGTGCATGATTTGTGCAGGAAAGAAGTGGATAAGACAACTGAATGAGTTAAGTTAGTGACTTTGTGAGAAATGTTTAAACGAATTGGTCGTGCAGTGATTAAGCTAGTGAGAATAGTATGGTATGACCATGGTTACCCCTCCCAGTTGAGTGAGGATAACCGGAGTTATGTTTTATATGACTGAACGAGCGTGGCAATCAGCGAGGAATTGATGTGTTTCAGGATAAGTTTAATTCGAGTGGGTGAACGCTTCAACGATGGGTTTGGAGGTTCCTACTCTTAGTTACGCATAAGTATGGAATGGTGAAGTGGTGAGGATGTGAGAGATGGTTGACGAACTGTGGTCGAGGTGGTCCGAGAAAGGGAAATGTTATCTGCATAAACGACTGATGGTTGGGAGAAGTAATATAGAATTGCTTGTAATACGATGAAGGAACTCTGGGTTGTGAGTTGTCGGGATGTACAGGGTTGGCCTTGTGCCAAGCTGTCAAGTGAGCGATTGTTTCTTGGTAAAAGAATCTCGTGTTGTAGCGGAGGATTCCGCCAAGTTCCTCCTTAAAGGAAGTAAAGATGCATGAGGAGCCTTATTTAATTTTCTATTGTCAAGATCGATCGAGTAGGAGCAGTAGCCTACGAGTTAGAGCACCATAAGAAATGAAGGGAATGCACCCAATGTTCCATGTTTCGAATTTAATGAGGTGGTTGACTGAGTCAGAAGTGACATTACCTTGGGGAAGTGTCAGTTTTGGTGTGGGCATGATACCCGCATCTTTTCCAGCGAGGAATTCCGGGGACAGAATTCTTTTAAGGAGGGAGTGTTGTAACAACCCGAAATCCTAGTATGTGTTGAAAGTTTTGTGGCTAATGTTAACAGAATGCAAGTTAAGTTAAGAGACCTTTGAGCAATTTGTGAGAAGTATATGTTGGTTCAAATCCCTAGGTTTAGCTATTTTTCTTCTTTTGCTTGTGTTGTTGGCGGCTGAAAGAGAGGAAGGGAAGGAGAAAGGAAACTTTGGAAGAGGAACCATGAGAAGAAGAAATTAGTGAAGGTAATTTCCTCCAAACTCTTCCTCATTGTTATTAGATGTTTTCTCTCTGGTTGGTCTTAGATTTTGAGTGAGAAAAACCATGATTTCAATGGTTTCTTCACCCAAGTGCCCTTAAAAGTGTATTTTGGAGTTTTTGGGTTTTTATAAAATGATTTAGAGGTATTAAGCGAGTTTATTTAAGTGTTTCAGGTTGGGGAAATGAACCCCAACAGTTGTCTAATCAAGGAAATGGCAGAAAACCCGATTCTAATCACTTTTGGGGAAGTGGGTTTCTTCCAGTTTGTAGTTACCGAGTAATTCGTAGTTACCGGGTAATTGGGTAGTTACTGGGTAATTATGTAGTGACCGGGTAAGAGTGTAGTTACCGAGTAAGATGGTTACCGTATGCGTTGTACCTAGTAAGTTCCTGCACCCGGTAAGGGGTATAGTACCCGGTAAGTCTTTGCACCCGGTAAGGGGTATTCTACCCGGTAAGTAGTAGCACCCGGTAAGTTGTCAAATCTGTGGTGTTGACCGGTAAGTAGTAGCACCCGGTAAGTGTGGGTACCCGGTAAGTAGTAGTACCCGGTAAGAGTTAGTGACAGAAAAGTCAAACTAGGATGGTGTCCGATAAGCTGGTTTAGGATCTGAGCAATGGTACTTCATTCATTTCTCAGGTAAATCGATTGGAGGTCAAGAACAGAGTAGGAAAGGAAAGTAAGCGCATCATGTGAGTTTTTCTAACTAAAATACGTGATTTTACGTGTTTTCCAAAGAAAGTGATTGTGTGGGAAATGCCATGTTATTTTACATGATTTTTACCTCAATGAAGTTAAACGCTTTTCTGATTATGGTTTGTTTACGAGCATGAACTGCTTTACAACTGTTACGCATGTTATCCATGAAATGTACGTTTTATTTTGAAAGACGGCTTTTAGAAATATGAAAGGATGTGCAAGGATTTCACGCTTGTGATTTACGTTATGTTATGTGTATGTTATGTGAAGTCGGTCTGCACAGTGGGATCTGAGCACCTCGGGATCCGATGATCCCTTGGGCTTTTGTGATGAGCTTGTAGGATGGAATTCATTTCCTTTCTACTTGGATATGTGACTAGCTTGGAGGAGGGAATTCGTTTCCTTCCTACTCGGAATGAGGGGAGTCTGCTTGGGCCCCGATATGAGGAGAAAGGGGAGTCTGCTTGGGCCTCGATCGCGGTTAGCTATGTGATCCTTAAACACTGTGCAGTACCATGTTTGATGCCTATGTGGAAAATGTTAAGAGTTTTATAAAATAATTTTTATAATGTTGATGTACACTGTTTACGGAGGGAACTCACTAGACCTCATGGTCTAACCCTCGCTTTTCAAAACTAAAACCTTTTCAGGTGAGCAAATAGTAAGAGGCTCAGGTAAGTGAGCAAGAGCAAGGTAGAGTACAGATGCAGATAGAGACAGTGTCTGTGTCATGCATAGAAGCTAGTGTGTTCTCATTTGTGTATAGGTTGTTTCCGCCAACCTCAGTTTTAGATTAATGTAATGAAATTTTGGGACCCAGATTTGTAAATGTTATGATTTAATGCTATGTTTGTCTTGTAGTATTTATGGGATGTTACACTGTCCATCTTCACTTCTCTTCTTTATTTGGATTGCATTTCTTTTGGAATTCCCGACATATTTTTGTAATTAATTTCAATTAATTTTGAAAATAGAATTTTTCATCAGATTTCGTCTCCTTGTAAAAAAATAGTTACATCATGCTATATTGCGCGAGTATTCAGTTGGGTCTGGTTACAACAAATCTATAGGTAAGGGTTTAGCAAAGGAACAATCGATTAGGATGTGTCTTTATTTTAGTTTGTACAAGCTTAATAATGTATTCATTTGTCGAATGTATATTCACTCGATGTTTCAATCGGTTTTGTACAACAATTTGAGACAATCTATTCAATCTCCATTGTGTTCAATAGTGAATCCAACTTTCAGCACAAATCATTTCGTTTCTACATTATTCTTTATTACATCCCGTTGCATCACATTGCATCATGCGGGTACATAACTATTATATATATACATATATATATATATAGAGGAATGATCAAATGAGAAGGTTATCTATTTAAAAGAATAAGAGAATAATTGTAGGCCAATCATTTTATAAAATAATGCCTTAATTAATTAATTTTAAAAATAACTAAATAAGGATATAAATGTAATTTAGTCATACAAAAGTTATTTTAGGTATTTATTAAATAACTCATGTTTACCATATTTGTGAATTTAATATGATTTAATTTTTTTTAATAAAATATCTTATATTTATTTCACTTAAAATAAGCATATTTAATTTTATTTATAAATAAATAATTTTTTTAATTTAAAGTAACTCGTAAAATCAATTTTGATTCGTGAATTATTATTTTTTAAAAATGTTTTACTAATCATATGTGATTTTAAATATGAAAACATTGATTCAACTTTAATATTAAAAAAGAAAAATAATTAAAAAACAATCATATATGGTGTGTAGCAAAATACATTTAAAATGTATAAAATCACATGTGATTCAAAACATAATTCATAAGTTTTCATCAAAATCACTTGTGATTCATAATGAATTAATTTTTTTTTTCGAACTGTTTTTCTAATTTAAAATTTATAAAATCACATGTGATTCAAAACATAATTCATAATTTTTCATCAAAATCACTTGTGATTCATAATGAATTAATTTTTTTTCAAACTGTTTTTCTAATCACATGTGATTTAAAATTAATTGTGGATATCAAATGTGATTCACCATGAATTAATTATGAATATCACAAGTGATTTTTGACAAAATTATAAAAAATTATTAAATAACCTAATCCAATAAAAATAAATATTTAAAATGAAAAACTAAATCACACTTATTTTAATATTGTAAAAAATAATAAATAAATAAATAATCATGCTTAAAATACAAAATTATTAAAAAATGAACAAATACCTTAATTAAATTTATTACATAATCTATATAAAAATAAATTAGTTTCTACATATAATCTATATAACAAATGACTATGATGCCCTTTTGGGTGATTATTAAGAAAGTTTTATTTAAGGTATTATTTAGTAAAATGGTTGGCCCAAAATTATTCTTTTATTCTTTTAAATAGATATCATTTTCGTTTGAACCCGACTCTCTCTCTATCTCTCTCTCTTTCTCTCTCTCTCTCTATATATATATATAGAGAGAGAGACGAAGAGAGAAAGATTCAATTGAAAACCGGTTTTCGGTTGTGAATCGAGGTACAAAGGAGAGTGTGACACGTGTCAAAGAACTGATGAAAAACTGAATCTATATTAAAGTGATGTTGTATACCCGACCAACGGACGGATATAACACTAGTTAACAATTAATATTACAACTAAATCGAATCATTAAGATCACGTTACCTAATTAATCGGGATTGCATCCAGTTTCCACTTCTAAAATGGAAGTGAAATGTACTATTATGCCCTTCCAGAGTATTTTAGTTAGAATATTTAATTTAATTTTTAACTACCCAAATTAGCCCAAAATCATATGGACCATTGATTATTGTAATCTATGGTTACTAGGTGGGTTGCAAAGTTTACATTATAAGTGTGGTTTGCAAATGAAACAACCCCTCTCTCATATATATAGATAGATAGATAGATAGATAGATAGATAGATAGGGAAAGAATTATATGAAACAATTTCATCAAATTAAACAATTTCATAAAAGAATTTCAATAACTTAACCAATGAAATCGATGGTTTGCATGGTTTGTAAAATTAGAGTGGTTTGCAAATGAAACTACCCTCACACACACACACACACACACACACACACACCACACGAAGGATCATGTGAGAAGAAGGGTTAAAGCAAGAAGCTAAGAAGAGATCTGGACCTTTGAGAAGTTGAGGTTACCTGAGAAACATGAGAAGTGGATCTGAACCGTTGATCACTTTTAATCAAAATGCATTCCCATGAATTGCACCTTGGAAATGAATTGATTTGTGCATCTCATCCTAATGTGCATTCATTTCTCATCTAACGGTTGATAACCACTTCTCATATTTCTCATGTTAACCTTAACTTCTTACCGGAACCTAACCCTATATATATATATATATATATATATATATAGACTTGGGATCATGTGAGACCAAGTTGTTTTCATAAGACCCATGATACCATATTTTTACACTTGAAACTTCATAGCAAAAGACTGTAAGGTCACCTTCACAGTGTTTTTGTTGTGAAGGTTCAGATTTTTTTACCTTCACAATGTTTTGCTGTGAAGTTTCAAATGTAAAAGTGTGGTATCACAAAAACACGTGAACACAACCCTATAAACACATATGGGCTTAATCATTTGAGAACCCCATTTATTGTGATAAATGTGAGAATTATTATAGTAAGACATTGTTTTACATGATTATTCCATCTAAAGTTAGAATTTAATATATCGATTAACATATATTTGTTTCACAATGTGTTGGTTTCATATATATTCAGTTCACAAAGTGAACCTTTTAGTTGTACTTTTTGTTTCACAAACACTTAAAAATATTCACATCGTGAAACAAATATATGTTAATTTAATACATTGAATTCAAGTCGTAAATGAAAAAAAGTCATGTGAAATAGCACATGATGCATCGGTTTTCATAGTTATCACAACTTTATGGGTTCTTAAATGAATATATATATATATATATATATATATATATATAGGTGGAGGTTTAAACAATAACATCTTCATTTTGTGAAAATGCACGAACACTCTTATCACATGTGATAATATACGTAAGGGCAACCGTTGGTTATGCATGACTTTGCCCATGACCTAAATTCGCACGAAAGGCTATTTGCGTCATTGATTAGTATCACATGCATCATATGTGATAGATTACAATATTACATCGATAGTACCCTTATCACATGTGATAATGCACGTGATGGGGCCTAGTGGTGTGCGGGCGATTTGGCCCGCAATGTAGGTCGCGTCAAACGTCGTTCGTCTCCGATTTAGTATCATGTCTATCATATGTGATAAACTATTGTATCGCATGATTGCTTTAGTAAAAAGGTATTCTCGCGTTCTCGTAAAAGGAAATTGTTCTAGTTTGAACCCTTCCCTATATATTGGTTCTTTGTTAATCCAATAATTGGTGTTAACTTTGTGAACCAATCTTAGCCCGTCATGTTAGAAATATGTGGTTACATTCATTATGACATTTTGTAATAAATTAAAATAATATGTGTTAAAGACATAGATGAACACTTATGAACATGACTATATTTGGAATCATAAAGATTTTGGTAACGTCTATCTCTGTGTAAGTTACTTTTCCGGTAATTGTTCCATCATTTTGTAACCGACATGTATTAAAGATTAGGGATGCTTAATATGAAATGTGTAACTTATGAATTGTGTGTACTAATGAATAATTGTCATATATGAACAATGTTCAAATTTCAATATATAACATTTGCCATATATGAAATCAACAGCTTACGAACAATATTCACCAATGAAAATATGGCATGTATGAACATATTCATTAGCGAACAAATACATGAATGTGTACGTACGTATGCGTGACTAATGAACAATATTCACCAATGAACAAGTTGTCAATGTGAACAATGTTTACTAATGAACATTGAGTGCACATTCATGCATGTTGACTGCCACTATTTTCATGTTGATTGTAACACCCTCAAATTTGGAACGAGCAACTAAATAAAATTTCAATAAAATACCCAACAAGATAAAATCATTTCTACAATTCATTCCTTAAAATACCTCGGAATTTAAAACATTATAATTCCCCCAATAAATTAACTTAAACGGGTGTTACTTAACACACCACAAGTTGCTAATTCCAAATACGTGCGAAAGACTTCACTAATTCAAATCACCTCGCGAGCACTCTACTAGCACACGACCTTTCACACGTGTCACTAGAACTACTCCCAACCTGAGACCTGTTGCACATGCCGACAAATAAAAAGGGTTAGGCTAACGCCTAGTGAGTTCAAGAGTTTATAGCATGAAATAAACCATTCTTTAAAAGAAAGTTTGCAATAAAGGTGTAACGTCCCAAAAATTACAAGGAATTTAACTTTAAAAATAGGCATTTTAATAAATAAAACCTTATTAAATATCCAATACCGTTTCGTTTGCAATTTCAATAATAAATAATCTCAGTAATAATAAACAGCGGAAATTAAATTGTTTAATAATAACTTTAATCTCGTGATTATAAAAACTCTTCACGCGCGCCAGTGTGTACCCGTCACGCCTTGGAGCCACAAGCACCTGAAACCACATTAAAATAGGAAAGGGTAAGCATAAGGCTTAGTTAATTCAAACCATATATAGGATCGCAATTATATCAACATCACCCTTAAACAGCTAGTTATCACAACCAACTCATACCATGCAATCACGTCTTGCACCCAAATTTATATATACCAAATATACCAGCACATATATTTCTTGAAACATCCATCAAGAAAATATAATCGCAACTCATTATACAAACACATATACTTCTTGGAACATCCATCAAGAAAATATATCACAATTAATAATAAGCCTTATACTTCTTGGAACGACCATCAAGAAAATATAATCGCAACTCATTATACAAACACATATATACTTCTTGGAACATCCATCAAGAAGATATATCACAATTAATAATAAGCCTTATACTTCTTGGAACGACCATCAAGAAAATATAATCGCAACTCATTATAAGCCATATACTTCTTGGAACACCCATCAAGAAGTACATCAATCACAGTTCACTATATATACACAATTATATATACAGTGGCGGACCCAGGAATTTCGTCGAGTGGGTGCACCCTTAAACTGGATCAAATGTTTTCCAAAGCCGTTTGATGTGTTTTTTTGCCGAATTCCACCTTCCGGGGTCTTTTTAAGTTCTACAGCTGATTTCGAGGGATTTTTAAGGTTTTTGGTTGATTTCAACAAAATTTTTAAAGTTTTTTGGTTGATTTCGAAAATTTTCTGAGATTTTTGGTTGATTTTAACGAATTTTTTAAGTTTTTTGGTTGATTTTAAGGGACGTTTTTTATTGTTGATTTCATTTATAATTTTTTAACTGGTATAACAAAAAAAATCAATAAATAATATAAACAATAAACTCACGTAAATATAATTTGTATACCAATTTTAGGACAACCAAATAAATAATAGAAACAAATCAATATAATTAATAATGTAGACCTGATAATAATGATGATTATTTAATAACTTTATAATAATAATTAAAATTTATTATTAATAGTTATAGTCATAAATTTAATAACAATAATAATTGTTATTGTTTTGTTTTTTTATATTGTATAATAAAACTGATGCCTCTTACCATTCTCATCAACGTAGTAAAAAAAATAAAATGTAAAAAACTAGAATTGATTGTCAAAAAGACTTGAACCCTTGACCAATAGTAAGAAAAGTAGTGCTCCAACCATTCCACCAACCTTCACTTTTGTTTTAAATTCTGTTTTAAAACATATGAGAGCACACTTCAAAATTAAGCGGGTGCACAAATACGTCCGGTAAAAAAATCCCTCTTACGAAACGGACTTGAGCGGGTGCACGTGACCCCCCCGCCGGAAGGGTAGGTCCGCCCCTGTATATATACCCCATAACACAATAATATCAACAAACAATCATAACTATCACACCCGAGCTATAGTAACACAAATATAATTTCCATCCTATATAATGAGAGAACTCACCTCAAACGCAAAGCTTATGTCCTCAAAAGCAACACGAACCGGACAACACCAACTCACCTCTTTCCACCTAAATAAGTGATATCAAACGTCAAAGCGAAGTCCTAACCCAAAGTCACAACTATGAGCCCATATATGCAATTTTCCAGCTTTTACTCTAAGATTTACAGGTCTGTTCGGGACCTGTTTAGCCCCTCTTAAACTCATAATTCCAGAAATATTTTTCCATAATCACAAATTCCCATGTCTTAGGGTTCCAGGGACATATCGCACGCGCTCTAACGATTTTTCTACAATTTAATATGGATTTTCTAAAAGCGGAACGCGAAACTGTCAATTCCAGACCTGCTGTATAAACAGCCAATTTACGCCTAGTTGGAGGCCGAACCGGACTTCCGCTAAAACATGAAAAGTGTACCCGGCACAGAATGTGAACCGTGGGCACCGGATTCGCCTTAATCCGAGCTACGACGGAAAAGTTATGGCCGTCGCAAAACAGGAACAGAATGGGATTTTTCACATGAAATCATAAAACGGTTTAAGGTTTTGGCGATTCGGGTTACGGTTTAACTATGGAGGCACTTAGGTTGGGGTTTAGATTACTAGGGGCTGAAGTCAACCGCGCACCACCCACTGCCATCCCGGCAGTGGTGGTCGGCGGCGGCGGCGGCAACCACCACCCCCGGTAAGGATGGTTTGGTAAGAGAAACCGACGAAACAAAACGAAAGCTCCAACCTTCCAAGTTCGGGCCGCCCGCACACACTGATAACCCACAGCCGCACAACCGCCATCACGACCACCACGCTGGCGGTGCACGGCGGCAGCACCGGCGGCAGCCATGGCTGCGCCGGCGGCGGTTTCGCAACGGCGAGACTACGACGAACCGAAACAAAAGAACGAGCAGAACGGACTTACCTCTTGACGACAAACAGCGACACACGAACCCGACACCCTCCTCTTTTCCGGCAGCAAAACGACGGCGTCACTCTCTCTTCTCCGGCGGACTCTCTCTCTACTCTCGGCGAACTCTCTCTCTACTCTCGGTGGCTATCTCTCTCTCTCTCTTTTTCACGGCCGCACACTACCAAGGGAGGGGAGGGGAGGAGCCGTAGGGTTTTTCCTTCTCCCTTTCTTTCCTCCTTTCCTAAGACACGACACCAACACCCAAAATGAAAATGGATTTTGGTTTGGGTTGCATGGGTCGAACACAACACAAGTTTGGCCCTATAACAATTTTAGTCCCTCAACTACACCTTCTAGCAAACTAACCAACGTTTTTTACATATTTGACTATAAGGTCCAATTCGTCTAACCCCGTTATGGAAACCACGATAAATAAAACTTTAAAAAGAAAAGAATTAAAACAAAGAAATTACATACTGGGATACGGGCTTTACAACTCTCCCCCACTTGGATTAGACTTCGTCCTCGAAGTCTAGACCGGCGAATAACTCGGAAAAGTTCTCGCGCATCTCCGCTTCGGGTTCCCATGTCCACTCGAACCCCTTCGGTACGGCCACTGGACTTTCCTCAACTAGAATCTAAATTTCTCACCCCGTCTAGAAATTCTCGAATGTTTTTTTTTTAACAAAACTCCTTCAAGGACACTGAAAATATGACCGGAAAAACACTCCCACAACTGGATTCATTCCTAGTCAAACGACTTCGGTTGCCTCCCAACCTTAAATGTTCCATACATCCCGATTCAACTTTCAAGCTCTAACCATTCTAAAGGTGCTCACCAATATACCCTACAGGATACTCGAATCCGATCATTCCTACCATTACTGCTGATTAATTTCCACGAGTTCTATAGACTCCCAACATTTATTTCACACGGATCGTCAAACCAGTAAACTTATAATCACCCACGAAGGTCATTCCACCATAACCATTCCTCACAATTAAGCATCTCAGGGTTACTACTACCATCACCATAATTATTTTAAAATCGGCTACAAGTCTCCGATTACACTAAGGGTGTTTGGCCTCAAGCCCAAAAGTCGACACCTAAATATACTACTTACTTCAAAAAGGTTACTGCGCATTTATTCTCTTAATTACAAAGGGCATCATTCCCTTAATCGACACTATTCGGTCTACA
Source organism: Saussurea involucrata (assembly GCA_033807775.1). Taxonomy (NCBI): domain Eukaryota; kingdom Viridiplantae; phylum Streptophyta; class Magnoliopsida; order Asterales; family Asteraceae; genus Saussurea; species Saussurea involucrata. The sequence continues at coordinate 41,185,676 of CM066315.1, forward strand.
CTAACAACACGTGTGGAATACCCAATCTTCCACCGTCTACTTATCCTCCACGCTCGCTCTAGGAAACCTAGCTACACCGTATCAAGATACACCTTAACGCCTACCTCCCAGGTACGTCTCAAGGCCCGGCACATCGGAACTACCTCTCAGGTAAGTGCCCAAGACTATATCCTCTTAGTGCCTACTGGAAAGTCAAGGTTATAACACATGAATACCGGGGTCCCACCCCGAGGTACCCAACCGACCGTTACCAACGACTGACTGACATGACCAAGGATCCAATGCAAACAGTCTACCAACAACATGCCTATCCCGGAATGACTCACTCACCCAAACATGTAAATCCTCAAAATGACACATAACACTTAAAATCGCCTTTCCCAAGTGGTTTACAAAATCATTTGCAAAAATATTTTCAACGTCAAGATTTTTCACTTCAAAAAGACCGCATGCAATAAAACTACTATTACCGGGTCGGTAGTTACGCAAAAATGGACACGCTCGTCTCACATAAAAATCATGTTGAAAATCATTTCATTGCCGTTCAGTTTACTTACAAAATCCAAATGATATGGAACGAAGTTTACCAATCAAAATTTGTGCGCGTCAGTTATTTATACAAAACAAGGAAACGATTTATTGACAATAAAACATTTAGCTGACTAAAAAAAACGCACCAAACAACTCATGATAAAAATGCTACCAAAAATATTCTCCCAAAATTCTACAACACAATCCATATAAGGATTGGAAACACAAGAATTAGATAATGCAATTTTATTTTCAAAATCAAACTTTGTGCATGACTTAGGCGGCATTCTATGTCTCGACTCGTACTACTCCAAATCCCTCCGGTCCACTATCGTCATCCGGACATTTAAACCTCTTAGGGCAAGTTGGAATTCACGTCAAATTATCTTACGGCTTTTCCTTAAAACAAAGTCGGCTCAGAAGCCTATGATTCTAGCACAAGCATCAAACTTGACCCGAAATGGTCTACTTAAAACAAATATTACGTCAGCAACCTCAACCACAAGTGGACAGCCTAGCCGTCCTATACTACGGCCCAAACGCTCACTACAAGTGTGAGGCACGAAATAATGGGTAGCCCCGCTATCAAACATCACTACAACAGACACCGAGTTAACTAAGAACGTACATAATCACACAGCTTAAGCAAAAAGCAACTACTTACCATATCCAATAAAAGAAAACAAGTGATGAAATATACCTGTCACCACTTTAGGCGTAGCCTGTGCCTCCTCCACCGTCAGTTGATGAACTCCACCTCGGCCGCCTCGGGTCCAGCCTGACCCACACGACCATCAGTAATACGCAAGGGAGCAACCACAGGGGCTTCTTGTGCCCCACTCTCAACAAAAATCCTCGGATTCTGGCAGTTGATCTTCACGTGGCCCGTCTGTTTGCAGTTAAAACAGACCATCAGTGGTGCCCTGCAATCCCGACCGTAGTGTCCTACCTGGCCACACTTGAAACACTTGTCGTTTCTCCTTCCGCTACTAACCTTGGTTTTAAACCCACCGCTCCTTCGATTCAAGAGTGAGTCCGAAAACCTCGTTTTCTTTGGGACTGCGGATTCTGATGTAACGGCATGCGCCGTTTTCCTCTTCTTGGCCTGTTCCTCTAACTCGAGTCCCTGTCCCCGAGCAGCCTCCAGCATCATTACTATCTCATCACGAACGGCGGTAATAATCCCAAGGATTGCCTCCCTAATAACATGCTTTACTTCAGCCGCTATCGACTCACGTATCTGTTCACTAGTGAGTTCAATACTAGCATTCGGTTCAACATCGTTGTTCCTCCTTGCGATGGTCATCCTAGGTAATTAATACAACGAGCTATTAGCACATAATAACTCACACTAACAACGCTCACGCTCAACTCCTTGGATTCCTCGTGACTTTCCCCGACTCGAGCACGGATCCTGTGCTTCAGATAGTAGGAGCTCTACTACTACCTTTCACACCTATCCTCACTCGTTTCGAGTCCCGTCCCGAAGTGCCCAAGTAGTTCCTTGCCGAAAACTATACACATATGCCCGCACCGGCATAGGTACACACTCTTCCTAGCTCCCTAGGAATTCCACCCAACTCCACTACCCTTGCTATGACGAAATCCCCACTAGTCATGACGAGTCGCCTCGCGAATGCACAGTCGCACACAACGTAAAACCAGATAGACATTCGAATATAAGATTCTATCCTACAACGGTTGGACTCAAACAAGAGTTGTGCAATAGAACTAAATCCGACATTCTAGGGCTATTCGGTTCCTACCGCATACAACCTATAGTGCATTCACTTAACAACCTATCAAGGCTAGCATAAACTCCTATTAGCAAACAACAAACATGCAGTACAGTGTAATAAGCACCAAGCAATCTAGCACACATACTCCTATGTTCTAGAAAGCAATCTAGTATACATACTCATATGTAAACACTCTTCCCAGCTCACTAGGAATTTCATCTCATCCCACTACCCTTGCTACAACGGAATCCCTATTAGCCATAACGAGTTGCCTCGCGAATACCCAGTCGCATGCATCGTGAATCAAATAGACATTCGAATACAAGATTCTATCCTAGAACGGTTGGACTCAAACAAGAGCTGCGCAATAGAACTAAATCAAATATTCTAAGGCTATGTGATTCTTACTGCATACAACCTATAGGGCCTTCGCTTAACAACCTATTATAGCTAGCATTAATTCCCACTAGCAAGCAATCATCATACAGTACAATGTAAACCACATAGGCAATCTAGCATGCATACCCTATGATCTAGAAAGCGATAAATACACTAAGTACTGTACCTTTCCCTTTGGCTCCGGCTGACTGTACACACTGCGCCCTCAATCACCGTTTCCCAAACGGGGTTTCCTTTCTTTTATTTTTCCAAAAAATTTAAGAGAAGAATTTCATAGCCGCCACTTGAGATCAAACACACCGAGATGCGTTTGATTCACTCAAGCTGTGCTCTGATACCAAGTTGTAACGTCCCAAAAATTACAAGGAATTTAACTTTAAAAATAGGCATTTTAATAAATAAAACCTTATTAAATATCCAACACCGTTTCGTTTGCAATTTCAATAATAAATAATCTCAGTAATAATAAACAACGGAAATTAAATTGTTTAATAATAACTTTAATCTCATAATTATAAAAACTCTTCACGCGCGCCAGTGTGTACCCGTCACGCCTTGGAGCCACAAGCACCTGAAACCACATTAAAATAGGAAAGGGTAAGCACAAGGCTTAGTTAATTCAAACCATATATAGGATCGCAATTATATCAACATCACCCTTAAACAGGTAGTTATCACAACCAACTCATACCATGCAATCACGTCTTGCACCCAAATTTATATATACCAAATATACCAGCACATATATTTCTTGGAACATCCATCAAGAAAATATAATCGCAACTCATTATACAAACACATATACTTCTTGGAACATCCATCAAGAAAATATATCACAATTAATAATAAGCCTTATACTTCTTGGAACGACCATCAAGAAAATATAATCGCAACTCATTATACAAACACATATACTTCTTGGAACATCCATCAAGAAGATATATCACAATTAATAATAAGCCTTATACTTCTTGGAACGACCATCAAGAAAATATAATCGCAACTCATTATAAGCCATATACTTCTTGGAACACCCATCAAGAAGTACATCAATCACAATTCACTATATATACACAATTATATATACCCCATAACACAATAATATCAACAAACAATCATAACTATCACACCCGAGCTATAGTAACACAAATATAATTTCCATCCTATATAGTGAGAGAACTCACCTCAAACGCAAAGCTTATGTCCTCAACAGCAACACGAACCGGACAACACCAACTCACCTCTTTCCACCTAAATAAGTGATATCAAACGTCAAAGCGAAGTCCTAACCCAAAGTCACAACTATGAGCCCATATATGCAATTTTCCAGCTTTTACTCTAAGATTTACAGGTCTGTTCGGGACCTGTTTAGCCCCTCTTAAACTCATAAATCCAGAAATATTTTTCCATAATCACAAAGTACAATGTCTTAGGGTTCCAGGGACATATCGCACGCGCTCTAACGATTTTCTACAATTTAATATGGATTTTCTAAAAGCGGAACGCGAAACTGTCAATTCCGGACCTGCTGTATAAACAGCCAATTTACGCCTAGTTAGAGACCGAACCGGACTTCCGCTAAAACACGAAAAGTGTACCCGGCACAGAATGTGAACCGTGGGCACCAGATTCGCCTCGATCCGAGCTACGACGGAAAAGTTATGGCCGTCGTAAAACAGGAACAGAATGGGATTTTTCACATGAAATCATAAAACGGTTTGAGGTTTTGGCGATTCGGGTTACGGTTTAACTATGGAGGCACTTAGGTTGGGGTTTAGATTACTAGGGGCTGGAGTCAACCGCGCACCACCCACTGCCATCCCGACAGTGGTGGTCGGCGGCGGCGGCGGCAACCACCACCCCCGGTAAGGATGGTTTGGTAAGAGAAACCGACGAAACAAAACGAAAGCTCCAACCTTCCAAGTTCGGGCCGCCCACACACACGGATAACCCACAGCCGCACAACCGCCATCACGACCACCACGCTGGCGGTGCACGGCGGCAGCACCGGCGGCGGTTTCGCAACGACGAGACTACGACGAACCGAAACAAAAGAACGAGCGGAACGGACTTACCTCTTGACGACAAACAGCGACACACGAACCCGACACCCTCCTCTTTTCCGGCAGCAAAACGACGGCGTCACTCTCTCTTCTTCGGCGGACTCTCTCTCTACTCTCGGCGAACTCTCTCTCTACTCTCGGTGGCTATCTCTCTCTCTCTTTTTCACGGCCGCACACTACCAAGGGAGGGGAGGGGAGGGGAGGAGCCGTAGGATTTTTCCTTCTCCCTTTCTTTCCTCCTTTCCTAAGACACGACACCAACACCCAAAATGAAAATGGATTTTGGTTTGGGTTGCATGGGCCGAACACAACACAAGTTTGGCCCTATAACAATCTTAGTCCCTCAACTACACCTTCTAGCAAACTAACCAACGTTTTTGACATATTTGACTATAAGGTCCAATTCGTCTAACCCCGTTATGGAAACCACGATAAATAAAACTTTAAAAAGAAAAGAATTAAAACAAAGAAATTACATACCGGGATACGGGCTTTACAAAAGGTTTTGATTTCCAAAAGAGTTTACAAAGGATATAAATGACTCATTTTCCAACGCACCCAAAATCCGTGAGAAAATACTCCCAAAAGGTAATAAGCGTTATTCTAAAATGAATACCATCCAAAACTCACTCAATACATGAATATAACCTTTAATAGGCAAGTCTTTCAAATACGGTTGACAATAAATACTCAACCCATAAATCATGGAAAACCATCCATTTAATTATAACCCTTCATTAAAAACATAATACGAAGCAATACTCACGCAACCGTCAAATGTAATGAAGTTCCAAATACCGTAAATACGGAAACGACTTGCTTTAATTTAAACTCTAATATACATGGAGGGGAATCCAATATTAAAGTCATCAACTAGCAGTCAAACGTATAAGACCAACAATAATAAAACCGGGACAATATACAATCCCAAATAGGTTGGCCAACGACGGGGGAGACCCGTAACATCAAGAAGTTCCACCCAAAGAGTCGAGATACCTTATTGCCTTCAGCATAAATGCGACACCGTGAGATACCTTAATGCCTTTAGCATAAATGCGACACCGTGAGATACCTTAATGCCTTTAGCATAAATGCGACACCATGAGATACCTTAGTGCCTTTAGCATAAATGCGACACCATGAGATACCTTAGTGCCTTTAGCATAAATGCGACACTTATCGTACCCTTGAAAGTAAAGGTCTTTTAGCATGGGGCCCGGTCAAATATTGCGACACCCAGCAGACCATCAATTAAAGACTGACTCACGTGCCTATGGATCCAATGCAACACAACCTACAATAATTAGCCCATCCTGGAATAACTAACGCATTCGGACATGTAAATAATATGTTGGTGCAAGTGTACCACATCTCTATATATTTATATATATTTATTTTGATGATTACAAACACACCGTATTATTGTTTATCTAACAATTTAATCCAAGTGTGCAGTTGTTGAAGAACACGAAGATTTAATCTGAAGGGTTCAAGACGGAAGTGTTTACGTCGTCATTATTGTTTATAACTAATAATGATAAACACCCTAAAATAATATACCACTTGGATATTTCTAAAAACCCAACAATTATTTTTAATAAGGTTTTGAGAAGATTCAGCAAGATTTGGTTGCAGTCCTGGAAGCTGTCTTTTCTGACAGCGGTATACCGCGGCGATACAGCCGGTATACCGCGGGTACACTTTTGCCGGTATACCGCGGCAGTCCGTGTGCAATTCTGATTGGTTGAAAGTTACTTTTCCTGACGGCGGTATACCGCGAGACCCAGCCGGTATACCGCGGGTACGTTTTTCCTGTCAACTTTGCATGTAGCCGTTTGTGTGTCAGCGTACTCTTTCTGACCGCGGTATACCGCGGTGTGCAAGGCGGTATACCGCCAGGTCATGTGACCGTTGGAAGTCTTCATGCTATATAATGATGCATGCTGGAGAAGAGAACAGACAGACCTCAGACCAGACTACAAAACAACAGTAACAATAAGCAGCAACCACACTCTCAGCTCTCTCATTTATATATATATATTTTATAAAACATTTTTTTATAAAATATCCAAGTGTGAGATATTATACAAGAGTGATTACCCATTGTGAGTTATACTCCTCTTGTAAGTATTTGAATAACGGGTGTGTGATCCTGTACATCTCAATAAGCTGAGGCTTAGAGAACCGTTTACTTTGCTCTGTATTTGGTTTGTATTCTACCGTAAAGAATACATTTATTGGATCGTGTCGGGAAGTGTCTCGGCTGCTGGTTTATCACAGTTGGTGGTAAATCAGTAAATCTCTGTGTCAAGTATCTCTATCCCTTATCTCTTTATTTATTCCGCTGTGCTTTATTATATTTATTTATATAAACTGCTTTGCATTTATATTTATTTATATAATCTCTGTGCATTTAAATTATATCTGTTTATATAATTGTTGTATACTTATTTATTTATACTCTGCTTTATTTATTCTGTATTTATTTGTTAAAAGAATTTTTTTAAAGTAAAAGATTTAAAATACAACCTTACCCCCCCTAGGTTGTCTAACATTTGGTATCAGAGCGGGGCTTTCAAAAATTATCTGTTTAATTTTTTAAAGTTATATCTTTTATTTAATGGCTCAACAAAATGCTTGGTTTTCTAAATCTCTTCTTATTGATTTCGAAAATTTTGATCTTTGGGCAAATTCTTTTGAACGTTATGTTCGTGGGATAAATCAAAAAATTTGGGATATTATTATTAAAGGAAATTTCAAACCCACAAAATTTCAAAACAACAAAGTTGTTGAAAAACCTAGCTCGGAATGGTCCGACGAAGATGAGGCTAATTATTGTTTAAATTATGAAGCCAAAAATTTTCTCTTTTCGGTTCTTACTAACGATGATATTGAGCGTGTTTATCTCTTTGAAACTGCTCGTGATATTTGGGAGAACTTGAACATCACCTATAGTGGAAACTCAAAAGAAAAGAGAGACGAAACCCGAGATCAAAGAAATGAAGAAACTTGTCTCATCGTCGACTGCGAGAAAGAGGTATGTACTTCATACTCAAGTTATTCTAGTTGTAGTGATAACGATGATGATATTGATATGTTAAATGTCTCTTTTCAAAAATTGATTGTTCTCGTAAATAGTTTTAAAAATGAGAATGCTAAATTAAAAGAAGAATTATTATTATGTCAAAATGAGTTGAATAATTGTAAACAAACCATTGCATGTGATAATAAAATCAAAAATGAGTTAAATGATAAAGTTATCACTTTAGAAAAGAAAGCATGCGAAAATATTGTTTGCAAATCTTGCATTGTTTTAAATGATAAAATTGCATGCTTAAATAAAAAGACACATGAAGATATTACATGTACAAAATGCAATATTCTTGAAGATGAAATTGCATGTTTAAATGCTAAATGTAAATCGCATGAAAAAGATAATATGTTAGCTAAAGCATTTCAAAATAGCAATGATAAATTGTTAAAAATGCTAAATATGTCTAATCGCATTAATTGTAGAAAAGGCATTGGTTCCGATACATGTGTTGATAAATGTTCGTGTAAACCCATTAAAAGATTTTTTGCATCTCCTAAAGTTGAAACGAGAAAACCCTATGTGCAAAAACCCCCATATATGTCAAAAATGAAAAATGTGAATTATGGGAGGAAACCGTATGCGTTTATGTATAATAATAAGTTTGCGAATCCTAAGAAAAATGTTAATCCGCATACTTCTTTTTACGTCTATGATAAATACGATCGTAAAATAAAAATGGTTAGAAAATGGATTCCGAAAGGAATGTTTAATGTTGACAATCCCGGTGGGATGCGTTTGTGGTTTTAAACCATTTATATGGTTTTATATGTTGTCGTATTTTATTTTATGTCGACAACATGTTCTTTATTTATTTTTGCAGTTTATGTTTTATACTAACTGTTAAAAGGACCCATATGAAAAGGGTACCACGAAAAATTTTCTTTGCCTTTTGTAGGTGTTTCCTGGCGAGGATACAATACGTGCTTCCTGACGAGGATATAATACGTGCTTCCTGACGAGGATATAATACGTGTTTCCTGACGAGGATATAATACGTGTTTCCTGACGAGGATATAATACGTGTTACCTGCCGAGGTTATAATACGTGGTTACCTGCCGAGGTTATAATACGTGGTTTCCTGACGAGGATATAATACGTGGTTACCTGCCGAGGTTATAATACGTGGTTACCTGCCGAGGTTATAATACGTGGTTACCTGCCGAGGTTATAATACGTGGTTACCTGCCGAGGTTATAATACGTGGTTACCTGCCGAGGTTATAATACGTGGTTACCTGACGAGGTCATAATACGTGGTGATTTTTTTTATCACATAAAATTAACCGAATATTGAAGCCTTAAGATCCGTTTTGGTGCAAGTGTTTCGTATTGGTTTGTATATCTTTGTCTCTATTGCTTTTTGCATTTTATTTTATCCCTCAAATTTTATAAAATCAAATTGATATCGTTATTAATTTGAGGGGGAGCGTTTTAGCTCTTTTACCCATGAGTTTATGCTCTCTCAAATTATATGCATATTTTGAGGGGGAGCATCTCTCGAGGGGGAGCATACCGTCTTTCTTAACCCTTTTTGCTTCGACAAACGGGGGAGAGAAACCGCATATGCTCTTGCTTAGCGGTTGTGTTTGTCATCATCAAAAAGGGGGAGATTGTTGGTGCAAGTGTACCACATCTCTATATATTTATATATATTTATTTTGATGATTACAAACACACCGTATTATTGTTTATCTAACAATTTAATCCAAGTGTGCAGTTGTTGAAGAACACGAAGATTTAATCTGAAGGGTTCAAGACGGAAGTGTTTACGTCGTCATTATTGTTTATAACTAATAATGATAAACACCCTAAAATAATATACCACTTGGATATTTCTAAAAACCCAACAATTATTTTTAATAAGGTTTTGAGAAGATTCAGCAAGATTTGGTTGCAGTCCTGGAAGCTGTCTTTTCTGACAGCGGTATACCGCGGCGATACAGCCGGTATACCGCGGGTACACTTTTGCCGGTATACCGCGGGTGTTCAGCCGGTATACCGCGGCAGTCCGTGTGCAATTCTGATTGGTTGAAAGTTACTTTTCCTGACGGCGGTATACCGCGAGACCCAGCCGGTATACCGCGGGTACGTTTTTCCTGTCAACTTTGCATGTAGCCGTTTGTGTGTCAGCGTACTCTTTCTGACCGCGGTATACCGCGGTGTGCAAGGCGGTATACCGCCAGGTCATGTGACCGTTGGAAGTCTTCATGCTATATAATGATGCATGCTGGAGAAGAGAACAGACAGACCTCAGACCAGACTACAAAACAACAGTAACAATAAGCAGCAACCACACTCTCAGCTCTCTCATTTATATATATATATTTTATAAAACATTTTTTTATAAAATATCCAAGTGTGAGATATTATACAAGAGTGATTACCCATTGTGAGTTATACTCCTCTTGTAAGTATTTGAATAACGGGTGTGTGATCCTGTACATCTCAATAAGCTGAGGCTTAGAGAACCGTTTACTTTGCTCTGTATTTGGTTTGTATTCTACCGTAAAGAATACATTTATTGGATCGTGTCGGGAAGTGTCTCGGCTGCTGGTTTATCACAGTTGGTGGTAAATCAGTAAATCTCTGTGTCAAGTATCTCTATCCCTTATCTCTTTATTTATTCCGCTGTGCTTTATTATATTTATTTATATAAACTGCTTTGCATTTATATTTATTTATATAATCTCTGTGCATTTAAATTATATCTGTTTATATAATTGTTGTATACTTATTTATTTATACTCTGCTTTATTTATTCTGTATTTATTTGTTAAAAGAATTTTTTGAAAGTAAAAGATTTAAAATACAACCTTACCCCCCCTAGGTTGTCTAACATAATAATAATGCGCAATAATGCGATATGATGCAATGAATGCAATATGGTGCAATAACGGCAACCCATAAATAAGACTCCACATCGAGCCATTAAAATCGGACAATTGTCCTCAAGACCATCTCAAGGTCGAAACCGATCAAAATGCTCAAATACCCATTAGACCCATAATAGCGGTCATCTTAGCATAGAAATGCATTTAATATCAAATAGGTAGCAAGTACCATAAAATCGTTATTAACCCAAACCTCAACACGGGATTAAACATAAAGGGGTTTTCCCCGAAAGGGTTCACACCCTTACAATTCTCAAAATGGTTATTAACACTAAAACGTGCATTCTCCCAAATGGTTTATAGAAATCATTTTTACACATATGATTAAACCATCAAGTAGACTCCATTTTGAGTAATAAATCTTCTAAGAGTATAATTATGATTTCTACACATCAAATACTCCAAAATCCCAAATATGGGTGTTTTACACATTTATGAAGATAAATACTTCAAAAAGGTTACATTAACCAAATACCTCAACAATTGATATTTTCAAGTAAAACACACAAACATTTAGAAAATACTATTTTTGGCATGTACAAAGTTTTCACAAAACAACTTGAACTCACCTTTGCTAGATTGAGCTAAATCTAGAGTTTCTCCAACGTAAGCTCCTTTGACGAAGTTTGTATCTTCAAGCCAAAACTTCCAAAAACCTAAATTCATAACTTCCAACCATGAATATTCATATTTAACCATTTAGAATTGTTCTCCAAACATCAACCATCAAAATCTCCATTTATACCCAAAACCTCAATTTGACCTAACTTCTCCAAAATCATCCCAATCGAAATTGGAGAAACAAAACACTAGGAGAACATCAATGGAACATTTATAACTCATATGAAAGTATAGAAGCTAGGAGGATGAACTTACCACTTAGGTTTTGATGAAAACCTAGAAAACCCCAAAAATCTCTAAGATGTTGTGGATGAAACTTGCTCTTGCATCTATAAATGAAATCACTAGCATAAAGTGGATAAGAAACACATTAATCTCCAAGAAAAGCCCCAAAATCGTTTAGGGTTTGTGAGGAAGGAAGGAAAAACGATTTAGGAGAGAAAGGGAAGAGATTTGAGAGACTTACCACCACCAAACACCCTTGAATATTCCTATGAACTTCAAAACTCTTTCTAGATCCTTGAAGAGCTCTCAAAATCGGAACCATAGCAACTTGAATGACCAAAATCGGAGTTGAAATGAGAGAGATATGAAGAAATGAAGTTTGGGGGCTAAAAATCTCGTATTTATGCTCCAGGTACCCGACGGCTAAAGTGACGTGCGAGAGTGACTCAAGTGTCACTTTCGCTGGGCACTCTCGCCAGGCTCAAATAGCTCTCAGTACAAAACCGGCGAGAGTGACACGCGAGAGTGACACACGTGTCACTTTTGCTGGTCACTTTAGCCGAGATTGTACCGAAAGTTGTTTTGGCCATAACTTCTTCGTTATAGCTCCGTTTTCGCTCCGGAAAGAACCGTTGGACTCGTATTCGAATTCCCCATCCAACAAGACCATAAAATCTAGGATTTAACCCAAAATCCTATTTTTCATATTTTTCTTAAAAGATCGATTCCACACTGATTCGACATTGGACCTATCCGAAAATTACGGGTGTTACAATCCTCCCAACCTTAGAATGATTTCGTCCTCGAAATCTAGATCCCTTACAACAAGGCTAACCGTCTCAACTCCGACCATAATTCATCAATTCCTAACTGGAATCTAAATTTCCTCCACACAGTCTATAAAAAAAAGAAATCCTCGAACAATTGCTTATCAACAAAGCCCCTTCACGTACACCGTAATTATGTCCGGGAGAACACTTCGACAACTGGAATAATTCCTAGTCAGACGACATTCGGTTGTCTCCCAACCTTAGATGTTCTATACATCCCGATTGTTCCTATCTTTAATTGTCGTTTAAATCCAACGAATGTTAATAGACTCCAATAATCCATTACAACATAAATCCTCGGACAGGCAGGTTCTGTACCACACAAGGAAATCATTCTTACAAATTCTACTCATCACACTTGAGTATCTTAGGATTGCTACGACCGTTACCATTATTTCATTTAAAATCGGACTACACCCTCCGAATACGCTAACGGTTTCCGATCCCAACCCACAAAGGTTGACACTTAGTTATAACATCAAGCTTTGAACTCTAACATGACTCCACATACGAGTTCTATCTACCGAGTATTTCCACAAAACTAAGGTTATCACTACCATGCCTAAAGGGTCCTTCACGCGATGATTGTCCAAGACCTAAAACCGGGTTGCCGACAATACGGTTATACTAACCTCAAAATACGTCATCGCAATTCCAACCCTCCAATTACCACAAACACATCGACTTTGCTACCGGTATCATCCGGCCTATAGTCATATCACGTGCCTAAACGCCCCACTTTTCATAGTCGAGGTTCTATACAGCTTACTCTTAACCGGGGTTACTTAACCTTTCCCAAGGTCCTAATGAGTTCAAGGTTTTCAAGTGAATTATTAAACAAATATGCCAATCACAAAACTTTTCATAGAAACTTTCAACATAAATGTTTTCATATCAACTTAAACATACGCATAAAAACTACTGCTATCAATTTGGTAGTTGCACAAAAATGGACACGCTCGTCCCACATATGAAAATCATATTGAAAGCATTTTCAACGCGGTTCAGGTTATTAACAAAACGCAAAAGCGTAATAACAAGTTCTTTAAAATGAACCGCTATGGCTCCAGTATGGATTGACTCATGACATGCACGTGAAGTAATTGTCCGACTTTAATGGTGTGCAACAAAATTTCGCACGAACCTCAAAAGAAGTTCAAACGGCTTTTGATTCTAAAATTCCTTTCTAGCCATCAAACGGCATGGAATAAGGTTTACCAATCCAAAATTTTCGCGCGTCAGTTATTATATAAAAACGATGAAACGATTCGTGAATACACTTTGGTCAAAACATAAAATGACTTGCGTAAGTTACAACTTTAAAGACAAAGTCCGAACGTTTCCATCATTTAAAGACATCGACTCAAACATCATGAGGGAACCTCAAATTGGGGTAGGCATGCAAGCTTGTAACGCTTTCCTAGTGGTTTTCTTGAAATGAAATGGCATGCATTAAATAGTCCACGACAAAATCTCAAAGGAGAAAATTCTTCAAATTCATTTCCAAAATTTTCTCATCCGGTCATACGATGACACATGAGTAAAACGTTTCTGACAAGGGTTTCACACAACACCGTGTTTTCCGAAACATAGGAGAAAATAAATGCTTATAAATTGTTGACACCAAAAAGGGTTCAAATCAACTTTCGACCTTAAAACATACAAACAGTGCGCATTAACGTTCAAACATAAACAATTCCACACATTCTAGGTTTAGGCAATTGATTTCCCCAAAAATCTCCATTACGGAGCATTTACATCAAAAGTTTTGCATTCGTAATATAAAACGTTAAAACGTCAATGCCTAAAAGTTTGTTTGCTAAAAATACTTAAATACACATTTTCTCCAAAACCAAATGTTTTACAATTTTCCAAAATGTTCCTTCGAACTAAAGTTGACCCAATGCCAACGACTCACACCTTTGTATTTTCAAAATGCAGTATACTGTGAACTATGCATGATCTCTACAACACTAACGCATATTTTGACCAAATGCTCTTCATTTGTGCAACGAGTTAATAAAACATTTGCACTCACGATTCATTTATCAAAGTGTCAAGAGGCAATGGTTACCAAGCTATGCATACCCCTAAGTCAATATAATGCATTTATACGAAATGTTAATAGAACCACCAACTGACCAAATGTGTATTAAGTAAAATGTTACGAAACACTATCAAAGTGTTCGTTCGTGCATTACTTATGTCATGTATAAATCAATCCACATACTGAACATGTTGCAACAAATTGTGCTAACACAAAACTTTGAAAGAGAAATTACGCGACATGAAAGTTCCAAAACTTATCTCATTGGTCGCCTTATGGCATAAAATTAACTTTTCTCATCAAAGCTCGAGTGGGACCAAATGCCCAACATAACTCGTAAACTTTTCACGTAAGTAATTAAAGCATGCACCTTGTGAAATTATACTCACACGACTCAACATGTCGTAAAACAAACTCCATGAACCTCAACGAACTCAATGACTCCAAGTCAATAAAACGGCGCTAAACATCATGCTTCCAAAGCCAAATTGCTATAAGCAAAATCATAAATGAGACGCCAAAACCCCAAAATCCCCCTTCTAGGGTAATACCATATAAACAACATTGTTTAACAACTCACATTGAACAAATTCCCCAAAATAACTTTACATAGACATAATGGAAAATAACTTTCCGTCCAAACTCTAACATATGTGGAGGAGATCCAATGTTAAAGTCACAAGCCGTAGTTACTTGCCCAACATCTTAAACATCATAAAATATGGATATCACTGTATCCTAAAATAACGTTGGACAATGATAAAACGGAACAAGTTCCGACGGGGCTCACAACTCCCGTAATAGAATACTTTCGTGCAGGTTGAAAACCCATAATTTAAAATCTTGTGTGTGTGCTAAACATTTCCCAAAATTGTAACAAGATCCATATATGGATTCAAAACACAAGAAATAATTAATGCAATTTATTTTCAAATTAAACTTTGTGCATGACTTAGTCGGCATTCAACGTCTCAACTCATACCCTTCCAAATCCCTCAGGTCCACTATTGTCATCCGGATGTTTTAACCTCTTAAGGTAAGTTGAGAATTACATGAATTAACTTTACGGTTTTTCCTCAAATCAAAATCGGCTCATTAGGCCTATGGTTCTAATCCAACAATCAATCTCGACCCGAAACGGTCTACTTAAAGCAAATATCATGCTTATCGTCACTCCAAGTGACTAATACTATAATAGTCCATCTATTCCAACGACTACTAGTTTAGAACCTCCTTCACTACCCCAACGATCACCATACTAAAGTAATTCAAGTACGCACATGTAACTAGTAGATTCACCATGACACTGGCCAGGTGTCATATGAACGCACCGTACATGATATTCCTTGTTACTCTCGACGTGATTCTCGTTTCTAACAACATCCATTGACCTCGAAACATCCTATCTTAAAGTGCCAAAAGGTGAATTTCACTCTCATTTACTTAAACAAACGCTAGTTTGAGTCTAGGTATCCAAAATCAACACCTAAATCTCTCAAACTTATGCTCTGATACCAACTTGTAACACCCTCAAATTTGGAATGAGCAACTAAATAAAATTTCAATAAAATACCCAACAAGATAAAATCCTTTCTACAATTCATTCCTTACAATACCTCGGAATTTAAAACATTATAATTCCCCCAATAAATTAACTTAAACGGGTGTTACTTAACACAACACAAGTTGCTAATTCCAAATACGTGCGGAAGACTTCACTAATTCAAATCACCTCGCGAGCACTCTACTAGCACGCGACCTTTCACACGTGTCACTAGAACTACTCCCAACCTGAGACCTGTTGCACATGCCGACAAATAAAAAGGGTTAGGCTAACGCCTAGTGAGTTCAAGAGTTTATAGCATGAAATAAACCATTCTTTAAAAGAAAGTTTGCAATAAAGGTTTTGATTTCCAAAAGAGTTTACAAAGGATATAAATGACTCATTTTCCAACGCACCCAAAATCCGTGAGAAAATACTCCCAAAAGGTAATAAGCGTTATTCTAAAATGAATACTATCCAAAACTCACTCAATACATGAATATAACCTTTAATAGGCAAGTCTTTCAAATACGGTTGACAATAAATACTCAACCCATAAATCATGAAAAACCATCCATTTAATTATAACCCTTCATTAAAAACATAATACGAAGCAATACTCACGCAACCGTAAAATGTAATGAAGTTCCAAATACCGTAAATACGGAAACGACTTGCTTTAATTTAAACTCTAATATACATGGAGGGGAATCCAATATTAAAGTCATCAACTAGCAGTCAAACGTATAAGACCAACAATAATAAAACCGGGACAATATACAATCCCAAATAGGTTGGCCAACGACGGGGGAGACCCGTAACATCAAGAAGTTCCACCCAAAGAGTCGAGATACCTTAGTGCCTTCAGCATAAATGCGACACCGTGAGATACCTTAATGCCTTTAGCATAAATGCGACACCGTTAGATACCTTAATGCCTTTAGCATAAATGCGACACCATGAGATACCTTAGTGCCTTTAGCATAAATGCGACACTTATCGTACCCTTGAAAGTAAAGGTCTTTTAGCATGGGGCCCGGTCAAATCTTGCGACACCCAGCAGACCATCAATTAAAGACTGACTCACGTGCCTATGGATCCAATGCAACACAGCCTACAATAATTAGCCCGTCCTGGAATAACTAACGCATCCGGGCATGTAAATAATAATAATGCGCAATAATGCGATATGATGCAATGAATGCAATATGGTGCAATAACGGCAACCCATAAATAAGACTCCACATCGAGCCATTAAAATCGGACAATTGTCCCCAAGACCATCTCAAGGTCGAAACCGAGCAAAATGCTCAAATACCCATTAGACCCATAATAGCGGTCATCTTAGCATAGAAATGCATTTAATATCAAATAGGTAGCAAGTACCATAAAATCGTTATTAACCCAAAACTCAACACGGGATTAAACATAAAGGGGTTTTCCCCGAAAGGGTTCACACCCTTACAATTCTCAAAATGGTTATTAACACTAAAACGTGCATTCTCCCAAATGGTTTATAGAAATCATTTTTACACATATGATTAAACCATCAAGTAGACTCCATTTTGAGTAATAAATCTTCTAAGAGTATAATTATGATTTCTACACATCAAATACTCCAAAATCCCAAATATGGGTGTTTTACACATTTATGAAGATAAATACTTCAAAAAGGTTACATTAACCAAATACCTCAACAATTGATATTTTCAAGTAAAACACACAAACATTTAGAAAATACTATTTTTGGCATGTACAAAGTTTTCACAAAGCAACTTGAACTCACCTTTGCTAGATTGAGCTAAATCTAGAGTTTCTCCAACGTAAGCTCCTTTGACGAAGTTTGTATCTTCAAGCCAAAACTTCCAAAAACCTAAATTCATAACTTCCAACTATGAATATTCATATTTAACCATTTAGAATTGTTCTCCAAACATCAACCATCAAAATCTCCATTTATACCCAAAACCTCAATTTGACCTAACTTCTCCAAAATCATCCCAATCGAAATTGGAGAAACAAAACACTAGGAGAACATCAATGGAACATTTATAACTCATATGAAAGTATAGAAGCTAGGAGGATAAACTTACCACTTAGGTTTTGATGAAAACCTAGAAAACCCCAAAAATCTCTAAGATGTTGTGGATGAAACTTGCTCTTGCATCTATAAATGAAATCACTAGCATAAAGTGGATAAGAAACACATTAATCTCCAAGAAAAGCCCCAAAATTGGTTAGGGTTTGTGAGGAAGGAAGGAAAAACGATTTAGGAGAGAAAGGGAAGAGATTTGAGAGACTTACCACCACCAAACACCCTTGAATCTTCCTATGAACTTCAAAACTCTCTCTAGATCCTTGAAGAGCTCTCAAAATCGGAACCATAGCAACTTGAATGACCAAAATCAGAGTTGAAATGAGAGAGATATGAAGAAATGAAGTTTGGGGGCTAAAAATCTCGTATTTATGCTCCAGGTACCCGACGGCTAAAGTGACGTGCGAGAGTGACACAAGTGTCACTTTCGCTGGGCACTCTCGCCGGGCTCAAATAGCTCTCGGTACAAAACCGGCGAGAGTGACACGCGAGAGTGACACAAGTGTCACTTTCGCTGGTCACTTTAGCCGAGATTGTACCGAAAGTTGTTTTGGCCATAACTTCTTCGTTATAACTCCGTTTTTGCTCCGGAAAGAACCGTTGGACTCGTATTCGAATTCCCCATCCAACAAGACCATAAAATCTAGGATTTAACCCAAAATCCTATTTTTCATATTTTTCTTAAAAGATCGATTCCACACTGATTCGACATTGGACCTATCCGAAAATTACGGGTGTTACATAATGAACAATATTCACCAATGAACAAGTTGTCAATGTGAACAATGTTTACTAATGAACATTGAGTGCACATTCATGCATGTTGACTGCCACTATTTTCATGTTGATCATCCATCTTTGTTATTTAATGGTCTTGATCACTAAGAAACTTAAAAAAACGATATACTTAAAATTGTTTAAATCATTGAATCATGTCTACATTGTAGCGGTCATTTTAAGTTATAAAAGAATGATAAAACATAAAATTATCTAATTACCCTCAATCAATCCGTACACCCTTTGAAACAACTTTGTTTAAAATTGTTTGTAGAGTTAACACCAATGGATTAGTTAACAAAAGATCATACCTCTCTCTCTCTCTCTCTCTCTCTATATATATATATATATATATATATAGAGGGAGGATCAAACGAGAATGAAATTTGTTTAAAAGAATAAAGGAATGACTCTCATCCAATCATTTTAATAAATTAAATATCAAAATTATTTATTCAAAAAATCAGTTAAAAGGGTATTTTGGTCTTATATGATAATTATTTTTGGATAGAATTTAATCCCTTAAATTGTGGGATCACCTCTCTCATACGTATGGTTCATCTCCAATCCTCTTCTCCAACCTTCTTCTCCAAACTTCTTCTCCAATTTTCTTCTCCAATCTGCTCGCCGCCGCTGCACCTGCTCGCCGCCGCCGCTGCACCTGCTCCAGGCGACATCTCTTTTCTCTCTTCTCTCTGCATCGTCTTCGGCGACCTGTGGAACCGCCGCCGCACCTGCTCTCCGCCGCTGCACCTGCTCGCCGCCGCCGCTGCAACCGCCGCACCTGCTCGCCGCCGCTACACCTCTTCTCGATTTCCCGTCGCACGACCGCCCTTCGCCGTCGTCTCCATCAACCGCAGTCGCCATCTTGATTTCTCTCCATCTCTCAATCTAAACCAAGCGCAACCCGCCGGCCGCTACTTCTTCTCTCTTGTTCGACCATCGAACGTCGCCACCACCAGACGCCGGCGCTCTCTCCATCCCGTTCTTCTGTTCACCTGCAGCGCCACCACCACTGCCGATCTCTCTGTCTCTCTCTCTTGATTTTATGATATTATGTGATTTTAGGTTTCTCTATTGTTAATCACAAGTGATTTTATGTTTCTGTATTGTTAATCACAAGTGATTTTATGTTTCTGTATTGTTAATCACAAGTGATTTAGGCTTGGATTATGTGATATTATGGGATTTTAGGTTTCTCTATGGTTAATCACAAGTGATTTTAGGTTTATCTATTGTTAATCACAAGTGATATTATGTGATTTTAGGTTTCTCTATAACAGAATTTAGGTTTCTCTATTGTTAATCACAAGTGATATTATGTGATTGTTGTTTCTCTATTGATTATCACAAGTGATATTCTATAACAGATTTTGGATTAACTGGATGAATAGCCAATGAATTGCCGAAATGGATTAATCGATTTTGCTTGAATAAAGGAAAATGATACATACGATTTTGGTTTGAATGATATATTGTGATCCCTGAATTTTAGAAAGTCAATACTATCCTAAATTAATCCATAACATAAATGACCTTAATACCCTTTTAGTCTGATTTTTGGAAATTATTATTTTTGGAATTGATTTTAAAAATGAATGGTTGAGAGTTATTCATTTATTCTTTTAAACAGATGTCATTCTCGTTTGAACCCACCTCTCTCTCTCTCTCTATATATATATATATATATAGGGGAAATATCAATTGCAAACCATGCAGATCATGCAAACTCTGCAAACCAATCTTAGCCGTTGATCAAGTCTAATAAATATCTGATTTTATTATGTTTCCTAATCTAAAGTCATGATCATAATGAATGAATCTTATCATCTTCTATATATATCTCAGTCTTAATTAATGAATCATAATGATTATCCATAAATACATCTATTGTTTCCTAATATAGTGGTTTGTATAGTTTGCACAAACTGACTGGTTTGCAACGGATACCTCCCCTATATATATATATATATGTTAGGAGTAATCAATCATATAATTGATTTTGTATATAATCAACAAAGAAGTGGGTAGAAATTTGTATTAAACAATTCTTTTACAAATCAGAATCGTAACATCAAATACAACAATAACATAAACCTTACTTGAATTCGGAAGATATTTGACGAAAACGTATCGATTGAGGCCTGCACGGAAGCCGTTTCCTAAGGCAAAAATTCGCCGGTGGTATTGGCGTTTGTCCCGAGGATACAACAATCGTATTCAAGATTGATACTTGAATCTGTCGAATCAAAGCATGTTTGGAGATGGAGAAAAGCAGAAAATGATCAAAAATCGTCTTTTTATCGAAGAGGAATGGTGTGGGTATTTATAGATTTCCGTCACCAACCGCCAGAAACTGCCAGACGGTCTGCGCGAGTGTTGGCGCCAGTAGACCCGCATGGAGATCCGTGTCATTCGTTGTTTGACGAGGCAACAGAGTCTAGTGCGACTCTTGGCGCGGCCCAAGTCGCTCCGCAACTTGCGTCGGGCACTGTTCCACGAAAATCCAGTATTCCGCGCGATCACTCCCGCGACTCTGGTCGCACCGTGATCCGTGCCAGCCTCTGTATGCACAACCACACACGTTCTTCAATCGTTGAATCTCGACCTCGTTGTGACCCCAAGAGCCCCAAGGCCCAAGGCCCTATCTTTGACATTTAATATATATATATATATATATATATATATATATATATATATATATATATATATATATATATATATATATATATATATATATATATATATATATATATATATATATATATATATAAACTTGAGATCACGTGAGACCAGACTATTTTCGTGAGACCCGTGAGACCACAATGATAACACTAAACCTTCACAGCAAAATACTGTGAAGGTTTACGTGTTTTTGCTGTGAAGGTTTCCTGTTTTTCGTACCTTCACAATGAATTGTTGTGACGTTTCTGTGTTATTTTGTGGTATCACGGTCTCACGAAAACAGGTTGGTCTCACGTGAACTCAACCCTATATTAATATATATATATATATATATATATATATATATATATATATATATATATATATATAGGGTTGGGTTCGTGTGAAAAGTGCCAAATTTGGTTAGAAACATGAGAAATGGTTATCAATCGTTAGATGAGAAATAAATGAACATTAAGATGAGATGATGAGAGATTCACCGGATCAATTCTTTTTTAAGCCACAATTCATGGCGGATTTGCCTAGTCAAAAAATTACGGCTTTGACATGGTCCAGAATTGCTGCTTTGACTGGTGAAAAGTTGCGGTTATTCCAGAAATAGAAGGACATTTTCGTAACTTTTACAAATACTGTAACACCCGTAATTTCGATAACTAAATATCACCCGAACGTTTTTACAACTTGTAAATGGGGATATTTATGTTGGGAAAACATTGCTTAAAGTCCCTAAGAGTAGCGGGAGTATTGGCGAAGAAAAAGTCAAGTTTTCGGGGCTTAGAAAGTGTAGCACCCCCACCCCGCGTAGCCTGTGACGGAAGGTGTACAATCCGGTAATCAGATCAAAACTAAAAAACATCACGATTCAGAGCGGTATGAAACTTCCCAAAAATAACAGTTAACTTAAACATAATAACAAAGCCAAACTGGTAATGATCCCAAAAGATAATTACAAAAGTTGATCTTAAATCCTTTTTACTCCCATTGGTATCTCGATCTTTCAACCCGTCCCTGGAGTAGAACCTAAACATGCCGAGGAAACAGAAACACCTCGGCTGAGCAAAGTCGCTCAGTGGGCGGATAATGTGCATAATCGTGTGAACATAATATAAGTTCAAATAAAATTTAACATAAAACAATTGTAGTGAAACCATTCTGAACATGAATAAAGGATGTAGAAATCAGGTTTTCTTAGAAAAAAAAAATCAAAAAGTCACCTGTATTGCAATAATACGTTGTCTAATCGATGATCAGTCCAAACAGACATGGAAGGTCAATGTCGGGCACAACACCACCTATTCCCCGGTAACTAGCTTAGTTCTAGTATTCAGCTTTATCCGATAATCGGTTCTAGCCGATAACCAGAAAATTTATGGTATTCGGCTCTTGGATGCATCCTACGTCCCCTATTTGGCTCGACCTTAGCCTTTACGAGGACGCCATGGTCATTAATAGCCACCACGGAAGGCATCTCAACACCCGTTGTAATAACCGTGTCCCAAGTCTGTCTATCAGTGAAAGTTGTGGATGAAACGCAAATTAAGAGAAAAGAGGGACTTGGTTGCAAATATTGAAAGATATAAAAAGGGAGAAGAAATCCCTAATTCCTATTTTTTTTGTCTGATTCTTTCCTGTACGGCTGTGATCAAGAAGAGAGAAGGAGGAAGAAGAAAAGAGAGAGAGAGAGAGAGAGATCGATTAAGGTTTATTCACTTAGGTAAACATCGATTCTTTCTATTTTGGGTCATAGTATCTAATCTCTTCATTGTTTTGAGTATTGTTAATTGGAAAATCACCATAAACCTTACCGTGTTCTCTAAAAATGGTATTAAAGGGGTTTGGTGTGATTTTGGGTGTTTAATGGTTAAAATAGATGGATTATTGGATGGTGTAAGGCTGAAATGTTAATCCAATCTTATATTTAAACGAGTTAGGTCGAAAACCATTGCTTCTGATCGATTTAAGAGGGTTTTCGGGGTTTTCAGTTCGTAGTGTCCGGATGTCGCCTGGTCCGGACAGTTTGGTTTCCGGATAGGCTTGGTTTCCGGATGAGTCTAGTTTTCGGATGGAAGTTCCTGGATAGTGTCGTTTATGGGTAAGGGTTTTCGGGTAGTTAGAGTCCGGGTGTTGGGCCCGGATAGCTTCTCCGGATAGTTTGTGCCCGGATAGCTTCTCCGGATAGCTTCTCCAGATAGTTGGTGTCCGGATAGTTGATGTCCGGATAGCTTCTCCCGATAGTTGGTGTCCGGATAGCTTCTCCGGATAGTTTGATCCGGATAGTGGCCTTCGGATGGGGATCCGGGAAGTAGCAGTTCCGGACAGTTTGTGTGTCCGGTAGTTTGTGTCCGGGTAGCTAGTTTGCTGAGGTTTGTTGATATGCTTTAGGTGTTCGGGTCATTTCGGTTGGTTCAAGAGAGTGACGTGTGCGTAGAAATCACTACAACCAGGTGAGTTCCCTTATACCCCTTTTGATGAAACGAAATACGCTTTTGATTATTACTGATCATGGTATGGAATGCACGCATGCTTATTTATAAACTTGTTATAAATTCGGAGCATGAATTATATGTTTGAGAACGTTATGCACATATGATATAAACTGTTTTTACAAAGATACATGCATCGCTATATGTTTTCTCTTAGCCTTGCTTTGTATGCTTATGTGGAGTCGGGTTACACAGTGGGATTAGTTTACCTCGGGATCCGATGATCCCTTGGGAGGTTATTATGAACCGGTAGGTATGGAATTTGTTTCCTGCCTATTCGGGTAACGGGGAGTCTGCTTGGGCCCCGATATGAGGCGAGAGGGGAGTCTGCTTGGGTTGATATTTTTTCTAGTCCGATAAAGCTAATCATATCTATAAAACTTAAGAGCTTATTTAATTTCGTATTTGTGATTAAGATCCGATTGAAGAGCTTATTTTAACCAGTGTAAATTAAGGAAAAATATAGGTCGTTAGAGCTTGTTAACGACTATAATCAACTTAGGTTCGTTCTCTATGTTAACGTTTTTGGAATCAATTATAGGTGCCATCATCTTAATCGAACTTAAACTAATGTTGGGTTTTATTTCATTGTTTATAATTAATTTTAGTCGTATGTTTAGTTTAGTTAATCAATTCCACCCCCCCCCCCTTTTACGTAACGTGTAGAAGTAAAATAAATGTCACGACCAATCCCTATGGATTCGACCTGACTTACCACTATTACAATTTAAATTGTGATTTGGGACAGTTAGAAATACTTATTATTTGACGGTCTCGACACCCGTCAGAGAGAGAGAGAGAGAGAGAGAGAGAGAGAGAGAGAGAGAGAGAGAGAGAGAGAGAGAGAGAGAGAGAGAGAGAGAGAGAGAGAGATGTCCACTATTTTGTAAACTTTTTTTCGTGTAAACTTTGGATTTAATAGATTTTCTTGATGAAATTGTTTCATGAAATTGTTTATTTTGATGAAATTGTTTCATATAATTCATTTCTTGATATGAAACAATTTCATATATTTTCCCAGTTTGATGAAACTTTTTCGTTTTTATATAAAGAAACACAAATATATGAAACAAATGAATGATATGAAACACTTTCATCAAAATAAAAAAAAAATTGAAACAATTTCATCAAGAAAACCTATGAAATCCAAAGTTTACACACATTTAAAGGTTTACAAATTATTATCTCTCTCTCTCTCTCTCTCTCTCTCTATATATATATATATATAGGGGTGGGTTCAAATGAAAACTCAAATTCAAGTGTAAACGTGAGGACAAACCATAGCCTTTGATTAAAAAAACGGAGATTAAATCAATGAATAAAAAATGCGGTGGCAATTTTGTAAATAAGTTGAAAACTATGTCCTTGGCTTAGTGAATATTTAGCGCGTAGGGGTAAAATTGGAAAAATAAAATGACGGTTCAAAACCTGAGATATAGCCATAATCAAAAAGCAGACGGCATATTCATCATTTTTCGCCGGATTTCTCTCTCACTAAAACTTCGATTGTTGAATACTGAAGAACGAAGAAGATTGTCTGAAGATTAGTTAAAATCATCAACAAAAATGGCAGATACATCAGAAGATAGTAGAGATAAGCTTACAATGGGTGAACTTCTGAAACAACGTAAGTTTAAATGTTTTAAAATCGTCGATACTGAATATGATTAGGGTTTATATTTAACTCTTACAGATTAAGAAACAAAAATATGATTCGATAAACCCTAAAACGGAAAAAAATGAAGAAAACAAACTATATGATGAATAAATGATTCAAATGCCGATTAAAACTAAGATATATTGTTAGATTTTATGTTATTTTTGTGAGTATTTATATTCATACTGAATATTTACGAGTAAAACTAAGATATATTGTTAGATTTTAGATGTTTATGAGTAATTTTTATTCAGTCTGAATAAAGGGTGAAATATTCAGTCTGAATATCACTTCAACTTCTGAATATATTGCTAGTATTCAGACTGAATAACATAGATCTAAAAAGTGTAATTGATTATTATTGCTGAAACGTTGTGTTGTTAACATGTATGGGAGCAGTGATATTCAGTCTGAATAAAGGGTGAAATATTCAGTCTGAATATCACTTCAACTTCTGAATATATTGCTAGTATTCAGACTGAATAACATAGATCTAAAAAGTGTAATTGATTATTATTGCTGAAACGTTGTTAACATGTATGGGAGCAGTGATATTCAGTCTGAATATGTACCTTTATTCAGTCTGAATAAAGGGTGAAATATTCAGTCTGAATAAAGGATGAAATATTCAGTCTGAATATCACTTCAACTTCTGAATATATTGCTAGTATTCAGACTGAATAACAGAGATCTAAAAAGTGTAATTGATTATTATTGCTGAAACGTTGTTAACATGTATGGGAGCAGTGATATTCAGTCTGAATATGTACCTTTATTCAGTCTGAATAAAGGGTGAAATATTCAGTCTGAATATCACTTCAACTTCTGAATATATTGCTAGTATTCAGACTGAATAACAGAGATCTAAAAAGTGTAATTGATTATTATTGCTGAAACGTTGTTAACATGTTTGGGAGCAGTGATATTCAGTCTGAATATGTACCTTTATTCAGACTGAATAAAGGGTGAAATATTCAGTCTGAATAAAGGGTGAAATATTCAGTCTGAATAAAGGGTGAAATATTCAGTCTGAATATCACTTCAACTTCTGAATATATTGCTAGTATTCAGACTGAATAACAGAGATCTAAAAAGTGTAATTGATTATTATTGCTGAAACGTTGTTAACATGTTTGGGAGCAGTGATATTCAGTCTGAATATGTACCTTTATTCAGACTGAATAAAGGGTGAAATATTCAGTCTGAATATCACTTCAACTTTTGAATATATTGCTAGTATTCAGACTAATTAAATTATATTTTTGTTAATTGTTTTAATTTAAATAGAAAAGAAGAAAAAACATGAAGATGAAGTGTCTTCTTCATCAAAAAGAAAGGCTGAAGATGAAATATTTTCATCGAAGAAAAGAAGAAGAGAAAGGTATTATAATTATTCATTTTTTAAAATATTTATATATATTTAACAAAATGCATATTTTAATCATTTTGTTGTGAATATCAAATATGTTTATAGGTAAAAAGAAGAAGGATGTTAAAGAAAAGCATAAAGAAGGAGCAAGTGGTAGTAAGAAACAACAAAAGAAAGAAATACATCAAGATGTTACAAAGGAAAAAAAACACGAAGAAGGCAAGCCAAAGAAGCCAAAGAAGCTGAAGAATATGTTTATAAAACACAGATCACTATCCATACGGTCAACTCCAAAAAACATAATGCTGGTTACTAGAAAGATGAGAACGCCACAAATAAACTGCATAAAGGAGATGGGATTTGGAACCATTTTAGATTTGAATATTGACTCTATACCATCTAAGCTAGCATACTACATAGTCGACAACTTTGATCCTGTTGATATGGTTATAAGAACAAGAAAAGGACCAATTCAGATTACAACTCAGGATGTTACTGATATGCTGGGATTAAAAGATGAAGGGATCGATATTAATACAATTCCGATAGATGTGGAATGGGATGGGATCGTTGAAGACTGGAGAGCACAGTTTAATAAAACTTTGATTAGACCAAAGGATGTTGTGAAGATGTTAAACGAATCAAACAGTACAGATTGGAATTTCAAGATAGATTCCGTTGTTCTATTTGTGAATACAATTGTTTCTTCAATGAAGATGGGTACATGCAATCTATCAATTCTTTCACATTTAGGAAAGAATTTAGAGTTCAAAAATGTGAACTGGTGTAAATATATAATAGATTATGTGAAGGAAAGCAAGAGAGGATGGAAGAGGGAATCAAATGTTAGCTTCTACACTGGCCCAATAACTTTTCTGACGGTATGTAATCAACTTTAATATCTCTTTTTATTCAAGACTAATATGCTAGTTAGAATTGTCTTAAATAAGCAATACATTCATAATTCAGCATGAATAACTATCATAAACATGTTATTTAAATAGATAATGGATTGGCTTAAGCAAGAAATACATATCATTATTCATTATGGATTACTATAATATGAATTGGATTAAGCATGGATATCTGCATTATCTAAACTATATGTTAAGGCATCATTTTATAGTTTACATATTCATTTTGAATATCTTTCTTTATTCAGCTAAAACGTTGTTAACATGTTTGGGAGCAGTGATATTCAGACTGAATATGTACCTTTATTCAGTCTGAATAAAGGGTGAAATATTCAGTCTGAATATCACTTCAACTTCTGAATATATTGCTAGTATTCAGACTGAATAATAGAGAATTAAAAAGTGTAATTGATTATTATTGCTAAAACGTTGTTAACATGTTTGAGAGCATTGATATTCAGTTTGAATATTTAAAGTATTCAGTCTGAATATCATTTTAAGTTATATTCATTTTGAATATTTGTCTTAATTCAAACTGAATAAAGGAAGATATTCAAAAATGAATATTTAAAATTGTTCAGTCTGAATACTTTATTCCATATATTCAAACGGAATAAAGGTAGATATTCAAAACGAATATAACTTGAACATTTTATTCATTTTGAATATTTCTCTTAATTCAAACTGAATAAAGAAAGATATTCAAACTGAATAAAGGTACATATTCAGTCTGAATACTTTATTCAGTTTGAATAATACTATATGGAATAGTTAAATAATTTATATTCAAATTAATCAGTTAAACATTCACAAATGATAATATAAGTTTTATGTAATTAACATATTTGCATTATACAAAAATATAGCTTCTTTACCTGGATTCGACAAAATGTGATGGATTTGAACACATCAAGACAAGGCCTGCTATAAAGGGATGGAATACAGAGAAGATGAAGACAAGAGAGAAGTTGGAGTTAAAGATTGGAGGATTTGGCAGAGGAGAATTCAGTGAAAACTATGTTAAACTAGAAAAAAACAGAAAAAGTTTCAACAAAGAAAAAGACAGCAAAGGTACAAACATATATTTACATTTGCATTATAGTACTTACTTTGATAACTAAAATGTATATATCAAATAAAAAAACAGGAATACATGAAGATGCTCGATGATAGTTTGGAGGAACTATTTCCAAACAAAGCAGAACTTGAATACAACTTGAATACAACTTGAATAAAGCAATCATGTTGTATCCAGAAGATAGTTCTTTCACTGAATGGAAAGCAAGTTACGAGAAATCATTTTTCATCAAATCAGAAGTTATTGTAGAGGATGTGCAGAGAATTGAAAGGAATGTGGTATCGATGGAAGAAGAAACAAAAGAAGCAAATGTTTCTAAAGAAAAAGAAAAAGAAGATAACAAGATTTGTGAAGGAGAGAAAAAAGATGAGACAGAAAGAGAGAAGAAAGAAGATGATAAAGAAATGAATAAAATAGTATGGCCTGATGGTACACAATATTGGGAAGGCTTGGCAGATTCAGAAGAAATTAATAATGCTTTCAAGGATGCAGTTGAAAAAACCCAAGTAGCAATTGAAGAACAACTTCAGGTTGAAGCTACAATATTGATAGAGGATGTTATTGCAGACATTAATAAGGAAATCAAGGATAAGGAGATAAAGAAGACAGAAGAGGAAGAGAAGAAGGAAGAGAAGAAAGATGAACATAACAAAGATGAACATAATGAAGGACAAAAGAATGATGAAGAGATGGAAGGAGAAAAGAATGAACACAAAACTGAAGATGAGATGCAGGTAGTAGATGAGAAGAAAGAAGAGAAAAGGGAAGATCACACGGAGGCAGGAGTTGAGAAGAGCAAAGAGCAGAAAAATGAAGAAGGGAAGACTGAAGAGGAAAAGAATAAAGGAGAAAAGGAAGAAGAGAAGAAGAAGGAAGAGAAGAAGAATAAGAAGAAGAGAAGAAAGAATAAGAGAAAAAGGATGAGGAAAAAGAGAAGATAGAAGAAGAGAAACGGAATGAGAAAGAAAAGAAGAAAGCAGAAGAGAAGAAAGCATAAAAAAGTGAGACACAAGATTCAAATCCAAACTATTCTCTGGGGATGTCACAGTTACATACTCCAAAAAAAAAGAAAAGAAAAAGTTGTTGAGGATGAAGAGGTTGCCAGCAAAAAAGGGCCTCTTGTTATCAAAATTAAAACAAACGAAGTGAAAAACCCTGACAAGAAATTGAAAAGAATAGAGAAAATAGGTGAACAATTGAAATCACCTTATCTTCAAAGGAGGGTCGATGTGACAAAGAATACAACGACAACAGAAAACAACGTTGGCAGTTGGTTATTTTCTTTACAGGGAGATAAGTTGTAAGTTTTAAAGTTAATACATATTGTGAATTGTTAACTTTTATTTTATATTCACTTTGAATATGCCTGATATTCAGTCTGTATAAATAGTAAATATTTCAAAGTGAAACAATCACTTTATATTCACTTTGAATATGCCTGATATTCAAATTGAATAAATAGTAAATATTTCAAAGTGAAAAAATCACTTTATATTCACTTTGAATATGCCTGATATTCAGTCTGAATAAAACTATATATTCAAATTGAATAAATAGTAAATATTTCAAAGTGAAAATCACTCTATATTCACTTTGAATATAACTTATATTCAGTTTGAATAAAACTGAATATCCAAAATGAATAAATAGTAAAATATATAAAAACAAAAATCACTTTATTTTCACTTTGAACATGATGTTATATTCACTTTGAATATAAAATCAAATTGAAAATTCATATAATACGATTTCATGATCTACTTATATCATATCGTGTTTGACAGAACATCTAATTATTTAATTAAATTTTAAACAGGGACATTGTTTTTTCTACAAGTGATGGGCATTTTAGCTTCAGAATAATGTTTGAAAGCATGATTCCAGATTATGAGCCATTTGCTAATGTCATTGACACCTGGTCAGTGATATTAAATCAAGAGGAAAGATTAAGAAACAGTGATTCTCCTCAAAGATTATTCTGCACTACAGAAGTTTTCGTAAGTTTACTATACTTTTAAACCAAATTACAAATAAGTATTAATATTAATTTATCATATTATGCATTTTAACAGCCACAGGAAATGTTTGAGGGAAGATTTGTTCTTGAAAAGAGTTTAAAGCTATTCACAAAAAACTTTTATGAGAATATGAAGGGAAATTCAGAGTTGAAGATTTTGAAGAAAGTTGAATTGGTACTAAATAATTAGATTAAAAGTATTATTTGAATTAATTTTATTTCATATAACATATAATTCATTACATAAAAAATTCATGCAGGTGTTCTTCCCCATTATCAAGAGTTCCCATTTTTATCTTTTATGCATCGATTTGAAAAATGGTGAATCGCATATTCTAGACAACAGTGCTACGGATGTTGCAGACTCTGCAAAATATGGGAATGTACCAAGAATTATTGTAAGTAGAATAATATATTATCTAATATACATTAATAATAATAATAATAATTTTATTTAATATTATGAATAATATGTATAATACGGGTATAATGCAGCAAAAAGTGTTCATAAAGTACCTAGAAAGGATTGGGGATGCAAAGATCAAGCAAATTCAATAAAATAGTCCCAAAACGTGAAGCAATGAAGTGGAGAACACTAGAGAATAAAATTGATTGTGGTATCTTCATGATGAGACACATGGAGACCTTCATGGGTGGTAATGTAAAGAATTGGGATTGCGGTTTGCTAGAGGAGTCTCCGGGTCAAAAATCGCAGTTAAAAAAACTGCGATACAAATATGTGACAAAAATGCTTCTATCAGAAGTGAATCAGAAAAGGGATTGGGTGTTGAATGAAGTAAATGCATTTCAACAGTTGCCAGAAGATAAAAAGAGGGAAATTGCGGATAATGCCGAGAAAGTGAAGGATGAACGCTTAAGAAGCTTGGATTAGGCGTTAAGAAGCTTTGATTGGGTGATTGGTTCTTTAAAACAATTATTCGGTTAGTTTTTTTGGTTGTTGAATGTGGTTGGTGTTTCATACAATTAACTGATTTGGTTTTCTTGTATTCAGTGGGGTTGGTTTTTAATTGTTTGGTGATTTGAACAATTTCAGAAGTTTTAGTGAATAAAATTTTAGTCATATTTTGTTAGATTTTAGATGTTTATGAGTAATTTTTATTCAGTCTGAATAAAGGGTGAAATATTCAGTCTGAATATCACTTCAACTTCTGAATATATTGCTAGTATTCAGACTGAATAACAGAGATCTAAAAAGTGTAATTGATTATTATTGCTGAAACGTTGTTAACATGTTTGGGAGCAATGATATTCAGTCTGAATATGTACCTTTATTCAGACTGAATAAACGTTTTAGCTAAAACTTTTTAGTTATATTCAAACTGAATACTAAAAAATAAAAACTGTAAATTATTATTATTGCTAAAACGTTGTTAAGATGTTTGTGCGGGGTGATATTCACTGAATATATACCTTTATTCAGACTGAATATTGCCTTTTGTAAAAACATATAATTTTATTCACTTTGAATAAATGTTTAATATCCAAACTGAATATAATTTGTTCTGCATATTGCATTTTATAAATGGTTTATAAATATATTTCATACATAGTGAATAAAAAAATATGTGAAAAATATTATTAAAATTCAAAGAAAATCATCGTATGAATTGTTTTTTTGATCAGTATTCAAAATGAATAAAAAAATTGAAACTAACACTATTAGAAACTAAAAAACCTCTACTTACTAACATCATTTCTCGATGGGCAATTGCGTGAGTCATGGGTAGACAAATTCTTACACAACCTACACAATCTCATTGCCTTTTTACTCTTTTCAATTGCTTTTTCTTTACTACTCTTCAACCTCTTGCCCGTACCACAACCTTTGTTTCTTATCGGTTTAGGATTGTGAACATCAACAACTTCTGGTTTTGACACGCCAAGCAACGACTCCATCACCTCTTCGGTACTGCGATTAGGAACACTACATCCACTAGCCTCCAAATTACTCTTCAATTCTTGAATTTTCAAAACAAAGTCTTCAAGCTTGTCCATATCATCAACTACTAGACCAATGCAGTAATCAAAGGCAGCTTGAGCATCATTTTCTAGTTTCTCACGACGCTCGTTTCTTTCTCCAACCCAATGACGTTTCTTCAACAATTCAGAAGAAATGAGGTCTTTTCTCCAACGCTTCACTATATATTGCAAAGGTATCTCTTCAATGCACATATTCTTTAATACACAAAAAATATGACGACATAGCAAACCATAATGATGGTAAAACAAGCAGCTACAATCCAAAGAACCAGTGGTCTTATTATGCACAACCTGAAAATAAATTCAAATAACTTCATTATTCACAATGAATAATAAGTTATAATTAACATACAATTAACTAGAACTTTATTCAGTCTGAATATGTACCTTTATATAAGTTATAAACAAAGACATACTAAAATAACGTATAAAATACAAAAACAAATACTTACTTATTTGTCCGAAAGGTTGCATCAAATGAAACAATGTCACCAAACTCTTCAAAGTTGCGTTTAGCTGTTTGGTCGGCCCAAAAAACATAATTCAAGAGACCTTCATCGCATTTATATTCAAACGAATAATTTGGCACATACAATTTTCTATTATTCATTTTCCTAACAAATAAATTTGCATCGCTATCTCCAATGAAACAATTACGATCCCGTTGAAAATTTTTATACTCAACCTTCGTTCCACCAACCATTTCATAACCACCCTTCAATTGACAAAGAATATTGTGTGCTTGTGTAGCACCAATATTTGCATTTGACATCTTAAGAATCCACCTTTGCTGAGAGTAGTCTAATTTCCGACTACTTTTCAACAAGTGCTTCAAATCATCATCAAACAAACAATGGTTATGTTTCTCTTCAAATGCATATAATATAAATGAAATCCCACCAGGAACAACCTTGAACTTCACACATGCATCACAACCAGTTCTTTGAATGTTACTGTTTCTTTTCTTTTTCGAATCCAATGTATCCACCTGGACAGAATCTGTAAAACCAGCCCTATTGCACACAACATACCTCAAAACAACCATAGAATATGCATTTTTTTTCAAACAAGATAGTCTGACATCAAATCCAGCTTTTGCAGCATACTTCTTATACATTTCGATACCTTTTTCCAATGACTCAAAAACTTTACCAACAACAGGTTTCAAATCTTCTTCTACAAGAGGAATCCAAAAATTCATTCCATCACAATCAACTTCAGTAACAGAAGGCCCATCTTCATTTCCACTATGAATTTGATCTATAAAGTATATTAAAAATTATATTCAGAATGTATACAATATAACATAAAGCATTATTCAGACTGAATATATACCTTTATTCAGTCTGAATAAAAGGTGAAATATTCAGTCTGAATATCACTTCAACTTCTTAATTCTCTATTATTCAGACTGAATATATACCTTTATTCAGTCTGAATAAAAGGTGAAATATTCAGTCTGAATATCACTTCAACTTCTTAATTCTCTATTATTCAGACTGAATATATACCTTTATTCAGTCTGAATAAAAGGTGAAATATTCAGTCTGAATATCACTTCAACTTCTTAATTCTCTATTATTCAGACTGAATATATACCTTTATTCAGTCTGAATAAAAGGTGAAATATTCAGTCTGAATATCACTTCAACTTCTTATTTCTCTATTATTCAGACTGAATATATACCTTTATTCAGTCTGAATAAAAGGTGAAATATTCAGTCTGAATATCACTTCAACTTCTTAATATGTTGCTATTATTCAGACTGAATAATAGAGAATTAAGAAGTCATATTTCTTTTTATTCATGGTGAATATATCTATTACTTTAATAATGAAAACACAAGTAATATTCAACATAAACAGTTTAAATATTCAAACTGAATAAATGATTCTTTTTTCATATATACATTTATTCAGAATGAAATATATAGAATTATTCAGACTAAATAAAGGTACATATGAAAAAATAATAAAACTTAAACATTTATTCGTTTTGAATATCTATATTTATTCAATCTGAATATATAAACTTATTCAGACTGAATCCAAAGGTAAAAATTCAAACGAATATAACTCAATCGTTAAATTAAGAATAAAAAAGATAAAACAGCTAATTTAATAACAGATAAAGAAATAATAAAAAAAATGGATTTAAAACATTGAATAAATTTGTATTACAGAAACAAATATCAATTAAACAAAACAAAACTTACATATCAATGATTCATCTTGACCGATTCTTGAATCAAGAAGATCATCATCATCAACAAAATTGAATGCTTCATCAACAAAAAGTGTAGAATTCTCAACAGCAACAGAATCCATAGAAACAGAGTAGTATATCGAGAAACAGATATTTGCAGAAATCGAAGGAATTTTAGACTTTCGACTTTCGACCTAATTAGAACAAATCGAATCAGATGAATGATTTGAGGAATGAATGAATCGTGAAAGAGAAATCAGAGATATTTAAGGAACAAAGCGATCGTGTTGAGAGAGATTAGGAAAAAATCACGAGTAATACCGAGAAATATGGAAAGGATATGAAATAAACAGAAAAATTAAAAATATAACGAAAATACCCCTAAAGCTGAATTTCAGGAACGGCTCAAATATGGCTGCGATCAATGGACGAGATCTGTCCTCATGTTTACAATTGAATTTGAGTTTTCATTTGAACTTTCCTCTCTCTCTCTCTCTCTATATATATATATAGAGGGAGGATCAAACGAAAATGATATATATTTAAAAAAATAAGAGAATAATTGTAGGTCAATCATTTCATTAAATAAGACCTTAATTAATTAATTCTAAAAATAAATAAATAAGGGTATACAAGTAATTTAGTCATATAAAATCTATTTTAGGTATTTATTTAATATTCTACTTTTACCATATTTGTGAATTTAATATGATTTATTTTTTGATATAATATAAAATTTTATATTCATTTCACTTAAGATACAAATATTTAATTTTCACTTAAAATCATTTTTTTAATTTGAAGCAATATTTAAAAAATTGCAATTTTCATCAAAATCAAATGTGATTCACAATAAAAAAATTTAAAATGTTTTCTTAATCACATGTGATTTAAAATTTGAAAAACAATGATTCAAATTAAATATTTAAAAAGAAAAATAACGAAAACAAAATCATATATGGCGTGTAGCAAAACACATTTACAATGTAGAAAATCACATAACTTTAAAACATAATTCATAATTTTTCATCAAAAGTACATGTGATTTACAATGAATTATTTTTTTTTCAAATTCTTTTTCCCAATCACAGATGATTTAAAGTTAATTGTGAATATCACAAGTGATTCACAATGAATTAATTGTGAATATCACATGTGATCTTTGACGAAAATTGTAAAAAAAATCTTAAATTAAATAATCCAATAAAAATAAATATTTAAAATCTAAAACTAAATCACACGTGTTTTAAGGTTGTAAACATAATAAGTAAATAAATAAAAATGTAATCATGCTTAAATTACAAATTCATAAAAAAACATGAATAAATACCTTAATTAAATTTATTAGATAATCTATATAAAATAAATGAGTTTCCATATAAAATATATATACAACAAATGACACATATGCCCTTTTAGGCGATTTTTTAGAAAGTTTTTATTTAAAGTATTGTTTAATAAAATGATTGGCCCAGAATTATTCCTTTATATTAGTGAATATTATCTTATGTATCTTTTGTAATTATCCTTGATATTGTTTCCTAGAATATTGGGATTTCCTTGATTATCCCCTTTTGTAATTTGTATATATTTGGGTATTGATCAATGAGAATGACAAGGAAATTCACCAAACTTTATGGTATCAGAGCCCTGATTGGGTTACTCTCTCCCTCTCGTTCTCTCTCGTTCACCCCTTCTCGGCTGTCCTTTTTCCCGCCCCCCCCCCCCCCCCCTCTCAACCCTAATCGCCGTCTATCAGCGCCATGACAGGCTCTAGCACCGGTAACGATACCACCAAAACACCGTTTCACCCCGCTTTTGGCGTAAACAATATCAAAAACTCGATACCCATTCTTCTCGATCAAAAAGACGGTCATTATGCTTCGTGGGTTGAATTATTCCACGTTCATGCATGTGCCTATAATGTGCTTGATCACATAAATCCCAAGGCCGATCGTCCCACTGAGATTGATAACACCACCTGGACCCGACTCGATGCTATTGTCAAGCAATGGATCTATAACACCATCTCTCCCGATCTCCTTCAAACCATAATGAAGCCCGGCGCTACCGCTCAAGAACTTTGGAATCGACTTGAAGAAATTTTCCAGGATAACAAAGCAACGCGTGCGGTTTACTTGGAGGAGCAGTTCAATACCACTCGACTCGAAGCTTTCTCCAACATCTCGGATTATTGCGCTCGTCTCAAAAACTTGGCCGATCAATTGGCCAACGTAGGTAATCCGATCTCTGAAAATAAGATGGTTCTTCAACTGGTTTCAGGTCTCACGAAAGGTGACTATGATACCATAGCCACTCTCATACAGCAAGCTGATCCGTTGCCAAGCTTCAACAAAGCTCGATCTCAACTTTTGTTGGAAGAAACTCGAAGATCGAAACAAGAATCCCACGGGCCACAGGCTCTCGTTACCCAACGCACCGACAACAACAATCCCGTCTCCGACAATCCCGCTCGCGAAAACACCGTCAACACCGGTCGCCGGCAACAGCCCCACCGAACCCTCACTCGGGCCTTCTCGGACCACGTCCCACGTATCGACCCCAACACCACTCGGCTCCACAAGCTCACCTTGCGGCTGATCCTAATGTCGTTCACGACAACCCGATGACACTAACAGAACTCGAAGGAGCCTTCCACACCATGCAGCTTCAACCACCAGACACCAATTGGTACATGGACACGGGTTCTACACCTCACCTCACTAGTGACTCGGGTAAAATTTCCAATCTATTTTCTTTAAGAAATCCTCGTTATATTTTAGTTGGTAATGCCAAAAGCATCCCAGTTCTTGGTCAAGGCTCTACCACCATTCCTAACCCAAACCGACCCTATACTCTTAGTCATGTCTACCATGTTCCCAATATAATCAAAAATCTGATCTCTGTCTGAAAGTTCACTCGTGAAAATAAAGTTTCAATATAAAGTTTCTGTGAAGGATCTTTCAACGGGGAACCTTATCACGAGATGCAACAGTTCTGGTGATCTCTACCCTCTCACCAATGTCTCAAACATACAGCCCTCCCCCGTCGCTCTACACACAGTTTCTCCCGCAACTTGGCACAACCGTCTCGGACATCCAGGACCTTCCGTTTTTAATTTACTTAGGCATAGCAATTTTATTTCCCACAATAAAAATGATGTATCGTGTAATGCTTGTTCTTTGGGCAAACATTGTCGTTTACGTTTTAATTTATCTCAAACTATCACTTATTTCCCGTTTGATATCATACATGCCGATTTGTGGACATCTCCTGTTACGTCCAAATTAGGTCATAAATATTATCTCGTTTTGCTTGACGATTTTTCCCATTTTATTTGGACTTTTCCTCTACAAACAAAGTCTCAAGTTTTTCCTATATTCTTACAATTCCACACGTACGTCCATACGCAATTTGGGAAGAAAATTAAATCACTTCAATGTGATAATGGCCGAGAGTTCAACAACTCTCTTTTCACCAACTTGGTGTCAAACATGGCATGCAATTCCGCTTCTCGTGCCCCTACACCTCCCCTCAAAACGGTAAGGCCGAACGCATTCTTCGAACCATAAATAATACGACCCGGACAAACCTTATTCAAGCATCCATCCCCCCTCTTTTACGATCTATGCTCTTGCTTTTTCTACATATATTCTTAATATCTTACCCTCCACCACCATCAAAAACCAAACTCCCACCGAGATCCTTTATTGCTGTAAGCCTACGTACACTCACCTTCGCACATTTGGGTGTTTATGCAACATCTCCTCCACAACTCCTCACAAACTTGCCCCTCAACCGGTCCCATGTGTCTTCCTCGGATACCCATCTAACCACCGAGGTTAGCTCTATCACAACTTGTCCATAAATCAGTCAATCATTTCTCGTCATGTGACAATTGACGAAACCACTTTCCCATTTGCCAAAACACCTAAGACTCACAACCACTCCTATGACTTCCTCACCGACATCGACCCCTCGCCTTATCTCCTCCATCAATCCCAAATCAACCACATTAATCCACCCACTACATCATCTCCCGCTCCTACTACCTCACCACCTACGGCCCAAACTACGGCCCCATCTTCCGCTCCCACTACCTCACCACCTACGGCCCAAACTACGGCCCAATCCCCCGCTCCCACTACCTCACCACCTATGACCCAAACTCCGCCACCCATCCCATCGGCCACCTACGATTCGGCCCAACCAACCGAATCCCCGTCCCAAACTACCAACTCCACCGCTCCCTCTTCACCCACAAACCTTCCCGAATCTCCTCCATCATCGCCACCCCCTCCTCATCCCATCCTATGCAAACTCGGTCAAAGAACGGTATATTCAAACCCAACCACCCATTCTCTCTTCTCACCCAAAACATCTCTCCCCTTCCCACCAATCCCAAAGAGGCTCCCCTTGACCAGAATTGGAATAATGCCATGACAGCTGAATTTAATGCTTTGCTTAAGCAAAATACTTGGACATTGGTCCCCCGTCCATGTGATGCTAACATTATCCGTTGTCATTGGATTTTTTGTCACAAATTTCATGCTGATGGCTCTCTTGAACGGTACAAAGCCCGACTCGTGGTGAATGGAAACTCTCAACAAGTGGGGGTCGAATGTGATGAAACGTTTAGCCCTGTGGTCAAACCCGCCACCATTTGCACCGTCCTCAGTCTTGCTATGGGACGCAAGTGGCCGATCCATCAACTTGATGTCAAAAGTGCATTTATCCACGACAACTTGGACGAAACCGTTTACATGCATCAACCACCGGGTTTCTTTAATCCCTCTTATCCGGGACACGTGTGCAAGCTTCAAAAGTCTCTCTACGGGTTAAAACAAGCACCGTGTTCTTGGTATCAACGGTTTGCTCAACACCTTTCCTCTCTCGGTTTTACGTGTAGTAAGAGTGACACGTCGTTATTCATCCTTCGGCGCCAAGATGAGTGTGCCTACCTACTTCTCTACGTAGATGATATCATCCTCACTACTTCTTCTTCCTCGTTGAAAACCGAGATCATCACCGCTCTAAAATGCGAGTTCTATATGACCGATCTTGGTGCTCTAACGTATTTTTTGGGCATCTCAGTCAAACACACCTCCAATAGTATGTTTCTCACTCAACAAAAATACACCAAAGACATACTTAAACGGGCAAATATGGAGAACTGCAAACCCATCGCCACACCCGTTGACACCAACTCAAAGTTAAGGGCCACCGCTGGTGAGCCCGTGGACAACCCTTCCCTATACCGGAGTCTTGCCGGAGCTCTTCAACACTTAACGTTCACTAGACCGGACATCGCATACGCCGTTCAACAGATTTGTTTGTTTATGCACGCCCCTCGAAAACCACATTTTAATGCTCTAAAACGCATCATCCGGTATCTCAAGGGAACTCTCCATCTAGGTCTCCACATATACCCAACCGCGTCGTCGCAACTCATCGCTTACACAGATGCGGATTGGGGCGGCTGTCCCGACACACGTCGATCAACATCGGGATACTGCGTGTTCTTAGGTGACAACTTAATTTCGTGGTCCGCTAAACGCCAACCTACGCTGTCACGGTCAAGCGCGGAAGCCGAATACCGCGGCGTTGCTAACGTGGTCGCTGAATCTTGCTGGCTGCGCAATCTTCTCCTCGAACTTCATACGCCTCTTACACGAGCCACATTAGTATATTGTGACAATGTTTCTGCGGTTTACCTGTCAGGTAATCCTGTACAGCATCAACGCACAAAACACATAGAAATGGACATCCATTTCGTTCGTGAAAAGGTGGCGATCGGTCATGTTCGGGTTCTTCACATTCCTTCCGCTTACCAATATGCAGACATTTTCACTAAGGGTCTTCCTCGACAACTCTTCTTCGACTTTAGATACAGTTTGAGCATTCGTCCTCCTCCTGCTCCAACTGAGGGGGCCTATTAGTGAATATTATCTCATGTATCTTTTGTAATTATCCTTGATATTGTTTCCTAGAATATTGGGATTTCCTTGATTATCCCCTTTTGTAATCTGTATATATTTGGGTATTGATCAATGAGAATGGCAAGGAAATTCACCAGACTTTACTTTATTCTTTTAAATAGGTATCATTCTCGTTTGAACCCGACTCTCTCTCTCTCTCTCTCTCTCTCTATATATATATATATATATAAGTTTCAAGATCGTATATGATTACAGAATATGATACACCATACCCGACTATAAATTCAATGGTTATAAATTAAATGAAAAAGATACTTGAACAGATTCAAATCATTCAAAAGAAAATGCTTGGTAACTATCTTCATCGGATTCCTAATGTAGTCATTGAATTTCCTAAATCGCGAACAAAATGCTTGGTAGTACTATGTTCGAACTAGGTCAAAAGGAGTTACGAGCGAGTTATGGGAGGACTATAGACATGTCTTACATGTCAGTCGTTCGGAGGCTGGCAGTTGCTGGACTGGGCCGACAAAGTATGTCATATTGTTATTGAGTCGCAAGTCTTGGGCTTTTGCTGGTCTGAGTAAGCCATTTTAGGTGTGATCCACGACCCGCACTACTAATTTCAATTAATTGCAAAGCAGCCTCTACAATTTTATAAATATTAATTATAGATTTTATATACAATATTCTTGACTATTAAGAAGTTACATTTTAATCATGATTTCTAAATTTGAGTTTATGTAATTATGGTTTTAGTCATAAAGAAATTATTATCACGACTGTATTAATATTTCATTGAGTTTTATGATTTAATTAATTTAAAATGTGGTTTAGTATTGATTAATGTTATGATTAACATAATGGGACATGAAAGTATTTGGCTACAATTAATCATAAATTGATGATAATTGTGGTTGCATTCGGTTAATGTTGTGTTTGGTAAGCTAACTAATAAGTTAGTTGTTAGTTGTAATAACCGAGCTTCTAAATGAAAAGAATAGGAGTTTTGTGGGAAAATTTGGAATTCTTTAACTTTGAGGGTTGGTTTGAAAATTTTTAAAAAAGGTATAAAACCCTCAATGTTGGCACAAAACCCTAGGTCTTGCCATTTCTTTTGAGCGGCTGTGTGTGTGAGAGCAGAGGGAAGAAATCAAGCTACTACATGCGATTTTTGGAAGAAACCAAGGAGAGCGCTGAATTTGAAGTGGCTCATACATCAAGTTCTTGAAGGTAAACTCTTAATCTTGCATTCTTGTTGCTTTTGTGAATGGATTTTCATGCTTAAAGGGGTTTTTGGAGAAAAAGGGGTTAATCGGTGGTTAGTTTTGATGGGAATTAGATTTTGATAACTAGTTAATGATCTAATGTGTTTCTACAATCAACCTTAATGATTCAAAGGCATATAAACGGTTTGGGTTGGATTTTTGAGGTGCAAGGAGAGGAATCGATTTGAAGTCGTACGCAGTCCGGATATCGCCCAAAATCCGGATGGAGTAGTAATCCGGGCATAGATATGTTTTCTGGAATGGGGGAATCCGGATATGTTTTCCCAGAAATGGGGAGAATCCGGATATGTTTCCCGGAAGTGGGGAGAATCCGGATATGTTTCCCGGAAGTGGTGAGAATCCGGATATGTTTCCCGGAAGTAGGGGATCCGGATATGTTTTCTCAGAAACGGGGAATCCGGATGTGTTTTCCGGAAATGCACTTTCGAGGCATGTTGGCCTGACCTTTTCGAACTTTTGCAAGGAGAGAGAGAGAGAGAGAGAGAGAGAGAGAGAGAGAGAGAGAGTTGAGAGTAAAACTCTAGGTTCGATTTGGGTGACTTATCACTCTTGTGTATTACCACATGGGTTCGATTTAAGGATCTGAAGCAGAGTAAGGAGAACTAAACAAGGACCGCAAGTGAGTCCTTCTAACTGAAAATGTGTTGATTTATATGCCATTTTAAACGCATGAGATGTTATAAAACTGTATGTTTTGTTTCCTATATAA
Organism: Saussurea involucrata; assembly: GCA_033807775.1. NCBI lineage: Eukaryota > Viridiplantae > Streptophyta > Magnoliopsida > Asterales > Asteraceae > Saussurea > Saussurea involucrata. The sequence continues at coordinate 41,228,878 of CM066315.1, forward strand.
ACTGCACGATAATTATGATTGATAAGGTTGAGTTGATATGTAAGCATGCGTATGAAAGTGGATGTGATACGGCTAAGTCGGGGGGGGGGGGGGGGGGGGGGTCCCGCCTGTGCTCATACCGGGGGGTGTGTCCCATTTATGCCACGGAGAGTGCGTTCCAGTTAAGGCAGTATGAGACTGACACGTTGTTACCGATGTATGTGACTTCAGTGTGCCATTCTATGCGTAGCCAATTGTTTTTGAAAGTTCATTGTTTTCAATGCACCAAAACGTTTATGAATGTTTAAAAATCGCTTTATATATTTTGTTATGGCACGAAGGTTGTTCTAGAGGGAACTCACTAGACCTTATGGTCTAACCCATGCTTTTCAAACTAAACCCATTTTCAGGAAAGCTTCTAGTACGAGGCTCGGACAAGGGTAAAGAGAAGGTGTAAGCTCGAGTCGAGGATGGAAGATAGTTTATTCCTTTATTTATCCTTCAAGACTTTGTTTAATAGATTTCTCAGTTGTGTATAGGTTGTTCCGCAAGCTAATTTTGTAATGGTTGTACTCAACTAATTTTGGGGCCGTTTTGACTAGTATTTTATGGTTGAATGTTTACGCTTAATTTTTGAATTTGGGCCGTTACATTAGCCGTTAAGCTAACTAATCAACATAACTATATATGGCGAAAACTAGTTGTTAAGCTATTTAAAAAATGAAAAGGGTAAAAATGACATGTTAAAAAACCAGTTAATTTTGAAAATTATATAATATAATTAAAACAAATTATTATAATATAATATGTTAATTAATACAAAATAAATAGTCACAAATTAAATATTATAATGTATTAACTAATTGAATTTTAACTTTATTTTATATATATATATATAATATTATAAATCTTTGATTTTTATAACCAGATACAAATATTTATAACAAATTTATTAAAAGATATCAAAATAATAATTGAATAAAACAAAATAAATATAAGTTTAATATTTATAAATCTTATAAAAAATACTTTTAGGATTGTTGTATTTTATTTTTGATGCACTAAATTTATTAGATAATTATAATAATAATTAATATTATTAACAATAGTTAATATTTAATAATAATTAGTAATTTATAGTTAAAAATAATATTATAGTAACAATTGTTTATAAAATCCATAATAATCATTAGAGTAAACTACAATTTTCGTCCCTGGTGTTTAACAAAACCTATGAAAGTGGTCCCTAAACTTCAAAAACTGCAAGAATAGTCCTTGATGTCCTGATTTTTCTTTGAAAATGGTCCCTGCTCACTAACTCCGTTAAAAAAACTCAGTTAAATCAGGGGTATTTTGGTCTTTTTACATTTTTGGCTTTTTCTATTAAAATAAAATAAAATAAAATAAGAATATATTCTATATTTTATATATTTATATTATATATATAGATAGATAGATATATACACGGTGGTCTTCTCCATCACCATCACCACCATAACCACCGCCACAACCACCACCATCATCACCGGTGGTGGTGATTATGGTGGTGATGGTGGTGGAGAAGACCACCGTGTATATATATATATATATATATATAATAGAAATATATAAAATATAGAACATATTCTTATTTTATTTTAATAGAAAAGGCCAAAAAATGTAAAAAGACCAAAATACCCCTGACTTAACTGAGTTTTTTAACGGAGTTAGTGAGCAGGGACCATTTTCAAAGCAAAATCAGGACACCAGGGACTATTCTTGCAGTTTTTGAAGTTTAGGGACCACTTTCATAGGTTTTGTTAAACACCAGGGATGAAAATTATAGTTTACTCTAATCATTAATATAACTGGAAAAGAGTGAAAAAAAACTCTTGTAGATTTGTACTTGTTTTAAGAATTGCACTGTTGGTCCCTAAATTGAAATAATTATGGAAAAGGTCCCTGTGGTTTACGTTTTCACACGTCTTTGGTCCCTTTACCCTAACACCGTTAGATTATTATGTTAAAGTGGGTTAAATTTAAGGGTATTTTAGTCTTCTTATGTTTTCTATTTCTATTAAAATTTATCTATCTTATAATATAATATAATGTGTGTAATGTGTGTATATATATATATATTGTACTCAGTTCCACTTCCCTCCACCATCGTCTCCTTCACACCACCGCCGCCGATCACACTACACCCTCTACTCCGTCGCTCACTGTAATAACCGAGATATTAATTGTCAAGATTAAAGTGTTGTGGTGAAGATTTGTAAAATCAAAAGTTCAGGGGCCAAAACTGTAAATGTTGGAGAAGGTATATAGGCCCCAATTTTGGGCACAAAACCCTAGGAGCCTATCGTGTGTGTGTGTTTAGAGGCTGGAGAGAAAGAGAAAGCAAGAGACGAATTTGTGCAAGAACATTTGAAGAGAAGGTATCATCCATCAACCAAATTGGAAGAGGAAGTGGATTTAGGGTTCGATTCTACACAAATTCATAGCAGGTAATCTTCTGTTTCAATTCTTGTTCTTAGATTTTCTGCTGAGATTGGTTGCTTGGGGTTTATGATTAAAAAGGTTGAAAATGATACACTAAGTGGGGATTATACATCACCTATGTGTTTAATCAGCCATGGAACGGTTATTAAAGAGTTAATGTTGTAATGAATGCGTTATCCTTGGATTTCGCACCCAATCACGCTTCAGACTCGCGTCCGGTAAGTATGCCTGCACAGGTTACCAGATAGCGTAGTCCAGATTGTGTAGTTACCGGGTGAGTCCCGGATAGCGTGAGTTCCCGGACGGGTTGGTCCGGATAGCTTGGGAATCCGGTAAGTTGTCCGGTGAGTATGAAAGTACCCGGATAGTTCGTGCGCCCGGTAAGTTAGCCGTATCCGGTAAGTTTAATTTGACCGGTAAGTTTGATCCGGTAAGTGTAGAGTCCCGGTAAGTGTAGAGTCCCGGTAAGTGTAGAGTTCCGGTAAGTGTGTGACCCGGTAAGTTGCAGGTATCCGGTAAGTCAAATCCGGGTAGTGCCCGGACAGCTGGTTTTAGGATCTGAACAGTTTATAATTCATCCATTTCTCAGGTAGACCGATTGAAAGTCGGAAGCAAAGTAAGACAGAATTGTTAAGAGCATCGGGTGAGTTTTCTAACTAAAATACGTGCTTTTGACGTGTTTTCTAAAGTAAGTAAATAAAGAGAAATGCCATGATTTATTTGTATGATTTAATTGCATGAAAGTTTTATGTAAAGATGTATGCATACATTGTGTTAGACGTAAACTGGCTAAGTCGGGAGGTAGACCCGCCAGTCTCATGCCGAGAGGGTGACCCGTTTATGCCATGGAAGGGAGTATCCAGTAAGGCAGCGTGAGACTGACTCATTGTCAATCTTGAGTGACTTCAGGGTGCCATTTACGGGAGCGCATTTATCCGTGAAAGTTTTTACGAAAAGATACGTGAAAGTTTTTATGAAAAGATATGTGAAAGTTATGAATCGTTTTAAATAATTTTTGAGAACTGTCAGGAGGGACTCACTAGACCTCATGGTCTAACCCTCGCATTTTCCAAACTAAATTCTTTTCAGGTAAGCAATTAGTGAAAGACTCTGGCAGGTGAGCAGGGCAACTAGTGGATAAATGCAGTAGAGACAGAGACACTATTATTTCTAGTTTTGGTATTTCTCAGTTGTGTATAGGTTGTTTCCGCCAACATAAATTTTGAGACTTGTGTAAGAAATTCTTGGGACCCATTTTTGGGATGTTCTGTTTTATATGAATTGCATGCTTTATTTTAGACTGGGTTGTTACACTCACTACCACTTTCACTCCCCTAACACCAGTCACATTTTCTCTCTCCGAGAACTACATTGCGCTGGTAAGTTGAATATCATCGATGTTGTTGATCTTTATTTAGTTCTCAAGCAATTAATCGGTTTTCACTTTTTTCAAGACTGTGTTTCTTCATCGCCTCTTGATCTAATCGAGTTTTAGATTGATAAGTTTAGACTGGGTTGTTACAATTGGTTTCAGAGCCATAGTTTAAGAGATTTAGGTGACCGGACGGGCCTAGACTTACACTTTAGGAGTAGAAATCACAACTAAGATTCAGGAAATGCGTTAGGAGGGCACTAATGTAGAAATAGGACTAATAGGGTACCGAGGATGGTCATGTAAGGTAAGTTTGGGGTTACACCTGGCCAGTGTAATTGTGAACTTACAGGTACATGTATGTGCTTAAATTGCCTTATTATTCCGTTGCGGTAGTATTAAGTTAGTTTACTTGTTGTGTATCAGTAATGAAGAATGTCTGCGAGATCCTTGAGAAGTAGATCGATACCTATCGTGGAGGAAGTATCGAATGAAGACACTACGCCACATGAAGAGGCGGTGCGAGTTGAGGAATTAGCGGAGGATGGACCAGTGAATCCCCCAAGGTCGGCGGCCACTCGTGGGAGAGGTAGAGGCCGTGGGAGAGGCAGAGGAACAGTTCAAAGGAAGGCTGCTACCGAGGTGGGAGCGGTAGCCACTAAGGGCAAGGGTAAGAAGAAGAAAGCGCCGGTTAGGCGCAAGGCAAATAGCGTAGAAGAACCAGAAGTACAGGAGATATTTGAACATGAGAGTTCAACGCCTGCGAAGAAAATGAAAGCTAAGAAAGGACGTCATCCTGACGCCGCACTGGCTTTTGTAACGGAGGAGAAGTTCACAGCAGAGATGGGTAAACTGCAAAAGACTTTACAAGCAGTGCTAGACAACCAGAATAAGACTACGTTTGAGGGAGGAAGCAAGAGTGGTACTGAGAAAAAGACCGAGGAAGACAGTTCACCACAGACTGAGATAGGAAACAACTCGGTGACAACTCCGATTGTTGTTAATGAACCAAAGACAGTGAAAGGGTGCTCGTTCAAGACCTTCGCTTCGTGCAAGCCTCCGACGTTCAACGGGGAGCGCAATCCCGTTCTGGCTTTGAAATGGGTTCGTGAGATGGAGTTAGCCTTTGATACTAGCAAGTGCACCGAGGAAGATAAGGTACTATTTGCAATGTCAATGATGAAGTCTGAGGCCATCTATTGGTGGGATGTTGAGACCGGAGGTAGGGGATCGGAGGTAGCTAAGGGCACGTCGTGGGAATCGTTTGTTAGGAGGTTCAGAGCACAGTTTTGCCCGTTGGCGGAGGTTAAGAAAGTTGAAGAGGAATTTCTGGGATTGGAACAGGGGTCGATGTCGGTCCAGGAGTATACATCAAAGTTTATCGAGAAGGCTAGATTTGCTGAACTGTATGTGCCTACGGAAGAGCGGCGCATAGAAAGATACATTTATGGGCTAAAGAGCAGCATAAGGGAGTTGGTGCAAGTGAAAGACCCGTCTACTTTTCAGGCTGCGGTAGATACTGCGGAACTCACTGAGAAAGAAAAGAACAGACAGTTGACAGAGAGGGTCGGAGACAAGCGGAAATGGGAGGGACCAACCAGGGATGGAAAGAGGTCGAGTGCACTTAGACCCGAGCTGCGGGTGGGACCTAGAACAGGAGAGAATCTGTGTGGTAAGTGCAACCAGATGCACAAGGGAGAGTGTTTGGCGGATAAGGGCGGATGTTTCAAGTGCGGGAAAACAGGGCATATGGCTCGAGACTGTCGCGGTTCGAAGACATGTTATCGGTGTGGTTTGCCAGACCACGTCAAGTGGGACTGCCCACAGTTAAAGAAAGGGTATACTTGAAGTGATGGCGGTAGTAACGGAGGAAAAGGCGGGAAGAGAAAGGTGGAGCCGGCTCGCGCGAGGGCGAGGGCTTTCCACATGTCGGCAGAGGAGGCGGTAAATACGCCTGATATGGTGACAGGTACTTTCCCAATTGACTCGATTTATGCTAAAGTATTATTTAACTCGGGTGCCAATCGCTCGTTTGTGTCGCCTAACTTTACTCGAAAACTGCAAGTGAAACCCAAGAGGTTGAACTTTGGGTTTGAGGTAGTAGTGGCTGATGATGGTCGAGTCTGGGTGAAAGAGGTCTACGAGGGGTGTAACATAGATGGTCACTCGTTTCCTTTGCGTTTGTACCCGATGGGGATGGGGGAGTTTTACGTGGTACTAGGAATGGATTGGTTAGCGGAGAATGACGCTAGTATAGTGTGTAATAAGAAGTTGATCCGTATCGCCTTGCCTGATAAGAAGGAAGTAGTGATCTATGGGGATCGCCGTGATAGGAAGTCGTGTATGATTTCTATGTTGAAAGCTAGGCGGTGTCTGGGGAAGGGATGTCTAGGGTATTTAGCGTATGTGCTAGATGCTAAGAAAGAGAAGAAAGAAGTAAGAGATGTGCCGATAGTCAGTGAGTACCCGGAAGTGTTTCCGGATGACTTGACGAGTCTACCCCCAAATCGCCAAGTAGAGTTCAGAATAGATTTGATGCCCGGGGCGGCACCGATTGCACGTGCGCCCTATCGTCTGGCACCGGCAGAAATGAAGGAGATTGTAACACCCTAAAAACAGGGCTAATTTGAATCTCAAATTTCCACAAGTTATGATAAAATAAACTTCAACTTATATTTATATAGCAAGGAAATTAACCATCGAGAGTATATTTACAAAACAGGATCCTTCAAATAACCTATCAATCTAATCATATCACTATAATCAGATTAATTAAGTTATCTAAGCAAATCCATCAAAATCTCTTCTTGTTAATTGACACCTCAGTTATTCCAAAACGCTCCTCCCACAACCCTTTACTTTCCCGAACTGGTACCTGGTAAGAAAACATCATATGAAACGATTAGGCCAACGCCTAGTGAGAACATTCGTTTCAATAATAACATTTGCAAAAATCAATGTAAGCAAGTTATAACAAACCTGATTACCCTTTCTCTTACCATACGTGTAACTCTATTCCGTTAGCACAATTTTACCCAATTCCATGAATATGCCTGACACACATTCCATCATCATATCATGTCTCAGAGCTACCCTACGAATCTATACTGATTCTAGAGTAATGTTTCTATTCAGGAAATCGCAATATACACATGCCCAGTTCCGTACACATCTATTCCAGAAACCGCAATATACACATGCCCATTTCTGTACACATCTAAGAAATAACAATATACACATGCCTATTTCTTAGAGAAGGAAATAGTGATTACAATATACACATGCCAATCTCTTCTTTTCCTTAGAAATCAGGAATTACGTTTATTCCACGATTTCTCACACACATCAGAATAATGATTAATCTTCATCTATTCTACGTGTACATAACCACTAATGCCTATGGATCCATTACACTTTACTAACGTATATGCATAACAACATATTACAGCTCATATCATATTCTCAAATCTAAGAATACTAGATAACCTATCGTATCTTCATCCTTAAATGCCCCCCTTCGGTGACTTAGCACGGGGGTTCCGCTATACTTCTAAACTATCCGGATAAATGGACTTTCCGGATAACAATACTTTACCGGATACTATTCAAACCCGGACGTCATCCGGACACTAGAGCCATCCGGATACCATCCTGTAACTAAATCTATCCGGATACTTATAATAAATTTAAAACTTACCGAATACTTATCGCGTCCGGAGACCTTTGACACGGGGCTTTCACACCCCGCGAATCTTACCGCAAGTGTACGGGTCGAAGTCAAGTAATAGTACTGGAGAAGTACGAGTATCGAATCACGGGGAACTAGGAACTAAATATCACACTTACTATAGATTCTATTAACTGGACTGTCGAAATTAGAGATTGGTTTATAGACTAATTAAATTGCAATAAATGAGATCAAATCAACACAAGACAAAGCAGAACAGCTTTGAAAACTTTGATAGAGAGAAAAGCTGAGGGTTGGAACTCCTATGGTTCTTACACACAAACGTCTGACTCAATTCAATTACCAGTTATTCCTATCAATGAATGCCCAATCTTTATCTAATCGTTGTTCTCTCTCAAGTAACACCGATTTTATTTATAAAGCACAATTCCTTTTTCAAGCAACCGTAATTTCTATTTCGAAATCAATAGTTTTATCTTTCGATCTCAACATACAGGTTTCAAAATGCATTAAGATTAAGATTCAAACGGGACTAAGATTTACTCAGTATCTCCCAATCCTTTCTTACCTTAGCTATGCAATTCCTAATTCTGTTTCTCAATTACTTCTCTCGAACATTAATTGAAAACAATAAAACAGTTGCAAGGTAGCTAATCTCACAAAAGCATTAAACACCAAATTGCATTCATTCATTCAATAAGAAAACTGATAAAAGTTTCAAGTCATCTGTTTATAAATTCAAACCACATTCATTCCAACCCCCAACATGAACCGGTTAGTTCATATCGGTGGTGGATTCAAACACAATAGAAAAAGATGAAAATAAGTATGTGAACATGATAATCGTGATAACGGTGAATGTAATGGTTACTCCCTTCTATCGTGGTCGTCTCTACGTCGTGCGATGAATGTGTATCTGATCCTCTCTCTATCTCCGCTCCAACGGGTGTCACTTGGCTTAGAAAATCGCCCCCGGGACTGCTCTGGCCGTAACGTGAAAACTGGATACCGAAAACAATGACCTAAAATCGGATTTAAAGCTGAAAGTCGCGAAACAGAGGGTTACGCGACCTGCCACGCGACTTGCAAGTCGCGTGGTAAGTCGCGCGTGTCTTAAATGCTGCTTGGGTCGATTTCTGGTTCGCGGGTCGGGTCCTGGTTCGGTCGCGGGTCTTGGGCTTGGCTTTTGGGCTTTCGTTAGGCTTCGTTTGGACTCGTTTTGGGCTCTTTTTAGCTTCTTTTCTCGAGGAATGCCGCCTTTTAGATAACCTGTGTAAATCACTAGATAAACCGTAAAATACACGCCTTTTTACTTGAATACAAGCCAATCTCATTGGTTTGAGAACCGGAAATAACGCCAAAAAGTGGCGTTATCAACAACCCCAAACCGAGCGTTGCTTGTCCCCAAGCAAATTAGCGATAAAACAGAATTAAAGTACATATCAGTGAAAATTTAATAACTGCACAATTCCCAATCGGTACCAAGTGATGCATCGGTGATTTCCTATACCCGTGAATATCTATCTCACTCTCGCCTCATTCTCATTTCGTTTGACCTACGACCTTCCATTGTGAGTTGAACTCGTGACCGTTCAGATTACATTAGGATTAGACTAAGTCCAGACATGCTAGGGAAAACATTTCGCCTCGACCCTACCTCACAGGATACTCTCTTTGCACTCGAACCTAGGTTATCGCTCGTGTTGTCATGTGTATGGAGTTTATGTACAAGAACACGCAGTAATTACATGACAACTATAAAGAAAGACGCACAAATGTCCAAACTTTTGATCTCAGAAGGAATCAAATAACAAGACAGGGACTATCGGTAAAGGTGGTCCTAGACTCTAATCACGTTTTCCAGAAGATCATTCAGGTCTTTATAACGGTTGTAACGGGGCTAAGGTTAAGGCTGAGAAACGAAGGGTAAAAGGGTCAAAAATCCTCGGCGTGTCAATCATTTGCAATTCTGAACTCTCGTTGCTTCACATTCGCTCACTTGGTCCTTTTCGTCACTATTGGAGTCGCTTTGACTCACTTATTATGCAGCTCTACTAGAGACTATCTAACTAACGGTATTTTTTTTGGGGGGACTTCATTGGTCCTCTTTATTTATTGGGGCAACATTGGCCCTCTTTTCTCTTTCTTGACTGGCCTGATTTCTTTCTTTTCCGCTCTATCTCTCTAAGTTCATTACTGCTTCCGATTGACACACTTTCGGATAGGGATGGCTAAGGCTTTTGGCTAAAGGGTCAATGATGGGTTAGAAAGAAATACGGTGAGTGTTTGGCTTCAAAGGGTTAATGGATACACACAAAAGGGTCAAAAGGGAACGATAGATAACAATGGTTTTTAAATAAAACACACAATGCCTGGAATCATATCTTAAGGTCTACATGATATGGTCTACTATACCCTTACCTAATATCCCGATGTTCGTCTTTGCTACTCAATGCAATAATGTAGCGAGATCATTCTACATTCACGACAAGGAACTCGAAAAAGTGTATATGAATTTAGTGTATGAATCCCTCGAAATGAAAAAAACGTCTTTTAGGCTCAAAACTCACTATCGGGTGGTCTCCACTAATGTCCCTAGTCATGTCCTTTCCCGGTCCTTCCCTAACGGTCACGTCACTATCACAAGATTCTTCCCACAATGGTTGGTCTCAATCATTCAAAACAAAAATTTTAGCAACTTTGATCTCGACACTCAGAAGTGTAGGAATTCTACGTGCATAACTTGGGCCCGATTGGGCAACCCCAAACCTTACCCACACATTGTCCCCAATATGCAAGTAGAGTCTTAGGTGATGCGACGCAGTCATTGTGCAGTTATTAAAAGAACAGGCAAGGCATTACGTATATAGCATAAAAAGACTACCCAAATTTTCTACAACTAGGCATCCCAAACCTAGGTCGTGGCCTAGGTTTACCAAATAAAAGCCAACCCCAAACCTCGGTGAAACCAAGGTTTGCACAGGGTCTAATGTGAGTGTGTAGATGGTTCAAAAATGAGGCACCCCAAACCTAAGTGAAACTTAGGTTTGTTGCATCTCGTGCAATTACAATAGAACAACACATCAAACACCACTCTTTTAGCAGAGAAATGATTAGAACATACCTGTTTTGCCCGGCCAGAGGAGATTCTTGAAAGATTGAGCATTTGGAGAAGGAGGGGAGCACACGCACACACAAAAGAAACAAACAAACGACGAAAGAAAAACAAGAAAACAGAAACACACAAAGCAAGAAAGGAACAAAGATTTGCACGAAAAAAACGAACGAGAGCCAACAGGGGACTACCGCGGTTTAGCCCGCGACTTGCAAGTCGCGTGGCAAACCGCGTAACTCTCTGTCTCAGAAAACCAACAGAGTGCCCCGCGGCTTGCTGCGCGGTTTGCAAACCGCGTGGCAAGTCACGTATGTCCCTGTTCGTTTTTCGCTTTTTTCGATTTTTCGATTTTTATGGCTTTTTCATTATTTAAACACACGCGTAAAACTAAAAATAAAGAACGGAAACTAACCTTGGTGGGTTTCCTCCCACCCAGCGCCGTATTTAAAGTCGTGGCACGAATGTGCGGTTTCAACTCGGCTCAGTATCCACGGAGTTGGATCTCCCACACCTGCGATTCTTCGCGGATTTCTCTTCTCCTTCTTCTCTTACACCACTTCCTCTTTCCAGCAACTTGAATCTCACGTTCTCACCGCCAACTCGGAACGTGATCTCACCTTCTTCCATATCAATCAGAGCCCAGCTCGTGGCCAAAAATGATCCTCCCAATATGAGTGGGACCTCTTCATCTTCGTCTATATCGATCACCACGAAGTCTACCGGGAAGTAGAACTTCCCAACTTTAATCAGCACATCTTCAATCACTCCGTAAGGATATCTGATTGACCTATCCGCAAGCTTTAACGTCATGTACGTTGGCTGCACTTCACCCAGTCCGAGTTTCCTAAAAACAGAAAGAGGCATTAGATTAATACTTGCCCCTAAATCACATAAAGCTTTATTAAAAGAAAGATTTCCAATTTGAATAGGGATAGAGAAACTCCCTGGATCTTTGAGCTTCGGGGGCAACTTATTTTGGAAAATCGCGCTGCACTCTTCAGTGAGTGCAACGGTGGCCTGGTGATCAAGTGTCCTCTTCTTCGATATAATCTCCTTCATGAACTTAGCGTAAGAGGGCATTTGTGTAAGCGCATCTGCAAAAGGGATGTTGATAGTTAGCTTTTTGAAAACATCAAGAAATTTTGAAAAATTGACATCATCCTTTTGCGCTTTCAATCTGCTCGGGTAAGGCACTTTTGGTCTTTCCAGCTTGGCCGGTGGTTTGATTTCATTCTCTTTCGGTTTCTTGCTCTCTTCATTCACGACCTCTTCTTCATTCTTCTCGTTTTCTTCATTCGAACTCTCTCTATCGGCTTCCTTTGGTGAAGACTTGCTTATCGGATCTTTAATCAACTCCTTGCCACTTCTCAGAAAAATGGCATTGCAATCTTCTCGGTTCTTTCTTTCCGGCATGCTCGGGAATGCTCCGGAGGGTCGGTTCTGTAAAGCTTCCGAAATATGTCCCATTTGCCTCTCCAAGATCTTGATGGAGGCGGTGTTTTGTTCGGTTGCTGCCTTGACCGTGTTGACCGTGCTTGCCAATTCGTCGACCGTGTTATCCATCTTCGCCATAAACTTCATCATCATATCTTCTAATCCCGGCTTCTTCTCCCCGGATGGTCCCTCGTTCCTTTGCTGAAAACCTGGAGGGCGGTACACACTGTTAGTATTAAATGAATTGGAAGAGTTAGAAAAATTACCTGGTTGTGGTTGACTGGGCTGATTCCACGAAAGATTGGGATGCTTTTTCCACCCCTCGTTGTAAGTGTTCGAGAAAGGATCATTTCTCGGCTGGTTCCGGTTTTGCACGAATTGGACTTGATCAGGCTTTTGTGGAGTACTTCCCTTTAGATGATTCGTGATAAAGGCTAATTGAGCTTTTAGTTCCTTAAGTTCATCCGACTCCCGAACACTCGCGACTCTTCTAACATCAGCCCTTGGAGTAGAAAAACTATGCTCGGCAAGATTTTCAATCAGCTCGCATGCCTCTTCATAGGATTTATCCATTAGTGCTCCACCCGCGGCAGCAGTGATATCATTTTTAAACTGCGGGTGAAGGCCACTAAAGAAGGTCTGAATGATGACCCAATCTTGTAACCCATGGTGAGGACATTTCTTGATCATTTCCTTGAAGCGCTCCCAAGCCTCATATAACGTTTCTTGGTCCCATTGAGCGAAATGGGTGATCTCGGCCATTAACTGCGCGGTTCTTCCCGGTGGAAAGAATTTCTGAAGGAAGGCTGCCTTCAGTTGCGCCCAAGTGGTGATTGAGTCTGGTTGGATGCTCTCGGTCCATGTCTCTGCTCGGCCTTTGAGAGAGAAACCGAATAACCTCAGCTTGATGGCATCCTCGTTCATGCCATTGATCTTGAATGTGTTACAGATCCTCTCGAATGCACGGAGATGTGCATGAGGATCTTCAGTTGGCGCTCCTCCATATTGATTCTGTTGTACCATGACAATGGTACTCGGTTTGAGCTCGAAGTAGTTTGCTGCAGTGGCGGGCGGTTGGATGCCTATCCGTGCGGTTTCCACGTTCGGATTGGCAAATGACCGCATAGGCACCCTCTCCGGAGGTGGTGGTGGATTATTGCGGCGAGGTGGTCTCTCGTCGTCAGACATCTCGAATTTCAGATTCCGCTTAGCTTTCGCTTCTTTTCGTAGACGACGAGCGGTTCTTTCGATCTCTGGGTCGATAGGCTCGAGTTCTTTTCCTCGGGTTTTCCTTGGCATAAACCAAGCAGCACCTGAAATAGCAATTACACGAACTTAGCAATCCAGAAATTCAAAGTGATGAAATAGAATACGAAAAAAAAAATAAAAAAAAATTGTCCAATCTAATAGCGCGTATAGCTGGTAGTGCTATTAGCTACAACTAGTTCCCCGGCAACGGCGCCAAAAACTTGACACCGGGTTTTGACACCCCGCGAATCTAACCGCAAGTGTACGGGTCGAAGTCAAGTAATAGTACTGGAGAAGTACGAGTATCGAATCACGGGGAACTAGGAACTAAATATCACACTTACTATAGATTCTATTAACTGGAATGTCGAAATTAGAGATTGGTTTATAGACTAATTAAATTGCAATAAATGAGATCAAATCAACACAAGACAAAACAGAACAGCTTTGAAAACTTTGATAGAGAGAAAAGCTGAGGGTTGGAACTCCTATGGTTCTTACACACAAACGTCTGACTCAATTCAATTACCAGTTATTCTTATCAATGAATGCCCAATCTTTATCTAATCGTTGTTCTCTCTCAAGTAACACCGATTTTATTTATAAAGCACAATTCCTTTTTCAAGCAACCGTAATTTCTATTTCGAAAACAATAGTTTTATCTTTCGATCTCAACATACAGGTTTCAAAATGCATTAAGATTAAGATTCAAACGGGACTAAGATTTACTCAGTATCTCTCGATCCTTTCTTACCTTAGCTATGCAATTCCTAATTTTGTTTCTCAATTACTTCTCTCGAACATTAATTGAAAACAATAAAACAGTTGCAAGGTAGCTAATCTCACAAAAGCATTAAACACCAAATTGCATTCATTCATTCAATAAGAAAACTGATAAAAGTTTCAAGTCATCTGTTTATAAATTCAAACCACATTCATTCCAACCCCCAACATGAACCGGTTAGTTCATATCGGTGGTGGATTCAAACACAATAGAAAAAGATGAAAATAAGTATGTGAACATGATAATCGTGATAACGGTGAATGTAATGGTTACTCCCTTCTATCGTGGTCGTCTCTACGTCGTGCGATGAATGTGTATCTGATCCTCTCTCTATCTCCGCTCCAACGGGTGTCACTTGGCTTCGAAAATCGCCCCCGGGACTGCTCTGGTCGTAACGTGAAAACTGGATACCGAAAACAATGACCTAAAATCGGATTTAAAGCTGAAAGTCGCGAAACAGAGGGTTACGCGACCTGCCACGCGACTTGCAAGTCGCGTGGTAAGTCGCGCGTGTCTTAAATGCTGCTTGGGTCGATTTCTGGTTCGCGGGTCGGGTCCTGGTTCGGTCGCGGGTCTTGGGCTTGGCTTTTGGGCTTTCGTTTGGACTCGTTTTGGGCTCTTTTTAGCTTCTTTTCTCGAGGAATGTCGCCTTTTAGATAACCTGTGTAAATCACTAGATAAACCGTAAAATACACGCCTTTTTACTTGAATACAAGCCAATCTCATTGGTTTGAGAACCGGAAATAACGCCAAAAAGTGGCGTTATCAACCTTCATCACCACGGTTTCCGGATACATGGTTTTATCCGGAAACCTTCGACCTGCAGCCCAAAAATCGATCCAGATTCGTTTATGTTCTATTAAGCTCATTCTAAACCATCCCATACAGTTCATAACCAATTTATACAACTATTTCAAGGTTTAATTTAACATGAAAACACTGATTTAAGCAAACAACAAATGAACTCACCTCTCAAGGAAGTTATACCCACTTTGCACAATCTGATTCTTCAAATCTGTTGTTTATGATTCCAAATACCTATTCCACAATCAAATTCGATTACACACACATAACTACAACAGATTTTATCATAAACCATAGACAATTACTCACCAAAATGAAGACAAGCCCTTGCTTTCTTTCCTTCTCCCTTTTCTCTCTATTCTTTCTCTCTTTCTTTTCTAAACCGACTCAGCCACAAGGAATCAGATAATATCTGATTTTCAGCTACTTTATCCATATACACTTTCTAAAATTGACCAATCACACCTCCAAGTTTCATTATTTCCAAAATAACACCAAACTTTAAACCCTTGTATTTTAACCCTATTGAATTATAAATTACAACATAATTTATGGTTTTAAACCAAAATACAATTAGATCCCAATTCTCATTAAATTACTATTATTGAAAATTTAGGATGTTACAGAGATGATGACGCAACTACAAGAGTTATTAGACAAGGGTTTCATTCGTCCGAGCTCATCACCTTGGGGAGCGCCGATACTTTTTGTAAAGAAGAAGGACGGATCTATGCGGATGTGCATAGATTACCGTGAACTTAACAAAGTAACAGTGAAGAACAAGTACCCGCTTCCGAGGATGGATGACATCTTCGACCAGTTGCAAGGTGCGAGCTACTTTTCGAAGATAGATTTGAGATCGGACTACCATCAACTAAAGGTGAGAGAGGAGAACGTGTCGAATACGGCCTTTCGTACGAGGTACGGACATTATGAGTTCCTAGTCATGCCCTTTGGCTTGACTAACGCCCCGACAGTGTTCATGGATTTGATGAACAGGGTGTGTAGCTCGTTGTTAGACAAGTGTGTGATCGTCTTCATTGACGATATTCTGATTTACTGACGTACCCGTGAGAATCATGAGAAACATCTTCGGGCAGCCTTAGAATTGTTGAAACGCGAGAAGCTGTACGCCAAGTTTTCGAAGTGCGAGTTTTGGTTGAGGGAAGTTCAATTCTTGGGTCACGTAGTGTCAGCAGATGGCATCAAGGTGGACCCCGCTAAGATTGAAGCTATTAAGAGTTGGGAGCCGCCAAGGTCGCCATCGGAAGTGAGAAGTTTTCTTGGGTTAGCGGGCTATTACCGGAAGTTCATTCAGGACTTCTCTCGTATAGCCACACCGTTGACCGCTTTGACAAGGAAGAACGTCAAGTTCGTATGAACCGAAGCGCAAGAAGCTGCATTCGAGAAGCTGAAAGAGAGTTTAAGCAGCGCTCCGATCTTGTCGTTACCAGACGGACCAGAAGGTTTTGTAATCTACAGCGATGCTTCTAAGCTCGGGCTAGGGTGTGTTTTAATGAAAAATGGGAAGGTTATTGCCTACGCATCCCGGCAGTTGAAAGAGCACGAGAAGAACTACCCTACGCATGACATGGAGCTAGCGGCGGTGGTGTTCGCTTTGAAAATATGGCGACACTACCTGTACGGAGTGAAGTGTCAGATTTACACCGACCACAAGAGTCTGAAGCACCTGTTTGATCAGAAGGAATTAAATATGAGACAGAGGAGATGGATGGAGCTACTAAACGACTACGACTGTGAAATCCTTTATCATTCGGGCAAAGCAAATGTTGTAGCTGATGCGTTGAGTCGGCAGGAACGAGGAGAGTCGACCAAAGTGGTGGCTTTCAGAGTCGAGGCAACTTCGAACCTTCTTGATGAAGTTAAGAAGTTTAAGGAAAAGGCGTTACTAGGGGAGAATGTAAAGGGTGAGCGAGTTGTTGGAGTTTCATCCTTGTTCAAAGTCAACAACGGTGGATTAAAGTGTATGAAGGACCGGGTGTGGGTTCCCAAGTTGGGAAACTTGAGAGTAAGCATCTTGGAAGAAGCGCATAAGTCGCGGTATTCTATGCACCCGGGGACGAATAAGATGTATCGAGACTTAAGACAATTCTACTGGTGGCTGGGAATGAAGAAGGACATCGCTCACTTTGTGGAGCGGTGTGTAACGTGTTTGAAGGTTAAAGCAGAACATCAACGACCGTACGGAGAACTTCAGTCTACAGTGATACCAGTGTGGAAATGGGATAATATCACCATGGACTTCGTTACGAAGTTACCAAGGACGCCGAAGGGTAACGATGCGATTTGGGTAATTGTGGATGTACTCACCAAGTCGGCGCATTTCTTACCAATCAAGGAGTCAGATTCATTGGAGAAGTTAGCCCGATTATACATCAACGAGATTGTATCTAGGCACGGAGTGCCGCGATCCATCGTGTCTGACCGCGATAGTCGGTTCACGTCAGCATTTTGGAGAAGTCTTCAACGAGAGTTAGGTTCGCAATTGAAGTTAAGCACGACTTATCATCCCCAAACGGATGGTCAAAGCGAGAGGACTATTCAGACTTTGGAGGATATGCTACGAGCGTGTGTAATCGATTTCAAGGGGTCGTGGGAAGTGCATTTACCGTTGATAGAGTTCTCATACAATAACAGTTATCATGCGAGTATCCAGGCAGCACCATTCGAAGCATTGTACGGACGGAAGTGTCGTACACCGTTATGTTGGAACGAGGTGGGAGAGAGACAGTTGGCAGGCCCGGAAATAGTGCAACTGACAGCGGACAAAATAGAATTGATCCGCGAGAAGATGAGAATCGTGCAAGATCGACAAAGAAAGTACGCGAACAAACAAAGGAAGCCCATTGAATTTCAGGTGGGTGACAAGGTAATGCTGAAAGTGTCGCCTTGGAAGGGAGTGGTGCGTTTCGGAAAGAAAGGGAAGTTGACGCCGAGATACGTGGGGCCTTTTGTTATCATTGAACGAGTTGGCGCGGTAGCTTACAAGCTAGAGTTTCCAGAGGAACTGAGAGGAATTCAGCCGACATTTCATGTGTCAAATCTGAAGAAATGTTTGGCCGAGACCGATGTGGCTATTCCGTTAGAAGACGTTAGCATTGACGATAAATTGACTTACGAAGAAGAACCATTAGAGATCGTGGACAGTAAGGTTCGCAAAACGAGGAATAGAGAAGTTTGGCTAGTAAAAGTCCAGTGGAGGTATCATAAGGGACGAGAGGCAACTTGGGAAATAGAAGCGAATATGAGGTCCAGATACCCTCATCTTTTCGATGATGGAATTCCGGGGACGGAATTCTTTTGAGGGGGAGTGTTGAAATAACCGATATATTAATTGTCAAGATTAAAGTGTTGTGGTGAAAATTTGTAAAATCAAAAGTTCAGGGGCCAAAACTGTAAATGTTGGAGAAGGTATAAAAGCCCCAATTTTGGGCACAAAACCCTAGGAGCCTATCTTGTGTGTGTGTTTAGCGGCTGGAGAGAAACAGAAAGCAAGAGAAGAATTTGTGCAAGAACATTTGAAGAGAAGGTATCATGCATCAACCAAATTGGAAGAGGAAGTGGATTTGGGGTTCGATTCTACACAAATTCATAGCAGGTAATCTTCCGTTTCAATTCTTGTTCTTAGATTTTCTGCTGAGATTGGTTGCTTGGGTTTGTGATTAAAAAGGTTGAAAATGATACACTAAGTGGGGATTATACATCACCTATGTGTTTAATCAGCCATG
Organism: Saussurea involucrata; assembly: GCA_033807775.1. Lineage (NCBI taxonomy): Eukaryota > Viridiplantae > Streptophyta > Magnoliopsida > Asterales > Asteraceae > Saussurea > Saussurea involucrata. The sequence continues at coordinate 41,247,532 of CM066315.1, forward strand.
GAACGGTTATTAAAGAGTTAAATGTTGTAATGAATGCGTTCATTGTTGAGAAATCAAGTTGGGTTGGGTTTATCCTTGGATTTCACACCCAATCACGCTTCACACTCGCGCCCGGTAAGTATGCCTGCGCAGGTTACCGGATAGCGTAGTCCAGATTGTGTAGTTACCGGGTGAGTCCCGGATAGCGTGAGTTCCCGGACGGGTTGGTCCGGATAGCTTGGGAATCCGGTAAGTTGTCCGGTAAGTATGAAAGTACCCGGATAGTTCGTGCACCCGGTAAGTTAGCCTTATCCGGTAAGTTTAATTTGACCGGTAAGTGTGATCCGGTAAGTGTAGAGTCCCGGTAAGTGTAGAGTTCCGGTAAGTGTGTGACCCGGTAAGTTGCAGGTATCCGGTAAGTCAAATCCGAGTAATGCCCGGACAGCTGGTTTTAGGATCTGAACAGTTTACATTTCATCCATTTCTCAGGTAGACCGATTGAAAGTCGGAAGCAAAGTAAGACAGAATTGTTAAGAGCATCAGGTGAGTTTTCTAACTAAAATACGTGCTTTTGACGTGTTTTCTGAAGTAAGTAAATAAAGAGAAATGTCATGATTTATTTGTATGATTTAATTGCATGAAAGTTTTTATGAAAAGACATGTGAAAGTTTTTACGAAAAGATATGTAAAGTTTTATATGTGAAAGTTATGAATCGTTTTAAATAATTTTTGAGAACTGTCAGGAGGGACTCACTAGACCTCATGGTCTAACCCTCACATTTTCCAAACTAAATTCTTTTCAGGTAAACAGTTAGTGAATGACTCTGGCAGGTGAGCAGGGCAATTAGTGGATAAATGCAGTAGAGACAGAGACACTATTATTTCTAGTTTTGGTATTTCTCAGTTGTGTATAGGTTGTTTCCACCAACATAAATTTTGAGACTTGTGTAAGAAATTCTTGGGACCCATTTTTGGGATGTTCTGTTTTATATGAATTGCATGCTTTATTTTAGACTGGGTTGTTACACTCACCTAACACCAGTCACATTTTCTCTCTCCGAGAACTACATTGCGCTGGTAAGTTGAATATCATCGATGTTGGCGATCTTTACTTAGTTCTCAAGCAATTAATCGGTTTTCACTTTTTTCAAGACTGTGTTTCTTCATCGCCTCTTGATCTAATAGATTGATAAGTTTATGTGCTTTGCTACCTTTTTTTAAAGTTCAATCCCAAATTTGTTTCCTTTTATTTACTTTCAATTTTGTATACTATTGTCGCAGATTCACTGTTCCTTCAAATTTACTGATCCTCAATTGGATATGAATTTGGACTTTTTGTGATAAGAAATTCAATCTTCAAATCTTTTTAGTTTACATTGTTAGTTATGTCATGTTTGTTGGAAAATATTACTGAAAATTGATTCCTTTTTGCTTTTTCTAATTAGCCTATGAGTTGACTGATTATGTTTACGAACTAGAAGAATCCGTAAATTAATGTTATTCTCTTTAATTTGGAGTATTTTAATTAATTAGTATAATTAGCTATGATATTTTTCCTAAATGATGTCGGTGTTTATGTCTTGGTCATTTATTTTCATTTTTTCTTTTAAATATTTGTCAAGATAATTTCCTCCAGAATATTGTTGTTGGATTGGGTTTCCTTTCATTTTAGTTTATGCCTCTTCAACTTTAAATTGTCACTTCTCATCTTAGGCTTTTCCCCCTTTCCAGAACATCAATTCTGAGCCATTGTTTTCTAGGGCTGTTGGTGTTCGGTCTTGATCTTTATTTTCTTTTCTCAACCGCTCCTCCATTGGTGTTAGGGGAGTGAAAGTGATGGTGAGCGACGGAGTAGAGGGTGTAGTGTGATCGGCGGCGGTGGTGGTGGTGGTGGTGGTGGAGGGAAGTGGAACTGAGTACAGTATATATATATATATATATACACACACACTTTAACATAATAATCTAACGGTGTTAGGGTAAAGGGACCAAAGACGTGTGAAAACGTAAACCATAGGGACCTTTTCCATAATTATTTCAATTTAGGGATCAACAGTGCAATTTTGTGTGAACCGCAGGGACCAATCACGTAATTTACTCTTTTAAAAATTATGATTTTTTTTACATGATTAATATGTACAATAATTAAGTTATATATAATTACTGAAACTTTTATCCTATGCATACTGAATACTATTATTTTTGGTTAAACATATTTGAAATTCGATAAATGGTTTATGATTTCTCTCTCGATAATGATAGTTATAAGACTTTAACGTGTAATCGACAAGTGTTGGACTTTTAAGACATACATCCAAATCATGACAATGATAGGACATTTTAAATAAATTACAAATTTCACCATTTTATAGAATTTTAATCAGCGAAAAATAAATTTTATTGATTAAAAGACACATGAATTAAAATAAAGCCATTATTTAACAGGGTACGTATGACAATTAACATGCATGACCCAAAACGTAGGGTACGTATGACAATTAACATATTTTTGTCTTTCTCAACTCGTACTACTATACACATATTCGTGACAATATAACTGAATTTATATGGACATTTTCCAAATAATACAAGTCATAAAAACAATGTCTATTAAAGCTATTTTTAGAACTGAATTTATATGGACATTTTCCAAATAATGCAAGTCATAAAAATCGTTATCGAATGTCTATTAAAGCTATTTTTAGAAGGATACATACAATAACAACAACGTTAGTGATACAAAATGTAGAGGATGGATACTATGTGTGCTAGTTGAAAAGTGAGGGGATGATTGGGTGGGTGAGACGCAAGCGCATGTGATGATGTGGGTCAGCCTTATAGGATTTGCCATGTCTGTGGGTCCATCCAACACTTGAACGAATCACAGTCTGGCACTCTGGCTTATCAAACTTCCAGCCTTTCAAAAAACAAAAAACAAAAACAATAATTTCTCTGTTTTTATAGAAACAAAACATTTAATTAATTAAAATTAAAACTAAAACTAAAAATAAATAAATATATATATATATATATATATAGGGATGGTATCGGGTACAAACCAAATGGTTTGTACAAACTGTACAAACTCATATCCACCAATCACGTAATTTTTTTTATCCATAAGGGTATTTTAGGGCTTTTAGCATATTTTTTCATCTCCACCAATCACGTAATTTTTTTTATATCCATAACTTCTTTTTTTATATCCATAAGACCATCCGTAGCGGACTAGCGGTGATCGGGTTCAGGATCGGGTAAGGCAAGGGTTCAGCGGGTAGGGGTACGGGGGGATCGGGTACGGGCAAGGGTTCGGGGTATCGGGTTCGTGAACCCAATGGAACCCGTTGTGGTTTAATTATTTTTTTTTTATTTTTTTTATATTTTTTAAATAATACCGTTTACCAACGGCTATATTATTAATTTTTTTTTCAAATTATACACACTATATATATTAACCTCTATCATCTTCATTTTTTCACACCAAACAACTCTATACTTTCTTCCATTTATTTCTTCAATTTTAGACAATATGGATTCGCCACAACCCGCTTCATCGACCGCATCATCATCATCCATAGACACCGACGAGTACTTGCATCATCAAAGGGACATTTTTGTAGGGTTGGTTTGAGAAGCTGCAAAATTAATTTATGGTAGCACCGCCTCATCGTCAAGAAGAGAACCGAGGGCCGGTAACATAGAAAGAGGTCGGGTAGCTGCAAACGAGCGGCTTTTGCGGGACTACTTTGGCAACAACCCAGTTTATACACCGGATATGTTTAGACGGCGGTTCAGGATGAGCAGACAACTATTCGAACGAATAGTTGAAGATTTAGAAGGAGAGTATCCGTATTTTACACTTCGGGTGGACGCCAGCAACAAACAAGGTTTTTCTCCGATACAAAAGTGTACTTCCGCTATTCGACAATTGTCGTATGGAGTAGCTGCCGACTCACTTGACGAGTACTTGAGGATGGGAGACAAAATGTCACGAGATTGTCTGCACAAATTCTGCACAGGTATTATTGAACTCTATGGTAAAAAATATTTACGCAAGCCTAATTATGTTGATATTCAGAAGTTGTACACCGCGCATGAAGCTAAACACGGATTTCCTGGCATGCTCGGCAGCATAGACTGTACTCATTGGGCGTGGGCAAATTGTCCGGTAGCATGGCGAGGTCAATTCATGAGAGGTGATCATGAGCACCCGACAATCATGCTAGAAGCAGTGGCCTCCCATGATCTATGGATCTGGCACGCATACTTTGGTGTTGCCGGTTCCAACAACGACATCAATGTTCTCAATCAGTCGCCCATCTTCAACGATCTATATGATGGAAAAGCACCCGAGTGCCCTTTTGAGGTGAATGAAGTCACCTACAACCACGGATATTATCTAGCGGATGGGATATATCCGGAATGGGCTACTTTCGTAAAATCATTTACGTGCCCACATGACCCTAAACAACAAAAGTTCAAGTCCGCGCAAGAATCGGCACGTAAAGATGTTGAGCGAGCTTTTGGCGTGCTTAAACAACGTTGGCATATACTTCATAACCCGGCACGCGGATGGCATCCGACAAGATTGGGAAACATTATGTACGCTTGTGTCATATTACACAATATGATACTCGAAGACGAAGACCATGCCATTTGTGGTGGCGATGAAAACGACCTTTTCACGGATGATATCGAAACACAAATCAGTGAGGAACAACGCGCGGCAAATGTTCGAGAAGTCAAAAACCGGGACACTCATAATAACCTTCGGTCGAATTTGGTCGAACATATTTGGCGTATCCAAGTTCCCAACAATGACGACGAGTAGATTTTTAATATTTTGTAATTTTTAAATTTATTTTGTAATTTTTAATTTTTTAATGAATGATATGAATTTTTATTTTTATTATTTATCTTATTTTCATTTATTAAAAAAATATATAAATATTTTTATTTTGTTAAATAATTAAATGTATAAATAAAAGAATTAAAAAAGATGAGGTGGCAAGTGGGTTCATTGGGTTCATTGGGTACTGGTACTCCACTTTTGGGTAATGATTGGATAAGGAGGGTAGGAAAGAGAAAAGCTGATGTGGTGCTGAGGTGGCAAGTGGGTTCATTGGGTTCATTAGGTACTGGTACTCATGGCCTAAGGGTATTTTAGGGCTCCACCGAAAAATATAGATTCATGAAGCCAAATTATATATTCATGAAGCCAAATTTTATATGCATGAAGCCAAATTATACAAATTGCAGATTCATGAAGATAGATTGAGTTTGTACGGGTTTGTACAATCCATTTGGTTTGTATTTGATACCCAACATATATATATATATATATATATATATATATATATATATATATATATATATATATATATATGTTTAAATTCAATCCTTAAGGCCGAGTAACGACCAATTATCTCATGTTTTACTCATACACATGTTTGGATTCATTACTTACATATTTCCTTCACCAATCCGGCCACTACACCGCTTGACTAACAACCGAGGGTTCATTTTCTTCACTCGATTACTTTTGAAGCTCACAAGGATCCCATCACAGTTCTAATCCCAACTAATCGACCCATCGAACCAAGGAATGGGGACACACTAGAAACTAGAAGTTCACCCCTATTTCGTCCTTCATCCCCTTTTTGAATCCAGAATTTTTCACCCTTGATCGGTTCATCACCGCTTCTCTGTATCACTTTAACTCTTCGAAACAACTTGCTATTAAATTTGTGCATTTTTCATAACCTAATATGGGGATATTTCTGTTTAGAAATGTAACAATCTTTTTTTGATTTATTTATAAAGAATTCAGTATAATTATTTCATAAGTTTTCAATATTAGTTCAACAATGTACGGGTTAATACTTCATTATTTGATGTTGGTAATTTGTTTGTTTTTAATAAAAAAAACATTTCAAACATCTTTTATTAATCTTTATGTTAATAATTCAAATATTATATCGACTTTTTAATGTTATAAACCAAATTTAGTACAATTGAAACGTACTGTCGATAATCTAAAAATTGTTAAAGAAAAAGAGAAATAGAACGGTAAATAGAGAGAAGGAAGCATCAGATTCTTATTAATCAAAAGCCCTTTAAATATGAATGGTATACAAGTAGATAACTATGAGAGATATCAGTTCTAATCTATCTCTAATATGTTTATCTCTATCTATATCGTCATATCCTTTAGACGATTACACAATTTTCCTACAACAAAAATAAAGGGAACATATATATATATATATATATATATATATATATATATATATATATATATATATATATATATACTGTCGATTGATAAAAAATAAAAAAAAGTGTGAGATGTTGGTGCCTATTACTGTAATAAGAAGTATGGGATCTAAGACCTAGGTTGGTTGCTATAAGTATTGGGATATTGTTTTTATCGTATTCCCTTTTGTCTCTTTAGTCGACAACATATCATATCATCATTTTCTTTTTTCTATTATTTTTGGTCAAATCTAGTGAATTGATTTTGGGCCTGTTTGTCACAAATTATTAGTCTTTTTCAAAATAATAAAATTTCAGCAGTAAATTAGGACATTATTCGACCTTGAAGTTTGTCAAAAAATTGGTTCTCATCCCTCGTCTTCGTCTATTATGCTATTCATTGTTCTAATTTGTATTTTATTACTTTTTTCATCCTTGTGACTAAAAGTTGTTAGTTAAGGTAGTTAGATTATAGTATTATATATATATATATAGAGGTTTAATCATTTGAGAACTTAATAATGTGTAAGATCCGTGACATCTATCCCAAACCACATATTTTTATTATTTTTATTTAAATATTTAATTATTAATTGGAGGGTGATCTTTTTTTTGAAAAGGGTATCTCATGCACAGTCCGAACCAATTCCTGACAATTTTGAAACTTAGATAGCGTTTGATATGCAGACCGGATGGAACAGAACTGGACAGTACGGGACGGGACAGGACTGGACGGGACTGAACTGAACTAATTGTTTGTCATGCGTTTGGTACGACTAGAACAGGACTAAACAAAACTGTTAAAATTACCATATTACCCCTGAAATAGTGTTTAATCTGTTTTTTATTATATATAAAAGATAAAATCAAGTAAATATATCATTAACTTTATTTTATTTATAAATAGTAGAGCTAATGACTTTTTTAAATAGGTTTATTTATCAATATTAAAGTTAATGATTGTTTTTCATTTCTTAAAATACATAAACACAGGCCCATTGACTTCCCATTGACTTGGGAGAAGTAGGGTTCATCAGTCGCTTCTCTCTGGTCATTCCTCTCATAATCGCTGCTCCACAACCAACAACTATCGCCGTCGTACAACCTGCAACCACCGCTGCACATTGGTATGTCAGTACCAACACTGGATTCGATTAGAAGAAATCAATTTCAGAAGAACGACAATAGAAGAAATCGGTATGTCAAATAGCATTTTCTCGTTTCATGTCTTTCTCATGGAGAAATCAAAATCGAAAACATGGAAATCGAAATGGAAATAGTCTAAATCGTACATGGAGAAATCAAAATCGAAAACACACAAATTGAAATGAAAACAGTCTAAATCGTACATGGAGAAATCGAAATCGAAATCAGAATAGTCTAAATCATACGTGGAGAAATCGAAATCGAAACATGGAAATCAACTTGGAAAAATTGAGATTGGAGTGGAGGCGATGAACAATCCTGGAATAGGGAAGAAATGATTTTAGATTTGGGTTCAATAAGATGTTGTAAGGAGGGTAATATTGTAATTTCTAAGTTAGTCACATGTTGTTCCACCTATTTTGGTGGAACTAAAATTGTTAAGTTTTGTCCTATCAAACCAATTTTGTCCCATGTTGTCCATCTTATTTTTGTTCCATGGCATACCAAACATGGGACTATTTTTTTTTTGTCCCGTCCCGTCCTTTCTAGTCTGCATACCAAATGCACCCTTAAAGATGTCTTATCAATGTTGAGGACGCCTGGGATCGAACCCTGGGTAGATGGGATATTCCACCACATCACCCAGGGCGATCAACCACTGCGCTACAACCTGATTGACTTGGAGGGTGATCTTTGAATTTACGTTTGGACGACAACTCACACGTCAATCCAAAAGTTACTATCAATTTAAATTTCAATATAAATTAGAATCCCTGATTTTTAAACATATTATGTATCACGCTGAGAACATATCTATTCTTATTTTTTAGGCAACATTTTCTTATAGTGTGCATTACGGTATCATATTGTGCATATAAGTGTACACCCTCCAACCTTTATAATTTGTGTTCTCATGCATATTCGTAAACATATATAAATTAGTTGATCCCAAGCATTTGGCAACGTTTGTCTCGAGATGTAAAGCTTATATATTCTTTGGAAAAAAAAAACACTCCATGCACCATCTCAACATATGTGCTTTATTAATACCGAACTAAATCAGTTGTTTTATACCATGAATGTATCAGGTCATAAGTAACCGATTCGATGAAGACACTTGCTTCACTATGTGAACATAAATGTTCATCATGTGAACACATGTTTAACAAGTCCTGAATAAAATACAAATGCTATATAGAAAACAGATGAAACCATTGAATCGTATGATTCCTACAGGACTTGCCATTTAATCTAATTCCAACCCTTTGGTGTTGTTTATGGTTTGCTTTCGGCAAAACTTTGATTTAGTTTTTGTGAGATCTTTTTAAAATTAGTAATTATCTTTTGAATTTATCCAAGCCAAATATTAAATCAAGATTATCCTATTTGTTAAATACCTCATTTTCCCCTATCATTAAAAATAGGTGCTAATTGGGGAAATTTGTGTTAATTGATTTTAAAAGATTTTGTTATTAATATTTCATACTTATTAAACAAGATCTCACAGTTCACACAAATTAGAGGGATCTCAAATGAAGGCCCCTGTATGGCTATATATAGAAATCAAACCCAATAATTCTAACAAACTTTGTAAACTAATCTAAACCATCCATTTTACTTAGATGATGAGCTTTAATCTATTTTATAAAAATATCCGTCCGAGGGTAATCAAGTCATTTCAGATTTTTTTCCATTGTTTTATTATATTATTTACATAATTTTGGTATTCACGGATTTTTAACTATTTTTGATGGAATCATATTCCTCCAAACTCATTTCTTTGATCATTTTATTTTTAAATACATTATTTAATCACCATCTTCACCGTGGTCTTATTTACCATTTTTTAAATAGATTTCTTTTTCGAAAACAATCCACACCAAACAAGCATGCCCAAAAGCTACATCTTTAATTTAAAACGCCATAATGGTCCAACATAGTCACATTAACAAGATTACAAAACTGGGTTCGTGAAAATAACCCTAACTACAGCTGAGAACATGACTACAAGATAAAAGGGAAAGTCTTATACTCCTTGTATACGCAAGCTCCAGCTCACGTCTTGCCAAACCCTATAAACGAGCTCGCGGCTACATGTTTACCTGAAAAAGGTTTTAGTTTTAAAAAACGAGGGTTAAACCATGAGGTTTAGTGAGATCCCTCTTGCTACCAACACCACGCCACAATTATCAACTAAAAAGAGTTTATAAGCATTTATAAACAGTTACACCTTTGTCAGTTTAAGTACATACACGCATATTAACGGCTCGCACTTAGTCACGTACACACTTGTGACAACGTGTTGGGGCACACACTCGCCCTTAGTGATCATATGAAACGAATTCATATATCCTGCATGAGACACACTCCCCATATAACCATATTACATTCTTACATGTCTCGCATATATCCATAAATAATGTACACGCTTTGATCATGCATATTTAAAACAACGTAAATCATGCAATTCAATATATCGGTACAAGAAATAAATTCGAGTATCGAAAAAGCTTCAGGTTAGAAAGACTCACCTGGCGTCCACGCTAAATGTTCTCACTTGAACTGCTATCCTCTACCGCACACCTACATTTTCACCCAACACACGAGAGTGAATAAGTCACTCAACATCCCACAAGGATTTCTATCACCCCTCCCGAGACACATCCCGACTTCCTTAAGGCACTCCCTACTCGGCACACAAAGAGGATCCCAAAGGATTCCCGACACAGTCCCAAACAGGGGAGTTTTTCGGACAACCCACTTCCAGACACACACCGCTTCCGGATTCCGGTACAATCCGGTCTTATTCCGGATTCCGGTACAATCCGGTCTCATTCCGGATTCCGGTACAATCCGGTCTCATTCCGGATTTCACAACATTACCGGGAAACACTTTCGGACTCCCCCCTTCGATTCCAGACTAGGCGAGTTCCGGACTCTGGGGTTTTCTTACGAACACTTTAAATTCCGAACACCTCAATCGGCTACTCCATACGACTCCAAACTTGGTGTTAAGCCATTATAATCAAGTAGACATCATTTCTAAACTATTTAGCAAGTTATTCCATCCGATTTCTACACTGATTCAATTAGGAAGAACACCAAGACTCCATTTCTTTTCTTCCTAGCGATAAACAAAAGTTATCAGACTCCACCACTCCCAAACCTTCAAATTAGACTGCAAAGGAGAAAGAGAAGAAGATTGCCTTGAGGATGATGATGATTCCACACACAACTTGGAGAAATCTCCATTGCTTTGACTCCTCGATGATTCTTGCACCCACCGATCACCCCCTTAGCCGCACACACTGATTTGATGAAATTAGGGTTATTAGGGGTTTACCCTTATTTATATCACTCACACTTGCACACTAAACATTTCCACTCTCACACTTTACACACCAACTTTTATAAATTAACTCAAAACGAACCCGGTTATTACAGCATCCTCCCCTCAAAAGAACTCCGTCCCCGGAATTCCATCTTCGAACAAATGAGGAAAACGGTTCCTCAACTTTCTAACCTTGCGATCTACGATCGCCAACGGTTCCTCCACATAATTCAACTTTTCGTCCACACGAATGTCTTTTAACGGTACGGCCATGCTTTCCTCGACCAAGCACTTCCTAAGATTCGACACGTGAAATGTCGAATGAACTCACGAAGCTCCTCTGGCAACTTCAGCTTATACGCTACGCTCGGTGATGGCGAACGGCCCGACATCCCTGGGTCTTAGTTCCCCTTTCTTTCACAACGCACAACGTCTTTCCACAACGAAACTTTAAGCATTACATTGTCTCCTACTTAGAATTCAATCAATATTCTCCTTTTGCTCACATAACCCATTGGCGGCCTTGAGCCACCCTTAACTTCTCGCGAATCTGTTTGACTTATCGGTGGTTAACCGCGCGACCTCCGACACCAAATGCTTCTTCCCCATGATACAGTTTTATCTTTGGAAGATTCACAGATAAATGTGCATACCAACCTCTTTGCTTTTCTAAGGATTCTCTTGCTCCCACGCTGCATAACCTCTCAACAACAGGGCGTATCCCAACAATTTTCACACTTTCGATTAACTACAGCGCTTACCTCGGACAATTCTTGTACCACAACTATGACACCTCAGGCCAACTGTACACAATACCGTCCACACACTTAGACACATGGTTTTGAAACGAATTAAGATTTTCACCCACAACTTCACTTCCATGGCAGAACAAAATACACCGGTTAACGCCACAACACCATGAATCCTTTAGTAGAATAACGAACGTTCAATTCACCAACTTATCACAAGGTCAACCTCAGGTATCACCTTAACGCACAGTCATGATCCTCTTCAACAGATAAAACACAACTCTACAATCACTTTCCCCAACACAAAATACTCCTAAAGCAAATAACACCTTCTTGCCTGAATTGCATTGACTACGATCCATCAAAAATCAATTCACACGTTTTCACTACATCATCACCCCCACACTATACAGAGCTAAAAGTAGGAAACCTCCACACTCCAATATATGGAGCACCCATCAATCCAAACAAAACCAATCCTGAAGACACACCTTCAAATTCTCCTTGCATCCAACAGTCGTCCATCCACATGCGAAACAATTTGAGTTTCACCCACTCAACAGGAAGGAGTAACCATGCTCACACAAAACTATTCCCATTAGCTTAACGCTGAACGACAAAGCTCAATTGGAATATTTCCCTCACTACTACCAAGTCTCACCCAATGGTCCTTCACCCCAAATACTACTTTCAACTTCCTTCTCAAGTCATAAAACATGTTTCCAAAGAACAACTCACTAGAAGGTGCACACTTTAGACCAACCACGCAAGCTAGCTTCCCTCGACCCTTGAATCATCACATACACGCCAATCCTCTTTCTTACACTCCCATTAAGAGTTCATGTACCCGACAATGACACTCTGAAAGTGTTGATTCCCAACTTCTGCGTCACTTGCCACACTTTCTACCTCCAGTTTACTCACTTATTTCAACACACCATCCCCATTTCCTCAGGCTAGTGTGGAACATTTCTCGTCCAATATTGACCACTCTACCCGGATTTCAACGGTTATTATACCTAACCAACATTTTCACCACATCTCATACAAGAAATTCAACTACGATATTCCGAAATAACACCCAATGCTCGAAGCCAAGGATTCCATGTCTACTACGAAACATCATAAACTAACCAATCCAACATCTTCACAGATATTACAATATCACAAGGCAACTCGCTCATCAACTCATCGCAAACCGAAGAGCACACAATTTCCTTCTTAGCTAGCCACCAACCACCACCTCATTCTTTTATCCTCGAATAGACAATACCACAACACCTACCAAACATCCTTTCATCTCAACACATATCTTTTGTCACCTTTGCAAAAGTTACCAGAAATCTCCGAGCAAGGGTTTCCACTTACGCTCATCTCATAATACGACACTAGTACACCACTTATCCTCACAACAACTTGTTATCACACCAAATGTAACATCTCAAATTTTCCGTAATCTGTGTACTTTTATTTTGGAAAGAATGTTTATAATAATGGAAGTATTATTTTAAACGGAAGGGTTGAAACGGTATTTGACCCAAAGTTTGTGTGGTTTGTGGAACTTGAAACTTTGAGGGTTAGTTTAGTCTTTTGTTGATAGTATGGAGATATATTGAGACGGGTCGGCTGAAATTGCGATATTTTTCAATCTCAATTTCTTTAAGTCGGTTCAGGGAGGTGCAGGGAAAAGGAAGAACCAAACTCTTGATCTTTAATTGGTAAGAAACACAATGGATTTCTGCAAATTGGTGTCAGTTTGGAGATAGTGTTTACAAACTAATCTGTTTCCCAACTAGGTACAGTTTTGTTGGAATATTCAGGTTTGATTTTGGATTATTGCAGAAGAAAGTGGGTCGAAGTTCATACATGTGAGTTCATCCTCTCTTTTGTTTAAATCGATGTTTTCTTTCAAATTAAACAGTAAGATGTTAGTATTAACTATATTGGGGCTGAATGGATACGTGCAAAATAAGCTGGGTGGAACAAATAATGGTCTGGATTGGATTTTGGTGTGCAGGTCGAAGTTACCGGACATTTTGACTAGTGGACAGTAATTCCTTCTCAGTGGTGTCCGGTAGTGAAAATATCCGGTAAGTATCTAAGTTTCCGAATAAAATAGTTACCGGATGGTATCCGGATTACTTTGGTTTCCGGATGTCATCCAGATTGTATATGTTTCCGGTAACATCCGGATAGGCTTAGTGCCCGGTAAGTTAGGATGTTTGGATAGGCTTAGTGTTCGGTAAGTTGTGATGTCCGGATAGTTGTGATGTCCGGATAGTTTTGGTGTCCGGAAACCTCTGATGTCCGGTCACTTCTAATGCCCGAATACTTTTGATATTCCGGATAGGTATGAGTTTCCTGATAGTTCCTGTGCTAAGTCGCCGAAGGGGGAACATTTGAGGATAAGGATACGATATGTTATCTAGTATTCTTAGCGTTGAGAATATGATACGAAATGTTGCGTGTTTATGTTGTTATGCATATACGCTAGTGAGTGTAATAGATCCATAGGCACTGGCAGTATTTGTAACGTGGAATAGGCATAAAGTAATTTGTAATTCCCGTTGACCTGAAATGAGGAATAGGCATAAAGTAAATTGTAATTCCTATTTCGTAAGGTGATGTGAAACGTGGAATAGGCATAAAGTAATTTGTAATTCCCGTTGATGTGAAATGAGGAATAGGCATAAAGTAATTTGTAATTCCCATTTCGTATTGTGAGGAGAAATCTTGGAATAAGCATAAAGTAAATTGTAATTCCTGATTTCTATGGGAAGGTAAGATATAGGCATAAAGTAAATTATAATCTCTACTTTTACTCCAAGAAATAGGCATAAAGTAAATTGTAATTTCTTGGACATGAGCAATGATCTAGAATCTGTAATGATTCGTAGTAGGCTCTCGAACATGATGATATGACTTATTGAATGTTAGTCATATTCATGAATCAGGTATGTTCCCGTCTTCGTGAGACGTTTAGATGTACGGTAAGAATGATGGCAAACTGGGTTTGTTTACACGCTTTGTTTACTTGAGTTTCCAAAGCTGATAAAGTTTTAATTTGAAAATGGATGTTCTCACTAGGCGAAAGCCAAACCGTTTCAAATTAAATTTTCTTACCAGGTACAAGCTCGGGAAAGTAGCGGGAAGAGTGACGAGAGAATTCTGGTATTCAACTTTTGGTGATAAGTGGAGAAGTTAGCATATACGAGGACGTTTTGGTGATTGGTCTAAACAACTAGTATAATCTGATCTTAATGTTTAGGATTAGATTAGTAGGTTGTTTGGATAAAGTTCAATCTGTATATATGTGAACTCTCAAAGCTAATTCTCCATTTATGTATAAAAGTTTGGGTGAAATTATAGTTAACTCTGATAAATTTTAAAGTTTAAATTTGTCCTGATTTTTGGATGTTTCACCAAAGACTTGCTCGTCCAGCTTGCATAAGTTATCTCTAACTTATCCACACAACCACCTCACCGCAACATCACACTAAAGGCAAAATCCTCACAATCATTATTACACACAATAGGCCTTGCTTCTCCGTGCCAATCACAACAAACTTTTGAAATAAAGCTATCCCACGACCTGGTCTTTTCTCAAACCCAGATGAACCACAACTTATGATCATCTACTTCACTCAATCAAGTCTTTATCACCAGCCGACTCTTCGGAATCCACACAAAATACGCTCAAATAAACGAAACGATAAAACGCTCCCTCGCAGACCCACATAATCCACGTGTCCCACCTGAGTTGTGCTAACTACTTCATTCATAAATGACACATCAATCACATAGGAAAATCATCTATCCACCTATCAATTCTCCACTTTCAGAACACTCACAAAAGGCGGTCCAACCTCTTGACAGATACACACCTTTCCCCAACAGACCTCTTATCTCCGTGCATACACCCGACAAAATGATCACACCAGGGTTACCTTTTCCAATTCCAATCTCCCGACAACGATCTCAACAACCGTCATTGGCTTAAACATCAACGCCCGTCATGAAGATGATGCTTCAACGGTGCCCCCGACAACGAGAATTTCTACTGAAATCTAATTCTTCCCACACATCGTAACTAACTTTGTTCCCCACTGTCCTGATATTTTTGAGCCACAACACTTACCCGACAAATAGCCTAAATACAAGGCCACCTAAACTCCGGACCCACGCCGATACCATTTCATCAACATACTACAACGCTGCCTTTCGATGTATCTTGCCCACTTAGAAATCACTCGGGAACCACCCCCCCCCCCCCCCCGCCGCCAGCCACACGTCAAATTACTAAATAAGGGCAAAAGGCATCTCTAAAGTCAAAGACTGAGACTGCAGTTATTCACCGCCCTCCCTAAAAGGAAACACCAAGGTCACGAATCGACCATCGACGACTTAGCCACATATTTCCACTCTCGAAACTTTCCACATCCTTAAGCGCGATATCTCTCACTACCTAGCGAGTTCATAGCCTTCATACATGACGACACAATGATTTAAATCGTTTTACACACTTGAAATACATCGCGAAACAAGGTTTGACATGCATGACACGACACATGCATAAAGAATAGCCACACACACATCGATCTCGAGGATCGCTCACACGCAACCCATGATATATCACAACCTTGTCCAACAATCGAAAGTGCATCTACTGAAACTCTTTTCGTGCAAATTTGTAAAATACAACAAAATCACCCACACTGGGAGAGTCGGTCGACTCTCATACTCGCAGATTTGAATACAACGTGTCCATACTGACTCCGCTTATAAAACCATGTGATCAAATGTTTTTATGATTTCCACAACAAAGGTTAACTCACTCGTAAAAGAGGTGAAATAAGTCGCTATTTCTCCAAGTTCGAAATTTATCACACAATGTAAATAAAAGTGTATTTTCCTTCAAACACACGCTTGCACGCGCCAACTCATTTTCAAATCCATAAACGTACATGGAACACACATGCACACACACACGCACACACACATGTATTTGACATGAAGGACTCATGTAACTTGCTTGAAAATACAATGCATGACTCACTTTACATTGAAGGCTATTCGCTCAAGCAAGGTCAACCGTTGACATTCACAACAATTCAATACTGGTGCTCTACTTCCGACCAAACCATCAGGTTTCTCATTTTTTCAACGACCTTTGGTACGGGTGCCTCCCCCACATACTCGTATGCCCCAACTTCACCGTTACCAATTAGCGGAACCCCCGTGCTAAGTCGCCGAAGGGGGAACATTTGAGGATAAGGATACGATAGGTTATCTAGTATTCTTAGCGTTGAGAATATGATACGAGATGTTGCGTGTTTATGTTGTTATGCATATACGTTAGTAAGTGTAATGGATCCATAGGCACTAGCAGTATTTGTAACGTGGAATAGGCATAAAGTAATTTGTAATTCCCGTTGACCTGAAATGAGGAATAGGCATAATGTAAATTGTAATTCCCATATCGTAAGGTGATGTGAAACGTGTAATAAGCATAAAGTAATTTGTAATTCTCGTTAATGTGAAATGAGGAATAGGCATAAAGTAATTTGTAATTCCCATTTCGTATTGTGAGGAGAAATCTTGGAATAGGCATAAAGTAAATTGTAATTCTTGATTTCTATGGTAAGGTAAGAGATAGGCATAAAGTAAATTGTAATCTCTACTTCCACTCCAAGAAATAGGCATAAAGTAAATTGTAATTTCTTGGACATGAGCAATGATCTAGAATCTGTAATGATTCGTAGTAGGCTCTCGAACGTGATGATATGACTTACTGAATGTTAGTCATATTCATGGAATCGGGTATGTTCCCGTCGTCGTGAGACGTTTAGATGTACGGTAAGAATGATGGCAAACCAGGTTTGTTTACACGCTTTGTTTACTTGAGTTTCTAAAGCTAATAAAGTTTTAATTTGAAAATGGATGTTCTCACTAGGAGAAAGCCAAATCGTTTCAAATTAAATTTTCTTACCAGGTACAAGCTCGGTGAAGTAGCGGGAAGAGTGACGAGAGAATTCTGGTATTCAACTTTTGGTGATAAGTGGAGAAGTTAGCATATACGAGGACGTTTTGGTGATTGGTCTAAACAACTAGTATAATATGGTCTTAATGTTTAGGATTAGATTAGTAGGTTGTTTGGATAAAGTTCAATCTTTATATATGTGGACTCTCAAAGCTAATTCTCCATTTATGTATAAAAGTTTGGGTGAAATTATAGTTAACTCTGATAAATTTTAAAGTTTAAATTTGTCCTGATATTTTGATGTTTCAATATGGTATCAGAGCTATAGTTTAAGTGAACTAGGTATGATTATGAGATGCCTAGACTTAAGCTGAGGTGAATTAAGTTATGATTTGTGAGATATGGGTAGAGGCACTAAGACGGGATAGTCTTAGAGTCGACGGAAATACGTGAATTAAGCACTGTAACGATGGTAACGAGGATTCTCATGTATAGTATGTTCACAATTTCAATTAGCTACTGTTATTATGAATATATTGTTACGCAAGCATACTTGTTTCTAAATTGTTACAGTGACTAATGAACGTTAAAGTACGTTTCTTGTGTTTGTGTATGGATAGCCATTCTTATGGTTATCTTTTGTGTATATCCAGATTACGATGGTGAATACACCCACCAGATCCCCTAATTCTTCGGAAGATAGGGCAATAAATGATTGGGTGGTGGAGAAGCAACCTAAAATGGGTGGAACTTACGAAAGTCCACCAAGGCCACCTATAATAGGAGGAGGAGAAAGTCAAACACAAAGAACGAGTGCCGGTACCTCTAATCCGGTGACAACCGAGTCTACAATGGAATCTTGCATGATGGAAAATATGATGCGAGTGATGAATACAATACTAGCTCAAGAATCAGAGATGTTCATGAAAGTGTTAAATGACAGAAGTGCTGAAACTCGAAGACCGGAGACGGGTACTGGTGTTGTCACTCCACCTGTTATTCCAGTGGTAAATGTTAACAGGAGAGTGGAGAGAGGTTGCTCTTATAAAACTTTTATGAGCTGCAAGCCACTGGAGTTTGCTGGAGCAGATAATCCGATAGCATGTATGAACTGGATTAGAGAGATGGAGCAAGCTTTTAGAGCTTGCGAATGTGACGAGGAGTCAAAGGTCAGGTTTGGATTACAGATGTTACGTGGAAATGCCTTAACCTGGTGGAACATTGTGACGTCGACAGTAACAGCTCCGGTTTTGGCCGCCATGACGTGGGAGGCATTTAAGAAAAACATCCTAGAAGAATATTGTAATGAGAATGAAATGGATAGAATCGAAGAAGAGTTTCGAACTCTTAAAAAGGGTGCTTCATGTGTACGAGATTACACTCGTATATTTCTGGAGAAGTTGAATTTAGTGGGGTACGTGGCTCCAACTGAGAAGGAGAAGATTAAAGCCTATTTGAAGGGCTTACCGGCTGACATGATGTCCCGGGTACGAAATTCTAAAGCCTTGATGTTCAGGGAAACGATAGAAGAAGCAAAAATAATAGAAGAGGTATATGCTCGAGATAAGGAAGAAAAGGCTCAAGGGGGAGAGAAGAGAAAATGGGAAGGTCGATCTGAATCTTCTCAGAAATCTAAATCGTTTGGCAAGAATGTTCGTTACGAGTCTCGTTGGGAACCTAATTGGTGCCAGAAGTGCCGAAGTAAACATTTTGGCCCGTGCCGAGTGATAGGAAGTGAATGTTTCAAATGTGGAAAGCCTGGTCATCAAGTTGCAAGCTGTCATGTTCAAGGGTTGACCTGTTTTGAGTGTAAACAACCGGTCACTTTAGAAGAGATTTCCCAAAGCTAAGGAAGGGTGGAGATCAGGGAAGGAAACCAAATGCTCCTAAGCCAACGGGTCGGGCATTTCATATGACGGCTGAGGAGGCAAAGGAATCCAAAGATGTTGTTTCGTGTACATTTCCCGTTAATTCTATTCCCGCACGAATATTATTTGATTGTGGCGCCAATCTGTCATTTGTATCAAAGTCGTTCTATCAAAAGTTAGCTATGTCTATCACTACCTTGGAAAATTCCTTAGTAGTCGAGATAGCTAACGGGGGTCAAGTCTTAGTTCGTGAAAGACTTGAGGGTTGTCTGATTTTGATAGAAGGAAAGAAAATTCTGATTGACTTAATGTTGATGGAAATTGGGGGGTTTGATTTAGTTGTGGGTATGGATTGGCTAACAATCAATCAGGCAGAAATTCTATGTGCTAAGAAATTAATTCAGATTCCTATGCCTGACAATGATGATGTATTCATCTATGGAGAAAAGAGAAAAGGGGAAGTCCCGCTAATTTCTGTTGCAAAGGCACATAAATGTCTGGCAAAAGGATGTTCATCCTACTTAGCATATGTTCTGGATGTTAAAGCAGAAAAGAAACAAGTGGAAGACATAAGGGTAGTACGTGAATTCCCAGATGTATTCCCCGATGATCTTCCAGGTTTACCGCCATAACGACAAGTAGAGTTTCGAATTGATCTTGTTCCTGGAGCGGCACCGATAGCGCGTGCACCGTACCGTTTGGTACCGGATGAGATGAAAGAGATGATGTCTCAGCTACAAGAACTGATCGACAAGGGATTTGTTAGGCCGAGTTCTTCACCTTGGGGAGCTCTGGTAGTATTTGTTAAAAAAAAGGATGGTACTATGAGAATGTGCATCGACTATAGGGAACTGAATAAGGTGACTATTAAGAATAAGTATCCGCTTCCAAGGATTGATGATTTGTTTGATCAACTCCAAGGTGCAGGATGCTTTTCAAAGATTGATCTGAGGTCGGGCTATCATCAAGTACAAGTAAAGGATGAAGATGTTCCCAAGACGGCGTTCAGAACGAGGTATGGGCATTATGAATTTCTTGTGATGCCATTTGGGTTGACGGACGCTCCTGCTGTGTTCATGGATTTGATGAACAGAGTGTGTCGACCATTTTTAGACAAGTCTGTCATCGTGTTCATTGATGACATACTTGTTTACTCAAAGAATGAAGCCAATCATGAATATCACCTTCGTGAAGTCTTAAATGTTCTAAGGAAGGAGAAATTGTACGCAACATTCTCCAAGTGTGAATTTTGGTTAAAAGAAGTTCAATTTCTTGGTCATGTGATTACTTTGGAAGGAGTCAAAGTAGATCCGGCCAAGATAGAAGCAATGACGAACTGGGAAACACCAAAGAGCTCATCAGAAATAAGGAGTTTCTTGGGTCTGGCAGGTTATTACCGGAGGTTTATAAAAGGTTTCTCAAAGATCGCTTCTGCTTTGACTATCCTAACTCGGAAGAATGTGAAGTTTGTATGGACTGAAAAGCAAGAGTCGGCTTTCAGGACATTACAAAAGAAGCTATGTGAAGCTCCTATTCTTGCACTACCGGACAGAACAGAAGATTTAGTAGTATATAGTGATGCGTCAAAGATGGGTTTGGGGTGTGTGTTGATGCAACGCGGCAAGGTGATTGCTTACGCATCAAGACAACTCAAAGAACATGAGAAAAACTACCCTACCCATGATTTAGAACTTGCAGTGGTAGTGTTTGCATTGAAATTGTGGCAACATTATTTGTATGGAACAAAGTGTACACTTTTCACTGATCATAAGAGTTTGAAGCATGTCTTTGATCAGAAAGAGTTGAGCATGAGGCAACGGAGTTGGTTAGAACTACTTAAAGACTATGATTGTGAATTGCATTACCATCCCGGTAAAGCAAATGTTGTGGCTGATGCTTTAAGTAGAAAGGAATATAGTGGGTGCTTGAAACCAACTAACGCCAGAATTGATGTGACGTCGAGTTTGATTGAAAGAATAACAGCGGCACAAGCAGAAGCCTTATTGGAAGAAAATTTGTAAGAGGAAGTCATGATCAAACAGCGGCTTCAACTGACTGAAGATAGTTGTGGGGTCAAACTGTTCCAAGGCCGCGTTTGGGTGCCAAAGGTGGGAGGAAATCGGGAGTTAATTCTCGAAGATGCCCAAAAGTCTAAGTATTCTATACATCATGGAAGTACTAAGATGTATAGGGATCTAAAGCTACATTATTGGTGGCCAGCTATGAAGTTAGACGTGGCACAATGTGTAGAAAAGTGTGTGACGTGCTCGTTAGTGAAGGCTGAACATCAAAGGCCTTATGGAAGTCTACAATCTTTGGAGATTCCGGAATGGAAGTGGGATAAGATTACCATGGACTTTGTAACTAAGTTACCAAGGACGTTGAAAGGTAACGATACCATTTAGGTAATCATGGATCGGTTAACCAAAAGTGCTCACTTTTTGGCAATGAAAGAAGCATCACCGATTGATAAGTTAGCCAAGCTTTATATTAATGAAGTGGTGTCGAGGCATGGTATTCCAATGTCTATAGTTTCCGATCGTGAAAGTCGGTTTACTTCGAGATTTTGGCAGTCGCTACAAGAAGAATTGGGCACGAGGGTAAATTTGAGCACTGCATACCATCCACACACGGACGGGCAAAATGAAAGAACCATTCAGACTTTGGAAGATATGCTCAGGTCATGTGTGTTAGACTTTGGAGGTAACTGGGATACGCATTTACCTTTAGTGTAGTTTGCGTATAATAATAGTTATCATTCCAGTATTGGAAGAGCACCTTTCGAAGCTTTGTACGGACGGAAGTGTAGAACTCCAGTGTGTTGGTTAGAAGCTGGAGAAAAGCAATTTGCTGGTCCTGAACTTGTTCAACAAAGCTGATAAAGTGAAAGAGATTCGAAAGCACATGAAGGCGACTCAAGATCGACAAAAGAGTTACGTCGATCCGAAAAGAAGGCCGAAAGAATTCCAAGTTGGGGAGCGTGTGATTCTTAAGGTATCCCCGTGGAAAGGTGTCATAAGATTTGGAAAACGTGGGAAGTTGAGTCCTCATTTTTTTGGACCTTTCACTATAACTAAGAGAGTTGGACTTCAAGCTTATCAGTTGGATCTTCCACCTGAATTGGAAGGAATCCACAATACCGTCCATGTCTGTTACCTTCAGAAATGTTTGGCCGAAGAAGAGAACGTTATACCTCTTTCTGAAGTGAGAGTGGATGAGAGAAGTCGTTGCGTGGAAGAACCGGAGGCAATTCTAGACAGAACGACCAAAAAGTTAAGACATAGGGATGTGATTATGGTGAAAGTACAATGGAAACATCATAGATGTGCTAATGTAACATGGGAAGCTGAAGAGGATATGAAGAATAGATATCCCCATTTGTTTGTATAACTACGATTTCGAGGACGAAATCATTTTCAAGTTGGGGATATTTGTAACATCTCAAATTTTCCGTAATCTGTGTACTTTTATTTTGGAAAGAATGTTTATAATAATGGAAGTATTATTTTAAACGGAAGGGTTGAAACGGTATTTGACCCAAAGTTTGTGTGGTTTGTGGAACTTGAAACTTTGAGGGTTAGTTTAGTCTTTTGTTGATAGTATGGAGATATATTGAGACGGGTCGGCTGAAATTGCGATATTTTTCAATCTCAATTTCTTTAAGTCGGTTCAGGGAGGTGCAGGGAAAAGGAAGAACCAAACTCTTGATCTTTAATTGGTAAGAAACACAATGGATTTCTGCAAATTGGTGTCAGTTTGGAGATAGTGTTTACAAACTAATCTGTTTCCCAACTAGGTACAGTTTTGTTGGAATATTCAGGTTTGATTTTGGATTATTGCAGAAGAAAGTGGGTCGAAGTTCATACATGTGAGTTCATCCTCTCTTTTGTTTAAATCGATGTTTTCTTTCAAATTAAACAGTAAGATGTTAGTATTAACTATATTGGGGCTGAATGGATACGTGCAAAATAAGCTGGGTGGAACAAATAATGGTCTGGATTGGATTTTGGTGTGCAGGTCGAAGTTACCGGACATTTTGACTAGTGGACAGTAATTCCTTCTCAGTGGTGTCCGGTAGTGAAAATATCCGGTAAGTATCTAAGTTTCCGAATAAAATAGTTACCGGATGGTATCCGGATTACTTTGGTTTCCGGATGTCATCCAGATTGTATATGTTTCCGGTAACATCCGGATAGGCTTAGTGCCCGGTAAGTTAGGATGTTTGGATAGGCTTAGTGTTCGGTAAGTTGTGATGTCCGGATAGTTGTGATGTCCGGATAGTTTTGGTGTCCGGAAACCTCTGATGTCCGGTCACTTCTAATGCCCGAATACTTTTGATATTCCGGATAGGTATGAGTTTCCTGATAGTTCCTGTGCTAAGTCGCCGAAGGGGGAACATTTGAGGATAAGGATACGATATGTTATCTAGTATTCTTAGCGTTGAGAATATGATACGAAATGTTGCGTGTTTATGTTGTTATGCATATACGCTAGTGAGTGTAATAGATCCATAGGCACTGGCAGTATTTGTAACGTGGAATAGGCATAAAGTAATTTGTAATTCCCGTTGACCTGAAATGAGGAATAGGCATAAAGTAAATTGTAATTCCTATTTCGTAAGGTGATGTGAAACGTGGAATAGGCATAAAGTAATTTGTAATTCCCGTTGATGTGAAATGAGGAATAGGCATAAAGTAATTTGTAATTCCCATTTCGTATTGTGAGGAGAAATCTTGGAATAAGCATAAAGTAAATTGTAATTCCTGATTTCTATGGGAAGGTAAGATATAGGCATAAAGTAAATTGTAATCTCTACTTCCACTCCAAGAAATAGGCATAAAGTAAATTGTAATTTCTTGGACATGAGCAATGATCTAGATTCTGTAATGATTCGTAGTAGGTTCTCGAACGTGATGATATGACTTACTGAATGTTAGTCATATTCATGGAATCGGGTATGTTCCCGTCGTCGTGAGACGTTTAGATGTACGGTAAGAATGATGGCAAACCAGGTTTGTTTACACGCTTTGTTTACTTGAGTTTCCAAAGCTGATAAAGTTTAATTTGAAAATGGATGTTCTCATTAGGCGAAAGCCTAATCGTTCAAATTAAATTTTCTTACCAGGTACAAGCTCGGGAAAGTAGCGGGAAGAGTGACGAGAGAATTCTGGTATTCAACTTTTGGTGATAAGTGGAGAAGATAGCATATACGAGGACGTTTTGGTGATTGGTCTAAACAACTAGTATAATCTGATCTTAATGTTTAGGATTAGATTACTAGGTTGTTTGGATAAAGTTCAATCTGTATATATGTGAACTCTCAAAGCTAATTCTCCATTTATGTATAAAAGTTTGGGTGAAATTATAGTTAACTCTGATAAATTTTAAAGTTTAAATTTGTCCTGATTTTTGGATGTTTCACCAAAGACTTGCTCGTCCAGCTTGTATAATTTACCTCTAACTTATCCACACAACCACCTCACCGCAACATCACACTAAAGGCAAAATCCTCACAATCATTATTACACACAATAGGCCTTGCTTCTCCGTGCCAATCACAACAAACATTTGAAATAAAGCTATCCCACGACCTGGTCTTTTGTCAAACCTAGATGAACCACAACTTATGATCATCTACTTCTCTCGATCAAGTCTTTATCACCAGCCGACTCTTAGGAATCCACACAAAATACGCTCAAATAAACCAAACGATAAAACGATCCCTCGCAGACCCACATAATATCCACGTGTCCCACCTGAGTTGTGCTAACTACTTCATTCATAAACGAAACATCAATCACATAGGAAAATCATCTATCCAACTATCAATTCTCCACTTTCAGAACACTCACAAAAGGCGGTCCAGCCTCTTGACAGATACATACCTTTCCCCAACCGACCTCTTATCTCCGTGCATACACCCGACAAAATGATCACACCAGGGTTACCTTTTCCAATTCCAATCTCCCGACAACGATCTCAACAACCGTCGTTAGCTTCAACATCAACGCCCGTCATGAAGATGATGCTTCAACGGTGCCCCCGAAAACGAGAATGTCTACTGAAATCTAATTTCCCCCACACATCGTAACTAACTTTGTGCCCCACTGTCCTCATATGTTGGAGCCACAAGACTTACCCGACAAATAGCCTAAATACAAGGCCACCTCAACTCCGGCCCCATGCCGATACCATTTCATCAACATACTACAACACTGCCTTTCGATGTATCTTGCCCACTTAGAAATCTTCCGGGACACACCCCCCGCCGCCAACCACACGTCAAATTACTAAACAAGGGCAAAGACCACCATAAAACAAGCATCTCTAAAGTCAAAGACTGAGACTGCAGTTATTCGCCGCCCTCCCTAAAAGGAAACACCAAGGTCACGAATCGACCATCGACGACTCAGCCACATATTTCCACTCTCGAAACTTTCCACATCCTTAAGCATGATATCTCTCACTACCTAGCGAGTTCATAGCCTTCATGCATGACGACACAATGATTTAAATCGTTTTACACACTTGAAATACATCGCAAAACAAGGTTTGACATGCATGACATGACACCTCCATAAAGAATAGCCACACACACATCGATCTCGAGGATCGCTCACACGCAACCCATGATATCTTACAACCTTGTCCAACAATCGAAAGTGCATTCACTGAAACTCTTTTCGTGCAAATTTGTAAATTATAGCAAAATTACCCACACTGGGAGAGTCGGTCGACTCTCACACTCGCGGATATGACAACAACGTGTCCATACTGACTCCGCTTATAAAACCATGTGATCAAATGTTTTTATGATTTTCACAACAAAGGTTAACTCACTCGTAAAAGAGGTGAAATAAGTCGCTATTTTTCCAAGTTCGAAATTTATCACACAATGTAAATAAAAGTGTATTTTCTTTCAAACACACGCTTGCACGCGCCAACTCATTTTCAAATCCAGAAACGTATAGGGCACACACACACGCACACACACATGTATTTGACATGAAGGACTCATGTAACTTGCTTGAAAATACAATGCATGACTCACTTTACATTGAAGGCTATTCACTCAAGCAAGGTCAACCGTTGACATTCACAACAATTCAATATTGGTGCTCTACTTCCAACCAAACCATCAGGTTTCTCACTTTTGCAACGACCTTTGGTACCGGTGCCTCCCCTACATACTCGTATGCCCCAACTTCACCGTTACCACTTGACTACTGATTTGCGAAAATATACGGCTTCACTTCGACCCCAAATAGGTTAACCAACGATAGCCCCTTTTCATCCTATCCTCGCCTCATATTACCAACCAACACATCTACCATTTCTCAACCACCCTTGCCATTCTTCCACTGACGAGAGAGTAAGAAAACACATCTCTACTACCCGATTCTTGAGTTAAAACTCTCAAGATCCCAATTCATCGACATCTAAAACTCCAAGAATGAAGAATCATCAGAAATTAGGAGCTCACCTCAAATCAATTATTCCTCCCTTATGAGCCTACAAGATTCTACCTCACACGGCCACCCACAAATCATGCAATACTCCTTCTAGACGGTGTCATTAGTCACACCATGAATGGTCTTGCACAACACACTAAACCATTGCCATCATGGTAAGGTTAGAACTCTGCACACTACCACTACTCTCCACACACTACCACCACTCTCTACACACTACCCCCTCCATCCATTATCTAAACAACAATAATCAAGCACATCCATGCACCTATAAATTCATAATGACATTAGCCAGATGTGATTTGAATTTACCTTACATGAGAGTCCTCACTACCATCGTCCTGAATTCTCGGTGATCAAGGTCTTCCCTAAAGGCTTCCTATATCTCAGCTATGTCCTCCTACTCCACAGTTTAAGTTTAGGCCCATCTGGTCACCTAAATCCCTTAAACTAGTGCTCTCATACCAACTGTAACAACCCACACCAAACAAGCATGCCCAAAAGCTACATCTTTAATTTAAAATGCCATAATGGCCCAACATAGTCACACTAACAAGATTACAAAACTGGGTTCGCGGAAATAACCCTAACTACAGCTGAGAACATGACTACAAGATAAAAAGGAAAGTCTTATACTCCTTCTATACGCAAGCTCCAGCTCACGTCTTGCCAAACCCTCTAAACGAGCTCGCGACTACCTGTTTACCTGAAAAGGTTTTAGTTTTGAAAAGCGAGGGTTAGACCATGAGGTCTAGTGAGATCCCTCTTGCTACCAACACTACGCCACAATTATCAACTAAAAAGAGTTTATAAGCATTTATAAATAGTTATATATTTGTCAGTTTAAGTACATACACACATTATAACGGCGCGCACTTAGTCACGTACACACTTGTTACAACGTGTTAGGGCACACTCCCGCCCTTAGTGATCATATGAAACGAATTCATATATCCTGCATGGGACACACTCCCCATATAACCATATTACATTCTCACACGTCTCGCATATATCCATAAATAATGTACACGCTTTGATCATGCATATTTAAAGCAACGTAAATCATGCAATTCAATATATCGGTACAAGAAATAAATTCGAGTATCGATAAAGCTTCAGGTTAGAAAGACTCACCTGGCGTCCACGCTAAATGTTCTCACTTGAACTGCCATCCTCTATCGCACACCTACATTTTCACCCAACAGACGAGAGTGAATAAGTCACTCAACATCCCACAAGGATTTCTATCACCCCTCCCGAGACACATCCCGACTTCCTTAAGGCACTCCCTACTCGGTACACAAAGAGGATCCCAAAGGATTCCCGACACAGTCCCAAACAGTAGAGTTTTCCAGACAACCCACTTCCGGACACACACCGCTTCCGGATTCCGGTACAATCCGGTCTCATTTCGGATTCCGATACAATCCGGTCTCATTCCGGATTTCACAACATTATCGGGAACCACTTCTGACTCCCCCCCTTCGATTCCGGACTAGACGAGTTCCGGACTCTGGGGTTTTCTTACGAACACTTTAAATTCCGAACACCTCAATCGCCTACTCCACACGACTCCAAACTTGGTGTTAAGCCATTATAATCAAGGAGACATCATTTCTAAACTATTTAGCAAGTTATTCCATCCGATTTCTACACTGATTCAATTAGGAAGAACACCCAGACTCCATTTCTTTTCTTCCTAGCGATAAACAAAAGTTATCAGACTCCATCACTCCCAAACCTTCAAATTAGACTGCAAAGGAGAAAGAGAAGAAGATTACCTTGAGGATGATGATGATTCCACACACAACTTGGAGAAATCTCCATTGCTTTGACTCCTCGAAGATTCTTGCACCCACCGATCACCCCCTTAGCCGCACACACTGATTTGATGAAATTAGGGTTATTAGGGTTTTACCCTTATTTATATCACTCACACTTGCACACTAAACTTTTACACTCTCACACTTTACACACCAACTTTTATAAATTAACTCAAAACGAACCCGATTATTACACCAGTTCAATTTAGATCAAGGCTTCAAGGGTGGTGGAAGTTTGTCGTTTTACAGTTATCGTTTCTCCGGTCATCATGAAACTCATTGTTTCTCCGATGATCATGAAACCCATATGTTTTTCATGAAACCGTCATTTCTTCGATGATCATATGAAACTCATCGTTTCTCCGGTGATCATGAAGCCTATCGTTTCGTTTCTTCGGTGATCATGAAACCCATATGTTTTCATGAAACAGTCGTAATCGATCATGATATCATTTATTCGTTGATCATGAAACCCATATGTTTTTTCATAAAACCGTCGTTTCTCCGGTGATCATGAAACTCATATGTTTTTCATGAAACTGTCGTTTCTCCTGTGATCATGAAGCCCATCGTTTCTTCGATAATCATGAAATGAACATGTTAGCCCCAGCTATGAAATAGCACATAAAACAAGTATTGTAGAGAGGGGGGGTTGAATACAATACATAAAAATTTACTTTAATTTAATTCTTTATTGATATAAAATCAAGAATTACACACAGAAACACTTTAATATTGTTGTAGAAAAGAACAGATAAAATCTATCATAACAATCTTTCACAAAGTGTACAGAAAGCTTAACACAGTTTTGAACACTGAGAAAAAGCTATGAAGTTCTTGAGAGAAAAAAGATGTTTGCCGATTTTTGCCTGATCACTTAGTAAAATTCTTCAGAAAGCGTCACCTTGCATGGAGGAGGTCTTCTTCTTTAAATACTCTCATGTGCTTTAAATGCATGGGACACTTGTCAAGATAGGATTGAAAGCTAGGTTGTTCTTGATAAGGACAAAGTATCCTTTTTGTCTTATCATGGGACAAAGTTGACCTGCATGCTTTGGTGTAGACTATTCCTGAAAAAAGTGTAAAAACCAAGTAGCATTTTTTATGGATCTTCAGAGAATGTCCCCATCAATTCACGATTTGATGAAGATCTTCTAGGTAAAAAGAAAAAGAGAGGATCCTCCAAAATTGGAGAATCCCACCGATTTGTATGAAGGAAAATCGGGAGGATCCTACCGATTTTACATTTAAAAAAATCGACAGGAATAACTTAGTTGAAGTTAAGAAGTTCATCTTCAATCCTCAATGGTAGATTCACTTCTTCTTGATTTTGGCTGATCCTTGACTTCACCGAACTTTAAATACAAGACTATGCTATTACAAAGAACCTAAAATTTGTCTAAGTATAAAAGAAGTTTTTCAAAGATATTACAAGAGATTGGAAGGTCATCTTCAAATCTTTGGTGACCCAACAGAACATTTTTGGCATGTACAAAGTTTTCACAAAACAACTTGAAATCACATTGCTAGATTTATGCAAAATTAAATCTAGGTTTTTACCTCAAATCTTGAATTTCCTTTGATGAAGACTTTGATTGTCAAGCTAAAACTTTAGATCTAAGTTTCCAAGTAATAACACTCTCTTGAACTCCCCAAACCCTAGGAAAACATCAATAAGTGAAGAAGAAGGTTGAGGATGCAAAATGGCCAAACCCTATGTTAGGAGATGGCGGGTTAGAACTTATCTTTCAGCCTTTAGGAACCCAAAGTATTTAAGGAAACTTTAATTCTCTTTATTCTCCTATTAAATAGCTTCAAAACATGAAACCACATACTCAAGAATCACCCAAAGTGAATAAGAAATGAAAAAGTTATGGTCAAATCAGGAAAAACCTGAAAATCTCATTTTAAAGCTGCAAATTGGACTCCCGCGACCTGAGGTTGCGTGGCAGGTTGCTCGTTCCTGGAAATCACCCAAACGGTGACATAAGCGAACTGAGACATGGCCTAGGTCATAGGGCTCCGTTTCTTGTGTTTTTCGACCGTTTTTTCATGCCCAATTCGATCCTTAAGGTTCCAATATGATAAATACATAAAACCTCATTAAAATCCCATCTTAAGGTTAAATAATTTCCGATAAATATAAATGACAACTTCCAAAAATTGTGGGTATCACAATATATATGTATACACACACACACAGAGATAAATTTAATCATTTGAGAACATCATATATTTGGATAATTGTGAGAACTATTATTACTATCCTAAGGTATTGTTTCAGATGGTTTTTTCCATCTAAGGCTAACACTTTAATATATATTTGTTTTACAATGGTTTTGTTACATATGTATTCTAATTGGTGTACTTTTTGTTACACAAATACATAAAAAATGTTCACATTGTAAAACAAATAAATGTTAATCAATACACTAAATTTAAGCCGTACGTGAAAACGATCATGTAAAATAGCACATGATGCAGCGATTCTCAATGTTATCACAACTTTTTTGGTTCTCAAATAGGGTTTGAAAAAGTTTTTCAAGCTCAAGTATATTTAAAAAAGTTTTTCAGGCTCAACTAGACTCCTAATGAATATGTGTTCATATCAATCAATTGGTATGAAGAATAAAAGTATATTTTGTTTTTATCTAAAGATTTCATGATAAGTGATCATTTACATAATTCTTTGATAAATGACAAATTACAACATTAAATGGTAATGTTACAAAAATACTGTTGCTTGGTTATTTAACATTATTGTAGTCTAATTTCAAATTGCATGCTATGA
Organism: Saussurea involucrata; assembly: GCA_033807775.1. NCBI lineage: Eukaryota > Viridiplantae > Streptophyta > Magnoliopsida > Asterales > Asteraceae > Saussurea > Saussurea involucrata. The sequence continues at coordinate 41,278,926 of CM066315.1, forward strand.
ATAAAAACCAAATAAACACATTTCAATTCGTTTGATAGATTCAATTCTAACTTTTTTTAATCAAACAAATGGTCAAATTTTATTAAGTTTCATTTCAACTTCTTCAAATTTCAAGTTATTGACAAATTTTATTCATCAAAAAAGACATTCTTCAAAATAAACGTCATTTAAAAGTTTTTCAAGTAAAATTTCGTATTATATTACTTGTTACAAACGATATCTAGGTACGCTTTGTGGGTTATTATTATGTTTTTTAATCATATTCATCCATTCACATTAGCGGGGGAGAGAGAATGGTGAGAGAGAGAGAGAGTTTTCCGGAGAGAGGAGAGACCTCCGATGAGAGTGTGGAGAGAGAGAGTTTGCCGGAGAGAGGAGAGACCTCCAATGAGAGTGTGGAGAGAGAGTGAGAGTTGGTGAGGGGAGAGAAGATAGGCGAGAGACAGTGAGGAAAGGGGCAGGTTTTAGCGAACTAGGATACAGGGATTCCGCCTAGTCGAGAGGACACCAATGGAACCGACAGCCCGAAAACTTGACGTCATTTTTGTTCTTCAATTTCCCGGAAGAGTGGGAAGTCCCGCACCTATGGAAAGCATTTAAACGATACGGTGAAGTAGCCGATATCTACATGACAAGGAGGAGAATGAGGAGTGGGAAGAAATTCGGATTTGTAAGGTTTAAACGAGTGCGCAACAGTAACGATTTGAAGAAGAAACTAAATGGGACGTGGATTGGTTCCTATAAGATGAGGACCTTTCTTGCAAACGATAAGACTGATGTTCGAAAGAAGGCAAATAGCAACAGAGAGGTAAATAGTATCAGTGGAAAGCCGTATAAACCGATAAGCGAGTCGAGATGGAATGGACTTTTAGCGACGTAGTAAAGGAGGGGAGGAAAATTGAGAAGAAAAATAGTGAACAGCCGGAGGTAGTAGACGATCGGAATAAAGAGGTAACCGGTATTTGGCCGGTGGAGGAGGAATTGAGAAACAAATTGAAAAAATGCCTAATAGGGAACGTAAACTCGATAGACAATCTTGAAACAATCCAGAACCTTTGCAAGTCGGAATATCTCGAGGAGTGCACATTGAAGTATTTGGGAGGAAGGAATGTACTATTAGCTTTCAATCAAGAAGAGACAATGCAAAAAATACTAAACAATAAAATCCATGGATTTCACTTTTGGATTAGGGGATTAAGGAGATGCACGGAAGGTTTCTGCTCGTCGGAAAGATTGGTATGGTTAAGGGTATACGGCGTACCGTTACACGCATGGAACGGAAAAGTGTTCGGAGACATAGCAAGTAAGTGGGGTCGTACCATGAAATTGATCAACTGCGACTGGGATTCTAGTAAAGTCCTTGAGTACGGGAGAATACAAGTAGCTACATCAATCAGATCCCGTATAAACGAACAAAAAAGCATTCAAGTGAGAAATTTGTTTTATCGGATATGGGTGTTAGAGGAGGAAACAGGACAAATGGTATATTTGGAGAACACCGACACGAGCAGTGAAGAGGAGCTGGATAATTAATATCTTATATTTATGTAATTTTTTCATCCGTTAATCACATATAAGATAATTAATATTTTAAAAAAAGATAAATCTATCTATTTAAAAATAATTTGAATTTTATTTAATCAGTGTACTGCTTTTTTGAGTTTAATATGAAATTGTCCATTCTTCTACAAACAAGTATCTCGGATGTAAATATTAACTTCAAACAAATGAAGTGTTTCTATTTAAAATAAAAAAAATATGGTTAATATTGTAAAAATATTATGTCAAACGAATTAAGTTAATATTAAAAGTAAATCAAAACATAAATGAAATAGATTATCTATATATACTGTGAATAAATTAGATAATTAAAATTTTATTTTCTACAAACAATTATTATTACTGCTGAAAATTAAAAAATGAGTAAATAATATTAGTATAATTATAATTTGTATGATGAAAAAAGATAGAAGAGATAGGAGAGACAAGAAAAAGGAGAGAGAATGTGTGTAATTAATTAATTATGATAATTATTTAATGCTAACATAAAAAGTAGGGAAATTAATTAAAATACCCCAAGTCAAACCAACTGTTATCAAAATACCCTAAAATTTTTCAACTTTGCAAAAATGCCCAAAATACCCGCGATGGGGTCCCGCGATACGCTGACGTGGCACGTATTTTGGGGCCAAATGCCCCGCGAAGCCCCTCAACTTTGGCCGCGGTGCACTTTTGGTCCCTGCCCGCGATCGCAGCCCGCGATGGCCCAAAAAATTACACTTTTGGTCCCTGAAATTTTACACTTTTGGTCCCTGAAAATTTACACTTTCAGCCCCTATACTTAGACGAATTTTGCATGCTTTTTCCACAATTATTGCAATTTAAAGACCGATTTGTGGTTGAAATTCATTTGCATGTTTCAATCAATGTTAAATCAATGTTTTTGGAATACCAGTTTGTGGATGAAATGAGAGATTGGTTTTCTGATATGTTGGTTGTTTCATTGATAAATAGACGTAAAATTCAAGCCATAATCCCCACACAACGATTTCATTGTTGGAATATTTCTTTCTGCAATATTTTGTGTTTGAGATACTACTGAAAAAATGAGTTCATCTGTTGCAAAAGCTAAGCTATATTTCTGTTTTGATGGTGAATGGGTGCAAGATAACAATGAGTGGAATTTTGCTTATAAATCTAAGCATGGTGTAAAAGTGTCAGTAAACTACACTTATCAGAAGTTTGTTGCATACGCCATGCAAAAATGTGGAATCAACTCTTCTGATATTTGCAAGTTAGTATTTAAAAATGGCGATGGGTCATTTGTGGATTTATCCAACGATGGGGATATCTCTACTTTTCTGCACCTTGCAGTCGATTCAGAAAGACCCCCATTACTCTTTGTGTATCCCGGCGTATCCGACGGTGACGACGACGGTGACGAGGAGGGTGATTCTCAACAAATAGAGCATCCTGATTCTCAACAAATAGAGCAGCCTGATTCTCAACAACAACAACCACCACAACCACACGAATGGCGTACTGCTGGAGTTGCTGATGACGAAACCCACGTTTTCAGAACGGGTAATTCTGAAATAGACAGATCAGACACCGATAATGACGATCACGAAGAATATACCCCTAGTAGAAAATCATGTAGTCAGATAAATGACTTTTTTGACATGCCCCCTATTCTTCCAGACTCCCATACCCAGACACAAAGCTACGAACCTACACCTTATATTCGCAGTGAAAGTTTAACAGCAGGTCAGATATTCGATTCGAAGGATCTCTTAGCAAGTCATATCGGACTCAAGTTCTTGGAAGAGGGTTTCCAAAGTCGCGTGCGGGCATCTGACAAAAGCAAATACGTAGTTGAATGTGCTAGAGAAAAGTGTGAGTGGAGGTTGTACGCGATTCACACGGGTCCCAAAGGAGGGGCGATAATGATTAGAAAGTTGCACGACGTACACACTTGTACGAGGACGCAACTTAATCCCCACCACAAACAAGCCGGCAAAAAGACTTTGGGTGCGATCCTGAAAAACAAATTTCTTGATGTTAGCAGGTCATTGCGTCCAAAGGACATCATCCACGACGTTCACCGGCAGTTCGGCGTCACGATTGATTACCACCAAGCGTGGCGTGCGCGCTGCCATGCACTGTTTATGGTGAGAGGCACGTTCGAGGAGTCGTATGAACGACTCCCGGCATATTTATATAATTTGCAGCTGCAGAACCCTGGTACTGTCACGCAGCTACGAACCGATTCACGTGGACGGTTTGAGATGTGCTTCGTGGCCCTTGGACCCGCGGTACGTATTTTAACACGCCATATGTTTACACATTATAAACTATAACATTTACACATTATAAACTATAACATTTTAACCTATGTTTTTGCAGATCCGCACATTTCTGGAAAATCTACGTCGTGTCCTGATAATAGACGCAACCCATTTAAAGGGCCGTTACTTGGGTATGATGTTCCTGGCGGTTGCCATGGACGGGGATAACTCCATCGTTCTAGTAGCTTTCGGCGTAGGCAAGTCCGAAACCGGGGACGAGTGGACTTGGTTTCTGTCCATGTTGAGACAAGCTATCGAAGACCCGCAAGGGTTGGTGTTTATGTCTGACAGGGCTCCTTCCATAAGCGCCGCAATCTCTGCCATGTACCCAAACGCCCCTCACGCCATATGCTGTCGACATTTGGAGATGAACGCCAAATCCAAGGACAAACGTATTACCACCTACAAGGATGTCTATTGGGCGGCATGCAGAGCATATACGGATCGGGAGTTTAACAAGTACATGAATATGCTACGATACAGTGTCAAGGAAGCAGCCAAAGTCTTTGACGATGCTGGACCGGAGAGGTGGTCCGCGGCCCATTTTCCTGGACAACGGTATGACAATCTGACCTCGAATAGTGCAGAGTCTGTGAATGCACTCTCCCGTTTTGCGCGTAGATGTCCGATTGTTAATCTTATGGACTACTTTCGGGCCTTTCAACAAGAGTGGTACCAAATTCGACGCCTAAAAGGAGCTAAGATACAAAATGCACTCACACCAACGACGGAGAATATCGTTCAGTACAGGGCGCGTCGTGCGGCGACCTGGACGGTAAGAGCAATCGGGTATGGGAAGTACGAGGTGCATGATGACTATATTAACGCAATTGTGAATATGGAAGACCACCTTTGCTCGTGTCGCGAATGGGATAAATCTGGGTTACCGTGCGGCCATGCCATCGCTGCAGCAACATATATGGGTCGTACAGATTGCAGCGACTTGGCTGTACCTTTCTTCACGTCCGAATATTACCGGAAAACATACGTGGAGGTAATAAACCCAGCTGGACCCCCTGCAGCATGGGTGTATCCACCCAACCCGCTTCCACCATGCTATCCACCTTTAATGGATAAGAACAGGGCCGGGAGACCGAGAAAGAACGACCGACGTCCATCACGTGGTGAAAGTTCGATACAACGAAGATGTACTCGGTGCCAATGCGTAGGACACACTCGTGGAGAGTGTCCAAATCCCGCCCCTTCAACCGTGCCAAGGAGACATTCTGTCAGTCACACCCCGGGCCCGTCACAGCTTGATACTGTTGATCTAAACACTGATTTGTAAATGATATATTTACACACATACATATGCTTCATAACCTTATAGTTAATTATTTAATTTATGGTACATCTTTTTTTTTTCAATTTTGTTTTACACTCCTATCGCATTAACATAATAATCATATATTAACTAATTCATTAAATCGTTTTAAATTATTATTATTTGAATGTGTTTATAGATATCGTGAATGGCAATAGGAGAAGGTTTCACGAGAAGAATATTAAATGGGGTTTTGACAAGTTGGTATCACTGGACTCATTTAAGAATTGTGAAAATGGGTATTTGGCGAATGATGATTCATGTGTGTTTAAAACACTTCAGCTCCAAACACACATGAATCATCATTCGTCAAATACCCATTTTCACAATTCTTAAATGAGTCCAGTGATACCAACTTGTCAAAACCCCATTTCATATTATATATATACACACATACATATGCTTCTAAATGAACATTGATAACACAGCTAGTTTGTATTCCATCCAACAAGCTCTTCATCTTCAATCTTTCTGACCCTTCTTCAACGGCTTCTGCTTTTGCAACCACGTATGGCCATTGTGTACCACAACCCGCACACACTTTAGCAAATGAGTTGAGGGTTGTCATATATTCTACAAGAGGAGTAGGCCCACGAATGAGGTAACCTCTGACTTGACCTTGCATGATGTATCCAACCTAACCGTGGTTCAGCGGCCTAAAAACTACTTTTCAGAGAAATTAACAACAAAAAATACAAAACAACAACACAGTAAAAAAAATACAAAACAAGAAAAAAAAATACAAAACAACTAAAACAACCACCACCTACTTAAAAATTGATTTAGTTTCATCAATCCAAGCTTGCTTCTCGTTTACCTTCGCTTGAATAATTGTGAAGTCTTGCAGAATATGGTGAATTGCTTCTTGTTCTCGACGAACACGAGCCTCCCTAGCTTTTATATCCCCTTTCATCCTTTTGATCTCCCTGTCTTCCTCTTCGATCTTTCTCAAATGGACTGCCTTCATGTCCATCATTTTTTTCCACTCTTCTGTTAGTTCATCTATCTCCTTTTCCTTTTTTGCTATGGCGACCTCGATTTGAGGTGGCATTTTTTCAGGAGTAGCCTTAGGGTTTGATGACGATGCCATTTGTGGATTAAATGAGAGAAGAGAAATCAAAAGAGAAAACAATTCAAAGAAAGAAAGCAAGAGAGAAATCAAGAAAGAAAGCAAGAGGAAGTGTGAATTGTGAATTGCATCTTGCTGGTATTTATGGATGAAATCTCAAACATGCAAATGAATTTCAACCACAAATCGGTCTTCAAAGTACAATAATTGTGGAAAAAACAGTAAAAGCATGCAAGATTCGTCTAAGTATAGGGGCTGAAAGTGTAAATTTTCAGGGACCAAAAGTGTAAAATTTCAGGGACCAAAACTGTAATTTTTTGAGCCATCGCGGGCAGGGACCAAAAGTGCACCGCGGCCAAAGTTGAGGGGCTTCGCGGGGCATTTGGCCCCAAAGTACGTGCCACGTCAGCCTAGCCCGCGATCGCGGGACCCCATCGCGAGTATTTTGGGCATTTTTGCAAAGTTGAAAAAATTTAGGGTATTTCGGTAACAGTTGGTCAAACTTGGGGTATTTTAATTAATTTCCCTAAAAAGTAATGTCTATTTAATAGGTATAGCTATAAAAAATTAATTATTAATAAATATTAACTATAAAAAATACTAATTATTCATAAATATTAATTTATAGTAATCAAAATGAATTAAAAATAATTAATTAATTTTAATTACACAATACATATTAATAATAATTATTTATTATTTAGAAATGTTGTTAACTACATCAATTATTTTCTAAATTTTTATTCATTATATTTAAATATCAAAAGAAAATTATAATAATTTCAAAAAAAAATTATATAAGTTACATAAAAAGTTAAAGTTATACTTATTTTACTCATAAATAATTGAAAAATGCTAACCATTTAAAATAAACTATTTAGTCTAATTATTAATTATACTTTGAAAAATATATTAATTAATTAATCAACTTTATTGTTATTTATATTAATGTTTATTTAATATCAGAATTGTAACACCCTTAAATTTTGAAATAGCAACTAAATAAAATTTTCAATAAAATGACCACTTAAGGATAAAATTCATTCTACAAACCATTCATGGGATTACCTCAAGATTTAAAACATAATAACTTCAACATTATCCATAACCTTGTTGGGATAATCTGTTATATATGAAAAGATGTGACTTTTCATATGAAAAGGTGTGACATTTTATATGAAAAGGTGTGACTTTTCATTCACACCAACCGCCACCAACTGCCACCAACCGCCACCTTTTCATGAAAAGGTGTGACTTTTCATTGGCAACGGTTGATCTTCTATAAATAGGAAGCATATGTAACAGCTTACAATATACACAAATGCATACTCTCTCAAATTCTCTCAAAGTTCTTCATTGTTCTTCAAGAAGGAAACATAGTTTGATTCGTCAGGTTCGAGAGTTCGATTCTTGAACGGGTTGTTGTATCCTCTAGATAGACGTCCAATCGATACGGTACGAGGGACGAATTTCTGTCTAAGGACACTGCTTTGCAGGCCTCAATCCAACAAACGTTCTTTTTCAAATTTGTGATCAAGAAACTCGAGTTAGTCTTTTTCTCCTTGAAACTTTGTTTATGTATTTTCGTTTATATGTAAATTTCGTATATACATATATATATAAATAAATTCAGTTTTCCATCTGATTCAATATTGTGTGTTACGAATTTCAATTCGTGTATATAAGTTCTAACAATCTTAGACAGAAATTTCGTTGACGATGGAAAACTCTTCCTTGTTGAAATCGAATGTGGAGAAACCCGAAAAATTTAAGGGTTCCGATTTTAGAAGATGGCAACAAAAGATGCTCTTCTACTTGACGACGTTGAAAGTGTCTAACGTGCTTACCGATCAAGCACCGACACCACCGGTTGGAGAGGGAGAAAACGGCCCATCCCAAATTGAATTGGCTATGTTCCAACGATCCTTGGATATTTGGAACGCAAACGAATACAATTGCCGGAATTTTATCCTTAATGGTTTGGATGATGGTCTTTATGACATTTATTCATCCTTCAATACGGCAAGAGAAACTTGGGAGTCGTTGGAATCAAAGTACAAGACGGAAGTCGCTTGTTCCAAACGATTTATCGTGGGCAAATTCCTGAACTTTAAGATGACGGATTCCAAACCGGTCGTGAAACAAGTAGAAGAAATGCAAATCTTGGTCCATGAATTGGAAGTCGAAGGTATGGGCATCAACTCTAACTTTGTTATTGGTTCAATAATTGATAAATTGCCTCCATCCTGGAAAATTTTTAACCTCTATCTTAAACATTTGTTCGAGGATATGAGTTTTGAGCAATTGATACTCAAATTGCGGGTGGAGGAGGACAACCGGATGAACGAGAAGGCGAATCCAATCTCGTTGGAACCAAATGCAAACATGGTTACCGGAAACTCATCAAATTCAAAGTTCCAAAAAGGAAAGGGAAAGGCGACGGGTTTCAAGCATCATCTCAATGCTTCAAACCCACTATCCGTACAACGAAGGCCTTTCAAAAAGCGTGTGATGAGTTGTTGGGTATGCGGAAAGCCGGGGCATCGAGCGAAGGATTGCCGCCATAGAAGAGACCATGGTGGTCCCGGAGGAGGAGGTGCCGGTGGAAACCCCCATCAAGCCAACGTGGTCAATGCTCCAAATCAATTCGTTGGAGTAATTGAGGCTTTTATGGTTACAAATGTGACCGATTGGTGGGTTGATACCGGTGCCACCAAACATATTTGTAACTCCAAGAACATGTTTGCCACATACCAAAAAGTTGATGATGAAGAACCCATGTATATGGGTAATGCCACCACCACGAAAGTTGAAGGGAAGGGGAAGGTGAATCTCAAGCTTACATCGGGGAAGGAACTTGTGCTCACCAATGTCTTGCATGTACCGGCTATTACAAAGAACTTGATTTCTGGACCCACACTTAGTAACAAAGGATTCAAGATGGTGCTTGAATATGATAAATTTGTGATTACTAAGGGTGGGATGTATGTTGGCAAGGGCTACCTTAATAAGGGGCTCTTCAAACTTAGTGTGATGAACAATGATGATGTAAATACTGTAAATGTTGTAAATAGCAATAAAACCGCATGCTCTAGCACTGCTTCTATGTACATGCTTGACTCTTCTTCCCTATGGCATTCCCGTCTAGGACATGTTAACTTCCGATCCTTACAAAGGATGATAAAACTTGGGTTATTACCCAAGTGTTCCATGGATAACAAGACAAAATGTGAGGTATGTGTTGAGTCTAAATACTCAAGCCATCCACATAAATCTGTTGAAAAGTCTAATCAAGTACTTGGACTTATCCACAGCGATTTATGTGATTACAAAGCCACACCCACACGTGGAGGAAAGAACTATTATGTATCATTTATTGATGATTGCAGTAAATATTGTTATGTATACCTAATACATACCAAAGATGAAGCTTTGAATATGTTTAAGACATACAAGGCTGAAGTTGAAAACCAACTTGACAAAAGAATAAAAATTCTGAGATCCGATAGAGGAGGAGAATACGAGTCTAAGGACTTTGCAGAATTTTGTTCTCATCATGGCATAGTTCACCAAACAACAGCTCCCTATACTCCACAACAAAATGGAGTAGCCGAAAGGAAAAACAGAACATTGAAGAACATGATTAATTCAATGTTGATTACTTCGGGAGCACCATATAGTTTGTGGGGTGAAGCATGCTTAACTGCAAATATGATACTTAATAGAATTCCTCATAAGAAAAGCGATAAATCTCCTTATGAACTATGGAAAGGAAAACTTCCTTCCTACAAAAGGATGAAAGTGTGGGGTTGCCTTGCAAAGGTTCAAGTACCTTTACCCAAAAGGACAAAACTTGGACTGAAGACCATTGATTGTGTATATCTTGGTCCGACAAGTAATAGTGTTGCTTATAGATTTTTGGTCTATAAGTTAAACAATGAATATATCCACAACAACACAATTATGGAATCAATTGAGGCTGAATTCTTTGAACACATCTTTCCTTACAAGGATAAAGGGAAAGAAATCTCTAATCCAAGGAAGAGAGTATGTGAAGTAGATAACACCGATAGTGTTGAGAAACAAAATGAAGAGGGTACATCAAAGGCTCAAGAAGAAACTTAGAGCCTAGAAGAAGTAAAAGGGGAAAGATTGCTAAAGACTTTGGACCCGACTTCATGACATTCGTTGTCGAGGAAGAACCTCAATCCTATAAAGCCGCCATGGACTAATCGGAGGCACCTTATTGGAAAAAGGCTATTCAAGGTGAGATAGACTCCATTGTTCAGAATAACACATGGAGATTGGTAGACTTACCACCGGGTCACAAGGCAATTGGTCATAAATGGATCTTCAAGCGGAAACTAAGACCTGATGGTACTATAGAGAAATATAAAGCTCGATTAGTTGCCAAAGGTTACCGCCAAAAGGAAGGTCAAGATTTCTTTGACACCTATTCACCGGTAACACGAATCACGTCCATTAGGACATTGATGGCTATAGCAGCAATTCACAACCTACACATACATCAAATGGATGTGAAAACTGCTTTCTTAAATGGTGAATTAGATAAAGAAATTTATATGCAACAACCGGAAGGTTTTGTTGTAAAAGGCCAAGAGAATAAAGTATGCAAACTTGTGAAGTCTTTATATGGACTTAAACAAGCCCCAAAGCAATGGCATGAAAAGTTTGATAACACTCTTCTATCAAATGGTTTCCAAATTAATGAGTGTGACAAATGCGTATATGTGAAACAAAGCAAGAACGCATGTGTCATAATATGTCTATATGTAGATGATATGCTAATCATGGGGACCAACTTGGATGTAATCAATCAAACCAAGAAGATGTTGCACTCCTCGTTTGATATGAAGGATCTTGGAGTAGCAGATGTAATTCTTGGGATAAAGATCCAAAGAGATCCTAACAGTTACATTCTGACTCAATCTCACTATGTTGAGAAAGTTCTTAGGAAATTTGGTCACTATGATGATAGACCGGTAGTCACTCATTTTGATCCTTCAAGCCAACTTAAGAAGAATCAAGGAGAGAGTGTGTCTCAATTGGAATACACTCAAGTGCTTGGAAGTTTGATGTACATTATGAATTGTACGAGACCGGATCTAGCATATACCGTGAGTAGACTTAGTCGATACTCACATAACCCAAGTAAGGATCATTGGTATGCACTTATAAGAGTGCTTCGATATCTGAAGTACACAATGAACTATGGGTTATACTATACCAAATATCCTCCCGTACTAGAAGGATATTGTGATGCAAACTGGATTTCCAATCATTCTGAAAGTAAGTCCACAAGTGGCTATGTGTTTACACTTGGTGGTGCAGCCATATCTTGGAAATCTTCGAAGCAAGCCGTAAATACACGGTCAACCATGGAAGCCGAATTCGTAGCCTTAGATAAAGTTGCCGAAGAGGCAGAATGGCTTAAAAGCTTCCTAGAGGGTATTCCCTTGTGGCCTAAGCCTGTTACCGCCGTATGCATACATTGTGATAGTATGGCTGCTCTTACAAGAGCAAATAATCAAATTTATAACGGCAAATCGAGACATATCATGCATCGCCACAAAACAATACGAGACTTGCTGAAGAATGGAATCATTTCCATCGATTATGTAAAGTCAAAGGAAAATATCCCAGATCCTTTGACAAAAGGCCTTAATAGAGAACAAGTCTCTTATACATCGAGAGGAATGGGCTTAAAGCCAATCCAATGAGTTCTACTCGGCGGCAACCTAACCTAGCGAAATTGGAGATCCCATGGTCTAGGTTCAATAGGCAAACTAGTCGGGGACAACTCAAGAAGCAATTAAACAAAGGTATGCCTATTCCTATGATGTTTTTCCTTTGTTTTCCGTTGATGATTTAAGGGTTGAATTCTTATTCTTAATAATACTGATAGCTTTTTGTTGGAACACTACGGAATGTTCTTGATCAGTATTACCTATATGAGATTGATGTGGGGTCGCATCTTTGAGGACGAAGATGGATACGTCTTCTAAAATTCTCATGAAGAAGGATTGTTCACGACCGAAATGAACACAACGGTAAGAGTCAACTATGCATAAACATGATTTGTGTGATATTCATTGACTAGACTTACTACAAAACGTGGTTAGTTCAAGACTCTTCGTCACTACCCACAAAGTAGGTCTGATGAATACTCACTAAGAACGGTTCAAGTCACCTAGACACCTTTTCTGATGCATTTCATGTTTATTTCCTGAATAAGAACAATAAATACTTTGAGAATATCTTATTTTCTATTCAAATGTGGGGTATTATTAGAGTTTGAATAGAAAATGTGGGGTATTGTTGGGATAATCTGTTACATATGAAAAGATGTGACTTTTCATATGAAAAGGTGTGACCTTTTATATGAAAAGGTGTGACTTTTCATTCACACCAACCGCCACCAACCGCCACCTTTTCATGAAAAGGTGTGACTTTTCATTGGCAACGGTTGATCTTCTATAAATAGGAAGCATATGTAACAGATTACAATATACACAAATGCATACTCTCTCAAAGTCTCTCAAAGTTCTTCATTGTTCTTCAAGAAGGAAACATAGTTTGATTCGTCAGGTTCGAGAGTTCGATTCTTGAACGGGTTGTTGTATCCTCTAGATAGAAGTCCAATCGATACGGTACGAGGGACGAATTTCTGTCTAAGGACACTGCTTTGCAGGCCTCAATCCAACAAACGTTCTTCTTCAAATTTGTGATCAAGAAACTCGAGTTAGTCTTTTTCTCCTTGAAACTTTGTTTATGTATTTTCGTTTATATGTAAATTTCGTATATACATATATATATATATAAATAAATTCAGTTTTCCATCTGATTCAATATTGTGTGTTACGAATTTCAATTCGTGTATATAAGTTCTAACAAACCTAAGTGACTACAGAAGTCGGGTGTTACTCAACCCAAACCAAAGTTGCTATTTCCACAACGCGGAAGGCTTCGTCAATTCACTTACTCCTTGCACACACATCTAGCTCTCCACTCTTCATAGTGTCACTAGAACTACTTCCCAACCGGAACCTGTTGCACATGCCGACAAATAAAAAGGTTAGACTAACGCCTAGTGAGTTCAAGAGTTTTATCATGATTATATAATTCGTAAAACAAGAAAGATGCAATTTAAATCACGAGTTCAAAAGGAATTTATTTTAGATGCAAACCACCCATTTTCAAACGCACACAAATCCCGTGATAAAAGCTATAATATAAAACAATTCTCATAATGGACTCATCCCAAAACTTACTTGAAAAGTGTAATAGTATTTGATTTCCAAAATGATTGAAATCATGAATAAATCGCTATTATTCAAAACATCCCAAACTCGGATGAAGCATGACCCACAACTCATATATTATGGAAAACAAACCATATAAGTATAAAACGTCACCGAAAACATAGATAAAGATAAGTGCCCAAAACAACACCTTTCGGTGACGGGGGAGACCCGGTTCCATCGAATGTGACGGACACACAAAGTTAGGTCACTTATCAATGTTATTGAGATTCAAGTATTGGATGCCGAGTGTGACTACTTAAAACACACACCCATGAAATGCCAACATCCAAAAACGTAATAGCACGTAGGACTTATACATACCATCGATGCCTAATTGTGCCTCAATGTGGAAAACTAGCGTCCTATCATTGGCATAATACCCAAATCAATATATTAGCACATAGGTCTTACACCTTACCATCGATGCCTATTCCGTGCTACAATGGGAGAGACTAGCGTCTCATCATTGAACGTAAAAACTCAAGTGCCTATGGATCCATAGCAATAAGGTCTAAAACATTACATGACTCCAAACGAATGAACTAGCGTATTCAAAACATGTAATTTTCAAATATGCATAAATCATGACCAAAGCTCTACGTTGAGCCGTCAAAACTTGGACAAATGTCCCCAAAACCCAACAAAATCAAATATCGAGCCACAAGCTCACTAAATCAAAAGACCATTCGTTAAAAGTCATAAAATGCAATAAAACATAAACATCCCACGTTTTAATGGTATATGCTCCGTATACATAAGTAACTCCACGTTAAATCGTTAAAATATCAATACCTAAGATTTACTCGTCGAATACTCAACACACATATTTTCCCCAAACCAAAAGGTTTACAATTTTCAAAATATTCGCAGGGACGGGAGTGTTCAAAATCTAAAGACTCACATGATCGTATTTTCAAAGCGTACCGTAACACAACTTATGCATATTTCCAATAAAATACTAGAATGCATTTTTACCAAATAACCCTCATTTATGCAATAAATCGTCAAAACTTTTTCATTTATGATTCATTTATCAATTTATCCAAAAATCCCAAATATGGATATTTTACAATGTTTATAAAGTTAAATACTTTAAATAACCAAGACCCACCAAATAACTCAACAATTGATAATTTCAAGTAAAACACATAAATACTTGGAAAATAACATTTTTGGCATGTACAACGTTTTCACAAATCAACTTGAACTCACCTTGCTAGATTTAGGCTAAATCTAGATTTCCCCCAATTTAAGCTCCTTTGGAGAAATTTGAATCTTCAAGCCAAATCTTTCAAAAACCTAGATCCACAAGTTCCCAACCATTAATATCCATTTAGAATCGTTTCCACCAAACACTTCACACCAACATATCTAATTATACCAAAACCCAAAGTTTGACCTAAGTTTCCCAAAATCGTCCAAAAGGGAAATCATCGATGGAGTATATATAACTCAAATAAGGATTTAGAAAAGGAGAAGATGAACTTACCCCATGGATCTTGAGTAAAATCTCAAAACTCTAGAATCTCAAGAAAAGGGAGGTAAAACTTGAATCTTGCACAAAGAGATGAAACCACAAGCATAAATGATGAGAGGACACTTGATTTCTAAGAGAAAAGCCCCAAAAATGAGTTAGGTTCATAGGAGAGGGTAGGAGATCGGTTTGGGAGAGAAAAGGGAAAGTTGTGGGGTGAGAAATGAAGAAAAAAGCTAAAAAATCGCATTTGACAGCAACCAGGTGCATGCCCGCTACTATGACAGCGACTTTGACACTGGTCATAGTCGCTGGTCATAGTAGCTCAGCGGTACTGAAATTGTTTTGGCCAAAATTTCTTCGTTTTAGCTCAGTTTTCGCTTCGGAAAGGACCGTTGGATTCGTATTTGAATTTTCCATCCAACAAGACTATAAAATCTAGGATTTATTGCAAAAGTCTATTTTTCATGTTTATCATCAAAGATCGATACCTTCCATAAATTAGAGTGTTACAATCCTCCCAACCTTAAAAAAGACTTTGGTCGTCTCCCAACCTTAAGTGATTCATACTTCCCAAACGGCAGATTCCGATTACTAGTCAGTCGAGACCTACACTCTTATAAGCTCTTTCTCCAACCATCCCGGAGTACGATCGCCACTTAAAATAACAATACATTCCCAAGTTCAGTCGTTCCCATTATCGAACTGACACCTAACTCTAACAAGTACTAGCAGACTCCAAAACAAACGGTCGTCCTTGATCCATCGATTATACGGCTCTACGAATACGTCTAATCACCAATCAACCAATCGACAGATTCTTTCACCAATCAAGTAGAGTAGTTCAACTAAGCGACTTATCATAATCCGAACTTCTTAAAACCACTACAAGAGATGCCATTATCTCTTAAAATTGGTCTATAACACTTCACATACTCTAATTGCTCTTGGCCTCGAAGTCCAAAAGTTGACACTTAACCATTCCACCAAGATTCGAACCACTATAGAACTCCATACACGAGCTTCATTCTCCGAGCGTTCCCACGAAACCAAGGTTATCAGCACGGTGTCTAAAGGGTTCTACACATCCTTTATGCAAATGACCAAAACCCAAACGAGGTTGCTGAATGAACGGTTACTATAAGCATTAACAAAAGATACCGCGAACCCCACCCTTAACCGGGGTTGCTTAACCATCCCAAGCCTAATGAGTTCAAGGTTTTTAAGTGGCAGACTCAACATTTAAGCCAAAACAAAATTTTCCTATGATTTTCCAACACGAAGGTTTTCATAACAATAAATCGTTCGTATAAAATCTACTACCACTTATCTAGTACTTGTGCAAAATGGGCACACTCGTACCACATACGAAAATCATTTGAAAAATACTCGATCACTAATTGATTTACTAGCAATTGCAAAATCGTGCTCAACAAACCTTTAAAACAAACCGTACAGATTTATTTATGCCATAAACGTAAAGTAATTTCCTGCGTTAAATAGTGTGCACCAAAATGTTTGTACGAACTTCAAGAAGTAGTTTAATCGACATTCAACTCCAAAAACTTCTCCTTTAATCATAAAATGACACGGAATAAAATTCACCAACAAAATTCGCATGTGTCAGTATATTTCGCAAAACGGTGAAACGATCCACATATGCACTTTGGTTAAAATATAAAATAATTTGCGTCGGTTCCAAGTTTAAAGCCAAATAACAATCATGTTTTCATTATTCGAAAATATCGGATAAAATATCATAAAGAAGTCCCAAACCAGAATACACATGCAAACTTGTAATACTTTCCTAATAGTTTTTCTTGAACTAAAACAACATGCAAAGGATAGTCCACACGAAAATCTAAAGGGGAAGATTAATTAAATCAAGTTCTGAAACTTCTCGTTTAGCCATATAATGACCTGAAAGTAAAAATCTTCTAACAGGTCTCGCACACATTAAAGTATTTTCTCATAACTTAAGAAAACAGTAAGTGCATGTAATTTTGGTTGACACTTGACATAATTTAAATCGACTCCAAATTTTAAGCTGCTTAAACGATGCACGTTAAAACTCCAAAAATAGTGGCTACAATGCTATGAATACCAATAAATCGCTATATTACATTTGCGTGAAACGATAACAAAAAGGACCAATTAACCAAAAGTGCGTAAAGAAAAACATTAAGATAAACTATCATGATGCTCTTATATACATTACTCACGCCACGTATAAATCAATTCGTACGCTAAACAAGTTGTAACGAAATGTGCTTACACAAATCTCAAAAAGAGAAAACCATGTGACACCAAACTTGCAACAGCCACTCCTTTTGGTTGCTACGCCATTAAAATATTTCTCAATAAAACCCGCGTGAGACAAAATACCCAATAAAGCCCATAAATTAACACACATAATAATTAAAGTATTCATATTTCAAAGTTGCACCCATGTGACACAAAACGTCGTAAAACAAAACTCTAAATTACACAACAAAACTTCCATAACACTCCATAAAGCTCAACGGCATCCAATCAATCAAATGGTACCAAAATTTTTCGTTTCCAAAAAACAAATTGCATAAAGCAAAGTTATGACTAAAATGTCAAAACTCCACAAATTCCCACTTGTTGCAATACAATATAAAGTAGTATTTTACAAGAAAATCCGCATGGGATAAAATTCCCAAATAAAACTCAAACACCAAAATAGCGGAAGGTAACTCTTCGTTCGACCTTAACATATGTGGAGGAGATCCAATGTTAAAGTCATATGTCGTCGTTACTTGTCCAAAATCTTAAACAACATTAATATATGGATATCATGGTATCCGAAAACAACGTTGGACAACAACAAAATAAAGAAAGTCTCGACAAAGTTTGCAAGTGTAATAAAATAATTTCATGCATGTTCAAAATCATGATTTAAAATCTTGTGCATGCTAAACGTTTTTCCGAATTTCGCAACACAATTCACATGACAATTTGAAACACAAGAAAAAACTGATGCAATTTATTTCAAAAATAATTTTGTGCATGAATTTAGTCGGCACTCAACGTCTCACAACCACACTCCTCTAAAACCTCCGGTCACACTATCGTTATCCGGGAGCTCTAACATCTTAAGACAATAACCTGAAGTTGCACCGATTAACCTTACAATTTCTCCTTGAATTAAGGTCGATTCAATAAGCCTATGGTTCTAATCCAACCAACAATTTTGACCGGGATGGTCCACTTAATGTAATCATCATACTTACTGTCACTCCAAGCGTCAAATGCTAAAATCGTCAACCTCTTCGAACAACCACTCACTTAGAAACTCTTTTACTATCCCAACGATCATCACACCCAAGTAGTCCAAGCATATACATGTAACATGTAGGCTCACCACAACACTGGCCAGGTGCAATGATGAACGTACCGTACATGATCATCCTTGTTACTCTAGACGTGGTTCCTCGTTTCTAGTGACTCCATCAACCTCAAAATATCCTATCTTAGCATGCCTAATGGTGCAATTCCACTCTCATTCACTTAATTGAACGCTAGTTTGAGTCTAGGTATCCAAAATCAACACCTAATTCTCTCAAACTTAAGCTCTGATACCATTTGTAACACCCTCAAATTTGGAAAGAGCAAATAAATAAAATTTTCAATAAAATGACCACTTAAGGATAAAATTCATTCTACAAACCATTCATGCGATTACCTCAAGATTTAAAACATAATAACTTCAACATTATCCATAACCTAAGTGACTACAGAAGTCGGGTGTTACTCAACCCAAACCAAAGTTGCTATTTCCACAACGCGGAAGGCTTCGCCAATTCACTTACTCCTTGCACACACATCTAGCTCTCCACTCTTCACTGTGTCACTAGAACTACTTCCCAACCGGAACCTGTTGCACATGCCGACAAATAAAAAGGTTAGGCTAACGCCTAGTGAGTTCAAGAGTTTTATCATGATTATATAATTCGTAAAACAAGAGAGATGCAATTTAAATCATGAGTTCAGAAAGAATTTACTTTAGATGCAAACCACCCATTTTCAACCGCACACAAATCCCGTGATAAAAGCTCTAATATAAAACAATTCTCATAATGGACTCATCCCAAAACTTACTTGAAAAGTGTAATAGTATTTGATTTCCAAAATGATTGAAATCATGAATAAATCGCTATTATTCAAAACATCCCAAACTCGAATGAAGCATGACCCACAACTCATATATTGTGGAAAACAAACCATATAAATATAAAACGTCACCGAAAACATGGATAAAGATAAGTGCCCAAAACAACACCTTTCGGTGACGGGGGAGACCCGGTTCCATCGAATGTGACGGGCACACAAAGTTAGGTCACTTATCAATGTTATTGAGATTCAAGTATTGGATGCCGAGTGTGGCTACTTAAAACACACACCCATGAAATGCCAACATCCAAGAACGTAATAGCACATAGGACTTATACCATACCATCGATGCCTAATTGTGCCTCAATGTGGAAAACTAGCGTCCCATCATTGGCATAATACCCAAATCAATATATTAGCACATAGGTCTTACACCTTACCATCGATGCCTATTCCGTGCTACAATGGGAGAGACTAGCGTCTCATCATTGAACGTAAAAACTCAAGTGCCTATGGATCCATAGCAATAAGGTCTAAAACATTACATGACTCCAAAGAATGAACTAGTGCATTCAAAACATGTAATTCTCAAATAAGCATAAATCATGACCAAGCTTTACGTTGAGCCATCAAAACTTGGACAAATGTCCCCAAAACCCAACAAAATCAAATACCGAGCCACAAGATCACTAAATCAAAAGACCATTCGTTAAAAGTCATAAAATGAAATAAAACGTAAACATCCCACGTTTTAATGGAATATGCTCCGTATACATAAGTAACTCCACGTAAATCATTTTCCAAACACCCATCAAAGTGCATTTATAGCAAAAGATTTACACTCGTAAGTTAAATCGTTAAAATATCAATACCTAAGATTTACTCGTCGAATACTCAACACACATCTTTTCCCCAAACCAAAAGGTTTACAATTTTCAAAATATTCGCAGGGACGGGAGTGTTCAAAATCTAAAGACTCACACGATCGTATTTTCAAAGCGTACCATTACACAACTTATGCATATTTCCAATAAAACACTAGAATGCATTTTTACCAAATAACCCTCATTTATGCAATAAATCGTCAAAACCTTTTCATTTATGATTCATTTATCAATTTACCCAAAAATCCCAAATATGGGTATTTTACAATGTTTATAAAGTTAAATACTTTAAATAACCAAGACCCACCAAATAACTCAACAATTGATAATTTCAAGTAAAACACATAAATACTTGGAAAATAACATTTTTGGCATGTACAACGTTTTCACAAATCAACTTGAACCCACCTTGCTAGATTTAGGCTAAATCTAGATTTCCCCCAATTTAAGCTCATTTGGAGAAACTTGAATCTTCAAGCCAAATCTTCCAAAAACCTAGATCCACACGTTCCCAACCATTAATATCCATTTAGAATCGTTTCCACCAAACACTTCACACCAACATCTCTAATTATACCAAAACCCAAAGTTTGACCTAACTTTCCCAAAATCGTCCAAAAGGGAAATTGGAGAAATAAAACACTAGGAAATCATCAATGGAGTATATATAACTCAAATAAGGATTTAGAAAAGGAGAAGATGAACTTACCCCATGGATCTTGAGTAAAATCTCAAAACCCTAGAATCTCAAGAAATGGGGGGTGAAACTTGAATCTTGCACAAAGAGATGAAACCACAAGCATAAATGATGAGAGAACACTTGATTTCTAAGAGAAAACCCCAAAAATGAGTTAGGGTTCATAGGTGAGGGTGGGAGATCGGTTTGGGAGAGAAAAGGGAAAGTTGTGGGGTGAGAAATGAAGAAAAAAGCTGAAAAATCGCATTTCACAGCAACCAGGTGCATGCCCGCGACTATGACAGCGACTTTGACACTGGTCATAGTCGCTGGTCATAGTAGCTCAGCGGTACCGAAACTGTTTTGGCCATAACTTCTTCGTTTTAGCTCTGTTTTCGCTCCGAAAAGGACCGTTGGATTCGTATTTGAATTCTCCATCAAACAAGACTATAAAATCTTGGATTTATTGCAAGATTCTATTTTTCATGTTTATCATAAAAGATCGATACCTTCCATAAATTGGGATGTTACAAGAATTAATGTCGATTTTTTCTAAAATTTGTTTTAACAAACTCAAAAATTTTAGTATAATTATATAATAGTTAATTTTAAATTATTTTAATTAACATGTTATATTATTTAATTTTATTTATCATCTTGTTTGTAGTAATTATCAAATTATATCGCTAAATTTTGTTTTAATTATATTATTAGAAATTTATTTGAATAATATTATCAATATTTGTATTTGACTATTTTCTCAATATGTCTTTTTGATCATTTTACATGCTTACAAGTTAATTTTTGTTACCAACGGGCTTTTAGCCTAGTGGTACCGGAGCCCTTGGTCTTGTAGAAGGTCATGGGTTCAAACATCATCAAAGATGAAGAGGGTGTGTGAGTTTATTTGTTTCATTTGTCGTTTATAAAATATTATATACTTAAAAAAAGTTAGTTTTTGTCAAGTATAATTTGTTCATCAGATAGTTTCAGTCTTCAGCTAGCATATCAACTAACAACTAGGTTATCAGTAAACAGTGTGTTTATCAGTTATCAACTAGCTTATCAGTTAGTTTGTCAAACATAGCCTAAATTGTAAACTAGTGGATAAGTTTGGGTCATCGATCAATTTTTTATTATTAAGTTAATCAAATGTTAAAACACACAGTGGTTAATTAAGAAGTGATCAGTTAAAAATAACAAAAAATTTAATTAAACAAATTACATCAAAAAAACGAGTATACAATTGTATGTGAAAATTGTTCTTTGTTTAGCAGAAAAAGGACGACCTTCGTACCTCCAAAAGGGATCCCTATCGTTGAGAATGAAGATACATGTGCTATGAAGCCTCTGTCCATCAGACTGTTCAATCTCCGGGAACAAGCAAAACGACACGATTGCGCTTGCCTAAAAAGTGCAACCGACTTTTCTTCTGTTTTCTCTCACTTTCTATTTCGGGCACTTTTTCTTATATTCCTAAACCCTAGGATACAAGATTATATATTGTTTGTATCACTACTATACAACAGACCATTTCCGGTGGAAAAGCGTAAGATTAAAAAAAATCCGTCGTTTTTCAACGGAAGTCAACACGGTTTGACTTCTTTAAAATCCTCTGGAAATCCGCCGATGATTTTCCGTCGCTTGTTTATTTAGTAGCGTATTGAGCAACTATTGTTAAGTTATTTTAAGTATTCCTTATCCGCCAGAAATAGTTAAATAAATCCCAACACACTCAATTATGTATAATTAAGCATGTGTTGCGTTGATCGGCTCATAATGAACGGCCTTTTGCAACCTTTAGTTGTGTTCACCAAACATCATTTTTAAATACATTTAATCATATATAATTTTATAATTTTTTGGTAGATCGATCAACTTGTTGTTTAACCTTTCCCTTCCATGTATATAAAGTGATCAATTTCCATACAACTGAGTAACGTTGAAGAATCGATTTGTGTTTTCCGTCGAGAAGAGGACTCCTTTTGACACCATGTGGAACCCCATATACAAACGTCAAAATGTGTAAGTTGGCGACCTGCCTGCCAATTTAACACTAGCCACACATTTCTGGTACATACATATCATATCATATATGATATATACTCTTTATATACTTGTTTTATTATTGTTAAAAGACCAATTTAATTTATTAATAAACATTAATTTGTTATATTTTGGTGATTTTAAGTTTTAAATATATATATATATATATTTACTTTGTGTTTATTAATGTTTATTCTTGATACGTTTTAATATCAATATCTTCAAGTTTGGTTTTTGTGTTAGTTTGCATCACATGATGTTTGTACCTTTTCGTGGATTAGCATGTCGTCTAGGAATGCAATAGTTTTTAGGTCACGATATGTTGTACTATAATAAAATTGGGTTTATACTTTATAGGACACTAACATTTTCTAAGCATCATAATAGACTTAATTTATAGGATTAAAAAATAAAGTGTCATGTCTAAAGGAGTTGTAATAAGTTACCGGACGCTTTTAGGCGTCGTAACAGGTTTTGTAGGACATTTTTATTAAAAAAATTGTCGTATTAGATATTTTACATAACACCATTTGAAAATGCTTCATATAAAAATATAATTTTATATGAGATTTTCTCAAAGTGTCCTATAAAATAGCCAACCTGACGTTTTATAGTAAAAATGTCAAACTTTTTAGGATGTCCAAAAACATCATAAACACTTATTACAATACCTTTAGATATGACGTTTTATTTTTATTTTTATCCTATAAATTAAGTATTATAAAACTATTTATCAAAACATTTAAATTTGAGTGATGTCCTTTTGTATATATATTCAATCCAATTTGCAAAACCGTGGTTCTTTTGTTTTCCCTCTAATTTCGATTCATTTTTTTAAAGGGTATCTTAGGCTTTGTCTAGACTAATCTCTGGTACTGATTGACTGCTAAGAATGCAGCCCTGAGATAATACCTCAGTAGCCACAAGTTGCCAACGCCTGGATTTGAACCCGAGGTAGATGGGTTTCTGAGCCACATCCCCCAAGGCCTTAAGTGTATTTCATGGTCTAATTTCGATTCATGGTCTAAGATTGTTCATGTTATCTTTATTTGCAACTATTATGTAGTAGTTAACAAATTTATGAGATTTGGAAAAGAGTGAATTATACTGGTGGTAAATTATATATAAATTTTAGATTTAACCTCTAAAATAAACTATATATATTAATAGCTCTTAAATTCTTAACTTCATAACACTTAACGTTATTGTACTTACTATTAGTTAGCAATCGTTGAAAGGGACAAATTAGTCTTTCAATAAACTACATAGACCAAAATTGTATTTCACACTAAAATAAATTGTGATTCACATATTTTTTTTAAACTTTTATTAAGAATATTTTAAGTACCGTTAACATAAGATAACCATATATTAAAATTTGTTGGTTAGAAAAAATAACTTTTTGTTATTTAAAATTTATTATGTTTTAAAATTTAAAATATTATGATACATTATTAAATTGGATTATTAGAAAATTTTGAATAAGATACACTAATTAAATTGATATACGAATCTAAATATTTTTTGTATAGCACTTAAAATATTTTTAATAAAGAATTTTTAAAAAAGAGTCACAATTACTTTTAGAGTGAATTACATTTTTGGTACTTGTAGTTAGACCAATGACTAACTTGTTTCTTTTAATAATTGCTAATTGACCGGTGTTAACTTCAATGCCTTTGAATGTTGTGAAATCAAAAAAGTTAAGGATCATCATTATAGATAATTTGTTATAAGGATCAAATCAAAATTTGAGCATGCCATAGGACCACCAATGTAATTCATTTTTTTATGAGTGAAATGCACTCTTTTCACTGATCATAAGAGTCTTAAACATGTCTTTGATCAGAAAGAGTTAAATATGAGGCAAAGGCATTGGTTAGAACTGCTTAAGGACTATGATTGTGAATTGCATTACCATCCCGGTAAAGCAAATGTTGTGGCTGATGCCTTAAGTAGAAAAGAATATAGTAGATGCTTGAAAACGACTAACGCCAGAATTGATGTGACTTCAACTCTGATTGAAAGAATCAAAGTAGCACAAGCAGAAGCTCTATTAGAAGAAAATCTGAAAGAGGAAGTCATGGTTAAACAACGTCTTCAACTGACTGAAGATGGTCGCGGGGTCAAACTGTTCCAAGGCCGCGTTTGGGTGCCAAAGGTGGGAGGAAACCGGAAGTTAATTCTTGAAGACGCCCACAAATCCAAGTATTCCATACATCCTGGTAGTACTAAGATGTATAGAGATCTGAAGCTACACTATTGGTGGCCAGCTATGAAGTTAGATGTGGCACAATGTGTAGAGAAGTGTGTGACGTGCTCATTAGTGAAGGCTGAACATCAAAGACCTTATGGAAGTCTACAGTCTTTGGAGATTCCAGAATGGAAGTGGGATAAGATTACCATGGACTTTGTGACTAAGTTACCAAAGACGTTGAAAGGTAACGATACTATTTGGGTAATTGTAGATCGGTTAACCAAAAGTGCTCATTTCTTGGCAATGAAAGAAGCATCACCGATTGATAAGCTAGCCAAGCTTTATATTGATGAAGTGGTGTCAAAACTCGGTATACCTGTGTCTATAGTTTCTGACCGTGACAGCCGATTTACTTCAAGGTTTTGGCAATCACTACAAGATGAATTGGGTACAAGGGTGAATTTGAGCACAACTTATCATCCACAAACGGACGGGCAGAGTAAAAGAACCATTCAGACTTTGGAAGATATGCTCAGATCCTGTGTGATTGATTTTGGAGGTAACTGGGATACGCATTTACCCTTAGTGAAGTTTGCGTATAATAATAGTTATCAGTCTAGTATCAGAAGAGAACCTTTCGAAGCTTTGTATGGACGGAAATGTAGAACTCCAGTGTGTTGGTTGGAAGTTGGAGAAAAACAATTTGCTGCTCCCAAAATTGTACAACAAACGGCCGATAAAGTGAAAGAGATTCGACAACACATGAAGGCGGCTCAAGATCGACAAAAGATTTACGCCGATCCGAAAAGAAGGCCAAAAGAGTTCCAAGTTGGGGAGCGGGTGATGTTAAAAGTATCACCATGGAAGGGTGTCATCAAATTTGGAAAACGTGGAAAACTGAGTCCTCGTTTTCTTGGACCTTTCACTATAAC
The DNA here is from genome assembly GCA_033807775.1 of Saussurea involucrata. Classification (NCBI taxonomy): domain Eukaryota; kingdom Viridiplantae; phylum Streptophyta; class Magnoliopsida; order Asterales; family Asteraceae; genus Saussurea; species Saussurea involucrata. Next base: position 41,304,838 of record CM066315.1, read on the forward strand.
CAAGCAGGTAAGGCTTCAAGCTTATCAATTGGATCTTCCACCTGAGTTGGAAAGAATCCATAATACCTTCCATATCTATTATCTTCGAAAATGCTTGGCCGAAGAGGAAAATGTTATACCACTTTCTGAAATAAAAGTAGATGAGAAGAGTCGTTGCGTAGAAGAATCTGAAGCAATTTTAGAAAGAACGAGTAAGAAGCTACGACATAGGGAGGTGATCATGGTTAAAGTACAGTGGAAGCATCATAGAGGTTCTAACGTGACTTGGGAAGCTGAAGAGGATACGAAGAATAGATATCCTCATTTGTTTGTATAGTTTCGATTTCGAGGACGAAATCATTTGAAGTTGGGGAGATGAATTTTCCATAAATATTACATATTTATTTTGGAGAGAATGTTTAAAATAATGGGGTGATATTATTTTAAACGTTATGTCGAAAGGGGTTAAAAGTGAATTTGATCGAAGTATTAAGTAATTCGTGAATTTATGTTAACTTTTGAAATTGAAGGGTTGAAATTGTAAATTGACTTAAGTTGTGGGTCAATTTGGTTTTTAGATAAATCTGATGTATATTAAGATGGAGTCGGCTACAAATTTGAGATTATCTTAAATTTCTTCCTGGAGGTCGATTCGAAGGCAAAAAGCAAGAAATTGAATTCCTTCTTTTCGCTAGGTGTGATTATGTAGCCTTCATCTTCAATTCTTAAGTTTGGTTGTGTGTAATCAAGTCTACATCAGTTGTAAACACATATTTCTAATCAATTTAGTGAATCAAGTCTGAGTTCGAGTTCTGTATCAAGTGGAATTGCAGGAATTGGATTAATCTCATTTGAAGGTGAGTTCATCTCCTTTCCTAATAATAGCAGCTGAAATTGAATGTATATATGGTTGTTTATGGTTTAAGTGTTTTAGAAAATCTGTATGGATACGATGTCAATGGAAAATTTGATTGAAGTGAGTTTTAAGTCCAAAATCAATGTTCAGTTCGAAGTTACCGAATCAAATGTAGTATCCGGTAAACCCCTGCTTGATGGTGTCCGGACAAGACATAGCATCCGGTAAGTATTTATTTTCGCAGTGTCCGGAAAGAGTTAAGTTCCCGGAAGTATCCGGAACTCAATGTTTCTGGTTGAATCCGGAATAAATTATGGGTGTCCGGTAAGGGAAATTTCCGGATAGATGTTCTGGATAACATTTTCCGGATTACTTTGGTATCCGGATTGTTGGGTTTTCCGGTCAATTTTGATGTCCGGATGGTTTGTGGTGTCCGGTAATTTTCGTGGTGTCCGGTAACTTTTGTAATTTTAGATAATTTTGACAGGGGACAATTATAACTAATTGGAATTTTATCCTGACAGTATGAATATACCTATAACTTGATTTTAAGTATGATATGATTTGACGTATGTTTTGGGTTAATACACATTTATGCTAGGAAGTGTAATGTGTGATCCCAGAACAAGTAATCAATCCATGTTTATCAATCAGATGGCCACCAATATACTCAATATGAAGATCAATCACACAAAGTACAAAGGAGAAATGTAGAGAGAATAGTAGTGTGTGTGTACTTGTGTGTAATAGAGTTGGATAACCTCAATGAAATCTAGGCTAAGCAAACAATATATAGTATGTAACTTTCTAATTACATAATTAGTCCCTCTACATAGTACAACTTAGAATATTAGGAACTAACGTTCTCCCCCTTTGTACAATGTAGAGTCAAAGAGTTTAAGCATTCACCGGGAACACATGTCTCTTCCGAATTCCGAATGTGAGCTCGAACCTCCTTAGTGCATTCCGGTACTCCTTCCGGTATGTAATGGCATCCAGGGCTTGCTTGATCAGCTATTTCTCCTTGTCTTTCAGCATCACCTCCCCGTTTGCATCCAGACGTAGTCTACTTTCAAGGTGTACCTGAATAATCTTGAAAGTTCCGTCACTGAATTTGTTGGCTTCAATAACTCTCATGAATCTCTTCTTTGAGTCTGTATCAAAGTAAACAACTCCAAGTTCCGGTTTCTTCAGAACGGTGTAAGCAGGAATACCTTGAATGTCTGACAGATGCCGGTTCGGTGCTCTAATGTTTACTCGGGCTTGGTGTGACTCCAAGGCCATTTGGAAATCCTTAAGATAAAGAAAATTTAAGGATGTTCCTCATGAACCTCTTCACACTTTGATATGCAGAAGACCATTCAATCTTCTTTTCAGGAGCTCGAGACAGGATTTCATACAAATTGGATAATAAGTCTTCAAGCTTTAGACTCTTGAAATATGCCTCAGAAAAGACGTGTACGGAGACATCAGATCTTTGTACAGTAAATTGTGGGAACCAGACTTTGAAAAGCTTACGGGAATCTATCTTCAGCACCTTCATTATAGCTTTGTCTGATCTCACCACATTTGTATCCAAACATTCATTGCCCATGACATGTAGAAATTCGATTCTGCGCATTGATGGCCAGTCCTCAACCCCGTACACCTTTGCTATGTCGATCCTCTGGACGTCTTTTACAAACAAATCTTTCCTTATGCTCTCTTGATAAGGAATCTGAATCCTAACTCGTTCACCTGTAGCCACATACCTTGGCTCATCATCAATCATCTCTTGAAAGAGTCTCAGTTCTGCTTCGAGTTTCGGATCCCTGATTCTGCCATCGGCTTGCACTTGAACTACTGGAGCATTTTCTTGTACCACTGGAGCCGGAGGAGCGGAAGTACTTGCACTCTGATCAATCGGCGTTTGTGGTTGAGTAGTATCATCTAGAGTTTCATTGTCGGAATCCGAAGCAGCCATAATAACCGCGGTGATGTCGAATATGTCTTCTAATTCCTCTTTGATATGGACAGTCGTTTTCTCAGGTTCTTCCTCAGAATCTATGTCAATGTAATCAACAATCATATCATCTGCCATCCTTTCATCATTGGTTCTATTGTCAACAACCGAAGGCTTTTCAACCCCAGTTATGACATCAGCTAGAACTTCGGTTTCATCCACTTGGACCATATCAGTGTCCGGTCCACCGGTTCCCGTTTCCCTTTCACTAGTTGGCTGATCTGATCCCCCAACATTTTCAGTAGCCACACCACTGGACTCACTAACCCTTGCTCTCTTCTCCCCCTCATGTTGATCAGGATCATCCTGATCATCATGTCTTCATTTATGTGAGGCTTGAGCTTGAATCCCACACTTCTCTTCGACAGCCTTAAGCCTGTTAGTGATGGAGGTGAATCCTGCCATCATGGCATTCGTCATGTCTGTCATTGATTCGGTTAGACGCTGGAAGTCGTTGCTAGAAGGTGGTTGGGTTGGAGGTTGGGTTTGAGGTGGGATATGTTGTCGGAGTAATCCAACAAGATCAACCTCTTCAGCCGTACTAGAATTGCCTTTGGCTAAGAGTCGGGCTAACAGCTCGGATTTGAGCTGGTCTTCTGGGATTTGGTGTAACGGAACTGGTGGTGGTTGTTGTGGGTCGGATTGTGTGTTGGATGGTTGATTCTGAGGGATTGACGACGATTCAGCGATTCCTTTGCCCTTGATGGCTCTGCTCACTTCGCTTGCTAATCTGTCAACTGTACTTTGCATGATATAATGTGGATGCGGGCCAAGTAAGCATATAACCTGTTCAGGAGAAAAATTTGGAAACAAGTATCTAACATCCGGACCACTTAGGTTACCGGTTAGAGTAGCGGTTGTAGCAACCGTACTGCATGTGTTCATGGATGGCATAGTGTTGACCATGACAGGACTTCCACCCAGTCCTCGTGGGGCACCAACAAATGGCGGCCGCACTCGGGGTGTTCCGGTTGGGGCACGAAAGCCCTCAACTTGTTGGGATGCCGACGCGCGTGGCTTAGGAAAAATGTATGTCCAAATGGCTCTAGACTCAACGTGCGCGGAATAAATGGCGGCGGCCGGGGCAGGAGCCTACCTTGTTCAATATCAGCAGACACCGAGTGTGTCGCCGATAGCAGTTGTGCTTTATCCCCTATGGAAAATGAAACACCGGCAAATTGAGATGCCGATGAGTGGCTTAGAGGGGTTGTACTTTGCATGGCTGGGTCCACCATGTCTTGTTCAATACGCAACGGCGACGTACGCTCGTTGGTAGAGGATGTGGCTACCCGGATTGGATCGGTTTGGGGAGAGTCAGTAGTTAATACTTTATCTGACTCTATCTCTTTCTCTCCCATTTCTTTTCTCGCCACATCACTGCTCACATGTATATTTTCTACTATAACTCCCTCATCCCGCCTTATGTCATCAAAATCACCGGAGGGTCCGACGTTCCAAGTGTAATCAGCATCGGAACCCTCAATGTGTCGACTCCGACCGATGTGTCTCGGAATTAGATCCGCATCAGGGTCATGATCAGGATCGGAGTCGGAATTACCGTCATCAGCTCATGGTTGGTCAGATGCTTCATCATCGGCTGACAAAGCATCGGGATCAAAATCTGGGTCATCATTTGAATCCATCGACAAGTCGTCGAGGATAGGAATTCGTACATTTCCGGATGTGGATGCCTGACCAGCAGTCCTCGCCACCCCACCCTCTTTCTGTCTTAATATTCTCCTCACCTCTTCCCGTTCAGGAACCCAAAGTTCCTGAACCTGATCGACATTTATACCCTCACCGCCTAGTTGGTTTGCACGTTGGGGAGGTCCCGCCGGTTCTAGCTGGACCATTAGTGCATGTTCTAGCCTATACTGCCGAACTACCTCAGACTGCTGGTCGGCATGGGTAAGTACGGCTTCAGGTATAACCGCGATGTGGGAAAAGTCAATCTGTTTCGGCATCTTTAGATAATGCATATATTGGCTCGGGCCTTTGACTGCATTTTCTCGGCGAGGGATCTCTCGGTTGTCTTCCATGATCTGGTGGATTAAGATCTGAAAGAATCGTTGATATGGCACGAAGTTTCGTTTCTTTTTTAGCGTGCTTTGTCTTCGACCAGTTCTTGTAGCTCGTTCCAGAGTAGAATAACATAGTCTATGTTGCGGTTAAAGGCGAAGGCGTGGAACATTCGTAGGGTTGCTAGGTTACATTTGTCAAGGCCGGTATGCTTTGATGTCATGCATCGGTTAAATATAGAGCATAAGGTATACCAAATCCTCGGTAGGAATTGGCGTTGGAATTTGGAAGAGCCCATCAGCACTGTTTTTTTTATATAATATTTTATCACATTGGAAGATGTCCAACTTCCAATTGATTGAGCACTCAAGGTTTTGAAATATTTTCACTCCCCCTTAAATGATGCATAGATTTGAAAATTTGATTTCATCATTTAAGAGTTAGTGTTTAAAACAAATCAGAACACTTACCTTGGCTTCTCGGAAGCAACAGTCACAATGTATCTAGACTTACATGATCTGGCAGTTATGCACACTCCCCCTATTATTGTGCATAAGATCTGTACTAACACTCCCCCTGAAACCATGAACATACCTTTGTGCAGATACAAGTATCATAACAAATCATAGATAAGATAATTAAAGAAGAGAAAGAAAGAACAAGTTGAAGAAATATTTGTAATACAACTAAGATATGAAAATTTAAATAACATATATGGAGAATAGAATATGATAAAAATTTGAGTGTATCAATCTAGATACGATGTCTAGATTGAGATACAAATATTTCCATCTATTATATGATCTATATATGGAAGTTAAACTTTCATATTCAGCATGCCGAGATTGGATACAAGAAAATTGAAACGTTTTTCATCCAAGGCTTTTGTAAAGAGGTCGGCAAGCTGATACTCAATTGTAACAAAATACAATTCAACAGTTCCTTTCTCAACATGATCTTTTATGAAATGATACCTTATGTCATTGTGTTTGGTTTCAGCAGCTCCTTTTCCACAAAGTTGCTCTCCCTCCATACTTTTCCACAAAGTTGCTCAGCAGCTCCTTTCTACCAGTCATGTGTTTTGAGCAACCGGAATCCAAATACCACACATGACTGGGTTGCAAAATGGAATTTAAACAGTTTTTGGTACCCATTGCCAATTGGGTCCTTTCTGATTAGTAGGTTTGGACTTGACATTATGTTTTCTATAACCGGTGTTAAAATAATCATTTGAATAAAACCAACGGTTATAGTCAAATTTGCAGATAAAATCATCCACACCACAAGAAGCAAAACAAATTTGATCACGTGCCAAATTAATCAGTTGTCGCATTGAATAAACCTTGTAAGGAACTACAAGTTTTCGTCTATTGCCAACATCATAATTAATAACATTTGAAACAAAATTGTATTTCTTAGAATTTAAAACATTTAAAACAGTGTGGGATGATTTGATCTGGGCCACATCCTGTGTGGACTCCTTTATTCTCCACTCAAGGCGCGTATTGTTTCTCAAATTACGATCTGAAACACCAGACAAATAGGAGTCGTAAGCTTTTGAATTCCGAGCTTGAAAAGAATTAACATGCTTCTTTCTTTTTGTTTTTCTTTTCTTTTTCTGTAATGATTGTTTTGATTTAGATTTAGAATAATAATCATTAGCAAAAAATTTCTCAGCTGATTTTGAAGATTCCCCTTTCAAGATAATCTTTTCAGGTTTCTCTTCTTTTAATAGAAAGTCAGTATGATCTGGAAGTTTGGCACTAAAGTCAAACTGAACAGCTGTTTCTTTCACTGCTTTACCTTTCCCATCAGAATGATTCTCGATATCACAATCAAACTGACTCTTCAATGGAGAAGGAAAGATACCATAAGACGTCGGATAAAGAAAATTCTTTTGTTCTTCTCGAAATGCTTTATCTTCTTTTGTATGGATATATATCTCAGGGTCAAGTTGACTTTCCAAATCCCAAGGTTCAAAATCATCTTGGTCATCAACTGTCCAGCCCCTCAAGATAGTATTTCCCATAAAAGCTTTGCATGAGGAAACATCTGAATCTGAAGAATGCTTTTCTTTTGAAACTTTTTCTTCAGATATTTCCTCAAGTTTTGTTTTCATTTCGTTCAAACTTTTAGAAAACACTGTGATCATAACTTCCTTTTCAATCTCAAAAGCAAGCTTCTCGTCATTTCTGACTTCTTCAATAGTACTTTTGATCTTGCTTTCGTGGTCCATGAGTTTTTGTTCAAGAACCATTGGTGGAAAATACCTTTTACCTTCAAAAATTGGTTTTTCAGTATTATCCTTTTGAGTATTTTCCGTTCCCTCCGGTTCTTTAACAATATAACTCTCAAAGTAATCATTTGGTAAGGTAGTTTCGTTATCTAATGCCTTTGCATTATCTAGACCATACCAAAACGGAAGTTGCATTTTAACAGTGGTTTTCCTTTTTATTTCTTCCTCAGCCTCATAGTCTTCACCATCCATTTTAAGCCATTTGATTTGATAGCTAGAATGTGATGCAAGCATAATTCATTCAAATTTATAAAGAGTGGGAGTTTTTATTAAGGCATTACTCAGGTACTGTGGATTGCCATACCCGATACCCCATTTTGAATTGAAATACCTGAACTTACTTGGCTTATGCAAGTGAATTGTTTGTTCAGTTTGACCTGCTTTGTACAGTTTATTTTCCAGATCTTTGACATTTTCACACAGCTCATTATTCCTATCTTTATAAGCATGTAAAAGACTTTCAAACTCACTATTCTTGGTTTTCGAACTCATTAATTTATCTGATAGTTCAGTTATTCGACTTTGAAAATACGCTTGACCAATATCGAACTCAGTCTTTTTCTTTTCTAATTCTTTAATTTGACTGTCTTGTTCTATTAGTCTTTCCTTTTGAGTGGAAATTATTTCATCTGCTCTTTTCTGGTCATTTGTTAGTTCTTCTAACTTCTTAGTTAAATGAGCTTGTTGACTAAAGAATTGATTATAGAGATCGGAATGTACCTCATTTGAAGTAGACTCTGACCCTTCATCATCGGTGTTTTTGGTCATGAAGCACATTTTGGTCTGAGCAACTGTCTCATCATCTGCTTCACCATTAGTCTGATCAAGCCAGTATTCCTCTTCGACCAACAGTGCTATACCCGATTCCTTCTGTTCAGCAAGCATCAACTTGTTCTTGTAATAACTGGAATCCTTTACTTTTGGCTTCCAACATTCTTTGGAGAAGTGACCAGTCTTCCTACAATTGTAGCACTTCGGTGCTTCATCCTTCTTCTCAAATACCTTCTTCTTATCTGTCCTTTTATACTCATCTTTCTTATACTCAGCCCTCTTGTCCTCAAACTTCTTGCTCGATTCAACATGTGCTTTGTGCTCGAAGTTCTTAGAGCCAGACGCATACCTTTGACTGTTAGAACTAGGGCTTTTCCCAAATTGTCTTTGAAAAGATCTAGTAAGGAGTATCATATCTGTCTTCATACTTTCAACATCATCTATCCCATCTGCTTCATTCTGTTCCTCATCAGACTGATTACCCACATTCTTTGAGTGTTTCTTGATGGTTTTGTTAGACAATAAAGCAAGTGGATCTAACTCTTCTTCCTTAACCTCTCTTTTCTCTTCCTTTTTCTCTTTCTTCTTCTTAACTCTCTTTTCATCAACATCTTCCTCATCCTGCTTCAAGGTTTCATACATCTCTTATAGAGGCAAATCAGCTAACCTAGCATTCTGTTTCATTCGATGAGCATACTTCTTCCATTCGGGTTGAAGAACACTCAGGAATTTCACATTGTGCTCGATTATTGATTTGTTTATATTGTACCTATTCAGCTCATTCAAAATAGTAGTGAATCGGTCATAAGCAGAATCAAGTGCCTCCCCTTCCTTTTGTTTAAAGTTTTCATACAAATTGATGGCTTTAGAGATTCTCATCTGGTTCTCTATTTCAGATCCTTGATACAGCTTTATCAGTTCATCAAACATGGCCTTCCCAGAATAATTTTTGCTATCTACCTTTCGATAAATATCGTTGGTCAAGGCTTGAATAACTAGGGACTTTGCCATTTTGTCTCCATAATGCTTTTTCTTTTGTTCAGGATCATAATGTAATGGTATAATCTCAACCCATTCTGGAATTGGCTCACCATCAGTAATAATTCCTCTTCTCATTTGTTTCTCCATAGTACCCTTCTCAAGTGAATTAACAATATACCCTTCTCAAGTGAATTAACACAATCCTTGGGAAAAAGAACAGGTGGTTTGTCCTTCGACCCAATAGTCAAGATGTCTCTCGCTGCCATATTTAGATTACTTGTTGATGATCGTTAAGTATTCCTTAGACTTGATTAGTAACAATTAATTTCACATTGTCTTGTCTCAACCCACTGTTGTCGCAACACACTTCTTGTCGCAACCAAAAACTTGTCTCAACCAACAAGTTGCGAAAGTAGCCAAAACCCTTATCGCAGCAAATAGGTTGTGATACAACTTCAAAATAATTCTTATCGCAACAGAAGATTGAGATAAGTACTGTTCACAATAGAGATGGTTGCGATAGTTGAGACTTGTCGCAACAGATAGTTGCGATAGTATACTGTTCACTTCGAAAATTTGTGATTATAACGACTTGTCGCAATTGAGGGTTGCGATACAATATTGTTCACTTCTTGTGGATTGCGATAGTTATGAGTTCCCAAGAATCAAAAGTTGCGATAGTTATGAATATTCAAGAGTTGCGATAGTTTTGAATATCCATGTATTGCGATAGTTTTGAATATCCAGAGGATCTTGAGTCGATTCTTCAAAAATGATCCAATTGCTCTGAAAATTGGTACGCAGGTTCGCAACAATATTCTGGACAACTTTAATTCTTCAAGTTTTGTCCAAACACCACTAGAACAGTGATTTTCAACCCAAAACAGTAGGTTTTCTTCAAAAAGTCCGAAAATCGAGTTTTGCACAAATTGAGACTATTCCTGGTGTAATTGCGGAATCAAAACACACAGGGATGATAATCAACACTCCTAGACCAATTCTAATCCATCTGAAGCAATCAAATGGCTAGAATCAATAAGAAATAGATGAAAAAATGAAGAACACTCAAAATTTGCAAAAACCTTCAAAATCCTAATTTGATCTAAGTGATATACTATGCTCTGATACCAATTGTGATCCCAGAACAATTAATCAATCCATGTTTATCATCCAGATGGCCACCAATATATTCAATATGAAGATCAATCACACAAAGTACAAAGGAGAAATGTAGAGAGAATAGTAGTGTGTGTACGTGTGTGTAATAGAATTAGATGACCTCAATGAAATCTAGGCTAAGCAAACAATATATAGTATGTAACTTTCTAATTACATAAATAGTCCCTCTACATAGTACAACTTAGAATATTAGGCACTAACATAATGGATCCATAGGCACTAGTATTATGTGAACACGTGGAATAGGTGTGGACTAATCGTAATTCCCGTGTAATTTATCAACGTGGAATAGGCGTGGACTAATCGTAGTTCCCGTTGAATGGAAATGAGGAATAGGTGTGGATTAATCGTAATTCCCATTTCGTACCGAGATGTGAAATCGTAGGATAGGCGTGGACTAATCGTGATTCCCGATTTCTATAGGAAGGAAAGAGATAGGCATGGCTTAATTGTAATCTCTACTTCCTTTCCAAGAAATAGACATGGACTAATTGTAATTTCTTGGATATGAGCAATGATTAAGAATCCGTGGAGATTCGTAGTGGGCTCTTGAACATGATGTTATGACTTACTCAGTGTTTGTCATACTCATGGAATCGGGTATGATTCCCGTCATCGAAAGATGTTATGTGTACGGTAAGAAATATTGTAAATCAGTTAAATTATACGATTTGCTTACAATTCGGTTTTCAAAGCTTATAAAGTTTTAATTTGAAATTTTGATGTTCTCACTAGGCGTAAGCATAATCTTTTCAAATTAAATTTTCTTACCAGGTACTAGCTCGGGAAAGAATAAGTTGGGATGAGTGTGGAGAAGTTTCAGAGTTTATTTTGGGAGCTATGATTGGAGGAGTTAGTAGAATATCGATTTTGGAGATATTATAGACAACTCGCATAATCTAATGTTATTGGTTATAATTTAGATTAGTCAGTTGTTTATGATATTTCAGTTGTAATTAGACCTTGTCACTGATTCTCCGTTTATAAATGAAACTTTTGGAAGAATCTTGTAAATTATTATGATAATTGAAGGTTTAAATTTATTGTGGTTTTTTAGGATGTTTCAGTGAAGAACGGGATTGACAGAAATAGTGTTAAAGGAGAAGAAGGTAATCGGGGATAGGAGGTCGTTGTAGAATGGGCATCGGAGGAAGACCAGAAAAACAGAGTTAGAAGAAGCCTGATAGGCAGCGTTTCGGCACTAGAAAACGTCGAGGCAATTCAAGCCCTTTGCAAATCGAAAAGCCTAACGGATTGCACCAAAAAATATTTAGGACGAAGAATGGTGGTTTTGGTTTTCGACCAAGAGGAGACGTTAATAAAAATACTGAATAACAAAGTACATGGCCTACACTATTGGATTAAAGATATAAGAAGGTGGTCGGAAGGTTTCCGTTTGTCTGAAAGAATGATTTGGCTTAGGATATATGGCGTTCCTTTGCATGCTTGTAATAAAGAACTCTTTGAAAAGATTCCAAGTAACTAGGGACAAACCTTAAAAACCTTTAACTGTAATTGGGAGGAAGCTAGGAATCTGGAGTATGGAAAAGTCATGGTGGCGTCGTCGATTAGGTCGGGCATCGATGAACTTCATAGCATAAAGGTAGACGATCGTTTTTACAGGATAAGAGTGGTAGAGGAGGAGAAGGGCCAATCGAGTTTATGGGAAGGTTGGTCCTTGAGCAACGATGAAGAAGATGATACCTCCTCATCTATCCCGTCAGAATGGAGGGAAGACGATGACGATGAAACCGATTGGATAGTACAAGAGAGCCGATTTGAGGAGAATCTTACAAGAGAAGGCGACGGAAAATATAAGAAGAACGGATCAGAAGAGGGAGAGGAGAGTTCGAAGAGGAAGAATTCAGGGGAGGAGAAAGAGGAGGCGTTCTCTGGTGGACAATGCTATCGGAGCAACGTCGCCAGCGAATGGGAGTCAGGAGGAAAACGGATTGACGCTTACGCTGGATCAGAGATAAACTCCTTTTTTCGAGGAACAATTAGGTTCCTCTACTGAAAACGATGGCATGTCGGCGGCTAAGAGAAATGGTTTTTCAAATTCGTCCTTTGGCTCCAGGAATATAGGAGTAGAGCAAGATGGTAGTAGGCTCTCAAAAGTTGGTGGGCCAGGAAACGAGGAAGGCCTAAAGGAGGACGTGATATGCAACCAAAGTTCAGTTAGACGATCGTTTTTACAGGATAAGAGTAGTAGAGGAGGAGAAGGGCCAGTCGAGTTTATGGGAAGGTTGGTCCTTGAGCAACGATGAAGAAGATGATACCTCCTCATCTATCCCGTCAGAATGAAGGGAAGACGATGACGATGAAACCGATTGGATAGTACAAGAGAGCCGATTTGAGGAGAATCTTACAAGAGAAGGCGACGGAAAATATAAGAAGAACGGATCAGAAGAGGGAGAGGAGAGTTCGAAGAGGAAGAATTCAGGGGAGGAGAAAGAGGAGGCGTTCTCTGGTGGAGAATGCTATCGGAGCAACGTCGCCAGCGAAAGGGAGTCAGGAGGAAAACGGATTGACGCTTACGCTGGATCAGAGATAAACTCCTTTTTTCGAGGAACAATTAGGTTCCTCTACTGAAAACGATGGCATGTCGGCGGCTAAGAGAAATGGTTTTTCAAATTCGTCCTTTGGCTCCAGGAATATAGGAGTAGAGCAAGATGGTAGTAGGCTCTCAAAAGTTGGTGGGCCAGGAAACGAGGAAGGCCTAAAGGAGGACGTGATATGCAACCAAAGTTCAGTTATGTGGACCAAAGAAAAAGTAGGCTTGGGTAGTGGACCTGGGATGTAATCAATTTTGGAAAAAGAACGTGAAAAAGGAAGCCCAAAAGGTAATCGGGTATATACGTGTAGTCATGTTCATTTAGAGAAATTTCCTCAGACTACTCCTGTCACAAATCAACCAGAAAATAAAGCCAACATTCACGATCCCAAAAAATCTGGATTTTGCGCGGAAGCAAGAAAAATGAAAAGTAAAGAAAGTGCGAAATCGAAGAGCAAAAAACAAGGAAGTTTGGGTTTTGGGAGGGGAAAAGTAAGTTTTCACATGATAAAAAATGGCTCGTTCAAGCAATCAGAAACCGACCAAACTGATGGAAACTAACAGGGCTGAAAAGATTAAAAGGAAATCAAGATCAAAGGGATCCTCTGAGGGTTTTGCGACGGTTTCGAAAGAATTAAAAAGTACCGATGGAACAAGGAACTCCACAGAATTCAGAAAGAAACTAGGTTTGTCATGGGAAAAGGAAAATGCACGCAACGGTATGAGAGGAAGGGGACGGTAATGCAGATTTACGTACGGTGTGGCCTTTCTGTTTGCTTCAAAGGAAGACTCATGAAGATAGTTTCTATTAACATTAGAGGGTTGGGATTGGCGAAAAAAAGAGGTTGGGTTCGGGACTTATGCGTGAAAGAAAAGGTGAGTATGGTTGGAATACAAGAGACGAAACAGAAAAATTGGGAGGAGTCCCAAGTTATAAAATTATGGGGTTGTGACGACGTGGATTCCGTGCATTCGGAAGCAATAGGAAACTCGGGTGGACTTTTGTTAATGTGGGATAAAAAGGTGTTTTTAAGTGTGAGTTTTTTGTAGCAAAAAAAAGTCTTATTGTGGCGGTAGGTAAGTAGGAAGGGATCGATGGGAAGGTTGGTTTTGTGAATGTGTATGATCCGAGAGATCCAAAAGAGCGTGTGGAGGTTTGGAGAAACATAGAAAATATTTGCAAAAATGATGAAGTAAAGTGGTGTGTGTTTGGGGATTTCAACGAGGTGAGGGGCAATCTTGAAAGGCTAAACTCGGTGACAAACTCAAGAGGTACGGAGGAATTTAACGATTTTATTCGGAATAGTCTATTATTGGAAGTCCCCATGGGAGGTAAAAAATTTACGAGAGTTAGTGACGATGGGAGGAAGTATAGCAAGTTGGACCGCTTTCTCGCGTTAAACGATTTTTGCTTAGCTTGGGGGTAAAGCCTCTTGATAGATAGTGGTCGGATCACTTCTCGATCATGCTTCATGACTTGTCGAGTAATTTCGGACCAAAACCGTTCAAAATCTTTGACACGTGGCTATTGGAGGAAGGAGTAGAGGATTTGATAAAAGAGTCTTGGAACATCGGGGTTACCTCATCGGCCCCGGATTGTGTATTTCGGGACAAACTAAAAAACGTGAAATTTGCCTTGAAAAAAATGAGTGGTGAGCGTTTAAAGAGGTTGGATGGGGACGTGGAGAATAATAAAAATGAGGTGAGGAAGTTGGAATCAATCATCGAAAGTAGAAGCCTTGAAGAAAGCGAACGAATTCGTTGGTTAGAAGCTAGGAGCAAATGGTTGAACGTGGAAAAGAAGAAGTTTTAGATAGCGAGTCAAAAAGCAAAAGTAAAGTGGTTAGAAGTTGGAGACGAAAATTCGAAACTTTTTCATGCGGCAATAAGGAAGAGAGAAAGAAGAAGCGGTATTTGGGGTTTGAACATCAATTCGGAGTAGACGAAAGACCCGGTAAAAATTAAAGAAGGTGTGTTTGAGTTCTTCAAAAGTAAATTCAAGTCGGAAAGTAAGGTTGGGCCGATCCTAAAACGTGAGAAAATTAAAAAGATTTCGGTTGAAGAAGCGCAAAAGTTGGAAAAGTCTTTCACGGAAGAGAAATTTGGGAGGCGTTAAAAGCTTGTGGGAGTAATAAGTCTCCGGGTCCGGTTAGGATCACGATCTCGTTTATCAAAAAGTTTTGGCACATCGTTAAAGGATATCTTGTGAAGGCTATTGTAAATTTCGGGGAAACAACGGAAATTAGCGAGGGATGTAATGCCTCATTCCTAACGCTTATCTCGAAGAACCAAAACCCAATCGGTCTTAACGAGTTTAGACCAATTAGCTTGATTGGGATTTTCTATAAGATCCTATCAAAGGTGCTAGCGAAAAGATTGAAAAAAATCTTGGGAAAGGTCATTAGAGACTCTCAAACGGCGTTTTGAAAAGGTAGATCTATCCTTGATGGTGTCCTTATTGCAAACGAAGTGGTAGATTTTTTACGAAAGGGGAAAAAGAAGGCGTTGGTGTTTAAAGTGGACTTTGAGAAAGCGTATGATAGCGTTGATTGGCAATTCTTGATTCATATGCTAGAGAATATGGGCTTCGGGCAAAAGTGGTGTAAATGGATGAAAGCATGTTTAATGTCATCCACCGTCTCGGTTTTCGTAAACGGATCGCCGACAAAGGAGTCTAGAATGGAGAGGGGGCTAAGGCAAGGTGACCCGCTAGCACCTTTCCTTTTCCTCGTGGTAGCGGAAAGTCTTAATGTTAACATGTTGAATGCAAAGGAAAAAGACCTTTTTGAAGGAGTTCGGATAGGAAAGGATGAAGTGGGGGTCTCACACTTGCAATATGCCGATGATGCAATCTTCTTCGGCAAATGGATCACGACTAATTTAAAAATTTTGATGAGGACATTTCATTGTTTTCACAAAGCGTCGGGTTTGAAGATAAAAATTAGCAAAAGCAAACTCTTTGGAGTGGGGGTTGAAGAGGAAGAAATTCAAGCTTGGAGGAATCGGTTGCGGTTGTGGCACATTTTCGTTCGTATACCTCGGGCTCCCGGTCGGTCATGAACAAATATGATAATTAGAAGGTTGTGGTAGAAAAGTTGAAGAACAAATTGGCTTCTTGGAAAGCGAAAGTGATCTCATTCGGTGGAAGGTTAACATTGGTAAAATCCGTTCTTGGTAGCCTACCGTTATTCTTTTTCTCACTTTTTTGTGCCCCGAGAGGAGTGGTTAGTGAGCCTGAGAGAGTTACGATCACTATCTTTTGGGGAGGGGGGAGAGGCAATAATAAAGGGGTGGCTTGGGTCAAATGGGGAAGGGTGGTGAAAGATTTTTAAAATGGGGGTCTTAACGTGGGAAGTCTTCAAGTGTCCAATTGGGGGTTGTTGGGGAAATGGTGGTGGAGGTTTGTTTGCGAAAGAGAATCCCTTTGGGTTAAGGTAGTGGAAAGAATATATGGAGAGGGTGGTGGTCTCAAGGGGGAAGGTAGTAGATATAAAGGGGGGTCGGTTTGGTCTAACATAATCAAGGTAGGGAAAGACTTAGAAAAGATGGGTATTAGCTTGGCTTCTTCGTTTGGGAAAGAAGTTGGGAATGGTAGGGATACAAAATTTTGATCGGATAGGTGGTTGGGAAGTGAGGATTTAGGAGGGAGTTTCAAAAGGTTGTTCCAATTAGAAACAAATAAGGTGGCGTTAGTTTTCGAAAGAGGAGAGTGGGTGGATGGTATTTGGGTGTGGAAGTGGGCTTGGAGGAGAGAGCCTAGGGGGAGGGAGATGGGAGAGTTAGAAAACTTATTAGATCTTCTTTAAAATTGGGCTCCTAAGGCGACTTCACAAGACAAAAACAAGTGGCTACTTGGGGAAGAAGGAATTTTCTAGGTGCAAGATCTCAAGTTAGTTATAGAGGAAAGTTTGGCCGTTGTTGGAGAGAAAAGTATCGTGACTAGTCGGTCAAGAGTGGTCCCAAAGAAAATTAATATTTTCGTTTGGAGGGCAAGGCAAGGTAGACTAGCTTGTAGAGAGAAACATGACCGTATGGGTTGGACATTCCGTCCATTTTATGTCCTAGGTGCGAGAAGGAGATAGAGACTGTTGAGCATGCTTTGGTTTGTTGTGTAGAAGTCAATAAGGTGTGGAAAGGCATATTCCGGTGGTGGAAGGTCGCGGAGGATAGGGTGGAATCTCTCAACGATGTGATTGAATCAAGTTCCCGTCCAAAACTATGGGGTGAAATGGTATTTTGTTTCCTGTATCTCATTTGGTCTCATCGGAATCGTTTGATTTTCAAAAAGGATAAAACGCGCTTGAAGGACCTGTTTTTTGAGCTACAACGTAGAAGCTACGAATGGATTGCCAGGAGAAGTGGTATCAAGCGTATCGAGTGGAATATGTGGCTCCCCAACCGCTCGGGGCTGTCATAATCGGCCCGCTGCAGCTGCTGTTGTACGTAACAGTCGTGGAGGTGTGGCTGCTGCTGGATCTCGTGTAGCAGAAATTGTGGCAGCGGCTCCTTCCTGTCTAGTTATATGTTTTTTGGTGCTCCATGTACTCTTTTTGGTTTGGTTTGGTAATGGTATTATGGTTGATTGCTTTTCAAAAAAAAAAGTTAACAATCGTTTGAAAAGATGAATTGGTCTTTGGGTAAACTATAGGGACCAAAAATGTTACTCTCTTAGATTCACATTTTGTTTAATCCCTTATTAAAAATTATTTTTAATAACGTGTGATATTTATATATTATAATTTGTTTGTTCGCTAGAGGAAATATTTTTTTTGCTACAAAAATATACGAGACCTTATTAAATTAAAATGTTAAGTTATTATAAATAAGGTACGATATTTAAATTGATATAATAACTAAATTTTTTTTGTAACGTTACTTCAAATATTTTTAATAAAGAAAAGTTTAAAAACCATAATTAATTTTAGAGTGATTTACATTCTAGTCCCTGTAATTTGTTTGAAAACCGATTTGCTCTTGTAGAGACAATAGAGGAAAATCTATTGACTTGCACACGAAATTTGACATCCGTAGCTTTTTTTATTACCATTGTTATTAAGCAATTTATAATATGAAAATATAATTGCATATCATTTTCAACTAACATGATAATATCAAAAATCCAAACAAATGTTGTTAACATACGTCATGATAAGCCATAAACATCATATTATTTTGACAAACGATTACATAAAAGACCCTACGTTACTCAAGTAAAAAAGGGTAAATTTCAAAAAACCTAATTAACATTCACCTTGTGAATGATTAAGGTTATGAATTTTTTATTTTTTTAAATAAATCATTTTCCTTTCAGAAATTGGTTGTTTATATCGTTTTAATTCAAAAAAGAATATCCGTAATTAAGGACGCTCATCTAAACCGTCAAATCACACAAATTGTCCACAATGCACCGCAAAGGCGTTTTCGAACTTTTATGGTGCTGTTTGTGGTTTGCAGTCTTACCAAACCGCACTATGCGGTATGGTTTGCGGTATTGAGTTATCAAATCGTAGTTCAAAGCGCACTACGCTATATATGTTGAATATTTTTTATTTTTTAATTTATAAATAACACACACATACATATAGAATAATTTAGTAGGGAGAGGTTCATTTGAGAAATGGTAAATGTATGAGAAATAGAAAAGTAATCTTAGCCATTCATTCGGTCAACATTTGCGGCTTTGACCGAGAAGCAGCGGAATTATCCTCGCGTGGTCCGCATGTGGTCTGCACAAGATAGTTGGGTAGTTTCGTAAAATACGCGGGACAAGTTCATATATGAATCTGTGTGATTCACATATAAACTATACGTTCATATATGAACCTTTGTAATTCACATATACTCTTTTTAACTAATTCATACATGAATCAGTTAATTAGTTCATATGAGAATTAGTTAAAAAAATTAAGTTCATATATGAATCACAAAGGTTCATATATGAATCAGTTAATTAGTTCATATATGAACCTTTGTAATTCACATATACTCTTTTTAACTAATTCATATATGAATCAGTTAATTAGTTCATATGAGAATTAGTTAAAAAAATTAAGTTCATATATGAATCAGTTAATTGGTTCAACTGATTCATATATGAACCTACAGTTAATTAGTTTCATATATGAAACACAAAGATTCATATATGAATCACAAAGATTCATATATGAATTAGTTAAAAAAAGTTCATATGTGAATTACATGGGTTCACATATGAACAGATAGTTCATATGTGAATCACAGAGGTTCATATATGAATCACACATGTTCATATATGAACTCGTCCCGTGTATTTGTAAAAGTTACGAAACTGCTCTTCTATTTTTGGAACAGCCGCAACTTTTGACCAGTCAAAACCACAACTTTTGATCAATTAAAACCGATCTTGACCGAATAAATGGCTAAGATTGCTTCTCAATTTCTCATATATTTATCATTTCTTAGATGAACCTATGGCTAATTTAGTATTTAACTATTTTTGACTTTACGTAATATTTTTGTACTTAAATAAACAATTAGCCAATTGGGAGCCGAGGCTTAAGAATCGAGATGAATGAAAAAGTTGGACACGTCACAACTCAGGCATCAAATTTAGTTTAAGTTTTTCTTACTTCTTAGACTGTTGTTAATTTTGTAATATGTATTTGGGAATCAGATGTACTAAAACTCCTTATTTTTTTGGACTACGTTCACTTTATCGTTGATTTTGTAATGTATTTTTATATTTATAATTTTTGAATTGCAGCATAAAGTGCGATAGGGACAAATTGCATAAACCGCACCACATTTTGCGGTGCAGTTTGGTGCGGTTTGAGGTTTATGCAATGCGAGTTTGGGAAAATGTTCAAACCGCATATGCGGTGCGGTTTGGCTCCAAACCGCACCGCGAACACCTATACCCTGATACCCGTAACCGGCTAGAAAAGTATACGATTAAAAAACCTAAGCTAAACCTTACGCCATTCAAATCTTTAGCAACTAACGACATTGCTCCCCCCTCCCTCCGCCGCCCCACCGTCGTCCGTTCTCCACCGCCCATCGTCGTCGTTGCCCCTTGTAATTGATATCCCTCTTTTTGATCATTTTTTTGTTTTTCGATTATCCCTCTTTTTCAACAATATAATGAAGTACATATGGACCAATAAAAAGGAAGGGTAACCAAGATATAGAAATAACAGATCAAAAGGAGAGAGATAGATGGTAGCGGCCAACAACAGCAATGGACGATTATGGAGAACGGACGATGATGATGCGGGTGCGAAAGGTTTGAATGACGTAAAGGTTTGACATGGTAAAAAGATTTAAGTTTTCTTTTTTACTTTAAAACATTTTTATCGGGTTACATGTAATCTTTTTGGTTTAAAATGACACAACCGATCCCTAAACGTTTGATGGTCTATTTAATAGATAAAATATTTTGGGACTTAATAAAGTTTGATAATTTATTGTTTTCAAAAGAGATTTAGAGACTTGATTATGCAAAATAAAAAAGTTTATTGGTACTTTGGGAAAATTTTCCTTGTATAGTTTTGATAAATTTGTGTTTCCATTGATTGAAAATTTAATACTAACAAACATTTGATTTGGTGGTGGTCTTAAATTCTCTATTATTTCTATAAACATGTTAATAAACATAGGGATCAACTTCGGATTCAACCAGTATTGAACCGGGACCGAATTGGTTAGTATGAGGTATTTTGATGGAATGAAATGTTGTATTTCACAATCTCAAATATACCATTTAACCTAAACATAACCTAATTAATTTAATTTAATTTAATTTAATACTTTTGCTTTTTAATTATATTTTATTTTTATTTTATTTTTTATTTTATATAATTTGATACATTTGTTTTTTATTTTGTTTCTCACAATATATTTTATTTTTTGAAATATAATTTTGTTGAGCTGATAATATATTTTATTTGGGTTATGTATATTATATTTTTTATATATTAAAATATTTAATAACTATTTTACTAATGTATTTTTAGTTAAAAAAAGAAAGTATTTAATGACTATTTTATTATAGCATTTTTTGTTTAAAAAATTAAAATTATCAAAAAGGGTATTTTGGTCGTTTACCAAAAATTCATTCTAATTTCAAAGTTACATTCTGTGAACTAAACAGACAGATTCCAATTCTGTCAAACAAACAGGTGGTCAAACATAACAACATTTCATTCCAATTCTTTCCAGACCAAATTATTTTGACATATTTCATTTCATCCAAAAAACATTTATGCAAACCAAACGCCAACTAAAGAACTAAAATTCTATCATATGAGGGATACTCAACGACTTGCACTTGAATGTCGTAGTGACAGAAATCGAACTATGAAGAAACTAAAATTATAGTGACAAAAAAATATTAAATTGTGAATTGTATGAAAAATATTTAACTACGTTATCATAAACAATAAAAAATAATATATGTTTTTATGTAATAATTAGTTTATCAAAAAAAAATAGTTTGATTAAATAAAAAAGTAAAGTATTAAAAAGACTAAAACATCCCTAAATTGGAGTTTTTTTAATATACGAAAATAGCAATACAGTTTTGTACTATGGAGACAGAAGACAATAAGTTAGATCATAGTGATGAAAATCGCAATTCAAAAACATGGAGACAAAAATTGCAAAGTTTCACAAACTCTGGGGACGAAAATAGTAGTTTACTCTATATATAATGGGGAAATTGACCAAAATAGCCAAATCCAAAACCCAAAGTGAGAAAATAGCCAAACTCTCTCCGGATTCACCAAAATAGCCACGGGTCCGCACTCGGACCAGACCCGGTCCAGTGCGGACCGCACTCTAACCCAAAACGACGTCGTTTCAGCTAAAATCGAGTGTTGGCACCGACCCGACCCGACCCTCTCCGCATCCGCACTCCATAGGCTCCGCATGCGCAAGTGCGGATGCGGAGCAAAACCCTAAATTTTTCGGTCCCCCACCGCCATTGCGTTCCATTTTAAAAGATTGGTCCCCCATATGCCCCACACTAATTTTTTAAAAACATTGGTCTACCTTTCCTCTACGATTTTTGCCACGTGAAGCCAACGAGAGTGGGATACACGCTTTTTTTAACACAATGTCGGACGAGGTAAGTTTTTTTATGCTATTTTTGTCTGCATCTTTCGTTTTTTTAATATAAGTTTGTATTAAACTTTGTATAAGTTTATTAATGTATGTATTGTATGAAGTATGTAATGTTGTTTAAATTTTACATAATGTTCTTGTTCTCATTTGTTCTATTTTGGAGTATGTAATGTTGTTTAAGTTAAAAAAATGTGTTTTCTGGAAAATTACATGTTTGGTCCCTATACTTTGAAAAATGACGGTTTAGGCCCCTTTGCACTTTAGGCCCTTAAACTTGGATTTTCACCCAACTTTCTAGGTAAGTAGTCCTATGCATTTAAAAAAATGTGTTTTCTGGAAAATTACATGTTAGGTCCCTTATAGTTTGAAAAATGACGGTTTAGGCCCTTAAACTTTGAAAATTGGCACTTTAGGCCCCTAAACTTGGATTTTCCCCCAACTTTCTAGGCAAGTAGTCCCATGCATTTACAAAATTCTGTTTTCTGAAAAATTACAGCTTAGGTCCCTATAGTTTGAAAAATGACTGTTTAGGCCCCTAAACATTGAAAATTGGCACTTTAGGCCCCTAAACTTGGATTTTCCCCCAACTTTCTAGGCAAGTAGTCCCATGCATTTACAAAATTCTGTTATCTGGAAAATTACATGTGTGGTCCCTATAGTTTGAAAAATGACGGTTTAGGCCCCAAACTTTGAAAATTGGCACTTTAGGCCCCTAAACTTGGATTTTCCCCCAACTTTCTAGGCAAGTAGTCCCATGCATTTACAAAGTTCTGTTATCTGTAAAATTACATGTTTGGTCCCTATAGTTTGAAAAATGACATTTTAGGCCCTTAAACTTTGAAAATTGGCACTTTAGGCCCCTAAACTTGGATATTTATATACGCAGGAAATTAGTGAGTCTTTGACGATTAAGTCAAAGCTATGCCGGTTGAGAGAAATCGGTGAGAAGTTAACTCAGCAGAGGCTTGATCTTTTTCGTGCCACTTGTTTTGGTGCGTTGCTGGATTCTCAGGACTTCAATAACGACCCTGCGCTTGTTCTTACCATTTTGAAGAAGGAGATATCCCCCCTGGTGGTCAGGCGAGGGATTCATTATATTACCGTTTTCACGGGCACACACTTAGGTATGGCCCGGAGGAGTTCTGTCTTATGTCGGGACTCATTTTTGGCCCGATGCCGGGCCTTCCTGGACCCAGGCCTCAGGGATTTGTTCATAGAGTCTTTGGGAACCAAAAATTGACCATTGGCCGCCTCAAGGCCTTGTTTGACACCTTCAGCACCCAAGTTGGTGGAGACCGTTACTCGGACCTTGATGTTGTCCGAGTATGTTTGATGATGATGGTGGAGGAGTTCTTCCTTGGCCGACAGCATCATTTGCCCATTTCGCTCACCGTCCTTGCGTTGATAGAGAATCTTGGGGCTTGGAATCGATATCCTTGGGGCAGTTTCATCTGGGATTATACATATAAGCAGATGAAAGGTTTTATTGAGCGTCGGCGTGAAAAGAAGCCGAAGCTGACGTTAACAGGCTTTATCCAGCCGTTCAAGGTTAGTTACCACAATATTAAATATTTCTACAATTGTTAATGACTTTATAGGCGTAACATTACTTTTTCCACAGATATGGATTCTCGAGACTTTTCCTCGCTCGAGTAGGCATTTCGTGCAGCACAACCGGGTTCCTAGGATAAGTGGGTGGGCTAGGAAACGAAAAGTATTATATACACCCGAAATTGATTACATTTTGTTGGTGACGGCGCGGGTAAGAATTTTTACAATGTTGGAGGTTTGTATGAAGATAACCCCTTAAATTCTAATATTTCGTCAACTCTTGCATATATTAGGAGCAGGACCAACCACTCATGACACTTGTCGCCACGGCTGAAGAGGAGGGAATGGCGTGGTATAGGTCCAACCAGAGGTTCTTCCACGGTGAAGCCGGTGGTGACCCTGACGACGAGGACGACGATGACGATGACGAGGACGGTGATGATGACGAGGACGACGATGATGACGAGGACGAGGCCGTTAACGATCAGGAGCACGATACATCAGGGATTCCGGGCTTCACCACGTGACATCATCAGAGATTCCGGGCTCCAATACCACCAGTTCATTTCTCAGATCTGCCCTCTTGGGAGTTTCCGTCCGATGACCCGAACTGGGCGCATGTGGGTCTGATTCAGCAGGCTGGTGTTGGGCTTGAGACTCGTTTTGACGCGTTTTAATGTAAGTATTTCATTTAACACCGTTTAACATTTTGGTATGCAAACTTACTAACACCGTTTAACATTTTGGTACTTGTACGCAGGAGCCATCACATCCACCCCCTCCTCCTTTTTCTCCCGTGTCCGCCCAATGGTTTGACAATATCTTATCTCCCGGGCCATCACAGCTGGATGCGTCCTTTCGTCCACCAGGACCTACTAGCATGCCGCAATATGGCTTTCCCAGGGGCACGACAATGCCGTTTCATGAAACTGCAACAACATCAATGACGTTTCATGAAACTGGCGTGGGCATGTCACCCTTTTTCGTCAGTCCTGTCGTTGACCCAAACCCACCTCAGATGGAGGAGCCCCTTGGTAGGGGGCAACGCCAGCGTTGGACTTCGAGATGGGGGTCGTCTCCTTATACGCAGTGCCCTGATACTACCCCCATCAGGCCCCGTCCGACTGGGACCAGTAGGCTGCAGCTTCAGGATACGAGTGGTCCTGCCACCGTTCCCCCATATGTTGAGCAACTCTACCTCCAAGACCAGTTGCCTGGCAGTATGAGGATTCCTTATTTACCTATTCTTACTATAGAACCAACGTTTTGGGGGCAATTATTGGGCTATATAAACCATGGATGGCTTGAAGACCCGGTTAGTACATTCATATGTTATTATAGTCCTACAATTTGAATACCAAAAAAGCATCACTGTAGCTTATCATTGAATGGTTTATTTATAGCATATCGAGGCATGTGTTCGAATGGCGCTCACTTAACGTTCTCCAGCGAGCGACTGGACGGTTGTCGTCCCAGAGTGGTGGGGAAGGCTGCTACTTGGGAACATAGCTGAGGTAGTCATGCAAATCGACGGGTCAATGACTTCGACGGACGGATTTCCGTGCTGGACAGAATCTGTGAACATCGTATGTAATCTAAGTTTCCCTATTTCAAACATTATGAATTTATACTATCTAACTAATGTTAACTTTATGTTTTCAGGTTCTTATTCCCATGAACATCGATAACATTCATTGGGTGCTCGGGGAGTTCTCCTTACGGACCATGGAACTGATTGTATATGATAGTTAGCAGGTCGAGACCATTTCTCCTAGAATTGCTGAGTTGATTCAGAAATTCCGACAAAATATGAAGTTCGTATTCAGGTGTCTAGGAGACCCTGAACAAGATCGGCGGCTGAATGATTTCAGATGGAGTTATGCAGAGGATGTTCCACAGCAGACTGGTCAGCTCGGCGAATGTGGTGCTTTCACGTGTCGATTTTTGACAGATAGGGTTAACGGACAACAGCCTAACATGCATATCGATATCATGGCTTGGCGGAGAGAAATAGAAAATTTATTTTGGGCCTCCGCGTCGAATTAGCTTTTAAAAGTTGTATAGCTTTTATTATTTACGGTTTAATTTTTATTGTTTGGTGTTTCACTTTTATTATTTGGTCTTTACTTGTATACATCTTTACCTCAATCAACTTCACAGTAGTTACACAATTCTCACAATAACATAAAAGGAATTCATTGAAACTACAATTATAAAAAGGTAAAGTACATACTTATGAAAGAGCTGATCTACAACTTGAAAGAACTGATCTACAACTTGAACACACATAAAAATACATACTAAACGATAACCGTTTATGTAGGCTTTATTGTTTACATGATAAAGGAGAATTCAAAGGCTACTTCTTCTTATAATTTAGATTATTCAATTGATTAGAAGAAGAAGTAGCCATTGAATTCTCCTTTACCATGTGAACAATAAAGGCTACATAAACGTTTATCGTTTGATACTACAACTAGAAAGCGATAAACTACATACTGAGCGAGACCAATGAACCCGATGCTTCGGTGATCGTTGAATTCCCACCACTCCATGGGGGTATTTATAGGAAGCCGCATCCGCATCCGCACTTGCGAACCTACCCGCATCCGCACTTGCGAACCTACCCGCATCCGCATCCGCACTTGCGAACCTACCCGCATCCGCATCCGCACTTGCGAACTTACCCGCACTTGCAAACCTAACCTCACCCGCATCCGCACTTGCGAACCTAGCTTTTAAAATACCCCCCGCTAGATGAATTGTAAGACACGCAGACAAGAAAAATTATTCAATAACGACTAATGACATGGCATCGCCAAATCTTCACGTTTGGACCTTTAGGTGTTTATCTCAACCCCTTTCAGCCACTGCCAGAGAGTTATACGGTTAGTAACTTTTGAATTTCGGGTTTTGCTTGTGTGAAACAACATAGTGTAACGCTAAGTTTGTTAATTTTCATGAACAGATGCACATCCACAATTGTTCACCATGAAAGTCCACCATCAAGGGTACTTCACAGAACCACCTAGAAGACATTACTTCCGTGGTCTAGAAATTTATGTTGACATGTTAGACGTGGATGACCTTTCAATGCAACTGCTTCAACAAATAATGAGAGAGCTAGAGTACGATGAACAAAAATATTTAAAGTTGTATTTTAAACGGCCGAATGCAGACTTGTTGACTGGACTGGTATAATTGACTACCGATGAAGATGTAGCCAATATACGTCATTTTGTTGACGGACATTCCGTGATTGAAGTGTACAGCGAGAAAGTAGAGCTTAACAACTCCAGACTCGTCTCACCAGAGCATGTAAGAAGTCGGTGGGGATTGCAAAAAACCCAGGCATCGTGTAGCAGAAGTTTGACATTTAAATAGTTTTGTAGTCGTTTCGATCCCAACGTTTCCTAAAGTGTTACTAAAAACCAAAATCATTTATTCATCACCAAACTACAACATGAAAAAACAACAACATAGAAAATGCAAAGTACAACACTACCACCACCTAAGGATAAAGTGCATTACATTGATCGATGAAGACTTGCTTCTCGCTTATCTTCGCTTGAAGAATTGCGAACTCTTGTACAATGTTGTGGACGTGTAAGTTTTCTTGACGAATACGGGACTCCTTATCTTTGATTTCCCTCTTCATTCTTTTTATCTCCTTTTCTTCATCTTTCATCCTTTTCAGGTGTCCCTCCTTCCTAGCCAACAACTGTTTCCACTCTACAGTGAATTCCTCGATCTCCTTTTCAAATTTTTTTACCTCCTTCTTTAATCTATCTGGCATTACTTGTGAAGACTGTGGGTTTGAAGAAGATGCATTTCCAGCCATGTGCTTGATGAAAGATGAGAGTACAAAGTCGTATGAGTGTTGTGAGTCTTAAGTTGGAATTAACATGGGTATTTATAGCCACAACATCGCAAGTGCGAACCTACCTTTTCAGCTCCGCAAGTGTGAACCTACCTTTTCAGCTCCGCATCCGCAAGTGCGAACCTACCTTTTCACGACTATAAGTAGGTGGTCCGATGAATTAGTAATTTCACAAGTTGCTATCAATCCTTTCTACCAACCACAACGTTTGCAAACCGTCTCTACCATTTCGTGCCACTATTATGGCTGGGGGTTCAAGCTCAAAAGGGAAAAGGTCCACCAATGGGGCTGGAACTTCACGACAAAACGACAACCAACCCTTATATGATGGAGATTACAGGAGTACCTGGTGGGTACCGATAACAACAGAGGAGTGGGCAGAAAGGGGCCGAACTAGGGCCGATTATCCATTCACGGAAGAGGAGACAGATTAGTGGAACGCTGCATGGGAGCAATACTACCTCGACCATTGCTTGAATGAACCACCAATGTATCAATCTAACCAGACGGAGGATCTTACAGGAACTCAAAGAATGCCTTCCCCCGTCAAAAAGTCCATTGATGACGCGAACGCCCATATCGATAACATAAAATGGATGTGGAACCAAAACATGTCGATTATTCAAGGGAAGAAGGAGTGCCTGGAGGAGAAGAAAGAAGATCTAGCACAAAGGAAGCGGGACCTTCGGGATGTGCAAAAACAGATTGGCGAACTAGAAGAGGAGATTACAGAGCTCACAGAGAGCTACACGGGAATGGAGGAGGTTATTTCTGAAAAGGTTGCCTGGATCACCAAAATGCAGGGCATCTACCCGTAGTAGTAGATTTCATCAACTGTACTAGTAGATTTCATCAAATGTACTAGTTTCCATGCTTTATGAGTATCAATAAAATGCAACTTTCATGTTTACTTTATTTTACACACAAGAACACTTAACATACACAACAAAGTACATTGAAATCAACAGTAAACATAAGGACAAGACGCTTGAAAGACAATTGAACATAACAGCCATAAATTGAGACTTCAAACAGGTTTACTCGTTCAAATCAATGTTTAGATCAAAAGTATGATGTCTAAAACTTCCGTAATTGGTCTCCTGAGTCGCATCTGCTTGAGTTTGCCGGCTACCGGATGTTCTTTGATGTTGGCGACTACCAAATGCTCTTGGACGTTGGCGGCTACCAGACGCTCCTTGATTCACTGGAAAATCATTATGACAGTTTGTCCGATTGTGTCCGCTTTGTTTACACCGAGAACATCTTCTCGGTGTCGGATCCTCGCCACGGGATGGGATACGATCGTGGTTCTACCAACGCGTTTCTTCATCAACGGAGGTTTAACGGTCATAAGTGGTGGGTCTGGAATAACCCACGTTTCAGGAGGCCCAGTCGGATGTATGACCTCTGAGTATGTTGCTCGCCAGTTAGCCGTCGTGAAGTAACCAAGCGCCAGGTGGGTCACATCTGTACACCGGATATGTCTTGCAACGGCGATTGCATGACTGCAAGGTAAGCCGGACATATGCCACTTCATACAACTGCAACTACGATTATTGTAAGCCACCTTGGCGTCTCTGCGCATATCGCAAACTTCGTATAAACCATGACCAATTTCATGGACAGTAAACATCGCCGACTTCATTTGTCTCCTTTTAACTTTTGTCATTGCATATGGGGTTAGAAAATCTACCCATTTGGCTGCAGAAACACAAATAGTCAAAATACTTAAAATATTCTCATTTTTTGTAACAAACGTAGATTGTATGTAGGTTGATGTACGTATAGATGATTGTTGGGTCACCAAAGATTTGAAATTGACTCACCGATGTTTTCCCTAAAATCCTACTTATAATATTTTAGCATGGTTCTTTGAATGACTTGTACAAGATAGCAACTGTTCGGTGAAGTCGAAGATCAACCGAAACCAAGCTTGAAGAGATTCTCTTTGCGGAATTAAGAAGACTCTTCTCAAGATTCATACAAGTCAATGTCCACCGAATTGTGTCTTCACACATCGGTGGACTTCCTCACCACCGATGGTGTGTTCACACGTCGGTGGACATGCTCACCACCGATGGTGTGTTCACACATCGGTGGATATGCTCACCACCGATGGTGTCTTCACACGTCGGTGGACATGCTCACCACCGATGGTGTCTTGACACATCGGCCAAATCCATCCCACCGATAAGGATGTTCATCTCGGTGGAATCTCTGTGTAAATGGATTTTCTTGTAGATGATTTCGAAAACCTATGTCAGTGATATCGGTGGAATACCTTCGGTATGATTGCATTGGAATACACATCAAGAAGATCATTTATTATGGGACAATATCCTTTGCCAGGTAAAAGTGACTATTTGTCGTTTTATCCACTTTCAGCTAAAGTCCCTTTCAGCATGGGTTCTATTCCTTGTACCAAGGAAAAGGTGATGTTGACATATCAACTTTTCAGAAGTCCACTGGTACGAAGCAAGTCTCCTGAAGACATGTGTACCAAGCATTTAATGCTTGGTACTCTTATCCTCACTATAAAAGGAAGTAGAAGACTCCATGCAAACTACGCTTTCTGGAAATCTCTCTCAGTGCAAGAAATCTCCATATTGCTTAAAACTTCATAGTTTTGTTCTAAGTGTTCTTAGTTATTTTGTTAGTATACTTTGTGTAAGATTGTTAGAATAGTTTATCTGCTCTTTTCCGCAACAGTCTTAAGTTTCTAT
The DNA here is from genome assembly GCA_033807775.1 of Saussurea involucrata. Classification (NCBI taxonomy): domain Eukaryota; kingdom Viridiplantae; phylum Streptophyta; class Magnoliopsida; order Asterales; family Asteraceae; genus Saussurea; species Saussurea involucrata. The sequence continues at coordinate 41,334,728 of CM066315.1, forward strand.
GTGTAATTCTTGTTGAAAGTTTTTCAATAATAGAATTAAAATTGTGAAAATTTTGAGTATTGTATTCAACCCCCCCCCCCCCCTCCCTTCTACAATACTTGTTACAGCCATCTGGGACTAACAAGTGGTATCAGAGCAGAAAGTTTAACTCATAAACTTGATCTGTGATGGCTGCCTATTTATCTTCAACTGTTGAAAATGCTTTTCAAAACAACTTTTCTGAAAATGGTTCCATTACCAAACCTCCTAAGTTTAACCCTAACAAATTTTCTCTTTGGAAAAGCCGTATGATGCTATTCATGGAAGGAGTGGATACTAGATATCCAACCATTCTCAAAGAGGGACCTATTATCCCTAGAGTCTGGGTTCGCTATGAAACGCAGAGGCCCGGTAAGGAAACTGCTGATAAGGAGGACTCTAGTGACTCCGATGAATCTGAGCCTTCCGACAAAGAGAAAGCAAAAGGTACTGGACGTTATATTCTCAAAAATCCAAAGAAATTTACTGATGTAGAAAAACGTCTTGTTACTCTTGATTCAAAGCTTAGAGCAATCATTGCTCTCTCACTTCCTGGTGAAGTCTATCACTCTCTAGTTAACTTTGAAACTGCTAAAGAGATGTGGACCACACTATGTGTTCTGTACGAAGGTACAGAGGAAGTGAAGAAATGCAAAAAGATTTATCTCATAAGAAAGTATGAACTTTTCACTCATGAAAAAGGTGAATCTCTTCCTAGCTACTATAATCGTTTTAACTCTCTTCTGAATGATCTGAAGTTACTAGGAAGAGTCTATGATAATGAGGAAGTTCTAAACAAGTTCATGGATTGTCTTCCTAAGTTTTGGGAGAACATGTGCACTTGTATCAAAACTTCCAAGGACCTTGAGTACATGCCTCTAACTGTTTTATATGGAACTCTCTTCAACTTTTAACAAACCAAGTTACAAAGGAAATCTTTCATCAAAGAGATAAAGGGCACTTCTATTGCCCTTGTCAGTGAAAATTCCAAGAAATCTCAAAGTGTTCCACGCATCACCTATCCTCATCAGATATTGACAATGAAACCCAAAGCAACTCTTCTCACCAATCGGAGGCATATCTAAGTGATGCCGATGATGAAGGTGAAGAAATCTCGGTTAAGCAGTTGTTTGATGAAATTGCCATGTTGGCTGGTTTCAAAAACAGATCTCGTTTTTCAAATAAATCCAAATCTTTCAGAAAACCCTTCTCTTCTACAAAAGCTTCCTCAACTGATAAGACAAATGAGGAATGTTTTAACTGTGGAAAGAAAGGACACTTTGCAGCTGAGTGTAGAAGTAAGCGTGTGATGAACTCTAGAAATTCATCTTCTGACAAGTTTTCTTCCAAGTATGAAAAACCCAAAAATAACACTTTTAAATCAAACCTTGCCAAGAAAGATACTCACTCCTCAACCAAAGATCATCAAGAAAGGGCTGAGAAGTACAAAGCCAAATACAAGAAAGAAAAAGAAAGAAATGAGGGTCTCCTTAGAAAAGGAAAAGGACTCATGGCCGAAATTCATGATTGGGAAGAAGAGACCTCTGACAGTGACAACAACTCTCCCAACAAGTGTTTCATGGCCATCTCAGAAGATATGGAAGATTCTGAAAAAGCTACCTCTCTAATGGCTTTGGTGTCAACTGGGTGCTCGACATCATACTCTCAGGCTTTTGAGCACCATCAAATATGGTATCTGGATAGTGGGTGCTCACGCCACATGACGGGAAATAAATCTCTTCTCATCAACTATGTGTATGGAAAAGGTCCATCTGTAACTTTTGGTGACAACTCTAAAGATTACACCAAAGGATATGGAATTCTCATTAATGGATCTGTCACTTTCAATAAAGTGGCATTTGTTGAAGGCCTCATGCATAATCTTCTCAGCATTAGCCAACTGTGTGATCTTGGATATAAAGTTATTTTTGAACTTTGTATCTGTACTGTTGTGGACAAGAACTTCAACGTAGTGTTATCTGGAAAAAGGTTGGAAAATGTCTATATCATTGATATGGGACTAAGTAACAATTCATCCAATGTCTGCTTTGTGTCTGAATGACACAGCCAAAAGGAACTGGTTGTGGCATAAACGTCTATCTCATCTGAACTTCAAAACACTCCATAAAATCTCAAACAAAGAACTGGTGACTGGCATGCCAAAGTTGAACTTTGTTAAAGAAAAGTTGTGTGATGCATGTGAAAAAAGGGAAGCTCACCAAAACATCCTTCAAAACCAAGCAATGCTCTTCCATCACTCTACCTCTCCAAATGCTGCACATGGATCTATGTGGACCAGTCAGCACTCCTAGTCTTGGTGGCAAAAGGTATATTCTTGTTATTGTTGATGAATTCACTAGATATACTTGGGTGTCTTTTCTCAGGTATAAAAGTGATGCAACTGAAGACATCATCAACTTTGTCAAGAAAAATGAAGTTCTAAATGGGCAACTTGTACGATCGGTGAGAAGTAATAATGGCACTGAATTCAGAAACAGTGCTCTCGAAGACTTTTTCAATGAGAAAGGAATTTCTCAAAATTTCTCTGCCGTTAGAACTCCTCAGCAAAATGGAGTAGTGGAAAGAAAGAACAGAACTCTATGTGAGGCTGCTCGATCAATGCTAAGTGAATCAAATCTTCCCACCTATTTTTGGGCTGAAGCTGTTAATACTGCTTGCTTTACCCAAAATAGGTCGGTGATATCCAAGAGACATGACAAGACCCCTTATGAAGTTTTTCATGGCAGAAAACCAAATATAGGCTTTCTTCATGTCTTTGGCTGTGTGTGTTTTATTCTAAATGATCGTGACAATCTTGGGAAGTTTGATCCCAAAGCTGATGAAGGAATCTTTGTTGGATACTCTCTATCCTCCAAAGCATATCGTGTATATAATCTCAGGAGAAAATGCATTGATGAGTCCATTCATGTCAAATTTGATGATCTAAGATCATCATCTCTTTCGAATGATGATGATGAATTACACAGATGGATTTCCTCATGCATAGGTGATGCTCCCATAGTCAACTCCACCGATGCATCCTCCATTCCTTTGAACCCATCAAATCCATCTACCTCAAATAACCAAGTTGGGTCACCTTCCTTAGTGCCGAACATCTTTTCCACCGAAATTGACCATCTTCCCACCGACATGATTCCTCCCACCGACATACACCTTTCCACCGATCCCATGCCTCCCACCGACCCTATGCCTTCCACCGAAAATAATGTCTTTCACCGATCCTCTGATCCCACTCCACCGACATTCCCAACACAAAGCATTCCACCACCTTTACCTCCTACCACAAAATGGACCAAAGATCACCCCATAGATCAAATCATTGGTGATCAACAAACAGGTGTCCAAACACGCAGAGGAGTTTAAAATATTTGTCTCTATGTGAATTTTCTCTCTCTTATTGAACCCAAGAAGATTGATGAAGCTCTAACAGATCCCTGCTGGATCACTGTCATGCAAGAAGAGCTTTCTCAATTTGAGAGAAACAAATTTTGGAGATTGGTTCCCAGACCCCGACAGAAGACAATTATTGGAACCAAATGGATCTTTAGAAATAAAATGGATGAAGAAGGTACTATTATCAGAAATAAGGCCAGACTGGTTGCTCAAGGATACCGATAGGAAGAAGGCATTGACTATGATGAAACTTTTGCCCCTGTTGCAAGACTTGAAGCCATAAGAATTTTTCTGGCTCATGCTGCCTACCGAAACTTCAGGGTCTTTCAGATGGATGTCAAAAGTGCTTTCCTCAATGGGAAACTTGCAGAGGAAGTCTATGTGAAACAACCATCTGGCTTTGAAGACCCGGCTCATCCAGACCATGTGTACCGATTAGACAAGGCTCTCTATGGTCTCAAGCAAGCTCCACGTGCTTGGTATGACACTCTTGCCAACTTTCTTTTAAAGCATGGATATTCCAGAGGTAAAATTGACAACACTCTCTTCATCAAGGAGACCTCAGGTAATCTTATTCTTGTCCAAATCTATGTTGATGACATCATCTTTGGTGCCACTGATGAATCACTATGTGATGAGTTTGCTTCTCTCATGATGAGTGAATATGGGATGAGCATGATGGGAGAACTTACATTCTTTCTAGGCCTTCAGGTCAAACAATCTTCAGAAGGGATTTTTATAAACCAAAGTAAATACATTCGTGACCTTCTGAAAAAATTCAATTTTTTAGATAGCTCTCCTATGAAAACTCCCATGGCACCACCTTTGAAACTTCATGCTGATCTAAAAGGTGAATCTGTGGATGTTACCAATTATCGAGGAATGATTGGTTCTCTTCTGTATTTAACTGCTAGCAGACCGGATATTATGTTTGCTACTTGTCTTTGTGCCCGTTATCAGGCCAATCCAAAGAAATCTCATTTGGATGCTGTAAAACGGATCTTCCGGTATCTAAAAGGTACCATGCATCTGGGTCTTTGGTATCCCAGAGACTCAGGTTTTGAACTAATTGGGTATTCAGATTCAGATTATGCAGGTTCCAAGATTGATAGAAAGAGTACCACAGGTAGCTGCCAACTTCTTGGTGGTAAATTAGTAAGTTGGTCCAGCAAGAAACAAAACTCGGTGTCAACCTCTACTGCTGAGGCTGAATATGTAGCTGCTGGAAGTTGCTGTGCTCAGATCTTGTGGATGAAAAATCAATTGAGGGACTACAATCAAAACTACTCCAAAGTTCCCATTCTATGTGACAATTCAAGTGCAATTGCTATTGCAAATAATCCTGTTCTTCACTCAAGATCAAAACACATAGATATCAGATATCACTTCATCAGGGACCACATCTCTAAAGGTGACATTGAGCTGCACTTTATTCCAATTGATCTTCAGCTTGCCCATTTGTTCACCAAACCCCTGGATGAAGCCAGGTTCACTTTTCTCATCAGTGAACTAGGTATGCTATATTTAGATATGTAAAAAAAGGTGATTAATGTTCGATGATTTCTCTTCCTCACACCGAATACTTTCCACCGATTGTTATCATCGGTGGCTCTTATGTCCTATCGGTGGCCTCGGTGATCAGTCTTTGCACCGAATTCAATTTTGGAAACACCATTCTCACCGACAATGTCACCGATTTCCGTTGCAAGTTTCTCTCATCGGTAAGATTTCCACCACCGACACATCTTGAATACTCACATCGGTGGCTTTGTGCTACACCGAAACTCTCGTCGGTCTTCTCCGCCAAAGCCTTTACCATATCCTCTACCGATAACCTTCACACCGATTCACTCTATTGTCTTCGGTAGAACAAACCACCACCGACAAATCTTGCCTATCTCTCGTCGGTGAATTGTGTACCACCGAAACACTGAGAAGATGCCCATCGAAAACCCTCACCGATTTGTGAAAACTTATCTTGTACACCTTCCTCGATCACATCAACCCTAAACCCTATGTGTCTGACACGACCCTTCCCCTTCCATGTAAAGCCGTTTTGACCACGAATCCCAAAACCCTCATCATTACCTTTTTAATTTATTTTATTTAAACCTCACCTCTCACACCCTTATAACCGTTCCCTCTTATTTTTCAAAATCCCCACACTCTCTTTTCCATATAAATACAACAGTTCATCTTCTTCTCTCATCCTTTGCATAAAACCTGCAATTCCTCTTGTTTCTTCTTCATTCATTCACCATGGCATCCTCCAAGAATGCGATTCCTACATGCTTTGCGGACCTCAAGTTCAACGCATGCAATCACGTTGCTCGTTTCGAACCCGACCCATCTCATCCCGAGTTCTCTACGGTAACTAAGTTTCTCACTCGATCCCCTCTTCTTCATGCTTTTACCTGTAATCCGAAGATGAGCAAGCTGCTCATTGGTAACTTCTGGTTAACCTGTGTGTACGACCCTTCGAACGACGCTATTCACGCCTCAATTCTCTCTAATGAAGATGGTGATCACGACCTAACCTTTGGGGTCGATGATGTTCGTCTCGCCCTCAAAATCGATTCTTTTCAAACCTACGACGACTGGTATGTAGAAAACTTGCATGAGGAGGTACTTCAGGCTATTGGCTACATAGTCGACGATTCTTCCAAGTCTTCCAAAGGCCCTGGTACTCTTCTCCGCGGCAAAATGGGCAGAGTATGGAACTTTTTCTTTGCTCATGTTATTCATTGCCTCTCCCGCAAAACCAGTGGCCACGATCAATCCCCGTCCTACATCACAAAGCTCGCTCATGCCCTAATTTTTCAAAGACATGTCGACTTCGCACAATATTTCTTCATTGAACTCTCGGAAGTGATTAAGCATCCCAAAAAGTGTTATGTTGCCTACCCGCGCTTTATCTCGATGATTATTCAGCACAAGCTTGAAAAAGCTTTGGAGGCGGAACGCAAATCTTCTTCTCCGCGATTTGTTTATGACTGGTCTTCTGCGGTCGTAGGTGTCAAAACACTCAATGTTGGATCACTCGCTACCGACCGTCCGTTACGACAAGGTATGATTACACTCGCTCACTCTCCCGAGCTACATTGGGGTGATGCGGAAATTCCCGGGTTTAAACACCTGGAAATTCCCGAAATCACTCCAACTGTCGTGGCCCCTTCTTCCCGTTCCCGAGTTAAGTCGGGGGCGCCAAAAAGGAACAACATAAGACCCCGCGACCTCCGCCACCGCTTCTAAGACTATGCCACCGATAAAACCATCGGTGGCTACCCCGGTCCACAAACATTCTCTCAAGCGGAGGCACTCATCTTCCCCCCCCCCCCCCCCAAGTCTTTTCTAAAAAGATCTCGGACACCTTTGATCGAACCATCCCATCCACGGGACTTTCTTAAACCTACTACCGACTCCTCTGCAGTCTCTCAAAAGACTACAGTTGTAGACATGGAGATCCCATCCTTTGCCTCTCCACTCATCTCTTCGGGTGGTAGAGATGACTTCGGGGACTCTCCCCTCGAAGGCGTAGATTTGACACTACACGGCCTTTCACCCGATCAGTTTATGATCGATGACGAAGCACAACCCGATCAGGGTTCCCTCCACCGAATCCCCCCCCCCCCAAATGACTTCTTTGATTTTCTTTTGGGTGACACTGGTTCTCCCCGAACCATCCCGTCCACCGAGCCTCCCTCGCCGAAGCAACCCCCACCCCGAAGATCCCCCTCATCGACAAAGCAACCACCGAGAACTCTCTATCCCGATGTATTGTCGGATTACCTACCCAATCTCACTTGTAACATCCTGAATTTTCGTTATATTATTTTATGAATTATAAACTAATTTGGGGGTTAAGTTTGTAATTGTTTAAAAGCGTTGTTGAAATAGATTTTCATGTTGAGGGTTTGTTGTGCAATTCTTTGAAAGTTGGAGGTTTGTTTGGTAATATGATTAATGACTCATGATTATTTAAGGTTGAGGTGTCATAATGTGAGTCTTGATCGATTAAGTGTGTGAGAGTGTGTTGTGTTTTGTGTGTGTTACGGTTTGAGAAAGAGAAAACCGAGAGAGAGATTGAGATAAAAAAATCGAGAAAGAGAAGGAAGAAAAGAAAGACTTGCTGGGAATTTTATCTAATCTGCTGTTGGTTGAAGAATCATAAGGTAAACATCTCATTTAAATTCTTCATCTTAGTAGTAAAAATGTTCTTAGAAGATTTTGATGGGTTTTGGGTAAATTATGATGATAATGAGAATCTGAGTTTTTGGATGTGTTAAGGTAAGTATATTAAACATATCTGCAAGTTTGCATAAACAAACATAGATTAAAAGTACAAAAATGTGGGTTTAGAATGAACTTAGTGAACTGAGACTTGGTTGAATATCATCGAAGTCGCAACCTTGAGTTGCGACATTCATGATTGTCGCAATAGGCAATAGCGACTTGAAGTTGGAATCGCAACCGTTGATTGCGATTTGGGGTTGGAATCGCAATAGAGGGTTGCGACTTGGCTTTGGAATCGCAACAGTTGGTTGCGACTTGGGTTGAAATCGCAATGGGCAGTTGCGACTTGGTACTGTAGTCGCAACAGTTGACTGCGATTTGGAATTGGAATCGCAATAGAGGACTGCGACTCCAGTTCACTGCGATTTGGATTTGGGATCGAAATAGAGGACTGCGACTCCAGTTCACTCAGTTGTAGAGGGTTCTGTTTTGGAAAATTAATATCAGTATATGTAAACTGAATAATATAGTAAGCTGTGGTAGTGAAGATAGGAGCCTTACGAGTTAAAAAGGACTAAAAGGAGTGATAACGCATCGGGTGAGTTTATTCAACTCTCTTTAAAATTCAGTAATTAATCTTGAATTAGATGCTTTATATATATGCATGAATATGTTTTATGTGGATTGGATTAAATTAGAGATAAGCCAAGAGGGTGATTAAAAGTTGTGTTATGTGGATTTCCATGCTAAAACTTCTAAGATGAGTTATCTATGAAGTTGATGAACTAGTATTTATTATTAATCTTGCATGCTAAGTTTGATTATCTACTACATGAAATTACTATGTGGTTATGAACTCTAAATATGATTTGAAGCTTTATTGAGATAAACTATAAAGATCCATCCATGAGTTTAAAGATATAGATTAACAACTGATATATATTAACTCTCGTGTTAAATTACTATGAGGGGATAGTTAAGAAGTTGATGAACAGGAATTATTCATATTCCTTATAATGAGCAGGATTATCTGTTATATGCAATATGTTAGATGATTATGAACTCTAAATGTGATTGAGAAGCCAAATGGAGATATATTATAAAGGCCTATCTATGAGTTCGAAAATATAAATAACTATTGAGATGGTGATCATCATATCAGATTTCAGAGAAGGGGTAATAAAGAGATTGAGATGTGGAGTAATAATATTCTTTATTTTATATATAGAATATGTTCAGAGAAATGATACATTCTATGCTGGACGCATATAGTAGTATCGATTGTATTATATTATGTGATTATGTGCTTTTACTAAAATAGGCATCCGGTCACCGAGGGCACTTGGGTACGGTATAATGGGAACCGATTACTCGCCATAGACCAAAGGGGTGTAATTTTAGTAATTGGGTGAACCTCGAACCATCGTGAGTCCCGATTGAGTATCGCGATATTATAATCCCATTGGGACCATTGATGCAGAGGTGGAATGTGGAATAGGCGGATTTTGATTTGTAATTCCCATTTCGATTTATGGAAGATCAGAGATTTCCATTGTTTCGGGAAGATCGGAGATTTCCCAGTGATGAGAGGAAGATTAGAGATAGGCATAAAGTAATTTGTAATCTCTCCTTCCTGATTAAAAATAGGCAAGTTTTGACTTGTAATTTCTTGTGTGTATGATTATTGATTGTGAATCTGGAATGATTCAGAGTTAACTATTATGTTGTTGTTGCGATTAAATGAGTTAGTCGTAGGAATGGGAGTGGGGTAGATTCCCTGATTTGGAAAGGAGTTGTCGTACGGTAAGATGGGTGAGAACAGGTTTGAGTTATCTGTTCATGTTTTAATTATTAAATTTTATTTTGATTTGAGTATTCTCACTAGGCGAAAGCCTAATGTTTCAAGTTGAATCTTCTTACCAGGTACAAGCTCCGGGAAGTAGCGGAAATGAGAGAAGGGAACTTTTGGAAAGATTCAGACTTAGAGATACCGGAGGATCTAGATATTTTTTGATGATTTTGGGACGGTTGTTTAGATAACTGAATTAATCTGATTGTTACGTTATGATTAGATTAATAAGTTATTTAAGTAATGACGTTTGTATATAGAAACTTTACATTTGATCCTCAGGTTATATAAGTTTGAAAGTTTTGATCATAACTGGTGGAAATTTCAAGGTTTAAATTGACTCCGTTTTTTGGGTGTTTCAGTATGGTATCAGAGCACTAGTTTAAGCGAACTAAGTATGCTGATGAGATACTTAGACTTAAGCTGAGACGTAGTAGGTTATGATATGTGAGATATGGGTAGAAGTGTTAAGACGGGATAGTCTTAGAGTTAACGGAAATACGTGAAATTAGTGCTATGACAATGATAATGGGGATTCTCCTGTATGATATGTTCACAATTACAATTAGCTACTGTTATTATGAATACATTGTTACACGAGCATGTCTATTTCTGAATTGTTACAGTGACTAACGATCGGTAAAGTACGTTGTTGTATGTATGTAAGTGCATAATCATTTCGCATGGTTATCTCTATAAGTTATAGTAAAGTGATGGTGAATTTATCACCAAGGTCCTTTAAAGGACAGATCGGTATATGATTGGGGTTTTGAAGGACAACCTAGAAATTGGTGGGACTCATGAAAGTCTGCCAAAGCAATCTTTAATAGGTGATTTGATAGGTGCAGAGATAGAGTATGAGATGATTGGTTAATACAGAATTACTATGACATGGTTGAGTATGGGAGCCATGGAATGCAGATGTAGCAATTATTATAAGGCCGAGAGGGCGATTTCGGGTCGAAAGTAAAGTGTCAATGATAAGTTATGTAAGTAAGATTGACTTTGTTTGAGTAAATAGCCTTCATTGCGAGTGAATTTTGTGCATGATATTTTAGTGTGTGTTACATGAGTTTTCTTGATTTCAAATCAAATGCATAAATAACAGTTTTATTCAAGGATGAGTTAGTATGTGCAAGAATGTATTTAAAGAAAAAGGGCAATTTCAATTACACTGCCTAACGAAATTTTGGGGCTTAGCAACTTGCAAAATACTTCATACTTTACATAAAAAGTTGTGTGATAGCAAATAGGTCAATAAAGTGTTGAGCAGTAAACTTTTTATAAACAGCAAAGGTATTGATTTGATGATATCATATAAAAGAATGTGAGAAACGACTAGTTTACTCTATGTCAGTAAATTTTAAACTTTTGTCGTATGAAAAGATTTTCATTTAAGGTATTACTGTTGTAGCAACATTTTTGATTGAGAAAGATTGAGTTTTACGGAAATTTGTAGACAAACGGTTTTGAGATCGTTGTGTAGTACATGGGAGCTATGAAAATGATTGGGGCGTGTGTGCTCACGTTGTTTCGAATGTTATTTATTTAAATGAGGAAAGTGTGGATTGAGTTATTTATTATATTATCATGCATGAAGGCTATGAACTCGCTAGATCGTAGAGTATTACGCTATAAGCTAAGAATGAACTCCAAGAGTGGAGAGGTGTTGGATAAACCTTGGGAGAAAATTTGTGGTTTTGGTAATTGTATTCAAATGAGAGATGAACAGTGAGAAAGTCGAAAGTGAACTTTAGTAGCAATAATACGAGGGTCTGTATCTTTGTTCGGTGATTAGTAATACAATTGCCGAGTGTCGGGCATGTCTGGAGGAAGAATTAGGTTCAGGGTTAAGGAAGTATTGAGATGTCAAGTTTTGACTTTGAAGGCGAGAGTTGTAAGGTGTACGAGGCCTTTTGTGTGTCACTGGGTGCGGTCTGGATGCGTTCCGCGTATGCCCGTGCGGGTAGTAGCAAAACCGTGAGCGATACCGGTATGTTGTTATGCAGAAGGTATGCGCAAAGTGGGTATTAATGTGTGTGACACAATTGGGGGAATTTTGAGTTTGATTAATTATAACCTAAGTGAAAGTTATGTGGTCGAAGCATGTTTTTGGTATTTTGTGGTTGTATAATAATTTTTGTCGTAGTACATTTTGAAAATGTGAAGGTTTTGAGAGTGATAAACTTTTCTTTTGAAGTCAATGGCCTATTAAAGGATTAATAAGGTTAAGATCTTGAGTAAAGAAAAAATTTTGATTTACGTAATCGTGTGAGTGACACGTGTTTGACCAAACGTTTGTTTTGACCTTAAAGGCCTGATCAATATACAAATGAGTCTTTTGAATATTTGTCAGTTTAATGATTCGAGATGGAGTATTGAATATGTTGTATGCTTAACTGCATTGTATTTGAACCAGTGACAATTTAAGTGTTGGTCTTAGGTGTAAAGACTGTTTGATATTTTACTTAGTATCTTTGGAACTAATGAACCTGGGCAGATTATATACATTGTGGAGTATGAAAAGAGTTGCATGTACTTGCAAATGATTTGACTTCATTGGGAAATTAGCAATGAAGGGGTCGTAAGATTATCACATCTCGGAGCGTATGTTGCATAATGTGAGATAGATGTATTTATTTGCATGAGTTGGTATTGATAAATGATCTTTAAATCCTTTGAGTAGATGACTCGGTTTTGGATTTAGTTAAGTCTTAAGAACTTTGAACCAATTCGATAAGCTTGGCGTAGGCTTGGGGTTGAACTTGCATAATCGGTATTGAAAATTAAGTTTATATAACGTGAATGCATTGGCTATCCTTTTTGGGATCGTGTATGAATGTTAAGTTTAAATTTGAAGCTTAAAAGTTGAAGGATCACCTTGTTGGGATTGTTAGAACAGTGAAGGACTGTTGCTTTTAGATAAGTGTTTACTTACGATGTGGAAGATTTATAAAAGATGAAATACTGGAGATAAACAAAGGGAGTGTATAGATTGTGTTGATCTGTGAGGAATTATACCCTGTCTATGCAACATATTGGAATCACAAAGAGCTAGTAAGAACGAATAAGTTCAAGGTTAATTAGAAAGTCGTGAGTAGTAGTTCAACTAAAGTTGGGGAGGAGATATTTAGTGATATAGACCTGTGTATTTAGACGAGAAAATGGGATTGTAAAATTAAATATGTACGAATGACTATGAGAGACATGGTCTGTGGTAAATGTTATGGGTGGAGAATGTATGAACGAGTAGTGGCATTAATTGCCAAGATACATGTGTCATCTAGTATGAGACGTGATATTAGAAAGAGGAAGTATCTGAATGGAAGTTTTGGGAATTCCGGTTGGAAAGTATTAATTGTTAATAAAAGTTGATAAAATATGTGGTTTGTAAGATAACTGGGTAATATGGCTTATATTGAAATAGAATGTCGGAGCAGTGGTGAGTGTTTATCCAAAGAAATTTGATGGTATGAGTTGCCAGTTAAGTTGTAATTTGAATCACTGGAAGTTTAATAAAAATGATGAGTATGTAGATCAATGTGGTGTAGTGAAAGAAAGATTGTTAAGGAATATAAGTTGCTCCTTATGTGTGAAAGAATTGTACGAGAAATTATTAGTTAAAGATCTAAGAATGGTAATAACTTCGAACGGTAATGTCATTTCAAGATAACTTGGCTGAATGTTTTAGGTTAGAGATTTTGATGGAACTGTTTATCTATGTTTCGTAAGAAGAGAATACTTTGGTGTGTGGTTGTATTGTAGTTGTACGATGAGATAGTGATGTAAGGAAGTAAGAGCATTCTATATTGAAGAAATGTGTAAGTCATGGAAGTAATAATGGACTGCCGTAGTTGTTGAAGTATTTAATAGTAACATGTATGCTTAATTTATAGTGTACGTATTCAGGTAGTACATGTTAATGTTATTTTGAGGCCTGGAGAGTGAGTTGTGATGATGATGCGGTGAAAGGAAGACTCTTGTTCTTCTCAATCCCATTGGTTTTAGGTGAAGAGAATACTGTAACCGTTAAGCTATAGTGTTGAAGTATTCAGTAGATGTAAAAGAAATACATCGAATGCAATTCTCGGTATTGCGAGGTTTTGGCTAGAGATCTTAACTGACGTTTTAGAAAAACTGTTCTTTTGGAATGTAACTGTATGGTGGATATTTCGTGTAAACAAGAGAGAAATGATAACAATTACTCTAAGAAGATTGGTTATAAGTATATCATTTGGATCTTCCGCCCGAACTGGAAGAGGTTCATAATACCTTCCAAGTATGTTATCTTCGGAAATATTTTTGGCTAAAGAGGAAAGATGTGATTGAACTCACTGATGTGAGAGTTATTGAAAAGAGTTGCGGTGTGGAAAAATCAGAGGTAATTTTGGAAAGATCGGTTAGAAAGCTACGTAGTGGTAATGAAACAGCTATGTTGAAAGTACAGTAGAAACACCATAGAGGTACTAATGTAACTCTAGAGTGTGAAGAGAGTATGAGAAGTAGGTAGCATCATTTGTTTACCTGACTTTGATTTCGGGGACGAAATCATTTTCAAGTTGGGGAGTATTGTAACATCCTGAATTTTCGTTATATTATTTTATGAATTATAAACTAATTTGGGGGTTAAGTTTGTAATTGTTTAAAAGTGTTGTTGAAATAGATTTTCATGTTGAGGGTTTGTTGTGCAATTCTTTGAAAGTTGGAGGTTTGTTTGGTAATATGATTAATGACTCATGATTATTTAAGGTTGAGGTGTCATAATGTGAGTCTTGATAGATTAAGTGTGTGAGAGTGTGTTGTGTTTTGTGTGTGTTACGGTTTGAGAAAGAGAAACCCGAGAGAGAGATTGAGATAAAAAAATCGAGAAAGAGAAGGAAGAAAAGAAAGACTTGCTGGGAATTTTATCTAATCTGCTGTTGGTTGAAGAATCATAAGGTAAACATCTCATTTAAATTCTTCATCTTAGTAGTAAAAATGTTCTTAGAAGATTTTGATGGGTTTTGGGTAAATTATGATGATAATGAGAATCTGAGTTTTTGGATGTGTTAAGGTAAGTATATTAAACATATCTGCAAGTTTGCATAAACAAACATAGATTAAAAGTACAAAAATTTGGGTTTAGAATGAACTTAGTGAACTGAGACTTGGTTGAATATCATCGAAGTCGCAACCTTGAGTTGCGACATTCATGATTGTCGCAATAGGCAATAGCGACTTGAAGTTGGAATCGCAACCGTTGATTGCGATTTGGGGTTGGAATCGCAATAGAGGGTTGCGACTTGGCTTTGGAATCGCAACAGTTGGTTGCGACTTGGGTTGAAATCGCAATGGGCAGTTGCGACTTGGTACTGTAGTCGCAACAGTTGACTGCGATTTGGAATTGGAATCGCAATAGAGGACTGCGACTCCAGTTCACTGCGATTTGGATTTGGGATCGCAATAGGCGACTGCGACTTCAGTCCACTGCGACTTGAGGTGTAATTTTTAGAAATTAAGGATTTTCAGTTGTAGAGGGTTCTGTTTTGGAAAATTAATATCAGTATATGTAAACTGAATAATACAGTAAGCTGTGGTAGTGAAGAAAGGAGCCTTACGAGTTAAAAAGGACTAAAAGGAGTGATAACGCATCGGGTCACCGAGGGCATTTGGGTACGGTATAATGGGAACCGATTACTCGCCATAGACCAAAGGGGTGTAATTTTAGTAATTGGGTGAACCTCGAACCATCGTGAGTCCCGATTGAGTATCGCGATATTATAATCCCATTGGGACCATTGATGCAGAGGTGGAATGTGGAATAGGCGGATTTTGATTTGTAATTCCCATTTCGATTTATGGAAGATCAGAGATTTCCATTGTTTCGGGAAGATCGGAGATTTCCCAGTGATGAGAGGAAGATTAGAGATAGGCATAAAGTAATTTGTAATCTCTCCTTCCTGATTAAGAAATAGGCAAGTTTTGACTTGTAATTTCTTGTGTGTATGATTATTGATTGTGAATCTGGAATGATTCAGAGTTAACTATTATGTTGTTGTTGCGATTAAATGAGTTAGTCGTAGGAATGGGAGTGGGGTAGATTCCCTGATTTGGAAAGGAGTTGTCGTACGGTAAGATGGGTGAGAACAAGTTTGAGTTATCTGTTCATGTTTTAATTATTAAATTTTATTTTGATTTGAGTATTCTCACTAGGCGAAAGCCTAATGTTTCAAGTTGAATCTTCTTACCAGGTACAAGCTCCAGGAAGTAGCAGAAATGAGAGTAGAGAACTTTTGGAAAGATTCAGACTTAGAGATACCGGAGGATCTAGATATTTTTTGATGATTTTGGGACGGTTGTTTAGATAACTGGATTAATCTGATTGTTACGTTATGATTAGATTAATAAGTTATTTAAGTAATGACGTTTGTATATAGAAACCTTACATTTGATCCTCAGGTTATATAAGTTTGAAAGTTTTGATCATAACTGGTGGAAATTTCAAGGTTTAAATTGACTCCGTTTTTTGGGTGTTTCATCACTCCCAAAGAAGATCAACTCCGTCTCCAATTCCGTCTCCCGGAATTCGGTGGTAATGCCTCCACAACTACTCGGTTGCCTTCTGAATATCTTGACGATGTTCAAGAGTGTGCTCGCCAATGTCGGCTCTTCGGCACTCAGTTTGAATCCTTCAAACACTCGACTCTTTCCATGGTTACACAAGCCAACTCCAGAATCTCGGTGATCGAGTCTCAGTTGCCACAGATTTTGTCAGATGCTCTTGCCGACGCTCTTCGGCCTGTATCTAATACGATTGGTTCATTATCTTCCAAGGTGGAATCCTTGACAAAGTCTCATGGAGATCTGGCTCTCTCTTTTGGTGCTTTCAGGGCATCCTCTCTAGTCAAGGATACTGAACTTCAGAGGCTTCTTCAAGAGAACCGGTCTCATCAAAGTCTTCATTCAAGCATCACTGAATCCCTCAACACTCTTCACACCAAAAATGACAACATGCAGGAGAAAGCCCAATGGGAAATGGACTTGGGTGATTTCACTATGATCTCCGATAAAGTCACTCAAAGCTTGGCTCTTCTTCACACCAAGTTTGATAGTTGTTTTCAACAGTTGGGTTTTAAGGTTCCGGCTGCTGCTGAGGGGGAGAAGGCTGTTGGTCAACCAAAATTGCCCTCCATCAAGAGATCTATCAGCAACATGCCTCCACCTTTCATCGATAAATCATCACAAGCCACCGAAGCTCCAACTATGCCTTCACCGAAAACATCACAGTCTCCACCGAAACATACAGGTACCACCGATATTCTCTCCACACCACCGAAATCACCATCGGTGGAAATAATACATGCAGTAGTTGAGGGGGAGAAAATCCAAGCATCTTCTGAGGGGGAGCAAAAATCCAAAACTCCCAAAGACAAAGGCAAGAAAACACTCACGGCTGAACAGTTGGCCGAAGAAGAAAAGAAAAGCAAAGAGTTAGCAAAATATGGGACTCGACCTGCCGATGCTCAATCCTTGAAGCTAAAGCCTCCTTCTCAACAATCTCTGGAATCAAACCTCGGTCTGACTCCTCATGAGATTGAGGAAGCCAGACTCGCTCAAAAGGCCTTAGATGATTCTAAGGCTCTCTCCGTGAAAGTTCCAAGAAAGAGGCTATTAAAGCCAAGTCTGCCGACCCCATTTTCACCCAAAAATCGGTGTTGAGTGCCATCGAAGAAGAAAGGAACGAAGAAATTTCTTGGTACAAAAAGACCATGCACCACCGACTTAATAGATCCCCGATCTCAAACGTCAAAATTGCCACCTCCAGAACCAACCCGAAAGATATCAGGCTAATCATTGATAGAGAAGATGGCTCGATGAAAAGTGTGAGAGATATCCACCTCGAACATTTCGGTCCCCCCGAATGGTATGAAATCTCTCAACACTTGCTCAGAAGTGTAAACCCAAAGAAGGACATCTTTGTCAAATGCATTGATGGATTGATGGAAAAGATGAAAGAGATCAAAAGAAAACACAACATAGTCCTATCCACCGATGAAAGGGCAAAACTTCAATCGATGAAAGAGGAAATCCGTCTTCCCAAAGTCAAGAATCCTACCGACAAAGTGTTCAAGGAAATGGCAACCGAAGGGAAAATTCCAAATGTGAGCAACTTGAATCTGTCCATTCCTACATCTGTGCCTTATCCTACTACGACTTTGAGCCTCTCACCGATTCCTGGGCTGTTCTTTAATGATGGTTTCGATCGTCGGGCTTTCTTCAGGTTTGCACAAATCCCCATCGCCGATACTTTGTTCCTTGAAGGCATCTCCAATCTATTTCGTTACATCCCCGAAGCTCAACCATTCTACCGAAATGTGTTGGATGAGATCAAGCTCCGACAAACTTCCAAGTAATAGATTTTCATCTTTCTCTGTGGTACTTGTAAAAGTTTGTTTCTCTTTTTTGACAAATGTACGAGAAAAACTTATCCAAATACAAGTACTTTTCTATTTGAATTTTCTTTCTGCACATAACCTTACTTATATTTACTTGTAAATATTGTAAATAGTATACATACTCATACAAAAGAAAAATAGATCAAAAAGAACAAAAAGAATGGTCTATGTGAAAAGAACCCAAAAAGAGTAAAAAGGGTCAAAATGCATTTTACTTTTCAATACTCTTAAATATACTAAGGAAGGAGCTCAAATTCAAATAGGGGGAGATTGTTGGGTCACCAAAGATTTGAAATTGACTCACCGATGTTTTCCCTAAAATCCTACTTAGAATATTTTAGCATGGTTCTTTGAATGACTTGTACAAGATAGCAACTGTTCGGTGAAGTCGAAGATCAACCGAAACCAAGCTTGAAGAGATTCTCTTTGCGGAATTAAGAAGACTCTTCTCAAGATTCATACAAGCCAATGTCCACCGAATTATGTCTTCACACATCGGTGGACTTCCTCACCACCGATGGTGTGTTCACACGTCGGTGGACATGCTCACCACCGATGGTGTCTTCACACATCGGTGGACATGCTCACCACCGATGTTGTCTTCACACGTCGGTGGACATGCTCACCACCGATGGTGTCTTGACACATCGGCCAAATCCATCCCACCAATAAGGATGTTCATCTCGGTGGGATCTCTGTGTAAATGGATTTTCTTGCAGATGATTTCGAAAACCTATGTCAGTGATATCGGTGGAATACCTTCGGTATGATTGTATTGGAATACACATAAAGAAGATCATTTATTATGGGACAATATCCTTTTCCAGGTAAAAGTGACTATTTGTCATTTTATCCACTTTCAGCTAAAGTCCCTTTCAGCATGGGTTCTATTCCTTGTACCAAGGAAAAGGTGATGTTGACATATCAACTTTTCAGAAGTCCACTGGTACGAAGCAAGTCTCCTGAAGACATGTGTACCAAGCATTTAATGCTTGGTACTCTTATCCTCACTATAAAAGGAAGTAGAAGACTCCATGCAAACTACGCTTTCTGGAAATCTCTCTCAGTGCAAGAAATCTCCATATTGCTTAAAACTTCATAGCTTTGTTCTAAGTGTTCTTAGTTATTTCGTTAGTATACTTTGTGTAAGATTGTTAGAATAGTTTATCTGTTCTTTTCCGCAACAGTCTTAAGTTTCTATGTGTAATTCTTGTTGAAAGTTTTTCAATAATAGAATTAAAATTGTAAAAAATTTGAGTATTGTATTCAACCCCCCCTTCTACAATACTTGTTACAGCCATCTGGGACTAACAATGATAACCTGCTTTGTTCCGACGCTTTGAATACCAGTCTTGTTGCATCACTCGAAAGTAATCCATGAAGGACACGATAGGTAACCTCCGAGCGTAACGGGACAGTGCATTGACAGACTCGACACTGTTTGAAGTCATTATGTTGTAACGAATTCCAGGAAAATGGGCCCTAGACCATCTTTCTGGCGTAGTATCGGATTCCAAAACTTGGACTCCCACAGGTACAGCAGCTCGTAGAGCTGCCATTCTAAGTTCGAAGTCACGCACCGTGTACGCTTTACAGACCTTCCAAAACATAGTCCTCCTATGGTCGATCCTAGTATCCCTGGTTCTCATGTTCATCATGAGATGGCGCAACACAACGCATGATGGGCACGTGGGTACACCGTATTGATAGCTTGGCGTATCGAACCCGCCCTGTCGGACACGAACACCAACCCTTCGGGTTCGCCGATACATTGCTTCAGGTTGGCCAAAAAATAAGTCCATCCATCTCCACTCTCAGACCTACCAACTCCGAAAGCGAGCATGAAAATTTGATTATTGACGTCCATAGCAACGACTAAGAACATTGTGCCCAAGTAAGGCCCCTTCAAATGAGCGTCGTCTATTATAATGACCGGACGCAAATAGCTCGGAAACGACCGGATCTACGAAAAGTTATGTTGAAAACGTTAGAATACTATAGTATAGTGAAAGTGTAGACTGTATAAGAGGAAATAATATAAACCGCACAACCAAGGGCATAAAAACAAAGGTGAAAACGTTCTGTAATATCTCTCTCTATTCGGGAAAAGGTACCAGGGTTATGAAGCTCCAAATTATAGAAAAACCCAGGGAGTCGCCTGTAAGAATCGTGGGGGTCGCCCCGCACCAAGGCTAGCGCAAAAGCTTTCGCATGCCACGCTTGCGAATACGAGATATCTACGTTGTATTGCTCCTTGATGTCCTTCACAATGTCGGATCCACGGAGTTTACGGCTTTCATCATGTACTTTAGGCAAAATTATATTACCCATTACTCTCCTATTGGCGTTACGGTGGTTAGGATGCATCTGGGTCCTTGAACAAACGTGTACGTCATTCATCCTGCGTACTTGGAACATAATGGTATCTTTGACATTTGCAGCATACACACGCCATTCACAGTTAGCATCCCTACACTTCACTTCGAATCGGGTATTTGAAGATCTCTCCACATAATACTCGTAACCCTCTTCAACAAACTTTCTTCCGAAGGGCGAGGGTCAGGTCGTCTTTCGTGGCGAATATGTCCCCTTCATTCAGTCTGTTACTACGATTATAAGCTACGGGCTCTTGGTTAGGTGTTATGAAATGGTCATTCCGAACTGGAAGGGGAGGAGGTTGGCCAAAAAAATCATTTATTCCACCGTATGATTTAATAGGACTGGTTTCTTCTTCTTCATCCTCTTCACCGTCTTCTTCATCGTCTTCTTCACCGCTATCAATACCAGGAATATCCAAACGGTAAACTTCGGACTCGTCGTCTTCTTCTTCTTCATGTGGTTCTTCTACCGGTTCTTGGGTCTCCGGAACAAATTCGGGGTTATAACCATAATTATCTTGAGTAAGAAAATCAGGATTATACCCATACACATGCTCATCTTCAGACTGAAGATGAGGCACGTAAGCTTGAATGTGCTCAACAACAGATACATTCGGCTCTCGTACGGTGTTCGAACCACCACTAACATAAAAAGAAGATTGACTCTCCTCAGCAACAGACACATCAGGCTCCTGTACGCTGTTGGAACCACCACCAACATTGTTTGTGTTGAAGCCCGCAAGATCGATATAAACACAAAGTGTTGGTGGATTTCTTACAGCCGCAGTAGATTCCATAAAAGCTTGTACATCGTTAGTGTCTCGTAACTCATAAAGTTGGCCAGAAAATTGGTACACTATTTTAGTCGTACCAAAATTAGGGTCGAATCCACATCTGCTTTGAACACACCTAACAAGCTTAGAATGTGTAATGTTGGTTGGCACCATGACTCGCATTATCGGGAATGCGGAAACATACTCCCAATCCGTCCCGTTCTGTTGCCAAGAACCCCCAGGCCAAATACGTAGCTTGATTTTATTAGGTAAGGAACTCATTTCTAGAAAAAAGAGAAATAGAGACAAAAATCTAGACAATTGAAAATTTTGTTTCAGACAATTTGGAAAAAATCGTATGGAAAAATCAGACTTTATAGCAATCGAAAAAATAGGGTTTGAAGAAAAATAAAAAAAATAGGGTTAGGGTTAGGGTTTCTCGGGTCCGCACTTGCGGTGCCGGTCGGATCCGAGAATTAGGGTTTGGCTATTTTGGCTTGAAACGACGTCGCTTTGGGGTAGAGTGCGGTCCGCACTGGACCGGGTCGGGTCCGAGTGCGGACTCGTGGCTATTTTCGTGAGTTGGGAGAGAGTTTGGCTATTTTCTCACTTTGGGTTTCTGATTTGGCTATTTTGGTCAATTTCCCATATGTAATGACTACTAGACTAGGGGGGTGTTTGGGAGTGCTTATATTTTTAACTTATGCTTATTTGCTTATGTGGTGAGGAAAATCAGTTTTTAAAAGGTGTTTGTTAAAAATTGAGGGTAAAAAGGTAATTTGGATAGATAAGGAAATAAGGAGAAGTAAATAAGTAGGTATGGAATGACTTATCAAAAACAACTTATTTGTGGTGAGGAGAAGCAAATAAACACTTTTGATTTTTTATATCCAAACACTCCAAATAGCTTATTTGCGGGTGAAGAGAAACTATAAGTAAAAAATATAAGCACTCCCAAACACCCCCTAGATAGGGTTGTCTATGTGGACATGGTTCAATTATTGCAAGGATTCTGGAACTTAAAGAAAGGAATGATTTTTATAAATTTTGAATCCCTATTTAATTAAATGAGACATGAAACTTGTTAATTAATATCTATAACTATATAACCTTTATTGAACCATAATCTACTTAATTATCAACATATTAATAAAAATTTGTTTTACAAAAAATGTAATGAGATAATTTTATTAAAAATCTTCCAATACAAACTTATTGATTACCGATAATTCAAAATTAAAATTCAAAAAATGTAGGTTGAGGATTGATGCGTGAGACATTTGTGTTGTTATATGCATAGAGAAAGCATCGTTGATGAATCTGACGCGTCATGAATCTTCAAAATAAATTAGGAGAGAGAGAGAGAGAGAGATGACACAAACAGGGAAAATGAAAGATCATATCAATATGTTTTATGTTATTTTATAAAATCGACATATTTTTCATATATTTTATATACAAACTTGCATACCAAATAACCATCTATTTGGCTTGGATTCATTCCTCTCTCTCTCTCTCTCTCTCTCACACACACACACACACATATATATATATATATATATATATATATATATATATATATATATATATATATTAATTACTAAAGGTACAAAAATTAATTGAATTGGAATTTTGGTGCATGGCCTACTCACATGAGAGGTTTATGCCATTACAACTACCTAATAAGTTCGTAAAAATGTGGGACTCTTTCATTGAAACCCGAAAAAAACATCATGCTTCAATCATTTGTTCCAATTACCTTAAAAAAGAGAAATGGAAAGACATTCAAAATTACATGTTAAAAATGTAGGAAAAGCCTTAACACACACATACTTATATATAGAGAGAGGGGGAAGGTTCAAACGAGGAGCGTAGCTATTTACGAGAAACGCGATGAGCGCCTTCCATGTACTGGATCACATGTGATTCACTACTCCCGAAAAAATCGGGTAGCGGGCGACCTGGTTCGCGAGTCGCGTGGAAGTCACCCGGATCACATGTGATTTTAGGCGTGAATCACATGTGATCCACTACATGGGCGGAAGCCCCCCGATCAGGTGTGAATCATATGTGATTTTGTACGTGAATCACATGTGATTCAGTACATGGGCGGTGCTCCTCGCGTTTTCTTAAATTGTTACGCTCCTCGTTTGAACCCGCCTCTATATATATATACACATATATATAAGCGAATGATCGTATGAGAGAAGAAAAGTTAAAGTGAGAAGCGTAAGAAGAATCTGGACCTTTGATTATTTTTAATCTCAAACTCACCCATGAACCGCATTTGTTACGGAAATTGATTCGGCGCATCGCGGGGCATTTAAGGGTGGAGATCTCTTCTTACGCTCCTCATTATAACTTCATTTATCGCTGGAACCCAACCCTATATATATATATACACACACACAACACATATGTGAAGTTGAGGTTCAAACAAAAACACCTACATTTTTCGAAAACACGAGAACACTCTTATCACATGTAATAATACACGTGAGGGCACCTGATGGTTGTAGACGACTTGACCCGTGACCTAAAGTCGCACCAAAGATTGTTTGCGTCACTGATTTAGTATCACATGTGTATCATATGTGATGGATTACATTGTCACATCGAGAATACCTTTATCACATGTGAACAAGCGTGGTGTAGTGGTGTACAGGTGACTTGGCCCGCAACCTTGGTTGTGAACGCCGTTCGTGTCTCCGATTTAGTATCACATGTTTATCATATATAATGAACTATAATATCACATGTGAATGACTATAGTAAAAGAGTATTCTCATGTTCTTGTAAAATGAATGTGTTCTCGTTTGAACCTTTCCCTATATGTGAAATATGTACATATATATATATATATATATATATATATATATATATATATATATATATATATATATATATATATGTACATATACACACACACACATATTACGTATAAAGAGTTGAGTTACAGTGAGAAGGGAAATTATGGTGAGAAGCGTAAGAAGAGATTTGGAACCTTGGATCAATCCTAATTGAAGATCAACACTAATGTGATGCACCGAGAAACACCAGACCAATTCCCGTGATAAACGCAATTCATGGATGGGTGTGAGATTAAAAGTGATTAAGGTTCCAAATTCTTTATTACGCTTCTCACACGATCCTTTGTCTACGTATAGATGCATTGTGTATAAATATAGGTGATGGATCGTTTGAGAAGTTGAGGTTACCTTGAGAAAGATGAGAAGTAGATCTGAACCATTGACAACTTTTAATCAAATTTCCTTACATGAATTGTGGCTTAGAAAGAATTTGATTTGGTGCATCTGATCCAAATGTGCATCCATTTCTTATCCAACGGTTGATAACCACTTATCAAGTTAACCTCAACTTCTCACTGGAACCCAACCCTATATTACATGTGTATATATAGGGTTGGGTTCTGTTGAGAAGTTGAGGTTAACGTGAGAAGCGTGAGAAGTGGTTATCAACCATTGGATGATAAATGGATGCACATTAGGATGAGATGCACTGGATCAATATCTTCTAAACTGCAACTCATGGTAGTACATTTGATTAAAAAGATTTGTTTCTCGCGATTACCTCAACTTCTTATACGATTCTTAGACTGTGATATATTTACATATACAAGAGGAAAAAGACCCCTCATGGACGCCGATGGGTCTCCCCTTGAATAGTGCTAAAACTCTAGTTGTTCTTATCTTACTTGTTTGACAATTTAACCTTTACTATTGATTGTATTGTAGCATTGTTTATGTCACGGTCATTTTTTTCAACATAATACGAGTTTTAGAAACATATATCGTTCTCAAATATAGTATTTCTTTTGAATTCCTTTCACAATTAGCAACTCATTGTTAATAAACTAGTTTTACAAATGCCGTTGTGTTGTTTTTTGACCCAGTTTTCGATGTCAGAACCTCGAGTTTTAATAACAACTTGTTGTGAGCTTTTGTTTATGCAAACTGTAAATTCTGAAAGTAGACAACACTCGGAAAACAAGTGCATTAGTGCGCAATGGGTCATTTATCAATCATTAAAATTGAGAGCACCGTCAAATATAAACCAAATCTCATTTACCCCATGTTCAAATTCAAACGCTGTCAAAGCCCTTGTGGCCATGGAGGTTCACTTACGATGACTTCATCCCATTCATGGTCGCCTGAGAGATTCGTTGGTGGGTTTAAATTGACTTGAAAATTCACGATTACAAAAAAAGGGAATTTGTTAGTAGAACTTGACCCCCTAAATTATAAATAGAAGAAATGTGGTGGCGAAAACAAAAAAACATGAGAAGTTGGTGGGGTAATAATGTAAATAGGATGGGCCAAAACGAAATTTCATTTGGACGTGAATGTCTTCCTCGAAAGTTACTAAAATAGCCCTTCTAGATAGATATCGTCTTCGTACAAATTAACCCTTCCTCAATCCTTATCTCCCCTCTCCTTTATTTATATACACTCTCCTCCATCCTCATTCCACCACTCTACATCTCCTTCTCCAAAACTCATCTTTCTCTCTCTACAAACATGGCGACGAAAGATCCGGTGTCTGTGACGGAATCAGAGACGGAGCCGGCCTCCGGGAAGGACTATCACGACCCACCGCCCGTGGCGTTCGTGAACACAAAAGAGTTGACCAAATGGTCATTTTACAGAGCTATCATCGCTGAGTTCATCGCGACCCTTCTCTTCCTTTACATTACAGTCTTGACTGTTATTGGTTACAAGAGCCAAACAGACACAGCTAAGCCCGGAACCGACCCGTGTGGCGGCGTTGGAATCCTTGGTATTGCTTGGTCCTTTGGTGGCATGATCTTCGTTCTCGTTTACTGCACCGCCGGTATCTCCGGTGAGTTTCCACCACATGTTTTCTTATCTTTCAAGCCTTGCAAATTAAACCACTGTGTTCATTTCCGATAACAAATAATTTAGAGGTCACTATTTTTTTAGAAGGGTGTCCTATTATGCATAGACTAATCCTTGGAAATTATGACAGTAAGATATCATTAAACCTGAATGACCACAACTGTTGTGTACGTTCGGTGGCTACAATTGTTGTGTACGTCTGGATTTAAACCCTAGATATATGAAATATATCTTAACTAGTATGCCCACAACCACTATTATTTTGTGGTCACTATTTTTGCATACGTTTTAATTTCTTATTTGGTTCGGTGACCAAAAACGTCGTAAATCCCAACTGGCAAATTTTAAAATCCGAAAAAATCTTGATCGAAATTTGAGGTGCTTTCATGGTCCTACGTGATTTGTTACATAATTCACAAAGGACGGCAATAAATATTTGGATGAATGTGCAGGTGGTCACATTAACCCAGCTGTGACCTTTGGTTTGTTTCTGGCTCGCAAGGTCTCATTGTTCCGAGCCATCATGTATATGGTGGCTCAGTGCTTAGGAGCCATATGTGGCGTGGGCTTAGTCAAGGCCTTCCACAAGACTTACTACAACAACTATGGCGGTGGTGCCAACGAGCTAGCCAATGGATACAACAAAGGCACCGGGTTGGGTGCTGAGATAATCGGAACTTTCGTTCTCGTCTACACCGTCTTCTCTGCCACCGATCCCAAGAGGAATGCCCGAGATTCCCATATTCCGGTATACACACTACTGTTAATTAAATACTCCGTCTCAAAATAAATGTTCACAATAAAAAAACACACACTTTTAAAAATGTGTAACTATTACAATTTTTAACTAAACAAAGTATAATTTTACCCTTAATTATAGAGAGAGAAAATGTTTTCCGTCACGTACTTAAGGGAAGAAAATGGAAATTTACTTTTAAAATTGGACACTTATTATAAAAATAGTAGTGTCCACACTTATTTTATAATATACTCTCATAGTTTACCATTTTTTGTTAATTAGTTAGCTCGATAAATGAGTTCGTTATTTCGTGTAATTAATTACTACAGGTGTTAGCACCTCTACCTATTGGGTTTGCTGTGTTCATGGTTCACTTAGCCACGATTCCGATCACCGGAACTGGTATTAATCCGGCAAGGAGTTTTGGAGCGGCGGTCATTTACAACAAGGAGAAAGCTTGGGATGATCAAGTGAGTTAACTTTAGTTATGTTAAGTAATTTAGAAAGGAATTAATCCAGTTTTAATGGTGACTTAATTAATTACTGTTTTGTGAATGGATATTGCAGTGGATATTCTGGGTCGGACCCTTCATCGGTGCAGCCATCGCAGCCTTCTATCACGAATTCGTTTTGAAAGCTGGTGCAGTGAAAGCCCTTGGATCTTTCAGAAGCAGTACCCAAGTTTGAGGAGATATGGATCTTAGGGAAAACCCTTGTTCGTTTCGTTTCATTTTAATTTCATGAAAACTTGGGAAAATTAAAAAAAATAAGTAATTAAAATGTTTGTATGTGTGTGAATTGAAAGTATATGGCTTTTAGGTGTTGGAATCTGTTCAAGACTGATGGCAGCCATGGAAATGCAATGTAAATGCTTTTTTAGAGAGGGGTTATGTTAAAGAGGGGTTATGTTATTGTTGTCGCTTAAAGCTTTGAATCTGTTCAAATTATTGCTCATCTTTTTCAATATTAAAAAGCATGATGTCTAGCTAGTTCTTACTGTTGGAACTTGGTTTGACAGTTTTGGAACCTTTAGTCCTAAGGCTGCGTTTGGTACGCAGACTGGATGGTATGCCATGGGACAAAAAAAATAGTCACATGTTTGGTATGTCATGGGACAACATGCCACAAAAACAAGTTTTCATGGAACAAAACTTAAGATTTTTTGTTCCACCAAAATAGGTGGAACAACATGGGACTAAAACATAAGATTATTAAAATACCCCTTTTTTCCAACGTAACCTAGATTAAAATTATCTCCTCCAGTCCAGTCCCGTCCCGTCTCGTCCCATCCAGTCCAGTCCAGTCCCGTCCCATCCCATCCCATCCCATCTCATCCAGTCTGCGTACCAAACGCTACCATAGGAACCAAATGAAACTGAAAAAGTTACATAATATATATAGCCTAACACTTAAGCTATACGTGAATGGTTCTATTTAAGGCTTGAGTTTGGTAAGTGTATATATAGAGAGGCGGGTTCAAACGAGGAGCGTAACAAATTAAGAAAACGCGAGGAGCACCGCCCATGTGCTTAATCACATGTGATTCACGTACAAAATCACATGTGATTCACACCTGATCGGGGGGCTTCCGCCCATGTAGTGGATCACATGTGATTCACGCCTAAAATCACATGTGATCCGGGCAACTTCCACGCGACTCGCGAACTAGGTCGCCCGCTACCCGATTTTTTCGGGAGTAGTGGATCACATGTGATCCAGTACATGGAAGGCGCTCATCGCATTTCTCGTAAATAGGTGCGCTCCTCGTTTGAACCTTCATATCTCTCTCTCTCTATATATATATATATATATATATATATATATATTGTCAAAGATAGGCCTTGGTGAAGACATTAGAAACACATCGTGTAATACCCAAAGTCCAAAGTAAAAGGGTAACAAGGATTACGATATCATTTGTATCACTTTAAGATCCAATGTAATAGGTTGATCCAATAACTTCGAGTTCAATAACTTCAAACCATGGTAGAATTGACAACCCATAAATTGAGGCTTATATAGTCTTTCCTTTATAGACAGAAAACACATGTAATTTCTCTAGTTTTCTTCACATTTTTTCTCAAGTTTATATTACCAAAACATCGTTTGATTCGCTAAATCAAGTATATATAGAATAAGATTGTTGTATTATTTAGACGGATGTTATACCGGTGAAATTTTTGCCTTAGAAAGTGGTTATTTACATTATTTAACCCAAAAAAGGTACATCTAAATGTCTATGAATGTTTTAAAGTGAAAGAAAAAACCCTTAAATTCGAGTTTGTCGTTCCTATATACTTATGTCATTCAATCCCCTTGCATTCAATACCATTGTTTGTCCTTGCCACCCGTCATCGCCCACTCTCTATCACTGCTCGACACTGCCATTGACACCCCTATTATCAATATCCCTCTTTTTGATCCTTTTTTTCGATTCTCGATCTTTTCTAATATATCTAAAAGCATTAAATCTTGTTATGTTGGTGAAATGATGGGGGCATTTTCGAACGAACACAGATGCGATTTGGAGGCAAATCGTGGTTAATCTTTAGTTCGGGTGGGCTATTGGACAGGGGCAGAATAAAAGATAAAGCTGGTATTTGGAGTTCGATAGTGAGGTTGGATAAAGACTTGGAGAAAGTGGGTATTAATCTCTGCATTATGTATTTTTGAGATTCAGGGAGCTCCAAGGGGAAATGGAACCTGGAGTGGGACGGACAATACTCGGTAGCCTCACTTAGGAAAGTGGTGGATAGTTCAATACTCTCTAGGGTTGGGAGTATAACCTGCTGAACAGGTGGGTTCTGGGTAAAGTTAACGTTTTCGTTTGGAAGGCGAGACACAATAGATTGGCGACTAAAGACAACCTAATCAAAAGGGGTATTCGCATTGCGACATATTGTCTGAGTTGTGTATCTCATTCTGAAAATTCTGGTCATCTCTCCGTGCATTGCACGACAACGAGGGAGGTGGGGCTCATTTACATAGTTGGTGGAAGTTCTGGCCGACGGACGCTGGCTCACTCCAGGACTTGTGGATGGCCGTGAAACAAAGTCAATGGCGGACCTAGAGTGTGGGATACGGTGGCACGTGCCACCGTATCGTTCGTCCGGCGAAGGGTAAAAAAATTTAGTCGTGTGAAGAGTGCAACCGTATCGTTTTAAAGGGTGCAACCGTATTGTTTTAAATGGTGCAACCGTATAAAAAAAACTCTAAAATCAACCAAACAAACTCTTAAAGTCAACCAAAAATCCCAAAAAAACTCTTAAAATCAACCAAAAAAACCCGAAAAGTTCTCTCGAATTGATTTTTTTTAAAAGTTCCTCGAAATCGAGAAAAAAATTAAAAAAAATTCTCAAAGCAGTGGAATTAGGCTAAAACAACATCGGGCGATGTGGAATTTTTTTAGGTTCGTCAAAGGTGTCACCGTAAGAAAAAATTTATGGGTCCGTGATAACTCTCATTTTTTAGCGTTATTTACACGTCATTTGTGTGAGTTTTTCTTCCGTTTTAGTTATGTTTTATGTTTATGTGTTCGTGTTTTTCATTTTGTTAATTTATTTTTATTTTGAGTTGTTGAGGACGTTTTATGGTTATTTGCATCAATTTTTGGATTTAATATTGTGCAGCGATGCCCACTGTGGGCACGGGGCTCCTCACTGTGAGCACGAACGGATCTCCCCTTTGACCAGGATAATGCAATTCTCTGGATAGAAGAAAAGATTAAAGTAATAGCATGCTGAAGAATTGCAAGATCTGGATATCTCAGAAATCAAGAAAGCATAGAAGGTGGTGTTGGTCCTTGCCCTTGAGATAAAGTGAAGCTTAATCCATTGGTTATTACACCTTTTTGGGACTATATAAGAGAGGGTTTGGATCAGTTCAAAGGGCATAAATTCTCAGTTGTAGTTTACTTACTTTTCAGTAACTTAGTTCTTCTTCTTGTTTCTTAAAGACTTGAAGATATGTAGTTGTAATTTCTGCCCACGGTGAGTTACTGTATGCATCGTTTTAATTTTATGCAAGTACTATTTTCTTATCTCGTTATGTCTTCTACTTTAATTATTAGCTAAGCATCCTTTGGGTGTGGGTGTGAGCAAACTTGAGACTAGTAGGCAACACTTGGGTGTGGCCATCGTTACTAACTCTCGAGATTGGTCACTTGAGTCGGGACTTAAACTCAACGCGGATAAGCCGATCACTCTGAAGTGTTAATATTAGATCTTAGACATCGAGAGGGGCGGATTCGAAATACAGCTTAAGTGATGCACAAAGATTTGAGAGAGTCTTTGATAACCACGTCGAGAGGCGGGTTTTGTATGATTTATTAAGGTTCAAACGTCGGTCGAGATTTATATCACAAAGAGATTTGGGTATAAATCTCCATACTGGTAGAACTTGACGTTTAGAGTCAAACTTAATTAAATCGGCAAGATCGAGAGTCGGTAATAATGGAAACTTTGTAGGACCGGTTTATAAAAATCATCATTTCGAGAGATCGGGGTTTTTATAGGCACTTCGTGTTACAAAGTAACTAACCATCTTGTTACTACAAAAATCTCAAGGGAACTCACATCCATACCCATTTTTAATTATTCAAAAGTTTAATCATTTTCCAAACAAACCAACAATATTTTCAAACCGAGACTTGTGCAAGAAGTTCGTGACGTTCTCTGATTCTCAGTAGTTCAGTCCTCGTGGGTACGATACTTGGTAAATACTTGCCATTTTATTACTTATAGCGATCATAGTTGTGGTGTATACTTGCGCCCCCACTGTGGGCACACTGTGGCCACTGATTGGAACTATACGATTTTTATTATTATCAAAAAACACCAAACTCGCTCAAAATATTTTATTCTTCTCTCATTGAAATCGGTGTATTCTCGACTTAGGACTCGGAACTTTGAAGTCCAATCCCTGTGGATACGATCTCGGTATATTTACCACTTTATTACTTGTAGCGATCCCATTGTCGGTATATACTTGTGCCTTCATTTGTGGAATTATTGTGCCCATATTTTGGATACACGATATTTAGCTACCAAGTTTTTGGCGCCGTTGCCGGGGATTGGCGTATTTCCAGAGTTTCTTGAGTTATAAGTTGAGTTTTTCTTTGGGTTTTCTTCCACCAAAATGGAAGGTTTTAGTTGGGATGCCCCGTATTTTAATTCTTTCAATTATTCATGGGAACAACATCCTAAGTTTTTGGAAAATATTCAAGATGATGACACCTACACTTCATTTTCACCTCCCCGTCAAGATTGGAATGACACCTTTATAAATACATTTGAACAATCATGGGAGGCGAATTTTGATTTTTTTATGATTTTCAAGGGAGTGATCCTCGCCATGGATTTACGTCCTTTGTTTCCAACAACCCACCTAAGAATATCTTTGAACAACCCGAACCGTCTCGCTCTTTTGAAACTCTTTCCCCAAGCTTAACAGAAAATTTTACAACATTTTTGAGAAATTTCACATCCTCTTTTGAAGCCTTAAATACTAAGATGGGACAACTAGTCGACGAGTTGAAAAATCAAAGTCAATGTTCCTTACCAAGTGATAATGAAAAATCAAAATGTATTGGTAAGGATGAGAGTGATGTTGAGAAAGAGTTGAAGATTTTTTAGGCAAATTTCAAGCACAAGAGCAAGCCTTCTTTACTTCCTAATAGTAAAGAGGTGCTTCAAGATGCTAAAATTCCTAACTTAATAATTTTTGCTCATTTTGTGCAGCCTTCTTTTTGTGATCACAATGCTCCTACCGGGATCATGCCATGGACCGTTGGGAGGATTTGTGTGATCAAGAGCTCGAGAACTTTGCCTATATTGTGTTCTTTGGGTGGTGGAATTGTTGGAAGAAACTTTGGTATGGTGGAGGTGTCTATTATCTTGAACCCACTCCACTTTTTGAAGATGCACATGTGGGGTGGTGAACCACATTCTACATAACCTTGATGCAAACTTATCTTCTTACTCTCAACTCCAATTTTGTGTTTTTTATTTTACATTTTTTGTGTGTGATTTGAGTCCGTTCTTTTTCGACTAGTATCAAATTTCTTGGGATAAAAAAAAGAGAAAAAACAACAAAAAAAAATCTCATGCATCTTATATCCTTAGATTTTAAGTTTCATAGTTTGAATAATTTTTTCACCACTCGCAGATTTCTAGAACTAAGTAACCAATTCTCCGGTATACAAATTGATTAAACTTTGAAACTCTAGAAATGACATGGGTCTTTCTTTCTAAACACTTGGCCGATACACTTTTCCTTTGTTGCCTTACCCGAGCTTTTGAGTCTTACTATTCCCTCCACAATGAAGATATTGAGTATTTTAAATTTGGGAGGAAACTCAAGTGTTAAAAAAAAGCTACATCCTTCGAAAAATTGGAAGGATAAAAAATATATATATACAAATAGCTGAGATTGACACGCTGGGGAAAACAAAGTTGGGCATAACACATCAATCACGTAGTAGAAATATTTTTTTGTGTAACCCAAAAAGACAAGTTTGGGGGAAGATGAAAAATGTAAGAAAGTGAGAAACCATAAACACTAACCCTTCAAAGTCATGTGGATCTAAGTTTGCAAAGTCAATTATCATAAGATGGGTGAATTATAGCTTAGCCTATGGAAATCAAAGTGCAATAAAAAAGAACGAAGTGGAAAAATTACGAAAACTATGGATATTTTCAATCAAGGGATTTAGGATGCAAAATAAAAAATAAAAAAAAAAGAAAAATTAAATATCCTAGTTGTGATACTTAGTCTTTTTGCATATTTTGTATCTTCAGTTGTTTTTATATTTGTCATTTTCGTTACTTGGGGACAAGTAACAAGTTAGGTTTGGAGGTGTGATAACTCTCATTTTTAGCGTTATTTACACGTCATTTGTGTGAGTTTTTCTTCCGTTTTAGTTGTGTTTTATGTTTATGTGTTCGTGTTTTTCATTTTGTTAATTTATTTTTATTTGGAGTTGTTGAGGACGTTTTATGGTTATTTGCATCAATTTTTGGATTTAATATTGTGTACG
This sequence comes from Saussurea involucrata, assembly GCA_033807775.1. NCBI lineage: Eukaryota > Viridiplantae > Streptophyta > Magnoliopsida > Asterales > Asteraceae > Saussurea > Saussurea involucrata. Next base: position 41,368,480 of record CM066315.1, read on the forward strand.
ATGCCCACTGTGGGCACAGGGCTCCTCACTGTGAGCACGGACGGATCTCCCCTTTGACCAAAGGATAATGCAATTCTCTGGATAGAAGAAAAGATTAAAGTAATAGCATGCTGAAGAATTGCAAGATCTGGATATCTCAGAAATCAAGAAAGCATAGAAGGTGGTGTTGGTCCTTGCCCTTGAGATAAAGTGAAGCTTAGTCCATTGGTTATTACACCTTTTTGGGACTATATAAGAGAGGGTTTGGATCAGTTCAAAGGGCATCAATTCTCAGTTGTAGTTTACTTACTTTCCAGTAACTTAGTTATTCTTCTTGTTTCTTAAAGACTTGAAGATATGTAGTTGTAATTTCTGCTCACGGTGAGTTACTGTGGCATCGTTTTAATTTTATGCAAGTACTATTTTCTTATCTCGTTATGTCTTCTACTTTAATTATTAGCTAAGCATCCCTTGGGTGTGGGTGTGAGCAAACTTGAGACTAGTAGGCAACACTTGGGTGTGGCCATCGTTACTAACTCTCGAGATTGGTCACTTGAGTCAGGACTTAAACTCAACGCGGATAAGCCGATCACTTTGAAGTGTTAATATTAGATCTTAGACCTCGAGAGGGGCGGATTCGAAATACGGCTTAAGTGATGCACAAAGACTTGAGAGAGTCTTTGATAACCACGTCGAGAGACGGGTTTTGTATGATTTATTAAGGTTCAAACGTCGGTCGAGATTTATATCACAAAGAGATTTGGGTATAAATCTCCATACTGGTAGAACTTGACGTTTAGAGTCAAACTTAATTAAATCGGCAAGATCGAGAGTCGGTAATAATGGAAACTTTGTAGGACCGGTTTATAAAAATCATCATTTCGAGAGATCGGGGTTTGGTAGAGACATATGTTGAAATGAGTGGATTAATTCCCCGTTGCACTTTGTAAACAATCTGCCTACTTTAACGCCTCGCTAGTTTTCTGACTGTTTTAATAAAATTGTATTTTGTTCTTCCAAAAATAAAATAGACGTGTTAATAATTTATGGTATAAAATCATACATTAGAAAAGACAAATATAACTGATAAAATATATTTAATACTTATTCTCTTTGTATGAATTTGTTTTAAATCTTATCTCATTTATAAGATGCATATAAATGTGGAATTTAATGCCCATTCGGTATCAAAATGAGACCACAAATAGTTTATCCAATCAATCCTCTTTATTTGTACTTTTGCGACTTCTATATATAATTAAAATAGAAAACCTTCGGTTTATTTTTTCCCTTTTTTCTAATTTATTTGAATCTTCGATCTTTAAATTATCAAAAATAACTTTCAGTAACTCGGAATTTTAGCTGTATATATATCATCAAAAACATAGGATGATACACAAATATGTTACAAACTAGTAAGAACCAATATAAAAATATCTTTTTACATGATGTTTTTCATCAAAACATATGATTTAAGATATTGTTTCATATATGTTTGTGTTCACTTTGTGAAAAGATTACATGTGCATTTTTTTTATTCACCTAGTGAAATGAAAAATACACGTAAAAAATATTCACATGGTGAAACAAATCCATGTGAAACTATCATATTATAAAACAAATATATATGAAGCAAAATATCTTAAATCTTTGCATTTGATAAAAAAGTATCATGTAAAAAAATACTTTTATATCGATTCTCACGGATTTATAACATATTTATAGTTCTCATTTAATTTAAGTATTTAACCCCTAAAAATACAATATATGAAAATGGGTATAGTAATATATCAAATTTACCTTTTTAGTATATTTTTATATATAATAATATAATATATCAAAATCAGTTGCTTTTCTTTGGGTTAAAATCCACGGTAGGCATGGCAATTTGTCCCGACCCGCCCCGGAACCCGGTCCATCCGACCCGACCGGGGCCGGGGATTCCTCATTTCAGAAAACCGGGGCCGGGGCCGGGATGCCCATCCCCCGACCCGCCCCGGACCTGGTATATATATATTTAAAAAATTGTATATTTTATTAAATATATATATATATTAAAAAAAATTATATATCTTATTAGTTATTAAGGGTTTAGGGTCCTTGACCGGGGGTTGACCGGGGCCGGGCGAGGGTTTCACAAACCGGGGCGGGGCCGGGGATGGAGATCCCCGCCCCATACCCGCCCCATTGCCATGCCTAATCCACGGTGGAATTAATGGGAAAAGAAAAATGACAGCTTTAGGGTTTTGTTGTATTGGTGACAAAGATAGATAGATGCATGCAATAAATGCATCCCATTCAATCACCAAAATGGCCAAAATGCATATATATATTCTTTTCCATGCTTTGACTTACCTCATTTTGCATACATATATCCACAAAACATTGCCCCCATATAATTTAAAATAATTAAATGGCGTGTAAGATTTATTAAATTAACATAATTATAAAACACACTTTGACAATATAAATAACTAATTGTTATAGGATAAGTGTGTCAACGTCTAAATGATATGACGATATAGATAGAGATAAACATATTAAATATATATTAGATCTTGTATCTCTCGTAGTTATCTACTTGTATCTCATCACTATTTAAAGGGCTTATGATTAATGAGAATTACGATTCATTCTCTCCATTCTATTGTGTTCTATTTAGTTTTTTATTTAACACGTTATCAGCACGTGCACCCCAAAAGTCGTCAGGGTTTTTATAAGCGTTGATTAAACAATCGGCCGTTCAACCCATATTCTTGGCTTTTCAACTTCATCAATCAATTCAAGTAATCCTGTCATTGCTACTATAATTCAGGTAAGAATTTTTTGACTTCTGACTCTAATATTTGTAGTATCTTGTTTTAAATCCACATAAATTCTGAATATTGTAAAGAAATAAATATGGTGTTTGCTTTATCAGAATGGTTACGATCTAATGCAAAAATCCTATATTTTGATGATATAATATAGATAATCATCTATGTTAATAATGTTGCTTTGCTAATCTCATAATATCGTAATTGATGTATTGTTTTTGTATGCTTTACAGAATTTGAATGTAAGTATATTTACTTATATTTAATTTATGGTTAATTTTTGTATGATTATAATAAGTATGTTAATAAATATACATGACTATAGGTATATAAATATAAAATTTCTTGTATTTACTTTGAGTCTTACAAATAAAAGAGATGTTCTTTTTTTCGTGGGATTTATAAGGCCTTCCGTATCGCATGCGGGCTCGGGCTCGGGCTAGGGAGCGGGTAGGGCGGGCTCCGGTACGGGGGGGGGGGGGGGGGGGGGGGGGCATCCGATGCGGGCTTGGGAGGCGGGTTCCAAAACCCGTTCAACCCGAGACTTATTTGTTTTTTTTGTTTTTTTTAAATAATTTGAAAATAAAGACGTTGGCAACGGCTATTTTTTTTTTAAAAATTTTTTTTTTTTTCAATTTAATCACACTATATATATTAATCCAAGCCTCTTATTTTTTAACACCAAAATCTCTCAAATTCTCTCAAACTCTCTCAAACTCTCTCAAATTCTCTCAAACTCTCTCAAATTTCATCATGAATCCAAACAAAACACCTACATCCCGTCGTAACCGACCGGATATACCGCAACCGCAAGAAGACCCGGAGCTTGGTTTCCAAGCGTTTACACAACAAGGTTATCATCCGCAATTTTCGCAACAATTTCCGCCACAATTTTCGCAACAATTTCCGCCACAATTTTCGCAACAATTTCCCCAACAATTTCACCAACAATTTCCGCAACATATTCCTTACCAATTTACACGTCCCGGTTTGATTGAACAAGGTTTTACTCCGGCCAACTACAATCTTCCTTCACCCGCAATCAATCTCGACGACGACATTGTTCCGGAAACCCAAGATTCTAGCCCGCACACACCACAATCCATCTACACACAACAATCTATCCTGGAACCATCAAACCCGACACCAACGAGAAAAGGAAAAAACAAAAAATATGAAAATAGAGCCGCCAAACAGATGTGGAGTAGAGACGAGGAACTCGCGTTAGTGTCGGCGTGGGTTGACGTTTCGGAGGACCCCGTTGTCGGTAACGCACAAACCGGTGGTAATATTTTTATTGTTATTATTATTATTATTATTGTTATTATTATTATTATTATTATTATTATTATTATTATTATTATTATTCTTGTTAATATTCTTATACTTGAATTTACATAAATGTAGAAAGTTTTTGGACCCGAATCGGGCAAGTGTTCTTTAGTTTTATGGGTCGCGGAAATTATAGAACAACTCATCAACTCAACACCAAGTTCAACGACCTCAATAAAAGAATAAATTCTTTTGGCGGCATCTACAACAACTTGGTCACTAATAGATCAAGCAGAATGAGTGAGGCCGGCATTTCACGAACGGCACACGAATGGTACCGAGCACAACTTGGGTTTGCTTTCACTCACGAACAAGCTTGGGAAGTCCTAAAAAAATGTCCAAAATGGGGAGCCGTTCCAACGATGACGACAACTTCATCGCGGGGTTCAAAACGTACCAAACTTTCCGATGATGACGATGAAGACGTCAACGAGGTCGAGCAACTTCAACGACCCATCGGGAGAAACAAGGCAAAAAAAACATCAACGAATAATACGAGCGGGTCGAATACGAACGAAAGTGTTACTCAGTTGTTGACGAAGTTCAACGAGAAGATTGATGATACAATGGAGTACAAAATGAAAAAACTCGAACTCGAACGAGATAAGTTGGAACTCGAACGAGAAATCGAACGAGAAAAACGATATCAACAAGACTTCGAGTTTTTCATATCCTCGCATGATCACCTTTCGGGAGACGTTTTGAGGGCTACTTTAGCGAGAAAAGAGAAAATTAAAAAATATCATAATTGGTAGTATTTTGTAATTTTTAATTTTTTAATGAATGATATGAATTTTTATTTTTATTATTTATCTTATTTTTATTTATTAAAAAATATATAAATATTTTTATTTTGTTAAATAATTAAATGTATAAATAAAAGAATTAAAAAAAATGAGGTGGCAAGAGGGCTTGAGGGCTTGAGGGCTTGAGGGCTTGAGGGTTCCGGTACTTCACTTGAGGGTTTTGAGAGGGTAAGGAGAAAAACTGATGTGGCGCTGAGGTGGCTTGAGGGCTTGAGGGTTGCATTACGGATGTCCTAAGAAGATAATATTTTATTTGAAAAAAAAAAAGATGAAATTGTATCTGTCCTTGTCTCATTAAAAAAATGGGAAATTAATTAAAATACCCTAAGTTTGACCAAGTGTTACCAAAATACCCAAAATCTCTCCCACTTTGCAAAAATACCCCTTTTTCCGCGATGGGAGCCCGCGATCGCGGGTCAGGGACCATTTCTGACACTTTTTTAAAATTGCAGGGACCATTTTTGAAAAATGGAATCCCGCGATGGGGTACTTTTTGTGACTTTTCAATTGCAAGGGACCATTTTTGAAAAATTCCAGGGACCATTTATGAAAAATTCACCCGCGTTTGACACTGTTCACCCCCGCTTTCTGTAAAGCCCGTGTCCCGGTACGTTTATTAATTAATTTTAATAATTTAAAATGTTTACCTTTATTTGTCTTTGGTTTTTGGTTTGGTGTCGAAAAGGACCAAAATGTTAGCATTCGTGTCTTTTTGGTGTAGATGGTGAGGTAAGGTGTAGTTGAGGGACTATTTGTTCAAATCTTGGAAACTTGTTGCATGGGTCTCGGCCCATGGCTGAAACCCATTCTCGTTCCTTTTTCCTTGTGTATCAAGCAAACCAAACCATCACCCAAAACCCTATCCTTTTCTTGTGTGGTGCGGCCGAAGAGGGAGAGAGAGATCGTGAGAAGAGAGAGAGAGATAGAGAAGAACCGAGAAGAGAGAGAGAGAGAGAGAGAATCGGCGGCGAGCAAGAGAGGAGTCGGGAGAGAGATCGCCGGAGGTGAAAGACGCCGGAGGAGGAGGCGTAGCCGCTGCAGTCGCCGGAAACCGCTGCCGCCACCGTTGTTCGTCGAGAGGTAAGCGTTAAGATCTCGATTCTTGTTCTTGTTTTAGTCGCCGGCGAAGTAGCCGCCGCCGGTCGCCACCGGCGACCACCACTGCCGGAGATGGAAGTGGGTGGCGCGTGGCCGTGACCAGACCATAGTCACTGTAGAGCCCTTAACCCGTGACTTAATCGATTAAGCCGAATCGTACAAACCGTTTTTATAAATCGTGGTTTTATGAAAATTCTAAGTGTGCTGTCCAGTTTTCGTGTGATCATAACTTTTCCGTCGTAACTCCGTTCGAGCCGAAACTGGCGCCCACGGTTCAAGTTCGGGGTCGGGCACGTTTTCCGTGTTTTAGCGGAAAACTGGTCGCAAGTTCGGTGATTCGTCATTTTATGTGTAAAATTCTGGAATCTGCCACTGTTTTGTGTAGACCATAACTTTTTACTCGTAACTCGTTTTGAGGTGAAATTGGTGCCCAAAGTTCCCAAATCGAGTTGGGAAGGTTTTTCGTCTTTTGCCGAAAGTCTGATTAAGCCCGTAGCTAGGCTGTATTGGGCTGTTTGTGCAGGCTGGACCGAAAACTGGCAGTTTTGGTAGTCGTTCGTAATTAATTCATAATAAATTGTAGAAAAATCGTTAGGAGGCGTATAATATGTCCTTGGAACCCTAACTCAGAGTACTTTCTGATCATGAAATAATATTGGGAATTTACTGGGTTTAAGGAGGTCGAAACAGGTCCCGTACAGACCTGTTTGGCGAGACCGGGAAGTAGTTTTAGTGACGGTTTAAGCGGGTGTCGTGTCGTAGGGTCCGGGTCTCGTATTGATACGTTTTAACGTGCGTTTAGGTGCTGGGAAGTGACCGTAATTGGGAAGCTCGAATTTGTATTGTTGAGCTAGGCGCGCATTCGAGGTGAGTTCTCTCACTATAACTAATGTCAGTTATTTTTACATTACGTTGTGTATGTATGTGGTAGTTTTATTTGCTTTTGATGCGGGGTTAAATAGTGGGGTGTCTAGTCGGACCTTTATTGTTGTGACTACGCGGGTGGCGTAGGAGTTCGGCGGGGCCGAGGGTCACATACGCGGGTGGCGTAGTAATTCGGTGGGACCGAAGGTTGCATACGCGGGTGGCGTATGAACCCGGGGGTACCGGGTTGCGTTTGCACGATTGTCGTGTGGTCGGTGGGACCGACGTATGCCTATTAGGTGGGTTGGTGTGAGTATGCCCGTCTATGATTTGTTCGTAGACTTGTATGCTGTTTATGTGCAATTATCTGTTTATGGTGGTGTGGAAATAACTGTGTTACTTATGGTGTTGAATTCACTAAGCTTCGTGCTTACCCTTTCCCAATAAACTGTGGTTTCAGGTACGGGCGGCTCCAAGGCGTGACGAGTACACACTGACGCGCGAGGAGCGCTGATTGCTTTATGGTTTTAATAATTAAACGTTTATTCCGCTGGTTTTTATTATGAAGATATTAATTATGAGTTGCAAACGAAACGTTGGGATCATTTAATGAGTTGTTATAAATGAAATGTTTATTTAAAAATTTAAATTTGCTTGTAATTTTTGGGACGTTACAACTTGGTATCAGAGCACGGCTTGAGTGAATCAAACGCATTTCGGTGTGTTTGATCTCAAGTTTGCGGCTATAAAAGTTTTTCTTTAAAGTTTTTGGGAAATAAAAAGAAGGAAAAATCCGTTTGAGGAACGGTGATCGGAGGCGCAGTGTGTACAGTCAGCCGGAGCCAAAGGGGAAAGGTACAGTACTTAGTGTTGTATTGCTTTCTAGATCATAGAGTATACATGCTAGATTGCCTGTTGTGACACTATGCGGTATGTTGAACTGCTTGCTATTAGGAATTTATGCTAATTATGATATGTTACTAAGTGGATGCCCTCTAAGTTGTATGCAGTAAGAGATTTATAGCCTTAGAATATTTGATTTAGTTCTATTGCGCAGCTCTTGTTTGAGTCCAACCGTTCTAGGATAGAATCTTGTATTCGAATGTCTATTTATTTCGCACTGCATATAATCGGGTATTCGCGAGGTCACTCGTTATAATTAGTAGGGTTTCGGTAGTAGCAAGGGTAGTGGGATAAGAGGAAGTTCCTAGAGAGCTGGGAAGGGTGTTTATGTATGAGTATGTGTGCTAGATTACTTTCTAGAACATAGGAGTATGTATGCTAAATTGCTTGGTGCTTATTGCACTGTATTGCATGTTTGTTGCTTGCTAATAGGAGTTTATGCTAGCCTTGATAGGTTGTTAAGTGAATGCACTATAGTTCGTATGCGGTAGGAACCGAATAGCCTTATAATGTCGGATTTAGTTCTATTGCGCAGCTCTTGTTTGAGTCCAACCGTTGTAGGATAGTATCTTACATTCGAATGTCCACCTGGTTTGCACTGTGTGCGACTGTGCATTCGCGAGGCGACTCGTCATGACTAGTGGAAATTTCGTTGTAGCAAGGGTAGTGTTTGGGGGTGGAATTCCTAGGGAGCTAGGAAGAGTGTGTACATATGCTGGTGCGGGCATATGGGTATAGTTATCGGCAAGGAGCTACTTGGACCCCTTGGGATGGAACCCGGAACGGGCGATGATAGGTGTGAATGGTAGTAGTAGAGCTCCTACTACCAGAAGCACAGGATCAATGCTCGAGTCGGGGAAGTCACGAGGAATCCAAGGAGTTGGGCGTGAGTGTTGTTAGTGTGCGTTGTTATGTGCTAATAACGCGTTGCATTATCTACCCAGAATAGCCGTCACGAGGAGAGACAACTATAGTAGATCCACTGGTACATGTGTGTACTTGACTTGCTTAGATGTAATGATCGTTGAGGGTAGTGGTGAAGGATCTAATCCAGTCGTCGTTGGAATAGAAGGACGATTCTAGTATTAGTCACTTTGAGTGACGATGTCGACGATGTTTGTTGTAAGTAGGTCATTTCGGGCCAAGATGGAAGATTGCGCTAGAGTCATAGGCTTATAGAGTCGACTTGGATTTGAGGAAAAATTGTAGGGATTATTTGACGTAATTTCCCATCTTGCCCTAAGAGGTTTAAATGTCCAGAGGACGATAGTGGATTGGAGAGGTATGGAGGAGTATGAGTCGAGACGTTGAATGCCGACTGAGTCATGCACAGAGTTTATTTTGAAAATGGGATTGCATTAACTAATTTTTGTGTTTCCAATCCTTATATGGATTGTGTTTTGGAATTTTGGGAAATGTTTAGCACACACACAAGATGTCGAATTATGGTTTTGAAAGTGCATGAAACCTTTTTATAACGAGAGTTACAAACTTTGTTGGTGATTTGTTTAAAATGAGTTTGGAATTCTAGTGTCGCTTAACTTTTCTTTCGAGAGTTTGTGTTACTAAGTATTTTATTGCAAATAGTTCAGTGTGTGGATTGATTCATGCGTGACATAAGTGGTGCATGGAGGAATTTTGGTAACATTTCATAAGGAGTTGTTTAGTGCGCTTTTTAGTCAGCTAAAGGTTTTATTGACTTTTCCATGAAAATGTGATTTATCGACTTAGGGGTATGCATAATGGGGTAACTTTTGTTCTCGACATTTTGATAAACGAGTCGTGCATGAAAATGTTTTAGTTCTTTTTTGTCGAAATGAAAGACCATTTGATCCAATGAGTGTTTTAATGTTGTGAATATCATGCATTCGATTACAATGTGTTATATTTTGGAAATATAAATGCGTAGATTGTTGACATTCGGTTAATTTAGAATTACCGATCATTTTTTTTGGAAATTAAAAAAAACTTTTGCTTTGGAGGAAACGAGTATTTTGAGCATTTTCGATAAATACATTTTTAAACTATAATGTTTTGACGTTATATGTCCCAAGTACGAAACTTGAGGAAGTGTTACAAGCTTGCATGCCTGCCCCCAGTTTGAGATTTTATGAGGTTTTAGTCGATATTTCCAATTATTAGAAGCGGACTGGTTTCTGTCTTCAAGTTTGAAACTTACACGAGACAGTTGTGTTTTAACAAAAATATATTTGTAAACCGTGTCATCGTTTTGTGTGATTAGCTGACGCGCGAAAATTTGTGGCGAACCCTGTGCCACGTCATTTTATGATTAAAAAGTAGATTTTTTGAACCAAATGTCGTGAAACTTATTTCGAATTATGTGCATACCTTTGTCGCACCCCGTTTAAGGTCAAGCGGTTACTTTAAGTGCATGTCATGAGTCAATCCATACTGGAATCGAGGCGGTTCATTTTAAAGAAATTATTTATTACGCTTTGCGTTTGTGTGAGCAAACCGAACTGCAATGGAACGATTTTCAACATGATTTTCCTATGTGGGACGAGCGTGTCCAGTTTTGCGTAACCATCGATCTGGTAATAGTAGTTTTATTACATACGATCTTTTTGAGATGAAAATCCTGATGTTGAAAATATTTTGTAAATGATTTTGTAAACCATTTGGGGAAATGTGCTTTTTAGTGTCATGTGTCATTTCGAGAATTTTAGGGGTGTGAGTCCTTTTGGAAAACTCTTTTGTTTAACCCGTGTTGAGTCTGGGACTAAGGTTGATTTCAGAGTATTGCTTGCTTAGACTTTATTTAAACGCGTTTTTGACCGACTTATGGGTCTAGCAAGCGTGGAGCATTTTGCTCGGTTTTGACTTGGAATTAGTCATGGGCTAATTGCCCGGTTTTAACGACTCAATGTGGAGTCTTGTTGATGAATTGTTTTGTCGCACTGTTTGGCATTCATTGCACGTCGAGTATCTACACGTTTGGGTGAGGGAGACAATCCGGAATAGGCACTTGTGGGTAGGCTGTTTTGCTCTGGATCCTTAGGCACGTTAGTCAGTCGCTGGTAGTGGTCGGTTGGGTACCTCGGGGTGAGGCCCCGGTGTTCAAGTGTTATAGCCTAGGCTTTCTAGTAGGTGCTAGGAGGATATAGTGGTGGGCACTTACCTGAGAGGTAATTCCGATGTGCGGGGCCCTGAGGCGTTACCTGAGAGGTAGGCGTCAGGGTGTATCCTCGGCTCAGATAATTTAGCTTTGTAGAACGTGTGTTGGGGGATACGTCGACGGTGGGAGGTTGGGTATTCGACGCGTGTTGGTAATGTAGGCCGGGTAGTATCGGTTAAGGGAATGACCTACGTGTGCGTTAGTGGACTTGATTGTAGGGGATATCTATTTGTGTTAGTGTCTAGGATAATACCACGCTTATGTGATTCATGGTAATCGGTTGGACCGATGTTCGGCGGGTGGCCGATGTTTGTTATGGTAATCGGTTGGACCGATGTTCGGCGGGTGGCCGATGTTTGTTATTGTATTCGGTTGGACCGATATTCGGCTGGGCCGATGGTTGTATTTATTCGGTTGGACCGATATTCGGCTGGGCCGATGGTTGTATTTATTCGGTTGGACCGATATTCGGCTGGGCCGATGGTTGTATTTATTCGGTTGGACCGATATTCGACGGGGGGCCGATGTTTGTTAATGTGATTCATTGTGAATTTTGGGAGTCTAGTAGAACTCGTAAAGGTTAATCGGCAGTAAATGGTAGGAATGATCGGATTCGAGTATCCTGTAGGGTATATTGGTGAGCATCTTTAGAATGGTTAGAGCTTGAAAATTTTAATCGGGAGGTATGAATCATCTAAGGTTGGGAGACAACCGAAGTCGTTTAACTAGGAATGATTCCGATTGTTGGAGTGTTCTTCCAATCGCGTTTTCAGTGTTCTTGAAGGAGTGTTGTTAGTAAGGAAGTATTCGGGAGATTCTTAGACGGTGTGAGAAGTTAGGTCCCAGTTAGGGAAAGTCCAGTGGCAACTCAGAAAGGGTTCTGAGTGGACTTGGGAACCTGAGGCTGAGATGAGGGAGAGCTATCCAGAACTATTCACGGGCATAGACTTCGAGGACGAAGTCTAATTCAAGCGGGGGAGAGTTGTAAAGCCCGTGTCCCGGTACGTTTATTAATTAATTTTAATAATTTAAAATGTTTACCTTTATTTGTCTTTAGTTTTTGGTTTGGTGTCGAAAAGGACCAAAATGTTAGCATTCGTGTCTTTTTGGTGTAGATGGTGAGGTAAGGTGTAGTTGAGGGACTATTTGTTCAAATCTTGGAAACTTGTTGCATGGGTCTCGGCCCATGGCTGAAACCCATTCTCGTTCCTTTTTCCTTGTGTATCAAGCAAACCAAACCATCACCCAAAACCCTATCCTTTTCTTGTGTGGTGCGGCCGAAGAGGGAGAGAGAGATCGTGAGAAGAGAGAGAGATAGAGAAGAACCGAGAAGAGAGAGAGAGAGAGAGAATCGGCGGCGAGCAAGAGAGGAGTCGGGAGAGAGATCGCCGGAGGTGAAAGACGCCGGAGGAGGAGGCGCAGCCGCTGCAGTCGCCGGAAACCGCTGCCGCCACCGTTGTTCGTCGAGAGGTAAGCGTTAAGATCTCGATTCTTGTTCTTGTTTTAGTCGCCGGCGAAGTAGCCGCCGCCGGTCGCCACCGACGACCACCACTGCCGGAGATGGCAGTGGGTGGCGCGTGGCCGTGACCAGACCATAGTCACTGTAGAGCCCTTAACCCGTGACTTAATCGATTAAGCCGAATCGTACAAACCGTTTTTATAAATCGTGGTTTTATGAAAATTCTAAGTGTGCTGTCCAGTTTTCGTGTGATCATAACTTTTCCGTCGTAACTTTGTTCGAGCCGAAACTGGCGCCCACGGTTCAAGTTCGGGGTCGGGCACGTTTTCCGTGTTTTAGCTGAAAACTGGTTCGGTCTCTAGCTGGGCTAAATAGTGGTCACAAGTTCGGTGATTCGTCATTTTATGTGTAAAATTCTGGAATCTGCCACTGTTTTGTGTAGACCATAACGTTTTACTCGTAACTCGTTTTGAGGTAAAATTGGTGCCCAAAGTTCCCAAATCGAGTTGGCAAGGTTTTTCGTGTTTTGCCGAAAGTCTGATTAAGCCCGTAGCTAGGCTGTATTGGGCTGTTTGTGCAGGCTGGACCGAAAACTGGCAGTTTTGGTAGTCGTTCGTAATTAATTCATAATAAATTGTAGAAAAATCGTTAGGAGGCGTATAATATGTCCTTGGAACCCTAACTCAGAGTACTTTCTGATCATGAAATAATATTGGGAATTTACTGGGTTTAAGGAGGTCGAAACAGGTCCCGTACAGACCTGTTTGGCGAGACCGGGAAGTAGTTTTAGTGACGGTTTAAGTGGGTGTCGTGTCGTAGGGTCCGGGTCTCGTATTGATACGTTTTAACGTGCGTTTAGGTGCTGGGAAGTGACCGTAATTGGGAAGCTCGAATTTGTATTGTTGAGCTAGGCGCGCATTCGAGGTGAGTTCTCTCACTATTACTAATGTCGGTTATTTTAACATTACGTTGTGTATGTATGTGGTAGTTTTATTTGCTTTTGATGCGGGGTTAAATAGTGGGGTGTCTAGTCGGACCTTTATTGTTGTGACTACGCGGGTGGCGTAGGAGTTCGGCGGGGCCGAGGGTCACAGACGCGGGTAGCGTAGTAATTCGGTGGGACCGAAGGTTGCATACGCGGGTGGCGTATGAACCCGGGGGTACCGGGTTGCGTTTGCACGATTGTCGTGTGGTCGGTGGGACCGACGTATGCCTATTAGGTGGGTTGGTGTGAGTATGCCCGTCTATGATTTGTTCGTAGACTTGTATGCTGTTTATGTGCGATTATCTGTTTATGGTGGTGTGGAAATAACTGTGTTACTTATGGTGTTGAATTCACTAAGCTTCGTGCTTACCCTTTCCCAATAAACTGTGGTTTCAGGTACGGGCGGCTCCAAGGCGTGACGAGTACACACTGGCGCGCGAGGAGCGCTGATTGCTTTATGGTTTTAATAATTAAACGTTTATTCCGCTGGTTTTTATTATGAAGATATTAATTATGAGTTGCAAACGAAACGTTGGGATCATTTAATGAGTTGTTATAAATGAATTGTTTATTTAAAAATTTAAATTTGCTTGTAATTTTTGGGACGTTGAATTTGAATTGGAATGTTACACTTTTAACCCCTATACTTATTTACTAAATTTACTTTATACCTTTTACTTTCATTATTTTAATTTTACATTTAACACATATAATCGTTTATTAACTAAAATACGTTAAAAAAATACGTTTTAATTTTAACAAATTACACCATTATAATCGTCTCTTCGATACGTTCGAAATGAGTCCAATCTTGAATTTTTTTGGATTTATATATTTTAATATATATCATATACAGTTATACACTACATAAAAAATATTTTTTATATTTAAAATTCATACCCTTATAGTTAATTATTTAATTTATGGTACATCTCTTATTTTTTTTTTCAATTTTTTTTACACTCCTATCGCATTAACATAATAATCATATATTAACTAATTCATTAAATCGTTTTAAATTATTATTATTTGAATGTGTTTATAGATATCGTGAATGGCAATAGGAGAAGGTGAAAATGGGTATTTGGCGAATGATGATTCATGTGTGTTTGGAGCTGAAGTATTTGCAGTTACCGAGTATGCACAAAATGATCGATGTATTTCCAACGTAACTTAGATTAAAATTATCTCCTTCAGTTCAGTCTCGTCCCGTCCCATCTAGTATGCGTACCAAACGCTACCTAAGAGTACCGTAAATTAAATAATTAACTATAAAAGTATAAACTGTAAATATTAAAAATATTTTGATGTAGTGTATATGATACATATTAAAATATATAAATCAAAAAAATTCAAGATTGGGCTCATTTCGAACGTATTGAAGAGACGATTACAATGGTGTAACTTGTTAAAATTAAAACGTATTTTTTAACGTATTTTAGTTAATAAACGATTATATGTGTTAAATATAAAATTTAAATTATGAAAGTAAAAGGTATAAAGTAAAGTTAGTAAATAAGTATAGGGGTTGAAAGTGTAAATTTCAATTCGAAATTATAGGGGTGAAATTCAATTCGAAATTGTGATTTCGAATTGAAATTTACACTTTCAACCCCTATACTTATTTACTAACTTTACTTTATACCTTTTACTTTCATAATTTTAATTTTATATTTAACACATATAATCGTTTATTAACTAAAATACGTTAAAAAAAATACGTTTTAATTTTAACAAGTTACACCATTGTAATCGTCTCTTCGATACGTTCGAAATGAGCCCAATCTTGAATTTTTTTTATTTATATATTTTAATATGTATCATATACACTACATCAAAATATTTTTAATATTTACAGTTTATACCTTTATAGTTAATTATTTAGTTTACGATACTCTTAGGTAGCGTTTGGTACGCATACTAGATGGGACGGGACGGGACTGAACTGAAGGGGATAATTTTAATCTAAGTTACGTTGGAAATACATCGATCATTTTGTGCATACTCTGTAACTGCAAATACTTCAACTCCAAACACACATGAATCATCATTCGCCAAATACCCATTTTCACCTTCTCCTATTGTCATTCACGATATCTATAAACACATTCAAATAATAATAATTTAAAACGATTTAATGAATTAGTTAATATATGATTATTATGTTAATGCGATAGAAGTGTAAAACAAAATTGAAAAAAAAAATAAGAGATGTACCATAAATTAAATAATTAACTATAAGGGTATGAATTTTAAATATAAAAAATATTTTTTTATGTAGTGTATAACTGTATATGATATATATTAAAATATATAAATCCAAAATAATTCAAGATTGGGCTCATTTCGAACGTATCGAAGAGACGATTATAATGGTGTAATTTGTTAAAATTAAAACGTATTTTTTTAACGTATTTTAGTTAATAAACGATTATATGTGTTAAATGTAAAATTAAAATAATGAAAGTAAAAGGTATAAAGTAAATTTAGTAAATAAGTATAGGAGTTGAAAGTGTAACATTCCAATTCAAATTCATACAATAAAGTTAAAGATAATTTTTGACACTTGCACAAAAAAAACAATACTCAAAACATACGAAATAACTCATCTTTGTGAGCTCTACAGTCATTTAAATACGTGTTTCACTGCACCAGGCATGTGTATGTGGACGAAGTAATTGTCCCAATCAATCAGCTTTGGATCAAAATAGAAGATATTGGCTTCAACTCCATTTTCTCTTACTACTTGACGACGCAGTTTTTCAGTATTCATATCATCATAGCTGTCAAAATAAAGAACAAAAAGATTTATCATATTCGGAAAGTAAACATTAATTCATAACTATTAACAAAATAGCAGTGACTTACAAGCTTTTTGAGAACAAATAGGGTTTGTACAACTCCACCACCCGTAGCACAAATTTGATCTTTCGTTTAAGATCTATGTAAGGTCCGTTGAAGGCATGACAAAATGCTGAATTCACAAACATTGAAAGTGACTTACCAAAGTACCCCAAAAAATTTCATTTCTTACCGAAATGCCCTCTTTTTCCGCGATAGGATCCCGCGATAGCGGGCAGGGACTGAAAGTGTAAAATTTTGCAAGATTATTTACACTTCCAGTCCCCATAGCGGGCCATCGCGGGCCTCGATCGCAGGGGCCAGGGACTGAAAGTGTAAATATTTCTTGCAAAAAATTTCACAATTGGTCCCTGCCCGCGATCGCGGGATCCTATCGCGGAAAAAGAGGGCATTTCGGTAAGAAATTTTTTTTTGGGGTACTTTGATAAGTCACTTTCAATGTTGGGGTATTTTAATTAATTTCCCTTTTTTTTATATATGTATCTTTAAGATCGTAGTAAAATGCAAGATCTATTTTTTATTATGCTTTTATTTTCTGAATGCTACTCAATAAATTTGTTATTATTATTATTTAAATGAATATATATATATATATATACATATACACACTTAAAAAAATCAAATACAAAAATTGATAGGATTAGCTTTGTTATATAGAGCAATAACCATGTATAACTAAATAAATGTTTATTTACTGTCTAAATTTCATCTTGTCGGATAGGATCACTAAATGTTTGAAAAAAAAAAGATAAGATAATGTCTACATCGATAGATGGTATTGGTGAATTCTCCCATCCCAATTTTATTTTAATTCATATAAACTAAAAAGTTAATTCATTTTTTATTATTAATTATTGATTGTTTTGATTTAATTATTAGGTATTTGTCATATATCATGTTGACCAAATTAAATTAATTCTATTTTAATGTCATTTAATTTAATCTACGTTAGTAAAACTTTGATAGTTTTTGTTTGACTTTTATCTATTTATTAAATATGCTTTACATATGTATATAGTATAATGTTGATTTGTTTCTCTTCCAAATGTTTATAGATTACATTTTCTTTATTCATCATATAATATTTAAATGTGTATCTTATATAAATAAATGCTTATTTTATTCAAATGTTTATCTTGGTTATGAGTTTCTACTCGTTAGTTTCAATCTTATAAATAATTTTTGGAAGTACACTTCCAACCCTCATATATTTTTATCTTTTACCAAAAGCTTCAAAATACTATTAAGATGTTAGAAGTTTGAATTTGACTTTATGTCAAAACTCAAAACTAATATTGACCTGTCTAACGACAAAATCTCTTAAAATACTATTAAGGTATTGAAACATTGAAGTTGGCTTCATAAGCCAAACTTATATTCATTTTGGTCTCATTTCAAAAGCTTTACAATTAACAATGTTATCTCCAAATTAAATAAATCACAATATATCAATTGGATTTTGTTAAACGAGTGTAAATAACCCTAAAGTTTGTAGGAACTTAAGAAATCCACGTGATTCCCCTACTACCTGGAGATCCAATAGATTGAGTGGTTCTTATTCGCAAATTGAAATATTGATGAAGTATTATCAACAAAATGTAAGAATACAAAAATCCAATATTTCATGCATAACATAATAATGATAAACCATAATTCACTATTTTAGAAAATAATATATTCCCCATTTTCTACGACATCTTTGAATCAGAAGGATTTGATTACGATAAGATAGGTTCCAAAAACACAAGAAAATATGCAAAAATCATTGAACCCTTTTGACCCTAAAGAAAAAAAACACTAGATGTTAAGATACAAGTAAATTGTAACACCCTCAAATTTGGAACGAACAACTAAATAAAATTTCAATAAAATACCCAACAAGATAAAATCATTTCTACAATTCATTCCTTAAATTACCTCGGAATTTAAAACATTATAATTCCCCCAATAAATTAACTTAAAACGGGTGTTACTTAACACGACACAAGTTGCTAATTCCAAATACGTGCGGAAGACTTCACTAATTCAAATCACCTCGCGAGCACTCTACTAGCACACGACCTTTCACACGTGTCACTAGAACTACTCCCAACCTGAGCCCTGTTGCACATGCCGACAAATAAAAAAGGTTAGGCTAACGCCTAGTGAGTTCAAGCATTTTATCATGACTATATAAATTCATAAATCGAGAGGAGTGTAGCTTTTTAGTCATGATTCCAAAAGAGTTTACTTTAAATGTAAATCACCCATTTTCCAAATCCCACAATTCCTATAAATGAAATCTTTAATGCAATATGATTTCCAAAATAGACTCATTCCCAAAATCCACGTAATAGGGTGAAATACCATTCGATACTCAAAATAATTAAATCCATAATTCAATTTGTTATTATTCCAAAAACATCCCAAACACGGTAAAAACATAATCCATAACTCATATAACATGGAAATGCAATTCTCATAAATATGATACGTTACCGAAAACATGGATAAACACCGATACCCAAAAACATCACACACGGATGAGATATAAACCACAACTTGCATACCATGGAAAACAATCCATATAAATATAACACGTCACCGAAAACATGAGTAGCAATAAATACCCAAAACAACACCTTTCGGTGACGGGGGAGACCCGTATACATCGCACGTGACGGAACACTAAAGTGGGTCACTTACTATGCAATAAAACACACACGTGGATTACTCTCGTAAACTGAGCTCAATCACTCCAGATCTATTGCCCGCGAGACTAGGGAGTTCCCAACTTCAACCACTCCAGGTCTATACATTGGGTCACTCCAAATCCACAACAACACATTAGGGATTACACCTTACTGCCCATGAGACGACGCCCGACCATATAGGTCCCCGCCTTACTTATCATGGAACCCGATGCCTATCCCGTGCTAAGCACATATATGAAATTACACCTTACTGCCCATGAGACGACGTCCGACCATCTAGGTCCACGCCTTACTTATCATGGAACCCGATGCCTATTCCGTGCTACAAAATAAACTAACGTCTCATAAAACTGAGCTCAATCAATTCCGACCTCTTGCCCGCGAGACTAAGGGAAACTCAAATGCCTATGGATCCATAGCTAACAAGGTCTAAAACATTACACGACCCCAAATGAATAAACAAGTGCATTCAAACATGCAATTCCCCAAAAACGTAAATCATGCTCAAAACTCACTTGAGCTATCAAAATTGGACAAATGTTCCCAAAACTTGATAAAGTTCAACACCGAGCCACAAACTCAACTAACTCAAAAGATAGTTCTAAAAGTCATAAAATGACATTAAATATAACAACACACATCGGTTGTCAGTAAATGCTTCAAATTCATGAAACCCGAAAATAAAACCTTGGATCGGGATAACCCTCATTTCCAAAAAGGACTCAACCTTTACATTTCAAAACATCTCATGATGTGCTATATGCATATTTCTAAATACCCAAAAAATGCATTTTCATAACAATTAGACTCCATATTTCATATAAATCAATAACCCATTTTCATATAAGATTTATCTATCACATTTTTCCAAAATATCCAAAAGTAGTGTTTTACAATATTTACCACAATTAGTACTTCAAAAGGTAAAATTTACCAAATAACTCAACCTTAATAATTTTCAGGTAAAACACATAATTTCTTGAAAAAATAACATTTTGGCATGTACAAAGTTTTCGCAAATGAACTTGAACTCACCTTGCTAGATTTAGCTAAATCTAGAGTTTCTCCAACGTAAGTGTAACAACCCAGTCTAAATAAAGCATACATAGCACTAATATTAAATAATTACATCATACATAAACTAAGGTTGGCGGAAACAACTTATACACAACTGAGAAAAACTACTACCGCAAGTGGCACCGGCATGGTCTCTAACTGCATCAGTACTCTATCCTGCGCTTGCCCACTTACCTGAGCCTCCTACTAAAAGCTTACCTGAAAAGGTTTTAGTTTTGAAAAGCGAGGGTTAGACCATGAGGTCTAGTGAGTTTCCTCCATAAACAGTGTACGTCAACATTATAAACCATTTTTATAAAACAGTTCACATTCTTCACATAAGCGTCAAACATGGTACTGCACTGTGTTAAGGATCACATCGTTAACCGCGATCGGGGCCCCAGCAGACTCCCCTTTTGCCTCTTCTGGAGCCTACGCAGACTCCCCTTCCCGGAGCCTACGCAGACTCCCCTCTACTCGAAATAGGAGGAAACGAATTGTAGTACCCGTAAATTTATAATAATAATAGCGTCAAATAGGAGGTCAAATTTAGTTTATATATAAAGGCTAAATATTTTCAAATGATAGTATGTAAAGAAAAAGAGATAAAAAAAATATATATATATATATAATAATTTTTCTCATAGGCTTTAAGATAGAGTTTAAAAATATATATTTATTATATTAATTATGGAATTTGAATTGGGATAGGATAGGAAGCCGTAAGGTTAGGAGAAGGATGGGTTGTGATCATGGTTATCTTTTTATATATTTACCCTATAAGTATATTATGGTTCTTAAGCTCAATCAAATATTGAGAGTAATTTTTGAAACCGTGAAGAAATTTCCAGTCAAAATCGAAGTCAAGTTTGGGTTCGGGTTTACGTTTTGGTTGACAAATTAAGGTAAATTCTAACCCCAATCTATGTATTAACGTCGTTTTACTTGTTATGGATCGCTTTCGAGTCCTTGGGTGTGATTTAGTCGAGTTTAGACAGCCCGAAGGCTGCTGTTCGACCACCTTACGAAGGTTTCGACCCTAAATTTTTATGATCCCGATGGAGGTCGTTTTGTTTCGAATGATGCATAAAAGTAATAACAATTCGTATAAAGTAGTTGTTCAATCGATTTTGCTATAAAAGATATCAAAACTAAGGTGTTTTTGGATAGTTGTGGAATTGATATATATATATATATATATATATATATATATATATATATATATATATATATATATATATATATATATATATATATTGCAGGTCTGTTGCAATTGTGAAGATGATGATCAAAAAGTTATGTTTTATTTTGGTCCTCCTAGTTTAAATTATTTTAAACTATGGCCCTATTTTATTTTGATACTTCCTTGTCAGTTGTCACAAATGATTTTTTTTATGTATGACAGTTTTGACCTCTAAAGTTTTAATAATTATAGTTCAGACCTTTTATTAAAATTACTCTTTAAATTCAGATTTAAAACACTTTCTGTTTTGACAGTTTTGATCCCTGATCCATAAATATTTTACAATAATAATCCAAAACGTTTTGTTTGAATAGTTTACAGCTTTATTCCATATTCAATATTTTATTACATGCTAATTTAATCAAATTCAAATCAATATTTATTCTTGATTCTTGTTGAACTATAATTATATTTTGGTCGTAAAGGATTTTTTAAATAAGATAAGTAAACCGGGTGAATCTTATAAGCTACGAGTAACGTGGTGTTTTTGGAAAGAAAAATAAAAAGTAAATTAAATATTCTTAAGGTTGGGTAATCATACGTTGGTCCAAGTTATATTTTAGCAATAAGGATTTCTAAATTGTATTGTTGTAGGGATAATTATTTAAGTTGTATATTTTGGGTTATTGGGTGTAGGTGAAGGCTTGTAGTAGATTGCAAGTATTTTAGGGGTCTTAATATTGCCGGATATCGTGCCAGGTACGGATTCTCGTACTTCTTTCAGCGACATTCTGTTCCATATTAACGGATATCTTCGTTTATAATTATTTTGACTCGTTTGGCAACTGTTTCGTTTGGTTTGATATATGTATCTTTGAGATATTCTTGAAATAATATTCGTTGACGTTACCATAGTATTTGAAAGCCTTGATTTGGTTCTCTTTGTTTACTTGTTATGTGATAAATCACGTTTTTGATCGTTTGATTTATAAGATCTTGATGCATGGTGAATATATCCGGAGTTGAGTTGTTTATATTCATCCATGCATACTTAGAACCCGTTGTTAGATAGTTGGAGAGTAGGAATACCGAGTTAACCACCTGTAGGGGTACTACAGGCATGCCATTGTGGCGCCAGTGGTGTGACACTATCCGTGGCGGTGTGATTAGTCCACGGCGTCTCCTTCCGATTTTGGTGTGCTCTGATAAGAGCTGGGCGGTGTGATGGTGATTTTATTCAGGAGGCGTATGGGTCGGCCCTAGGACTTTTGGAGCTTTGTTATCGGTGTGCGATGTAGTGCCATACATGCCACTGATTTTGGATACACTTGGAGTCGCGAATCCAGTGTATTATGGTTTGTTTGGATATCCTTTGTTATGTTTTGCTCTGTGTAGGAAACTCGGTATGCATAAACCAACCCCTCGTTGCTTCAGCCTAAAATTCATTGATTACTCTGGAGTTTGGTGGTGTTTCCGTATTGGGGAAACTTTGAAACTTTATTTTACATCTCATTTGAATTTGATCTTTTAATTACGTTGTGCTTTGTTTATTTTGTAATCTTAATCCGTACTGGGCATTTGGCTCACGCTGTGTCTTTCTTCCGGCAGGTATCTAGCTGGGGGCAATCGGGGGCGTGTGAAGAGAGGATCACCTACTTATGAGAATTTTTATTTATTATATGAAGTTAAATTTAGTTTTGGAATTAGATTTATTTTAGGATTTAAAGTTTCGTTAATTTTTGACCTTCTCTTTTGGTGGCATCAAGTTATTTTAATTTCAAACTATGTCGGTTGATTTAATTTAAGGATTATTAGAGTTGATTTTATTATTTGGAGATCTCGTTTCCGCTGCAGTTTTGGGGTGTTACACGAATTCCAGCCTACCAGTCTGTTATACATATCCAAGGGGTCATCAGAACCCGAGGATCTATCTCTAATCCCACAGTGCAGACCGACTCCACATAGCATGCACATAGTTCGTCATATACATAAAACATGAACTCCGTATAACGTTTTACCATCCATATCATATTGCTGGAAAATCTCTTCAGTAGAACAATTCTTTTCATGGGAAAACATTCGTAACAGCTTGTAAATAAATCATGCTCATAAACATACTCTGATCAGTAGAGTGTTAAGTTTCGTTTACGTAAAAGTCAGGTAAAATAACAGAGTATATTCATAAAATCACTTTCCTTGGAAAACACGTAAGAGCACGTATTTTAGTTAGAAAAACTCACCTGGCTAGCTCGCTCCAAAGCTCCTCACTTATACTTCCGATCTCTAGGCGGAACACCTATTATATTAATAACGTTCGTCATAATTCGTTCAATTATTACTCGAGTTAAATCCCGAACTCACCCTAACTTATCTAAATCGGTAGATTACACTTCTAGTCCAAAAATCATAATTAATGGTCCTTGCTCTCCCATCCATTTGAAATGCTATACCGGGTCCATTGATTTACCCGACTCTAGGTTTCCAACATAATAATAAAATCACTGGATCCCTTAATATTAAATCTGGATCGTGTTACTATTAATATGGTCCAAAATAAATAAATTATTAGACTACCAATTATATATACGAGGTCCTTATTAAAATTATAGACTTCATTAATAACTAGGTCCAACTTTAATAACTAAGCCCAAAAGGGTTTAATAATTCTTTCGGCCCAACACTCACTTTGAATTATCAACCAAGGAATCCGAGCAGTCTACCGGGACATGCACACCGGGTCATTAGAATCATATAGAAAAATACCGGGACTCCACTAACTCAAACTTAACTTAAAAGACATACAATTAATAATTCCATTTCAACCCAAAGATTACCAATGGTCCTAAGCCTTAAATTTCAGCATAGATTAACTAAATCCCAAACCTCATATAAACATGAATTTAGAGAAATCATACTCCAATACTCGAAGAAATCGAACTTTAGAATTTAGATTAATACCTGACGAAAAGGAAACTGCTGCCAACCCGACGACCACCACCGACAGCCGACCGCCGGCGACCACCAGCAGCAGCAACGGCCGGCGACCACCACCAGCAGCAACCGCCGACGACCACTAGCAGCAGCAACCGCCGACGACCACCACCACCAGCAACCGCCGACGACCACCAGCTCTTTCTCGCTGCTCCTTTTCTCTCGTCGCCTTTCTCTCTTCGTCTTTCTCTCCTCCGTCGTCTCTCTCTCTCCCCCGTCGTCTCTCTCTCCCTCTCGCCGACTGTCCCTCTCTCTCTCTGGCTGTCTCTCTCTCTCGCCCGTCGTCTCTCTCCCTCTCGCCGACTGTTTCTCTCTCTCTTTCTACGGCTTTCTCTCTCACTCGTCGGCGGTTTGTTCCCGGCGCACATCTGCACAAGGCACACACATCAGCTCCTTTCTTCTTTCTTTCTTCTTGCCTCTTCTCGATATGCAGCCACTCCCAAACAACCCTAACCCAAAAAAACAAATGGATTCCTAACCATAAAGAAAAACGGCGCCTCATAAGAAGAAAGGGAATTAGTTTCCCCAAGTTAACATGTTTTACCCTCCTACTTTTCGTTTGTAAGCAAATTACCACCCTTAACTTCCATTTAGGTCACTTAACTTATTTTGGGTTATTACAATCTCCCCTCCTTAATGGAATTCCGTCCCGGAATTCATTCCGAAGATAACCGGCGAGAATTTATTATCAAAGCTTAAATCTCAACTCTAGGAATAAATCTTTCTAATAAAAAAAATTCCTTCTCTTTAACACTGGCAACTTTCATTTGGCCCACTCATTTCAGTCATAATTATCAACTTATTTCAAGGGTAAACTCCAATTGAGATACAATTCATTTCGTTCTATCCACCATAATTTATCATATATAAAACTTAACATCGACATCTCATTATGCTGGTATTCATAAAATCCATCCGTCAAAACTGGTTTCTTAACGAACAATTCCATTGAGTGACCCAATAATTTATAATTTTCAACATAACTTGAGAATTACTTATCCCATCATACTATCATCAACTTCTCACTTTAACATATCGGTTCTCCTTTATCAATTCTTAGTAAGAATCTCGGTAGGATGTAACACATCCTGCAATAACCAATAAATGTCATTACTTAACAAATCCATAAAATTTTAATCAACCAACAAGGCTTATACATCTATCATGACATTTCAAACCAACCATTGGTCATACTACCCCTCCGACCCATAGTCATCAACATATCATTCTTCAAACATAACCAAATTTCCAACTATATCCTTCTAGGGTCATTCCTTCTCTCATAAGAAGCAATTCGCGTTCTGCAAAAAATCTAGCATTCACTATAACACGTTTGACTAATCCACTCTTCATCTTTCTTTAAACTTCCAATGATCTCAACATATACCTACTTAGCGACTTTTACAGCCAAAACACTTGGTTTCTCCCTTTGGGTAATTTCCCATCACTACTCCGTCCTTTCACTCCGATCCTAATCACACCACACAGTCAACTTACCCTATATGAGCTCCAACAATCTGGTTAATAGATCGAACATCTCATCCGAAAATCCCAAAAGCTTCTATATGATGCTTTCTTTCTCTTTAACATCACCTCACTACGATACTAGCGGGTACATTTAGCTTGGCAATTAATGCCATTACATAACTGTACATCCCCCACTCATAATATCGCACTGCAAACCAAATCTCTCATGGTCATTCATACACAACCACGCTTTCCTTCATACTCTCACGTATACTACAATCGAGTCTATCTCACTACGTAGTCCTTTCCCAACTTGTTGAACTATAACTCACGAGTTCTCAATTAACTCACACACAAACATTCTAGCTAGTTCTTCACGATCTGAGCCCTTACAAAACAGGGCACAGCTCCTCACCGATCGATAAGATCTACACCCTCGATTCGCTTGTGCTACGTACCTCATCATTCTACAAATCCCTCCATACCTCATAAATAGAACGCTTATTCAAAAATGACCACTTCCCATCCTCTTAACACTCCTACAAGGTGTTCTATTAATTTACAACTTTCTGGTTCACGTCTTCGGCCTCGGCCATCTTACATAGCTATCGACTTCCATAACATCAGACAACCTGTAGCTACTTTCTTAACTTATTCTTAAACATGGGCTCCTTTACGGAACTTAATCCTACCATCATATCATAATTACTTCGCAATACGTCTCCCTCTTTCTGGACTCACTCCTGTAATATCGATCATACAAACTCACCTCAAGACTCACATTTCCACCCCACGGATATTTCATTCTTCCTTACCACACTACTCTTTAACGAGTCGCTAAAACCATCACCTTGAAGACTTCAAACCCTCCCTCCGGACACACCCGTCTGTTGACAACAGTACTTCCAGCTACCGAACAAGGGTGCAAACCCTCATTCGACCGATACTATAATCCACTACTGACTCTATCACTGTCCACCCTTTCTCTTGGGCACTCTTACTAAAGTTATATCATTCTTTCCTGATTTGACCAATATCTCTTCACTCTCAGAGTTCTTTCTTGGCTTAAAATGTAATACTCTATGACCTAGTGAGTTCATAGCCTTCATGCATGACAACACAATAGATAAATTATTTCATACATTTTATCATTTTAGATAAACCACCCTTGAAAAGCATCTTGGGTACACTCGACCCCAACACTCTTATAACTTCAATGCCCTGCACAGCGATTCGAGAATCGCTTGCATGCATCTTCCCGTGAACCTTAATCTTACTACATCTGAACGACGTTAATACGACAGTGATATATTGCATGAAAATCTTTTTATTTGGCACAATTTTGAAAAAAATTACCGTCACCAGGTAAATCAGTTGGTTTTTCGTACTCATAAATAACTCCAACATGCCATTACTCACTTTGGTTATAAAAGTCTTGCATTTAATCGTTTTCTTGACTTTTGCAATAACTTAACTCATCATGAAAAGAGCGAAATACTTTACAAATCATAAAACTCGAAACTTCATGCTGCCATGTGAATGAAATCACCTTTTTCTTTAAACGTACGCGTGCACATTCTGGCTCATTTTCGATCAAAATTTATCTTTACATATTTAACTTAAATCGTGAAAATTTCATGTTACATAAAAAAAGAACACCATGCATGAGACTCTACTTGCATTTGAAGGCTACTCACTCTAACAAGGTCAACTGCTTTACTCGCTTAGCTTATCCTTGACATTCTACCTACGACCAACGGTCGCCCTCTCGGTCACGCAACAACTTGCTGAACACACTTTCCACATCTCACTTACTCAATCCCTTTCATACTATTTCGTTTTAATCACTATCTCATTTTCTACTTCTACATGCTTTCATTTCACAATAGGTATCTTATTTCATTTACACTGCCTTTGAAAAGCTCGACTAAGAAGTCAGGGTTCTATTGATACGTTCAAAATTTCAACACTGTTATTCCTTATCATTCTAACTGATCTCATCCCACTATTTCTAGAACTGGGACTTTCTAGAACAAGAGTCTTACTCAAAATCAATCATTTTATCTCTTCGAACCCACGAAGATCTATCTCTATACGATTCATAACATTCTAAAAAACATTTCGCCTCTACGATGTATACATTATTCACTTCATAATGATTTCCCATGAAACTTCCCCAACAAGGGGTCTCAGTCTACACCTCAGAGATCTTGTTGACATTCTAACGTACTGAAACACGACATAAACACTGGGTAGGTTAATAAGGTAGGTTAAGCACATACATGTACCTGTAAGTTCGCAATTACACTGGCCAGGTGAAATCTCAAACTTACCTTACATGACAGTCCTCAGTACCCTATTAGTCATATCTTTATAATAGTGTCCTCCTAACGCATCTTCTGTATTTACAATAGTGCCCTCCTAGCGCATTTACTGATTCTCAGTTGTGAATTTTACTCCAAAGTTTAAGTTTAGGCCCGTCCGGTCACCTAAATCCCTTAAACTACGGCTCTGATACCAACTGTAACAACCCAGTCTAAATAAAGCATACATAGCACTAATATTAAATAATTACAAATCTGGGTCCCAAAAATTTTCGTTACATCATACATAAACTAAGGTTGGCGGAAACAACCTATACACAACTGAGAAAAACTACTACCGCAAGTGGCACCGGCATGGTCTCTAATTGCATCAGTACTCTATCCTGCGCTTTCCCACTTACCTGAGCCTCCTACTAAAAGCTTACCTGAAAAGGTTTTAGTTTTGAAAAGCGAGGGTTAGACCATGAGGTCTAGTGAGTTCCCTCCATAAACAGTGTACGTCAACATTATAAATCATTTTTATAAAACAGTTCACATTCTTCACATAAGCGTCAAACATGGTACTGCACTGTGTTAAGGATCACATCGTTAACCGCGATCGGGGCCCCAACAGACTCCCCTTTCGCCTCTTCTGGAGCCTATGCAGACTCCCCTTCCCGGAGCCTACGCAGACTCCCCTCTACTCGAAATAGGAGGAAACGAATTCCAGCCTACCAGTCTGTCATACATATCCAAGGGGTCATCAGAACCCGAGGATCTATCTCTAATCCCACAGTGCAGACCGACTCCACATAGCATGCACATAGTTCGTCATATACATAAAACATGAACTCCGTATAACGTTTTACCATCCATATCATATTGCTGGAAAATCTCTTCAGTAGAACAATTCTTTTCATGGGAAAACATTCGTAACAGCTTGTAAATAAATCATGCTCATAAACATACTCTGATCAGTAGAGTGTTAACTTTCGTTTACGTAAAAGTCAGGTAAAATAACAGAGTATATTCATAAAATCACTTTCCTTGGAAAACACGTAAGAGCACGTATTTTAGTTAGAAAAACTCACCTGGCTAGCTCGCTCCAAAGCTCCTCACTTATACTTCCGATCTCTAGGCGGAACACCTATTATATTAATAACGTTCGTCATAATTCGTTCAATTATTACTCGAGTTAAATCCCGAACTCACCCTAAGTTATCTAAATCGGTAGATTACACTTCTAGTCCAAAAATCATAATTAATGGTCCTTGCTCTCCCATCCATTTGAAATGCTATACCGGGTCCATTGATTTACCCGACTCTAGGTTTCCAACATAATAATAAAATCACTGGATCCCTTAATATTAAATCTGGATCGTGTTACTATTAATATGGTCCAAAATAAATAAATTATTAGACTACCAATTATATATACGAGGTCCTTATTAAAATTATAGACTTCATTAATAACTAGGCCAAACATTAATAATTAAGCCCAAAAGGGTTTAATAATTCTTTCGGCCCAACACTCACTTTGAATTATCAACCAAGGAATCCGAGCAGTCTACCGGTACATGCACACCGGGTCATTAGAATCATATAGAAAAATACCGGGACTCCACTAACTCAAACTTAACTTAAAAGACATACAATTAATAATTCCATTTCAACCCAAAGATTACCAATGGTCCTAAGCCTTAAATTTCAGCATAGATTAAATAAATCCCAAACCTCATATAAACATGAATTTAGAGAAATCATACTCCAATACTCGAAGAAATCGAACTTTAGAATTTAGATTAATACCTGGCGAAAAGGAAACTGCTGCCAACCCGACGACCACCACCGGCAGCCGACCGCCGGCGACCACCACCAGCAGCAACGGCCGGCGACCACCAGCAGCAGCAACCGCCGCTGACCACCAGCAACAGCAACCGCCGACGACCACCAGCAGCAGCAACCGCCGGCGACCACCAGCTCTTTCTCGCTGCTCCTTTTCTCTCGTCGCCTTTCTCTCTTCGTCTTTCTCTCCTCCGTCGTCTCTCTCTCTCCCCCGTCGTCTCTCTCTCCCTCTCGCCGACTGTCCCTCTCTCTCTGGCTGTCTCTCTCTCTCGCCCGTCGTCTCTCTCCCTCTCGCCGACTGTTTCTCTCTCTCTTTCTACGGCTTTCTCTCTCACTCGCCGGCGGTTTGTTCCCGGCGCACATCTGCACAAGGCACACACATCAGCTCCTTTCTTCTTTCTTTCTTCTTGCCTCTTCTCGATATGCAGCCACTCCCAAACAACCCTAACCCAAAAAAAACAAATGGATTCCTAACCATAAAGAAAAACGGCGCCTCATAAGAAGAAAGGGAATTAGTTTCCCCAAGTTAACATGTTTTACCCTCCTACTTTTCGTTTGTAAGCAAATTACCACCCTTAACTTCCATTTAGGTCACTTAACTTATTTTGGGTTATTACAGTAAGCTCCTTTGATGAAGTTTGCATCCTCAAGCCAAAACTTCCAAAACCTAGATCCATAAGTTTCCAACCATCAATACTAAGATCTAACCATAAGAAATCATCATCCATCCATAAAATACCAAAATACCCAACTTATACCAAACCCTAGTTCCATACATGAAGAAGATGAAGAATATTTCCACCAATCACCACCACAATCGTTCCACAACATCTCAAGATGAAAGGAATGTGAAATTAACATCAATAACATTTTTGGGTAGAGATATTACCTTATCCACTGGAATCCCCCAAGAGATAGCTTCCTAAACTCCCAAAAGCTTCAAACCTTGAAGATGGTCAACAATGGTGGAGTGGGTTTAATTTATGTGGAGAAGATGAAGGGAAGAGGAGAGGGGTTGTAGGGTTTCTAGTGAGATAAACCGATTTCTAGAGAGAGAGTTGAGAGAGTTTGAGAGTGGTAATGAAAATGAAGAAGAAAGAAGAAGAAAAGGGTTTAAAACACCCTGGAGCCCGTCGGCTAAAGTGACACGGTGATAGTGACAGTGTCACTATCGCCAGGGCACAATCGCTCAGGCCCTTCCCACTCGCGGTACATTTCCAGCGATAGTGACACGGCGATTGTGACAGTGTCACTATCGCCGGGCACTATAGCTCAGAATGTACCGAAACTTGTTTTGGCCATAACTTCCTCGTTTTAGCTCCGTTTTCGCTCCGGAAAGGCTCGTTGGACTCGTATTCGAATTCCCCATCCAACAAGACCATAAAATCTAGGATTTACCCCCAAATCCTATTTTTCATAATTTCTTAAAGCTCGGTTCTACACTGATTCGAAATTGGACTTATCCGAAATTCACGGGTCTTACAATCCTCCCAACCTTAGGATGATTTCGTCCTCGAAATCTACATCCTCCATCAGGCTAACCGACGCCATATCGGCCACAATTCGCCAACTCCTAACTGGAATCTAAATTTTCCACACAACCATAAAGACAGATCCTCGGGTAATTTTCTTACCAACAAACCCCCTTTCAAGTACACTGTACTTACGTCCGGAAGAACACCCTAACCATTGGAATAATTCCTAGTTAGACGACTTCGGTTGTATCCCAACCTTAGAATGTTCCATACTTCTCGATTTCAGTTTCAAGCTCTACCCACTCCAAGATTGTTCACTAACAAACCCAACAAAATCCTCAATTCCGTTCATTCCTACCACTAACTGTCGATTAACTCCAACGAGTTCTATTAGACTCCAAAATTCATCTCACATGAATCATCAAATCGACAGGTTCATTAACCACACGCGAAGGTCATTCCACCAAACACTCATCACCATTTAGCATTTTAAGGTTATTACAACCGTTACCATCATTCTATTAAAATCGGGTTACAATCCCCTGATTACATTAAAGGTGCTTGGCCTCAAGTCTAAAAGTCGACGCCTAAATATATCACCTACCGTCAAATAGGTTACCGCGAATTTATTCTCTTAATTACAAAGGGTATCATCCCTTAACCGATACCATTCGGTCTACGGTATTAACACACGTAGAACACCCAATCTTCCACCGCCGAAGTGCTACACGCACTCACCCTTAACTGGGTTGCTCACTCTTTCCAAGGTCCTAACGAGTTCAAGGTTTTCAAGTGCGTTATTCAATAAATATGCCAATTAATCAAAACCATTCACAAAATATTTTCAACACCAAGATTTTCATCTCAAATAACTCGTACGCAATAAAATTATTACTATCAGCTCGGTAGTTACGTAAAACTGGACACGCTCGTCCCACATATGAAAATCATATTGAAAATCAGATTGAAAATCATTTCATCGCAGTTCAGTTTACCCACAAAACGCAAAAGCGTAATAAACAATTTCTTTAAAAACGAACTGCCACAGTTCTAGTATGGATTGACTCATCACATGCATTGTAAAGTAACTGCCTGACTTTAAACAGGGTGCAATAAAAGGTGTGCACGTATTTCAAAAGAAGTCCAACGACATTTGACTCCCAAAAATCTCCTGATTAACCATAAAATTGCATGAAACAAGGTTCACCAACAAAATTTTGCGCGCGTCAGTTTATCATACAAAACGGTGAAACGATTTACAGACTCACCTTAGTCAAAACACAAAAGGACTTGTGCAAATTCCATATTTAAACAAAATCAATACGTTTCCACCATTCGAAAATATCGACTTAAAACATCGTAAAACTTCAAATTGGAGTAGATATGCAAGCTCGTAATACTTCTTAGAAATTTATTGTAATAACACATATGCATCAAATAACTCACATCAAAATTTCAAAAGATGAAATTCTTTAAACTGATTTCCAAAATTTTCTCAAATGGTCACATAACGACACACGAGCAAAACGTTACTGATAAAACTGTACACAACCATGTACTCTCTAAAAAGAAAACTAGGAAGGAACAATTGCTAGTAAATGGTCGACACCAATAAAGGTCAAACCGACTTCAGTTCTCGAATTGCACCAACGGTGCGTGTAAATGTTCAAAACATAAGAAATTGTACGCAACATAGTTTTATACAAACAATCTTTCTACAATTTTCATCACAAGCATTTCCTTAAATTTTCTTACTTGGGACATAAAACGTCAAAGCGTCATTACTTAAAAATGTATTTGTCAAAAATGCTCAAAACACACATTTCCTCCAAAACAAAAAAGCTTTCAATTTTTTTCAAAATATTCGACAATTCAAAATTGACCAATGTCAATGACTCATACATTCGTGTTTTTCAAATAGCATACATTATAAACCATTCGTGATCCCCACACCACTAAAACATGCTTTGACCAAATGGTCTCTCATTTAAACAAGGAGTTAATAAAACATTTTTATGCACGACCCGTTTATCAAAGTGTCGAAAAACAATGGTTACCAAGCTATGCATACCCCTAAGTCGATATAGCGCATTTCCCATAAAATGATAATAAAACGTTTAACCGGCCAAAAGCGCCCCAAGCAAGTCATTATGAAATGTCAACAAAATGTTTTTTCATGCATCACTTAAGCCACGTATAAATCAATCCATACACTGAACTATATGCAACGAAGTATTTAGTAACACAAACTCTTGAAAGAAAAGTTATGCAACACTAGAGTTCCAACCCATCTCTTCTTAGTCGCCTTATGGCATAAAATTAAATTTTCTCAACAAAACTCGAGTGGGACCAAATGCCCAACATAACTCATAAACTTTTCACATAACCAAATAGAGTATGCACATTGTAAAATTGTACCCACACGACACAACACGCCGTAAAACAAAACTCCATGAACTCCAACGAACTCAATGACTCCAAGTCAACAAAACGGCACTAAACATTGTGCCTCCAAAACCAAATCGCTATAAGCAAAATCATGAATGCAACGCCAAAATCCCAAAAATCCCCTTCTAGGGTAATATCATATAAACAACATTGCTTAACAACTCACATTAAACAAATTTCCCAAAAATGACTTTACATAGACATAATGGAATATAACTTTCGTCCAACTCTAACATATGTGGAGGAGATCCAATGTTAAAGTCACAAACCGTAGTTATTGCCCAACATCTTAAACATCATAAAAATATGATTGCCATTACATCCAAAACAGATGTTGAACAACAATGAAATAAGGCAAAACAAATCCCGGCGGAGTTTGCAACTCCCGCAATAATATGGTTTCATGCACGTTCAAAACCATGATTTGAAATCTTGTGTGTGTGCTAAATATTTTCTCAAAATTCATAACACAATCCAAATAAGGATTTGAAACACAAGAAATAATTTATGCAATTTATTTTCAAATTAAACTTTGTGCATGACTTAGTCAGTATTCAACGTCTCAACTCATACCCTTCCAAATCTCTCTGGTCCACTATTGTCATCTGGATGCTTTAACCTCTTAAGGTAAGTTGGGAATTACACCAATTAACTTTACGGTTTTTCCTCAAATCAAAATCGGCTCATTAGGCCTATGGTTCTAATCCAACCATCAATCTCGACCCGAAACGGTCTACTTAAAGCAATTATCATGCTTATCGTCACTCCAAGTGACTAATACTAGAATCGTCCATCTATTCCAACGACTACTAGCTTAGAACCTCCTTCACTACCCCAACGATTATCACATTAAACTAATTCAAGTACGCACATGTACTAGCAGGTTCACCATGACACTGGCCATGTGTCACTATGAACGTACCATACATGATTATCCTTGTTACTCTCGACGTGACTCTCATTTCTAACAACATCCATCAATTTCAAAACATCCTATCTTAAAGTGCCTAAAGGTAAATTTCACTCTCATTTACTTAAACAAACGCTAGTTTGAGTCTAGGTATCCAAAATCAACACCTAATTCTCTCAAACTTATGCTCTGATACCAACTTGTAACACCCTCAAATTTGGAACGAGCAACTAAATAAAATTTCAATAAAATACCCAACAAGATAAAATCACTTCTACAATTCATTCCTTAAATTACCTCGGAATTTAAAACATTATAATTCCCCCAATAAATTAACTTAAACGGGTGTTACTTAACACGACACAATTTGCTAATTCCAAATACGTGCGGAAGACTTCACTAATTCAAATCACCTCGCGAGCACTCTACTAGCACACGACCTTACACACGTGTCACTAGAACTACTCCCAACCTGAGACCTGTTGCACATGCCGACAAATAAAAAAGGTTAGGCTAACGCCTAGTGAGTTCAAGCATTTTATCATGACTATATAAATTCATAAATCGAGAGGAGTGTAGCTTTTTAGTCATGATTCCAAAAGAGTTTACTTTAAATGTAAAGCACCCATTTTCCAAATCCCACAATTCCCATAAATGAAATCTTTAATGCAATATGATTTCCAAAATAGACTCATTCCCAAAATCCACGTAATAGGGTGAAATACCATTTGATACTCAAAATAATTAAATCCATAATTCAATTTGTCATTTTTCCAAAAACATCCCAAACACGGTAAAAACATAATCCATAACTCATATAACATGGAAATGCAATTCTCATAAATATGATACGTTACCGAAAACATGGATAAACACCGATACCCAAAAACATCACACACGGATGAGATATAAACCACAACTTGCATACCATGGAAAACAATCCATATAAATATAACACGTCACCGAAAACATGAGTAGCAATAAATACCCAAAACAACACCTTTCGGTGACGGGGGAGACCCGTATACATCGCACGTGACGGAACACTAAAGTGGGTCACTTACTATGCAATAAAACACACACGTGGATTACTCTCGTAAACTGAGCTCAATCACTCCAGATCTATTACCCGCGAGACTAGGGAGTTCCCAACTTCAACCACTCCAGGTCTATACATTGGGTCACTCCAAATCCACAACAGCACATTAGGGATTACACCTTACTGCCCATGAGACGACGCCCGACCATATAGGTCCCCGCCTTACTTATCATGGAACCCGATGCCTATCCCGTGCTAAGCACATATATGAAATTACACCTTACTGCCCATGAGACGACGTCCGACCATCTAGGTCCACGCCTTACTTATCATGGAACCCGATGCCTATTCCGTGCTACAAAATAAACTAATGTCTCATAAAACTGAGCTCAATCAATTCCGACCTCTTGCCCGCGAGACTAAGGGAAACTCAAATGCCTATGGATCCATAGCTAACAAGGTCTAAAACATTACACGACCCCAAATGAATAAACAAGTGCATTCAAACATGCAATTCCCCAAAAACGTAAATCATGCTCAAAACTCACTTGAGCTATCAAAATTGGACAAATGTTCCCAAAACTTGATAAAGTTCAACACCGAGCCACAAACTCAACTAACTCAAAAGATAGTTCGTAAAAGTCATAAAATGACATTAAATATAACAACACACATCGGTTGTCAGTAAATGCTTCAAATTCATGAAACCCGAAAATAAAACCTTGGATCGGGATAACCCTCATTTCCAAAAAGGACTCAACCTTTACATTTCAAAACATCTCATGATGTGCTATATGCATATTTCTAAATACCCAAAAAATGCATTTTCATAACAATTAGACTCCATATTTCATATAAATCAATAACCCATTTTCATATAAGATTTATCTATCACATTTTTCCAAAATATCCAAAAGTAGTGTTTTACAATGTTTACCACAATTAGTACTTCAAAAGGTAAAATTTACCAAATAACTCAACCTTAATAATTTTCAAGTGAGATTTAGCTAAATCTAGAGTTTCTCCAACGTAAGCTCCTTTGATGAAGTTTGAATCCTCAAGCCAAAACTTCCAAAACCTAGATCCATAAGTTTCCAACCATCAATACTAAGATCTAACCATAAGAAATCATCATCCATCCATAAAATACCAAAATACCCAACTTATACCAAACCCTAGTTCCATACATGAAGAAGATGAAGAATATTTCCACCAATCACCACCACAATCGTTCCACAACATCTCAAGATGAAAGGAATGTGAAATTAACATCAATAACATTTTTGGGTAGAGATATTACCTTATCCACTTGAATCCCCCAAGAGATAGCTTCCTAAACTCCAAAAAGCTTCAAACCTTCAAGATGGTCAACAATGGTGGAGTGGGTTTAATTTATGTGGAGAAGATGAAGGGAAGAGGAGAGGGGTTGTAGGGTTTCTAGTGAGATAAACCGATTTCTAGAGAGAGAGTTTGAGAGTGGTAATGAAAATGAAGAAGAAAGAAGAAGAAAAGGGTTTAAAACACCCTGGAGCCCGTCGGCTAAAGTGACACGGCGATAGTGACAGTGTCACTATCGCCAGGGCACAATCGCTCAGGCCCTTCCCACTCGCGGTACATTTCCAGCGATAGTGACACGGCGATTGTGACAGTGTCACTATCGCCGGGCACTATAGCTCAGAATGTACTGAAACTTGTTTTGGCCATAACTTCCTCGTTTTAGCTCCGTTTTCGCTCCGGAAAGGCTCGTTGGACTCGTATTCGAATTCCCCATCCAACAAGACCATAAAATCTAGGATTTACCCCAAAATCCTATTTTTATAATTTCTTAAAGCTCGGTTCTACACTGATTCGAAATTGGACTTATCCAAAATTCACGGGTGTTACATAAATACTTTAAAAATTTTGAGACGATATATCAGTCACAACCTTCAGAGAGAATAACTAGAAACCCCCAAGAACCGTAGGTAGTCCCAAAAAAGGAAACTTGGGAATATTCAGTACCATATATTTCTCAAACTAATCATATAGTGGAATGAAACCTACTTACTTGATTACAAGAAGGTAACTAATTTTGACAAAGAAATGTCATGTCTCAAAATGCATCTCATTCTTTGTGGCAAGGAACTCACAAAAGATTATGTGAATCATAACATCTTTTCATCTTTCCTATATCACCAATCATACTAATGAAACAGTATAAGCTGCAATATAACCTTTAACAAACTCATTAACTTAATGCAAGTGGCTAAGAGTTGTAACAATGTTTTTTTAACAACGCTAGACATACTCGGATACAGAAAATTCTTGATGTTAATAACACATGCGTTGGAGGTGGAAAGAACTCCAAAGGATAGTGAGTTAAACATATTGATTCACACACATATGCTAATTATGTACCATATGGACAAGGTTGTGGAAAGGGTCAAATTCATGGAAAGAGTCGGGAACGAACTCCTAATAGAAAATGGAACAAGTTATAAATGAGTTATGTCATATCTAAGATTGGTTAAGTATAAGTTTATTTGAATATACTTTAACTGTCACATTAATTGCATTTGCGTATATATACACCTGAGTTTATAGCCATTATAGATGTAAAACACATTAAAAACAAATGCAAAACTCTCAATGTTCTTCGTTCCGTGTAGGAACGTATCGAGGAGAACTTGATTGTTTTTGTGGCATCTCATACAATCCTAAGAAATAGATTATTTTCATTGAATTAATTATTTAATACCTCCAAACACTTAGACAATGGGTTGTCACGTGTTGCTTAATGACACAAGATCAATCACTAAAACACTATATTAATAGGAACCTTGTTAAGATATTCGTATCATTGAGAAATCATATTATAAGAATGGAAATGGGTATATGTACATCAACTCTAATGATATGAAAGCAACATACATTAGATAAATTAATGTATCAAATTAATGGATTATCTATGTCATTAAAACATATTTTGTCACCAATAAAGAACTTTGGGATAATGACACATATATGTTTCGGCATGACCACGTGGGACACCATGGTCATGACATAGTGATCTATGTATTGGAAAATACACATAGACGCATTCTCTTTCGAGTGAAAGACAAGACGAGGGAATTAACCAAATTGCAACTGTTGACTTCTACTGCACAAGAAGCAACACCACCATCATAATATGCCCTCTCCAATACCTCGAACTTTTGTATACCCTGATTCTTAGCCAAGACACGAATAGGATCATCCTAAAGCTAAGGACATAATATAAAAAGATTTCATTCTTACAATGAATACAAGGTGATATTTATGGACATAAACCTCCAGAATGCGGACCATTAAAGTACTTTATGGTTCTGGTTTTGACACAATGAACACGTGTAATATTATTGTCCACATGAAATGTTGCACTCCTAGCACTAGTTATACGTTTAAGGACTCACCACCCTGATTTTCTCATCAAGTCTGCATGACTTAGAATGCTGGAGAATTTACATCATAAGGATTTGATGATTATTGCATATGTATAGAGATTAATGTAGAGTTTCTTATACCCCATGTGTATATATATAATGGTCTCGTAGGACGTAGAATGATAAAAGTTGTCATCAAAAGAATATAGATGGTAGCAAGGGCATTGGTTATGCACACCAGTTTATCCAGATCTACATGGGGTTATGCAATATTACATGCAACTTTACTTATTCGTGTTTAGACCCACAACCAACCAACCAATCTTATGTATACCAGTTGGTAACTGGATATAAGCATGATGTTTTACATTTACGTATGTTTGGTTGTGTTGTATATGTGCCAATTACGCCCCCACAGCGTACCAAAATGGGTCTTAAAGACGATTCATCAAATGTTGGATATGAATTCCCAACAGTTATCCGCTAATTAGAACCCTTGACGAGTGATCTCTTTACCGCTAGATTTGCGGGTTGTCACTTTGATGAGACAACCTTCCCGTCGTTAGGGGGAGATAGGAAAAAGGATTTTCCATGGGAACGACAGGAAGGGTCATTGAATATTTCAACCGTGTCTCATTTTGATCCCCAAAACTTCACAATGTAATGTTGAAGTCAAACGAATCAGACTCGATACCTAATACGTTTAATATTATCTAGAGTGACAAGATCACATATACGAGCTGCAAATATAGTCGCAAGGTCAAAAGTCCCCAAACAAGGGCACAACGTCGCTGGAAGTACGTTGCAATCACACATGGTGGAGGTGTGGTTGAGGTCGTAGCTCCCAAATAGAAATGGGAGAAACTACTTGGTTCGATAGATACTCATCTAAAGGAAGAGAAAAGTAAGGCACAACTATTTATCATCAATACATGAGATTATCTCTGATTAAATCTATGTCTATGAATCATTACTGGAGGACGCTCCGAAGTTAATATTGATTCCAGAGATCAAAGAATTCTCAAATGAATATGAGTCGATGGACAGATCATACATACTCAATGATGATATATTTGCATATACCGTTGCTTATGAGATAACAGAGCACGATGTCATCGAACCATGCTCAGTTAAAGAATGTCAACAAAGTGCAAATTGGCCTAAATGAAAAGAAGCAGTCTAGGATAATTATTTGACAAATGAACAGGTATTTGGTTCAGTAGTGCTAACCGACCAAGTGTAAAGCCTGTAGGACATAGATAAATCATTTGTCAGGGAAGCGTAATGAGAATAATTAAGTCATATAAGGCTCTCCTTTGGCGCAAGGTTTCTCACAACGTACTGGATTGACCACAATAAGACTTACTCTCTCGTGATGGACAACGTTCTGCTAATTATTAACCAAGTAGTTTCCGAAAGACTGGAAATTGCAGCTCAACGATGTAGTTACTACATATCTCTATGGGGATCTAAATTCAGAGATATATAAAAGTGCTTGATGGCATTATACCAATATCAAGTAACTCTAAACCATGAAATGCGTTTACAGTAAAATTGAAACACTCACTTTATAGATTAAAGCAATCTATGAGGATGTGGTATACCCGCCTGAGTGAATACTTGATTGGGAAACGATATATAAGAACGATGAACCGTGCCCTTGCGTATTTGTTTAAGAAAAAAAGGTTCCAGATTTTCATAGTAGCTCTATATGTCGATGTTATGAACATAATAGACACTCTTGATGAAATAAGAGAAAACACAAGCTATTTGAAATCTGAATTTGAGATAAAAAAATCTTGGGAAAACTTGGTTTTGTCTAGATACTTAAGCTACGACACCGAGTTTGTGGAATATTAATCCACCGATCTGTATATGTGTAGAATATGATCAGGCGACCTAATATGGACAAAGCGCATCCGATTAGCACTCTCATGATCGGTCAAAGTGTTGGATATAAGGAAAGATCCATTTCGTCTAAAGGATGAAGACGAAGAGGTGTTGGGAGCTGGAATTCCATACCTAAGTACAATAGGCGCATTATTGTACTCAACATAATACACTTGACCGTATATTGTACTTCTCACTGAACTTGTCAGCTAGATTTAGCTCTGCGCCAACGCAACGTCATTGGAATGATTTCAAATTAATCTTTTGGAACCATTGACGTGAGCTTATGTAACACCCTCAAAATTAGAAAGAGCAACTAAATAAAAATTTCAATAAAACAACCACTTAAGGATAAAATTCCTTCTACAAACCAATCTTGGAATTACCTCAAGAAAACATTATTATTTCAACAACCAAAACCTAAGTCATTAGCCAAGACTACAAAAGGTCGGGTGTTACTCAAACCCAAAATCAAGTTGTTATTCCCCAAGTGCGGAAGACTTCACCAAGCTATTTACTTCTTGAGCACACAACTAGCTCCCCACTCTTCACATCGTCACTAGAACTACAACCCAACCGGAACCTGTTGCACATGCCGACAAATAAAAAGGTTAGGCTAACGCCTAGTGAGTTCAAGAGTTTTTATCATGGTTATATAATTCGCAAGACGAGAAAGGTGCAATTTAAATCATGAGTTCCAAAAAGGATTGCTTTAAATGCAAACCATCCGTTTTCCAACACACACAAATCCCATGACGAAAGCTCCAATATAAAACAATTCTCAAAAATGGACTCAACCCAAACTCGCTTGAAAAGTGAATGTAACACCTTAAAAACAGGGCCAATTTAAACCTTGAATAATACACAAGTTATGATCATAAAACTTCAAACTTTGATAACCTGAGGATCAATTGTAAAGGTTTTATATACAACGCATCTAACTCAAATAACCTATTAATCTAATCATACATCATAATTAGATTAACTAAGTTATTAGCTTTTGTCCCAAAAACATCAAAAGAATAGCTAGATCCTCCGTCATCTCTAAGTTTGAATCTTTCCAAAAGTTCTCATCACACATCCCTGCTTACTTCCCGGAGCTTGTACCTAGTAAGAAAATTCAACTTGAAACATTAGGCTTTCGCCTAGTGAGAACATTCGTTTCAATAATAACATTTGCAAAATCAATGTAAACAAGTTACAACAAAACTGATTACTTCTTTTCTTACCGTATAACAACTCCTTTCACTACTGGGAATCTACCCCACATCCATAATTATGACTAATTCATCTAGCCGTAATATTGCTACCAAGAGTTTACCATGAATAATCCCATATTCAAGGTTAATACTCTTATTCAAGAAATTACAAGTCAAAACCTGCCTATTTCTTAATCCGGAAGTAGAGATTACAAATTACATTATGCCTATCTCTAATCTTCCCTCCAAACTGGGAAATCTCCGATCTTCCCTATGAAATGGAAATCTCCGATCTTCCATTCGAAATGGGAATTACAAATCAAAATCTGCCTATTCCACATTTCATGTCCTCACCACCTCAGAATCAATGGCCCCAATGGGATTTAATATATCGCGATACACAACCGGGGGCCCCGATGATTCAAGGTACACTCATCACTAGAAATTATATCATATAGTCAATGGCTAGTAATCGGTTCCCATTAGACCGTACTAAGGTGCCCCCGATGACTTGATGACAACTTCTAGCTAAAACAAACATAGTGCCTATGAATCTATTTCACTTACCAAACGCCTCCCTAGTATCAAGCTAGCACAGTCATCAAGCCCAACATACTACCCTTCGATCGTACGTACGTTCAAGCTAAACTAACTATGTATTGATCACTAAATCACAACAATGCACGATTAACAGGACTATTAATTATCCAGCTGCATAAAGTGTCCGGACAACAAGGTATTTCCGGATAACCTAACTTATCCGGACATTTCCATTTTTCCGGATACCATAATTTCCCGGACAACCTCACAATCCGGACAACCTCACAATCCGGACAACCCATCCTTTCCGGTAAATTCCTACTTCTCCGGACATATTTCAAATCCGGACAACATCCGGACTCTATGATCATCCGGATACCATCCAGTAACTAATTTCATCCGGATTCTTGTAATAAAATAAAACTTACCCGGATACTTCCTGCGTCCGGAAACATTCATCATTGGGGTTTTCCGGATACGACGATTCATCCGGAAAAGTCGGGTCTGCAGCCTAAAATTTGATCTATTTTCATGTCTGTTCGATTCAACTCATTCCCAACCATCCCATACAGTTCATAACTAATTTATACAACTATTTCAAGGTTTAATTTAACATGAAAACACTGATTTAAGCAAGGAACAAATGAACTCACCTTTTGAAGAAAACTCACTTCTCTGCACAAATTTAGAACTCCAATCTGTTGTTTATGATTCTGAAAATCAATTCAATAAACAGATTCATTCTCATACCATCATCCAGAACAACATTTATCAAGATCATGATCAATTCTTACCAGATTTAGAAGCCAAAATCTTCTTTTCTTCTTTTCTATCTTTTTCTCTCTATTCCTTTCTCTTGAATTCTTTCTGCCGACTCCAACAACAAAACTGAGATATTTTCTATCTCAATTCCTTTTTATCCATACACACTTCTAAAAACATTACCAAACACCCCCTCAAGTTTCATTAATTCCAAAAGTAACATTCTACTTTAATCTCTTGTATTTTAACCTTATTTGAATTATAAAACTTCCATATAATTTAAGGTTACACAAAATACAAACACATCCCAATTCTCATTAAAATACTATTATTGAAAATTCAGGATGTTACAATACTCCCCAACTTGAAAATGATTTCGTCCCCGAAATCAAGATCAAGTAAACAAATGAGGATACATATCCTTCATACTTTCTTCTAACTCTAAAGTCACATTAGCACCTCGATGGTGTTTCCACTGTACTTTCAACATAGCTACTTACTTGCCATTACGTAGCTTCCTAACCGATATTTCCAAAATTGCCTCTGGTTCTTCCACACATCGACTCTTTTCATCTACCCTTACATCGGCAAGTGGAATCACATCTTCCTCTTCGGCTAGACATTTCCGAAGATAACACACATGAAAAGTGTTATGGATCCCTTCCAACTCCGGTGGAAGATCCAACTGATAAGCCTGCAATCCTATCCTTTTAGTAATAGTGAAAGGTCCTAGAAAACGAGGACTTAGCTTCCCACGTTTACCAAACCTTATCACTCCCTTCCAAGGGGATACCTTAAGCATCACGCGCTCCCCAACTTGGAATTTTTTTGGTCTTCTTTTCGGATCAGCATAACTCTTTTGTCGATCCTGAGCTGCTTTCATATGCTGCCGAATTTCTTTCACCTTATCGGCTGTTTGTTGTACCAATTCTGGACCAGCAAACTGTTTCTCTCCGGCTTCTAACCAACATACCGGAGTTCTACATTTACGACCATACAGAGCTTCGAAAGGTGCTCTTCCAATACTAGAATGGTAACTATTGTTATACGCAAATTCTACTAACGGTAGATGCGTATCCCAATTACCTCCAAAATCCAACACACAACACCTGAGCATATCTTCCAAAGTTTGAATGGTCCTTTCACTCTGTCCGTCAGTTTGCGGATGATAAGCAGTGCTCAAA
Organism: Saussurea involucrata; assembly: GCA_033807775.1. Lineage (NCBI taxonomy): Eukaryota > Viridiplantae > Streptophyta > Magnoliopsida > Asterales > Asteraceae > Saussurea > Saussurea involucrata. The sequence goes on from CM066315.1 coordinate 41,413,106, forward strand.
TTAACTTTCGTACCCAACTCTTCTTGTAGTGACTGCCAAAACCTTGAGGTAAACCGACTATCATGATCCGACACTATAGACACCGGTATACCATGTCTTGACACCACTTCATCAATATACAGCTTCGCCAATTTCTCTATTGGTGACGCTTCTTTCATAGCCAGAAAATGAGCACTCTTAGTCAAACGATCCACAATCACCCAAATAGTGTCGTTACCTTTCTGAGTCCTTGGTAACTTTGTCACGAAATCCATGGTGATCTTCTCCCACTTCCATTCCGGAATCTCCAAAGATTGGAAACTTCCGTAAGGTTTCTGATGTTCAGCTTTCACTAAAGAACATGTTGTACACTTTTCCACTATTCGCGCCACATCTACCTTCATAGTTGGCCACCAATAGTGTAACTTCAAATCCCTATACATCTTAGTACTTCCAGGATGTATAGAATACTTAGATCTATGAGCATATTCTAGAATCAACTCTCGATTTCCTCCAACTTTTGGCACCCAAACACGACCTTGAAACAACTTAATTCCACAACCATCTTCAGTCAGTTGAAGATGTTGTTTGCTCATCACCTCTTCTTTTAGATTTTCTTCTCGTAAGGCTTCCGCTTGTGCCTCCTTTATCTTTTCTATCAAACTTGACGTTACTTCAATCCTAGCATTAGTCGATTTCAAACATCCACTATACTCTTTTCTACTTAAAGCATTGGCTACTACATTTGCTTTACCAGGATGGTAATGCAATTCACAATCATAATCCTTAAGTAACTCTAACCAGCGTCTTTGTCTCATGTTCAACTCTTTCTGATCAAAGACATGTTTCAAACTCTTGTGATCAGTATAAAGAGTACACTTCGTCCCATACAAATAGTGCCTCCATAGCTTCAAAGCAAAAACAACCGCTGCTAACTCTAAATCATGCGTAGGATAATTCTTCTCGTGCTCCTTAAGTTGTCTTGACGCATAAGCAATTACTTTGCCTCGTTGCATCAATACACATCCCAGGCCCATCTTGGAAGCATCACTATAAACAACAAATTCTTCTGTTCCTTCTGGTAAGGCAAGAATAGGAGCTTCACACAACTTTTGACGTAACGTTCTGAAAGCCGATTCTTGTTTCTCTGTCCAGACAAACTTCACGTTCTTTCTAGTCAATAAAGTCAAAGTAGAAGCAATCTTCGAGAAGTCTTTAATAAATCTCCGATAATAACCCGCAAGACCTAAGAAACTTCTTATTTCAGATGCACTTCTTGGTGTCTCCCAATTCGTCATAGCTTCTATCTTTGCTGGGTCTACTTTAACTCCTTCCGAAGTGATCACATGACCTAGGAATTGTACCTCTTTTAACCAGAATTCACATTTCGAGAACTTCGCGTACAACTTCTCTCTTCTCAACACTTCTAAAACTTCACGTAGATGATACCCATGATCTTCTTCAGTCTTTGAATAGACTAGTATGTCATCAATGAATACAATGACAAATTTGTCCAAAAATGGTCGACATACTCTATTCATCAGTTCCATGAATATAGCTGGAGCATTTGTCAAACCAAATGGCATTACAAGAAATTCATAATGCCCATACCTTGTTCTAAAAGCTGTCTTAGGTATATCTTCATTCCTCACTTGAACTTGGTGATATCCTGACCTTAAATCAATCTTAGAAAAACATCCCGCACCTTGGAGCTGATCAAACAAATCATCAATCCTTGGAAGCGGATACTTATTCTTTATCGTCACCTTATTCAGCTCTCGATAATCTATGCACATTCTCATAGTGCCATCTTTCTTCTTAACAAACAATACCGGAGCTCCCCAAGGCGAAGAACTCGGTCTAACAAAACCCTTATCTAACAACTCTTGCAGTTGAGACATCATTTCTGTCATTTCAGCTGGCGCTAGTCGGTAAGGTGCACGAGCTATCGGTGCTGCTCCAGGAATAAGATCGATGCGAGACTCTACTTGTCTTTCAGCCGGTAGACCTGGAAGATCATCCGGGAATACATCCGGAAATTCACGCACCACTTTGATATCTTGTACCTGTTTCTTTTCTAACTTCGTATCTACAACATAAGCTAGATATGACCAACATCCCTTCACTAAACATTTACGCGCCTTTGCCACTGAAATCAACGGAATATCTCCTTTCTGCTTTTCTCCAAATATAAATACATCATCTTTATCAGTCATCGGAATTCGAATCAACTTCTTGGCACACATTATTTCCACCTGGTTATTGCTCAGCCAGTCCATTCCAACAATAATATCGAATCCCCCAATTTCCATTAACAATAAGTCAATCGGAAATTCTGTTCCCTCTATCAAAATTGTACAACCAACCAATCCTTCCTGAACCAAAGCTCGACCCCCATTAGCTATCTCAACTACTAAGGTATCTCCTAAAGTAGTGACAGACATAGCTAGCTTACGATAGAACAACTTGGATACAAAAGAATAGTTCGCACCACTATCAAATAACACATGTGCAGGAATGGAATTTATAAGAAAAGTACCTGAGACAACAACTTTAGATCCTTTCGCTTCTTCAGAAGTCATTTGAAATGCACGGCCAGTTGGTTTAGGGACAACCAACTTCTTTCCTTGATCTCCTTCCTTCTTTAACTTCGGACAATCTCTCCGAAAATGACCCGGCTGCCTACATTCAAAACATACAGATCCCGGCATGGGACAATTCACTGCTATATGCCCCGCCTTCCCGCACTTGTAACATTCATTTCCAACCACTCGACACGGACCAAAATGTTTGCTTTTACATTTAGAACACCAACTTGGTTCCATGCGAGAGTCGTAACGAATATTCTTGCCAAATAACTTGGTTTTCTGAGAAGATTTCGAACGACCTTCCCGTTTTCTCTTCTCTCCCACATGTGCTTTCTCCTCTTTGTCTTTGGCGTACATCTCTTCTATTACTTTCGCTTCTTCGATTGTCTCCCTTAAAGTAGTAGCTTTCGAACTACGGACCCTCGTCATCATATCCGCCGATAAACCCTTCAAATAAGCTTTAACTTTATCTTTTTCATTTGGAGCCACATGCCCCACCAGGTTCAGCTTCTCCATGAAGGATTCTGTATACTTTCTCACAGTCATATTGCCTTTCTTGAGGTTCCTGAACTCTTCCTCGATTCGATCTATTTCAGTTTCGTTACTGTACTCCTCCAGAATCTTTGCTTTGAACTGATCCCAAGTCATAGCATTCAAAACAGAAGCTGACACAGAAGTTGATAGCACATTCCACCAAGATAACGCGTTACCGCGTAACATCTGTGATCCAAATCTAACTTTAGACTTTTCGTCATAGCACTCACAAGCTCGAAAAGCTTGTTCAATTTCTCTTAGCCAATTCATGCAAACTATTGGGCTATCTTCTCCTTTGAATTCCGGTGGTTTACAGCTCAAGAAGGTTTTGTATGAGCAGTTTCTTTCAACCCTTCTTTCAGTCTCCGTCCCTGGGTTGCCAGTTGGATTTATCACACTAGTATCAACTCTTGTCCGTCTTGGTTCCGTACTTCGATCATTAAACAATTTCATGAACATTTCTGCTTGTCTTCCCATGGTGGTGTTCATCATTTCATCTTGTCTTTCCATTGATGCATTCATCAATCTGGTAACATTATCCATAATGCGTCCTTCCATACTTGCCTTCGATGGTGTTTGATCGACAGTACTGGTACCCACTCTGTGTACTGGATTACGCACTCCTCCTAAAGAAAGAAAATCTGGTGGCGTCTCATGAATTCCGCCTACTCCAGTTGGTCTTTCTCCCGTATCGTCTAACCAATTCCTATTCATAGAAGAATTAGGAGACCTCGGCGGAGTATTTACCATTGTTCTGGATGAGCACAAAAGAATACCCATCAGTAATGGTTTATACATAACTAGACATACAAAAACGTACTTTACCGCTAATCAGTCACTGTAACAATTAGGAACAAGTATGCTTGTGTAATAATTTATTCATAATAACAGTAGCTAATTGAAATTGCGAACATATTATACATGAGAATCCTCATTACCATCGTTACAGTACTAACTTCGCGTATTTCTGTCGACTCTAAGACTACCCAGTCTTAGCAATTCTACCCATACCTCGCGGATCATAACTTAATTCATCACAGTTTAAGTCTAGGTATCTCAAAATCATACCTAGTTCGCTTAAACTACTGCTCTGATATCATATTGTAACACCTTAAAAACAGGGCCAATTTAAACCTTGAATAATACACAAGTTATGATCATAAAACTTCAAACTTTGATAACCTGAGGATCAATTGTAAAGGTTTTATATACAACGCATCTAACACAAATAACCTATTAATCTAATCATACATCATAATTAGATTAACTAAGTTATTAGCTTTTGTCCCAAAAACATCAAAAGAATAGCTAGATCCTCCGTCATCTCTAAGTTTAAATCTTTCCAAAAGTTCTCATCACACATCCCTGCTTACTTCCCGGAGCTTGTATCTGGTAAGAAAATTCAACTTGAAACATTAGGCTTTCGCCTAGTGAGAACATTCGTTTCAATAATAACATTTGCAAAATCAATGTAAACAATTTACAACAAACCTGATTACTTCTTTTCTTACCGTATAACAACTCCTTTCACTACTGGGAATCTACCCCACTTCCATAATTATGACTAATTCATCTAGCCGTAATATTGCTACCAAGAGTTTACCACGAATAATCCCATATTCAAGGTTAATACTCTTATTCAAGAAATTACAAGTCAAAACCTGCCTATTTCTTAATCCGGAAGTAGAGATTACAAATTACATTATGCCTATCTCTAATCTTCCCTCCAAACTGGGAAATCTCCGATCTTCCCTATGAAATGGAAATCTCCGATCTTCCATTCAAAATGGGAATTACAAATCAAAATCTGCCTATTCCACATTTCATGTCCTCACCACCTCAGAATCAATGGCCCCAATGGGATTTAATATATCACGATACACAACCGGGGCCCCCGATGATTCAAGGTACACTCATCAATAGAAATTATATCATATAGTCAATGGCTAGTAATCGGTTCCCATTAGACCGTACTAAGGTGCCCCCGATGACTTGATGACAACTTCTAGCTAAAACAAACATAGTGCCTATGAATCCATTTCACTTACCAAACGCCTGCCTAGTATCAAGCTAGCACAGTCATCAAGCCCAACATACTACCCTTCGATCGTACGTACGTTCAAGCTAAACTAACTATGTCTTGATCACTAAATCACAACAATGCACGATTAACAGGACTATTAATTATCCAGCTGCACAAAGTGTCCGGACAACAAGGTGTTTCCGGATAACCTAACTTATCCGGACATTTCCATTTTTCCGGATACCATAATTTCCCGGACAACCTCACAATCCGGACAACCCATCCTTTCCGGTAAATTCCTACTTCTCCGGACATATTTCAAATCCGGACAACATCCGGACTCTATGATCATCCAGATACCATCCGGTAACTAATTTCATCCGGATTCTTGTAATAAAATAAAACTTACCCGGATACTTCCTGCGTCCGGAAACATTCATCATTGGGGTTTTCCGGATACGATGATTCATCCGGAAAAGTCGGGTCTGTAGCCTAAAATTTGATCTATTTTCATGTCTGTTCGATTCAGCTCATTCCCAACCATCCCATACAGTTCATAACTAATTTATACAGCTATTTCAAGGTTTAATTTAACATGAAAACACCGATTTAAGCAAGGAACAAATGAACTCACCTTTTGAAGAAAACTCGCTTCTCTGCACAAATTTAGAACTCCAATATGTTGTTTATGATTCTGAAAATCAATTCAATAAACAGATTCATTCTTATACCATCATCCAGAACAACTTTTATCAAGATCATGATCAATTCTTACCAGATTTAGAAGCCAAAATCTTCTTTTCTTCTTTTCTATCTTTTTCTCTCTATTCCTTTCTCTTGAATTCTTTCTGCCGACTCCAACAACAAAACTGAGATATTTTCTATCTCAATTCCTTTTTATCCATACACACTTCTAAAAACATAACCAAACACCCCCTCAAGTTTCATTAATTCCAAAAGTAACATTCTACTTTAATCTCTTGTATTTTAACCTTATTTGAATTATAAAACTTCCATATAATTCAAGGTTACACAAAATACAAACACATCCCAATTCTAATTAAAATACTATTATTGAAAATTCAGGATGTTACAGTGAACCAGTATTTGATTTCCAAAATCATGAAAAAAACATGAATAAATGTCTATTATTCAAAACATCTCAAATATGGATGAGACATAATACACAACCCATAAATTATAGAAAGCAATCCATATAAATATAATACGTCACCGAAAACATGGATAAAATAAATACCCGAACAACACCTTTCGGTGACGGGGGAGACCCGATTCCATTGTATGTGGCGGAACACAAAGTTAAGCCGCATAACTATGTTATTGAACTACACCTCAGATCGTGACTCTATTGTCTGCTTTAATAAGCTCCAACAGCGCCAAAAACTTGATACGTGTGAAATATGTGTTTTAATCGCAGTGGGTTGCAAACTGTCCACAGTGGGAAGTGCAAGTGTACACTGTCCACTATGATCGTCACAGCAAGTAATAGTTGGTAAAATACCAGAATCGTATCCACGGAGACTGGACAATCAAGACAATACGGTTTTCATGAGCTTCTTTTACAGGTTTCAATTAGAGAGGAAAATAATACTTTTGGTTTGGTTTGGTGAAATGCTACTTTAACGATTTTATTTAAGATTTTAAAAGAAGGAACGTAGGTTAGATTATCCCTAGATTTTATAATAAATACTTGATCCTAAAAATGATCCTTGTACTTGAGGTCGGTCTTTTCGCTAGAAAAGCCCGGTTACAAAATACTCACACATTTAAGTAAAAATCCCATACTCTTTGTATTTATCGTTTTGTCAATGGTAATCTCAAGATGGACCTTTTCAGGCATCGATGGAATGTGTAGAGACAAATACTCTAAGTGTTTTTAGATACACCAACTAGCTTGCCTACTACTCCAGAGGGTTGAGATTAGCTCACTGTGCCGACCTCACTTTCGTAAGTGTCAAAAGAATTCTTTCGAACTCCCTAGCATTATCCAAGCTCGTGTCACTACGTTCTACTCATTTCTGAGTTAAGAACTAGACTTTAGATCCTTACAAGTGATCGGCTTGTTCGCATCATTGGGGAATAATCGAGAATGAATAACCAAAACAACAAATATTCCAAGTATAAAGATCACTCAAGCATTTTCTCTAAAATCCAGGTACTTCTCTTTCCTACATCCCAAGGGATGTTTAGCCTAACATTACTGAAATAAAGAAGGTAAAAGATGAAGATTTACACATAAGTAAATTAAAAGAGACTTGAATTAAAACCGCAGTGGGGAACGAAGGTACGTCACTGCCACAGATTACTCGAAACTACAAATTACTCTAAGAAATTAAATACTGGAATTTAAAGAACTACTTCAGTAAATGAAAGCTAGAAACTAGAACTTAAACTCACACCAAATGTAATAGTTGAGAGATTCTTGGATGAAATTAATGAACCCCAATGCTTCCTTTTATACTAAAAGAAAGATTTGGGTTTTACACAAAAATGGGTTGTCTAGAGAATAAGGACTAAAGTGGAGGGACATAAAATTCAGTTTGATCATGCAACACTTCTATCCATTATATTGAAGCTCTTTTACCCATAGGACCCTTCACCTTTCACAAAAGTCAACTTTAAAGTACCATGGGTTTGATTAATTTATTCATCTTGCCATACTTTTAGGAACATGCTTGCATTATTTTATTCCCATGCTTTCTGCCACTGAATCTTCTATTCCCCAGCATTATCTTTCAAGCTAAGATTTAAATTTGTTTTGTCTTCTTCTCTGCTCGAAAGTGGGATCCAGAGTGGGGACTTTGTACGTCACTGCGAGAAAATCGTGAAACAGCAACAAAACTCCACCAAATAATTCATTAATACTATGGTTTACTCTTTTTGCTCATTTTCATGAATATTACCAAGAATGAGGGTTTTGAGAAGTGAAATGGCTAAAATTTGACAAAATAAAATAAAAATAAAAGGAAATAATAACTCTAGAAATAGAGTTATCACTATGGATCCAATGCATTACTGTCTAATAGTACACGACTCCACTTGAATGACACACGCACACTCAAAATATGTACTCTTCAAATTAAATGCAATAAATGCAACTGGCGACCAAAGCTCCATATTCAAATGTTAAAATCCGGACAAATGTCGTCAAGACTCAGTTAAAGTCGAAACCGAGCAAAATGCTCAAAACCCCTTTAGGCCACTAAATAACGGTCCTCATAATATAAAATGCATTTAAACATCATTTAGGTAAACGTATACCACAAAATTATTATTAACCCGAAACTCGTCACGAATTAGAACCAATGGTTTCCCAAATGGACTCATACTCTTATAATTCTTAAAATGACTCATGACACGAAAATGTGCATTTTCCTCAAATGGATTATAAAATCAATTACACCAACATGTTTAAACCATTGAATAAACTTCATTCGAGCAATAAATCATTTAAAGACATATTTATGATTCCTACACATCAAAATATCCGAAAATCCCAAATATGGGTGTTTTACAAGGTTTATAAAGTTAAATACTTCAGGTAGTCAAAACCACCAAATAACTCAACAAATGATAACTTCATGTAAAATACATAAATACTTGGAAAAGAACAATTTTGGCATGTACAACGTTTTCACAAATCAACTTGAACTCACCTTGCTATATTAGGTTAAATATAGATTTTCCACAAACGTAAGCTCCGTTGAAGAAACACGAATCTTCAAGACAAATCTTCCAAAAACCTAGATCCATAAGTTTCCAATGATAAATATTCAGATCCAACCACTTAGAATCGTTTCCCCAACATAAAACATCAAAATCTCCATTTTAACCCAAAACCCCAATTTGACCTAACTTTTCTCAAAATCATCCAAACTGAAATTGGAGAAATAAAACACTAGGAAGTCAACAATGGAGCATTTACAACTCATAATAAGTTTAGAATCTAGGAGGATGGACTCGCCACTTAGGTTTTGATGAAAACCTAGAAAACCCTAAATTTCTTGAAGATAGAGGTGATGATGATGAGCTCTTGATCCTTGCTTCCACTCCACCACCAAATATTATTGTACCTCCCCAAAACTAAAAATCTATCCTTGAAAATCTCTCAAAAACGAAACCATAGCAACTTGAATCAACAAAATCGGAGTTGAAATGAGAGAGATATGAGGAAATGAAATTGTGGGCTGAAATCGCGTTTTTATGCTCCAGGTGCCCGACGGCTAAAGTGACGCGCGAGAGTGACACAAGTGTCACTTTCGCTGGGCACTTTCGCCGGGGTCCCATGGCTCTCGGTACAAAACCGACGAGAGTGACATGCGAGAGTGACACAAGTGTCACTTTCGCTGGTCACTTTAGCCGATGTTGTACCGGAAGTTGTTTTGGCCATAACTTCTTCATTTTAGCTCCGTTTTCGCTCCGGAAAGGCCCGTTGGTCTCGTATTTGAATTCTCCATCCAAAAAGACTATAAAATCTATGATTTAATCCAAAATCCTATTTTTCATATTTATCTTAAAAGTTCCAAAAATCGGGATGTTACATCTTATAATTTCCCTATGGAGAAAAATGGATTGATAATGAAACTTCAATACCTACTTAGATTGTGAGCGGCAAAAGTACTGGCTCTTATAGAAAAACACCAAACAATGCCTTGGTATATATTTGCTGATATTAGGTATATGTTTGACTCATATAAAGGTTATTCCCAAACTGGATAAGGAATTATCATATGGAACATGCCGATTGCTTGGAAGTAAACTAAGCAAACCCTTAATATCTATCTTCTTATATTATCAACTATCTTACTCTTTATGAGACTATTCAAGAGTGTATATGGTTAAGGACTATCATTACACATATAAGAGGTGCTGGTAATTTTGAGTTTAACCACTATACAACTTGCATGTATGGAAGTAATGCATCATGTTCGAAGAAATGAAAGTAAGATATATCAAGGGTTATAACACAAAACATACTTTGCTTAAGTTTTTATATAATCAATTCTCCTTAAGATTCAAGTGAACTGAATAAGATGCGAGGAAATGTGACATGTTTGTTTACCAAATCAATACGTAAAACCATATTTGGGAAACATGTAGAAAGTATTAAAATGGAAATGTTTTAAACCTCCTTTGATTAATGCACGAATCAGGGGGAGTGGTAGACAAAAGGGGGAGTCTACTATATATATAATATTGGTATGTTGTGCTCTTTCTTTCAACCAAGGTTTTATTTTTTCCATTGGGTTTTGTTCCTTGGTGTAAGGTTTTAGTGAGGCAACAATTTATATATCATCATGTTTTCTTAACTCTCATGATTAATGTACGAATCTAAGAGAAAATTAGATTAAAGTAAAAGTCTATGTATTGTAAAGAAACTGGTGCGTTGTACTCTTTCCTTCGTCCTATTTTTGTTTTTTTTCCCACTCGGTTTTTATTTTGGCGTAAGGTTTTAATGAGGCAACAATTATGCACCATCACTCCTTTAACTCGGCACAAGGGGGCGTGTTGTAGGATAAGTGTGTCATCGTCTAAAGGATACGATGATATAGATTGAGATAAACATATTAGAGATAGGTTAGATCTTATATCTCTCGTAGTTATCTATAGGGGTGTGCATCGGGCGGGTCAGACGGGTTCGGGTGGACAAACCGTAAACCCGATCAGATTTCGGATATGAAAATAAAGACCCAAACTTTAAGTTTCGGATTTCGGATTGCTTCGGGTTCGGGTTGGTTGGATTTCCGGTTAATGTAGGCCGGGTTCGGATATTATTATAATACAAAACGTATATATAAATTCAATCGATTTTGATGATGAATTCAATCAAACGAGAGATTGATGAAGTCAAAAATAAGTTTAAAATTTGAAAAACATTTCTACCGGCTATAATTTACGATTTTCTAAAGATAATTAGATAAATAAATATATTTATATAATATTTAAAATATATATTAATATTATTTCGGGTTTTCGGACGGATCGGGTGGCCAAAGATCAAACCCAAACCGAACCCAAAGATTCCCCCAAATGTCGGGTTTCGGATTTTCGGATTTTCGGATTTCAGGGTATTCGGGTATTGCAAAACACCTTATTTTCGGTTCGGGTTCAGATTTCAGATTATTCGGATTTTGCACACCCCTAGTTATCTACTTGTATCTCATCCCTATTTAAAGGGCTTATGATTAATTAGAATTACGATTCATTCTCTCCATTCTATTGTGTTCTATTTAGTTTTTCCTTTAACACTAATCAAATTATCCCAATATTAATCCAACAAATTGAGCGAAAGCCCTCATTTGTAACCTTATAACGTCCAACTAAAACAATCTGCAGGCAAATATACAGGGAAATCATAGCTTAAAGATAAATTAAACAAAGTCAATATATGCTTACTGCTTACACCAGCACTGCACAACATCATCATTGCTGCCATGGAAGCTCGATTTGGGACATGACCAGGGACGGGTGGCTTAAGGGGCTTACAGGGGCCATGGCCCCTGCGTTTTTGTGTGTGCTCTGCAAGGTAGAGTTTACAGATTAGTGATATTTATATTAGTTTTTTAATTGGCCCCTGTCCTTCCAACTTAGGCCTCACACACAATCATATCCAACAAAGATTAGTTGTATAGATGGCTAGCTGACACGTCATAACATGAGCTGCCAAAAGTTTTAGCTTTTTGGGGAGTTTTAACTTAGCATAGATGAGCCTAGATGCCTAGATAGTAGATGCAAGAGCACTTGGCATGTTTCACCTTTCACATTTTTAGCTTATTGTTTGTGATTTATTGACTCTTCTCGAAAACTCAATTTAAATTTTTGAGCCAAACATGTTTCTCTGTTCATAAGTTATACAATCAAAATATAAAAATTATCAAGCTCCGTGCGAAGCCGGTTAGGGTTGCCTGTTATCAACCTTTTGCCCAAATAAAAATTATCGAGCTCAAGCCGGTACACAAGTTAATAATCTCGAGTTTGAATCCATAAAAATGTTTATAAAACTTGAAATTTAGGTAGAATGTTTAACTTAAATTTGTTAAACAAGCACCACACTCCAACATTGAAAAAATATTTTGAACTCGAGCCCTACCTTGAAATAGTTATTCGAGATCGAGCTCAAGTCTAGTGTTATTTTGACTCGAACTTGAGCTCGAACATCAAAAAAGTATTTGAGCTCATGAGCCCTACTTTGAAATAGTTACTCGAGATCAAACTCGAGTCTAGTATTATTTTTATGAGTTGGGCTCGAATAATTTGCTTACTCGACTCGACTTGTTTCGGCCCCCTAGGTTATAAGCCTTGTGTTCCGCCCCTGGACATGACCTATGAGACTACAAAAGTTGATAAGCTTTACGGGAGCATGTAGATGTAATTAGGGTTGAACATGTTCAATTACTTTGTGTTTATAACAAAAACATGGTTGAACATGTTGGAATAAAAACTATTAATTTTATATTGCTTTGAAATAAAGTTGTACCATTTTGTCAAACAGACAACTACGAAAACATCTTGCAATTTAAAATCTATGATAAATAATTGACATGAAAAGGTAGGGACCAAAAATGACATGGCTTGAAACCCCACCAAGTGTTGTATTGTCTGGTCTAGTGCTAGGGCAAGAAATTGTGTGGTCTAATGGTCTGTTTGTTGGCAACTTAATGATCTTAATGAGACTTACAGTTTTTTCGATCAGCTATACATGACGTACTGTTTGGCAGCGACTTAATGATATAGAAAATGGTTTATTAGTAAGCTTCTAGAGGGATTATATGTGTGTGTGATTCTTGAGGAGGAAGAAGTTCTTGTGAGAGGGAACCCCTGAAGCTTGAAGGAGTAGCAACTTTGGGGTCGACATTTCTGGTAAGAAATCCACCCTTCTCTCTTGTTTATCCTTCTCGAGTGAGTTTCGATTCTTGAATTTAGGGCTCAAGTGTGTAAATACTTATTGGGTGAGGGTACTTGTTTTGATAAATGTAGCCCTTATGATGTTTGATGAAACTTAGCAAAACCACATCAGTGGTGATTCTCCAATTTTGGATGAAGAATCCATGGGTTTATTTTTAAGTGGGTTTATTATTAAATTAGATTTCTAGAAAGTTTTTTCTGCAGTAGGAAATAGTTGGAAATGGATTTTAGAGTTGCAGCCTTCGAATCGAATGAGTCTGTGCAGGGAGGACAGGGACTCCCGCGAGCGGGTAGTCCCATGGCTTTGGGTCGGAAAATTAGTGTGTTGTTTGGAGCAATGATCATAGTCCTTGTTTAAGAAATGTTATGGAGGATTATTGTGGGTGTTAACGTGCCATTTACCCACCTCAACTTAGGTGTTTGATTTGGAAATCCATAACCCAAGGTATGTGTTTTAGGCTTGGACTTCAAGTGAGTTTTTCCTACTTCCTAAACTTTTATAAATGATCAATGTTATGTATGATTGTTTGATATACACGTTTATTTCATAATTGAAACTTGTATGACTTCCAAAATGGACTGATATTCAAAGTGTGCATTAATCGTGGGTGGGGAATGCGATGGCTTATTAGGGAGGTGTGACCCAAATGAAATGCATGAATTCGTTTCATGTCATTTATCTAAGGGCAGATGTGAACCCGAACACGTTGTCAAAGATGTGTGTGACCTTAAACGTGTGTCATCTACATGTGTTAAAAATGTGCATAAAAGTTTGAATGCGTGAACTATCACAACTTTTTCTTATAACTCATGTTGAATGACATTTTGTGGTATGTTGTTACTTGAGGGAACTTATTAGACCTACGGTCTAACCTTCATTTTTTTATAAAACTGAAACCTTTTCAGGTAAGCATTCTAAGGAGAACATTAGAAAAAGGAAAGGCGATATGTAAGCCGAAGGCTAGAGGATAGAATTGAGATTAGTAGTTCGTTATTTTTACCTTCTAGACATGGTTATCGTATGATTCTCAGCTGTGGAGGCGTTTATCCACAGTAAACTTTTGGGATGTAATTTGATTTTTGACTTGTTGAATCTGGAGCGAATTTGACATTATTTTATACTTTGAATGCTTTGAGTTTTTGGGTTGTTACAAACCATAAGACTATGCTTTGTTAAAAGACATTTAACTAATAATCAAATATGCGAAATAGTTTAACTAATAATCAAATATGTGAAATAAATTAATGAAATTTAAATTTAGTTAATTATGCTAATTACTTGCCACAAATACCTCAAAACAGTCCTTTCCTTAATCATTTGTAGATAATACCACTTTGTGCACCATACCTTTTCTCGATTCAAAGAGCTAGAATTTTGAGGTGAATTTTGAGGTCAAACCGATCTAGTTGTTCATTTCAGATTTAGGGTCGATTCTAAGGTTTTTTTTTATGTTTTTTGCGAAAATGCTAAAAAGTGTATTGTTCCTATTTTTTCAAGCAAATGAAACGACGAAATGTACAATTTTTTAAAGGGTTTGGAACCTAGTCAAACTAGACGGGTCATCCCATGCCGATTTTTATTAATTATAGAGTTAAATTCAAATTTGGTCCTTGTGCTTTACATGAAATAACGAGTAAGGTCCTTACACTTTTTATTTAACGAAGAAAGTCCCTATAGTTTCATATTTTATAACGGATAAGGTCCCTCCCTCTAACGCCGTCAGTTAATTTCCGTTAGTGACCCTCCCCTCCCTCAACTTTCATTCTTATCAACAAGTTTAGTCCCTTCAGCTACTTTAAGCCTTTAACAGATTTGGTCCCTCATAGTACTTTTCATTTTTATAACATATATGGTCCATCAATTTTATCAATAAGTTTTTTTTATCACAAACATATATCATCTTAATATAATGAGCAAAGTAACTAAATAAAACTTGAATCTTAAATTTTATTATTAAAATATTTTATCTTTCTTGGAATTTTATTTTTATAAAATCGTTTAGCCCAAATAAAAATATAATCTTGATAAATATTTTGTTTTAATTAGTTGTAAATTAAAAAAAATCGCTAAAATTAAATATCTGACGATATTTTAGATACTAAGATATAAGCGTAGAAGTCAAAATAAATAATTTACTAGAACTAATTAACATATAAAAAAAATATTATCGTT
The DNA here is from genome assembly GCA_033807775.1 of Saussurea involucrata. Lineage (NCBI taxonomy): Eukaryota > Viridiplantae > Streptophyta > Magnoliopsida > Asterales > Asteraceae > Saussurea > Saussurea involucrata. Next base: position 41,428,329 of record CM066315.1, read on the forward strand.
AAATAAGATATAAAAATATCAATTGAACTAATTTATATTAAATATACACTAAAAATGGGATTGTCAGACGATAAGCTAATTTAAATATATATTGAATATATAAAAATGTTATAATTTAGTAATATATATTGTCGGATATTTAATTTTAGCGATTTTTTTTTAATTTTCAACTAATTAAAACAAAATATTTATCAAGATTATATTTTATTTGGACTAAACGATTTTATGAAAATAAGAAAGATAAATATTTTAATGATAAAATTTAAGATTCAAGTTTTATTTAATTACTTTGCTCATTATATTAAGAAGATATATGTTTGTGATAAAAAAAAAGCTTATTGAGAAAATTGAGGGATCATATTCTAGAAATAAAAGTTGAGGGATGACCAAATATGTTATAAAAATGAAAAGTACTATGAGGGACCAAATCTGTTAAAGTAGTTGGAGGGACTAAACTTGTTAATAAGAATGAAAGTTGGAGGAGGGGAGGGTCACTAACAGAAATTAACTGACGGCGTTAGAGGGAGAGACCTTACCCGCTATAAAACATGAAACTATAAGGACTTTCTTCGTTAAATAAAAAATTTAGGTACCTTACTTGTTATTTCATGTAAACCACAAGGACCAAATTTGAATTTAACTCTTAATTATAATAAGAAAATACAAAGAGGGGGGGGGGGGCATAAAAACAAAACCCCGACTTACAAGATATAAATATACATTACCTAAAACGATGTCTTCGTGCAACTCCGTGCAACTCTTGAAGCAAAAATATCAATTAATTTTTCATATTCGATATTTGCTAAAAAATTACTTTCAATACTCAAAATTGTAACCCGTTTAGTCTTTCTTGACTCATGGTACACCGTAAATATGACTTCAATAACTTTAGTTTCGAAAAACTTCTTTCGGTAAATGCTACCATGACGGGTATACTCAGCAAAATCCTATACGCAAGCATCCCATTTGGAAACTAGTAAAGCATATGTCTTGGGCCTGTGTTTAAAGTTAAAGCCTAGTTGTTCAATTTCTAAATTATTTAACGCAAAACTAAGTAATAGATGATCCTTTGGACTTTGATGTCATGTACGGTCGCATGGGTTGCATGTGGCCATGGCTAGCCTGTTCAGATTCAAAATTGATTTAAGATATAATTAGAAATCTAACAACAACAAATTTAAAATTCTAGGTTAGGTTTTCAGCAAAAGAGAAAAATAACACATGTGGTTTGGTGAATGTTACTTGGGTTAAGGGACTTACACATCAGAAACACATGTGTGTAATTGTCCTTGTAGGGGTAATTTTATCCAACAAATGTGTTTCTTGTGGTTCTACTATGAATATTGCGATTCTACCGGAGTGTGTATTTTTTTAAACGAATGTTGTGGATAGTTGCATTGGGAAGGATGTAGCCTTTCGATCATGCATTATGACTATTTGATTAATGGCTTTATATTAAAGTGATTTTATTGGATTATTTCACTAATAAATATTTCCTACTATGCATTATGGTCTAACCCTCATTTTGTTTCAGAATACGCATTTCAGGGTAGCATCATTTAGAAGGTAAAGGAAAGGGTAAAATGTGAGACCGTCTATTTGGATTTTCATATATGAAGCTAGTCGAGGAAAAAAAGATGAAGTTTGCTTTTGATCTTCTTTCTATGTGGGTGTTTTTGTATGAAAAACTTGTTAGCAAAAGTTTATGATAATTTTCATGAATTTGTAGAGTTTTGTAGAGTTGGACCAAAAGTGTATCTTAACTTGATTTGTTTTGTATAAATCCCTGTTATATGATTATATGATGGAGGTGGTGACAGATGGAAGGAAGGAGTGTGTGTGTGTGTGTCAGAGTGTGTGTGTGTGTGTGTGTCTATATATATATATATATATATGGGTTTGTATATATTGTATGTAAAAGAACATAAAGCACATACGACCCTTCAAGTTTCAATATATACATTTTAGCATTTGATTTAAATTTAGAAAACATGGTTGCTAACCATACGCCCATTAAACTTTCATACCCCCTCGTATCCCCTACACTTTCTCACAATACATTTTCAATCGGTCAAACACATTGATTGTTAACTGGAGAGTAGGGGTGAACATGGTACAGTACCATGTTTTTTTTTCATATAACATGTACCAACCAATTATAATTGGTACACAAAATCTTATACCATGTACCAACCAATTATACTTGGTACCAACCTAGTTGGTACCAACTTTTTTCGGTTGGTACATGTTGGTACGGTTTTGTACCAACATCTCAAAAATTGAATTATAAATTAATTAGATTGACATCTTTACCAACTAGATCTAGATGCACTAAACATGTCGAGCATTAATAATTGTTGATATGCGTTGTACCATTCAAATAATCTTCATATAACACAAATATTCACTAATAGTTTAATATGTTTGGCACTTGTGGTTGGATGTGTAATATGTTTGGCACTTTGTTTTTGGTGGTAATGAATTGGTTTGGGTTTGCTTTTCAAAAAAAAAAAATTCAAACTAGAGTTTATGTATTTCAATTGAATTTTAGGTTGAAACTATGTAATGGTCATGAGTTTTAATGTTATTGGAGAGTAGGATCTGGAGAGTAGGATCAATTTCAATCTAGATTTAAATGGTTTCTTGTTGATGTAGAAGTTTAATACAAATCGGCTATGTAACGAACATCTATTTTTTTATATGATTTCAGACTTCAGATGTTTGTCAGATTACAAAAACAAACAGTCTTATTGTTTCAGATTTCAGATTTTAGCAACACCTCTTAAAAATCAGGAGTGAAATCAGATTTCAGACTTCAGCACCTCTTAAAAAACAAACGCCACCTTACAATTGTTGTTTTATATATGGTAACATATTTTATTTTATCAAATAATGACCAATCAAAATTATAATCATAAAAGTCATTTTTAATTTGTTTTAGCTTTAAAAATATAATTAAATTTAGATTATTAAATATATGTTTTTTAGTTAATACATTACATAATTAATATGGTTATGGTATAAACTAGAAAAGTAAGGGGTGTAATAATAGATAACTATGAAAAAGGATTAGAAGTAACAAATAATAAGGGCCAAAAATGAAATTATGTTAACAGTTAAAAATGAAAATATAAATACATTGTATTGATAATTTGTTGTTTACTGTAGGGGGTATGAAAAATTTCATAGGTTTTTGTAGGAGAGGATATGGATAGAATTTTTCTTTAAGAAAAAAAAGTTAAAATATAGAAAAAAGACAAAAAAAAAACATTTTACCCTCAATTTTAAAAGATATGGTATACTACTGTTTGGTCTAAGGATCAAATCCAACATACTACAAGGCAATCTACGTAATAAATGAAGTCTGATGATAGAAAAATGCAAAAGGACCATTTTACCCTAAAATTTTGACAAATATGATAGATGGCTGTTTGGTTTAGGGACCAAATGCAATAAAAGGGCTTACCACAAGACATTCTAGTTAATAAATAAAGTATGAGGATCAAGTCCATTAGGAACCAAATTCATAATTCACTCTATAAGACCATCTACATCACTAAACTCCTTTCTAAAGTGTCACAACAGCTTTGTAATAAAAATTTTCACATCCATGCAAGACCAAACTTGTTTCTAAAGTAATTATAATATAAATAATATAGATAATTATAATATAAATAATAAATAAATTATAAAATATAGATACTAAAATTTTACTTTTGTTTTCTCTTACTATATTTTGTGTAAATATAATTTAATTAACAAATAAAATACATGGATATATTGAAAGTATGCAACGTTTATTGAAATACAAATATTACACAAAATACACAATAAACATTACATTACTAATTATTTTCTTCTTCTCCAAATTGTATTTTCGTAATTTTTTATATTAATGTATTTTTATTTTAGTAGTTTAAATAAAAAATATCGCATAAAAATATCATTTATTTAAAATAAATTGTGGGTAAGAAATTTTAATAAAATAATAAAAAATAATGTTCAAATAAATTAATAAATAAATTAAATTTAATAAACATATTAATAATTAATGTTTAAACAAACTAATAAATAAATTTAATTAAATAAAAATGTATTTGTTATATATACCAAATATGTTGTAGCCCAGTGGTTCGATAACATCCTGGGAGGGTAAGTGGTGGAAGTCCTTACTACCTGGGTTCGAACCCCGTGGTGATCACGCGGAGGTATCTCCAAATCAAGGGGCGGATCGTGGGCCTACTGTTTGGGCCGGGTCGTGGGTTGTGGGGGGATTAGTCTGGACTTATTCAGGACACCCCCGAAATGCAAAATGCCTTTCAAGATTTTTTTTTTTGTTATATATATATTTCATTGTGAGTCTTTCTACAATCCACATGGTATGCCATGTCTATATTTTGTCTATGCAAGTTGTTACATAGAAGAGGGGCCATTTATGAAATGTATAAAAGTGCAAGGGCAAAAGTAGAAGACAAAAAAAACAAAAATATTAGGGGCATTCCGAGAATTGAACTCGGGACCTCTCGCACCCTAAGCGAGAATCATACCACTAGACCAAATGCCCGCTGTTGCGTTTAGATTTCAAATGTTATTATTATATATTAATACGTAAACAGAAAACTAATCAACCATATGATAATGCTTTTTTAATAATTGAATTAATTATATCATTTTCCGTTTCATTTTAATCGAATTAATGTAATTTCTGCATTAAAAAGGGCTATAAAATAGATATGATCATTAAAGTACTATGTTCAATTTTCTTTTTTCATGTGAAAACGTAAAGAAAAAAGGTATACACAAGAATACTTTAGCTCTTTTGCCATTTGAACTTTGAAGTATCAAAAAATTCAAACATGTAGAAACATTTATTTTAGATAAGTATAGTTAAAATGAGCAAATAATATAAAAATATATGATCTTGAAACTTAAAATGTGAACTTTGGAAGCTCCAACGACTGCACCTTCCCTCATAATTTCATCTCGTTGTAACAGTCACAATTTTTATTTGAAAAATGATAGAAAATTCACTTTTCAACATTACTTTATTATTCTTTTGTTATTTGTCAATCGTTTGAACCCCTTTTATCAACTTTTGTAGGGCTTATTTGAAACACCTTAAAAACCACAATAAATTTAAACCTTGAATTTTTCAAAGTCTATAACGATCTCTTCCGAAAACTTTCATTCATAGTGAGAGAAATTTAGTTACGAAGGTTTACATATACAACTGAACTTATCAAAACAACCTAATAATCTAATCCTTTACACCAAAATCAAATTAGATGGGTCGTCTAGGCAATTCATCAAAACATTTTCGTATACTCTAACTCCTCCATTACAACACTAAAAGTAGAATTCCAGTACCACTCGTCACTCATCCATTTGTATCATTTCCCGAGCTAGCACCTGGTAAGAAAAGTTAATTTAAAAGATTAGGCTTACGCCTAGTGAGAACATCCAGTTTTCCAAATTAAACTTTATAAGCTTTGAAACCAAATGTAAGCAAAGCATATAAACAAACCTGTCTTGCCACCATTCTTACAGTACACATAACATCTTTCGATGACGGGAATATACCCGATTCCATGAATATGACTAACATTAAGTAGTTCATATCATCACGTTCGAGAGCCTACTACGAATCATCACGGATTCTAGATCATTGCTCATGTCCAAGAAATTACAATTAACGCCATGCCTATTTCTTGAATTGGAACTAGAGATTACAATTAAACCCATGCCTATCTCTTATCTTCCCGTGGAAATCAGTTATTACAATTAACTCACGCCTATTCCAAGATTTCACGTCACAATATGAAATGGGAATTACAATTTACTTTATGCCTATTCCACGTTTTCACATCACAATACGAAATGGGAATTACAATTTACTTTATGTCTATTCCTCATTTCACGTCAACGGGAATTACAATTTACTTTATGCCTATTCCACGTTTCCACTTCACAATACGAAATAGGAATTACAATTTACTTTATGCCTGTTCATCATTTCACGTCAACAGGAATTACAATTTACTTTATGTCTATTCCACGTTTTCATTTCACAATACGAAATGGGAATTACAATTTACTTTATGTTTATTCCTCATTTCACGTCAACGGGAATTACCATTAAGAGCCCGACTTATTCCACATTTAAATATGAATAGCAATTCAACTTTGCCTATTAATTACATCCAATATGAATAGCAATTCAACTTTGCCTATTCATTACATTCAATATGAATAGCAATTCTACTTTACATATTCATTACATTCAATATGAATAACAATTCAACTTTGCATATTCATTACATTCAATATGAATAGCAATTCAACTTTGCATATTCATTACATTCAATATGAATAACAATTCAACTTTGCATATTCATTACATTCAATATGAATAGCAATTCAACTTTGTCTGTTCATTACATTCCCTAGTATATGTGAGTATTAACTCAAAATACATAACAACTCATCCCATACTCTCAATCGAGTTATATTTGTGTTCATACTGATAAATGATTAAGGTACTTTTCATATTCAGAAAACACTTAATTATGAAAAGGCCTCATATAGTGAGTTATCTGGAACAACCTATCCGGTAAACTAATCCGTAATTCAAATCCCAAAAGTAATCCGGATTCCAAGAAATCCGGTAACATCCGGAATAGTATCCGGATTCTCAAGTCCGGAACCATCCGGAAACCCAATCCGGAAACCTAAATTCCGGAACCTATCCGGAATCCGGTAAAACATCCGAACACCCATCCGGAATCCGGTACATTCCGGACAACCATTCGGTATCCGGAAACAATCATCCGAACACCCATCCGGAATCCGGAATAATCCGGTATCCGGAACCAATCCGGAAAACATCCGGAATCCGGTACTATCTGGATTATTCATCTTCCGGATTTCATCAGTTTTACCCAGTTCAGTTATTTCCCATCCAGTACTCTAAAAATTTGTTTTGTATCCATTCATACATATATCAATAGGCTTATTTAACCATTTCAATACACATACATGTCTTTTTTAACAAAATAAGAAGATGAACTCACCTGATTGAGAGTTCGTACTCAAAGTCTGCCAAGCTCAATCGATTCATAACTCCAATCTTTCACACCATTGAACAATACCTAATCAAATCCAGACTTCTCTTTCTCTTTCTCTCTCGATTTTCTCTGGAAACCGACTTCAGGAATCAGCAACTGAGATAAAAATCTCAATTCAGTCGACTCTCCCTTTAAATATCCAAAACTATCAACAAATAACAAAACCAACCCCCAAAGTTTCAATTTTCACAAATAGATTAAACTTTGGTCAATTACACTCTGAATCCTTCCATATCAAAATATAACATAACTTTGATCATGGAAATTCAGGGTGTTACATTATTTATATGAGTTCCCTTCCACTTTTCAACCACTATGTTGAGAAATTGATTGAAAGAAGATTTTGATGGTTTAGACACGTTCACATGAATAGATTGTGGATCCTGTGTGTAGCAATGTTAATGAGTCAAATTTGAAATTTATTCGAGTTCGGTTCGAAAAGTAGTGCCGGGCTCAAATTTGACTAGAGCTCGAATAATTTTCACATAGTAGGATCAAACTCAAATAATTTTTCAATGTTCGAGCTCGAGCTCGATACTCGTTTACTGGCTTGAAGTCGTCATCGATAATTTTTAAACTTTAATTATATGGCTTATAAAGATAAACATGTTTGACTCGAAAAAATGTGTTTGGCTCGACTCGACTCGGAAAAATTTAATCGAGTTTTCGGACGGGTCGATTTGAACATTAGTGTTATAGAGTTCGACTCGTTAAGTTAAACAAGTTTTAGTGAATGTTCGAGATCAACTCGAGCTCAAGTTGCTCGTTAAAAGCTCGACATGTTAACACCCATACCTGTGCAAATGGTAAAAACGTAACAGGTTGAGGAGGCAAGGTGGGAAGATAGAGAAAGGAAGACATAACATTTGGTAAGAATTTTTGGAGACGGTGCTTATTTTTAACTAACATCAGCTCTTCGTTAATAAGAATCTTGACATATCTTCATTTTTGGTTTCAAAGCTCTTTACTTTTAAACTACTCCCCCATTTTCAAATTCTTCGAACTTTTTGGGGAAAAAAATAATTCTCACACTTTTTGCAAGTCATGGATATAAGGTGTTAATGGAAATAGTCATTCTAATCTCTGTGTAGAAAGCATGTCTACATACATCCTATCATTATTAGCCATTTATTAAACGCTTATCGACAGGGGCGGAGCTAGAAAATTTATCTAGGGAGTGCCTAGAAAAAATGTAAGAAAATCCATAATTTCAAGGTCGAGAAACCCCTTTTAAAGTTGAGGTTAATGTGAGTTGCGTGAGAAGTAATTATCAATCGTCGGATGAGAAATGGATGCACATTAGGATGAGATGCACCCAGATACAACAGATCAATTCCCTTCTAAGCCGCAATTCATGGGAGGGCATTTAATTAATATTGATCAACGATTCAAATTATCTTCTCACGCTTCTCAAGTTAACCTCAACTTCTCATACGATCTTTTGCCATATTATATATATATATATATACATGTTTTTAATTAAACATTTGTCCCAAAAATAGTTGGAAAAAAGAGTGGAAAAATCATGGGTTACCTAACCAACATAACTATATCTATATTTATACAAACGAATACAAGATGTATGTAGACAACCATATAAATAAGAAAACCATTTGAAAATACATGAAATTTATGGCAAAAAAAGTTGTGTATTCGATAAGAAAACTATTTGAAAATACATAAAAATACATGAAATTTATAGTAAAATTTTGAAAATACATGAAATTTGGAGTATGAGGGGGAGCCACTGCCACTTCGCCACTTCTGGCTCCAAGGTGGCTCCGCCCCTGCTTATCTATAAACGATTATTGGGTGTTACTTATTTTACTAGGTGAGTATTACAAGGTCCGAGAATTTTATCAGATGAAAATCTTGCCCGTTAGGTAAAAGATAAGATTCTTATCCGATTAACGTTTATCAGACAAGATATACTTATTAATAATCCATTTTAATGGCATAAAAAATTACCTGATAAGGTATAAGTAAATGTAGCGATTTTGTCGGTGAACACCTACTTGATAAACGGTTAATAAACGGCCTCTTAAACGCTATATTCAGATGAGGTATACGACATATACCCCACTCGATATTAGGACTCAAGTGTAATTGATACAAAGATGGGGGGTTATATTTGTCCACGACTAAATTGTTATACAAGAGACACTTTTTAGATCTTCTAATCAAAATCCGGATTTTTCCGGAAAAACCCACGTTGCAGCTCTCTCGTCGCTCTCCCCTCTCCTGCATCTTCGTAGAACGCTTCTTTAGGTACGTAATCTCCCCAAATTCTGGCTCAATCTTCTGCTTTATTTGTAGGTTTTTTGTTGAATTTTCTATTTAATCTGCCTAATTTGTGCATCGCGTTGGTTGTTGTATCTGTTTTGTTTTGCATCCTAGTAATCACTTGATCAGATCGTTGAGATTATGCCTCTGGAATACTTTCTAGATTTATTTGTTTCTCTCGTGTTAATTCTGGTCAACTTAGTGAAGAAGATCAGACCTTTGAAATTAAAGGTTGTTTATATTGTAAAAATAATGTGGCGGTCTGGCGGATCTGGTTTTCCGACCTCGAATGCACTACTGGTAACACAATTTTGGGGACACTACAATTACAGGAAAAATAGTTTGCCCTACGAAACGCTACAATTTTTGTCTGATATAATAGATCCGCTGACATGTCACAAAATTCCAATTTCCGACCATTCCCTTTTTACTTTTGTGATTTGTTGAACTTTTGTTTTTTAAGTGGTAATTAGGTATTGGTTTGATAATCTAGCTATTGAATACGGTTTGATTATTTAAATCAGCCACTGCTTAAAAACAAGTCCTCAATCGTTAATTTATATATGGCCACCATAATTTCTGATGATCAGTGTGGTGTGGCTCTGGGTTTAGATGAAGAGTTGAACAATTTGATTGGTTTTGGGGTTGGAGTACATTATATTTCTAGTTGTATAGGAGCATGTTAAAGGTGAAACTAGGGGTGTTCAAAAAAACCGTTGGATTGCTCAAACTGGTTGAACCATGTCAAACCGGACGGTTTTTGGCGGTTTGGGCAGTCTGACAGTCCGGTCTGGTTTGAAAAATAGACAAACTGAGCGGTACGGTCTGCAGTCTAGAACTGTTTTTGGGTGGTTTGGACCAAACCGACCGCCAAATACATACATACATACATATATATTTTATATATATTTATTTTAGGATAACACTATACCCCTACTTTTAAGACTTAAGCCCAACTTTATCCTAAATTCCTAATGGCCCAAACATAAAGCCTATTTTGAAATCCCTAAACTTTTGTTAGGTGTTGACCCCATGTAAAGCACTTGATTTAGCTCTTCTAGCTCGATCAACATCATATTTTCGGAAATGAGCTAATGGCAAACCCAGTTTAGATGTTGTCATGTGCAAGTTACAACAATGTTATTTTGCAACTTAGGGCATTACAATGAAGTTGTTCCCATTCTTGAACACCAAAAATTTTAGTTGTACTTTGGTTAAACTTTGTTTTGTTAAAATGGACAACTCAAGCTGCTCACTTAATTAGTTTAAACTTTAAAAGGCCCAAACCGCCTAAACCGGTCGGATCGAACCGCCTAAACCGCGGTCCAGTTTGACCGGTCTGGCACTTGATGTCAAACTGCTCGGTTTGAAAATTTACCCAACCGCCACTTGCGTTTTGGTTTGTGGTCTGAGGGGTTAAAGCGCCCAAACCGGACCGCGAACACCCCTGGCTGGAATCATTGCTCGTTTTACGACATATTGTTACTTTTACCTCAAAAACCAGGGATAGATTTTGGCTTGCACAGTGGATTGCTTGTGATTTGTTCTTATTTTGAGAATTAACAAACTTTGCTATGTGTAGCTACGGCCCTACTTAAACCCCCAGTTGGAGCATTATTTAGATTGGAAAATACATAAAATCATAACAAAGGCCTTTTGTTCTAGCACAGTTCATATCTTGTTGTGAGTGTAAGACTGGAAGTGTAGCTTTTACTTTTTGTGTGATGTGGGAATATGACATGGATTTAACCCACCGTGGGGGTTCTTAACTACAAATTCTTCGGATGAAGAGGATAGCCAGAATAGGAGTCAGCCGAGACGGTCTTTCAGCTAAATTGCTAAATTGGATACTCGACATAGAGGGAGGTTCAAGGGAAACCTCAAAAAAACGGAAAACTAAGGAACACCCTGGTAGCCTTTCATCTGCACTTATGCGTACAAGTAAATTAAGTTGTTTTTTGTTTTTATGCACATGTGCATCTTACAAATTACTTGTATGCACAAGTGCATACCGTCCAGAAGAAGGAAACCAGGGTGTTCCTCGTTTTTCTATTTTTTTTGAGGTCTGACCCACTCGACATAATGATTAAACATGATAATGAAAGAGGATGACAAAACTGTGGGGTTCTCTTAACTTTTAATATTTGGTAAATAATGTCAGTAACCTTTTGGATTTGCGTGAGACCCAAATTTCAGGAAATTGCAAACCTAACCTTGGAATATTTACGAAACGCCAAATTAATTCTTGGGACCACACCAATGATAAAATCGTAATATGATACTTAAACATTATGAATTTTATGAAATTCAGGCTTTGTGAACTAAAAACATGCCCATGTATTTCAACAACATTTCAAGGGAGTTATCAATTATATGAGATAATACCTCTGGAACTCATAGGAAACCCCTCTGCATTCTGTTGAAAGTTAAACTTGACTGCACAAGGTCCAATGAGACTGTGTAGGTTCAGCCAAAACAATGATGTTAGAATGGGTGTAATGGAGGCTGTGGAGGGTATATAACTATATATGATGACAAAGGTATATATGTAAAGGTTTAATGATAATTGATATACCTATATATGGTCAAACAAGGTTGGAGATAAAATGTTTGTTAGTGAATCAATTAAGGTAGGCTCAGGGCAAGGAACCTCTCAAAGAGGCCAAATTACCCTCGCTAAGGACGATCGGAGGTCTTTGAGACAACAAGAAGACTCGACCCTTGCTGTCACAACCCTGGGGTTCAGATTAGGGTCAATACAGGTTTAGAAGGGTGTGAAGGTTCTAAAAGGCTTTGGATGATATCTAGAGTCCATCATTGTAATTTTCATGGGAAAACATACTTTAAGCACGTATCCTAAGCTATGCTGTTAAAATCGCAATATCTCGGCGATATATCGGATGTCGGTCACTGGCAACATATCGGTGGTCAAATATCGGGGCCGAGAATATCGGCGATTTTGGCCGATATTTTAGCGATATTTTGACCCAAATATCGGTCCAAATACCGGCTTTTTAGAGTTCTTTTTTTTGGGCTTTTTTTTAATTACACTTTGGGCTTGGGCTTCTTTTTTAGTCAGTAAACTTAGGTTCCGATTAGTGATCAGTCTTCTTCTCCTCTCAAATTCACGAATCACGATTTCTCCTCTTCTACTCCTCTCTCAACTTCACGATCCTCTTCTACTACTGCTTCCACAGTTCCACTCTCCAGTCTACACTACACGAACGATCTGTATTCTGCTACACTTCACGAACCATCTGCTACAGTGCTGTTGCTTGCTGTTGTTTGCTGATATATATATTATATAATTCTAAGAAATATTATATGAACCGATATATCACCGATATATTCGACATATCGAATATCGGACCTTGACCGATATCGCACCGATATCCGATATTAACAGCATAGATCCTAAGAGTGGCCTGTTTGACCTGAAAAGCATATATTGTTTCGGACGAAGGTGGTGTGAGATTTAGTAATTGTTAGAAAATCTTTTCCTTACTGGTGAGAGGGTTTGTCCATATAACCAAACCAAACTTTTCCAGTGTATCCCACCCAAAGGTGGGTCCCACCCCGCGCTCGTGGGGGATGAGATGTATGCAGACGCGGCCTCTACCCTAAGGAGTAAAGCGGCTCACCCTGCCTTGTGAAAAGTGCGAGCAAGAAAGAAAGCTAGCCAATAAATTTTGAAGAATTATATATCATAAAGTAATATATGTTGAAAATTAGAAAGAACTAAGGCTAATCAAAAGCAAATAAGACCACAAAACGGAGGCTAGTATAAGGAACCAAAGCTATACAATCCTCAATCTAACTTAGGACACTGGTAACCTAACTGCGAACTCCCTAACCCTACAACCCCCACCTTCTCCCTTGCTGACTCCCTGACTGAGAGGGATGGCCATCGTTAACATATATTTTAATTATGTTATTTCTTTGTGCTCAGTCAGCTTCCAACCGATATAAGTCAACATACTCTCTTGGACTTTTCATCTTTCTTTGAGGTCTACCATAGTTTACATGGATTTATGATAGTTTAAATGGGCTTCTTTACCTGTTGTATTCCCTTTTCTCGCAGCCATGAAATCTGAAATTCATGTTTTTCTTAATTTTGTCTTCTACTCAAATTATTTTTGGTGGGGTTGTCAAGGTTTTTCGAGTATATATTATTGTGTAATTACCCATTTTCAAGTTTCAAGTATGGTCAAAGTAAGGGACTGCATGACACAACCTCTATACTATTCATATGTAGTGTTTTGATTGTTGGTATACAAGGTAAGGGTTGGGGGATGTTTTCTGTTGCATTCTTTTGATCTTTATGACTTTTTGGGTTATTGCAGCCTCTTGGTGTGTTAGCACTTGGCATACATGGATGCCAGCAGGGGCCAAAATGGAATTCAACTCTTGTTAACTGCAGAACAAGAAGCTCAGCAAATAGTGAATGCTGCTCGTAACTGTATGTACCTTTTTGCGTTTATAATTACTGCATTATAAGTCTATAAATACTTAAGATTGATGGAAATTTCTTTTTATGTTCCAAGTTAGAGAGAAATTTTACTAGGTGTATATTGTATGATAATTGATGTTTGGTGCAAGTAAATTCATAGCGTTCTTTTTCTGTTTCAGCAAAAATGGCTCGACTTAAACAGGCGAAGGAGGAGGCTGAGAAGGAGGTTGCTGAATTTCGTGCTCAAATGGAAGCTAATTATCAGAGGGAACTTGCAGAGGTATATTTAGAAGTTTGAAAATAAGTGTTGTTTAAGGGAAATCTTGTTATTAGGTTTGTGCCTAAAAATATGTGAAACATGACAGACGAGTGGAGATTCGGGTGCGAATGTGAAGCGTTTAGAGAAGGAAACGGAGGTCAAAATTCAACAGTTAAAGATTGAGGCAGACAGAATTTCACATGACGTTGTTGACATGCTTCTTAAGCTCGTCACCTCTGTCAGGTATTAAGTTTAATTAGTCTTGAGATTCCGGGCTGAATTAACATATTGTGGATGGCTTTAAGGTGTGATTATTTATTAAGTCTTGTTGGAATAGGAAAGTGTTAATTTTCTTGTGTGACGGTAATGTTAACGATTGCAAACTTCCTCCCTTGTACTAGACGGTGGAAACATTTTTTTACTAATAACAGCAGCATGGTAAAGTAGGCAAGTAAAGATTACTATGTTTTATGTTTCAATTTGTCAAAGTACATGGTGACTACATACCACTGTATTGCTATATGCACCTCTATTTATGTCAGAATCCAGGAAAATCATGCATTAAAAATATAAAAAGTAAGTCTTAGGGTCTTTTTGGTTTGTAGGAATGGAATGAAATTGAATGGATTGGATTGGATTGGGGAGGATTTAGAATCTTTTTGTTTGTTTGGTTTGTTGGATTTGGAATGGATTTTAGTTCCATTATATATAAAAAGTCATTGAAAATTTATAAAAATAATTAAATTTCCTTTTATTTACTTTTGATTATTAGAAAGCAAATGTTTTTTACACGTTTTAAAACATTATTATACAATTCCTACGAAATCCCTTGAAATCCTAGCCATCCCATTGGGATTTCAAAATCGTTTGAGGGATTTCAAAGAAATCCGATGACTTCAAATTCGGACAATACTGCAAACCAAACACGGGATTGAAATGGATTTGAAATCCAAATCACCCCAAATTCATTTCATTCCTTGCAGAATGGAATTTGGTGGAATTGGAATCCATCAAAGAAATTTGAATTTGAAGAAATTTGAATGAAATTTGACCATGCACTTTGATTGCGTTTGGTTGGATGGAATTGGAATGAAATCTCCATCTTTGTTTGAGGGGAGGGCGATGGCGGGGGCATAAGGGGTGGGGTGTGGCAAGGATGGGGGTGGGGTGGTGGTCAAGGTGGGGAAGGTAGGGGCACGTTGGGGGTAGGGGTGGGTAAGGGGCCAAGGGCACGACTAGGTGGGTTGGCAGGAGTGAAGGTGGGTAGTAGGACAGGGTGAGGGTGACAATAGTTGCATGGTCGTGGTGGGGCAAGGGGTGGTCGGTGTTGGTTAAAAATGAATGCAAAATGATGTAATTCAGTTCCTTCAATTAATGATGAATTCATTGATTTATTTATGGAATTCAGTAAAATTTAAAGATTTTCCTTCAATTTCAAGAAATGAACCAAATAGAAGAATTGGAATTTGGTCAAAGAAATTTGTGATTCCAATTCCGTCAAATTTCTTAGAATTCCGCAAACCAAACGCCCGTTAGAGGCAATTAGTAGGTTTTGGTGCACTAGTCTTTTCTTTTGGCATATTAATCTTTGTACTTGCTTAATATGAATGAATGAGGTTTCGACCACCGTGATGTTGCTATCTATATAGAATCATCTGTCAAAAAAAGGTAGAATGTCAGTAACTTTCTTAGGAGAGTACTGACTACTGACTCAGTACATACAAATTATTGGTTACATGGGTTTCTAAATGTATGGCCTTTTGGCCCATTGGGTTTTGTTGTTGAAATAGGTCCTGACATTGTTCCATTTGGCTTAGAAAAGAAGTGATAAATGTTTGATGGAATTGTATGTATATATTTATTATATTATAGACTTAAAAATTGGTGTAGATTAGGACTAGCAATGCATTTGGTACAACTTATTTAGATTGTTGTTTAACAACAAAATATGATATTATTTTGTGAGGTGGAAAAAAAGATAATTGCAGTTGTATCAATTGTTTTGGTATATCATGTTAAGATAAATGAAGGATGCATGAGATTATTTGTTTCTGGTTTACTGATTGAAAACCATTAGAGATGTTTTAAAAACCAAGGGGCCGTTTACCAAATGCTTACTCGGGTAAGCACTTATCAATCAAATTTAACACTATCACTTATTTAGCGGGTAAGATTTTAGCCGCCAAATCGGTTTCGTATCCAACAATTCACCCGGTAAGCGCTAATCATGGTAAGAGTTGTCGCCATCACTTACCGAGGTAATGTGACCTGGTAAGCGCTTACCCGTGTAAGTGTTTGTAAGTGTTTGGTAAACGGTCCCTATGACATAAACGTGAGAAAAATAAAAGATTAATGTGTATTGAAATTTGATGTTGTTATGGAGAGGTGAATTCAGTGCGTACATGGGTTGACATTAAGGGTGCGTTTGGTACACTGGACAGGACGGGACATAACAGAACAGGGTCCACTGTCCCACGTTTGGCAGGACCTTTATGTGGAACAGACTGGAACAAGGTGGAACAAACTGGAACAGACCTGTTTCACCCCCACCCCATGGAACAAGATGGAACAAGGTGGAACAGACTTATGTTTTACCAATATAACCTCAAAATAAAATCTAATTCTCTTTCTAAAACATCAAATAAATCTTCTATTTCATATTTTATTCAATCTTTAAATTTAGTAAGGATAAATTTGCCAATGTTATCTGTTCTGTTATGTCCAGTTCTGTCTTACCAAACGTGGAACACCTGTTCTGTCCTGTCACGTTCTGTCATGGCCCACCTTGTCCTGTCCTATCATGTCTGCGTAGCAAATGCACCCTAAAAGGATAGTAGTACCTCACCGGTGCTGTCAAATCGCTTCTCTTTACTTTTCTTTGAAATGATACGAACCAAGCATAGCATGTTTTCACATTTTTCTTCGGCCCTCGAGTCTTCATCAACGGTGCTTAAGCTGTCTGTCAACACCCTATCACATCACACCGCACTGAATCACGGTTCTAAATAACTCTTTATGACTTGTTATGACATCAAAGCTTGGGTTCGTTGTCATGTTAACCCATGTGGCTCCACTCTAACGCTTAACTTGTAATTTAACGTGTTATGGCTCGTTAGTCGTTATTTTGTAAGGTTATTTTTAATTTATAACTTAAGGAATAAATGATAGTTGTTTACGAGACTTAAGACCTAAATATACATGAAAAAAGGAAACTTAAAAACTAAAAACCGCAAATAGGTAAATGCTTTCATTCTCGTACACAAAGGGTTGAACGCAAGTTCTTTGAATTTTGAAAAAAAGCAGCGAGTAAAGATTCAAGATATTTAATCATGATTTTGGACTCTTAGTATCATTATCTATAAGCTCTATATACTTGTATCAATGGTCTTTTTTTGTTTCATTACTTTATATGAATTTAATTTGTTCTAGGTATGATTTCAAAACTATCACAATTGTGTATATGTGTGTATAATGTATATATATATGTGTGTAGGTAGAGGTTCAAACGAGAACACCTCCATTTTACGAAAACGCGAGAATAGTCTTATCACATGTGATAGTACACGCGAGGACACTCAGTGGTTGAGGACGACTACCCATGACCTAAAGTCGCACCAAAGGTCGTTCACGATACTGATTTAGTATCTCATGTGTATCATTTGTAATGGATTATAGTATCACATTTGAAATACCCTTATCACATGTGATAATATACATGAGCGTGATAATATACACGAGGGGGCCTAGTGGTGTGTCTGGGACGTGGCCCGCAACCTAGGTCGCGTCGAACGTCGTCCGTGTCTCCGATTTAGCAACACGTGTTTATCAATGTGAGAAATTATTGTATCACATGTGATTGACTATATATAGTAAAAAGGTGTTCTCTCATTCTCGTAAAATGAATGTGTTCTCGTTTGAACCCTTCCCTATATGTATATACACATACATGTCTCTTTAGGGTACGACTTGAAAAACGTTGTGACATCGCCGTAACTTGTAAGGCTTAGACTTGACTTTGCCAACACGCATGGTCGTTCCAATCTTTTTGGAGGCCATGTTACACTTTTACCGCTTGTGTCAAAATAAGTGTCCACAATAAAAATGACATAGATTTTTATGTAAATTTAATATATGACTCTTTCGTGTCTCTGTAAAAGGTTTTGCTTCATTATATATGCATTTGGGGAGTTCAATCAACAATCTTTTGTCTATGTGAATCATTGAATTGGGAACAAAAAACCAAGAATGCACAGAGTGGTTAGATTTGGTTCCTCATTTTAATCTTCATTGTCTTTTATAACTATAAATTGGGGCCCATAAAACTTGGGGCCTGTCCAAAAACACCTTTTTAACATGTCAATGCACGACCTTGCCAACGTGCCATGCCTCACGTCATTTAGCACCTTGACTACACTATGGTGCTATTCGTATTTTTATCAAACCATGAGTTATGTCATTCTTAATTAATCGAAAATATTTAATACATTCAAATTTCTATTGTGTTCTAAATAAATTACTTGGAGATGAATGACTATATATATAAATATTTTTAACTATGTATTTGAGATGTACTGAAACTTTCTTTATTAAATGAACAAATCATTGTGAATTTATCTTGAAGTTATGATATTACAACTATTATGCATAAGCTGTGTGCACTTTGACCCTAAACCTAAATGCACCGCACAAAGTCACAAACACCCCTAAATCAAGATATCAAATAGCTTGTAATCCTTTAATCAAAGAGCTCTATATTTCAGGTTTGTTGTTAATGTTGGTTAAATGCTTATGTTGCTTAAGATAAGCTTAAGCAATATTAAGCAACAAAGACTAATATATGTTGCCTAAGTTTCCTCTTAGGCAAGTGTGGTTCTATGTTGCGTAAGTGTCACCTTAGGCAACATATAAATGATTATATGTTGCCTCAAAGTATCTTAAGCAACGCTTTAGCATATGTTGTCTTAGTTGAATATTTGACCTCACATACTTTTTTTAAAAATCAGTCAAAGTTAACTTAGGCAACATATAATCCATTTTCTTTGTTGCAATCTTTCTTAGGCAACATACTTTTCTTGTGTCTATGTTGCCTAAGGTAAAAAACATTAATAAATGTAGGTAGTTAAAAGTTTTAAGGTTGACCTGTGACACCCTATTAAAGATCGGTCAAAGTTAACTTACGCAATGTATAATATATTACTTTTGTTGCATGAGATCTGTCTTAAGCAACATAATTTCTTGTTTCTATGTTACCGAAGGTAAAAAAAATGTAATAACTATGAATTATCAGTGGATTTTAAAAATAAAAATAAAAATTTATTGAATTAAAAAATATCTGATAATAATGAAACAAAATCCACCGATAATCTATAAGTGTTGCCTAAGAGAAATATTATATTATTTTAATCACAGTTCAAAGGCAACATACGTAAATAGAGTATGTTGTCTAAGTTGATATCTTAGGCAACACATAACATAACCTGTTGTGTGTTGCTTAAGGAGTCCGCTTAGGCAACATATGATGTTTGCCTATGTTGTCTAGGTTCTTATGCAACATTGAGAAGGCAACACTGCTTAGGCAACACATAAACCCATTTTAGGCAACATTTTTCATTTGTTGCCTAAGTGACATTTTGAGGTAGTGTTATTCTAGTGTTTAAACCTCATGAATTTGTACTCTTTGTTCGTTTGGCCTTTTTTCGATGTTGCCTAATCATGTAATTGAAACCATTCCTCTTCGAATATCGTACCCAACTCTCATCATCACAACCTTGGGAAAATATAGTTATCTGTAAAGTTGTAAAGTTTCCATGGCTCAAATATAACGGTTTTCATAACAATATGTGAAGAATGACTGCCAATGGCGTGTAGCTCAGTTGGTTAAGGGGCGAGGAGATGTTTGCTCCAATAGGCCGTTGGTCACGAGTTCGAATCTTGCGGGAGACGGGCTCAGGGCCCCCTCGCAATCGCCCTGCCGCTGAGTGAGTCATGTATGCCCCCACATTATGGAATTGGCAGCCGATTGTGGGCCGGTTTGAGGTTGCCGGTTAAACAACCTTTTTGCTCCAATATATGAAGAATGACTTAACCGAGGGAAATTGACTAATGGTTGATCCAAAACATTAATCTAGGCACCTTTTCTTAACAACGAAAACTTTTGTCAAAAGCATTACGAAAATGGAATGAAAGCAAGGGGTATGTTTATGTTTGGGTAAAATTTCACCAGTCTCGACCACGATCAAAAAGTTGCTCACGACACTCGACCGTCGTAAGGAACCTTACGACCTCGATCGACTAACGTATGACAGCTGTTATGATTTCTTTGTTTAATGCAGGGTCAACATCATTAATGGCCAACGGACATAACCGACAACGTTAATTACGAGCATTAACCACAACGACCGTTACGACTATTACATTCATGAGGGTCATTTAAAGCTGCGGAGACTATAAATACAAGGGTTCCAGCCTCATTTGCGGACAACTGAATTCTCAAGGATACTCACTGCAAAGCACTCGAAACAAAGAACTCTCTCTCGAAAGATCGCTCTCGACGCATGATTCCTACACACGACGCTTTACTTTTACACACGACGCACTAGTTTTTACATTCGATACACTTGTTATTTTACATTTCAAGTCTTTCTTTCATTTGTATTGTAATCATTGTACTCTCGACACCTGGAACATAAGGACATCGCCCCTGTTTGGCGACCATAGTGCAGCGACGACATCATCACTGTCGTCCGCGGGTTTTTTTCTCGTTGAGGTTTTTCCCGCGTCACCAAATCCCTTGCGTCTCATTTACTTTTTTGTCTTTGTCGCATTGCTTTGTCGAATGATTTCTATCTTTAGTTGTTAAGCTCCACAATCAACCTTAAGTTATCCTTCTGGACGATTTTTGACATTGACAGTTTGGCGCCCACCGTGGGGCCTGTAATAACCCGATTTTCTAGTTAGCATTGAAAGTTGGTGGCCAAAGTGAGAAGATTGAAACTTTAGTACTCAAGGGTGAAATGAGAGAGTTAAATAAGAGGAAACCCTATGTTCTTCATTTCTTTTGTGTTTGGTTCTGTGGATCGATAGAAGAAAGGGGGAGAAGAGAGTTTGAGAGCCAAAACCCTAATGTGGGGGTGTGGAAGAAGGAAGGCTTCAAGGATTGATGGTAGCATCTTCAAGGTATAATTTCTCCTTCTACATCTTCTTTCTCTTTGTGGTGATGTTTAGTTAGAAGTATTAATGGAGTATTCTAGAGTTAGATTATGGGTTTTGTTACCTTCTTTGAGAATCCTTCACCAATTCAATGGTGGAAGTTGATTCTAGCAAGGTTTTGGACTTTAATGGAGTTTTGAGTTTTTGAGGATAAAAGTGGTGAATCATTAGATGGATTTAATGGATTAGATATTGTTTTAATTGTTGGTAATTGGTTCTTAATGTTGTTTTTATCCATGATGTCGATTTGGGAGAATTAGAACTGAGTTGGGGGAATTTAGAGATGAGAAACCCTTGGCTTTTGGAAGAAAATTCGTGTAGGGAAAACAAACCAGAGATCCGCGCCGATCTCGGCGCCGATGGATCGGCGCCACCATCGGCGCCAGGCTCTGTTTCTTTGTTTTCCGTTTTTGCTTCGTTGGTCGTTTGGGCTTAGGTTCGAGGCTTGGTTTAGGGGTTTGTCTTAGGACATTATGGGGAATGTTTTAGAGCATAATTGGGGAGTCTAATACCTCATTTGTTAACCCCAATTCAGGTGATCGTTTGGTGTTTAAGTGAGCTCCAAGTAGTGAGTCGTTTAGCCGAGCATCAGGTGAGTTCCCTTATGCATTATTTCTATCTTTTAAAATGAAATGCGAAGAATTGATATGTCTGAAAATGAGTTACTTGATTATCATGAATCTTATGTTTTCTTATGCATGAAAAGTGTTAGTTTGCAATGTGGAAGGAGGATATTCCTCGAGTAAGTTTAAAGCATGTTCTAAGTGTTTATGCTGGTGATAGAGTCGGGTTACACAGTGGAGGACCCCCGAGTTGCCGTCCCTGGCTTTGTAAGGTGATGAGTTGCCGTCCCTGGCTTTGTAAGGTGATGAGTTGCCGTGCCTGGCTTTGTAAGGTGTTATTGGTCCGTACCACTGTGTATACCCTTGTTTGAGCTCAAACTTGTTAAGTACTGTTTGCAAGGAAACGTGTTTCTAAAAATGTTTTGTGGTTACGCTTTTAGGAGGGAATTCACTAGACCTTATGGTCTAACCCTCGCTTTTCAAAAATAAAAACCATTTTCAGGTATTAACCGTGTATGGAGTTTCATCTGATGATATTGGAAGGTTGGGTCGTGGCAAAGGGGCGAGAGGTAGTGAAGACTTGTAGAGTACCGCCGAGCTTCTTGTAGTATCTCAGTTGTGAAGGTAGTTTCCGCTGCGAGTTTAGAGTAACTTAGATGTATTGTAGACTTTGGGACCGTTTTTGATTGAAATGTTAAATCTTATATGTTATTAAATTTCTGGGTTGTTACAAATGGTATCAGAGCCATAGTTTAAGGGATTTAGGCGACCGGATGGGCCTAAACTTAAACTGTGGAGTAGAGTGGGACACAACTGAGATATAGGAAGCCATTAGGAATAACCGTGATCGTAGGATATCTTGACAATAGTAGTGAGAACCCTCATGTAAGGTAAATTCAAGTAGCATCTGGCCAATGCTTTAAGGGTTTACAGGTGCATAGGTGTAATCAATCGCTAATGTCGGGATGGGTGGTGAGAGTGGCAGTATGTAGAAGGTTCTAACCTTGTGCTTGATAGCAAAGAGTTGATGTGTCATGGGAGACCCCTTGTAATGTGGTGTTTGTAACTTCTAGAAGGAGTGTGGTCTAGAATGTTGACGAGCTGTCTGGAGGTAAACTCTCTGGGATAGGAAGTGAGAAGTATGTTGGCATCTTGAAAACCTTCAATTCAAGATCGAGTGAGGGAATCTAGTCTTGGATTCCTTAGTCAAACGGTTTAGTGGCAAGGTTAATGATTGTAAGATATCAGTGTTGTTTTGAGGTATGTATGAGAATGGAAGGTGAGCTAAGTGGTCGATTGTTAAACCATGTAAGAGTGATCAGTCAGGAGGGTTATGAAGCACTTGTGCTACAAGTTGTAGCATAAGTAAGGAAGCGGTTGTTGGTTGTAGTATGGTACCAGGGAAGAGTTAAAGTGAGTGCAACGATTGACTTAGTTAGAGTGAATAGCCTTCCTTTTGCATATTGAATTCCATGCATTTTGCTGCTAAAAGTATTATACGAGACTCTTTCATGTTAAAAAGCATGTGCGTGCATGATATGTTTTCTTGTTTTGGGGAAATGAGTTGACGCGTGCGAGCGTGTTTTCTTTAAAGTAAAAGACAAACTTGTTTTCATTTTACGATAAAGCTTTGAACTTAGTGATTTACGAATTATTTCACGTTTTTCTTGTGGAGAGAATCTTCGTTACGAAAATATTGAAAACATTTTATTGCGAGGTTTGTTTTACAAACAAAATGAGTGCTGACTCGTTATTTTCATGTAAGCGAGTGTTGGAGTTAACTGACCCACTTTGGGTAAGTGATTTCGTTCTGAATTCTCTAGCCGTATTGGAAAAGGTTTCGTTGGAGATGACCGTTGTGTCGGCATCGAGTTGGATAGACAAGGGTACGAAGTATCGTAAGAGTGCCTGTGAGCGATCCTTGCGATCGTTGTGTTTTTACTAATCGTCTTGAGTGGTGTTGGTTCATACATACTCAAGCTTGTTTTATGATTTTGTGTCTACTGTATTTTTTTAAAAAGTGTTCAAAACGATTTCAATCGTTGTGTCATCATGCATGAAGGCTATGAACTCGCTAGGTCGGGAAGGGTATTACGATCGAGGTTGAAGAAAGGCTTTGGGTGAGGAAATTTTTCAGTTGGATAAGATGTGGTCGAATTATGACCTTAGTGTTCCCGTTAGAGGAAGTGGGTGATTACCGGGAGTCTCAGGCAGTGAATTTGGGAATGTCGGTATGATTATAGTTCTAGCTATCGCTTGGCTATGTGAGAATAGTTTTAACTGCGGTAAAAAGTTGTATGGTTAGAGTGTTTCTGTTGGTGAAATGGTAATAAGTAGCGTTACGTTACTTGATGTAATGTTATCGGCTTTGAGTCGGAGTACTAAGATGTTTGGGTAATTAAATTTTTTTTTACGCTAAGAAAGGTCTTGTGTTTCCTCAAGTGAGAGCAGTGGGGTATAAGTTGGTTATGATGAGTTGGACGACGTGGATTCTGTTAGGAATCCTAGGTGGTCTAGGAGGATTGGAATCTTCACATGTAGTCCATTGATATGGAGGTTTGCGACTGTTTATCAGGTCTTAAGTTAGAGGCGTTATCAAGAAACTGAATCGTGAGAATGAACCCGTTGCGGGCGAGCGAAGGAGGTCGTCCAAGAACGTGTAAATGATATGGTGTAGGAACACCTAGTGAGAGCATTAGGAGAACGGAAGATCACCAATGTGGATGTGATGTCCATTGAGGTTTTGATGATTCGCTTGTGCGTAAAGTGTCTAGCACAGCAGAAATAAATCGCGATGAGTTGGCGAGGAACGAGAAATTGTTCGGGGAGTTAGGAGAAATAGATCCCTTCGGGAATCCCTGACTGTCGTGATGCGACTGGACAATTGCATGTCGATTGCCGTTGTTGAATCAGTGGCCGTTCTGGTGGATTGTTGTCAGGAGGTTGGTATTGGAGAAGTAGCTATAGTGTGGTTATCTTGTGAGTGTTCGTGCTAGGATGTGAGGAGTTGTTCGGAGAAAGTTGTGTATCCGGCATGACGCTGGACCACCTTGTGTGAGTGTTTCAAAGGTGATAGATCGTGGTTGCATAAGTAATTTCTTATGGGGTTTGATGAGCCATTTAAGAACGAAATGATTAGTGTAATCGAAGCGGGTGTGCTTTGGAGAGTTGACCTGGACATGTGGTTCGTCTGGACCCAGGATAGGTAAGGTCGGGAAGCGTTTATACTTCAAATAAAAAGGGGTTGTGCGTAGCATGAAGGGAGTAGTATCTTTTGGGTGTGTAATGGCATCGTGAAGGCTTGTTTGCAATGAGTGGGTCGACTGTGTTGGAAAGTTAGGAGCTCGTGGTAGTTCTCGATGCTAAGTACTTTATGAGGACTTGGCTAAAGGTCCTGATGGATGATCTTGGAGAAACCGTTCTTTTGGGCTGTAGCGGTGTGTGATGGGCGTTCTGTGTAGGCACAAGAGTAAATGAGGACGGTGTGGTAGATCAAGTATAGACAGGCTTGCGGTGAGAAGATGTCAGGAGACACTGGAAAGGTGGACTATAATTAAGGAACTGTTATTTGTAAGGCATAAGAAAAAGAGATCATTGTGTATGTCATGGTTAAAGGGTTGAGGAAGCTAAGTTCGTGCGACAGGTCTAAAAGTGGACTCATTTTAGCGAGACATTCTTTTGAGGCATCTTTAGCGTATTAAGTTAGAATGGAAACAAGTGGTCGGATGGAGTGCCCTGGTTGAGAGACCTTTGGATTAGATTCGGTATTGTTGGGGAGAATGCTCCTCGTGAGCGTGTCGATAAGGTAGTGAGTATGTTTGAGTTATGTGGGAACTCGGGAGTTATAGTTCGACAAGTTGGGAAAGGACTAAGTAGCGAGATAGACTCGATTGTGTATACGGGAGGATGTGAAGGCAAGTTCGAGTTGTGTGAATGATCATGAGAGATTTGGTCTGCAGGGTGATGTTATGGGCCAAGAGTGCTCGAATGTGTAGTGACCGTAGTTGTCAAGCTAAGTGTGCCAGCTAGTGTCGTAGTGATGTGATGTTAGAGAGAGAGGAAACATCGAATAGAAACCTTTTGGGGGTTTCAGATGAGGTGTTCGATTTGTTAACCAGATTGTTGGAGCACGTGGGAGTAAGTTGACGTCGTGGTATGAGTATGTTAGGAATAGAACGACGGAGTGGTGGTGGGTGGTTACCCAAAATAGAAACCAAGTGTTTCTAGTTGTAAGAGTCGCTAAGTAAGCATGTTTCTGGGATCATTGGAAGTTTGAAGAAGGTGATGAGATGTTAGTCAAAATGGGGTGTAGTAGATGCGAAATCCTTAAGGAATGTGAGTGGTTCCTCATGTGTGAAAGGATTGTTCGAGGAAGTAAAGGTTGGAGATCAAGAATGTGTAGTGACGTCGAACACTGGTGTCGTTTCGAGACGACTTGGTTGAATGCCCTAAGTTAGGATCTTGGTGCAACTGTTTGGTTAGGCGAGTAATAGGAAAGTGGTATCAGCATGTGGAAAGGTCGAGAGAGAGAGGGGCAAGTAATGATTGGTGGGCTGTGCTCCACGCCAACGTGGGGAGGTGAAGTTAGTATGTCGGATTAAGTGAGTAAATTTGGAAGTAATAAACTTGACAGCAATGCCAAAAGGTGCAGCGTTGTGTGGATTGTCTTTCATAAGTGTGCGAACCATTGGGAAGAGTATTGCGGAAGGAAATTGTGTATGAGTTGAGTTAGTGACTCTGTGAGATATATATAAACGAATTGGTCGTGCAGTGATTAATCTAGTGAGAATAGTATGGTGTGACCATGGTTACTCCTCTTGGTTGAGTGAGGGTAATCGAAGTTATATTTTGTGTCTGAACGCTTGTGGCAAGTAGTGAGAAATCGATGTGCTTGCAGGATAAGTGGAATTCGGATAAGTGATCGCATCAAGGAGGGAGTATAGAGGTTCCTACTCCTAGTTAAGTATAAGTCGGGAGTGGTGTTGTAGTCTACGGACTGTGGTTGAGGTGGCCCAAGAAAGGGAAATATCACTCTGCACTGACGATTGTTTCGTTGGGAGAAGTAACCTAGAATTGCTTGTGTTGCAATGAAGGAATTTTGGGTAGTGAGTTGTCGGGACGTATAGGTTTGGTCTTGTATCAAGCTGTCTAAGGTGTGTTTGTCTCCGGTAGATGAATCTCGTGTTGTGGCGGAGGATTTAACCGAGTCCCTCCTTGAAGGAAGTATAGATGCATGATAAGTCTTAGTTAATCTTATGTTGTCAAGGCCGATCGAGTAGGAGCGGTAGCCTACGAGTTAGGGTACCGTAAGAACTGAAGGGAATGCACCCATGGTTCCGGGTTTCGAATTTAGTGAGGTGGTTGACTGAGTCAGAATGTGGTTGTACTCTGGAGAAGTGTCAATTTTGATGTGGGCAAGGCACCCGCATCTTTTCCAATGAGGAATTCCGGGGACGGAATTCTTTTAAGGGGGGAGTGTTGTAATAACCCGATTTTCTAGTTAGCATTGAAAGTTGGTGGCCAAAGTGAGAAGATTGAAACTTTAGTGCTCAAGGGTGAAATGAGAGAGTTAAATAAGAGGAAACCCTATGTTCTTCATTTCTTTTGTGTTTGGTTCTGTGGATCGATAGAAGAAAGGGGGAGAAGAGAGTTTGAGAGCCAAAACCCTAATGTGGGGGTGTGGAAGAAGGAAGGCTTCAAGGATTGATGGTAGCATCTTCAAGGTATAATTTCTCCTTCTACATCTTCTTTCTCTTTGTGGTGATGTTTAGTTAGAAGTATTAATGGAGTATTCTAGAGTTAGATTATGGGTTTTGTTACCTTCTTTGAGAATCCTTCACCAATTCAATGGTGGAAGTTGATTCTAGCAAGGTTTTGGACTTTAATGGAGTTTTGAGTTTTTGAGGATAAAAGTGGTGAATCATTAGATGGATTTAATGGATTAGATATTGTTTTAATTGTTGGTAATTGGTTCTTAATGTTGTTTTTATCCATGATGTCGATTTGGGAGAATTAGAACTGAGTTGGGGGAATTTAGAGATGAGAAACCCTTGGCTTTTGGAAGAAAATTCGTGCAGGGAAAACAAACCAGAGATCCGCGCCGATCTCGGCGCCGATGGATCGGCGCCAGGCTCTGTTTCTTTGTTTTCCGTTTTTGCTTCGTTGGTCGTTTGGGCTTGGGTTCGAGGCTTGGTTTAGGGGTTTGTCTTAGGACATTATGGGGAATGTTTTAGAGCATAATTGGGGAGTCTAATACCTCATTTGTTAACCCCAATTCAGGTGATCGTTTGGTGTTTAAGTGAGCTCCAAGTAGTGAGTCGTTTAGCCGAGCATCAGGTGAGTTCCCTTATGCATTATTTCTATCTTTTAAAATGAAATGCGAAGAATTGATATGTCTGAAAATGAGTTACTTGATTATCATGAATCTTATGTTTTCTTATGCATGAAAAGTGTTAGTTTGCAATGTGGAAGGAGGATATTCCTCGAGTAAGTTTAAAGCATGTTCTAAGTGTTTATGCTGGTGATAGAGTCGGGTTACACAGTGGAGGACCCCCGAGTTGCCGTCCCTGGCTTTGTAAGGTGATGAGTTGCCGTCCCTGGCTTTGTAAGGTGATGAGTTGCCGTCCCTGGCTTTGTAAGGTGATGAGTTGCCGTGCCTGGCTTTGTAAGGTGTTATTGGTCCGTACCACTGTGTATACCCTTGTTTGAGCTCAAACTTGTTAAGTACTTTTTGCAAGGAAACGTGTTTCTAAAAATGTTTTGTGGTTACGCTTTTAGGAGGGAATTCACTAGACCTTATGGTCTAACCCTCGCTTTTCAAAAATAAAAACCATTTTCAGGTATTAACCGTGTATGGAGTTTCATCTGATGATATTGGAAGATTGGGTCGTGGCAAAGGGGCGAGAGGTAGTGAAGACTTGTAGAGTACCGCCGAGCTTCTTGTAGTATCTCAGTTGTGAAGGTAGTTTCCGCTGCGAGTTTAGAGTAACTTAGATGTATTGTAGACTTTGGGACCGTTTTTGATTGAAATGTTAAATCTTATATGTTATTAAATTTCTGGGTTGTTACAGGGCCCCATCTAGAGAAAGTCTTCGACAAACGTGCGTCTTACTAACGGTTTCTTGGAGTTTCCTCTTCTTTCTGTTTCAGGAAAATGGCAGCCCATGGAAACCCAGAGCAGTTCATCGCCCATATGCATTGGGAGCTTGAAAATGCGTGCCGTCAGGTCGATGCCCTTGCTGATCAAAGTCGAAGGGCAGCCGAAGAAATCGCGCGGCTGAGGAATCCATTCGGACCGCAGAACGGTCCCAGACCATTCGTTTAGAATCCAGGTCCAGGATCGTTCGGTCAGAATCCAGGATCCGCCCCATTCGTCCATAATCCGAGTTTGGGTCCGTTCGTTCAGAATCCAGGACCAGGACCATTCATGCAGAACCAGCAGCAGGGATCGTTCATCCCAAACCCCCAGTTCAGGCTAACTCCGCCTCAGCATTCGAGGCCACCACCCATGAACAATGGGTCCCAGCCGTACTTCGTCCCTTTCAACGGGGACACCAATGGCTCGTCGTATGGGAATGGCACCAGTTCAGGAGTTATTCCTCCTACCGGTTCCGATCCTAGTGACCCCGTCGCCCAGCGGTTGAAGATGTTGGAAGACCAGAATGAGCGTGTCCTGCCTTTGCTCGCTAAGTTACCGGGGGCAGCCGTGCCCGTCGACGTCGAGTC
This sequence comes from Saussurea involucrata, assembly GCA_033807775.1. Taxonomy (NCBI): domain Eukaryota; kingdom Viridiplantae; phylum Streptophyta; class Magnoliopsida; order Asterales; family Asteraceae; genus Saussurea; species Saussurea involucrata. The sequence goes on from CM066315.1 coordinate 41,457,942, forward strand.
TTCTCAGTTGGAGCCACATGCCCTACTAAGTTCAGCTTCTCCATGAAGGATTCAGTGTACTTCCGAACAGTTGAAGTACCCTTCTTAAGAATCCGAAACTCTTCCTCAATCCTATCAATTTCATTTTCATTGCAATATTCTTCCAAGATCTTTTTCTTGAATGACTCCCATGTCATAACAGCTAAGACTGGAGCCATCACAGAAGACATCACTATATTCCACCAAGTCAACGCATTACCTCGTAACATTTGAGACCCAAATCTGACCTTTGATTTCTCATCACATTCACAAGCTCGAAAAGATTGTTCCATTTCCCCGAGCCAATTCATGCATGCCACTGGATTGTCTGCTCCGGAAAACTCTGGCGGTTTACAGCTTAGAAACGTTTTATATGAGCAGACTCTCTCCACCCTCCTGTTTACATCTGTCACAGGATTCCGAATTTGATTTATTACCCCAGTGTCAGTCTCCGTTCGTAGTAGTTCAGAACTTCACATTCAACGCTTTCATAAACATCTCTGTTTGTTGTGTCATTGCCGTATTCATCATTCGTGTCATGTTATCCATCACACGAGACTCCATTGTCGATTCCGGCGTTTCCTGGTTGGCGGTACTGGTACTCGTTCTGTGTACCCGACTGTCCGCTCCTCCCGTAAACGGTAACCTCGGCGGACTTTCATGAGTTCTAACCATTTCAGGTCGCTTTTCTACCGACCAATCAATCACCGCCCTTTCTTCAGAAGAATTAGAGGATCTTGGTGGCGTATTCACCATCGTTCTGATATAATACAAGAAAATAACCATAAGAAATGGTTACACATATCTAGACATAGGAAACGTACTTTACCGATAATTAGTCACTGTAACAATTTAGAAACAAGTATACTTGTGTAACAATATATTCATAATAACAGTAGCTAATTGGAATTGTGAACATACTATACATGAGAATCCTCATTACTATCGTTTACAGTACTAATTTCACGTATTTCCGTCGACTCTAAGACTATCCCGTCTTAGTACTTCTACCCATATCTCACGAATCATAACTTAATTCATCTCAGGTTAAGTCTAGGTTTCTCACTATCATACCTAGTTCACTTAAACTAATGCTCTGATACCATATTGTAACATCCGCAGCCCACCGTACACGATATTGTCCGCTTTGCGCATACCCTCTGCATAACAGCATGCCGGTACCGCTCACGATTTTTTTCCTGCCCGCACAGGCATACGCGGGACGCACCCAGACCGCACCCAGTGACAGGCAAAAAGCCTCATGCAAGGAAGGTATCCATCCACCCTTATAAGGAGGACTTCGTTCCCCCTCCTAGCCGATGTGGGATCTCACAATCCACCCAACTATGTGGGATCAGCGTCCTCGCTGACACATCGACCCGGTGACCGGCTCTGATACCATATTGTAACACCCTAAAAATCAGGGTAAATTTAAACCTTAATTCTAACAAGGTTAACCATAAGATCTGCCAAACTTTTATACATAATAGAGAATTAACCTTGAGGATTCATATATACATCAATGCAAAATAAAATAACCTATTAATCTAAACTTGTCAACTATGATCAGATTAAACCGGTTATCTAGAATTTATCAAAAACTCCTCACTAAGGCTAACTTCTCCACTTTCCACAAAAGTATGTACTCGAATGCACTCGTCCCACAGCCCTTTACTTTCCCGAGCTAGTACCTGGTAAGAAAATATAATTTGAAATGATTAGGCTAACGCCTAGTGAGAACATTCGGTTTCAAAATAATACTTTTAAAATCAATGTAAACAAGGCATAACAAACCTGGTTTACCTTTTTCTTACCATATGTATCAATATCTTACGATGACGGGATTAAACCCGATTCCATGAATATGACCAACACTAAGTCAGTCATGATATCATGTTCAAGAGCCCACTACGAATCTCCACGGATTCTAGATTAATGCTCATAACCAAGAAATCACAATTACACATGTCAATTTCTTGGAAATGAAGTAGAGATTACAATTAAGCCATGCCTATCTCTTTCCTTCCTTAGAAATCGGGAATTACGATTAGTCCACGCCTATCCCACGATTTCTCATCAATGTGAAATAGGAATTACGATTAATCCACGCCTATTCCTTATTTCACCTAAACGGGAATTACGATTAGTCCACGCCTATTCCATGTTTATCATACACACTGGAATTACGATTAATCCACGCCTATTCCATGTGTTCATAAAAAACTAGTGCCTATGGATCCATTATACTTATTTGTACTCGTGTAGGTTATTGCTTAATATAAATCATTTTCAAATAACATTAATGAAGTTAAGCAAAACCATTAATTTCAAGATAACCAATTTTGCTTCGTATCAAAACTCATTCAGGAAACATTCATTATAAAATATACCTTACCATAATTTGAAATACGTTTATAAAAAGGGTAAGGTAAGAATGAACTCACCTGTCAGCATTAGCGTTACTCTTACTTTACTTCTTAAAGCTGTAAAGATTTCCGTCACCAAACTTCACAAAATCTGAAATACCCAAATACATATTGTACTGGTATTAATCTACTGTATAGGACCCTTAAAGACTAAGAATCCTAAATAATCAAAATTCTCGACACTTATCGCAATCCGCTAATTGTGATAACACTTGTCGCAACCAATTACTTGCGACACAAAACTTATCGCAACCCCCTATTGCGATATTCCTTTCTTATCGCAACAAACTGTTGCGACATACATCTTATCACAACCAACTGTTGCGACATACATCTTATCGCAACCAACTGTTGCGATACAACCATCTTATCGCAACCTACTGTTGCGATATAACAATCTTGTCGCAACCCAAAGCTTGCGACATTCATCTTTATCGCAACTAACTGTTTGCGATATTCATCTTTGTCTCAACTAACTGTAAACGTATTTAAGCCAGAAATCTAAACTTTTAAGCCATAACAATTTCTACAAAAGTGCAGATATGCTTAAGAACATTAACATAAACTACTCATATATCCAGATTCCTCATATCTTTCCAAAATCATCAAAACCCAATTCTAAACCATTAGAAAGCTTAATACACATTAGGAGAGCAATTTATATAGAAACATACCTTTGAATTTTACCAAGTAGAACTCTAATTATCTGCTAAAATCTGATTTCTTTCTTCCTCTTCTTTCTTCTTTGTCGTTTCTCTCTCTCTCTTGCCGTATGAAACACACACACACACACTAAGACACAAAATGACCAAAATGAGACACCTCACCCTCTTTTAGATAAAAAGAGGCGGTGGTGTCTAAGTGGTTTCACCACTTGCCCAAAATAGCCCCTCTACTTTTATTAAATGACAATTTCCACCCTCCAGCTTATAAATTAAAATTAAAGTTTACCCCTTGACTTATAACTCCGTAAAACAAATAACGTAACTTACTCGGGGATAAACTCTAAAATTAATCTATCAAATAATTATACTCAAATTATTCAATAAACCAAACGTAACACTTTATATAGAAAATCGAGATGTTACAATACTCCCCAACTTGAAAATGATTTCGTCCTCGAAATCAAAGTTAGGTAAACAAGTGAGGATATCTAGTCTTCATATCCTCCTCCGATTCTAACGTCACATTAGCACCTCGATGATGTTTCCATTGTACCTTTAACATAACCACCTTCTTATTATTACATAACCTTTTAACTGATCTTTCTAAGATCGCCTCCGGTTCTTCCACACAACGGCTCTTTTCATCTACTCTTACATCAGTAATGGGATCACATCATTTTCTTCGGCTAAACATTTCCGAAGATAGCAAACATGAAAGGTATTGTGGATTCCTTCCAATTCAGATGGAAGATCCAATTGATATGCTTGCAATCCAACTCTCTTAGTTATGGTGAAAGGTCCTAGAAAACGAGGACTCAACTTTCCATGTTTACCAAACCTTATTACACCTTTCCATGGGGATACCTTAAGCATTACGCGCTCCCCAACTTGGAATTCTTTTGCTCTTCTTTTCGGATCAGCATAACTCTTTTGTCGATCTTGAGCCGCTTTCATATGCTTCTGAATTTCTTTCACTTTATCAGCCGTTTGTTGCACAAGTTCCGGACCAACAAATTGCTTTTCTCCAGCTTCTAACCAACACACCGGAGTTCTACATTTTCGACCATACAAAGCTTCGAAAGGTGCTCTTCCGATACTGGAATGATAACTATTGTTATACGCAAATTCTACTAACGGTAGATGCGTATCCCAGTTACCTCCAAAGTCTAATACACACGACCTGAGCATATCTTCCAAAGTTTGAATGGTTCTTTCACTTTGCCCGTCAGTTTGTGGATGGTAAACAATGCTTAAATTGACTCTCGTACCCAATTATTCTTGTAGTGACTGCCAAAACCTCGAGGTAAACCGACTATCGCGATCAGAAACTATAGACACCGGCATACCATGCCTCGACACCACTTCATCAATATAAAGCTTCGCCAATTTATCTATTGGTGACGCTTCTTTCATTGCCAAAAAGTGAGCACTCTTGGTCAATCGATCCACGATTACCCATATAGTGTCGTTACCCTTTTGCGTCCTTGGTAACTTTGTCACAAAATCCATGGTGATCTTTTCCCACTTCCATTCCGGAATCTCCAAAGATTGGAAACTTCCGTAAGGCTTTTGATGTTCGGCTTTTACTAACGAACATGTCACACACTTTTCTACTATTCGTGCCACATCTACTTTCATAGCTGGCCACCAATAGTGTAGCTTCAAATCCCTATACATCTTAGTACTCCCAAGGTGTATAGAATACTTGGATTTGTGGGCGTCTTCGAGAATCAACTCTCGATTTCCTCCTACCTTTGGCACCTAAACACGACCTTGGAACAGTTTAATTCCTTGGCTATCTTCAGTCAGTTGAAGATGTTGTTTGCTCATCACTTCATCTTTCAGATTTTCTTTTAATAAAGCTTCCGCTTGTGCCTCCTTTATTCTTTCAATCAAACTTGACGTCACGTCAATCCTGGCGTTAGTTGATTTCAAGCACCCATTGTATTCTTTTCTACTTAAAGCATCAGCTACTACATTTGCCTTACCGGGATGATAATGCAATTCACAATCATAATCTTTAAGTAGTTCTAACCAACACCGTTGCCTCATATTCAATTCCTTCTGATCAAAGACATGCTTCAAGTTCTTGTGATCAGTGTAAAGAGTGCACTTCGTTCCATACAGATAATGACGCCATAACTTTAATGCAAACACGACAGCTGCCAATTCCAAATCATGGGTAGGGTAATTTTTCTCATGTTCTTTGAGTTGTCTTGATGCGTAAGCAATCACCTTGCCTCGTTGCATCAATACACACCCCAAACCCATCTTTGATGCGTCACTATACACAACTAGATCTTCTGTTCCTTCCGGTAGTGCAAGAATAGGAGCTTCACATAACTTTTGACGTAAAGTTCTGAAAGCCGACTCTTGTTTTTCAGTCCAAACAAACTTTACATTCTTTCGAGTCAACACGGTCAAAGCAGAAGCAATCTTTGAGAAGTCTTTAATAAATCTCCGGTAGTAACCTGCTAGACCCAAGAAACTTCTTATTTCAGACGCGTTCTGTGGTGTCTCCCAGTTCGTCATTGCTTCTATCTTTGCTGGATCCACCTTGACTCCTTCCGATGTAATCACATGCCCTAGAAATTGTAATTCTTTTAACCAGAATTCACATTTTGAGAACTTTGCGTACAATTTCTCTCTTCTCAACACTTCTAAGACTTCACGAAGATGGCGTTCATGATCTACTTCATTCTTCTAATAAACAAGTATGTCATCAATGAATATAATGACAGACTTCTCTAAGAATGGTCGACATACTCTGTTCATCAGATCCATGAACACAGCTAGATCATTTGTCAACCCAAATGGCATTACAAGAAATTCATAATGCCCATACCTCGTTCTGAACGCTGTCGTAGGGATATCTTCATCTCTTACTCGAACTTGATGATACCCTGACCTCAGATCAATCTTTGAAAAGCATCCCGCACCTTGGAGTTGATCGAACAGGTCATCAATCCTTCGAAGCGGATACTTGTTCTTAATCGTCACCTTATTCAGCTCGCGATAATCGATGCACATTCTCATAGTGCCATCCTTTTTCTTAACAAACAATACCGGAGCTCCCCAAGGTGAAGAGCTTGGTCTAACAAAACCCTTGTCCAACAGTTCTTGTAGATGAGACATCATCTCTTTCATTTCGGCTGGCGCTAAGCGATACGGTGCACGCGCTATTGGTGCCAATCCAGGGATAAGATCAATACGAAACTTTACTTGTCGTTCAGACGGTAGACCTGGAAGATCATCGGGAAATACATCCGGGAATTCATGTACAACCTTAATGCCTTCCACTTATTTCTTTTCTGACTTCACATCTAAAATATATGCTAGATAGGATGAACATCCTTTCATCAAACATTTACGCGCTTTTGCAACGGAAATTAACGGAACTTCCCCTTTTCGCTTTTCCCCAAAGATGAGTACATCATCCTTATCAGCCATCGGAATCCGAATTAATTTCTTTGCGCAATGTATTTCTTCCTGGTTGACTGTCAACCAGTCCATACCCACAATTACATCAAACCCTCCAATTTCCATCAACAACAAGTCGATCGGAAATTTCGTTTCTCCTACAGAAATAAAACAAATCTCAAGTCTTCCGCGAACCAAGACTTGACCCCAGTTAGCTATCTCAACTACTAAGGCATCTTCCAAGGTAGTGACAGGCATAGCTAACTTGTGATAGAACGACTTTGACACAAACGACAAATTTGCACCACAGTCAAATAAAGTGCGTGCGGGAATGGAATTAACGAGAAATGTACCCGAAATGACGTCTTTCGATTCTTTGGCTTCGTCAGCTGTCATATGAAATGCCCGACCCGTTGGCTTGGGAACAATTGATTTCTTGCTTTGGTCTCCACCCTTTTTCAGCTTTGGGTAATCCCGGCGGAAATGACCGGGTTGTTTGCACTCGTAGCATGTAGATCCTTGAACAAGACAGTTATTCAAAGTATGTCCACTCTTACCACACTTATAACATTCCAGTATTTTCACCCGACATGGACCATAATGTTTACTCCGACATTTCAGGCACCAATTCTGCTCCCGACGAGATTCATAATGAACATTTTTGCCAGATGCTTTTGATTTCTGAGAAGACTCTGACCGGCCTTCCCATTTCCGTTTCTCTCCCACTTGCGTCTTTTCTTCCTTGTCTTTAGCATAGACCTCTTCCATAACTTTGGCTTCTTCAATTGTCTCTCTCAACGTTGTAGCTTTAGCATTTCGCACCCGGGACATCATGTCCGCTGGCAAACCTTTCAAATAAGCTTTAATCTTATCCTTCTCAGTTAGAGCCACATGCCCTACTAAGTTCAACTTCTCCATGAAGGATTCAGTGTACTTCCGAACAGTTGAAGTACCCTTCTTAAGATTCCGAAACTCTTCCTCAATCCTATCAATTTCATTTTCATTGCAATATTCTTCCAAGATCTTTTTCTTGAATAACTCCCATGTCATAGCCGCTAAGACTGGAGCCGTCACAGAAGACGTCACTATATTCCACCAAGTCAACGCATTACCTCGTAACATTTGAGACCCAAATCTGACCTTTGATTTCTCATCACATTCACAAGCTCGAAAAACTTGTTCCATTTCCCTGAGCCAATTCATGCATGCCACTGGATTGTCTGCTCCGGTAAACTCTGGCGGTTTACAGCTTAGAAACGTTTTATATGAGCAAACTCTGTCCACCCTCCTGTTTACATCTGTCACAGGATTCCGAATTTGATTTATTACCCCAGTGTCAGTCTCCGTTCGTCGTAGTTCAGAACTTCGATCATTCAACGCTTTCATGAACATCTCTGTTTGTTGTGTCATTGCCGTATTCATCATTCGTGTCATGTTCTCCATCATACAAGACTCCATTGTCGATTCTGGCGTTTCCTGGTTGGCGATACTGGTACTCGTTCTGTGTACCCGAGTGTCCGCTCTTCCCGTAAACGGTAACCTCGGCGGACTTTCATGGGTTCCAACCATTTCAGGTCGCTTTTCTACCGACCAATCAATCACCGCCATATCTTCAGAAGAATTAGAGGATCTTGGTGGCGTATCCACCATCGTTCTGATATAATACAAGAAAATAATCATAAGAAATGGTTACACATATCTAGACATACGAAACGTACTTTACCGATCATTAGTCACTGTAACAATTTAGAAACAAGTATACGTGTGTAACAATATATTCATAATAACAGTAGCTAATTGGAATTGTGAACATACTATACATGAGAATCCTCATTACTATCGTTTACAGTACTAATTTCACGTATTTCCATCGACTCTAAGACTATCCCGTCTTAGTACGTCTACCCATATCTCACGAATCATAACTTAATTCATCTCAGGTTAAGTCTAGGTATCTCACTATCATACCTAGTTCACTTAAACTAATGCTCTGATACCATTATGTATCATCCCCAGCCCACCGTACACGATATTGTTCGCTTTGCGTATACCCTCTGCATAACAGCATGCCGGTACCGCTCACGATTTTTTTCCTGCCCGCACAGGCATACGCGGGACGCACCCAGACCGCACCCAGTGACAGGCAAAAAGCCTCATGCAAGGAAGGTATCCATCCACCCTTATAAGGAGGACTTCGTTCCCCCTCCTAGCCGATGTGGGATCTCACAATCCACCCAACTATGTGGGATCAGCGTCCTCGCTGACACATCGACCCGGTGACCGGCTCTGATACCATATTGTAACACCCTAAAAATCAGGGTAAATTTAAACCTTAATTCTAACAAGGTTAACCATAAGATCTGCCAAACTTTTATACATAATAGAGAATTAACCTTGAGGATTCATATATACATCAATGCAAAATAAAATAACCTATTAATCTAATCTTGTCAACTATGATCAGATTAAACCGGTTATCTAGAATTTATCAAAAACTCCTCACTAAGGCTAACTTCTCCACTTTCCACAAAAGTATGTACTCAAATGCACTCGTCCCACAACCCTTTACTTTACCTTTTTCTTACCATATGTATCAACATCTTACGATGACGGGATTAAACCCGATTCCATGAATATGACCAACACTAAGTCAGTCATGATATCATGTTCAAGAGCCCACTATGAATCTCCACGAATTCTAGATTAATGCTCATAACCAAGAAATCATAATTACACATGTCAATTTCTTGGAAAGGAAGTAGAGATTACAATTAAGCTATGCCTATCTCTTTCCTTCCTTAGAAATCGGGAATTACGATTAGTCCACGCCTATCCCACGATTTCTCATCAATGTGAAATAGGAATTACGATTAATCCACGCCTATTCCTTATTTCACCTAAACGGCAATTACGATTAGTCCACGCCTATTCCACGTTTATCATACACACTGGAATTACGATTAATCCACGCCTATTCCATGTGTTCAGAAAAACTAGTGCCTATGGATCCATTACACTTATTTGTACTCGTGCAGGTTATTGCTTAATATAAATCATTTTCAAATAACGTTAATGAAGTTAAGCAAAACCATTAATTTCAAGATAACCAATTTTGCTTCGTATCAAAACTCATTCAGGAAACATTCATTATAAAATATACCTTACCATAATTTGAAATACGTTTATAAAAAGGGTAAGGTAAGAATGAACTCACCTGTCAGCAATAGCGTCACTCTTACTTTACTTCTTAAAGCTGTAAAGATTTCTGTCACCAAACTTCACAAAATCTGAAATACCCAAATACATATTGTACTGGTATTAATCTACTGTACAGGACCCTTAAAGACTAAGAATCCTAAATAATCAAAATTCTCGACACTTATCGCAACCCACTAATTGCGATAACACTTGTCGCAACCTATTACTTGCGACACAAAACTTATCGCAACCCCCTATTGCGATATTCCCTTTTTATCGCAACAAACTGTTGCGACATACATCTTATCACAACCAACTGTTGCGATACAACCATCTTATCGCAACCTACTGTTGCGATATAACAATCTTGTCGCAACCCAAAGCTTGCGACATTCATCTTTATCGCAACTATCATCTTTATCGCAACTAACTGTTTGCGATATTCATCTTTGTCTCAACTATCTGTAAACGTATTTAAGCCAGAAATCTAAACTTTTAAGCCATAACAATTTCTACAAAAGTGCATATATGCTTAAGAACTCTAACAGAAACTACTCATATATCCAGATTCCTCATATCTTTCCAAAATCATCAAAACCCAATTCTAAACCATTAGAAAGCTTAATACACATTAGGAGAGCAATTTATATAGAAACATACCTGTTGGATTTTAATTTGCCCCCGATTTATTAAAATGTTTTATAAAGAAATTATTGTATGGGACTATGGGATTTATAATTAGATTTATGTTATCTTTGTAATTAGCCTTATGGGCTTAAGCCTTTTGTGTAAATGGGCCCTATATAAAGGTGTCCATAGGCTTATTTTAGGTTAAGGTGAGAAATCTGGAGAGTTCACAATTAACACACACAGACTAGTTTCTTATGAGAGTCGATTTCACGTTTAGTGTGGTGTTCTTCCAATTTCCCCCTCCATACCTTGAATCAATGAATATGAGATAAGATTTCTATGAGTATTGTTCTTAATTTCTATCTTATCTCTACTTTCTCTATGGATTTTATCTTCTATTGTTTGTCTGTCCTAAATGGGACCAACAATTGGTATCAGAGCCGATTGAAGAATCTTTTCTTCAAAATCGGTCATCTATGGCAACAATAGAAGTATTAGATGGGTTATTTGTTGTTTTGGTGTTTAGATTGATTCAATCACATGAGCCTAAACACAAATATCATTCTATTGTTTATTTTTTCTGTTTTGTGCATATTTATAATCCATTTTTGATCTGAATCAGATCTGGATAAGTTTTGACAGAAAATCTCATTGTTTCTTCACAAAATCTGATTCTGCACACCACATGTTTGATGAAATGTCTAAGTGAAGATTTGACTCTATTTGGGTTAAATCTGATCAGATGTAATACATGTGTGTGTTTTGATTCTTTCTCATTCATTGGTCTAATATTTGATAGCACTAAGTAGATGATTGATCTATGATCTCATCCTTGTGTGTGCTTAAGTCCATAGCATTTTTTTTGGCATCTTGGTAGTAAGGTTGTTGATCTTTGATCTGACCTTTATTTAAATCCAAGATTGGACTCTCTTTGATCCAGATTTTGTTTATATTCCGCTGCTCATAATCATTTAAATGAAAAACAAATTCATTTGGGTCTTGAAAACGTTGTTTGAGAAAGACTTGGTGTTGGGCCACATATTCAAAGTCTGATCTGGTTTTTTATGACTTTGAGTGCTTCTAATCAGTTTTCTAACTTGATCAATTAAGGATCTGAGTATTTGTACTCGTCGTTTTAAAAGTGTTAAGGAGATCGTCATTTTGTGTCTACATCAAATTGGTTTTGTGAGCATTTGATTTGAATGGAGGATTCTGAGTCTGAAAGTTTTAAGAGGAATGGAAATTTCACAGCCTCATGTTCATTCTATAAATGTTGCTGTTTAAGCCAAGCAAGGGAAGTGTAGCAGATAAAAGTTGTTGTTTATGTTGCTATTCATGCTAATTTTGTGCAACAAAATATGCAAGTTAAAGTCTGCAAGAGAGATCAATCCAAGTTTATAATCTGTCCATGATCATTCAAACAGTTTAGAACTCAAAATCCAGCCATGTTAAAAGTTGCTGTCATGTGCAATCTGTTTTGATAAGTTGGCATCACACATGAACTGTGATTATATCAGAGTTTTGGTATTGATTTTGGCCTTATTAGAAAGGATTTGGCTGCTGTTTGGATGCTGATTAAGCTGCTGTTTGGCTGCTGATTAAGTTGCTGTTTGGCTGCTGATTAAGCTGCTGTTTGGCTGCTGATTAAGTTGTTGTTTGGCTGCTATTTGGCTGCTGATTAAACTGCTGTTTGACTGCTGCTTGGCTGATGGTTAAGCTGCTGTTTGGCTGCTTTTAAGCTGCTGTTAAGCTGACTGTTTGCTGCTGTGTTTGATGTTGCTGTCCAGATCTGCTGTTAAGTCAGTTTATGCCAACTTATTTCAGATCTGTTGCAGTGTTTCAATTTCAAAAACAGAATTTTGGTTATGACCACACAGAAGATATATGCAGAGGTCATTCACGAGTGACCAGAGCTATGCAGACAACAGAAGCTGCCCTTAAGAGAAACATTAATTGCTGATGGAGACAATAAACAACATCAGATGATTCAAAAAGCTGTTTTGATCCAACTTTGCAGCCTCTGTTTGTGTAGATATGGGCAGAGCTTGGAATCGGCAGATTTGTCATGTTAATTCGATCAAAACGGAAAGCACTTGCTGCTGTTTAAATGATTAATAAAGTTATGGCAGATTGAGGAATTGGCATAAGTTGCTCCTGTGTTTAACAGATTATCAGAGCTCTTTAGAAGACCAAGAGGAGCTTTGCTGCTATGTTTATGAGCTTAATCACAAGATTTGTAGCAGAAAGTTGCTGCTGATTCCAAAAGTGTACAATGCAGCAGATCAAACAGAGCTTGGTTCAGAAGCTACTGCTGTGACGAGAAACTTCGTGTTTAGAACTGATCAACACAGAAGCTGCCATATTCGATTTGTGCAGCAGATTTGAAATGCAAAAGCTGACCTGCAAACTGTCCAGATGTGCAGAAGACAGCAAAACCATTTGAATCATCAACTGTAGAACCTGCTGACCATGTTTCACAGTCTACAGAACTTCTCTACATTGCCTGACAGAGCTGCTACTATATGAAACAGAAGCCATACAGAAGCTGAAGTCAACAGAGGAAGGGGTCTACCAACTCAGAAACTGTTTATCAAGAGATATTGATTTCGAGAAGTCGAAAGTTGAGTTTTGAGATGTTCAAATAAACGCAGAGCCTTCTATTGAAAAGCTAAGGCTTCTGATGAGGCATGTGATGAACAATCCAGATGTAGCCGAGTAAAGAAACCACAGAACCATCAGAATTCAATTTCCAGATCTTGAAACGTGCAGAACTTAATCATGTAGAGCTTGTCCAAAAGAAGCAGATCACAGAGGAAAATTCACAGAGCCTCTGAGGATCATACCAAGAACTTCAGTAAAAAGGAGCATGATCAGAGGAACCAATGCAGAAGATTACAACCGCAGAGCTTAATCATAGAAGCCTCTGCGATATGCGTAGAAGCTGCTGCTATTCGACTCCAGATTATATGCAGATCAGAATTGAAAGTGCAACAACAGAGGGTTGATACAGAAGTTTCTATAGAAGCACGACAGAGGATGTCCTCAGACATACACAAAGCCTCTGTGCAGCTGTTCGAAGATGCTCTGCAGAATCAATTCCAAATTATTGCTATCAAAAGATTGATATAATCAGGTTATCATCTGTGTATTATGTGCAGATCTGTGCAGAATTCAAAGATTGTTTATAAGTGGTTCAGAGATCCGTTAGAGTGTATATGCAGAATGTTTATCCAGAGAATAGAGATGTCAAATCAGATTCCACGTCCATACAGAAATGTTCTCATGCTGTCCAGATTTAAAGATCAGATCTCATATAGAGCTTTTGTGAATGACCACAGAGCTTCTGTGATCTGTAAAGAGCTTCTGTGATCTGTACAGAGCTTCAGCTTCTGTTAATGTATGGGCAGAGGTTGTTCAGAACGTTTGAAAAACTGCAAAGTTTAAGAACATACAGAAGCTCGATGTACATGTGTTAATACTGCAGAGGCTGCACAGAGCCTCTGTGAAGTTGACTTAGTGCAGAAGCACGTATAGAGGCTTCAAGAGAGTTCAAAGAAATGCTCTGCAGAAGATGTTTTGCAGATTTGAAACGCAGAGGCAGATCGCAGAGACCTCTGTGAAGCTGTCCAGAGCCTCTGTGGATATTCAAGCTTCCATCCAGATCTGTCCAAACGAAGTGTGCAGCAGAAGAAGCTGCTGTCCAACAGAGCTTAATCATTAAGCTGCCCTGCATTCCATCTTTCCTCATTACAGATTGTGCAAAGGTGCTTATCAAGTTTCTATCCAAATGCTTGTCCAGATGTTCACATGTAGAAGTGAGTGCATAACCTCTGTAAGGCTCTACAGAGGCTGATAAGAGCAGTGAACATGGAAGACGTGCCAAAGCTGTCCGGATGAGCAAAAGTATACAAAGGCTTGGAGTGCACCAAATCAGATCAAATCACAGAGCCTCTGTAAGTATGTCCAGAGCCTCTGTACTGATGAGCAGAGCCTCTGTGAGCAATAAGCCAAAAGCCAAAAGCCCAAAGCCCGAAATTTTCAGATTTTTCTGACAGCTTTGCGCTGTTTCATAAACACGCGCACAATTTTTTACTCGGTGCTCCGATTCGCATGAGTTCAGTTGCGTTGAATTCCTAAGACACAGATGAAACTTTTTCATGTTTTGAGTTTGGTCTGAATCAGTGTGCTTAATGGCCAGAATCTGTGTCAAAGTCAATGGACTCTTGCTGGACTGAAAGCATTGCATTTCACTCGTGCTCTTTCCGCTTTCAAGAACGGTGTTCTCTCGACGGTTCTCACGGTTTCATGCTGCTATTGTGACATATTGATTGTCACTCACTCCCCTGTTATTCATGATTAAAGCTCGGAGCTGAATGCTTACTCAACGGGATCTTAAGCGTCAAATTTTCTGTTTTGACGACCGTTTTGCGCAGCTGAGGAAAACTTGCACAACTCACTCGATTTGCATCCAAAATGGATGAATTATAGCTCGTTGGAAAGCTAAGAGACTGGAGTTCAATGTGAATGTATTATGTTTTCTCTCAAAAAGGCTCCTTGATGGTTCAAAACAGCGGTGAAGTTGAGTTATGAAAGCTGGACAAAATGGGGTTATTTGTCTCGGTCTTTCAAGAAGATGAGCCTACATTTGAGGGGGAGCTCGTGATGCTTTGAAGACTCGAAGAACGGCACACCAAAGTTTCTAAAGAAAGAAGGGGGAGACTATTAGATGATGCTTTCTTTATAAAACATTAGGGGGAGATTGTTGGCTTTTAATTTGCCCCCGATTTATTAAAATGTTTTATAAAGAAATTATTGTATGGGACTATGGGCTTTATAATTAGATTTATGTTATCTTTGTAATTAGCCTTATGGGCTTAAGCCTTTTGTGTAAATGGGCCCTATATAAAGGTGTCCATAGGCTTATTTTAGGTTAAGGTGAGAAATCTGGAGAGTTCACAATTAACACACACAGTCTAGTTTCTTATGAGAGTCGATTTCACGTTTAGTGTGGTGTTCTTCCAATTTCCCCCTCCATACCTTGAATCAATGAATATGAGATAAGATTTCTATGAGTATTGTTCTTAATTTCTATCTTATCTCTACTTTCTCTATGGATTTTATCTTCTATTGTTTGTCTGTCCTAAATGGGACCAACAATACCTTTGAATTTCACCAAGTAGAACTCTAATTTTCTGCTAAAATCTGATTTCTTTCTTCCTCTTCTTTATTTTTTCTCGTTTCTCTCTCTCTCTCTCTCTTGCCGTATGAAACACACACACACACACACACACACACACACACACACACTAAGACACAAAATGACCAAAATGAGACACCTCACCCTCTTTTAGATAAAAAGAGGCGGTGGTGTCTAAGTGGTTTCACCACTTGCCCAAAATAGCCCCTCTACTTTTATTAAATGACAATTTCCACCCTCCAGCTTATAAATTAAAATTAAAGTTTACCCCTTGACTTATAACTCCGTAAAACAAATAACGTAACTTACTCGGGGATAAACTCTAAAATTAATCTATCAAATAATTATACTCAAATTATTCAATAAACCAAACGTAACACTTTATATAGAAAATCGAGATGTTACACGTGGTCTAGACGACAGTTCGGGTCTGTACACTGACTTGACCAAGTATCCTCCAGAGAATTTCGAAGATGTCCGTGCCAGAACCCTTGCCTATATGAGGGTGGAAGACGACGTTGCTTTTCGTCGGAAGCACACCGACGACAAGAAGTCGCTAGGTGTAAAGAAGCCAGATTTCAAGACGAAGGCAATATCCAAGTCAGAGCCTGCACGACAAATCTCGAACGTCCGATTCAAGACAAAAGCGGAGTTCAAGACTGCGACTGCGACCAAATTCCCCCAGTATCCTAAGATATTCTCTTACGGATTCAAAGGGACTACTAAGGACTTGGTCGAGGCCCTGAAAACCGTCCAGGAGACAATCCGGTGGCCGAAGAAGTCCGATAAAGACGACGGTAAGAAGGATAAATCAAAGTGGTGCGACTTCCATGTCGACCACGGTCACCTGACGGACGACTGCATAACTCTCAAAAAGGAGCTAGCATATCACGTCCCGAAGGGCAATCTAAAGAGTATCATCGACGACGTCGTTACTCCAGTTAACGATGTTCGACCGCCGACTCCTATTCATGCAAAGGTGGTGAATTGCATCACTGGTGGCTCCGACGTGTGTGGTCTGACGTATTCCGCAGCCAAACGTCACGCCAGTCAAGCACCTGGCGATCGACCCGTTCCTCGTTCATCAAGACCCAAAGGAGATCTGGAGTTAGAAGCCGTGAAGATTTCATTCGACCATGACGACCTCGGCGACTCGTATCGGAAGCATCATGACGGGTTGATCATTTAACTCACGATTGGTAACTGTTTGTCCCGACGAGTCTTGGTCGACGGAGGCAGTTCAGCAAACGTCATCTTCCTTGATACCATCAAGGCTATGGGAATCGATCGATCGAAAATCACCCGACGCTCGACAACCTTGGTCGGTTTCAATGGAGACGCGACGAGTACATGTGGAGAGATCACCCTGCCAGTCTATGCCGGAGGAATCAACAAGCAGACCAAGTTCAACGTCATCGACTGTGCGTCGGCCTATAACATCATCTTAGGTCGACCATGGATCCATGATATGAAAGCTGTTCCCTCAACGTATCATCAGACCATGAAATTCCCTACGCCGTGGGGAGTCCAGGAGATCAAAAGTGAGTCGAAAGTCGCCCGCGACTGCTATAAGACCACCCTGAAGCCGCAGAAGCAGGCCATCTAGAATTTACAGGTCCAGGACGCTCCTGGGACAGCCGACGACTATCGCCTGGAGGAAGTCGTCCTGGACCAGAGCAAGCCTGACCAAAAAATCTTTATAGGTTCGTCCCTCGATCCCTGCCTTAAAGACAAGTTGATATCTTTTTTGCAGGAACACGCCGACTGTTTTGCTTGGTCGCACGAAGACATGGTCGGCATAGACCCCAGTGTCATTTCCCACAAGCTCAATGTCGACTCGTCATTTAAACCTATCAAACAAAAGCGCCAAAAATTTGCTCCTGAAAGGAATAAGATGATAAATGACGAGGTCGACAACCTCCTCAAGACCGGGAAAATTCGAGAAGTAAAGTACCCCGATTGGCTTGCCAATGTCGTGGTCGTGGCGAAGAAAAATGGCAAGTGGAGGGTCTGTATTGATTTTATAGATTTCAACAAAGATTGTCCAAAAGATCCCTTCCCATTGCCACATATCGATGCCATGGTCGACACGACAACAGTGCATGAACTATTGACGTTCATGGATGCTTATTCTGGATACAATCAGATCCTGATGCACGTCGAGGACCAAGAAAAGACTACATTCATGACAGATCGAGGTATTTACTATTATAAAGTTATGCCTGTTGGTGCAAGTGTACCACATCTCTATATATTTATATATATTTATTTTGATGATTACAAACACACCGTATTATTGTTTATCTAACAATTTAATCCAAGTGTGCAGTTGTTGAAGAACACGAAGATTTAAACTGAAGGGTTCAAGACGGAAGTGTTTACGTCGTCATTGTTTATAACTAATAATGATAAACACCCTAAAATAATATACCACTTGGATATTTCTAAAAACCCTAATTGATTTTAATTAAAAGGGTTTATTGAGAAGATTCAGCAAGATTGGTTGCGTCCTGGAAAGTGTCCTTTTCTGACGCCGGTATACCGCGGCGATAGAGCCGGTATACCGCGGGTACATACAGCCGGTATACCGCGGGTGTTCAGCCGGTATACCGCGGCAGGTTCCGTGTGCTTCTCTGATTGGTTGATAATACTTTTTCTGACGGCGGTATACCGCGAGTCCCAGCCGGTATACCGCGGGTACGTAATTCCAGAAGTCAACTTTGCATGTAGCCGTTGGTGTGTCAGTTACTTTTTCTGACGGCGGTATACCGCGTGCATTTGGCGGTATACCGCGGATGCACAATGCCGTTGGAGCTTCCTGATATATATACATGCATGCTGGAGAAGAGAACAAGAAGACCAGACCACATAACAGTAACAACAAGCAGCAACCACACTCTCAGCTCTCTCATTTTTAATATATATATTTTATAAAACATTTTTTATAAAATATCCAAGTGTGAGATATTATACAAGAGTGATTACCCATTGTGAGTTATACTCCTCTTGTAAGTGTTTGAATAACGGGTGTGTGATCCTGTATATCTCGATAAGCTAAAGCTTGAGAGCCGTTTACTTTGCTCTGTACTTGGTTTGTATTCTACCGTAAAGAATACATTTATTTGGATCGTGTCGAGAAGTGTCTCGGCTGCTGGTTTATCACAGTTGGTGGTAAATCAGTAAATCTCTGTGTCAAGTATCTCTTTATTTATTCCGCTGTGCTTTATTATATTTGTTTATATAAACTGCTTTGCATTTATATTTATTTATATAATCTCTGTGTATTTGTTTATATTTACACTCTTCTTTATTATTTGTATACTCTGATTTATTTTTACTGTTTCCGTACTGTATTTATTTATAAAAGAATTTTTGAAAGTAAAAGTTTTAAATACAACCTTACCCCCCCCCTAGGTTGTCCAACATTTGGTATCAGAGCGGGGCTTTCAAAAATTATCTGTTTAATTTTTTAAAGTTATATCTTTTATTTAATGGCTCAACAAAATGCTTGGTTTTCTAAATCTCTTCTTATTGATTTCGAAAATTTTGATCTTTGGGCAAATTATTTTGAACGTTATGTTCGTGGGATAAATCAAAAAATTTGGGATATTATTATTAAAGGAAATTTCAAACCCACAAAATTTCAAAACAACAAAGTTGTTGAAAAACCTAGCTCGGAATGGTCCGACGAAGATGAGGCTAATTATTGTTTAAATTATGAAGCCAAAAATTTTCTCTTTTCGGTTCTTACTAACGATGATATTGAGCGTGTTTATCTCTTTGAAACTGCTCGTGATATTTGGGAGAACTTGAACATCACCTATGGTGAAAACTCAAAAGAAAAGAGAGACGAAACCCGAGATCAAAGAAATGAAGAAACTTGTCTCATCGTCGACTGCGAGAAAGAGGTATGTACTTCATACTCAAGTTATTCTAGTTGTAGTGATAACGATGATGATATTGATATGTTAAATGTCTCTTTTCAAAAATTGATTGTTCTCGTTAATAGTTTTAAAAATGAGAATGCTAAATTAAAAGAAGAATTATTATTATGTCAAAATGAGTTGAATAATTGTAAACAAACCATTGCATGTGATAATAAAATCAAAAATGAGTTAAATGATAAAGTTATCACTTTAGAAAAGAAAGCATGCGAAAATATTGTTTGCAAGTCTTGCATTGTCTTAAATGATAAAATTGCATGTTTAGAGAAAAGAACATGTGAAAATATTTTATGTACAAAATGCGATATACTTGAAAATGATAATGCATGTTTAAAAGCTAAATGCGATTTATATGAAAAAGATAATCTGTTAGCTAATGCATTTCAAAATAGCAATGATAAAGTGTTAAAAATGCTAAATATGCCTAATCGTATAAATTGTCGTAAAGGCATTGGTTCCGATACATGTGTTGATAAATGTTCGTGTAAACCCATTAAAAGATTTTTTGCATCTCCTAAAGTTGAAACGAGAAAACCCTATGTGCAAAAACCCCCATATATGTCAAAAATGAAAAATGTGAATTATGGGAGGAAACCGCATACTTCCTTTTACGTCTATGATGAATACGATCGTAAAATTAAAATGGTTAGAAAATGGATTCCGAAAGGAATGTTTAATGTTGATAATCCCGGTGGGATGCGTTTGTGGTTTTAAACCATTTATATGGCTTTGTATGTTTGTCGTGTTTGTTTTATGTCGACAATATATTTTTTTTGCAGTTTATGTTTTATACTAACTGTTAAAAGGACCCATAAGAAAAGGGTACCACGAAATATTTTCTTTGCCTTTTGTAGGTGTTTCCTGACGAGGTTATAATACGTGGTTACCTGCCGAGGTTATAATACGTGGTTTCCTGACGAGGTTATAATACGTGGTTACCTGCCGAGGTTATAATACGTGGTTTCCTGACGAGGTTATAATACGTGGTTTCCTGACGAGGATATAATACGTGTTACCTGCCGAGGTTATAATACGTGGTTACCTGCCGAGGTTATAATACGTGGTTACCTGCCGAGGTTATAATACGTGGTTACCTGCCGAGGTTATAATACGTGGTTACCTGCCGAGGTTATAATACGTGGTTACCTGCCGAGGTCATAATACGTGGTGATTTTTTTAAATCACATAAAATTAACCGAAAATTGAAGCCTTAAGATCCGTTTTGGTGCAAGTGTTTCGTATTGGTTTGTATATCTTTGTCTCTATTGCTTTTTGCATCTTATTTTATCCCTCAAATTTTATAAAATCAAATTGATATCGTTATTAATTTGAGGGGGAGCGTTTTAGCTCTTTTACCCATGAGTTTATGCTCTCTCAATTATATGCATATTTTGAGGGGGAGCATCTCTCGAGGGGAAGCATACCGTCTTTCTTGACCCTTTTTGTTTCGACAAACGGGGGAGAGAAACCGCATATGCTCTTGCTTAGCGGTTGTGTTTGTCATCATCAAAAAGGGGGAGATTGTTGGTGCAAGTGTACCACATCTCTATATATTTATATATATTTATTTTGATGATTACAAACACACCGTATTATTGTTTATCTAACAATTTAATCCAAGTGTGCAGTTGTTGAAGAACACGAAGATTTAAACTGAAGGGTTCAAGACGGAAGTGTTTACGTCGTCATTGTTTATAACTAATAATGATAAACACCCTAAAATAATATACCACTTGGATATTTCTAAAAACCCTAATTGATTTTAATTAAAAGGGTTTATTGAGAAGATTCAGCAAGATTGGTTGCGTCCTGGAAAGTGTCCTTTTCTGACGCCGGTATACCGCGGCGATAGAGCCGGTATACCGCGGGTACATACAGCCGGTATACCGCGGGTGTTCAGCCGGTATACCGCGGCAGGTTCCGTGTGCTTCTCTGATTGGTTGATAATACTTTTTCTGACGGCGGTATACCGCGAGTCCCAGCCGGTATACCGCGGGTACGTAATTCCAGAAGTCAACTTTGCATGTAGCCGTTGGTGTGTCAGTTACTTTTTCTGACGGCGGTATACCGCGTGCATTTGGCGGTATACCGCGGATGCACAATGCCGTTGGAGCTTCCTGATATATATACATGCATGCTGGAGAAGAGAACAAGAAGACCAGACCACATAACAGTAACAACAAGCAGCAACCACACTCTCAGCTCTCTCATTTTTAATATATATATTTTATAAAACATTTTTTATAAAATATCCAAGTGTGAGATATTATACAAGAGTGATTACCCATTGTGAGTTATACTCCTCTTGTAAGTGTTTGAATAACGGGTGTGTGATCCTGTATATCTCGATAAGCTAAAGCTTGAGAGCCGTTTACTTTGCTCTGTACTTGGTTTGTATTCTACCGTAAAGAATACATTTATTTGGATCGTGTCGAGAAGTGTCTCGGCTGCTGGTTTATCACAGTTGGTGGTAAATCAGTAAATCTCTGTGTCAAGTATCTCTTTATTTATTCCGCTGTGCTTTATTATATTTGTTTATATAAACTGCTTTGCATTTATATTTATTTATATAATCTCTGTGTATTTGTTTATATTTACACTCTTCTTTATTATTTGTATACTCTGATTTATTTTTACTGTTTCCGTACTGTATTTATTTATAAAAGAATTTTTGAAAGTAAAAGTTTTAAATACAACCTTACCCCCCCCTAGGTTGTCCAACAATGCCTTTCGGACTAAAAAATGCAGGCCTACCAGCGCCTGGTGAATAAAATGTTCAAGGATCGTCTTGGCGACACAATGGAGGTTTATATCGACGACATGCTAGTCAAGTCAAAGCAAGCAATCAATCACGTCGAACATTTAAGGCAGTCGTTCGACATCCTTCGGAAATATGGCATGAAGCTCAATCCGACGAAGTGTTCCTTTGGTGTCAGTGCCAGGAAATTCCTAGGTTATATGGTCACTCGTCGAGGAATCGAGGCCAACCCCGGCCAGATCAAAGCTATTATCGAGATCAAATCTCCAAGAAATTTCAAAGAAGTCCAAAGGCTTACTGGTCGGGTGGTAGCTTTGAACAGGTTTATCTCTCGATCCTCAGATAAATGCCATTTATTTTATGACGTCCTCAGGAAAAATAGAGGCTTCGACTGGATCGACGATCATGAGCAAGCATTGCAGAAATTAAAAGAATATATGGCGTCGCCTCCTTTGCTGTCAAAGCCTCACGACCATGAGGTCCTGCAGCTATATTTGGCTGTTAGTCCTAATGCAGTAAGCGCCGTCCTGACACAAGAAGATGAAAAGCAGCAACTGCCGATCTACTATGAAAGTAAATCCCTCTTGGACGCAAAAACCAGGTATTCCTCAATGGAAAAATTGCTCTTATCGCTAGTCACAACTGCTAAAAAAGTACGACACTATTTTGAATCGTATCCTATTACTGTCGTAACTAACTTTCCTCTTAAGTCTGTCTTGAGGAAACCTGAGTTGACAGGTCGTTTGGCAAAATGGGGCATATATCTCAGCAGTTACGACATCGATTTCAAGCCCAGGACCGCGATCAAATCGCAAGCCTTGGCGGATTTTATTGCTGACTTCAGCCCTGAGATGGAAAAAGAAGTAGAGCTCGAAGTGTCTACTGTGGCGACTCACGACGACGTACCCTGGACTCTACATGTCGACGGTTTATCCAACACTAGGGGTTCAGGACTAGGCGTCGTCTTAAAGTCGCCACAGGGGGGCAAAATGGTGTATTCCGTGCGATGCGACTTCAAAACCACCAACAACGAAGCTGAGTACGAGGCCCTGATCGTGGGAATGAATATGGCCCACGACTCGGGGGCAACCGCGCTACATGTCAAAAGTGATTCTCTCCTGGTCGTGAACCAGATGAATGGAGAATTCGCGGCTAAAGATTCAAAAATGACAGCGTACCTGAAGGTAGCAAAAGAAAAATCCGAAAAGTTTAAATCTTTTTCTATTGAACAGATTCCAAGGGACCAGAATACTCAAGCAGACGCTTTAGCAAACCTTGGGTCTGCATTGGTCGAACCAATATTCGATAGCATTCCTATGATCCATCTGGTGACGTCGTCCATCGAAAATCAAGGTGTCGTCCAGATCGAAGACCAAGAAGATGATTGGTCGTGCGACATCCGAAATTTCCTTATGCACGATCAACTCCCAGAAGACAAGATAGAAGCCCGGAAGATCAGATTCAAAGCATCAAGGTATGTCGTGATCGGAGATAGACTCTATCGATGATCATCGACATGCTTAAACCTGAGATGCGTCGTCAGCAAAAGTCAAGTTCAGAAGATCCTTCAAGAGATGCACGATGGAGAGTGTGGTAATCACTCAGGAGGTCGCAGTTTGGCTAATCGTATCTCTCGACAAGGCTATTTTTGGCCGATGCTGCGATAAGACGCCGTCAGGTATGTCCAGAACTGTGATCCCTGTCAACGACATTCGGGTACGTCCCATAAACCTTTTGAACCTTTACACTCGACATTGATCCCATGGACCTTCATGAGATTGGGGATGGACATTGTCGGCAAGCTACCACCTGTCCCTGGGCAAAAGGTATTTCTCCTCGTACTTACGGATTATTTTTCTAAGTGGGTAGAAGCGGCTGCTTTTTCCCAAGTTCGGGACAAGGAAGTCGTCTCTTTTATCCAGACTAACATCATTTGCAGGTTTGGGATCCCGTCCGAAATTGTCTGCGACAATGGATCCCAGTTCATAAGCAACAGGACTCGACAGTTCTGTGAAGACCTCAACATCAAGCTAACGACCTCGACCCACAGATATCCCCAGGCAAATGGACTTGCTGAGTCGAGAAATAAGACCATCATTGCTTCGATCAAGAAAAGGTTAAAAGCTGCAAAGGGAAAGTGGGTCGAAGAACTCCCTTCGTACCTGTGGGCGAATCGCACGACACCTCGCACGTCCACAGGACAAACCCCTTTCTCCTTGGTCTACGGTTGTGAAGCAGTCTTGCCGGTCGAGGTCCAGCTCCCAACCTCGAGGCATACTTCCGTCGACCATAACCTGGTTGATTTAAGTTATGACCTCGACACCCTTGAAGAGCTTAGAGAATCAGCATTGATCAGAATGGCGTCACAAAAGCAAACAGTTGAGCGACACTTCAACAAGAATGTCAAAGCTAAAGTCTTTCAAGAAGGCGACTACGTCCTCCGTCGAGTGTTCCAAAGCACTTAAGAGCTCAATGTAGGTAAGATTTCCACCAAGTGGGAAGGTCCTTATCGTATCTCCGAAGTCGTGGGTAAAGGTGCCTATCGGCTCCAAACCATCGACAATCAAGATGTCCCACGTAGCTGGAATGCAAGACATTTGAAAAGGTATTTCTTCTAAACCCTTTTTATACGATTTTTATTTATCACGACGAATACTAACTTAAGCATCGGAGGGTCGTTGGTTAGCCAACGACCAACCTCTGACCTTGTTTTATCGCAGGATCGCACGACATACGTTACCAAGTCTATTGTACGACTTCAATAAATTTTCGCAGGAATGCACGGCTTAAGTTCATCGCACGATTTAATCGTACGATCATAAGATCTAACAACCCCACGATCTAAGTTTTTTAACTTAGAAGAATTTCATGTTTTGAATGAATGCTTTAACCGCACATACTTACGTCTGTTCTAAAAATCTTATAACTTACGTTCTAATCGTTGTATTACAATGGATGCCTAGGTCGCTGTTTGAGCAAAATTTCAACAGTCCTCGACCACGACCACGACCAAGGTAAGGAATACGTTTATTTCTCCCCACGACAAGGTAAAATCATAATACTTTTTTAAAAGTCAAATCATAAGTTATTCGCCTCACGACACTCGACCACGTCGTATGTTTTACACGACCGTCGCATAGAACCATGCGACCTCGACCAACTAACGTATGACATAACTGTTACGTTTGTTCAGTATTTAATGCAGGAGTCAAAGTCATTGATGAACAACAGCTATAACCGACAAGATCAGTTATGAAGATTTAATCCAGCGGACGTTATAGCAGTTATCAAGACACTTAATGAGCCCATTAAAGCACCCGAAGACTACAAATACCAAGTTCAACCATCATTTCAGGGGACATCAGAAGCAATCTTAAAAACTAAGAAGAACATTCGAAGCAAAGAACTATCTCTCGAAGAATCGCTCTCGACGCACGACATTCCCAGACGACACTTCATTTTTACACACGACGCACACTGTTTTTACATCTAAAATACTTGTTACTTTACATTTAAAGTCTTTCTTTCATTTGTATTGTAATCTCTGTACGATCGACTCCCGAAACATAAGGACATCGCCCCTGTTTGGCGACCATAGTGCAGCGACGACTTCTACAGTCGTCCGTGGGTTTTTTCCTCGTTGAGGTTTTTCCCGCGTCACCAAATTCTTTGTCTCATTCACATTTTTTGTCTTTATCGCACGCTTTGTCGAAAGGTTCCTTTCTTTAGTTGTTAATTTCCACAATCGACCTTAAGTTGTACTTTTGTGCAATTGTTGGCATTAACAGTTTGGCGCCATCCGTGGGCCTCGCAAGCGGTCGAGCGACATTTCAATAAAAATGTCAAAATCAAAGTCTTTCAAAAAGGGGACTACGTCCTCCGTCGAGCATTCCAAAATACTCAAGAGCTCAATGCAGGTAAACTTTCCATTAAGTGGGAAGGTCCTTACCGTATATCTGAAGTCGTGGGTAAAGGGGCATATCGGCTCCAGACCCTCGACAACCAAGAAATCCCACGTAGTTGGAACGCAACACATCTAAAACGGTATTTCTTTTAAAGACCCTTTTTTCTTTCTCATACGATTTTATTCGCCTCGACGGTAACTAACTTAAGCATCGGAGGGTCGTTGGTTAGCCAACGACCAACCTTCGACAATATTTTATCGCAGGATCGCATGACGTAAGTTTATTACATAACTTTTGCAAAATCGTAGTCGGGTCAGATACAGGATTTAACACATGATTTAGATTCATCGCACGATGTAACTAAACAATCGACCCGCTGTTTAAAGTGTTTTGATTTAGAAAGATCTCATGTTCTGAACATATGCTTCAAACGCATGTATACATGTTTTAGTGTTTCTTTTTGTCATCTTTCAATAAAAGGCCTTAGTCTCATGTACCTACGATTATATACGATTTACAAGTATGATGATACGATTGAAATTACATTCGATGGATGCTTGTAATAGACATCGAAAAATGTGACATTCGAAAGAAACTTCATACTTAAACATGGTTACATTAGATAACTCGATCACCAACGTTCGAGCGTGAAAAACAAAAATGGAAATTTATCTAAAAGATAAGGAAGAGTGTCGGTCGCATCTTTGCCCGAAGTCTCGACCTTGGAATCCTCATCGGCCCCGAAGCATGCTAGAGAACTTATGCAAGGATCAAACGAGTATGTAAAACAAGGTCAGGAGTCATTCCCCAGCACCTTACGCCGCGACACGTTACGTAGATGAGTCCGCAGTATTTTGAGAATGCGACTCTTAAGATTAATGTTAAGGTTGGAGGAAGGAATACGATATTCCTGGCAATCGACTTCCAGTCCAAAGACCTCTCTCTATTCGCATATCGAGCGAAAGAAGACTAGAATATCTGTAAAAGAAATACGTTAAACAAACGCCCGACAAAAATTAAGAAAAACATTGGAAACACGAGTTTTGAAAGAAGAACTTACAAAGAACGCCAGTATGGCTATACGCGATCCCATCTCTTCGATGGAGATCCTTCGAAAACGCTCCTCGAAAGATAGGAGCTGATATTTCCCCAGATGTGGATATGACTCCGTCCCGTCAAGGACATTGTCAGCTAAGAGGTCAAATGGCAACATAAAGTTGTCCGCCGTGACTCTCTTTTCACCCTCTCCCATCTTTGCACCCTTGCCCTTGTCGGCCGATAAAGGGGTCGATGTGGCTGCAGAGGATATCGTCGCCAGACGCGCAGAGTTCACGGATATCGCATCAATCGCGATCGATGCCATCATCTTTTCAGGCATAATAACTCTCAATGAGTCACCAAACTTCAAAGACATCTCCCTCGGAGTTGTCATCCCGTCATCTTCGATTTTGGTGAAACCCCGACACAATGATCAAGGTCTTTGCAGGCAAACCCGAGTTGTGCCATTCTCTTAGCAGAGGTGGTTGGCACCTTCGTCACCGGTCCTCCTAAGAACATATAAAACAACAACCCTTATATAAGTGCTCAAAGACCCCGAAAATCCTAACTGAATCAAAGATTCTTACAAGTTCAGAAAAGATTGGACAAAGCAATGGCAAGAAAATCAGAAAGAAATCTTTGCCTAAAACTCTCTGAAATCGTAAACAAGAAAAGATCCTCCGTGGTCTCTATTTATGCAAACGATCATGTCAGGTCGACACGCGTCCTCGTCTCTTCGTATAAACCACACGGATCGTCGACACCTGGCAATGACAGCTGCTTAGCATAATCGTGCGTCAGCATGACGTCGCGACCTTATCCTCTCTTCGACTTCCCTCTCTAGTTAGAATTGAACCGGTCCAGTTCCAAGGCAACTAAGGTAATCTTTCGACACGTGTCACGATCCCAGGCATCCGACAAGCAAAATTTAAAAAACTTTTTGAAATTGCCACTCCACTTTTTCAAAATTTGGGGGCAAACTGTTTGGGCAAAATTTCAACAGTCCTCGACCACGACCAAGGTAAGGAATACGTTAATTTCTCCCCACGACAAGGTAAAATCATAATACTTTTTTTAAAAGTCAAATCGTAAGTTATTCACCTCACGACACTCGACCACGTCGTATGTTTTACACGACCGTCGCATAGAACCATGCGACCTCGACCAACTAACGCATGACATAACTGTTACGTTTGTTCAATATTTAATGCAGGAGTCAACATCATTGATGAACAACGGCTATAACCGACAAGATCAGTTATGAAGATTTAATCCAGCGGACGTTATAGCAGTTATCAAGACACTTAATGAGCCCATTAAAGCACCCAAAGACTACAAATACCGAGTTCAACCATCATTTCAGGGGACATCAGAAGCAATCTTAAAAACTAAGAAGAACATTCGAAGCAAAGAACTATCTCTCGAAGAATCGCTCTCGACGCACGACATTCCCAGACGACACTTCATTTTTACACACGACGCACACTGTTTTTACATCTGAAACACTTGTTACTTTACATTTAAAGTCTTTCTTTCATTTGTATTGTAATCTCTGTACGATCGACTCCCGAAACATAAGGACATCGCCCCTGTTTGGCGACCATAGTGCAGCGACGACTTCCACAGTCGTCCGCGGGTTTTTTCCTCGTTGAGGTTTTTTCCCGCGTCACCAAATTCTTTGTCTCATTCACATTTTTTGTCTTTATCGCACGCTTTGTCGAAAGGTTCCTTTCGTTAGTTGTTAATTTCCACAATTGACCTTAAGTTGTACTTTTGTGCAATTTTTGGCATTAACAGTTGCACGACTTCTTGTTCATTTTATACTTAGTGAATTTCACAATTGATATTGTTCATAAAATGTATAACACATAAGTTCAACAAGAAATGTAAGTTTCATTCATCGAATGATCGGTCAGTTACATCCAAATGGCTCGACCACCAACGGTGAAGCAGTAAAAACAAAAGCTAAAGAAATTTTTTCCTAAGACTGGGGAACGTCGGTCGCGTCTTTGCCAGAGGCCTCACCCTTTGAACCTTCGTCCACCTCCTCCTCGTCGGCCTCCTTCTCATCGTCTGAGTCGAGATCCCTCTCAGTCCCGACAATCGACAAGAAGAACGTCAGTTTATCCGACGCTGAGGCGAGGGGATTCTTCCGCAACAGGTGCTGCCGCATGATCACCGCCCGAACGGTTAATTGAGCCAAGGCGAAGACGGACTTAGCCTCGTCCTTCAACTCCTTCACCTCTTTCTCCAGGCTCATCACATTGGACTTGGATCCTTCGGCTTCTTTTTCCTTCACAGCCAAGGACTCCTTCGTCTTGTCCAGCTCCGCCCCCTGTTTGGCGATCAAGGATAGGGATTTCTTCAGACGGAAGTTCGCCTCGTGCCTCGCATGACCAACGGCCTCCAACTCGTTTAGGGCATCGTCGAGCCGCACAGACATCCCCTCGGCACGTGCCAGAGCGGACTTCTCCCTCTCCAATGCCGCATTTTCCCTGACGAGAGCAGAGGACACTAGACCCTCTATCTTCGTAGTTTCGGCATGTAGGGCCAAGGAAGACTGGAACGCCTGTAAAATACAAAGAGTATTATCAGTGAACACTCGACGAAGTTAACAACGACAAAATAAAACAAGTCTTGAAAAAGAGACTTACCATGAACGCCAGTCCGGCAACATGGGACCCCATCTCTTCGACTAAGACTCCCTAGAAGCGCTCCCTGGAAGAGGGGAGCTGGTATTTCCCCAGATTGGGAAACAACTTCGTTCCGTCCAGGACGTTATCCGCCATGAATTCTGACGGCAACGTAAAGTTGACCATCATGACCTCAGCCTCTCCCGTCTCAGGACTCTTTCCCTTGTCGGCCGACGAAGGGATCAACGTGGCAGTAGGAGACGCATTCGATTTCACCGAAGGCGCATAATTGACAGGTGTTGCATCGATCGCATCAGAAGACATCCTCATCTTCTCAGCGGATGCAATCGACACCTTTGCCTTCTCAGGCGTGACGACTCTCGACGAGCCGCCCGTCTTCGAAGACGGTTCCCTCGGGACTGACATCTTTGTCCTCTTCAAGACTCCCGGCCTAGTTGTCGGGGCCTCTTTCCTCTTTTCTCTCGCCTTGCGAGCCATTTCGGCTTGAGCCGCCCTCTTAGACATCGCAGACGACGCTTTCGGGTGGGATTCTCCTGTAAAGTAAAAAAGGAAGAACGATTAAGCGACTGAAATAACTAAAAGAGTAAGTCGAGCAGAGTAGGGTACACTTACCAGTCTTCTCTATCTCTTCTTCTTCTCTCGACTCCTCTTTCTCTTCTTCCTCCTCTGTCTTCTCCTCCTCCTCGTCTTCTTCTCGTCTCTCCTGACGATTATCGCCCAAAAAGACCAAATCGTCGTCCCCGTCCACTAGATGTCGTGCAACGAAAGATCGGTAGTCGGTATTGATCTCCAAAAACTTGTCGATCTTAGCCTTGGAGTCGTTGTTGGGATTCACCTTGTCGAAGTTAATGTCTGAAAGCACATAAGGAAGAAGATTAGTCGAAAACCAAAGCTAAAACTCACCCGTCATGTTCCAATCGGACCTGATCCAGTCACTGTCGGTATCCAGCGTCGCTACACGCATGAATGCGTACCTGGTCTTCCATTTGCGGTCGTTAACCGCAATTTTTAGAACCAAGGTACGATCGCCCTTATGTTTCGAAAACAAGCTGTAGCGACGGTACGTATCCATCTTGACCTGGTAAGCCGTCAAGATGTCGTTCACATTCATCGGTGACTCCCAATTCGAGGTAAGTCGCTCAATGACCTGGATAACACGCCAAAACTGGGCCATTAGTTTCCCCGGCGAGAGGTCGAACTCGCACATGAAGGATTTGGCTAGAGGCGAGTAGGGCCACTGGAATCCTATCTTAAATGGGTACTCGTATATCACGACGTACCCATCGGGACACATCTCCGGTCGAATCTGACCGACCTTGCTCACTGTAATCCCCGCAGGGATTTTTGCTAAACTTCTAAGGTCATCGAGATTGTTTGGGCAAAAAATCACGTCGTACGCCCACGACCAGAGCAGGTAAGACGCACGATTATGAACTAAATCTTGTGTTAAGATAAGGTCTCGACAAGAACCCATAAAACATCCGTCGTCTCCCGTAAAAGGTAAGTCGTACGTCTCCCATGACGCACGACCATAGCATCGCCCGTCCCGTACGACCATCGCGTAAGATCGTTGCACCTTCGACCGAACTAACATTAACCTTGACTGTTACGTTTGTTAAGTGTTTAATGCAGGAGTCAAAGTCATTAAAGAGCAACGGACATAACTGACGCAACCATTAACGATCGATAGCCGTAACGGACGAAGAGTATTATGAACATTCATCTCGGCGAACGTTTCCAGCCGTTGTAGCCGTTGATCAAATCATTAATGGAACTAATTAATGACGCGAAGACTATAAAAGACAAGCTAAAGCTTCATTTCAAGGGACATCAGTTAACATCGAATATACATCAGCGAGCATCACCAAACAGCAGAGAAAATCATCCAAACTCATAGCAAAGAACATTCAAACTCTGGAGATCAAGTACTGAAAGCCAGAACCCTACTGCAAACTCAAGAACACTCGAGGGAAAGCTCAAGTATCGCTCTCGACGCACGACAAACAACCCTCGACCAGAAGTTCACACTTTGTATTCACACACGACAAACACCTGTTTTTACATTCAAACACTTGTACTTTACATTTCGAAGTATTTCCTTCATTTGTATTGTAATCATCGTACGACCGACGCCAGTACCAAGGACGTTGCCCCTGATTGGCGACCATAGTGCAGCGACGACATCCCTTGTCGTCCGCAGGTTTTTTCCTCAATTGAGGTTTTTCCTGCGTCATCAAATCCCTTGTCTCGTTTATTTTTTCCCTCATCGCACGTCTCGTCGAAAGATCCTTTCTTTAGTTGATTAAGTCCACATCGACCTTAAGTTGTCCATTTGGTGCGATTTTTGGCATTAACAGTTTGGCGCCATCCGTGGGACTACATCTAGAGAAAATCCTCGACGAACGTGCACCCTACTAATAGGTTCTTGGAGTTTCTTCTATTTTCTGTTGCAGGAAAATGGCAGCCTCTGGAAATCCGCAGCAAGTTGTTGCTCAGATGTATCAGGAGATCGAAGTCGCCAGGAATCAGCTCAATGCAATGGCAGAGCAGAATCGCAGAGCAGCTGAGGAGATCGCGCGGTTAAGAAATCCTCTTGGGCCTCAAAATGGTCCTAGGCCGTTCGTGCAGAACCCAATTCCAAGATCGTTCGACCAGAATGGCCCTAGACCATTTGTCCCGAATCCAGGTTCATCCGCGCAGAATCAGCATCCAGGCCCATTCATGCAGAATCAACAGCCAGGGCCGTTCAACTCAAATCCTCAGTTTGGGACAGTTCCTCCTCAGCACATAAGGCCACCACCCGTGAATAATGGGTCTCAGCCATTACAAGGGTCGCAGCCTTTCCAGCAGGGTCGCAACCATTTCAGCAGCCATTTCAGAATGGACCTCAAGGTGGATCTCAGCCATTCCACGGTGGATCGCAGCCTTTCCAGCAGGGACCACCATCATTTCAGAACGGACCGCAGCAATTCCAATATGGGTCGCAGCCATATTCTGTTCCTTTCAACGGGGACACCAATGGTTCGTCGTATGGTAATGGCACTAGTCCAGGGACCAATCCCTCGACAGGGGCAAATCCTGATCTTAACGATCCCGTCGCCCAGCGTTTGAAGATGTTGGAAGATCAAAATGAGCGCGTCCTGTCCTTGCTCGCCAAGTTGCCTGGGGCAGCCATGCCTGTCGACGTCGAGCCTCGATCGGGATATCAGGCGTCGCCTTTCATCGACGAGATTGCCACCGTCGAGGTCCCAAAGAAGTATAACATTCCTGCCTTCACTCCCAAATATTCTGGTGTGACTGATCCGACTAAGCACGTCGCGCAGTATAAACAGCTCATGTGGACGATCTCGATCCCATTTATGTACCAGGAAGTATGCATATGTAAGAGTTTCGGAGCAACTCTCACTGGTCCAGCTCTCCAATGGTTAATCAATCTCAAACCCAAGTCCATCGGGTCGTTTGCTGAGTTGGTTATTCAGTTCTCCCAGCAATTCGCCAACAGTCGTAAGATGGAGAAGCAGACCAGCGACCTATATTACGTCGTGCAGAAAGCTAATGAGTCTATTCGAAGTTATTTCAATAGATTCAATGCCGAAATGATCAGCATCCGCAATTGCGACGTCAAAACCGCGATCGAAGCCTATAAGCGTGGTCTGTACGATAGTTCGGGTTTATACACCGACCTGACCAAATATCCCCCGGAGAATTTCGAAGACGTCCGAGCTCGAACCTTAGCATATATGAGGGTTGAAGATGATGCAGCCTGATAACGCCACTTTTTGGCGTTATTTTCGGTTCTCAAACCAATGAGATTGGCTTGTATTCAAGTAAAAAGGCGTGTATTTCACGGTTTATCTAGTGATTTATACAGGTTAGCTAAAATGCGGCATTCCTCGAGAAAAGAAGCTAAAAAGAACCCCAAAAGAGCCAAAACGAAGCCCAACGAAAGCCCGAGATCCAAGTCCAAAACCGCGGCACACAGTCCAAAACCGCGGCACACAGTTTTCCCAAACCGCGGCGCAAGCCGCGACACACACTGTTCCACGCCGCCGCGCGGTTTGGCGCGCGGTTTGCAAACCGCGGCACGCAGAAATAAAACTCGTTTTTTGGAGATTTTAGGTCATTCTTCGCGCAACTTTTCGCAGACGATCCAGAGCAGTTCCGGGGCGATTTGGGCGACTTTTCGGAGTCCTCGAGGTCACGATACAGAGCCGATCACGAGTGCATTCAAGACGGAACGTAGAGACGGACACGAGAGGGAGTTTTCATCACTTGTTATCACGATTTCATCTTTTCACTTTTGATCATGTTTACATTCACTCTTGAATCCTTTTCTCTTATGTTTGAATCCACCGCCGACATGAACTAACCGGTTCGTGTTGGGGGTTGGAATGAATCCGGTTTTTAAGCATGTAACAAATTGATTTGAACGTTTATCAGTTTTCCTTATTAAATAAAGCATGTGATTTTGTTCTTAATGCTTTTGTGAATTTGGCCAGTTTACAATTGATTTGTGGATTAGTAATTAAGTTCGCGAGAATTAATTGCTATATAGAATTAGGAATTGCATGCCTAAAACCCAAAACGGTGATAGTGATATACCAAGTAAGCTTTAGTCCCATTTAAACCGTTAGGTTAATATCGAGAGATAAAATCTAGCCAATTTAACATAAATCGAGTGCTTAATGTGTTTTGGAATCCAGAAGTGAGATCGAGAGATTGAACTAATCCTTTTCAAAATAAAATCCGTTGTTATTCGAAAGAAAACGACGGTGATCTTAAAAGATTTGGGAATCATTTAGGGGACTAACTGGTAATTGTTTTGAGTCGATTGTTTGCATGTGGAAAACCTGAGGATTTCCAATCCTCAACTTTTCTCTCTATCAAAGTTTTCAAAGCTGTTCTGTTTGTCTTGTGTTTGATTTGATTTTACTTCTGCATTTAATTAGTTTCAAGCCAACCATCTCTAAATTCGATAGTCCAATTAATAGAGCCTATAGTAATTGTGATACTTAGTTCCTAGTTCCCCGTGATTCGATACTCGTACTTTCTCAAGTACTATTACTTGACTTCGACCCGTACACTTGCGGTAAGATTCGCGGGGTGTGAAAATCCCGTGTCAAGTTTTTGGCGCCGTTTCCGGGGAACTAGTTGTAGCTAATAGCACTACCGTCTATAAGCATTATTAGATTGGACATTTTTTTTTATTTCGTGTTTTATTTCATCACTTTCAGTTTTTGGATTACTGACTTTGTTTTCTTTCTTTTTAGGTACCACTTGGTTTATGCCAAGGACGGCCCGAGGGAAGGGAATCGAACAATTTGATCCGGAGATCGAAAGAACCGCTCGTCGGCTGCGCAAGGAAGCTAAAGTTAAAGGAAATCTAAAGTTCGAGATGTCCGACGACGAGAGACCTCCACGTAATGATCCCCGCCGCAATAATCCACCACCACCTCCGGAAAGAGTTCCGATGCGGTCATTTGCCGATCCTAATGTGGCGGCCGCACGGATAGGCATCCAAGCGCCCACTACCGGGGCGAACTATTTTGAGCTTAAACCGAGCACCATCGTGATGGTGCAACAGAACCAATACGGAGGGACGCCAACCGAGGATCCTCACGCACATCTTCGTGCATTCGAGAGGATCTGCAATACGTTTAAGATCAATGGCATGAGTGAAGACGCCATCAAACTGCGACTATTCGGATTCTCACTTAAAGGCCGAGCCGAGACATGGACCGAGAGCATCCAACCAGATTCAATCACTACTTGGGCACAGTTGAAAGCAGCCTTCCTTCAGAAGTTCTTCCCACCGAGTCGGACC
This sequence comes from Saussurea involucrata, assembly GCA_033807775.1. Taxonomy (NCBI): domain Eukaryota; kingdom Viridiplantae; phylum Streptophyta; class Magnoliopsida; order Asterales; family Asteraceae; genus Saussurea; species Saussurea involucrata. The sequence continues at coordinate 41,493,619 of CM066315.1, forward strand.
GCCCAACTAATGGCGGAGATCACCCATTTTTCTCAATGGGAGCAAGAAACGCTATATGAGGCGTGGGAACGTTACAAGGACATGATCAAGAAATGTCCGCACCATGGGCTACAAGGCTGGGTCATCATCCAGACCTTCTTTAGTGGGCTCCACCCATAATTCAAAAATGATATCACTGCTGCCGCGGGTGGAGCATTGATGGATAGATCATACGAGGAAGCATGCGAGCTGATTGAAAACTTGGCCGAGCATAGTTTTTCTACACCGAGATCAGCCGTTAGAAGAGTGGCAAGTATTCAAATGTCAGAAGAGATGAAGGAACTGAAGGCTCAACTAGCCTTTATCACAAATAGGCTGAATGGTGGAAATCTTCAAGAACCTGATCAGGTCCATTTTGTGGCAAATCGGAACCAACCGAGAAACGATCCGTTCTCGAATACGTATAACGAGGGGTGGAAAAGGCATCCCAATCTTTCATGGAATCAGCCGGGCCAACCACAGTCAGGTAATTTCCCTAACTCTTCTAATTTCTCTAATACTAACAATGCTTATCGTCCTCCAGGTTTTCAGCAAAGAAACGAAGGACCATCCGGGGAGAAGAAGCCGGGACTCGAGGACATGATGATGAAGTTCATGTCGAAAATGGACAGCACAGTCGAGGGATTAGCAAGCACAATCAATACTGTCAAGGCAGCTACCGAGCAAAACACCGCCGCCATCAAGATCCTCGAGAGGCAAGTGGGGCAGATTTCCGAGACCCTACAAAACCGAGCCCCCGGGAAACTTCCGAGTCAACCCGAAAGACAAAACCGGGAGCATTGCAATGCCATCTACCTTGGAAGCGGGAAGGAGTTGACCAGAGATCCGGTAAGCGAAACTTCATCAAAGGAGACCGGTCCGGAAGAGGAAGAGTTCGAGATGATAGACATGGGCGAGTTAAAGGCTGACAAAGAGTTTGAGGTGAAGAACAAGAAGAAGGAGGAAGATGTGATTGATCGAGAGAAGCCGAAGGAAAAAGTGGCACCACCGGTCAAGCCAGTGGTACCCAAAGTGCCATATCCAAACAGACTGAAAGCAAGCAAGGACGATGTTAATTTTTATAAGTTTATCGATGTATTTAAAAAATTAACTATTAACATCCCTTTCGCTGATGCATTGGCGCAAATGCCCTCTTACATGAAGTTCATGACAGAGATTTTATCCAAGAAGAGGGCACTTGACCACCAGTCCACCATTGCACTCACTGAAGAGTGCAGCACGATTTTCCAAAATAAGTTGCCCCCGAAGCTCAAAGATCCAGAGAGTTTCTCTATCCCTATTCAAATTGGAAATCTTTCTTTTAATAAAGCTTTATGTGATTTAGGGGCAAGTATTAATTTAATGCCATTATCTATTTTTAGGAAACTCGGACTGGGTGAGGTGCAGCCGACATACATGACGCTGAAGCTCGCGGATAGATCGATCAGATATCCTTACGGAGTGATCGAGGACGTGCTCGTAAAGGTCAGTAAACTCTACTTCCTGGTGGACTTCGTAGTGATAGACATAGACGAGGATGAGGAGGTTCCGTTGATCCTGGGAAGATCATTCCTAGCCACGAGCCGAGCACTGATCGATGTAGAGGAAGGAGAGGTGACCTTCAGAGTTGGTGGCGAGAGAGTGACTTTCAAGATGTTTGAGAAGACGAGAGGTCAAGAGGGAGAGGCATCCAGATCTGGTCATGGAAGACCAAGTGTGAGAGAATCCGCGAAGAATCGCAGGTGTGGGCGATCCAACTCCGTGGATACTGAGCCGAGTTGAAACCGCACAGTCGTGCCACGACTTTAAATACGGCGCTGGGTGGGAGGCAACCCACCAAGGTTAGTTTCCGTTCTTTATTTTTAGTTTTACGCGTGTGTTTAATAAAAATCGAAAAATCGAAAACGTCAAAAATAGCTGAAACAGGGACATACGCGACTTGTCACGCGGTTTGCATACCGCGCAGCAAGTCGCGGGGCCCTCTGTTGGTTTTCTGAAACAGAGAGTTACGCGGTCTGCCACGCGACTTGCAAGTCGCGGGCTAAACCGCGGGAGTCCCATTTGCCTCATTTTTCATGTTTCGTGCAGTTTTTATTCCTTTCTTGCTTTGTGTGTTTCTGTTTTCTTGTTTTTCTTTCGTCGTTTGTTTGTTTCTTTTGTGTGTGCGTGCTCTCCCCTCCTTCTCCAAATGCTCAATCTTTCAAGAATCTCCTCTGGCCGGGCAAAACAGGTATGTTCTAATCATTTCTCTGCTAAAAGAGTGGTGTTTGATGTGTTGTTCTATTTTAATTGCACGAGATGCAACAAACCTACGTTTCACTTAGGTTTGGGGTGCCTCATTTTTGAACCATCTACACACTCACATTAGACCCTGTGCAAACCTCGGTTTCACCGAGGTTTGGGGTTGGCTTTTATTTGGCAAACCTAGACCACGGCCTAGGTTTGGGGTACCTAGTTTTAGAAAATTTGGGTAGTCTTTTTATGCTATATATGTAATGCCTTGCCTGTTCTTTTAATAACTGCACAATGAGTCGCATCACCCACGACTTTACTTGCACATTGGGGACAATGTGTGGGTAAGGTTTGGGGTTGCCCAATCGGGCCCAAGTTATGCACGTAGATTTCCTGCACTTCTGAGTGTCTAGATCAAAGTAGCTAAAATTTTTGTTTTGAATGATTGAGACCGACCATTGTGGGAAGAATCTTATGATAGTGACGTGACCGTTAGGGAAGGACCATGAAAGGACATGACTAGGGACATTAGTGGAGACCACCCGATAGTGAGCTTTGAGCCTAAAAGACGTTTTTCATTTCGAGGGATTCATACACTAAATTCATATACACTTTTTCGAATTCCTTGTCGTGAATGTAGAATGATCTCGCTACATTATTGCATTGAGTAGCAAAGACGAACATCGGGATATTAGGTAAGGGTATAGTAGGCCATATCGTGTGGACCTTAAGATATGATTCCAGGCATTGTGTGTTTTAATTAACCCGTTTTTAGCTATCGTACCTTTTTACCCTTCTGCATGTACCCTTAGCCCCTTTGCAGCCGAACACTCACCTTTCGTTTCTAAAAACCCATCAGTACACCCTCAGCCATGAGCCTTAGCCAACCCAATCCAAAAGTGTGTCAATCGGAAGCGGTAATGAACTAATAGAGATAGAGCAGAAAAGAGAAAATTCCGGCCAGTCATGAGAATAAAACGGGTCAATGTAACCCGAGAAGTAGAAAAGAGGACCAATGAAGTCCCAAAAATATATATATATATATATATATATATATATATATATATATATATATATATATTAAATAAACACAGTTATTTAGATATTATCTAGAGCTGAAAAATAAGAGAGTCAAAGCGACTCCAATAGTGACGAAAATGGCCAAATAATAGAGCACAAAGCTATAGAGTTCGGAACTGCCAACAATTGACACACCAAGGATGTTTGAACCATTTTACCCGTCGTTTCTCAACCATAGCCTTAGCCCCATTACAACCCGTGTAAAGACCTGGATGATCTTTTGGAAAATGCGATTACGGTTTACGACTGCCTTTACCGATATTCCTTGTCTTGCTATTTAATGTCCTTCCGAGATCAAACTTTTGGACACTTGTGCGTCTTTCAATAGAGTTGTCATGAAATTTGAGTATTATTGTACATAACCTCCGTAAACATGACAACACGAGCGATAACCTAGGTTCGAGTGCAAAGAGAGTATCCTGTGAGGTAAGGTCGAGGCGAAATGTTTTCCCTAGCATGTCTGGACTTAGTCTAACCTTAATGTAATCGGAACAGTCACGAGTTCAATTCCCAATAGAAGGTCATAGATCGGACAAATTAAAGAATGAGGCGAAAGTGAGATAGATATTCACGGGTATGGGAAATCACCGATGCATCACTTGGTACCGATTGGAATTGTGCAGTTATTATTCTTTCACAGATATATGCTTTTATTCTGTTTTTATCGCTAATTTGCTTGGGGACAAGCAACGCTCGGTTTGGGGTTGTTGATAACGCCACTTTTTGGCGTTATTTTCGGTTCTCAAACCAATGAGATTGGCTTGTATTCAAGTAAAAAGGCGTGTATTTCACGGTTTATCTAGTGATTTATACAGGTTAGCTAAAATGCGGCATTCCTCGAGAAAAGAAGCTAAAAAGAACCCCAAAAGAGCCAAAACGAAGCCCAACGAAAGCCCGAGATCCAAGTCCAAAACCGCGGCACACAGTCCAAAACCGCGGCACACAGTTTTCCCAAACCGCGGCGCAAGCCGCGGCACACACTGTTCCACGCCGCCGCGCGGTTTGGCGCGCGGTTTGCAAACCGCGGCACAAACCGCGGCACGCAGAAATAAAACTCGTTTTTTGGAGATTTTAGGTCATTCTTCGCGCAACTTTTCGCAGACGATCCAGAGCAGTTCCGGGGCGATTTTGGGCGACTTTTCGGAGTCCTCGAGGTCACGATACAGAGCCGATCACGAGTGCATTCAAGACGGAACGTAGAGACGAACACGAGAGGGAGTTTTCATCACTTGTTATCACGATTTCATCTTTTCACTTTTGATCATGTTTACATTCACTCTTGAATCCTTTTCTCTTATGTTTGAATCCACCGCCGACATGAACTAACTGGTTCGTGTTGGGGGTTGGAATGAATCCGGTTTTTAAGCATGTAACGAATTGATTTGAACGTTTATCAGTTTTCCTTATTAAATGAAGCATGTGATTTTGTTCTTAATGCTTTTGTGAATTTGGCCAGTTTACAATTGATTTGTGGATTAGTAATTAAGTTTGCGAGAATTAATTGCTATATAGAATTAGGAATTGCATGCCTAAAGCCCAAAACGGTGATAGTGATATACCAAGTAAGCTTTAGTCCCATTTAAACCGTTAGGTTAATATCGAGAGATAAAATCTAGCCAATTTAACATAAATCGAGTGCTTAATGTGTTTTGGAATCCAGAAGTGAGATCGAGAGATTGAACTAATCCTTTTCAAAATAAAATCCGTTGTTATTCGAAAGAAAACGACGGTGATCTTAAAAGATTTGGGAATCATTTAGGGGACTAACTGGTAATTGTTTTGATTCGATTGTTTGCATGTGGAAAACCTGAGGATTTCCAACCCTCAACTTTTCTCTCTATCAAAGTTTTCAAAGCTGTTCTGTTTGTCTTGTGTTTGATTTGATTTTACTTCTGCATTTAATTAGTTTCAAGCCAACCATCTCTAAATTCGATAGTCCAATTAATAGAGCCTATAGTAATTGTGATACTTAGTTCCTAGTTCCCCGTGATTCGATACTCGTACTTTCTCAAGTATTATTACTTGACTTCGACCCGTACACTTGCGGTAAGATTCGCGGGGTGTGAAAATCCCGTGTCACAGCCTTTCGTCGCAAGCACACTGACGACAAGAAGTCATTAGGCGTCAGAAAGCCGGAATTCAAGACAAAGGCTGTCTCCAGAATAGAGCCAGCGCGCCAAATTTCAAATGTTCGTTTCAAGACGAAAGCAGAGGCCAAGACCGCGACTAAGTTCACTCAGTATCCCAAGATATCCTCTTACGGATTCAAAGGATCTACAAAGGACCTAGTCGAAGCTCTGAGAAGTTCCCAAGCTACCATTCGATGGCCAAAGAAGTCCGACCTGGACGATGCTAAGAAAGACAAATCAAAGTGGTGCGACTTCCATGCCGATCATGGTCATGCAACAGACGACTGTATCGCATTGAAGAAGGAACTAGCATATCATTTCCCAAAAGGAAATCTCAAGGATATCATCGACGATGTCGCTGTTCCAGCTGATGGCCATCGACCGTCGACTCCCAAGCATGCAAAAGTTGTCAATTGAAATTCCCCACGCCATGGGGAATCCAAGAGTCGCTCGTGAGTGCTACAGGTCTACCTTGAAGCCACGAAAATAAACTAAAATCACAAGATCAAGCTAAATTAATATCTTTTCCACAGGGATAAATCTACTATGGTGCCTCATCGCACGACAACATATTCGACCGCATGACAATATTTCTCCGTGTCATTCTGTCATTTAAAACTTATCTTTTCCTCCCGAAAAGGATACGGTAATAAATGACAGGGGGCAAATAGAGAGAGTCTGAAATGGTACGTTCTCTAACTCTTTCTCATACGATTTTTTCTCACAAAACGTTTACTGACTTAAGCATCGGAGGGTCGTTGGCTAGCCAACGACCAACCCCCGACATCGTTTTATCGCATAATCGCACGACAGATTATCGCAGAATCGCACGACAGTAGTCATCAAGTCTACTATATGACTTTAATATCGCAAGGTCGAACGACATAAACGATCAGGTCTCTAACTTGATCATTTCCCCACAGGGGCATACGACACAAACTCACTGTACGATCTGGTCGTACGATACCTCTAAGTTTCTTAGCTTTTATACCCTGAATGGATGCTTTAATTTTGTGTTTTTATATTTGTTTTACGTTCTTATCATCGTATTGCAATGTATGCCTCAGTCGCATGATTTCCTGTGTGTCCTATGTTCAAATTCATAATTAAACATGGTTGGATAAAGCATAAACAAAAGTTGCGTTCATTATATAAGCCATCGAGTACATAATCGACCACTAACGGTCGAGCAGCACGAACAAACAAATACATTTTTTCTAAGGTTGTGGAGGAGCATCGGTCACAACCTTGTCCGATACCCCATCCTGAAAACCCTCGCTAGCCGCCTCCTCTTCGACTTCCTTCTGGTCATCGAAGTCGAGATCTCTCTCAGTCCCAACTCTTTCATAAAAGAGACGCAGCTCATCTGATGCTGAAGCCAAAGGATCCTTGCCCTGCAGGTGACGTCGCATAATTGCCGCACGCGCGGTAAGTCGAGCATAAGAAAAGAAAGACTTATTTTCGTCTTTCAACTCATCAGACTCCTTCTTCAAATTTATCACCTTAGCCTTGATTCCCTCGACTTCCTTCCTCTTCGCGGTTACGGATTCCTTCATCCCCTCCAGCTCCTCTCTCTGGTCGTGCATCAAAGTCAGGGACTCCTTCAAACGTGAGTTTATCTCGTCTCTTGTATGACTGAGGGCATCCAATTCGTCCAGAGCATGGTCAAGGCGCACCGACATCGCTTCTTCATGCTCCCAAGCAGCTTTCTCTTTAGCTAACACTGCATCTTCATCTTTGGTAACAGAAGCCGTTGAAACCTCTATATTCGTCGTTTCGGCATGTCATGCCAGGGAAGCTTGGAACGCCTGCAGAATCATAATATGAGCAACATTAGTGAACAACGACAACGACAACGACAAAGACAAATGACAAGTCTTGAAAGAAAGGCTTACCAAGAATAAGAGTCCAGCTGTATGGAACTCTTTCTTCTCGAAAGAAAACCCGTCAAAACGCTCCCTGAAAGATGGAAGCAAATATTTTTCCAAATGGGGGAACAACTTCGTCTCGTCCAAGACATTGTCGTCCAGAAAACCCAACGACAACGTAAAGTTGACCGTCGTTTCCCCCAAAGGTCCCTTCTGCGCGCCTTTGCCCCTGTCGGCCGATGAAGGGCCGGATAGGACGACGGGAGACATCGTCGCCAGTTGCGCAGTATTCACAGATTTTGCGCCGGTCGCAACCGACGCCTTCGCCTTCCTGGACAAGGAAACCCTCGATGGGTTACCCGTCTTCAAAGACGGTTCCCTCAGAACGGATACCTTTGTCCTCTTTAAGAGGCCCGACCCGGCTGTCGGGACCTCTTTTCTCTTCAGGACTCCCGACCCAGTCGTCGAAACGTCCTTCTCCCTCGCCTCGCGAGCTACTTCAACTTGGGCCATCTTCCTAGCAACATAAGACATCGCCTGTGCTTGAGATTCACCTGTACGGTAAAAGAAAGAAGTTAGGCGATTCAGAACAGAGAAAGATCAGGTCAAGCGAAAAGAAGACAAAAGGATACTTACCAATTATTTCTACCTCTGGTTCTTCACTCTTCTCTTCCTCCTCAGTCTTCTCAGAATCCTCCTCTTCTTCTTTCTCCTCTCGACCCAGCCTCACTCTATCGCTTAAGAAAACGGTGTCATCATCCTCGTCTATCAAATGACGCGTGACATACGACCGGTCTTCGGTACTAAATTCCAAGAACTTTTCGACCTTAGCCCGAGAAGCATCATCCGGCTTTACCTTCTTGAAATCAGTATCTACACATAAAAAAGAAGATCATTCGAAGAAACAATCGAGCAACAGAATAACATGAAAACGTACAGTCAAAGGCTCACCCGTCATATTCCAACCCTCTCTAATCCAGTCACTATCAGTGTCCAGCGTTGATGCCCGTACGAGTACATACCTCTTCTTCCATCCACGGTCATTGACCGCGGTATTTAAAACCAGGGTACGATCACCCTTGAACCTTGAAAACAAGCTATAGCGACGGTATTGGTCATTCTTGACCTTATACGCCGTCAGAAGGTCCCTCACATTCAGCGGTGGATTCCAGTTGGAGGTAAGTCGTTCGATGATCAAGATAACTCGCCAGAACTGGGGCATCAGTTGCCCCGGCGAAAGATCAAATTCACACATGAATTCTTTGACTAAAGGCGAATATGGCCAGTGGAAACCTATTTTGAACGGATATTCGTATATAACAATGTACCCCTCGGGGCACATTTCTGGTCGAACCTTTCCAACCTTGCTCATGGTAATCCCCCTGGGAATCCTCGCTAGACTTCTAAAGTCGTCAAGATCTTCTTCGTTTTTAATGGTGCTTCTAGGCTCTGTCGACATTGCCAGCCCCGTTAAATTGATTTGCACTTCTGAGAGGCCCCATATATCCCAGTTTTTTCTAGGCTTTCTAGCAATAGACTTGCGACGCATACGCAAACTGGAAGGTCGTATCTTATATGATCTCAGGAAAACTTAAATTAGGTCAAAAATCCTTGCAAGTTCTAATCGAACGGAAATCGCCAAGAAAAGATCCATCGTAACCTTTATTTATGCAGCCAATCATGTCAGGATGAATCCCTGGATAACCGCCGCGCATCCCCGTCCTTTCGTATGACCACAGGGATCGTCGACACCTGTCCTCGACAGCTGGTAAGCATCATCGTGTGTCAGTATGACGTCACGACCTCGTTCCCTTTTCAACTTCTCGTTCAGTTAGAAACGGACCAGTCCAGCTCCAAGGCGATTGAGGTAATTTCTAACGCTTGTCTTATTTCCTACGCGTCTGATTGACAAAATTTAAAACTTAAATTTGACATTCAATTTTCAAATTTTGGGGGCAAACTGTTTGGGCAAAAAATCACGTCGTACGACCACGACCAGAGCAGGTAAGACGCACGATTATGAACTAAATCTTGTGTTAAGATAAGGTCTCGACAAGAACCCATAAAACATCCGTCGTCTCCCGTAAAAGGTAAGTCGTACGTCTCCCATGACGCACGACCATAGCATCGCCCGTCCCGTACGACCATCGCGTAAGATCGTTGCACCTTCGACCGAACTAACGTTAACCTTGACTGTTACGTTTGTTAAGTGTTTAATGCAGGAGTCAAAGTCATTAAAGAGCAACGGACATAACCGACGCAACCATTAACGATCGATAGCCGTAACGGACGAAGAGTATTATGAAGATTCATCTCGGCGACCGTTTCCAGCCGTTGTAGCCGTTGATCAAATCATTAATGGAACTAATTAATGACGCGAAGACTATAAAAGACAAGCTAAGCTTCATTTCAAGGGACATCAGTTAACATCGAATATACATCAGCGAGCATCACCAAACAGCAGAGAAAATCATCCAAACTCATAGCAAAGAACATTCAAACTCTGGAGATCAAGTACTGAAAGCCAGAACCCTACTGCGAACTCAAGAACACTCGAGGGAAAGCTCAAGTATCGCTCTCGACGCACGACAAACAGCCCTCGACCAGAAGTTCACACTTTGTATTCACACACGACAAACACCTGTTTTTACATTCAAACACTTGTACTTTACATTTCGAAGTATTTCCTTCATTTGTATTGTAATCATCGTACGACCGACGCCAGTACCAAGGACGTCGCCCCTGATTGGCGACCATAGTGCAGCGACGACATCCCTTGTCGTCCGCAGGTTTTTTCCTCGATTGAGGTTTTCCCTGCGTCATCAAATCCCTTGTCTCGTTTATTTTTTCCCTCATCGCACGTCTCGTCGAAAGATCCTTTCTTTAGTTGATTAAGTCCACATCGACCTTAAGTTGTCCCTTTGGTGCGATTTTTGGCATTAACAGAGATCATATTGAATCTCGAATGGTACTTTTTGGTTGTGTCGACATTGCTAATCCCGTTAACCAAGTTTGTCGATCTGAAAAACCCCAGATATCCCAGTTTTTCCTAGGTTTTTTAGCAATCGACTTACGACGCATACAAAGGGGTGAGAGTCGTACCTTATATAGGCACTCAAAACCTCTGTATGCCTAATCGATTGTTAATGCCAAAAATCGCACCAAAGTACAACTTAAGGTCGATGTGGACTTTAACAACTAAAGAAAAGAATCTTTTGATAAAGCGTACGACAAAGACGAAAATGTAAACGAGACAGAGAATTTGGTGACGCGGGAAAAACCTCAACGAGGAAAAAAACCCGCGGACGACTGTGGAAGTCGTCGCTGCACTATGGTCGCCAAACAGGGGCGATGTCCTTGTGTTTCTTGTGTCGATCGTACAGAGATTACAATACAAATGAAGGAAAGACTTCGAAATGTAAAGTAATAAGTGTTTCAAATGTAAAAACAATGTGCGTCATGTGTTTAAACTGTGTATCGTGCGCTGATGTCGTGCGTCGAGAGCGATTCTTCTGAGAACGATTTCTGTGCTTCAAGTGTTCTTTCGAGTTCGAGTGTTTGTGTATGTTGTTCGATGTCCCTTGAACTGAGGATTGAGCTTGGAATTTATAGTCTTCGGGCGCTTTAATTGGCTCACTAAATACTTCGATAACTGTCGTAACGGACGTCGTCTTTAGTGCCGTTAATGACTTTCATCAGTTATAACCGTTGTCCATTAATGACGTTGACTCCTGCAATAAACACAAACAAACGTAACAGTTGTATCACGCGTTAGCTAGTCGAGGTCGCATGGCTCTATGCGACGATCGTGTGAAACGTACGACATCGTGGTCGAGTGTCGTGAGGTAAATAACTTTTGATCTTAACTTTAGTCGGGGGATAAAGTGCTATGATTTTACCTTATCAGAAGTAACAGAAGTGAGTGCTTTTACTTACCTTGGTCGTGGTCGAGACTGGTGAAATTTTGCCCAAACAGTTTGCCCCCAAAATTTGAAAGTAGAATACTAAATTCAAATTTTAAATTTTGTCAGTCGGACGCATAAAATTATGACACGTGTCGAAAGTTATTTTAGTTGCTTTGGGACTAGACTGGTTCAATTCAAACTAGAGAGGGAAGTCGAAGAGGAGATAGGATCGTGACGTCATGCTGACGTACGATGGTGCTTAGCAGCTGTCATGGCCAGGTGTCAGCGATTCGTGTGGTTATACGAAAAGACAGGACGCGTGTTGATCATCGAAGGATTCGACCTGATACGATCGATCGCTTAAATAGAGACTTTGATGGGTCTATTTTGGTTTACGATTTCGAAAAGTTTTACACAGAGATTTCCCTTTGATTTCCTAGCTGTTTTCCCAATCCTACAAGAATCTTCGACTCAGTTAGGATTTTCCGAGGTTTAGAGCACCTATAAATATAAGGTACGATTTCTCGCCCTTCCATTCATTCTTGACTAAGGCATTCGTGTTTTGAGTTCATCGCTTTTAAGTTTATTATGTGATGCTCTTCTTTTGTATGTTCTTAGGAAGATCGTTGACAAAAGGTGCCAACCATCTCTGCTAGGAGAATGGCATGACCTGAGCGTATCTACAAAGGAAAGATGCAAAGGGACCCTGATCGTTGCGTCGGGGTTTTACTAAAGACGGGGACGACGACTCTGAAAGGGACGCTTTCAAAGGTTGATGACTTATCGAGAGTCACTATGCCTGAGAAGGTGAAGGCATTGATCGTGATTGACGCGATGTCCGTGGAATCTGCGCATCTGGCGACGATGTCCTCTGCAACCATGTCGACCCCTTCGTCAGCCGACAAGGGCAAGGGTGCAAAGATGGGAGAGGGTGAGAAGAAAGTCACGACGGTCAACTTTATGTTGCCGTTGGACCTCTTAACTGTCCATGTCCTTGACGGGATGGAGTCGTTTCCGCATCTGGGGAAAATTAGCCCCTATCTTTCGAGGAGCGTTTTCGAGGGATCTATGTCGTGAAAACGGGATCACGTATAGCCATTCAGGCATTCGTTGTAAGTTTTTCTTTCAAAACTCGTGTTTTCAATGTTTTTCTCAGTTTTCATCGGACGCTTGCTAACATATTTCTTTTGTTTTTACAGATGTTTCGATCTCTCCTCGTTCGATATGCGAGGACATAAAAGATGTTGGACCGGAAGTTGATCGTTGAGAGTGTCATATTCCTTCCTCCAACCTTAACCTTAATCTTAAGAGCCGTATTCTCAAGATACTGCGGACTTACCTTCACGACGTGTCGTGGCGTAGGATGTCTTTCATACTCGTTTGATCCTTGCATAAGTTCTTTAATGCGCTTCAGGGTCGACGAGGATTCTAAGGTCGAGACTTCGGGCAAAGATGCGGCCGAAAATCTAGCCTTAGGACAAATTTCTGTTTTACGAATTTTTCATACCTGATCGTTAGTGATCGAGTTGTCTAATGTAATTATGTTTAAGAATGAAGTTTCGTGATACTTTTCATTGTTCACTGCAAGTAATTGTCGGAAGTAATTTCAATTGTATGAATACACTTGTAAATCGAATACAATTGTAGATACGTGCGACTAAGGCTTTCTATTGAAAGATAACGACCATAACATTAGTCGTGTAAAAATCAAGTATACATGCGTTTAGAGCATTCATTTAGAATATGAGGCTTTTATAAGTCGAGACACTTAGATTGTGAGCCGATTGCATAATCGAATCGTGCAATGACTTCAAATCACGTGTCGAGTCGTGTATTAGACTTATGTTATGCGATTTTGGGAAAGTCACATGATAAACTTTTGTCGTGCGATCCTGCGATAAAATATTGTCAGAGGTTGGTCGTTAGATAACCAACGACCCTCCGATGCTTAAGTTAGTTACCGTCGAGGTGAAATAAAAAATCGTATGAAAAAGGGTTTAAAAGAAATACCTCTTTAGATGCGTTGCATTCCAGCTGCATGGGATTTCTTGGTTGTCGAGGGTCTGGAGTCGATAGGCCCCTTTACCCACGACTTCAGATATACGATAAGGACCTTCCCACTTAATGGAAAGTTTACCTGCGTTTAGATCTTGAGTGTTTTGGAATACTCGACGGAGGACGTAGTCGCCTTCTTGAAAGACTTTGATTTTGACGTTTTTGTTGAAATGTCGCTCGACCGCTTGCTTTTGTGACGCCATCCTAATCAAGGCTGATTCTCTAAGTTCTTCGAGGGCGTCGAGGTCGTATCCTAAATCGACCAAGCTGTGATCGACTGAAGTATGCCTTGAAGTTGGGAATTGGACCTCGACCGGCAAGACTGCTTCGGAACCGTAGACGAGAGAGAAAGGGTTTGTCCTGTGGATGTGCGTGGTGTCATGCGATTTGCCCACAGGACTGATGGGAGTTCTTCGACCCACTTTCCCTTTGCCGATTTTAGCCTTTTCTTGATCGAAGCAATAACAGTCTTATTACTTGATTCAGCAAGTCCGTTAGCTTGGGGTATCTGGGGGTCGAGGTTGTTAGTTTGATGTTTCTGTCTTCGCAGAATTGTTGGGTCCTGTCGCTTATGAATTGGGATCCGTTGTCACAGACGATTTCGGATGGAATCCCAAATCTGCATATGATGTTAGTCTGGATAAAAGAGATAACTTCTTTATCCCTAATTTGGGAAAAAGCAGTTGCTTCAACCCATTTGGAAAAATAATCGATGAGTACAAGGAGGAATACCTTTTGTCCCGGGGCCGGGGGTAGCTTGCCGACAATATCCATTCCCCACCACATGAAGGGCCATGGGATAAGTGTCGAGTGTAAGGGTTCAGAGGGTTTATGTGACATACCTGAGTGTCGTTGACAAGGATCACAATTCTGGACATATTTTGTAACATCTCAATTTTTATAAAAGATGATGTTTGGGTTTATTAAATAATTGAGTATAATTATTTTGATAAGTTTTGATATATATATTGTGATGGATAAATTTTAGAGTTTAACCCCGATCAAGTTACGTAATTTATTTTGTGGAATTATAAATTAAGGGGTAAACTTTAAATTTAATTTATAAGTGAAAGGATTTAATATGTTAAATGTTAATAGTTGGAGGACTGTTTGGGAAAAAGGGTATGTGAGGTGTCAACACCATCGATTTTTGGAGGAGAAAGAAGTCAGATTGAGACACCTCCTCATTTGTATTCTTTTGTGTCTTGTGCTTGGTGTATGTTTACGAAAGAACAAGAGAAAAAGAAAAAAAAAAGTAAGAGAAACGAAAAGGGAAAAAGGGAGAAGAAGAGAAGAAAAGAGAAGTTGGAATTTGAGTATCAAGATTGAAGACATAAAGGTAATCATCTTCCCTAATTCTCTTTCTTATGTAGCTTGAGTTTTTATGGAATTTTAGAATTTGGGTCTTGTAGATTTTTGGAGATTATGATAATCTGAGATGGTAATATTGTTATGTTAATAGTCTTTAACATATCTATAACTTGTAGAAACATGCATAGTTAAAAGTATGAATTTTGTGTTCATAAGCTTTTATGAGTTTAAAATGGATTTTGATATTTTTGGAGGATTTTATGAAATCTGAGTATATGTTAATGTTTAGTTAATAGTTCTAAGCATATCTGTAAATTTACAGCATCAAATAATGGCTTAAAATGGTTAAATTAGATTGAGCTTCAAAAGTTATGTTGCATATCAAGTGTTTGATAAAATGTCTAGGAGACATTTGTAAATGTAAATTTCTGTCTTGTTTTTAGAAAATTCATATAAAATCAACCGTTTGTCCATATAAGATGTGTAATATATGTTTGGAAAGCTTGAAGAGTTCAGAACATTTTTGTAGTTTACAGTAAGATCTGATTTTGAGTCTAAATGGCTCAAAACCTTGACTTTCCAGAACTGGTCGTATGAAACTCGGGATTTGCAGACTGTTTTTGTAAAATTCATATAAAATTGGTCATTGATCCAAATAAGGTGAATCCTGTGCGATTAGTTTCCTAAGAGATAGTAGTACGTTTTTCCTTTAGATGTCAAAGCCTAACTTGTTCTCTAAGTATGAGAAAAACGTCCAAACTTTTGAAGGACAGAAGCTGTTTTGGTGCAGTAACTTGAACTACAATTATGCTTGTTCATGATGCATTTCAGGGTTGTGTAATTTGTTAAAGCTTATGTAAATCAGCTGTAAACTTATCTAGGACTATTTTAGGGGTAATAAGAAGTATAAAGTTTGGTCTACGTCTCGTTTATTGGAACAAATGTGTTGATTACTATATGATAGTAATCAGTTATGGTTTTAGGTAAAGGCGTTTTGGGTGTGACTTATATCAACGTCTTGGCGTCCGATTGTAGTATTCCATCATCTACAACTCAGGTGGGTTTATTCACTTCCCTTTAAAATTAGCCATTGAAATTGATATATATATGTTTTATACTATGTTTGAATGCTTTGGTAGAGATAAATTGAAGAATAGTAGGCTTATTAAGAAGTATTTGTGAACTGGCTTAATGAAGAAGACGATGAACAGTGTTCGCGAAATGTCCACTTTGCGCAAGTCACTGTAGCGCAAAGTGAGAATTTCGCAAGCCACTGTAGCGCAAAGTGAGAATCTCACTACTGTTGGTTGCGAGAAGTGATAATCTCGCCACTGTTGGTTGCGAGATGTAGAGTATCTCGCTACTGTTGGTTGCGAGAAGTGAGGTATTTCGCTGTTGTTGGTTGCGCAATTCTCACTCTGTTACAAAGCTGATTTTATCATAATTTGTCGATGGTTGTAAGGACTTGTCTTAATCAGTATGAGTCTAAATAAATGTTCAAGGGTTATGCTATGTTGAGATCCCCATGCTAAATAGCAAACCGGGGATAGTTAAGAAGTTGAGGCGATAAACTATTTATATTCTTTATATATATAGAATATGTTGGGAGAGGTAATATATATATATCGTATGTTATGCACCTACGATAGTAAGAGTAATAATACTTATGTATTGTGTTGCCGTTGCTAGAAATAGGCATCCGGTCATCGTAGGGCACCTGGGTACGGTCTAATGGGAACCGAATACTCGTCATTTGACCAAGGGATGTAATTTCTAGTGAATGAGCGTACCTTGAATCATCGTGAGGGCTCCGGTTGTGTATCGCGATATATTAATCCCATTGGGGTCAGTGATTCTGAGGTGGTGAGGACGTGAAATGTGGAATAGGCAGATTTTGATTTGTAATTCCCATTTCGAATGGAAGATCGGAGATTTCCATTTCATAGGGAAGATCGGAGATTTCCCAGTTTGGAGGGAAGATTAGAGATAGGCATAATGTAATTTGTAATCTGTACTTCCGAATTAAGAAATAGGCAGGTTTTGACTTGTAATTTCTTGAATAAGAGTATTAACCTTGAATCTGGAATGATTCGGGGTAAACTCTTGGTAGTGATATTATGGCTAGACGATTTAGTCACAAGTATGGGAGTGGGGTAGATTCCCAGTGTTGAAAGGAGTTGTTGTACGGTAAGATGAGCGCGAACAGGTTTGATTTATCTGTTGAGATTTTAATTGTTAAATTTAATTGGATTTGAATATTCTCACTAGGCGAAAGCCTAATTGTTCAAGTTGAATTTTCTTACCAGGTACAAGCTCCGGGAAGTAAGCAGGGATGTGAGATGAGAACTTTTGGAAAGATTCAAACTTGGAGATGACAGAGGATCTAGACATTCTTTTGATGTTTTGGGACAGATGAGTAGATAACCTAGTTAATCTGATTATGATGTTATGATTAGATTAATAGGTTATTTGAGTTAGATGTTTTATGTGTATAAAAACCTTACCATTGATTCTCTTGTTATACTAGTTTGATGTTATTTGATCATAACTTGTGGAATTTTTAAGGTTTAAATTAGCCCTGTTTTTAGGGTGTTACAATATGGTATCAGAGCAAAAGTTTAAGCGAACTATGTATGATTTTGAGATACCTAGACTTAAGCTGTGATGAATTAAGTTATGATTTGTGAGGTATGGGTAGAATTGCTAAGATTGGGCAGTCTTAAGAGTCGACGGAAATACGCGAAGTTAGTACTGTAACGATGGTAATGAGAATTCTCATGTATAATATGTTCGCAATTTCAATTAGCTACTGTTATTATGAAAATATTATTACACAAGCATACTTGTTTCTAATTGTTACAGTGACTAATGAGCGGTAAAGTACGTTTCGTATGTCTAGTTATGTATAAACCATTACTGATGAGTATTGTTTTGTGCTCATTCAGAATAATGGTAAATACGCCATCAAGATCTTCTAGTTCTATGGAGAACAGGATGGTGATAGATAGGTCTGTGGAAGAGCAACCTGAAATAGTTGAGACTTATGAAAGTCCGTCGAAACCACCTCTGATAGGAGGAGAACCACAGACTCAGAAAACAATCACTTTTACTGTTGATCAGGAAACGCCGGAGTCAAAGATGGAGTCTCGTATAATGGAGAATATGATGCGGGTTATGAATGTTGCATTGACTCAACAACAAGAGATGTTTATAAAAATGTTGAATGACCATATAGTCGAGTTTCATAGATCGAAGGTGAGTACTTGGGATGTAATTACACCTATAAATCCGGTTTTGAATACTAATGATAGAATAGAAGAAGTTTATGATGGAAAAAGAATTGAAATAACTCAAAAGGAAAAGAAAAGAAAATGGGAGGATAGATCCGAAGTTGGCCAGAAGTCGGAAACTTTTACTAAAAATTATCATGTTGAATCTAGTCGAGAAACCAAATTGTATGTGAAATGTTTCAGGTGCGGAAAAGCTGGTCATATGGTTAAAAATTGCTCTGTCTAAGGATTAATCTGCTATGAATGTAAGGAGCTTGGTCATTACAGAAGGGATTGTCCGAAATTGAAGAATAGTGGAAATCAAGAAAGGAAATTCAAATTCTCCAAAGGCAATGGTTGAACGTTTTATGTGAGGGCGGACGAAAGTGAGGGATAGATGATTGTATTTTGATGTGCTCGTTGTTAGTTTTATATATAAGTATAAACAATTATTATGTGAATGGTGACAACTTGTCTTTTGTAAGTATTATTAAAGGTTAATGCCAGTTGTTATGTTTCAAAAGTTGTGATTTGGCAAAAGTGGTTAAATTGAGATTGATCTATATTTAGGTAAAGATTTGTTAGTTGTATAATTTTGATAGAGAAGATTAAATTTCCAATTGACTTGTTGTTAATGGAAATTGGGGGATTTGATGTTATTGTGGGAATGGACTGGTTGACAAATAACCAGGCAGAAATATTGTGTGCAAAGAAGTTGATTCGAATCCCGATGGCTGAAAAAGATGATGTGTTTATCTATGGAGTAAAGCGGAAAGGAGAGGTACAACTAATTTCTGTTGCAAAGGCACGTAAGTGCTTAGCGAAAGAGGTTTTGGTTAAATTATTGCATCAGTGAAAACTATGTGGTCAAAATACGCTTTTAGAGTTTATTGTGGTTGTGCAACAATTATGATGTGTTATGTGCTTAACTACATTTTGTTTAAAATAAGTGCCGGTTTAAGTATTGGCCTTATGTGTGAAGACCGTGTGATGATCCTGTATTTTAGTACCTTTGGGACTAATAAACCTTGGTGAATTATATACATTGTTGAGTATAGAAGAGTTGCATATATATGTACATATAGATACATATATGAATTGATTTCATTAGGGAAGGTAGCAATGAAGGGGTTGTGAGGTTATCACGCCTTGGAGTGTGTGTCGCATGATGTGAGTTAGATACATTTTAAATGGCATGAGTGGATGTTGATAAATGATCCTTTGAGCAGATGGTTCGGTTTTGGACTCAGTTGGGTCTTGAGGGCAATTGATCGGTTTAATAAACTTGACGTAGGCTTGGGATTGGAATTGCATGAATTGTTTTATAATTGAAGTTTACATGATGTGAATGCATTGGTTACTCTTTTGAGGTCATGTATGAATGTTAAGTCTTGAATCAGAAGATTTAAAATTTGAAGGAATACCTTGTAGGGGTGTTAGAAAAGAGAAGGACTGTTGTATTAGATAAGTGTTTTACTCACGATGCGGGTGGCTTATAAAGGATGAAGTATTAGAGATGAACGAAGTGAGTATATAGACTGTGTCGATCTGCGAGGGATTGTACCTTGTCTATGTATAAGTTTGGAATCACAAATAGCTAGCAAGAAACGAGTAAGTTTAAATTAATTAGAAAGAGGAAACTTCAAATGGAAGTCTTTTCGGGGATTTCGGATGAAGTGTATCATTTGTCAATAAAGTTGTTGGAATATGTGGATGGTAAGATAGCGTGGTGATATGGCTAGTAAAGGAATAGAATGTCGGAGCGGTAGTGGGTGTTTATCCAAAGTAATTTTGGTTATGAGAGTCGCTAAGTAAGTTTATGTTTTTGCGTTATTGAAAGTTTAACGAAGATGATGGGTGTGTTAGTCAAAACGTGGTGAAATAGATGCAAAATCTTTAAGAATGTGAGTTGCTTCGTATATATAAAAGAAATGAAATGAATGGGTCGACCATGTTGGAAAGATACAAGCTTGTGATAGTTTTAGGTGCTACGAGGACTTAGTTAAAGGTCTTGGCTGATGATTGTAGAGAAACCATTCTTTTGGACTGTAGTTGTGTGTAGTGGATGTTCCGTGTAGGCATAAGAAAAAAATGATAACGGTGTAGTAAACCAAGAAATAGTTGGATAAAGATTGGATGATAAGCAGTTACTCTTAGGAGGTTTGCAAATCTAAGTTGGGGAGCGGGTAAAGAGGAAAGAAGTAAGGTTTAGGAAGTATGATAAGATGAATCCTTGTTCTTTCTGAACTCTTATCTGTGATTAAGTATGTAAGACTTGAAATGAAGAGATATATAAAAAAATATTTCATGATGGTATGATGTGATTTCACTTATTAAAGTGAGAACGGATGGTATGAGTCGTTGTGTGAAGGAATTGGAAACAATTTTAGAGAAATCTTTTGAGAAATTACAATCTAAGAATGTGGTTATAGGTACCATGGTATTATATCATTGAGGTGCTAATAAGACGTTAGAGTTGAAAGAGAATATGAAGATTAGATATCCTCAGTTGTTTACCTAGTTTTTGATTTCGGGGACGAAATCATTTTCAAGTTGGAGAGTATTGTAACATCTCAATTTTTATAAAAGAGGATGTTTGGGTTTATTAAATAATTGAGTATAATTATTTTGATAAGTTTTGATATATATATATATATATATATATATTGTGATGGATAAATTTTAGAGTTTAACCCCGATCAAGTTACGTAATTTATTTTGTGGAATTATAAATTAAGGGGTAAACTTTAAATTTAATTTATAAGTGAAAGGATTTAATATGTTAAATGTTAATAGTTGGAGGACTGTTTGGGAAAAAGGGTATGTGAGGTGTCAACACCACCAATTTTTGGAGGAGAAAGATGTCAGATTGAGACACCTCCTCATTTGTATTCTTTTGTGTCTTGTGCTTGGTGTGTGTTTACGAAAGAACAAGAGAAAAAGAAAAAAAAGTAAGAGAAACGAAAAGGGAGAAGAAGAGAAGAGAAGTTGGAATTTGAGTAACAAGATTGAAGACATAAAGGTAATCATCTTCCATAATTCTCTTTCTTATGTAGCTTGAGTTTTTATGGAATTTTAGAATTTGGGTCTTGTAGATTTTTGGAGATTATGATAATCTGAGATGGTAATATTGTTATGTTAATAGTCTTTAACATATCTGTAACTAGTAGAAACATGCATAGTTAAAAGTATGAATTTTGTGTTCATAAGCTTTTATGAGTTTAAAATGGATTTTGATATTTTTGGAGGATTTTATGAAATCTGAGTATATGTTAATGTTTAGTTAATAGTTCTAAGCATATCTGTAAATTTACAGCATCAAATAATGGCTTAAAATGGTTAAATTAGATTGAGCTTCAAAAGTTATGTTGCATATCATGTGTTTGATAAAATGTCTAGGAGACATTTGTAAATGTAAGTTTCTGTCTTGTTTTTTGAAAATTCATATAAAATCAACCGTTTGTCCAAATAAGATTTGTAATATATGGTTGGAAAGCTTGAAGAGTTCAGAACATTTTTGTAGTTTACAGTAAGATCTGATTTTGAGTCTAAATGGCTCAAAACCTTGATTTTCCAGAACTGGTCGTATGAAACTCGGGATTTGCAGACTGTTTTTGTAAAATTCATATAAAATTGGTCATTGATCCAAATAAGGTGAATCCTGTGCGATTAGTTTCCTAAGAGATAGTAGTACGTTTTTCATTTAGATGTCAAAGCCTAATTTGTTCTGTAAGTATGAGAAAAACGTCCAAACCTTTGAAGGACAGAAGCTGTTTTGGTGCAGTAACTTGAACTACAATTATGCTTGTTCATGATGCATTACAGGGTTGTGTAATTTGTTAAAGCTTATGTAAATCAGCTGTAAACTTATCTAGGACTATTTTAGGGGTAATAAGAAGTATAAAGTTTGGTCTACGTCTCGTTTATTGGAACAAATGTGTTGATTACTATATGATAGTAATCGGTTATGGTTTTAGGTAAAGGCGTTTTGGGTGTGACTTGTATCAACGTCTTGGCGTCCGATTGTAGTATTCCATCATCTACAACTCAGGTGAGTTTATTCACTTCCCTTTAAAATTAGCCATTGAAATTGATATATATATGTTTTATACTATGTTTGAATGCTTTGGTAGAGATAAATTGAAGAATAGTAGGCTTATTAAGAAGTATTTGTGAACTGGCTTAATGAAGAAGACGATGAACAGTGTTCGCGAAATGTCCACTTTGCGCAAGTCACTGTAGCGCAAAGTGAGAATTTCGCAAGCCACTATAGCGCAAAGTGAGAATCTCACTACTGTTGGTTGCGAGAAGTGAGAATCTCGCCACTGTTAGTTGCGAGATGTAGAGTATCTCGCTACTGTTGGTTGCGAGAAGTGAGGTATTTCGCTGTTGTTGGTTGCGCAATTCTCACTCTGTTACAAAGCTGATTTTATCATAATTTGTCTAGGGTTGTAAGGACTTGTCTTAATCAGTATGAGTCCAAATAAATGTTCAAGGGTTATGCTATGTTGAGATCCCCATGCTAAATAGAAAACCGGGGATAGTTAAGAAGTTGAGGCGATAAACTATTTATATTCTTTATATATATAGAATATGTTGAGAGAGGTAATATATATCGTATGTTATGCACCTACGATAGTAAGAGTAATAATACTTATGGATTGTGTTGCGGTTGCTAGAAATAGGCATCCGGTCATCGTAGGGCACCTGGGTACGGTCTAATGGGAACCGAATACTCGCCATTTGACCAAGGGATGTAATTTCTAGTGAATGAGCGTACCTTGAATCATCGTGAGGGCTCCGGTTGTGTATCGCGATATATTAATCCCATTGGGGTCAGTGATTCTGAGGTGGTGAGGACGTGAAATGTGGAATAGGCAGATTTTGATTTGTAATTCCCATTTCGAATGGAAGATCGGAGATTTCCATTTCATAGGGAAGATCGGAGATTTCCCAGTTTGGAGGAAAGATTAGAGATAGGCATAATGTAATTTGTAATCTCTACTTCCGGATTAAGAAATAGGCAGGTTTTGACTTGTAATTTCTTGTATAAGAGTATTAACCTTGAATCTGGGATGATTCGGGGTAAACTCTTGGTAGTGATATTATGGCTAGACGATTTAGTCATAAGTATGGGAGTGGGGTAGATTCCTAGTGTTGTAAGGAGTTGTTGTACGGTAAGATGAGCGAGAACAGGTTTGATTTATCTGTTGAGATTTTAATTGTTAAATTTAATTGGATTTGAATATTCTCACTAGGCGAAAGCCTAATTGTTCAAGTTGAATTTTCTTACCAGGTACAAGCTCCGGGAAGTAAGCAGGGATGTGAGATGAGAACTTTTGGAAAGATTCAAACTTGGAGATGACAGATGATCTAGACATTCTTTTGATGTTTTGGGACAGATGATTAGATAACCTAGTTAATCTGATTATGATGTTATGATTAGATTAATAGGTTATTTGAGTTAGATGTTTTATGTGTATAAAAACCTTACCATTGATTCTCTTGTTATATAAGTTTGATGTTATTTGATCATAACTTGTGGAATTTTTAAGGTTTAAATTAACCCTGTTTTTAGGGTGTTACATATTTGATGACGTCTTGTCGCAATGTTGGCCAAAAGTACCCTTGTCGAGAGATACAATTAGCCAAACTGCGACCTCCTGAATGATTGCCACACTCGTCGTCGTGCATTTCTTGAAGGATTTTCTGGACCTGACTTTTGCTAACGATGCATCTTAGGTTTAATCCTGTTGATGATCGACGATAGAGCTTATCCCCAATCATGATATATTTAGATGCTTTGAATCTGATCTTTCGAGCCTCCATCTTGTCTTCTAGGAGTTGGTCGTGAGTTAGGAAATTTCGGATGTCGCACGACCAATCATCCTCTTCATCTTCGATCTGGACGACATCGACGTTTTCAATGGATGATGTCGCCAGATGGATCATGGGAATGGTGTCGAATATTGGTTCGACCAAAGCAGACCCGAGATTTGCTAAAGCGTCGACCTGAGTATTCTGATCCCTCGGGATCTGTTCAATAGAAAAAGATTTGAATTTTTCGGATTTTTCTTTTGCTACCTTTAAGTACGCTGTCATTTTTGAATCTTTGGCCGCGAATTCCCCATTGATCTGGTTTACCACCAGGAGAGATCGCTTTTGACATGTAACGCGGTTTCCCCCGAGTCGTAGGCCATATTCATTCCTATGATCAGGGCGTCATACTCAGCTTCGTTGTTGGTGGTTTTGAAATCGCACCAGATCGAATATACCATCTTTCCCCCCTGTGGAGACTTTAAGACGACGCCCAGTCCTGAACCTCTAACGTTGGATGAACCGTCAACATGCAAGATCCAAGGTAAGTCGTCGTGAGTCGCCACAGTTGACACTTCGAGCTCTGCTTCTTTCTCCAATTCAGGGCTGAAATCAGCAATGAAGTCTGCCAAGGCCTGCGATTTAATTGCAGTCCTGGGTTTGAAATCAATGTCGTAACCGCTGAGATATATACTCCATTTTGCTAAGCGACCTGTCAACTCATGCTTCCTTAAGACAGACTTTAGAGGAAAGTTAGTCACGACAGTAATAGGATGCGATTCAAAATAGTGTCACAGTTTTTTAGCAGCTGTGACTAGCGACAAAAATCAATTTTTCCATTGAGGAATACCTGGTTTCTGCGTCCAAAATAGATTTACTTACATAGTAGATCGGCAATTGTTGCTTTTCATCTTCTCGCGACAGTACGACGCTTACTGCATTTGGACTAACAGCCAAATATAGTTGCAAAACTTCATGATCGTGAGGTTTCGACAATAGAGGAGGCGACATCATGTACTCTTTAAGCTTTTGCAATGCCTGCTCATGGCCGTCGGTCCAGTCGAAGCCTCTATTTTTCCTGAGGACATTGTAAAATAGATGGCATTTATCTGAGGATCGAGAGATAAACCTGTTCAAGGCTGCTACCCGACCAGTGAGCCTTTGGATCTCTTTGAAATTTCTCGGAGACTTGATCTCGACGATAGCCTTGATCTGGTCGGGATTAGCCTCGATGCCTCGACGAGTGACCATGTAGCCTAAGAATTTCCCGGCACTGACGCCAAAGGAACATTTCGTCGGATTAAGCTTCATACTATATTCTCTAAGGATGTCGAACGACTGCCTAAAATGCCCGACGTGATCGACAGCTTGCTTTGACTTGACCAACATATCATCGATGTACACCTCCATTGTGTCGCCAAGACGATCCTTGAACATCTTGTTCACCAGGCGTTGGTAGGTAGAACCTGCAATTTTTAGTCCAAAAGGCATAACCTTATAACAGTAAATACCTCGGTCCGTCATAAATGCGATTTTTTCTTGATCCTCGACGTGCATTAGGATTTGATTATATCCGGAATAGGCATCAATGAACGTCAATAGTTTGTGCCCTGCCATCGCGTCGACCATGGCATCAATATGCGTCTATGGAAAAGGATATTTTGGACAAGTTTTGTTGAGAACGATGAAGTCGATACAGACTCTCCACTTGCCATTTTTCTTCGCCACGACCACGAAATTAGCAAGCCAATCGGGATATTTTA
This sequence comes from Saussurea involucrata, assembly GCA_033807775.1. Lineage (NCBI taxonomy): Eukaryota > Viridiplantae > Streptophyta > Magnoliopsida > Asterales > Asteraceae > Saussurea > Saussurea involucrata. Next base: position 41,519,066 of record CM066315.1, read on the forward strand.
CTTCACGAATCTTTCCCATCTTAAGAAGGGTGTCAACTTCGTCATTTATCACCTTATTCCTTTCAGGAGCAAATTTCCTTCGCTTTTGCTTGACAGGCTTGAACGATGGGTCGACATTGAGCTTATGGGAGATGACATTAGGATCTATGCCTACCATATCTTCATGCGACCAGGCGAAACAATAAGCATATTCCTGCAAAAAAGATATCAACTTTTCCCTGAGGCAGGGATTGAGGGATGACCCTATAAAGACTGTTTGTTCAGGCTTGCTTGGATCTAGGGCGACTTCCTCCAGGCGATAATCGTTGACTGCTTCAGGAGCATCCTGCGCATTTTCGAGCCCCTCCTGTGCTGGGACAACGGCTTGTTCTGGGTTTTCGTTATTTGCCATTTTCCTGAAATAGGGAATAGAGAAGACTACAAGAAACCGTTAGTAGGACGCACGTTTGTCGAAGATTTTCTCTAGATGAGGTCCCACGGATGGCGCCAAACTGTTAATGCCAAAAATCGCACCAAAGTACAACTTAAGGTCGATGTGGACTTTAACAACTAAAGAAAAGAATCTTTTGACAAAGCGTGCGACAAAGACGAAAATGTAAACGAGACAGCTAATTTGGTGACGCGGGAAAAACCTCAACGAGGAAAAAAACCCGCGGACGACTGTGGAAGTCGTCGCTGCACTATGGTCGCCAAACAGGGGCGATGTCCTTGTGTTTCTGGTGTCGATCGTACATATATTACAATACAAATGAAGGAAAGACTTCGAAATGTAAAGTAATAAGTGTTTCGAATGTAAAAACAATGTGCGTCGTGTGTTTAAACTGTGTATCGTGCGCTGATGTCGTGCGTCGAGAGCGATTCTTCTGAGAGCGATTTCTGTGTTTCAAGTGTTCTTTAGAGTTCGAGTGTTTGTGTATGTTGTTCGATGTCCCTTGAACTGAGGATTGAGCTTGGAATTTATAGTCTTCGGGAGCTTTAATTGGCTCACTAAATACTTTGATAACTGTCGTAACGGACGTCGTCTTTAGTGCTGTTAATGGCTTTCATCAGTTATAGCCGTTGTCCATTAATGATGTTGACTCCAGCAATAAACACTAAACAAACGTAACAGTTGTATCACGCGTTAGCTAGTCGAGGTCGCATGGCTCTATGCGACGATCGTGTGAAACGTACGACATCGTGGTCGAGTGTCGTGAGGTAAATAACTTTTGATCTTAACTTTAGTCGGGGGATAAAGTGCTATGATTTTACCTTATTAGAAGTAACAGAAGTGAGTGCTTTTACTTACCTTGGTCGTGGTCGAGACTGGTGAAATTTTGCCCAAACATCGATTCGAAGATTTCTGCAGGTTTGGAAAGGATTCACTGAGAAATGGCAAGAAATCTCTCTCTAAACTCTCTGAAAACATAAAATGGAAAAGATCCACCATGGGTCGCTGTTTATGCAATTGATCGTGTCAGGACGAGTCACTCGATGATCGACACGTGCCTTCGCCTTTTCATTTGCACACACAGATCATCGACACCTGGCATTTACAGCTGTTAAGCACGACCGTACGTCAGCATGACGTCACAATCTTATCCCCCTTTTCGACTTCCCCTTTAGTTGGAATCAAACCGATTCAGTTGCCTAGCCAACGACTTTCGACACGTGTCATGACCCTAGACGTCTGACTGACAAAAATTTAAAATTTGAGTTTGCCACTCTATTTTTAAAATTTTGGGGGCAAACTGTTTGGGTAAATATTCACCAGTCTCGACCACGACCTGAAAGTTGCTCACGACACTCGACTGTCGTAAGGAACCTTACGACCTCGACCGACTAACGTATGACAGCTGTTATGATTTCTTTGTTTCATGCAGGGTCAACACCATTAATGGCCAACAGACATAACCGACAAAGTTAATTACGAGCATTAACCACAACGACCGTTACGACTGTTACATTCATGAGGGTCATTCAAAGCTGCGAAGACTATAAATACAAGGGTTCCAGCCTCATTTGCGGACAACTGAATTCTCAAGGATACTCACTGCAAAGCACTCGAAACAAAGAACTCTCTCTCGAAAGATCGCTCTCGACGCATGATTCCTACGCACGACGCTTTACTTTTACACACGACGCACTAGTTTTTACATTCGATACACTTGTTATTTTACATTTCAAGTCTTTCTTTCATTTGTATTGTAATCATTGTACTCTCGACACCTGGAACATAAGGACATCGCCCCTGTTTGGCGACCATAGTGCAGCGACGACATCATCAGTGTCGTCCGCGGGTTTTTTCCTCGTTGAGGTTTTTCCCGCGTCACCAAATCTCTTGCGTCTCATTTACTTTTTTGTCTTTGTCGCATTGCTTTGTCGAATGATTTCTATCTTTAGTTGTTAAGCTCCACAATCAACCTTAAGTTATCCTTCTGGACGATTTTTGGCATTAACAGTTTATTAGCAGCTTAATGAGTTTAATGAAATATACAACTTTTTAGGTCAGCTATACATGACAATTTGGTAGTGACATAATGACTTAGAAAGTGGCTTATTCAATAAGCTTCTAGGGGTGAGTTTTACACAAAAGGCCATTTTTTCCCAAACATGTCACTCCCAATTAAAAATACATTCATTCCATCTCTAAGAACACCCATTTAAACAAAAACTTTCTCAATGTATATAGACAGATTAATTCAAACACATCTTTATTCATACAAGACTTAATGAAAAACAAAACAAACAATCGTTAAGACTATAATTATTTCTTTAATCAACTTGATTTAATCCGTGTTTCTAAAAGTGGAAACAAATGCATTCTTTGTGTGCGACCCTATAGGTTTACATACTTCTCAGCAGTATTCCTATGTGACACGTGTCGTGGGTATATAATTACCTATATAAAGTAATTTAAAGTACAAAAAGAAACACCAAAGTTTGTAATTTTCAATTTTCCATAAACAAAGCATACTATTAATAATTTTTAGCATCCCCACCAGTGGAATCGACCTTCGATGACGGTTGTCAGAGCGAGTGACTAAGAGACCGTTTACCAAATGCTTTCCGGATAAGCACTTATTTGTAAGAGCATCACCCTCATTTACTTTATCGGATAACATTTTCGGCTATCAAAATGGATTGTTGGTGAGCAAACTTTTACTCGGTAAGTGTTTATCGGGTAAGAGTCCTCTCCCTCACTTATCATGTAAGAGTCTCAGTCCTTGCTTTGTCTATTACCAGGTATATAAGATTTTAGGTCCTTGTCATGTTCACCCGAAAGGTAAATGACACCCAATAAGTACTTACCCGGTAAATGTTTGATAAATGACCCATATGTATCGAGATTTTGCAAACTATAGTAACTGTCAATGTAATGAATAACCCGGAGAGATGTAATCAATTATTTTTGACAAACCTTACAAAGGGGTAACATAGTGGTAGTTAGATTACCAACGCCTTACGACCCATAGAGAGATAGACATACCAGATCATTTACCTTATCAGATGAACATGATAAGGGCTAATAATCTTACTCAGTAAGTAAGAGAGGACTCCTAGCCGATAAGCGCTTAGAGGGTAAAGTTGCTTTCCAACAATCCATTTTGATGTCCGAGAATGTTATCCGATATAGTAAGTGAGGGTGATGCTATTGCGGGTAAGCGCTTACATTGTGTAACTAACCTATTTGTTGTACATTACTTTGGATTTTCTTACTGTAGTTGTAGTTGCTTGTATTGTGCTTTGATTTTCATGTTCCTGATGTTTTTTTATGTTTGCTTATTTGCAAACACTCTCACATGTACCTTGCTCGATTGTTTTTCTTTTATTATTTTGTTCTGAAGTCGGGGGTTTTCACAGAAAGAACTCTTTACCTCTTGTTGTCGAGTATATCTATTGTTGAGTTTATCTAAACCAATTAGGCATTACCTATGTGTGGGATTTATATGGCTTGATTGCTTTGATTTGGTCAAGAGTAAGAGTTGCAACTTATTTGGATAGAGGGGTTCTATTCTTTGTTTCTAATAGGATTTTATCTACAACACTTTCTCTCTCGAAAAATATGACTCCTATTTTTCGGATTCTCTTGTTAACATAACTGTTTTTTCTCAAGACTTGTATTATGATCCAAAAGTTTTGTTAGTTTGTCTACTCACATTGTATTTTAAGGCAACATTTATAAAATAAAAATATTTCATGATCAATTTAAGGCATAACAACCTACTTTTTTTATTGGAAATCACAACTTGCTATCATATATCCTTTTTGATAGCTAAACACACCCATCTATATGTTTAATAAATTTCTTCAACTATTAACTTTTTCTCTCATAACTGTCAATATCAAACCCTTTTTTTTACAATTATGATGTATATGATTTGATCTTGAGGAGTTTGTTTAGCATCACTTGTTATCTATATAAGGCAATAACTTACTTTAACCTTCCAATACATGACATGGCCTTGGTTTCTCCGGTTCGAATGACGTGACAAATTATTGTTCATAATTCTTGGGTCGGCCAACCATTCAGCCCATCCAATCTTCCGTCCTCTTATCCGAGTTGCGAACCATTCGTAGCAACGGCGTTGCATCTCGAAGAACGGATCCTCTGTTTTTCTTTTTTCGTTTTTAAACACCACTTGGTTGCGATGTGTCCAAATGAGATAAAGAACACACCACACCGTTTCCTGCCACAGTTTAGGTTGCGAAAACGTATCTGTCGCAGAAAAGTTAATCTCCGTTAGGTCTTGCTCCGTGTTGATGTCTTCTTCCTTATGCTTCCACCATAAATAAACATTTGTTTTTGAAAGTAAACATTTATTTTTGAAAGTAAATATTTATTTTAAGACAAACTTAGAATACAAATATAAACATATTTTGGAATGAAGGAAGTAATTAACAACAGATGACAATGTATAATTACCAAGAACAATATGTTGAGAAACAATCAATTTTTTTAACAAATAGATGATACAATTGAAAAAATGTAAATGAAGTCTTTCGAGACTTATTAAAAAGTTCACTCAACAAGTTTTTCAAATAACTTTAGAAGTTAAACACCAAATTATAGAGGGGAGAGAGGTGGCATAACATCATCGGATTTATAGAATGTTAAAAATATCAAATTAATTTAATAAACTGATTTAATTATAAGTGTTAGAGTTATATTTGTATATATGAATAGTACAAGGGCTAGTCTGTAATTATTGTAACTTAGGCTGTATAAATAGATCTCTTCTCTTTCATAATTAGGTTAATCTCTCTTTTGTATTTCACTCCCAATATATGAAAACCGGCCGATTCAGCCATCTCAAATCTCTCATCTAACTATCAATCGAATCCCTCAACAATTCTAACATGGTATCAGAGCTGTAGGTAAGTATCCTCCCTCACTCAGGTACAACATCTATCTTCTAGATCTGCATTCCATTTTATTTCCGGAGTTTTACACTTTTTATTTTGCTGCACTCTGTTTTGCTCGGAAAAACCACTTTCTGTTGGTTTTTGGACTAAACACCAAGCATTAAAGTTGCCCAGAATAGTGTCACGAACCTGCGTACCAAATTTCAGCCAAAACCGATCAGTTTTGAAGATTCGACTCAAGAGTCTCATAACTATCGCAACTCTCTTAACTATCGCAACCCTCAGAGTCTCATAACTATCGCAACCCTCAGAGTCTCATAAGTATCGCAACTGTCACTTGCGACAAGGGTTGTTTATATCGCAATTGTCTCTTGCGACAAGAGCTTCTATCGTAACTATCACTTGCGACAAGGTTTGTTATCGCAACCTTCATCCTCTGAACAGTAACTTATCGCAACCCTCTGTTGCGATAAGGTTAGTTTTTTACCAGTGTGTTGCGATATCCGTTGATTGCGACAAAACCTTTGGTTGCGACAAGAGTGGGCTGCGACAACCTACCACAACCCTAAAATCAACTCCCATTCTCATTTTTTTCTGAAATTATTTCCGGAACACTCAGTTCCATCACTCACAACTCCGAAACTCCTCTTTACGTTTTTCAAACTCCGAAACAGTCTACTCCGGCACTCACATTTCGGTTCTCAAAATTCGGATCACTCGTTCGGGTTCAGTTTTCAGTTCTCTAAAGATGGCTCTCAATGGCAAGCCTACATACAGTGAATGCACGTTCTGTCACTCTACTTCTCATCTTCTCCTCACCTGCCCAATTCAAAAATGTCGCTGGTGTGGGATCACACAACCACGAGACTATGGGTCTGACTGTCCAAAACATCAAAGGAACTCAGGTAATCAACGGCACTCCGGTAATCTAAGGCAACAGCGCACTCAGTCATTTGCTGGATCAAGCACTCCAGACTACCAAACCCCGACAACTCAGGCACAACATAGCAACAACTCATTGCCTGACCTTATGGAACTCATGCGCCGCAACCAAGAACTTATAGAGCGACTCATGACATGTTCTATGGGTATGAATTGTCAGGACAATAGCTCAGCATCAGCATCAGGTAACCCTTGGTTATTTGACTCTGGATGTTGTAACCACATGACACCTAAGGCTGACGAGTTTGTCTCCAAGCAAACCTCCAGAATGTTCTCATCAGTTCGTACAACTGATGATACTCGCTTACCCGTATCTTTCAGTGGAAGTGTATCTACCACCAATATTCAATTACCTGATGTGCTACACAGTCCAAACTTATCTCTGAGTCTGATTTCTATCACTCAGCTTATGGAATCCGGCCTAATTGTTTTGTTTCATCCTTCTGGTTGTGTTGTGCAGGATCCAAAGACCAAGCAGATCCTTGGAGTAGGCCGTAAAGTTGGTCGGATGATTGAAGTGGTCTACCTCCGTCTCCCCTTACACTCATCAAATCTTGTTGATTCTGTTTCCAGTACCCCTTCCTTTGAATTATGGCATAAACGTCTAGGACATTTACCTCTAGCTAGGATAAAACTGTTAGCTAGTTCAGGACTGCTAGGCAACACCTCTTCTGAAAACGTTTCTTGCTTATCCTGTCAACTTGGCAAACATCATGCCTTACCTTTCCAACTAAATGAATTTAAATCTGCTTTCCCTTTTGATCTCATTCACTCTGATGTTTGGGGACCCGCACCACATCCATCCATGGGTGGTTCTCGATACTTTGTTATCTTTATCGATGATCACACACGCTTTACATGGATATATCTCATGAAACATCGCTCCGAACTACCTCAAATATATATTTCCCTCGCCCGTATGATTCTGACCCAGTTTTCCAAACCTATTAAGATTCTTCGAGCGGATAATGCTATGGAATACAAAGAATCCTCTCTCCTCTCCTTTCTTCAATCTCAGGGTACGCTTTCTCAGTACTCCTGTCCCGGTACCTCTCCGCAAAATGGACGTGCGGAACGCAAACATCGTCACATCCTTGATACTGTTCGTACCTTATTAATTTCAGCCAAATGTCCAGAATGTTTTTGGGGTGAAGCTGCCTTCACCGCTGTCTACACCATCAACCGTCACCCAACTCTCATTCTCAATCAAAGGTCTCCTTATGAAGTACTCCATGGGGTCTCTCCTGCATATGAACTCTTAAAAGTGTGGGGTTGTGCATGCTTTGTTCAACTACAATCTCATGAACATACCAAACTCGAACCTCGTTCTCGTTTATGCTGCTTTCTTGTCTATGGTATTGAACATAAAGGCTATCGGTGTTGGGATCCAATATCTAAGTGACTTCGTATATCCCGCCATGTCACATTCTGGGAACATCTTCCCTTTTCAACCGTGTCCAAATTTCAGGACACACCTAATCCCTCTACTTCCTTTTTCACAGATACATCTATCTCCTTGGACTCACTTCAATTAGATTCGATACTCACCCCACCATCTGGTCCACCTCCTTCTGTCTCACCTCAATCTGTGACCTCACCATTTGTCCCACCTTCTTTCATTTCAGCTTCATCTGAGCCTTCCTCTATGCCATCTGTTCCATCTCCTTTCATCTCGTCTCAACCTGAGCCTACACATGTGCCTTCTGTGGCATCTGATCATCATCAATCATCTGCACCACCTCCAAGGACTACTCCTGAGCCATTTGCTGAGTCTATAGATCCTAGCTCCTCTCAACCATAAGATGGAGCACGTCGCTCAGACCGGGTAAGACAAGTTTCTTCTTATCTTCGTGATTATCATTGCTATGCCACTCTGTTGTCCAACCATGAACCCACTTCCTTCAAGGAAGCGGCTTCTAATCCTGTTTGGAAACAAGCTATGACTGAGGAACTTCAGGCTCTTGACAAAGCTAATACATGGGAGTTTGTTCCTCTCCCACCGGGCAAGTCACCCATTGGTTGCAAATGGGTCTTCAAAATCAAAACGAAGTCTGATGGATCTATTGATCGTTACAAAGCACGTCTTGTGGCAAAAGGCTTCAATCAAGAATATGGAATTGACTACGAGGAAACGTTTGCTCCTGTGGCTCGGGTCACCTCGGTTCGTAGTCTTCTAGCCATAGCTGCCACGAAGAGATGGCCACTCTATCAGATGGACGTCAATAATGCCTTTCTCAATGGCGATCTCGAAGAGGAAGTCTACATGAGACTCCCTCCAGGTGTGACCTCCCGTCAGGTTCATGTATGTCGACTTCAAAAAGCCCTATATGGCCTCAAACAAGCTCCTCGTGCTTGGTTTGAAAAATTTAGCAATACTGTCATCTCTTTGGGGTTTTCTCCGAGTAATTATGATTCTGGCTTGTTTACTTGGACCACTGCTGCAGGTACTATCTTACTCCTATTGTATGTTGATGATATGATCATTACATGCAGTGACTCTACATGTATCATCCATCTCAAACAGTCTCTCAGTTCATGCTTTGAGATGAAAGATCTTGGTAAGCTACACTACTTCCTTGGCCTTGTAGTTTTGTCAGACTCTTTCGGCATCTATCTTTGTCAAGCCAAGTACATTTCAGATCTGTTGTCCAAAGCTGGGATCACGGACAACAAAGTTGCATCTACACCTATTGAGCAAAATCTGCACCTTGCTCCCAATGCCGGAACCCCGCTGCGGGACCCTACACGGTAACGTCAACTAGTTGGTTCTCTGGTCTACCTGACTGTTACTCGACCAGATCTTGTCTATGCAGTTCATATAGTCAGCTAGTTCATGGCTGCTCCATGCTCAGACCAATATGTCGCGGTTCTTCGTATACTTCGGTACCTTAAAGGGACTGTTTCATGGACTTCATTTCTCATCCACATCGTCCTTGACTCTTCGTGCATTCTCCGATGCTGTCTGGGATGGAGACATAACTGACCGGCGCTCTACCACCTGATATTGTTTCTTCCTTGGAGACTCTCTTATTTCCTAACGCAGCAAGAAACAATCTCTGACAGCTCGATCTAGTACTGAAGCTGAGTATCGAGCCTTAGCTGACACTACGCAAGAACTTGTATGGCTACGCTGGTTACTATCTGATATGGGTGCTCATCAGATCTCTCCAATACCTTTGTGGTGTGATAACAATAGTGCTATTCAGATTGCTCACAATGATGTCTTCCATGAACGTACAAAGCACATCGAGATTGACTGTCATTTCACCCGTCAGCATGTTCTTCGCAAGACCGTTCGACTTCTTCCAATTTCAACCATTGATCAGACCGCAGATATCTTCACCAAAGCTCATCTTCCGGGGCGTTTTCGGGCTCTTGTTTCCAAACTCAACTTGGCTCATTCTTCCCCCACTTGAGTTTGAGGGGGGGTGTTAGAGTTATATTTGTATATATGAATAGTACAAGGGCTAGTCTGTAATTATTGTAACTTAGGCTGTATAAATAGATCTCTTCTCTTTTATAATTAGGTTAATCTCTCTTTTGTATTTCACTCCCAAGATATGAAAACCGGCCGATTCAGCCATCTCAAGTCTCTCATCTAACTATCAATCGAATCCCTCAACAATTCTAACAATAAGGTTTATGTTTGTATAACTAAACAATTATGTGTCATGTGTAAAAGCATTACAATAAGTTTATAGAACACTTTTGAGTGCCATAACAAATTTTTATGACATTTTTAAGATAAACTGTCAGTGGGTACTTCTAAGAAGTGTCATATAAACACATCCTTTAAAAATGCCCTTGTCTTTATATGACATCTTTTCAAGTAATTAATTAACATATTATATTACTATAATTTTGTTTTAATTATATTATGATATTGTAATTGATTATTTTTTTAAAATGTTCTTTTTGGTCATTTTACATGCTTAACAACTAGTTTTTGTCAAACATGGCTAGCTTATCAGTTACTACCTCCCTTATCAACCATAGTTTGCCAAACATAGTCTTAAGTCTGATAAAACAATATATTATAATATTTAAACATTTTTAACGTCTTAATTATAAACAAGATTATGCGGTAGTCATGGAAGTATTATATATGTTTAACGTGTTATTCTGATGGCATAGTTGTAAGGTTTTGTTTTTATAAAGGCAACACCAACAAATTCTATTCATATATATTGTTTACAAATAATAATTAGAATAACACCTTAACTAACAAGCCAAAAAACTATAACGAGTAAGAACATAATACTAAATCAAGACAACAGACAACATCATCGTTATTATGAAAAAATCAACGATTTTAATTTGACGGTTAAACATAATGGTATCACATTATTTGCCGTTTTAGGGAAAAATGAAACATGAAGAATTATATGAAAAGAGATATATATTGTAACACCTCATGTCCATAAAGTCTGAATATTTTGGAAATTTTGGGGCTAAAGTGCGAAGTGTGCAACTTTAAGGACCCTGTGGCAAAAATCTGAAAATAAAAAGGGGTAAGACCCTAAACCCTTGTCATTGGAAGCATTCAATACGTATTTGGCATTGAGAGGAGGATTTTGGGAGCAAAAACCCTAGTTGGAAGAGCGGTGAATCCATACCATCAAGATGAGCTACAACTTCATCTTCTTCAAGCTATGAACTCTATTTCCTCTTCCTCATAGTTGGGTGTGATTGATTTGTAGCTTGGGGTTTTGTAAAGCATGAGATTTTGAGTTCTAATCAATGGAAAAGGAAACAAATGATTTTGGGATTGATTTCCTTATGAGTTTTGATCAAGTCATTAAGAACTTCATCCTTTTTGCTTGGTAATCTCCATTCTTGCTATGGAATGAGTTTTGAGTTTTTGGGTTTGAAATCATGAATCAATGGATGGGTTTTGAATGGGTTTCATTGGATTAAATGATGTTTTGATGTGTGGAAATTTAGGGGAAAAGTTTAGAACATCAATTATCTCATTTTGGAGGCTTAAAATCGATTTGGGATTGAGAAAGGGTGAGTTTTCGGCTGAAAATCGTGTGCATGTGCTCCGCGCGAGTCTTTGCACGAGTGGACTAGCGCGAGCATCAACGCCAAAGGCTGTCCAGTGCTTCGCGCGGTTCTTGGCGCGAGTGGACTAGCGCGAGCATCAGCGCCAAGCCCTGTCGCGTGTTTTCAACTCTTGTTTCATGTAATGTTTAAGGATAGGATTGTGGCATCATCTAAGGGTTGTTTTGGGGTTTATTAGAGATGTTTTGGATTGTAATTAGATGGTTTAACACCACTTTTATAACGTCAAATTCAGGTGTTCGTTTTAAAGCTAAAGTGTGTTTCGGAGCGTGTGTCGATTTGCTAAAGCTCAGGTGAGTTCCCTTAACTCTTTTGTGCGAATGAAATGTTTTGCTAAAGTTTTTCATAACTGAATATGGTATTGAGCATGATGGCATGATTAAACACTTTGAAAATCCTTATCATTACATTATGTGAAAATGTTTATTAATGCATGCAAGTTGTTTACATGTTCTTTATGAAGTGGTATACTGATTTGGAGTCAGGTTGCACAGTGGGATTAGTGTACCTTGGGATTGTCTACATCCCTTGGGAGTTTAGTTATGGTGTGTGTCTCGAATCCGTTTCTTGTGCACACGGGATTGGCATCTACTGGGGGGCCATGGGGATCTACTGGGGGCCTCGATTGTGGACATCACGGTGAGGTGATGGGTGGCTATGAACACTGTGCAAATACCCAAGTGTGATGTTGAATGGTTGAAATGATTTTTGATGGGCCTTTACGACGGCTTGCATATTTATATATATGGTTTATTAAATTGTTTTCGGGAGGGAATTCACTAGACCTCATGGTTTAACCCTCGCTTTTCCAAAACTAAAACCATTTTCAGGGTAAAGTCTTGTTTGGGGTTTCATCTGAAGAAGATGGAAAGAAGCGGCGCTGTAGAAGAGGTATAGTCTAGTGGAGGCTTGTAGTTTACCGTTGGGCTTCTTGTAGCATCTCAGTTGTGCAGGTGTTTATCCGCTGCGAACCTAGAGTAGAATTGATGTAAATTGTATACTTTGGGACCATTTTTGGTTGTAATGTTACAAATTTTATTTTGTAGAAATTGGGTTGTTACAAATGGTATTAGAGCCATAGTTTAAGGGATTTAGGTGACCGGATGGGCCTAAAATTAAACTGTGGAGTAGAGGGAGACAAAATTGAGATATAGGAAGCCAATAGGAAAGACCTTAACCATAGAGAATCTTAACAATGGTAGTGAGGACTCTCATGTAAGGTAAATTCAAAATCACATCTGGCCAATGTTATTATGAATTTACAGGTGCATGGGTGTACTCGATCTTTATTGTTGGGATGATTGTTGGGTGTGATAGTATGTAGAAAGTTCTAACCTTGCAATTGATAGCAAATGGTTGATGTGTCATGGGAGATCACTCGTGAAGTCATGTTTATACCTTATGGAAGAAGTGTTGTTTGGATTATTAAACAGCCGGCTAGAGGTATAATTTCTGGGATTCAAAATGAATGAGGGGTTGGTTAGGAGCAAACTCCTAGTTTCTAGTGAGTCCCCACTCTTGGAGTTGATGTGTCGATTTGTTGGGATAGGAAGTGAGGACTATGTTGGAATCTTGAAAGCTTTAATTTAAGATCAGGTGAAGGAGTCTAGCCTTTGACTCCTTGGTCAACCGGTTTAGTGGCAAGGATAATGAAGGAAATATATCAGTGTTGTATTGAAGTATGCATAAAAGTAGAAGGTGAGATAATTGGTCAATTGGGAAACCATGTGGAGTGGTTGATCAAGTGGGTTGTGAAGCACTTGTATAGTAGGTGGTTGCATGGGTGAGATGTGACCGTTGGTTAAAATAGAGTGTCAGTGATAAGTTGATGTGCATTCAACGGTTGACCTTGTTAGAGTGAATAGCCTTCAATTGCATATCGAGTTTCATGCATTATGTCATTAAATGAGTTCTTTCGCGTTAAAAAATAGATACGCGCATAATGAATTTATTATTTTAGAAATAAGTCAATGTGTACAAGCGTGTGCTTGAAGAAAAAAGACAAACTCGTTTTCGTTGCACGATAAAACTTTGAATTAGTGATCTGCAAATTATTTCACCCTTTTTCATGTTGAGAGAACCTTCGTGGCGAAAATCATGGAAACGTTTAATCGCAAGGTATTATAACCCAAAAATGAGCATTGACACGCTATTATCATATAAACGAGTGTGGGAGTCGACTGACCCACTTTGTGTAAGTGATTTCGTTCAAGACTTTTCTAGTCATATTGGAAAGGTTTCATTGGGCACATTTTATTGTGTCGACATCGATTTGGTTGTACAAGGTTGTGAATTATCGCGAGGTTGCATGCGAGTGACCCTTGTGGTCGCTGTGTTTTACTATTCATCTTGAGTGGTGTTGTGTCATGCAAACTTAAGCTTGTTTTATGATATTGTATCTATTGCATTTTTAAATGTGCAAAATGATTTCAATCATTATGTCATCGTGCATGAAGGCTATGAACTCGTTAGGTCGGGAAGGATATTACAATTGAGGTTAAGGAAAGGCTTGGGGAGTTGAAATTGTCAGTTGAGTAGAATATGGTCGAGTTATTACCTTCGTGTTTCCGTTAGAAGAGGGTGGAGAATAGCAGTAGTCTCGGACAATGAATTCGGAAATGTTAGTATGATTGTAGTTTAAACGTTTGTTTGATTATTTGAGGAGGGTTATGTTCGGGGTGCAATTCGAAATTGTCAAAGTGCTAGTGGTGGCATGTTAATAAGTAGCGTTATGGTACTTGATGAAATGTTATCGGCTTTGAGCCTGAGTATTGAGGTGGTCTTGCAATTAGATTTTGCGCCAAGGAAGTCTTGTGTTTTCCTCAAGTGAGAACGGTGGGGTATAAAGTTGGTTATGATGCGTAGGATGGAGTGGGTTCCATTGGAAAACCTGGTTTGTCGGAAATTATGGAAACATTATCATGTTATCCATTGATATAGAGGTTTGCGACTGTTTAATTTATCCCAAGTTGAAGACGTTGTCAGGAGATTGAGACTTGAGAAACAACTATGTTGTGTGTGGATGTACGAGGTCGTTCAGGAAAGGTGTATATTGACATGATGTTGGACCATCTCGTGTGGGCATTAGGAAAACGGAAGATCACTAGGGTGGGTATGTGATTTCCAATGAGGTTTGATGGTTCATTTATACGTGAAGTGTGTAGCATAACGGAAGTAGACCGTGATGAGTCGACGAGAAAAGAGAACTTGTTTGAGTAAATTAGAGAATCGTGATTTTGTAGTTCATTTGGACTCGAGAAAGACGAGGTCATGAATTGACTTTACTTCATATATTGGCGTTATGATTGGCATGAATAAGGCGACATCTATTATGTGAGAAAAGGGGATCATGAAGAATTTGTTGTAGTGTGATAGTGTGTGGGCAAGTTGGTGGCATTTCATGCTAAAGGAGTTGTGTAAGTCCTTGTTGTGACAATGAGTTACCGTTGTGTTGGGTGGTGGACTTACGTTGTAATGTGGGATAAGTTTAGGTATGAATCCTTATTTGGAGATTTATGGAAGGTAATAAAGAATGGCAAGTATGCTTGATTGAAGTGTGGGATTGTAGACGGTATTGTGTTTTTGCTGTTTGAGAACAAAAGAGTGAGCGGTATTTGGCGACTACCTAAAAGAAGAGCATGTATTCTTCACGGTTCTGTTGGATTTTTGGTAAGCTCATCTAATTTTGAGTGGGTATCGATGAGGATGACATATTCGATTAGTTGTGGTGTTGTGTTGTGAATTTAAAATTCATTGGGAATGTTGAAATATTCCTGGAGTATAAAGAAATTCTAGTGAGTAGGTTAACTCGGTTTGGAGAACGGGAAACGCGTGGTGCTTTCGACCACTGGGTGATGTTTCAAGGATGACTGATCAATTATCGCAGGTGAGAATTGTAGTACGACCGTTTGGTTATGCATAGTAACGTAAGCACTACCGACACGCTTGTAATGGTCGGAAAAAGGAGTGGGAGTTGTGGGGTGGACGATGTTTCATGCTAGCGTGAAGAGGTGAAGTCGGTATGTCTAAATTAGTGGGTAAACCGAAAGTAAGAAGGTTGGTAAGTGGCACCGAAAAAGTGGAGCAATATCTAAAGCAATGTCATTGGCAAGCATATGATCTCCTAGTGAGGGTATGATAAAAAGGATCACGGTGTATGTTATGGTTCAAGTGTGGGAAACCTATTTTGTGCGACTGATCTAAAGCCTGTACCTAATAGCGAGCCGTTCTTTGAAAACATATTTTATGTTTTCGAGAAGAAAGGGAAATATGTGGTTGAATGTAGTACTCTGGATGAAAGACCATTGGATTAGCCGTAGTATCGTAAAAAAAATGTGTTTCGAGTAAACTTTGCTTCGGTTGTTAAGATTATTTGGAATAACTTTGTGTGAGCATGGTCACTCTTACTAGTGGGCAAGTGAAGTTTGAATTTACTTCAAAATGGTGGGCGGATTTTCAGATGTTAGATTTGGGAAAGCTTTCTTCTTATAATATGTATACAAAGCGGGTAATGGTGTGTTGATTGCCATTAGTGTGTGATCAATGGAGTTTCAGGGGAGTGAAGCGCTATTTGTGCCAGACGTATGCTGTATTGGAGAGATGTAAAATTTTGAAGAGAATGTGGTCCGATTAAGGAACTCATGATTGTGATTTTAAAGTGATGATCCAAGGATGACTTTGTGTTATGGTGGCGAATTGAGTGGGTATTCTTTGGTTGGGAATCTGTGTTGTTAGAAATTTATATTGGTGCGTGAAGCCCTTAATTTATGCGCGTTTTAAAAACCGTGAGTCCAGGCGTGGACAAGAAGTTGATACTTGGTGCGTTGGTATGGTTGATCGGGTGTTCATATTTTGTAATGTACCGACATAAGAAAGTCGTGGTTAGTTGAAGGACGATTTCGAAGGATATCGTACGCATGATTCGATCGGAAATGTTTGGATTATTGAATGGAACTAAGTTGTTTAGATTGAAAACATGAGTTGTTGAATCTCAAGTCGGGGGACAGCTGGATGCGGAACACATCCCCATAGAAAGGAGTAGCGTGTTTCAAGAGGAAAGTGAAGTTGGACCACGTTTTATTGAGCAATGACAGTTATAGAAAGAATTGGAGAGATAATGTATGAATTAAATGCACCCGGTGAAGTTATGGAACATTCATGGTGTGTTTCACGTCCCTATTTTAGGGAGTGTTGGTTGGAATTTCGGTACGGTGTTACCTTCGTAAACAATGCGAATGGATGAGGAGTTGGGTTTTGTTGTATCGATGGAAACGATCATTGGGCTGGAAAGTCTAGAAGTTAAAATACAAAGAAGTTGGTCCGGTGGAGGTGCAATTGCAACTCTTAAAAGTTAATAGACAATGTAAGATTTGAAATCAGAAGCTAATTTCAAATGCCCGCATTTGTTCAGCAATAGAATTCCGAGGACGGAATTCTTTTGAGGGGAGATATTGTAATACCTCATGTCCATAAAGTCTGAATTTTTGGAAATTTTGGGGCTAAAGTGTGAAGTGTGCAACTTTAAGGACTTTGTGGCAAAAATATGAAAATTAAAAGGGGTAAGACCCTAAGCCCTTGTCAATGGAAGCATTCAATACGTATTTGGCATTGAGAGGAGGATTTTGGGAGCAAAAACCCTAGTTGGAAGAGTGGTGAATCCATACCATCAAGATGAGCTACAACTTCATCTTCTTCAAGGCATGAACTCTATTTCCTCTTCCTCATAGTTGGGTGTGATTGATTTGTAGCTTGGGATTTTGTAAACCATGAGATTTTGAGTTCTAATCAATGGAAAAGGAAACAAATGATTTTGGGATTGATTTCCTTATGAGTTTTGATCAAGTCATTAAGAACTTCATCCTTTTTGCTTGGTAATCTCCATTCTTGCTATGGAATGAGTTTTGAGTTTTTGGGTTTGAAATCATGAATCAATGGATGGGTTTTGAATGGGTTTCATTGGATTAAATGATGTTTTGATGTGTGGAAATTTAGGGGAAAAGTTTAGAACATCAATTATCTCATTTTAGAGGCTTAAAATCGATTTGGGATGGGTTGGGATTGAGAAAGGGTGAGTTTTCAGCTGAAAATCGTGTGCATGTGCTTCGCGCGAGTCTTGGTGCGAGTGGACTAGCGCGAGCATCAGCGCCAAAGGCTGTCCAGTGCTCCGTGTGGTTTTTGGTGCAAGTGGACTAGCGCGAACATCAGCGCCAAGCCCTGTCGCGTGTTTTCAACTCTTGTTTTGTGTACTGTTTAAGGCTAGGATTGTGGCATCATCTAAGGGATGTTTTGGGGTTTATTAGGGATGTTTTGGGATGTAATTAGATGGTTTAACCCCACTTTTATAACGTCAAATTCAGGTGTTCGGTTTGAGCTAAAGTGTGTTTCGGAGCGTGTGTCGATTTGCTAAAGCTCAGGTGAGTTCCCTTAACTCTTTTGTGCGAATGAAATGTTTTGCTAAAGTTTTTCATAACTGAATATGGTATTGAGCATGATGGCATGATTAAACACTTTGAAAAGCCTTATCATTACATTATGTGAAAATGTTTATTAATGCATGCAAGTTGTTTACATGTTCTTTATGAAGTGGTATACTGATTTGGAGTCGGGTTGCACAGTGGGATTAGTGTACCTTGGGATTGTCTACATCCCTTGGGAGTTTAGTTATGGTGTGTGCCTCGAATCCGTTTCTTGTGCACACGGGATTGGCATCTACTGGGGAGCCATGGGGATCTACTGGGGGCCTCGATTGTGGACATCACGGTGAGGTGATGGGTGGCTATGAACGTTGTGCAAATACCCAAGTGTGATGTTGAATGGTTGAAATGATTTTTGATGGGCCTTTACGGCGGTTTGCATATTTATATATATGGTTTGTTAAACTATTTTCGGGAGGGAATTCACTAGACCTCATGGTCTAACCCTCGCTTTTCCAAAACTAAAACCATTTTCAGGTTAGAGTCTTGTTTGGGGTTTCATCTGGAGAAGATTGAAAGAAGTGGCGCTGTAGAAGAGGTATAGTCTAGTGGAGGCTTGTAGTTTACCGTCGGGCTTCCTATAGCATCTCAGTTGTGAAGGTGTTTATCCGCTGCGAACCTAGAGTAGAATTGATGTAAATGGTATACTTTGGGACCATTTTTTGTTGTAATGTTACAAATTTGTAGAAATTGGGTTGTTACATATATATATATATATATATATATATATATATATATATATATATATATATATATATATATATATATAGAGGGAAGTTCATTTGTTAACCTCCCATTTTGTATTAACTTTATTAACTTCATCTTAGCCATTCATTTTCTTGTTAATGGTTGAGATTAAAACCATTTATTAATTAATTAAGAAATTAAGTCGTGTAATTAATTCTCCCATTGAACACAAATGAAGAGGGTAATTTTGGAATTTGACGCAACCTACTTTTTTTCATTAATTAAGTCGTGTAATTAATGTTCCTATAGTTGAACATATTGTTCTTATGTTCAGTCCAATGTTCCTAATTGTTCAATTATATGTTCATATTGGTTCAATTATATGTTCATATTTGTTCAATTATTTGTTCAATTATATGTTCATATTTGTTCAGTTATATGCAAACAACAGATTGTTCATATATGAGCAACTATATGTTCATTCATGTTCGATTACTCCGAAATTACATGGTGTTACTTACTAGTTAATTACTATTTCCATTTAGAGCATTTAATATTGATGTCACATCATGTATGATGTGCAAATATTAAGGCTATGCATGAACAAGGATGAAATATAGGCCTAAGTGAACCTATATGAACAATATATATTTGTTATATTTGTTCATGTTCAAATGAACATCTACGTCTACTCTCTCTTCACGTCGTTGAAAACCCCTTGATCACTCATGTTCATGATCCAACAATAGGAATTCAAACACTAATTTGATAGAAAAGACTACAAAATATTTGAGAAATAAAAATATAGCTAGAATCAAGGAGATTTTGATTTTTGTAACTCCCTTAATAAATCAATGTAATAAACAAAAACATGGAATTCCATCCATGCCCCTATTTAATGGTTATATATAAATTTGAAACCACCAACTAAAATGGATTCCTATTGGTTGAATGAAGTTAATAAAGTTAACACAAAATAGGAGGTTAACAAATGAACTCAACCCTATATATATATATATATATATATATATATATATATATATAGGGACCTAATCAAATGAGAACTATGTAATTCGTGGTAACTGTGAGATCCATTGTAAGCCATTCATTTAATATAATTAAATTTTTTTTTTAAAATAAAATAAAAGAATAATTTGGTAAATTGCAAATTTAATTTCATTTAATAAAAAAATAATTCCTTATTTAACCATTCCAAATTTACAATCACGGTTATGGTTTTAACTTACCCTAATTTATTAACTTTGATTCCCACCCCCACGATCTGTTTGTTTTTAAGTTTATTATAATCTACTCTTCGTTTTACAAATCAAAGCAAAAACCTCTATGACCTCTTGCGGCATTGTTGCATAACTTTGAAGACCCAAGAAAATCATCGATCTTTCTGCTTCTTCGTTGGATATATCTGGTCAACGAGACACAATCTCGTGGAATCGATGGTGGTGGCAGACGTGAAGGTGGAGGCGGCGGTGGTTACGGTGGAGGCGACAGATGTAATATGGTGCAGGCGGTGGTGGTTATATGTTGTAATATGGAGCATCTGGATGTGGGATCCATTCTCCGAAAAAGATGTCGCATTAAGGAATTTTACTTGTTTAAAATTCAAAGCTATCACAGAGGGGAAGTATCACATGGGTATTAGAGTGGGTATCACAGTGGGTATCACTGTGTTACATTGTGCATCTTGTGTGTATTTTTTGGTATCATAGTGCTTTTTGTCAAAGTAATCACAGTGTAACACATATCACTGTGTTACATTGTGCATCTTTATATGTATTTTGGGTATCATAGTGTATTTTGTATGGTAGTCACAGTGTAACACATTGGATATCACTGTGTTACATTGTTCATCTTTGTATGTATTTTAGGTATCATAGTGCATTTTGTATGGTATCACTGTGTGTCATGTGTTTGTCGGAAAACATTTCGCCGGAGAAGAGAGGGCCGGGGAGGAGAGAGGATACCTTTAAAATATCTAAATTGCCCTTTGATTAAAATTGTAAGTCAATATTACCAAAATCAAATAGTTTCCCATTTTATCTCTGATTTGTGGTTGAGATTGGATCTCACAGTTACCACAAAATACTAGGTCTCTCTTGAATGACCACACATATATATATATATATAAACCTAAAAAAACGGAAAACTGAAGAACACCCTAGGGGCCCTTCATCTGGACAGTATGCACTTGTGCATACAGGTAATTTGTAACATGCACACATGCATTTGCACAAATGCATAATGCACTTGTGAATAAAAACCAAAAAGTCAATTTAATTTACATGTATGCACAAATGCATACCGTCCAGATGAAGGGCCCTTAGGGTGTTCTTCAGTATTCCGTTTTTTTAGGTTTTCCCCTAAACCTCTCCCCCCCCCTCTCTCTCTCTCTCTATATATATATATATATATAGGGTCAGGTTCAAGGGAAAACCTCAAAAAACGGAAAATTGAAGAACACCCTAAGGGCCCTTCATCTGGACGGTATGCACTTGTGCATACAGGTAATTTGTAACATGCACACATGCATATGCACAAATGCATAATGCACTTGTGCATAAAAACCAAAAAGTCAACTTAATTTACCTGTTTGCACAAATGCATACCGTCCAGATGAAGGGCCCCTAGGGTGTTCTTCAGTTTTCCTTTTTTTGAGGTTTTCCCTTGAACCTCTGTTAGGGCAATATTTGGTTGAATAGAAGTTCAAGGGCTAAATGTTAATTTCTTATTTTGAGCCTTATTAGTGAACGTAGGCTTGTTACCACGGGCCCAGCATATATAAAGTGTTGTTTAGCTTAGAATTAAGCTAGTTGTCATTTTACTTTCTCAAACACTTATTGTAATTCTCTCTGCATTATTGAAAGTGAATTGGATGACCAGTTGAAATCATAACACCTGTTATTATCTATTAATTTCTTATTGTTCGTTGCACGAATCTGGAACTCACAATTGGTATCAGAGCAGACGGACGAATCGATTCAAAGTGTTTTTCTTGATTTCTGGTAAGTTCTCTAAACACAGTCGACTTGTTCTTTGCTATAAAACTCATATTTTGATTCAGATTAAATTGCTTCGTTTTGTTTATAGCATTTTGTTAGCATTATCTTTCTTAGCGATTCTGCATTTTTTCTCGTTCTAATTCGATCGTTTGAGTGGTTTTTAAGCAAAATCAAAGTTTTGGTTTTTGAATTCTGTTCATATCAAGAATCAAAATTTTTATTCAAAATCGTGCTATTTTGCTTGACTATCGATTTGGGTACCGTTATTTTTCTCTTTTTGGAAAGTTTCTAACGTTTCAGGAAGTTATCTATCAACCCTAGTCGCATTCCATCGATTTATTGAAACCACAGCCGTTGTTTCCGGATGCCAGCCGTTGTTTCCGGACGCTCAGCCTTTCTTTCTGGATACCACTCATCTTTCCGGGTAAGTACTACTTTCCAAGCTTTCCGGGTACAATTATTCTGGAAACCCAAAGTTTCCGGTAAAATATTTTATCCGGACAACTCAAAGTTTCCGGTAACCTATTTTATCCGGACAACTCAAAGTTTCCGGTCAAATTGACTCTTTCTGGATACCCAATTCATCCGGTAAGCATTTCATCCGGAAAGCATCTCATCTGGATACCAAATTCATCCGGTAAATTTTGTTTTTCCTATTTTCATTCGGAAACTCTTGTCATCCGGTAACCCTTTGTTATCCGGAAACCTTAGTTATCCGGACACACTTATTTTATCCGAATACTTCTGCCAAGTAGTCACATTCACACTGAATCTGATCCGGACACTTCCAGATCAGACATCACATCCGGATTCCTATCCGGTAAGTTCAGTCCAATTGATTACTTACCTGTTTCTAGTATAATCCACTCCTAGAACCTGCGTTAGGATATCACTCTTAGTGCCTTGCGTTAGGTTAACACTTTGAATCGAACAAATCGTCTGACGATCACTCTAGTGCAACTAAAGATGTCTTCATGCGACGCTCTAGCTATCGGCACCGATTCCAAACCACCTTGCCTCTACCAAGGTGAGTACAGCCAGTGGCGGGACAAATTTATAATCTTCATTGAGTCTAAGGACAACTTCGAGTATATCTGGCGAGCTCTAGAAGACGGGCCAATTCCTGATCCCGTAAAGACAGTTCCAGCCACTGCAAATGCTCAGGCTCGTACCAAGAAAAAGACACTCTCCGAGATGACTGACGACGAAAGAGGCATGATAGAGGGAGAAAAGCATGCCAAGAGGTACCTTGTTCAAGCTCTACCTAACACGATCTACACAGCTATCGACAGCTACAAAAAGACAGCAAAGGGTATGTGGGATCAAGTGGCAAAAATGATGCGCGGGAGTGATATCGGGAATCAACTGAAAATCAACAGCGCCATAACCAAGTTCGATGGGTTTAAGCAGCGCACCGGCGAATCCCTCACCCAGACCTATGAACGTTTTTGTCTCCTTCTCAACGAACTTAACAAGAACCAAATCACTCGCTCCAACACGGAAAACGCGGTCAAGTTCCTCAACAACCTGTTGCCTGAATGGAAGGTATTTGCATCTCATGTCAAGCACAACCACTTGATAGAGAATGTTGGCATCCACGAACTCTATGAGACGCTTCTTCAAGACGAAGATGAAGTGAATGAAATTCTGAGCGAGAAGAAGACTGCATCAAAGTCACCTGCTGATCCACTGGCACTTATGTCTTCCAAACGAGGTAAATCTTCTGGCCGACACTCCAAACGTACTCAAAAGCAAAGCGAATCTGAGTCAGAACCTGGGGAAAAAGAAGACAGTGATTCTGATTCTGAAGTAGCTGCCATTAAGAAAGCAATGGCCCTGCTTTCCAAATCCTTCCAACAGAAGTTCTACATGCAGCCGACGTCTAATAATCAGCGCTACTCCACCTCCTCCAACAAGCGCCATAATTATAAGGACGGATATGAAGGAAAGAAGAAAACTGATGAGCCCGACCAGTCTGACAAGAAAGAGAAGACAGAAAGATGACCGCAAGAAGAAAGACGAACCCGTGACTTGTTATAATTGCGGGAAGCTTGGTCATTTTGTGAAAGATTGTCGGAGGCCTGTTGTAAAGAATTCTCACTATTACAAGGCGAAGCTCGCATTGATAGAACAGAAGGAAGTTGGAGAAGCTTTATTTGTTGAAGACGACTACTGGTTGGGTCGTTCTGATGATGAAAACGAGTCTGATGGTGCTGGTGCTTTTATGGGCTATCACTCTCCTGCTAATGAAGAAAAGGAAAAGTTAAGTCAGGACGGTCATGTGTGGTACTTAGACTCTGGTTGCTCCAAGCACATGACCGGAAGGAGTGAGCTTCTCATGAAGTACATAGAACAATATGGCGGAGACGTGAGATTCGGGAACGACAACAAAGCGCCGATTTTGGGCTACGTCGACATTGTTCAAGACAAGATCACCATCAAGAAGGTTTCACACATCACGGGATTGGGACACAATCTGTTCAGTATCGGCCAATTCTGCGACAAAGATCTCGAGGTCAGATTCAAAGCCAAAAGGTGTAGAATCCTCAATGACGACGGAAAGGATCTACTGGTGGGAACGCGAAAGACCAACCTCTACACCATCGACCTCGCAGCCCTGAAGACCGATAGTACTGTCTGCCTGATGTCGAAGGCCAATTCTCAGCAAGCGTGGATTTGGCATCGACGTCTATCGCACCTGAACTTCAAGAGTATTAACAAACTGGTGTTGAGTGGACACGTGAAAGGCATGCTCGATCTATAATTCGTGAAAGATCGACTCTGCGGGGCATGTGAGATGGGAAAGATGAAGAGAGCGACGCATAAGCCGAAGGCTGCTCCGAGCACGTCCGGTCCCTCGAACTTATCCATATGGATTTGTGTGGACCTATGTGTGTTCAGAGCATCAACAAGCGCAAGTACGTCCTGGTAATGGTGGATGACTTCTCACGCTACACTTGGGTCAAGTTCCTTCGCACGAAAGACGAAACTCCGGAGCTGATCATCAATCATTTGAAGACCATCCAACTGAACCTTCAAAGTCAAGTTCAGATTATCAGGACCGACAACGGGACGGAATTCAAGAATTAAACGGTGAACGACTACCTGACGTCTGTCAGCATTTTGCAAACCTTCTCGGCGGCACGCACTCCTCAACAAAACGGAGTGGTGGAAAGACGCAACCGTACCCTCGTTGAAACGGCTCGCACCATGTTTTCTCAGTCAGAACTACCGCTATTTCTCTGGACCGAAACGGTGTCTACTGCTTGTTACACGCAGAACCGCTCCATCATCAACAAGCGGTTTAACAAGACGTCGTACAAGATCATGAACAAACGTGTTTCGAACATCAAATATTTCCATGCGTTCGGATGCACGTGCTATGTCCTCAACGACAAAGATGATCTCGGGAAATTCAACCCGAAGGCGGATGAGGGAGTATTTATAGGATACTCCATGCAGGTTATGGCATATCGCGTTTACAACAAACGGACTAAAACCGTTACTGAGAGTGTAAACGTGACATTCGACGAAGCCACGGATTTGGCTTCTGAACACATCAGTTCTGAACCCAGTTTAACTGGTGTGCTAGCTTCCGAACTTTCTCGTTCGGGATCTGCACAAACAGCAGTAAATCCGAATCATGCATCTTCATCGAATGCTAATCTTTCTGATTTAGATTTACTGTTTCAATACTTCTATGATGATTTATTTAATGTCTCTTCCCCTCCTGTCACAGCTCAACCAAGAATCGAAGTTGCTCAAATAGAGGTCTCGGCGAATCTCTCCGGTCCGCCGCCTTCGACCAGGAGTCCGACACTTACTGTGGAGACACCTCAACCTCAACTTTCATCATCATCATCTGATACAACCATCCCACCGGAGGATCCAGTACACAACACGGAGATCGCTCCTGAAGCTTCGTCATCTTCTACACTCAATGCTCAACCTCTGAATTACTCGGAACCAGAAGTTGCTCAACCTTCAACGAACCTTCCCCCGTCTCCTCCGAGAAACCAACCAGCGACACTTGAAGCAGTACAAGACCTTCCATATGGTGACTACGTGGATCCGGACGCCTCACATTCCACTCAGCAGCCGCTTCCACACACCACCAAATGGACGAAATCTCATCCCCTACACCAAATCATCGGTGATCCCTCCACTCCTGTCCAAACGTGAGGCGCATCAGCCAATTTCTGCCTCTTCTCTGTATTCCTGAGTAAGATCGAGCCTACCACCGTCCACGAAGCACTCGAAGATCCGGACTGGATTATAGCCATGCAAGAGGAGCTCAACCAATTCGGGGCTCTCAAGGTATGGCGACTTGTTCCACGTCCATCTTACAAGACGGTGATCGGCACTAAATGGATCTTCAAGAACAAAAAGGACGAAGACGGCATCGTCGTATGCAACAAGGCGCGTCTCGTGGCCAAGGGGTACCGTCAGTAAGAAGGGATTGACTATGACGAGACCTACGTATGCACAAAAACTTCACGGTCTTCCAAATGGATGTGAAGACCGCATTCCTCTACGGCAATATCAAGGAAGAAGTGTACGTATCGCAACCGGAAGGATTCGTGGACGATTCGAAGCCTGGTCATGTCTATGTTCTAGACAAGGCGCTTTATGGTCTAAAGCAAGCTCCACGAGCCTAGTATAATACTATGTCCGAGTTCTTGCTGAAATCAAAATTCACACGAGGTAAGATAGACTCAACCCTTTTTATCAAAAACGAAAAAGGTCATATTGTCTTAGTTCAAGTGTATGTCGATGACATAATTTTCGGCTCTACTAATCCTCAGTATACTAAGAACTTTGCAAAGCTCATGGGACAATTTTTTTAAAATGAGTATGTTATGTGAGATGAATTTCTTCCTTGGTCTTCAAGTTAAACAATTGTCGACCGGGATATTCATAAACCAGGCTAAGTATATCCGGGATATTCTTAAGAAATTCCAGATGGAACAGTCCTCACCAATGAAAACTCCCATGGCACCCGGTACAAAGCTTCACGCCGATCCTAACGGAAAGGATGTGAACACTAAAACATACCGGGGAATGATTGGTTCTTTGATGTACCTAACTGCTAGTAGACCGGACATCATGTTTTCCACATTTCTATGCGCCCGGTTTCAATCAAAACCAAAAGAGTCTCATTTAATTGCTGTTAAACGAATTTTTCGTTATTTACGTGGTACTGCTGATCTTGGCTTGTGGTACCCGAAAGAGACAGGCTTTGAGCTGCCTACATACTCTGATGCGGACCACGCGGGCAGCATGATGGATCGTAAGAGCACGTCGGGTCACGTGCAGTTCTTGGGCGATAGCTTGGTGAGTTGGGCATCCAAGAAGCAGCAGTGCGTCTCTACGTCGACTGCCGAGGCGGAATACGTGGCCGCCGCAAGCTGCTGTTCTCAAGTGATTTAGATGCGAACACAACTCAAGGACTATGGCTTTACGTACATGAAGGTACCCATCTACTGCGACTTGAAGAGCACCATTGCAATATCCAGCAATCCGGTCCAACATACGAAGACGAAGCACATAGATGTCCGGTACCATTTTATTAAGGATCACGTTGAAAGAGGTACAGTCGAACTCTATTTCGTAAATACAGAACATCAGTTAGCAGACCTGTTTACAAAACTATTGGACAAAAAACGTTTTAATACCCTAGTGTCCAAGTTAGGTATGCTAAACTTGAAGACCTGATCTGATTATGTGCCCGATACAAGTTCCATACATCTACGAGAAACTGTCTTATCATCATCTGTTGTTCACACTCCAGATGATTGAGCATACACTTTCTCGCATCTGTATTTTACTTGTATCAGTTGCACAGTTAGGTTGAGTCTCTGTATTTATTAGGTAGATTTCGTTTGTTTACTTTCTTTCTACGTGTGTTTCTTTTATTTCATACTGTCGTCTAGTTTAATTGGCTTTCTATCTGTGCTTTCACAAGTGTTCATGTGTTCAGGGGGAGCATGAACCGGTATCAGGTAAGTCTACTCTATTGTTGAGGGGGAGCGTCACACACAATTTTTCTTCTAAACTGCCATAAAGTTTTTTTTTGTGTGTGTGGATACTCCCTTGTGCATTTCACTCTACGCGCACATTCTGAGGGGGAGCATATCACTTTATGGTCATCATCTGAGGGTGAGTGACACAACAATTTTTTTAACTGTGTAAAAAAAATTGTGTCGGTCTCCCCGTTGCACACAATGGCACAATCCGAGGGGGAGCAGAGAATTTCCCATGCTCAGTTGAGGGGGAGCAGAGAAGGTTCTTTCAAAATCCTAAGCGTACTATTTTTCTTGAACTTTGAAAGGACAAGGGACATTTTAACTGAAATCTCAATCTGTCCGGATAAGTTTCCGAATACCATCTGTCCGGATAGGTTTCCGGACCGGACCCTTTCCGGACCGGATATGTTTCCGGACCGGACCCTTTCCGGACCGGATAGGTATCCGGGTTTGACCAACTTGGCTTGGTTGACCCTATAAAAGGGATCCAGACTCTCATATTGATCCTATTCTCCGGAAACCTCAAAACCTCTTTCAAAAACCTCTCGTGTTTTCTCTCATACGAAAACTCCCCCGGATTGCTCATTCGCATCGTGTTCGATTTCCAATCCACGGTATGTGTTCTTTACGCTATGTCGATCTCTATTGTGTTTTTTGTATCGAGTCATTACCGCCTGTTATTTCGATTTGGGGATCCACAGGGTTTACAAAACCCGCTGATAATGTCGTATCACACCCGGGCTCAATCCACGCACATAGGCCCGAAGTCTTGAGTCGTTATGCTTATCACACGTTTTAGATACGATATACATGTTTAGCTTTGTCATTTGCTTG
Source organism: Saussurea involucrata (assembly GCA_033807775.1). Classification (NCBI taxonomy): domain Eukaryota; kingdom Viridiplantae; phylum Streptophyta; class Magnoliopsida; order Asterales; family Asteraceae; genus Saussurea; species Saussurea involucrata. Next base: position 41,547,455 of record CM066315.1, read on the forward strand.
CGATTTTGGTCTGATTTGAGAACCCGATGGTCGTCCGGATACTCCCATAGTATCCGGACACATTCATATCCACCCGGAAAGACTCATCCCGAAGATATTTTATCCGGATACTCCCAACGTCCGGTAACCCTAGTTGTCCGGAAACCTAAGGGTTTCCGGTAAGTTCAACTATCCGGAAAGTTGAGGTGTCCGGTACCCTTGTCATTCGGAAACTCATATCCTATCCGGTAACCGCTTTGTCCGGATTGCCTGATTCGTCCGGACACCCTCATCACATCCGAAAACCATTGTTGTCCGGATACTCTTATCCAGAAACTTCTGTTTCATATCAGTTTGTCCGGACACCCCTGTGTTCTTACTTCCAGTACCTTGCTATCTCACCATCAGCCCTCAATCTGTCTCAGATTGAGCCAATTACTGCAAAGGTACGTGCCTGCACTTGGTCATTCGCCTTGATTACTAACTTTGGGTCTTTTTCAGATATTCCATGGCGGATCAAGAACAACAACAACATCCTGAAGAGCAAATTCCTCCTCAAGAGGAATTTTGTCAGGATCGATTCTTAACAAGAATTAAACTTCTTAGATACAAAATTTAGAGAATCTTGCGGAATAGAACTCTAAATCAATTAAAGAACAATCAATAGAATTCAACACACTGTATATATCAAACTGTATTACTCACAAGCTTTACACCAAACCTCAATCTTGATGAACAGATCTCACCAAGACGACTTCTACTTCTCTAGAAATAGGATCTACGATCTTGAGGTTAATTCTCTCTGAATGGCTAAACAAACTTTTTTAAAAACTGTTCTCTTTTCTAAAACCCTAATAGCTATCTATATATATAACAGAATAAGTACAAGATAACTACTAAGAATAAAACGATCTTCAAAATATACTTCCATGCTTATCTTCAGCTTTCCTTCTTTATCTTCTCATACCATACATATCTACTCAGCAGTATTAACAATGATTTGACTTAGCAGCATTAACGACCTTCAGCAGTATTAACCTTCACAGTCTTTTATTGGTAGTATCTCAGCTCAGCAGTACTAACCATGTCTTGCAGTAGTAATTTGGTCTAGCAGTACTAACCTTGTCTTGCAGTAGTAATTTGGTCTAGCAGTACTAACCTTGTCTTGCAGTAGTAATTTGGTCTAGCAGTACTAACCTTGTCTAGCAGTAGTAACCTTGCCCAGCAGTATTAACTTTCTTCTGGCAGTATTAATGTAGACTTAGCAGTAGAAATTATGAACTAGCAGCACTATCCATACTTAGCTCATTTTCAGTTCCCAACAATCTCCCCCTAACTTGACTTTTAGGAAAAGAAGTCAAGTTCTTCAAATGATGCTACCAAAACTTAGTCATCATATAAGCATAGATCAGGACTTAAACCTAGACTCTGATTTGCAATCCTTCTTACCAAGAATCTTCCCATAGCAGAGTCTTTGTTGCAGACCAATTTTACATGTAACATCCCGTTCAGTCTTTTCATGCAATGTTTGTAGATTTCATCCACCAGATAATACTCCTGATATGTGTTGTCAATTGATATAACATACACTCCACAATTTTCATAGAGCATCCAGTGGGTTACTGCTTGAAAAGGTCTTGCTGTTATGTGCTGAACTACTTCTGGTCTGAACATTAGGCATAGATATTCTAACACCATCTTTGTGATAGACATACCTCTTTCTGTCAACATGTTACCATAGATCTGCATGCCTACTTTGAACATCTCTTCCAAGTCAGATCTTGAGCATCTTCTTATAACTTGTCCCCATGTTCTGTAGACTTCAAACTGCCCATCAGCTCTCTTGAGTCTGATATACTCCTTTCTCTCATCTATCAAAGTATCCCAGTGACTGATTTCAGGAGGTTTTGAATCTAATGGAGTCACTTTTATTGGTTCAGTATCAACCATAGTGATGTACAAGTCACATTGTTCATTGCTAAGTGATTGTGCATTACTGGATTGACCTGTCTTACTATCTCCTTGTCCTTCATCCTTGGCAACTTCTTCCTTTTCTTTCTCTTCTACCACTGATTTCTCAACAGGTTCTACCCTTTGCTTCTTTACACACTTCTTTTTAGTAGCCACAGACTTTGTTCTCTTTCTGCTGAAAACCATCTTTGCATCCTTAGTTTCTTCCTGTTTCTTGGCAGTTGGAGGTGTATCATGTTTGGCTTTGATTAAAGCCTCTGCAACCTCCACTTCTTCTACTGTAAGCTTCTCTGTTACTGTTTCAGCTTCTGTTTCTGTTCCTGCTTTCTTTGTAGATTGAGCAGCATTAACTGTTTCTGCTGCTTTCTTAGAGTCAGCAGCATTAACAGTTTCTGCTGCTACTTCAGTTACTGCTTCTTTTGGAACTTCAGTTACTGCTGCCTTTACAGTTTCTCTATCTTTAACAAGCTCTTCCACCTTTTCTGTCTCCCCCTTATTCTGTGCACTGGACTCCCCCTTAAACTGTGCATTATCAATTTCCATCTCAGTCTCCATCTGAACTGTCTCCCCCTCAACTTGTAGACCCTTCATATTCAGTTCTGCTTCTGATTCTGACTCTGACTCCCCCTTTTTGGGAGCATCATCAGTTGGAATTCTTCTTCTCAGCACAAATCTTGCCTTTTTCTTTCTGTGCAACAACTTGGTGACCATCTTCTTGAGCTTCTCAATTTGAGACTGTTGGTAGGTGACCACAGTCTTCAGTTGCTCAATCTCCTTCTTCTGTGCCATGACATCCAAGTTGACATTTCCAATGGTTTCCATCAATTCATCATTGTTATATCTATCCTCACCTTGTTTAGAAGTGTTTACCTTCTTTAAAGGATCACTGGAAGTAGCCATCAATTCCTCTTTGTTATGTCTATCCTCACCCTTTTTAGAAGTTTTTACCTTCTTTAAGGGATCCTTGGAAGTTTTAGCAGAAGCCTTCTGCCTAGCAGAAGCACTAACTGCCCCCTTGGTTTCTTGGCACCTGGGCCCTCCTAATGATTTCTCATTTAGAGTTGCCATGGGGAAGGTCTTATTTATGTTACCATTGTCCTTCTCTGTGCTAGCAGAAGTAGTGGCAGCCTTAGCACCCATATGCTCATCCTTCTCCTTAGAGAGCACCTTCTTGGGGTTGGGAGACACCCCTGAGGTTTCCCTGTTGATATTCTCAATTGGAGAATGCTCCAACTGAGGGCTTAAAGGCTTAGGGCTCTGAGTAGGTACATCAAGGGAAGGAACCTTGTGCACCTTTCTTCTTTGAAACTTGTTGGATAACACAGGAGTGGGCTTTTGAAGTATGTGCTGAGGGATATTTATAGTGAGTGAAGGTAGGGTGTGGCCATCAGTGGGATGATCTAATGAGGGCCTTGATCCTGATGCCATACCTTCAGAGGGGTGGGACACAACCATCATTGTAGAGAACAATGGTGTGTCAACTCCTTCCGAGTCCCTAGGAATTCTTCTCATATTTGAGAAAACCTTCCCTTTAGGGGATTTTGGAACATATACCTCATCAAACTGAGGTAAGTCCATCTATTCCTTGTTAATAACTTCTTGCACAAACCTTGGATACATGTAAAATCTCTTTTTGGATTCCAAGTTTGACACAAGATCAGATAAAATCATTTGGGAAAAATTGAACCTTCTGGAAGTGGCCAAACATACCAGAGCATAAGCAGTGGTACTGCTGAACTCACTCCATCCAGTTGTTTTCTTTGAGATGCAGTGCATAAGGGTATGAACAAGAAATCTCCATTGGTTGAAAAATTTTGACTTGTAGAATTTAAAAACACCAATGGGACCTTCATACCCCATTCTTTGTATGGTAGAAAAGAGTTCTTCATTAGGAATCGTAGATATACCTGAAGCATCATTCAACTGAAGATGTATGCGAATAATCTCCTCTGTTACTGTCAAGGGTTTATCACAAACCCTGGTTCGAATCTCCGTTTGCCCGTTTTCTGTCACCACAGTAGCATTATCCCAAAATTGTTTTTGATGTTTAATGAATATCTTGGGAGCCACTGTTAGTGCATAGGAGATATGCGAAGACGTGAGAAAATCGACAATTTCATGGAATCCTGCAGATTGCTTCGGCTTCTGAAGCATTGCAATCTCATTGTGTTCATCAACAAACTCTCTTTGAGCCATTGTATCTGAAAATCCTTGAGCAAACACAGAAATTCTTGGGAGAATAGGTTAGAAAGAGAGTGAGAGAGAATCGAGTTCAAATAGACGTTATGAGCGAAGGCGGGCTTACAGGGTATTTATACGCAGTATTAACCCTAGAATTAACAAAAGCAGTATTAACCACTCAAAGCAGTATTAACTACCGAGCAGTATTAACTGCACAAGCAGTATTAACTGCTGAGCAGTATTAACTACACAAGCAGTATTAACTGCACAAGCAGTATTAACTGCTGAGCAGTACTAACTGCAAAGCAGTATTAACTACAAAGCAGTATTAACCACACCTGCAGTATTAACTACAAAGCAGTATTAACTGCAAGGGCAGTATTAACTACTAAGCAGTATTAACTACAAGGGCAGTATTAACTGTACACTAGCAGTATTAACGCTGCACAGTCAGTAGTAACTACACTTACACTTTTCTGCACTTGGTAATCTGAGGGAAACAGAGGATCATGAGAAAGAGAGTTAGTAGCACCAAATATATGAAGAAATACAGGTATAAAAACAGAAAGTCATGAATTTATTCTAGGTTGATCATGCCCACACTTGTTACCAAAAAGGTGAATCTACCCACATCAAAAGCTTTTGTGAATAGATCAGCAAACTGGTCATTTGTATGAACTTTAGCAACCTGAATTAATTTCTTTTCATTGCAATCTCTTATAAAGTGATACCTTATCTCTATATGCTTTGTTTTTGAGTGTTTGACTGGATTATTAACAATGCTAATAGCACTGTTGTTATCAATGAAGATTGGAGTGTGAAGAAATGTTACCCCATAGTCCAACATCTGATTCTGAATCCATAGAACCTGAGAGCAGCAGCTTGCAGCAGCTATGTACTCAGCCTCTGTGGTAGATAAGGACACTGTGGTTTGTTTCTTACACTGCCAAGATACTAGTCTTGTACCCAAAAACTGACATCCACCTGAAGTAGACTTCCTATCCATGTTGGCTCCACCCAAATCACTATCTGAATATGCAAGCAAGTCAAAAGAGGATTCATGAGGATACCAGAGACCTAATCTAGGTTGCCCTTTTAAGTATCTGAATATTCTCTTGACAGCATGAAGGTGTGATTGCTTAGGAGAAACCTGAAATCTGGCACAAACACAGACTGAAAACATAATATCTGGTCTAGAGGCTGTGAGATACATGAGAGATCCAATCATTGATCTGTAATGATGGACATCCACATCCTCCCCCTCAAGATCTGCAGTGATCTGTTTATGTGTTTCCATTGGAGTGCTTGCTGGCTTTGAGTCTGATAAACCAAACTTGTCCAGGATGTCTTTCACATACTTGGATTGGCTAATAAAAATCCCATCTTTCCTCTGTTTTACCTGAAGCCCAAGAAAGAATGTAAGTTCTCCCATGGAACTCATCTTGAAGCTTTTGTGCATCAATTCTTCAAACTCTTTACACATTTGATCATTGGTGGATCCAAAGATGATGTCATCCACATAGATCTGAACAAGTAATGTACCTCTCTTTCTCCTCTTGATAAACAGGGTCTTGTCAATTACTCCTCTTTCAAAGTCATTTTTCAAGAGATAGGTAGACAAAGTGTCATACCATGCTCTTGGAGCTTGATGCAAACCATAAAGAGCCTTCTTCAGCTTGTATACTCTGTCAGGGTGCAATGGATTCTCAAATCCAGGGGGTTGACAGACATATACTTCTTCCTCAATACTTCCATACAGAAATGCACTTTTGACATCCATTTGGTACACTTTGAACTTCATGTATGAGGCATAGGCTAGAAATAACCTGATTGCTTCAATCCTTGCCACAGGAGCAAAGACTTCCTCATAATCTATTCCTTCTTCCTGAGTGTACCCTTGTGCAACCAGTCTAGCTTTGTTTCTGATCACAATCCCTCTGTCATCCTTCTTGTTCCTAAAAATCCACTTGGTGCCAATTGCTCTATGACCTTTTGGAAGGTCTACCAAGTCCCAAACATCCTGTAATTTGAACTGTAGCAGCTCCTCTTGCATTGCCTCTATCCAGCTTGGGTCTTTCATAGCATCATAAGCCTTTTTGGGCTCAATCTGGGACAGAAAGCAAGTAAGAACAGTGTTAACTGTATTTTGCTGCTCTTGCAACTCTTGGAGTCTGCTTTGCTTTCTAGTCATCATGGGAGATGCAATATCTCCAATCACCAACTCAGGAGGATGATTTTTCTGAGTTCTTGTTGGATGACCTGCTTCCTCTTGTATGTTCTCATCCAGATTTGACTCATTTAATTCTGGATTTGTGTCTGCTTCTTTAGTCACCTCAGATTCTCTGGAATTTGGACCTGAAGACTGATTTTCCTCTGCTCTCCTCTCTTCTTCATTCTGAATAGGTTCAGTCTCCTCTTGGTGTTCACAGAATTCAACAGGATCAATGGAAGGGAGTGGAAATATCACAGATTGAATTCTGTGTTCTGATGTTGGTGTATCCCTTTGTCCTGCATATACATCACTACTGAAACCCAAAGAATTAGTGAGTGAATCAATGTCAAATAGCCAATTAGGACCTGAACCAATAGGATTTGGTGTGTTCTCATTGCATTTGACATTGTCACTTTCTTCAATTATTCTAGAAGAGGTATTAAAAACTCTGTAGGCCTTACTTTGAGATGAATACCCAACAAGAAAACCATCATCTGCTTTGCTATCAAACTTGCCTAAGTGAGATTTGGTATTGAGAATAGTACAAGGACATCCAAATGGTTTGAAAAATCCAATATATGGTTTCCTTTTATGGAAAAGCTCATAAGGTGTCTTGTTTTTAGGCTTTACAACTAAAACTCTGTTTTGAACATAGCAGGCTGTATTAACTGCTTCTGCCCAAAAAGTAATTGGTAACTTTGAATCAGCTAACAGAGATCTAGCAGCCTCAATCAGTGTCCTATTCCTTCTCTCAGCAACACCATTTTGTTGTGGAGTCCTAGGAGCACTGTATTGTCTCTCAATTCCTTTTTCTTCACAAAAGGTGTTTAGATCAAAATTTTTAAACTCAGTTCCATTATCTGATCTAATGACTTTCACTCTTTGATTTGATTGGTTTTCAATTTTGAGAATAAAAGATTTGATCAGTCCACTTGTCTCATCTTTAGTTCTCAGAAAATATACCCAAGTAAATCTAGAATAATCATCAACAATAACTAAGCAGTATGATTTCTTGCCAATACTCATCACATTAGTAGGACCAAACAGATCCATATGTAACAGTTGAAGAGGATTTGAGATAGTGTTTATCTCTTTGGTCTTATGAGAAGTTTTGTGTTGTTTGCCTTTGAGACAAGCAACACAATGATCATCACATGAATAGACTTTGGATGGCAAACCCCTTACAAGGTTATTCTTAACAAGTTTATTTATTGTTTTAAAGTTCATGTGACACATCCTTCTGTGCCAAAGTGATGATTCATCCAAAGAAGCTTTTGAAACTAAACAATTTAGGGATGAATCAGATGATACACTTTCCAAATCTAAACAATAAACATTATCCTTCCTAGGAGTTCTCAGAAGTATCATGTTTTCATCAACCACTTTGTATCCAGGAGCAAGGATAATACATTCAGAATCAGTAAACAATATGCTATGCTTCTTGTCACAAACCTGTGATACACTTAACAGGTTGTATCTCAATTGTTCAACATAGTACACATCTTCAAAGGTCATCTTACCCTTTGAAACATCACCCTTACCACTTATCTTTCCACCAGCAGGATTATCCCCAAATGCAACATGTCCTCCATCAATCTTTTTGAAATTTTTGAGGCAGGCCATGTTACCTGTCATGTGCCTGGAGCAACCACTATCAACATGCCAAATGCTCTTCCCCTTGAGCTGTTGGTTGCCCTGCACATTAAGATAAATCAGTTAGTTTTGTTGGGAACCCAAGCCGAAGTGGTCTTGGGTCTCCCTTGCTCATCAAAGTACTTGCACTTGGTTTTGATGAGATTTTCAAATTTAGGTACTGCAGTACTGGAGTACTTTGTCAAAATTATTGGTGTAGCAGCACTAGAAGCAGTATTAACCTCAGAAGTACTAACAGTGCTAGCAGTACTAATACTGGGAGCAGCAGTATTGTTAGCAGCAGTATCAGCAGTACTAACAGAGGTAGCAGTATTAACCGAGTTAACACTGCTAGAAGCAGTATTAACAGAATTAACACTGCTAGCAGCAGTACTATCTGAAGAAGAAGCACTAAAAGTGTTAGCAGCACTAACATTGCTAGCAGCACTAACTTTGGAATGATTACTAGCAGTATTAACTCTGCTAGCAGCACCAACTTTTGAAGCAGTACTAACAGTGTTAGCAGTACTAACACTGCTAGCAGCAGTATTGTTTTTAGTGCCTTTTGGAACCCACATAGTACCACATTCCTTTTCAGTCGTTTTCTTTATGTGGCTTTTGGGTTTATCTTGTTTCTTTGCCACAACTTTCCTCACAGACTTTTTATAGCCACCATTCTTTCTGTAACCACCAGGTTTTTGAAAAGATCTTTGAGCATTAAACCTTTGGTTAACAGGATTGAAATAACAGTGTTTGGCTAAATGATTTAGCTTACCACAGATGAAACAAGGTTTTGGCCTGTTAATTCTGTTCAGATCAACTCCTTGTCTCATAGCCCACTGGTTATTCCAGTTCCTTTGATTTCCCCTCTGATTATCATGTTTTTGGGGCTTGTTCTCTTTAGATTTCCTGCAAGAACACTGTTTACAAGTATTAGAGTTCACAACTTTGGGCTGTGTGGAATGAACTCCCTTTTCCTTTTCAGTCCTTTTGATCTCATTGTTCTTAACACATGGAGTTTCACATTCCTCATCAGAGTCTACTTTGTCAGTCTCATCCTCAACAACTACTGTTTCTTCACAAGGATCTATATTAATCTTTAATTCAGGATCCTTCCTATCCTTGGTCTCTAACAAATCAGACTTAGGAGGTATGTAGTTGTTATTGTAGGGTGGAGGTGTGGCATTGTACCCTATCCCTACTTTCATCTTGTCATGGATTTGAGCCTTAATGATGGTATCCATGGTTTTAGAAGCACAGGTAAACTTTTCAACATCAAGTTTAACCTTCTTAAGCTCTTCTTTTAATTTCTCATTCTCCTCCCCAGACACTTTCAGCTTAATCTCATACTCATTCTTCTCCCACTTCCAATAGTTAGTATCATAGTGGTGTTGAAGTTCATTAGCTTGAAAAGCTCTAATCTGTTCCTCAAACCTTTCTACAATCCTAACATAATCTTTCACATCTTTCTCTAGCCTCTTAAGGTTATCACACATACCCTGATTGTGATCCCTATATCTTTTAACAGCATCAATGCAAGCTTGAGAACAGAGTTTAGATTGTACCTCAGTGGGAATATCAGATACTTCTGCCATAAGAGCTTGATTCTGACAGGCTTCCTCAGCTTGATCACTCCAATCAAATCCCATTCCTTGTTGAGAGACAAGGGCTTGAGAGGAGCTTCTGTTTTGGTTTCCATTTGGAGCCTGTTGATGTGATCCTCCACTTCTGCATTCTCTGGCAAAGTGTCCCATCTTGTGACACTTATAACACTCAACCTTGGACTTGTCAAAGCCTGCACCATCTTCTCTTCTCTGGGAAAAGTTGTTTCTCCCAGTCCTTTTGATGAATTTCTTCACCCTCATTGATAGCATAGCCATCTGCCACTTGATGTCCATCTCTTCCAGATCATCAGCATTAATCTGCTCTAAGTCATCATTGATTAGAGAAGAGTGAACATGACTAGAAAAGAATGCTTCTAGTACAGAATCTGTAGTCTTCTCTTGGTTAGTTCCACCAGCAGCATTAACAGAACCTGCAGTATTAACAGAATCAGGGTTAGCAGCATTATCAGAGGATGAAGATAATAAAGCAGCATTATAAACAAATCCAGATGGCCTTTTCTTGGCTTCAATTTCAGCCTCAAATACTCTCAGATCATTGTAGAGGTCATCTAGCTCTTTGTCCTCCAATTGGTCATTCTGTCTGAATGAGACTGTGTACATGGTCCATTCTTCTCCCAATGACCTAAGGAACTTTCTATTGACATCATCAGCATCCATGTGTACACCCACAGTAGCTAATTCTCCAATCAACTTATTAAATCTGTCAAAAGTTTGAGTCATAGACTCATTCTTTGCAGACATGAAGTTCTCATATTGTTGCCTGAGAATAGCCTTTTGATTTCTCTTTGTGCTCTTTGTGCCAGTAAATCTTTTCTCCAGAGCATTCCACAACATCTGTGCATCTGTGCAGTGTTGGAATTGATGTTGGTACTCATTAGGAATAGCCAAAAGCAGAGTGCTTAAGGCCTTCATCTCTGTTTGTCTGACTTTCTTTTCAGCATCTGTCTTGGGAGGAGGTCTCTTTCCATCTGCTCCAATCTTTCCTTCATTACATGGGCCATTTTCTATGATGTCCCATATTGCATAATCAGTAAGAAGAATGTACTGCTTGATTCTCAGTTTCCACATGTCAAATTCATTGGGTTTGAGCATGGGAACCTTTGAAACAAGAGTACTGTGAGTATCCATTGAATTGTCCATAGCTTCTAAGATACCAATGCTCTGATACCACTTGTCAGGATCGATTCTTAACAAGAATTAAACTTCTTAGAAACAAAATTTAGAGAATCTTGCGGAATAGAACTCTAAATCAATTAAAGAACAATCAATAGAATTCAACACACTGTATATATCAAACTGTATTACTCACAAGCTTTACACCAAACCTCAATCTTGATGAACAGATCTCACCAAGACGACTTCTACTTCTCTAGAAATAGGATCTACGATCTTGAGGTTAATTCTCTCTGAATGGCTAAACAAACTTTTTTAAAAACTGTTCTCTTTTCTAAAACCCTAATAGCTATCTATATATATAACAGAATAAGTACAAGATAACTACTAAGAATAAAACGATCTTCAAAATATACTTCCATGCTTATCTTCAGCTTTCCTTCTTTATCTTCTCATACCATACATATCTACTCAGCAGTATTAACAATGATTTGACTTAGCAGCATTAACGACCTTCAGCAGTATTAACCTTCACAGTCTTCTATTGGTAGTATCTCAGCTCAGCAGTACTAACCATGTCTTGCAGTAGTAATTTGGTCTAGCAGTACTAACCTTGTCTTGCAGTAGTAATTTGGTCTAGCAGTACTAACCTTGTCTTGCAGTAGTAATTTGGTCTAGCAGTACTAACCTTGTCTAGCAGTAGTAACCTTGCCCAGCAGTATTAACTTTCTTCTGGCAGTATTAATGTAGACTTAGCAGTAGAAATTATGAACTAGCAGCACTATCCATACTTAGCTCATTTTCAGTTCCCAACAAATTTATTAACGAAGCAGCCGATATTGCTTTGGTCAACCCTGACCATGGCATTGAGATGGAAGCCAACAATCATCAGTTGGACGCCGCCGAGTTCCGACCACAAGAGCAACATCATGTGGTCGTGGACATTCTACTTGGTCACCCTCTCCGTGAGGCCCTCACTGCAACAGCAGACGTCCCTACACTATATGTTTATCAAGTATGGCTCACTGCCCAAGTCATCACGGCTGCCAATTCTCAGACCATCACTGCACGGATCGATAACCATCCCTTCACGCTCACACCTGACGCGTTCCGTCGCTTGCTATCCTTACCAGAAGCCAACGCTGGCGGACACTAAGGCTACGACCCCGCGGTCAATGACACAACACTGTGTGCTCAAGTGCGCGCTCTAGGCTACAACCGCGCCCTCGATCGACCTTCGGCATTCAACCGCAAATATCTGGCGCCCATCTGGTACACGCTGTTCACCATACTAAACCGGTGTCTCTCATCCAGATGGAAGGGAATAGACCAGTGCACAGGCGACTTTCTGTGTCTATTCCATGTTGTGTGCTACAACAGACACGTCGACTTCGCGATGATTATATGGCGCGAGATGGTTCAAGCTATTCGGAATATCGGAGGTACGAAGCAAAAGAAATTCCTACCTTATCCTCGATTCCTCTCTTTGGCCATCCGACAACATATGGAGGTGAATCTAGCAATACCGCGACGCATTAACCATCCGGTATGTCCTCCTTTCCATTTACAATATATGGTGATTCGGAACCCGTCCAACGCCATAGCCATGCCCATACCTGAAGCCCTACTGGCACACGCGGACCCCAATGCACCGAGTGTGGTAGAATATAGGAGAGAGTTAGCTGCTCCCATGGTCCAGCCAGCGCCGGAGGGACCTCCCCGGGGAGATAGACCCGAACGACGTGAGGGTCCTAGGACAAGAGGAGGCAGGGCCCGGGCAGCAGGGGCTTCTGGGCGGGGTGTGATGAGAATTCATGGGAGGGGAACAGGAGCGGGCGGTGCATTGGATACCCGTCTCGGTACTACCCAAGCCGGACCGAGCCAACAATCCATTCCCATCACCCGGACAACAACCAAAGCCGGCACATCGTCTAGACCGATGCTCCACCGTGACCCCGAGCCTTACATATCTGACCCTCCTTCGCCTACCAGACATGTAGAAGACGTGGAATCCGACTCCACTGAATCCGATACAGATCGTGATATACGCGCATCCTTGATACCTACCCGTATCGGACCAAACCCAGACTTTACCGAAGGAATCCCTTCTGACTCACCGACACCCCTACTCATCCCTACTACCCAGCCTGATACGGGAGATACAAGGAGAAAGGAGGGAGCATTAGTTGAACAATTAGAACATGTGAGACGAAGGGAATTGAGGTCGAAAGCGAACCAAGAAAGATTAAGCCGTAAAGATAAAGAGGCTTCTGAGCGACCCCAAAGACGGATGTTTCACTTTTACACGGGGATATAGCACAACTTCTACCGATCTCTCACTCGGAGAGTATTGGTATTGAAATAAGAGACCAGCAGCCCCCGGTCTCGCCTTCTTTCAGAGCACCATCGAGTCTAGAGCCACTTGTTATTGAACATTCTTAGGCTAGGACACAAGACGAGGAAACGAACGTCGGTGCTCTTAGTGACCCGATCGGAACTTCCGTAGGATCTCCGCCTTTAAGTGGAATCCGAGGATCGGAAGGAAATCCTACCACGGACACACCTTCGCCAACCGTGAACGTAGGTGGCTCTGCCTCTAAGGTAGATGCCTCAACGGGTAATCTAAGTGATCCCGGAGTTACTTTACCCGACTTTGTGTCACAAGGGTCTCTGGACAGCACCCTCAAGGTTGTCCGCGAGGCAATGAAGCAGCGCCTCACCGCAGAGCTCGACAAACTGAAGAGTCTGATCATAGGTAAGGAGAAAGTCGTCGAAGCTGAAACCGCACCAACACCTCCACTGACTCCCGTTCAGCCTATCTATTCGGTGGATACCTTGAAGACGATGCTCCTAGCTCAGCTGCTCCAGCAATCTGAAACCGACGCCTCTACCGAAGCAGACCTGATCTCCATTTTACGATCCTAGGTATCTGCTCCATCGTCATCCATCACCACCAGAATGGATCAGCTTGACACGACTCTCAAGGACGTTCAACAAGCGCTCAAAACGCTATCCGAGAGAGTCGCCTCCATGGAAGAAACTTGCAAAAGTCAAGCCGGTGGTCTAAAGCGAAGACACAATGATCAGGATGATCCTGATCACCGTGAGGGGGAGAATAAAAGACAAAGATTAGCCGAGACCGCCCAGATCCTCACTGAAACCACTGTGGTTCAACCGGAACCGTCAACTGCGGCAACTACAACTGAAGAACAACCTGAAGCCTAGTTGAGCTTAGTCGAGATGGTTATGGATATGGACATCTCCGACGACGAAGACCCGACGATTGAAAAGCCTGAGGGAGCAACACAGGAATTGGTCACATATGAAGCATCAGATAGGACCGAACTACAACTGATAGATCCAGACTCACAGATCGACCGGGAGACCGAAAATGCATGGTACGAAAAAGCCGCCAGTGCTCTAAATCTCCAAGTAAACCTGATCTTTCCTACTGATGAAGACGATAATGTTGACTACGACCAGTTTCTGCTGCAAAATCTATATAGTACACCCGTTCACTCTGCTCAAGCCGTCGAGACTTCTACAAGACCCGAAACGACAACTGCTGAAAATCCGACATCTCCTCAACAACCGACAGCTTCAGATCCTCCTCCTCTTCAACAGCAACAAATCCGATGGGAGAAAATCATGATCTTTATTCCTCACCTGGAGGAATCTCTGAAGAAATTGTACGTTCACAAGTTACGCACTATCGAGCCTTCCTTTTGCCTTGGGATTTCCAATTCCGACCCGGAATACCAAAGCCAGTACTTAAACACGATGAAGCGGTATCTGCCAGTTAGCCAAGTCCGAATGAAACACAAGATCACCGAAGTGCTTAATGTCCAAACCAGCCGAATCCTTAAAGTCATGTTTCCAGTATTCACCGTCTGACGCGAAGACGGTAATGAATGGAGATTTTCCGAAGCCGACTTCAAGCACCTCCGACCGTTCGACATACTTGCTATACTGAAAGACCTCCGAACCAGAACCATCCGTCCGCTTCAAGTGACAAAGGCGCTCGAAGCTGTTCGTCGATTCCTGATTCACTCAATCATGATGTCTTACCTCACAGACTTCCAAATGGGAATCGAGAACAGAGCAAAGAAGGTAAACCTGCTGAAACCGAATCTGAAAGCGCCCGAACTGAAGATGTATCCCGAGAACGCACTGCTTCTAGAACCTAAATTTGGGATAGTCTACCTCAACGAACAGAAAGAAAAGAGGTTTGTCCGCTTCAGCCAGGTCGACAGATTCTGCGATGGCACGCTCTTCAAAGTCCAAGATGCTCTTCGAAATATCATCACTTTCGAATCCGAAAATCAAAAGGTATCGTATGTTCCGAACTCGAATGAGACAACTGCACGAAAAGCCTTAGAAATGATTGAAGAACGCATCGACTATCGCCGAGCCATCAGGACGTTCAAGATACACTTTGGGCTTCGAAAGAGATACGTTGATAACTGGTTCGAACTCGAACTTCAATTCAAAGGGGGAGATTGTTAGGGTAATATTTGGTTGAATAGAAGTTCAAGGGCTAAATGTTAATTTCTTATTTTGAGCCTTATTAGTGAACGGGCCGTGGGCTTGTTACCACGGGCCCATCATATATAAAGTGTTGTTTAGCTTAGAATTAAGCTAGTTGTCATTTTACTTTCTCAAACACTTATTGTAATTCTCTCTGCATTATTGAAAGTGAATTGGATGACCAGTTGAAATCATAACACATGTTATTATCTATTGATTTCTTATTGTTCGTTGCACGAATCTGGAACTCACAACCTCCCTCTCTCTCTCTCTCTCTATATATATATATATATATATATATATATATATATATATATAGAGGAATAATAAATTGTAAACCTCTAAATGTGTGTAAACTTTGTAAACTTTGAATTTCATAGGTTTTCTTGATGAAATTGTTTCATGAAATTGTTTATTTTGATGAAAGTGTTTCATATCATTCGTTTCATGATGAAATTGTTTCATATATTTGTGTTATTTATGTAAAAACGTCAAAGTTTTATCAAACTGAGAAAATATATGAAACAGTTTCATAGGAATGAAAAGAAATATATGAAACTACATAAAAAACACAAATATATGAAACAATTTCATCAATAAATGAATGATATGAAACAATTTCATCAAAATAAACAATTTCATCAAAAAACCTATGAAATCCAAAGTTTACACCAAAAAAAAGTTTACAAAATAGTGGGCCTCTCTCTCTCTCTCTCTATATATATATATATATATATATATATATAGAGAGAGAGAGAGAGAGAGATAATAAATTGTAAACCTCTAAATGTGTGTAAACTATGTAAACCCATCATAGCCATTGATTTTTTAATCTAGATTAACATGAGATTAAGGGTAAATAAGTCTTTTAATCTTATTGTTTTATTTTCGGTAACTAGATAATGGAGAATAATCATCCTTTCTTTTAGGAAGTGATATATTTATCTAGTTAATTTCGGTAACTAGATAATGGAGAATAATCATCCGAAATTCGGTTTTCAACATCGTATTCTTCATCTTGCGGTTTTTCAACATCGTCTTCTTCACCATAACTGCTCCTATCCTAATCTTGTATTGATTTCATATCAAATCAATACCGTTTCATAGGAAAAGTATGAAATGTAAACTTTTTCATAGGAAAGGTATGAAATCAATATTGTTTCATATGAAAGGTATGAAATCCCCTTGCAACTTTCATCATCGAATTAGGGTTTTTTCATAGGAAAGTTAAACACCCTTTTCAACTTTTTCATAGGAAAGTTAAACACTAATTTTTAATTCGGGCTTTTCATACCTTTTGAACACAAAATCAAATTTTAACTTAAAATTATTATGCACATCGATTTTCATACAACAATGTGAGGGGAACTGATTTTTGTTCATACATTGTCTTCTCTAAGTTTCATCCCTCACGCACTCCATATCCACATCAACGAGGTTGTCCGGAGTGTTTTTGAACTTTGAAAATGAGTTCAACAACCGTATCCTATCGCTTTTCTTCCTTGCAGTTAACCGTAATCATGTCAAAATCCACTTTCTACGAACAAAATCGAACACACCAACAGAAACCGTAGGAAAAAAAACCTAACCTCTTACGTCTCTGTTCTGGTTCGTCATTGTTATGAAAAGAATCGCACAAGAAGGATATTCAGAGGTTGTCGTTTGGAATTTTCATAGATTTTCGTTTTGGTTTGATTGTGGTCGTTGTGGAATCTGGAAGGGATTGAGGTGGATCCCTGATTTCACGGTATGTTCCAAAAATAGAACCTGATCCCAAATTAGAACCGGCTCCTAATTCCCTATTTTACCCTTTTCATAACCCGTCTGTGACCATTATACCCCCGATTTCATAGAAAATTTACTAGATTGCCACCGCTACAATCTAATTCATTGATTTAAATGATCAATGGCTAGGATTAGGTTTCATAGTTTACATAAAATTTATAGTTTACAATTTAGTGAGCCTATATATATATATATATATTTCACATTGTTGGTGATGAGTCTTGTCTATACTAACTAGAAAACTTCTACAAATTGCCATTGGCCACCACACTTTCCCAATCAAATGTTGTTGCTACATATATACACGTACACATATATAATGTATGTATGTATGTATGTATAAAGTTTTCAAGTTTCTTAAATACATGTATTAAAGCTTCAAAATTTTCTTATTTAATGTAGCAACTGTTGACGTGAATGTCGAGTTTTCTCCACATCACCATTAACACTTCCGTAAAATCCCCATAAACCTTTTATAAACAGAATACATATCATGAAATGTTACAACACCAAATGATCATCAGTCAAACTGGATATGAAATAAAAAAATTTAAAACTTTGTTATATCTATTAGAAAAAGGAATCTTCGTTATGGTAAATAAGATATAAACCAAATTTTGTTACGATACAATAACATTTTGCTCAAAAATAAAATCATACCAAGAACTAAAATTCTTTGAAAATAAATTTCAAGGAGGATATTGATTATAATAATAAACTGTTTCAGGACCGTTTACTGAATGTTTATCTTACGGGTATTATTTACCTTACCAATTGAGGATAATAATGACAAAAAATCTTACTCATTATGAGGCATAATAAGGACCAAAAGTATTACCCGAGAAAGACTTTTACCTGGTAAGCTTTTTTATTGAGTTTAAAACGCTTACCAATTAAATATTTTGATGATCGAGAATGTTACATGACAAGGTAAGTGAGAGTACTTTTTCTTACCAGTAGACATTTACCCGATAAATATTCGGTAAAGGCTACTTGGTCTGAATTATTACAAAAATGAATTAATTAGTTTTTAAATTCATATTAATTCAAGGGTTATCGTTAATGATCTTTGATTGACATTATACAGTATACACCCTTGTAATAAACACTTTTGAAACAGTAGTGATCGCTTAGAAAAGTTGGTATCTTTATTTAAAGTTATTTATTTTAATATGTAAATTTATATATTGAGTAATTTTCACCTCAAGAAAAAAGATATGAAGTTGTATATTCTAAAAAAGGTTATTTATATTTTATTTGATTTTTAGAAATCTTTTCTTATAATTGAGGAATACAACTTTCTTCATACTAGACTCATGCTAAATGTAACTTTTCAAAAAAATTCATTTTAACATTATGTTGATGTAGCATAGATCCAAGAGTTGATGGATTATGTTGTGAATTAGTGGAAGCAAATAAAACTTGTTATAAAAAAATCTGATCAAAACACTACAGCAAAAGCAAGAAACAGGGACATATGCCACCAACAACGTGACCGGTCGTGTACCACGCACATCCTGACGAAATCTTAAATTCGAATTGTTCTCTTAGGGTGCGTTTGGTACGCAGACAGGACAGGACATGACTGGACATAACACGATAGAACATGACAGTTGTTCCGTGTTTGGTAAGACATTAAAGGACAATACCGAACAGAACATGACCGGTTAAATGACCAATTTACCCCTAGTGAGATGTGTTTAGTCATTTTTTACCAAATAATCAAACTAATCAGTGATAGTTTATCACAACAAAAATCAAATCAAATGGAAGCTAGAATCACAAAAAACAAAACTACATTATATGGGTGGATCAATATTCACATGGTTTAAGAATCACAACAAGAAGTGGCAACCAAAAAATCACGACAGGTTGAAGTCTTCTCACAAGAGCAGGTTCAATCTAGGTCAAGAAAAATCACATAAGAGGAATCCAATAGATGATTATGCAAGACAACAAAATGAAAAATCACATGTAAGCTTATGAGATACGTATGAAAATCGACCTGTACAAAAATCACAGAAAAATCGATTCTAATAAAAATCGATTCGTATAAAAATTCTAGAAAAACCGATTCGTATAAAAATTCCAGGAAAATCGACCTGTACAAAAATCACAGAAAAGTCGATCTGAAGAAGAATCACAGAAAAATCAATTCATATAAAAATTCTAGAAATCGATTAGGACAAATTGACCAGAGGAAGGAGAGATCGATTAGGACAAATCGACTAGAGGAAGGAGAGATCGATTAGAAAAAAACGTAACCTGAGGATGGAGAGATCGATCGAGCAATGTACTGATGAAGGGAGGGGAGTAGAGGAGGGAGGCATGAACTGGATGGAGAAATCAGGTTTTGTAATTTTTAGGGTATAATGGTCAATGTTAGCTTGGTCCATCTAGTTCCAGGGGGTAAGATGGAACACACCTATTCCACATCTGTTCTAGTTAGTTCCACTTCGTTCCACATAAAGACATGCCAAACATGCATGGGACAAGTGTGTATTGTTCTGTCATGTTCCATCATGTCCAGTATACCAAACGCATCCTTAATTTTATAAGAGTTTTCTCTTGGTTTCCTCACGCCTCTTCCATTGATCCATGAGCTCACAACCTGTTAATTATCATCCTTATAAGTTAATTAATAACATCAAGATCTATGTACAATTACTTTACAATTCCAAAATATGTTTTAATACCAAGATATTTAAAACACAATAAATTATATAAAATGATCAAAAGAATATATAATTGTTAAATTCGACAAGTCATGGACATATATAAATAGAATGAAAAGGCAATTGTCGAGTTGAGGTCATCTGAAATCAAAACATCAAGCACAAATAAGAAAATGAATCAACTTTCAGATAAATTGAGATCGATTCTTAATTATCTACAAAACTTTTGTAAGTTCAATTTTTTCACAATCACATAGTTTTTGTATTTTCCATCATTTAAAACATGTTGGTAAATGTTTCATGCAAAATATAAAAAATCTAAAGAAATTAGTAATTAATGAATCAATAATTGAAACTATTTTTTAGGATTAAAAGAAAACTTTAGTCTATGAAAGTTAATGCTTCGAGTATTAGGCCATGCGTAGCGGTAGCGTACCCGCTCTCGGGTAAGGGTGAGGGTTAAGCGGGTACGGGTACGGGGGGAGCGGGTAAGGTATCGGTTTCGTGAACCCGATGAACCCGTTGTGGTTTAATTAATTTTTTTATTTTTTTTATATTTTTTAAATAATACCGTTTACCAACGGCTATATTATTAATTACTTTTTTTTTCAAGTTATACACACTATATATATTAACCTCTATCATCTTCATTTTTTCACACCAAAAAACTCTATACTTTCTTCCATTCTCTATACTTTCTTCCATTTATTTCTTCAATTTTAGACAATATGGATTCGCCACAACCCGCTTCATCGACCGCATCATCATCATCCATAGACATCGACGAGTACTTGAATCATTCTAGGGAAATTTTTGTAGGGTTGGTTCGATAAACTGCAAATTTAATTTCTGGTAGCACCGCCTCATCGTCAAGAAGAGAACCGAGGGCCGGGAACATAGAAAGAGGTCGGGTAGCTGCAAACGAGCGGCTTTTGCGGGACTACTTTGGCAACAACCCGGTTTATACACCGGATATGTTTAGACGACGGTTCAGAATGAGCAGGCAACTATTCGAACGAATAGTTGAAGATTTAGAAGTAGAGTATCCGTATTTTACACTTCGGGTGGACGCCAGCAACAAACAAGGTTTTTCTCCGATACAAAAGTGTACTTCCGCTATTCGGCAATTGTTGTATGGAGTAGCTGCCGACTCACTTGACGAGTACTTGAGGATGGGAGACAAAACGTCACGAGATTGTCTGCACAAATTCTGCACAGGTATTATTGAACTCTATGGTACAAAATATTTACGCAAGCCTACTTATGTTGATATTCAGAAGTTGTACACCGCGCATGAAGCTAAACACGGATTTCCCGGCATGCTCGGCAGCATAGACTGTACTCATTGGGCGTGGGCAAAATGTCCGGTAGCATGGCGAGGTCAATTCATGAGAGGTGATCATGAGCACCCGACAATCATGCTAGAAGCAGTGGCCTCCCATGATCTATGGATCTGGCACGCATACTTTGGTGTTGCCGGTTCCAACAACGACATCAATGTTCTCAATCAATCGCCCATCTTCAACGATCTATATGATGGAAAAGCACCCGAGTGCCCTTTTGAGGTGAATGAAGTCACCTACAACCACGGATATTATCTAGAGGATGGGATATATCCGGAATGGGCTACTTTCGTAAAATCATTTACGTGCCCACATGACCTTAAACGACAAAAGTTCAAGTCCGCGCAAGAATCGGCACGTAAAGATGTTGAACGAGCTTTTGGCGTGCTTAAACAACGTTGGCATATATTTCATAACCTGGCACGCGGATGGCATCCGACAAGATTGGGAAACATTATGTACGCTTGTGTCATATTACACAATATGATACTCGAAGACGAAGACCAAGCCATTTGTGGTGGCGATGAAAACGACTTTTTCACGAATGATATCGAAACACAAATCAGTGAGGAACAACGCGCGGAAAATGTTCGAGAAGTAAAAAACCGGGACACTCATAATAACCTTCGGTCGGATTTGGTCGAACATATTTGGCGTATCCAAGTTCCAACAATGACGACGAGTAGATTTTTAATATCTTGTAATTTTTAATTTTTTAATGAATGATATGAATTTTTTTATTATTATTTATCTTATTTTTATTTATTAAAAAATATATAAATATTTTTATTTTGGTAAATAATTAAATGTATAAATAAAAGAATTAAAAAGGATGAGGTGGCAAGTGGGTTCATTGGGTACTGATACTCCACTTTTGGATAAGGATTGGGTAAGAGAGAAAAGCTGATGTGGCGCTGAGGTGGCAAGTGGGTTGAAAGGGTTCAAAGGGTACGAATACTCATGGCCTTAGAAGTTTTCTCACAAAGGTCAACACAATTTATATATATATATATATATATATATATATATATATATAGAGAGAGAGAGAGAGAGAGGGAGAGAGAGAGAGAGAGACATAAAGATTCAAACGAAAACGCTAACTATTTAAGAAAACACGAAAATGATCGTTCATGTGCAAAATCACATGTGATTTTACACTAACTGTAAAAAAATGGATGCGGACGACTTTGGCCACGACTTAAAGTCGCGGGGCAAGTCGCGTGAATCACATATGATTTTGGACGTGAATTATGTATGATTTTATACATTAGCGGCCGTTCTCGTGTTTTTTTAATAGTTAACGTTCTCGTTTGAAACTCTCTCTATATATATATATATATATATATATATATATATATATATAGTGTTAGGTTCATTTGAGAAGTCTAAATATTTTGAGAAATAGAGAAGTGATCGTGACTCTTCGATTAAATGCGCTGATTTTGAACACGGAAGGGTATTTTGGTAATTAGTCATCCCGTTTACAAAAAACACGGGCTGAGTTCATATATGAATCTGTGTGATTCACATATGAACTATACGTTCATATATGAACCTTTGTAATTCACATATGAACTCTTTATAACTAATTCATATATGAATCTTGTGATTCATATATGAACCTTTGTGTTTCATATATGAAACTAATTAATTGTAGGTTCATATATGAATCAGTTGAACCAATTAACTGATTCATATATGAATCTTTGTGTTCATATATGAATCTTTGTGTTCATATATGAATCTTTGTGTTCATATATGAATCTTTGTAATTTACATATAAACTTTTTTAACTAATTCATATATGAACCTTTGTATTCATATATGAACCTTAATGATTTATATATGAATTTTTTTAACTAATTCTCATATGAACAAATTAACTGATTCATATATGAATCACAAAGTTTCATATATGAATCACAAAGATTCATATATGAATTAGTTAAAAATATTTTATATGTGGATTACAAAGGTTCATATATGAACACAAAGGTTCATATATGAATCACACAAATTCATATATGAACCTGTCCCGCGTATTTTTTACGAAACTACCCTAAATACCCCTGAGCGTCGTTTATTAATTAATGTGGATGCGCGCATTAATCAGGTGTAACGCGAATTTCTTGACCGTGGATTATTTAATCCAATGGATATGATCACTTCTCTATTTCTCAAAATATTTAGACTTCTCAATTGAACCATTCCCTATATATATATAAGTATATATTTATATATATATATATAAGAATATTTTGCAAGAATGAGGGGGAATTATACGAAAAGTAAACTAATTTGCAAGAATACGAGAAAAAATATAGGTCGCATAATCCATTAATTAATAAAATACCATAAATAGAAAATGAAATAAATTTAGAATTTAGTATAATTACCATTTTGAATTCGAATGAATCCTTAAAATTCTCCTTAACTATTCACATTTTGAATCATACGTGATTAGTTTCATTTAACATATGATCTACTATGTGAATTTATGTACATATCACATCATATTATCACATGTAATAATCATAGATACTTTAGTTAATCATATGTGATTATGTATATTTATCGCTGTTCTAAAAGGCTCGCTACGACAGCCACCGTGGCGCGTCGTGGCTTAAGGTTTGTGTCTCACGCCACGTTATGCATGTGGCACGCCATGACCTAAGTGAGGTCTTTTATAACGCAATATTTGTTTTTTCTTTACATTTTTAATGTCTTATTTGCTAATTTTTTATATATAACCTACTTTAACTTGGTTATTGTCATTGACTCATCGATTAATAGTACAAAACATATGTTTTTATATATAATAGTATATATGATATAGAGATTTGCCGTCATAAGTCACGCCTTGATAAACGTCATGGCACGTCGTGGCTCCTAATGCTTGAGGCTTGGCCTCGCCGCCACGCCACGCCTCACGCCATTTAGAACTTTGATATTTATAGATCTTTTTTGTGATGTAAATATTATCACAGGTGACTATGCATCACTTATATCCAGACGTATATTTTCATATGCGATATGTACAAAAATTCACATATTGGATCATATGTGATACACAATAGATCATAAACGTTGCTCAAAAAATAGAAAAAATGGTGAAAAGATAATGAATTTATTGTAAATATCACATGTGATATTTGATAAAAATTATGATTTTTTATCATCAAAAGTGTATTTAGAAAAATATCTATATAAAACCTGATAATAATTATGGATTTATTAAAACTAAAAAATAATAAATGTAAAAGATATGATGAAATTTTAAAAGATATTTATCCAATTCAGTAATTATTCTAAATTTGAAATTTATTTTTTCATTTTTTTATTAATGGATTATGGGGCTCATATTTTTTGCAAATTAATTCATTACTCGAACCTATCCATATATATATATATAGTCGGGTTCAAACGAGAATGATATCTATTTAAAAGAATAAAAGAATAAATTTGGACCAACCATTTTACTAAATAATTCCTTAAATAAAATTTTCTTAATAATCACACAAAAGGCATCATAGTCATTTGTTATATAGATTATATATAGAAACTAATTTATTTTTATATAGATTATGTAATAAATTTAATTAAGGTATTTATTCATTTTTTAATAATTTTGTATTTTAAGCATGATTATTTATTTATTATTTTTTACAATATTAAAATAAGTGTGATTTAGTTTTTCATTTTAGATATTTATTTTTATTGGATTAGGTTATTTAATAATTTTTTACAATTTCGTCAAAAATCACTTGTGATATTCACAATTAATTCATGGTGAATCACATTTGATATCCACAATTAATTTTAAATCACATATGATTAGAAAAACAGTTCGAAAAAAAATTAATTCATTATGAATCACAAGTGATTTTGATGAAAAATTATGAATTATGTTTTTAATCACATGTGATTTTATACATTTTAAATGTATTTTGCTACACACCATATATGATTATGTTTTTATTATTTTTCTTTTTTAATATTAAAGTTGAATCATTGTTTTCATATTTAAAATCACATATGATTAGTAAAACATTTTTAAAAAAAAATAATTCACGAATCACTTTAAATTAAAAAAATTATTTATTTATAAAGAAAATTAAATATGCTTATTTTAAGTTAAATAAATATAAGATATTTTATTAATTAAAAAATTAAATCATATTAAATTCACAAATATGGTAAACATAAGTTATTTAATAAAGGGAAATTAATTAAAATACCCTAAGTTTGACCATCTCTTACCAAAATACCCAAAATCTCTCCCAGTTTACGAAAGTACCCAAAAAATCCGCGATGGAGCCTGCGATCGCGGGCTCCAGGCCACGTGTCACCAAGAATGCCCGCGTTGGTCCCTCAAGAATGCCCGCGGTCCAGCTTTCCCCCCTCAAGAATGCCCGCGTGTGCAGTTTTGGTCCCTGCCCGCGATTGACTCATTGACCCCCGCGATCGCGGGCTACACGTGTCACCAAAGTTTGCCCACTTTGCCCGCGTTGGTCCCTCAAGAATTCCCGCGGTACAGCTTTCCCCCCTCAAGAATACCCGCGTGTGCATTTTTGGTCCCTGCCCGCGATTGACTTTCGTTGATCTCCCGCGATCGCGGGCTCCTGTGCCACGTGTCGGCACAGGGTTAACCCTAAAACCCCTTTGACGAACCCTAAACCCTAATTCCCTTGTTCCTTCGGCCGCACTATATAAGGGGGGGGGGGACCAAGACACGGCCACTCTCCACTCTCAATTTTTTTAATCACTCTCTCAATTTTTAATCAAACTCTCTCAATTTTCTCCCATTCTCTCAATTTTCTCGTGTGGAATACGCGTTCGGGTTTTGTGAAGATGTCTCGTATTACCTCTTTGGTATGTTTTCCTTATGTTATTTGTTATTTTTTGTATGTTATTTTAAGTTAAGATATATTATTTGTAGGTTGTTATAGTGTTTATAACTTATGTTTGAATATGTTCTATGTTTAACATGATATGTATGGTTTTATGTTTGAATGTGATATTTGTATGTTATAATGTGTATGTTGTTATAGTGTGTTTTTTCATATAAAAATTGTTAAGAGTGTTTTTTTATAAAAAAATTGTTAAGAGTGTGTTTTTATAAAAAAATTGTTAACAAGGTGTTTTTTTTTATAAAAACACACTCTTAACAATTTTTTTATAAAAAACACACCCTTAACAATTTTTTATAAAAACAGTTTTTTTATAAAAAAATGTTTAATAGTGTGTTTTTATAAAAAAATGTTATAGTTTTATGGTTTTTATAATGTGTTTTTTTATAAAAAAATTGTTAATTTTTTTTATAAAAACAGTTTTTTATAAAAAAAATGTTAAAAATGTGTTTTTTTATAAAAAATTGTTAAGAGTGTGTTTTTATAAAAAAATTGTTATAGTTTTATGGTTTTATGTTTGAATGTGATATTTGTATGTTATAATGTGTATGTTGTTATAGTGTGTTTTTTCATATAAAATTGTTAAGAGTTTTTTTATAAATTTTTTTTTGTTAAAAGTGTGTTTTTATAAAAAAAATTGTTAACAATGTTTTTTTTATAAAAACACACTCTTAACAATTTTTTTATAAAAACACACCCTTAACAATTTTTTATAAAAACAGGTTTTTTTATAAAAAAATTGTTAAGAGTGTGTTTTTATAAAAAATTGTTAAGGGTGTGTTTTTATAAAAAAAACACATTTTTAACAATTTTTATATGAAAAAACACACTATAACAACATACACATTATAACATACAAATATCACATTCAAACATAAAACCATAAAACTATAACAATTTTTTTATAAAAACACACTCTTAACAATTTTTTATAAAAAAAACACATTTTATAAAAAATTGTTAAATATGTGTTTTTTATAAAAAAATGTTAAGAATGACAACTTAGGTCCCTACGGTTTTAAGAATGACAACTTAGGTCCCTAAACTTTTAAGAATGCCAATTAGGTCCTAAACTTTTAAGAATGACAACTAGGGTCCCTAAACCGCACTTTATCTCTATATAACAATATGATACGTTGAAATAAAATAAACCGCACTTTATCTATATATAACACTATTATACGTTGAAATAAAATAAACCGCACTTTATCTATATATAACACTATTATACGTTGAAATAAAATAAACCGCACTTTATCTTTATATAACACTATTATACGTTGAAATAAAATACAACCGCACTTTATCTATATATAACAATATGATACGTTGAAAATAAAATAAACCGCACTTTATCTATATATAACACTATTATACGTTGAAATAAAATAAACCGCACTTTATCTATATATAACACTGTTATACGTTGAAATAAAATAAACCGCACGTTATCTATGTATAACACTATTATACGTTGAAATAAAATACAACCGCACTTTATCTATGTATAACACTATTATACGTTGAAATAAAATACAACCGCACTTTATCTATATATAACAATATGATACGTTGAAATAAAATAAACCGCACTTTATCTATATATAACACTATTATACGTTGAAATAAAATAAACCGCACTTTATCTATGTATAACACTATTATACGTTGAAATAAAATACAACCGCACTTTATCTATGTATAACACTATTATACGTTGAAATAAAATACAACCGCACTTTATCTATGTATAACACTATTATACGTTGAAATAAAATACAACCGCACTTTATCTATATATAACAATATGATACGCTGAAATAAAATAAACCGCATTTTATCTATATATAACACTATTATACGTTGAAATAAAATAAACCGCACTTTATCTATATATAACACTATTATACGTTGAAATAAAATAAACCGCACTTTATCTATGTATAACACTATTATACGTTGAAATAAAATACAACCGCACTTTATCTTTATATAACACTATTATACGTTGAAATAAAATAAACCGCACTTTATCTATATATAACACTATTATACGTTGAAATAAAATAAACCGCACTTTATCTATATATAACACTATTATACGTTGAAATAAAATACAACCGCACTTTATCTATATATAACACTATTATACGTTGAAATAAAATAAACTGCACTTTATCTATGTATAACACTATTATACGTTGAAATAAAATACAACCGCACTTTATCTATGTATAACACTATTATACGTTGAAATAAAATACAACCGCACTGTATCTATATATAACAATATGATACGTTGAAATAAAATAAACCGCACTTTATCTATATATAACACTATTATACGTTGAAATAAAATAAACCGCACTTTATCTATATATAACACTATTATACGTTGAAATAAAATAAACCGCACTTTATCTATGTATAACACTATTATACGTTGAAATAAAATACAACCGCACTTTATCTTTATATAACACTATTATACGTTGAAATAAAATAAACCGCACTTTATCTATATATAACACTATTATACGTTGAAATAAAATAAACCGCACTTTATCTATATATAACACTATTATACGTTGAAATAAAATACAACCGCACTTTATCTATATATAACACTATTATACGTTGAAATAAAATAAACTGCACTTTATCTATGTATAACACTATTATACGTTGAAATAAAATACAACCGCACTTTATCTATGTATAACACTATTATACGTTGAAATAAAATACAACCGCACTTTATCTATATATAACAATATGATACGTTGAAATAAAATAAACCGCACTTTATCTATATATAACACTATTATACGTTGAAATAAAATAAACCGCACTTTATCTATATATAACACTATTATACGTTGAAATAAAATAAACCGCACTTTATCTATGTATAACACTATTATACGTTGAAATAAAATACAACCGCATTTTATCTTTATATAACACTATTATACGTTGAAAATAAAATAAACCGCACTTTATCTATATATAACACTATTATACGTTGAAATAAAATAAACCGCACTTTATCTATATATAACACTATTATACGTTGAAATAAAATAAACCGCACTTTATCTATGTATAACACTATTATACGTTGAAATAAAATACAACCGCACTTTATCTTTATATAACACTATTATACGTTGAAATAAAATAAACCGCACTTTATCTATATATAACACTATTATACGTTGAAATAAAATAAACCACACTTTATCTATATATAACACTATTATACGTTGAAATAAAATAAACCGCACTTTATTTATATATAACACTATTATACGTTGAAATAAAATAAACCGCACTTTATCTATGTATAACACTATTATACGTTGAAATAAAATACAACCGCACTTTATCTTTATATAACACTATTATACGTTGAAATAAAATAAACCGCACTTTATCTATATATAACACTATTATACGTTGAAATAAAATAAACCGCACTTTATCTATATATAACACTATTATACGTTGAAATAAAATACAACCGCACTTTATCTATATATAACACTATTATACGTTGAAATAAAATAAACCGCACTTTATCTATGTATAACACTATTATACGTTGAAATAAAATACAACCGCACTTTATCTTTATATAACACTATTATACGTTGAAATAAAATAAACCGCACTTTATCTATATATAACACTATTATACGTTGAAATAAAATAAACCGCACTTTATCTATATATAACACTATTATACGTTGAAATAAAATACAACCGCACTTTATCTATATATAACACTATTATACGTTGAAATAAAATACAACCGCACTTTATCTATATATAACACTATTATACGTTGAAATAAAATAAACCGCACTTTATCTATGTATAACACTATTATACGTTGAAATAAAATACAACCGCACTTTATCTTTATATAACACTATTATACGTTGAAATAAAATAAACCGCACTTTATCTATATATAACACTATTATACGTTGAAATAAAATAAACCTCACTTTATCTATATATAACACTATTATACGTTGAAATAAAATACAACCGCACTTTATCTATATATAACACTATTATACGTTGAAATAAAATAAACCGCAACATCTATATAAAATAAAATAAACTGCAGCATCTATATATAACACTAACTATAACATCTGTGAATGACTATGTAGAAGGATTTCTTTAACATCGACTTGACGGTAAGGTGCAAAGTTTCATACATCGAGGAATTAGAAGCGTTGTTTAGGGGATTAGGTGATCGCGCAGATACCCTTGAGACCATCTATAGAGGGACACCGTTCGGGCCATGGATGGATGTGTCTTACTCTGGTGGCGACCCTACGCTAGTACACATGTTTCTACAGTTGGAGGTCGAGGACGCCAACGCTGAGCCGGAGGAGATGCATTTTGATTTCTTCGGCTCTCAATTGCATTTTGGGCGTCGAGAGTTCTGTCTAATTACAGGACTACGTTTTGGAGAGGCTCCCCCCCTTCCTCCCTTAGAAGACTGCTCCTTCGTTCCTAGGGTTTTCGGCATTTCAGCATCTCGTTTGAAGCTGAAGGCAGCCCGGGAAAAGATGAAAGAGGGCCTTAGTGCCCTAACCGACGACGATGCTGTCCGTGTATGCTTGGTGGTGATCGTGGATATGGGCTTCCTGGGCCGTGAGTATAGCCAGCATGCTTCATCGACGGTCCTTAGGGCCGTCGAGGACCTTGAGCTGTTTAACAGCTACCCGTGGGGTAGCCATATCTGGACACATTGCTACTCTAATATGCACCGAGCCATAGGCAGACGCGCCGATCGACATGCAAATATGAATCTTTGTGGTTTTACATACGCCTTCAAGGTTAGATACGTAGTATAACAATTGTTAATAATACATACAAACTGTTTGGCTTTTCTTTTTACGTACTTGCTCTTCTTGTCTAATTCCAGATATGGATCTTGGAGATGTTTCCCGCATCAATCCGATATTTCGTCAAGCGCGACGATCGAGTACTTAGGGGAACCCGTTGGGACAAGCGTGTTACCCTAAGTAGGTCGCTTTGGATTGAGTTCTTCAAAGCGTCTAGAAATGTAAGTTCTTTTACTATGTTTACAATTTGCATACGTTAGTCCCGCTTATTAATTTCTTTTATGTTTTATCATATATTTAGCAGCCACTCTTGCCCGCCGGTCGCCTTGTGCCTACTGTCGACGAGATGGGCACAGATTGGTACAGAGACAGCGTGGCCTTTATTGACGCAGAGGCGGAAAGGGCTCGACGTCCCCCTACTTCCGAAGATGAGGAAGACGACGACAGGCCCCCTTCCGGTGGATACCAGCCGCCCCGTTCCTCCTCCTACCAGGCGCCCCCTTCCTCCTCCTACAATCCATATCAGGCGGCCCCTTCCTACGAGCCACAGCGTGGCTCACATGAAGTCCTGTGGGACTACGTCCACGGGCCGCTAGAGACACGTGTACACTATCTGGAGGAAGTCTACAGACAGTTTAGCGCTGTCAATGTTAGTGTTTAACTTAATTTGTTGGCCACGTTTATTTAGTTTGTATATTAATATTACGTTCTAAATTTATTTTAGCTGTCGAGTACGACACCGATCCCCGCTCCGTTCGGACAGGGGGCACAGGCGACGTTTGCCACCACATCCCATCCGTCATTCCCTGAAAATGTAAGTGACATTGAGTAACCATTATAGTTATATGTTTGTTCCTAAGTTTGTAACTCTTATAATGATCAATGTCACGCAGGCCGGGATGCGGGGGTCGGGATGTCGGAAACGCCGTTCGCCACCACATCCTATTCTACTATCCCGGAGAGTGTAAGTGACACTGAGTAACCATTATAGTTATATGTTTGTTCCTAATTTTGTAACTATTTTAATGATCAATGTCACGCAGGCCGGGATGTCGGGGGCATACACCTCGCAGATGCCGCCGCCGTTCGCCACCACATCATATTCGACTATCCCGGAGAGTGTTAGTGACACTGAGTAACCATTATAGTTATATATCGATAATCCTAATTTTGTAACTATTTTAATGATCAATGTCACGCAGGCCGGGATGTCGGGGGCACAGCACATGTCGTCGTTCGCCACCACAGCAATCACAAACATCTTTGGCGGTTCGGCCGATGACTATTACAGGCCGAAAATGCATACTGTAAGTTATTTTGGTAGTTTTGGTTTAATTGTGAACATTTCCTAAATTGTACTTAAAACATTGAGTAACGTAATTTTTAGACGGGGTCTCCTATTATCCAGGATCACTTCTCGGAGCACTTCTCGGAGCCTGACGATGACTCGATGGATGTTGTAGATCCACCACCACAGGTGACCCCGCTCCCTCTAAAGCGGTCGCGATCAATTTTGTTGGACAACCTAGGGGGGGTAAGGTTGTATTTAAAACTTTTACTTTCAAAAATTCTTTTATAAAAATATCTTAATAATGTAAATACAACAGAGTATATGAAAACACAACAGATATGTATAAATACAGGATAGTATAAATACAGTAAATAAAGCAGAGTATATATACAATAATTATATAAACAGATATAATTAAATGCACAGCGGAAATATAAAGAGATAAGGGATAGAGATACTTGACACGGAGATTTAGTGATTTACCACAACTTGGTAAATTACTAGCCGAGACACTTCCCGACACGATCCAATAAACGTATTCTTTACGGTAGAATACAAACCAAATACAAAGGTAAGCAATAGGCTCTCAAGCTTCAGCTTATTGAGATATACAGGATCACACACCCGTTATTCAAACACTTACAAGAGGAGTATAACTCACAATGGTAATCACTCTTGTATAATATTTATCACTTGGATATTTTATAAAAACGTTTTATAAAATAAATATGTAGTGATAATATGTAGTATGGAATATTAGTTGGGAGAGATCAGATGAGGAGATGGCTGTTGGTTTGTATCTGTATTTTCTTTCTTCTCCACCATCGCATGCATTATATAGCAGCTCTTCCAACGGATATATGCATCCGCGGTATACCGCCAAAAGCACGCGGTATACCGTGCAGTAATAAAAGTACTTTGCAGAAGAGAAAGTCAACCCTGCAAAACAAACGTAAACTTGTACCCGCGGTATACCGGCTTAACATCGCGGTATACCGCCCAACTGTACCCGCGGTATACCTGCTAAACACCGCGGTATACCGCCCAGACAAAAGTACGACCAATCAATCAGAGATCTACAGTAAGCCGCCGCGGTATACCTGCTGAACCTCGCGGTATACCTGCGTCAGAAAAGGACAGCTTCAAGGACGCAACCAATCTTTGCTGGATCTTCTCAAAAACCTTATTTAATTTAAAATCATTTAGGGTTTTTAGAAATATCCAAGTGGTATATTATTTTAGGGTGTTTATCATTATAAATTATAAACACTAATGACAACGTAAATCTTCCGTCTTGAACTCTTCAGATAAAATCTTCGTGTTCTTCAAGAACTGTACACTTGGATTGGATTGTTAGATAAACAATAATACGGTGTGTTTGTAATCATCAAAATAAATATATATAGATATATAGAGATGTGGTACACTTGCACCAACAATCTCCCCCTTTTTGATGATGACAAACACAACCGCTAAGCATGAGCATATGCGGTTTCTCTCCCCCGTTTGTCGAAACAAAAAGGGTCAAGAAAGACGGTATGCTTCCCCTCGAGAGATGCTCCCCCTCAAAATATGCATATATTTGAGAGAGCATAATCTCATAGGTAAAAGATAAAAAGCTCCCCCTCAAATTAATAACAAATTATAAAATTTGAGGGACAATAAAATATGCATAAAAAGCATATAATAGACATAAAACAAAATAACCAAAAAGAAACACTTGCACCAAAAAAAAGATCTTAAGGCTTCGATTTTTCGGTTAATTTTATGTGAGCAAAAAAAATACCACGTATTATGACCTCGTCAGGGAACACGTATTATATCCTCGTCAGGAAACACGTATTGTATCCTCGCCAGGAAACACGTATTGTATCCTCGGCAGGAAACACGTATTATATCCTCGTCAGGAAACACGTATTATATCCTCGTCAGGAACCACGTATTATATCCTCGTCAGGAACCACGTATTATATCCTCGTCAGGAACCACCTACAAAAGGCAAAGAAAATATTTCGTGGTACCCTTTTCTTATGGGTCCTTTTAACAGTTAGTATAAAACATAAACTGCAAAAAAAAAAAAAAATATGTTGTCGACATAAAATAAAACATGACAACATACAATCCACAAAAATTTGTTTAAAACCACAAACGCATCCCACCGGGATTGTCAACATTAAACATTCCTTTCGGAATCCATTTTCTAACCATTCTAATTTTGCGATTGTATTTATCATACACATAAAATGAAGCATTTATATTCGCATTAGGTCTAGAAAATATACTATTATACATGCGAGCATACGGTTTCCTCCCATAATTCACATTTTTCATTTTTGACATATATGGGGGTTTTTGCACATAAGGTTTTCTCGTTTCAACTTTAGGTGGTTCAAAACACTTTTTAATTTGAATACACGAGCACGTATCAATACATGTATTAGAACCAATGCCTTTTCTACAATTAATGCGATTAGACATATTTAGCATTTTTAACACTTTATCATTGCTATTTTGAAATGCTTTAGCTAACATATTATCTTTTTCATATAAATCGCATTTAGCTTTTAAACAAGCATTATCATTTATGAGAATATCACATTTTGCACATATGTCATTTTCTTCTATTCTTTTATCTAAACATGCAAGTTTCTCATTTAAAACATCACATGATTTGCAAACAATATTTTCGCATGCTTTCTTTTCTAAAGTGATAACTTTATCATTTAACTCATTTTTGATTTTATTATCACATGCAATGGTTTGTTTACAATTATTCAACTCATTTTGACATAATAATAATTCTTCTTTTAATTTAGCATTCTCATTTTTATAACTATTTACGAGAACAATCAATTTTTGAAAAGAGACATTTAACATATCAATATCATCATCGTTATCACTACAACTAGAATAACTTGAGTATGAAGTACATACCTCTTTCTCGCAGTCGACGATGAGACAAGTTTCTTCATTTCTTTGATCTCGGGTTTCGTCTCTCTTTTCTTTTGAGTTTTCACCATAGGTGATGTTCAAGTTCTCCCAAATATCACGAGCAGTTTCAAAGAGATAAACACGCTCAATATCATCGTTAGTAAGAACCGAAAAGAGAAAAATTTTGGCTTCATAATTTAAACAACAATTATCCTTATCTTCGTCGGACCATTCCGAGCTAGGTTTTTCAACAACTTTGTTGTTTTGAAATTTTGTGGGTTTGAAATTTCCTTTAATAATAATATCCCAAATATTTTGATTTATCCCACGAACATAACGTTCAAAAGAATTTGCCCAAAGATCAAAATTTTCGAAATCAATAAGAAGAGATTTAGAAAAACAAGCATTTTGTTGAGCCATAACAAAAACGGATTTAAAAAATTAAATAGACGATTTTTGAAAGCCCCGCTCTGATACCAATTGTTGGACAACCTAGGGGGGGTAAGGTTGTATTTAAAACTTTTACTTTCAAAAATTCTTTTATAAAAATATCTTAATAATGTAAATACAACAGAGTATATGAAAACACAACAGATATGTATAAATACAGGATAGTATAAATACAGTAAATAAAGCAGAGTATATATACAATAATTATATAAACAGATATAATTAAATGCACAGCGGAAATATAAAGAGATAAGGGATAGAGATACTTGACACGGAGATTTAGTGATTTACCACAACTTGGTAAATTACTAGCCGAGACACTTCCCGACACGATCCAATAAACGTATTCTTTACGGTAGAATACAAACCAAATACAAAGGTAAGCAATAGGCTCTCAAGCTTCAGCTTATTGAGATATACAGGATCACACACCCGTTATTCAAACACTTACAAGAGGAGTATAACTCACAATGGTAATCACTCTTGTATAATATTTATCACTTGGATATTTTATAAAAACGTTTTATAAAATAAATATGTAGTGATAATATGTAGTATGGAATATTAGTTGGGAGAGATCAGATGAGGAGATGGCTGTTGGTTTGTATCTGTATTTTCTTTCTTCTCCACCATCGCATGCATTATATAGCAGCTCTTCCAACGGATATATGCATCCGCGGTATACCGCCAAAAGCACGCGGTATACCGTGCAGTAATAAAAGTACTTTGCAGAAGAGAAAGTCAACCCTGCAAAACAAACGTAAACTTGTACCCGCGGTATACCGGCTTAACATCGCGGTATACCGCCCAACTGTACCCGCGGTATACCTGCTAAACACCGCGGTATACCGCCCAGACAAAAGTACGACCAATCAATCAGAGATCTACAGTAAGCCGCCGCGGTATACCTGCTGAACCTCGCGGTATACCTGCGTCAGAAAAGGACAGCTTCAAGGACGCAACCAATCTTTGCTGGATCTTCTCAAAAACCTTATTTAATTTAAAATCATTTAGGGTTTTTAGAAATATCCAAGTGGTATATTATTTTAGGGTGTTTATCATTATAAATTATAAACACTAATGACAACGTAAATCTTCCGTCTTGAACTCTTCAGATAAAATCTTCGTGTTCTTCAAGAACTGTACACTTGGATTGGATTGTTAGATAAACAATAATACGGTGTGTTTGTAATCATCAAAATAAATATATATAGATATATAGAGATGTGGTACACTTGCACCAACAAATTTCACAATGGTTTCGTTACCCGTTTGGCCAACAAGGATCTACGACACCACCGGCCGCTAAAAAACAAGCAAAGAAAGCGGGGGGAAAGAAGGGAGGAAAGAAAAAGGGAAATGTGCCTTCACCGGAGCCTCACCCGGCATCAGAAATAATGAGGATGTGCAGGACTGGTCGCCTCCCCAACTTGACATTCACCCCTTACGGGGGCTTAGAAATCAACCCCTCGTTTTTTGAAACATTGCTTGCGGATGACCCTGTGAACTCTGACTTAGACGATACGGTTAGTATGAAGTTAAATTATAGTCATATATAATCAAATATATTTATATTACATGTCTAACCATCTATTTTTTATGCATAGCACGTCGATTCTTGGGTTAGCCTGTTGCAAAAACATCGTGACGTAGACACGAGGTGGACCATCATGCACACTATGTTCTTTCAGTGTATATTGATGGACCATCAAGGTCCCGCCTCCGTGGTCGAAATATGCAATGGCTCGGAAGGGACCTCTTGGACTCTCCTCGATAGGGTATGTAAATCGTTTTACTGTTATTTTATTTAATAACATATATGACATATATTGTAATATTTCAGGTGTACATCCCCATATGCTTGCATCCCAGACATTGGTTGCTTGGAGTGTTTGAACTTGACACTATGGTCATGACCCTATATGACAGCGAAAAGGACGGTCTCTGCAAACAACAATTGACAGAGCAGATGCAATCGTTTAAAGCAAAACTATATACGTTCTTTTCATTGATAGGGGATCATAGACGTCGCGAAATGTCAAGTATCTTTCGCACAAAGATGGCCGGCCAAGTACCCCAGCAGACCGGGTTATATGCGGATTGCGGTGTATGGGTATGTCGTAATGTCCAAAAGTTGATAAATAACGAGGAGATATGGGTACCCCCTAACGAAACCGACGATGAGGCAATGGATTTCCGCCGACATATGGCGGAGTCAATTTATGCGCATTGTCTAAGTAGTTAGGTTGTTTATGTAACATTAAATAATTGTTATTTTTAGTATTAACTTATTTTGTTAAAGTATTGTGATACAGTTACCGTTTACTTCATTTGGTTTTTGCTAATTTCATCCATTTACTCAACTTTGAGTATCGATATCTCTTTCACACATACTCCATTTTGGACGCATTATATATCATTTCGAAGCTCTCATATAGGAGAACATAAACCTACTAAAAGTTAGTTATATATAACACATATATATAAATTTAAATGCGTCCAAAGTTTAGTAAAACCCATATTT
The DNA here is from genome assembly GCA_033807775.1 of Saussurea involucrata. Lineage (NCBI taxonomy): Eukaryota > Viridiplantae > Streptophyta > Magnoliopsida > Asterales > Asteraceae > Saussurea > Saussurea involucrata. The sequence continues at coordinate 41,585,472 of CM066315.1, forward strand.
CCAACACCTAGTAAGTAGGTTTATGAAACTTGCGATAATCCTAATACATAGATTATTGGATGAACAAGCATTTATTTCTTGATTATTGGGGTATTGGTTCTTGTTGTCTGGAAGTGATTCATGTGATGCAAAAATTGGTATCATATAATGTAGAACAATATCTATATTATAGAAACTTGCATTTGATAGTACCATATAAATCTGATCTAAATTCTCATTAATTAGCTATGTTTGACTACTTAAAGACTAATTTTCTGCCTAATGAAAGACCTTTATTCAAGAGCAGACGAATATTGCAGTTACTTTTTCAGTGGAATCTTACAGGCTCTTTTCAAACGAATCTTGCAGTGAACTATTCAGACGAATCATGCAGGCAACTTTTTCAGACGAAATCTTTGACCATATATGATGAAGAACATACATTTTCACGGCTATAAGTAGATGGCATGATGAAGTAGTAATTCAAAACTTCCTATCTATCTTTTATACAAACACACTCTCGCTTTTTTTAACACAATGGATGGAGGTTCAAGATCAAGGGGGAACAGGTCGGCGAATGTGGCTGGAACTTCACGTTCGGGAGCCTACCAACCACTGAACGACGGAGCTCGCCGGAGTACCTGGAAGGTACCGGAAACAGACGAGGAGTGGACAAACTGTGGGCGAACTGCAGCCGATTTTCCATTCACGCCTGAGGAGGAAGCAGACTGGGAGATGGCATCCGACAATTACTACTTCGATAATGGCATGAGAACCCCACCAATGTATGATTTTATGCCGACGGGTCTTCGACAAAGTCAACGAATTACTCCCGCAGTGCAAAAAGCCATTGATGAGGCGAACACCGGTATCGAAAAGGTAAAGGGTATGTGGAACCATAACAGGGGGATTCAGCAGGGGAAAATGGAGTATCTAGCGGATAAGAAACGAGAACTGGCCATGACTAGGGCTCACGTTCGGCAGCTGCAACGAGAGATTAAGGAAGCTGAAGAGGAACTAGAAGAACTCGAATCGGACTACATGGGAATGGAGGACGTGATCAAGGAAAAGGTTAACTTGATCACAGGACTCCAGGACGCCTTCCAGTAATAGATTTCTTTGTTTACATGCACTGTATCCGTTTCGGTTGGGAAGATGATTTGCAATACTCTGTAACTGCAAATACTTCAGCTCCAAACACACATGAATCATCATTCGCCAAATACCCATTTTCACAATTCTTAAATGAGTCCAGTGATACCAACTTGTCAAAACCCCATTTATAAACAATTCTACCTTCTCCTATTGCCATTCACGATATCTATAAACACATTCAAATAATAATAATTTAAAACGATTTAATGAATTAGTTAATATATGATTATTATGTTAATGCGATAGGAGTGTAAAACAAAATTGAAAAAAAAATAAGAGATGTACCATAAATTAAATAATTAACTATAAGAGTATGAATTTTAAATATAAAAAATATTTTTTTTATGTAGTGTATAACTGTATATGATATATATTAAAATATATAAATCCAAAAAAATTCAAGATTGGGCTCATTTCGAACGTATCGAAGAGACGATTATAATGGTGTAATTTGTTAAAATTAAAACGTATTTTTTTAACGTATTTTAGTTAATAAACGATTATATGTGTTAAATGTAAAATTAAAATAATGAAAGTAAAAGGTATAAAGTAAATTTAGTAAATAAGTATAGGGGTTGAAAGTGTAACATTTTATTTTAAATTCATCAAATTGAAAGAAAGCGGGGGTGAACAGTGGGATTCTACGCGATCGCGGTTCAATTTTTCATAAATGGTCCCTGGAATTTTTTAAAAATGGTCCCTTGCAATTGAAAAGTCACAAAAAGTACCCCATCGCAGGATTCCATTTTTCAAAAATGGTCCCTGCCAGTTTAAAAAAGTGTCAGAAATGGTCCCTGGCCCGCGATCGCGGGCTCCCATCGCGGAAAAAGGGGTATTTTTGCAAACTGGGAGAGATTTTGGGTATTTTGGTAACACTTGGTTTGACTTAGGGTATTTTAATTAATTTCCCTTTAATAAATACCTAAAATAACTTTTGTATGACTAAATTACATTTATATCCTTATTTAGTTATTTTTAGAATTAACTAATTAAGGTATTATTTTATGAAATGATTGGCCTACAATTATTCTCTTATTCTTTTAAATAGATAACATTCTCGTTTGATCATTCCTCTCTATATATATATAGGTCCATTATTTTGTAAACTTTTTTCCGTGTAAACTTTGGATTTCATAAGTTTTTTTGATGAAATTGTTTATTTTGATGAAATTATTTCATATCATTCATTTATTGATAAAATTATTTCATATCATTCATTTATTGATGAAATTGTTTCATATATTTTTGTTTTTTATTTAGTTTCATATATTTTTTTCATTCCTATGAAACTGTTTCATGTATTTTCTCAGTTTTGATGATTTTTTTTGTTTTTACATAAAAACATAAATATATGAAACAATTTCATCAAGAAATGAATGATATGAAACAATTTCATCAAAAAAACCTATGAAATCCAAAGTTTAGACGAAAAAAAATTTTTACAAATTATTACGCTATATATATATATATATATATATATATATATATATATGGGAAAGATCTTCTACAAACCTCTTTTATACTGCAAATTTTATTTACTAAATATCAAAAAATTAATAATTTTTTTTGTTTTTTATTTATAGGGAGATAATGGTCATTTGCGTAAATGGTTTCATATAGTAATTATCCTTTTAATTTATTTATAGGAAATATTCATGTTATTTATGTTAATTCAAAAAAGAATTCCACAAACAAATCTCCCTGGAGAAGTGGCGTGAAACAAATCTCCATTTGTTAATTCAATTTTATTTTTGGACAGCATTTGTTAAATCAAATTAGTTGTTTTTCTTTGGCAACAAAAAGTAGCGATTTTATAATAATTTTGCATGTTGTTCTTGTTCATGGTCGGAAGAAAAGGAGACCACTTTTGAATTTTGATAGAATCTCGACTAATGAAATACATGTTTGAGATGTATTCGACAACGATGAATCAAACTCAAATGAAACGTTGTAGAAACTATATGTTTCTCGGAGAAGATATCTCTTTGCAGATCCAACAATAACAACTAGCGACCAATTCGTCGTTGATCATGTAATATCTTATCCTCTTCTTTGATTTTCTACACTTGTTGATGTTGTCGGTGGACGTTTTCCCTAAATTTTATGAACGATTCGATTTACGCAAACGGAAAAACTACATAAGATCCATAATAAGTTTTTATAAAAATTATTGTTATAGACTTTTACATTAATTCTTATTTTGATTTGATGAGTTTAAATGAGGAAGATGAGGTTCTTTAGTCTTTACTATAATTTAATACGAAATATTTTACTAATTAAATACTTATAATAAAATATTTAATTTGTAAAACGTTAAATTAATATGCAAAGTAAAAATATTATATTAATCGTCATTTTTCTTCTTCTCTAAATCTTTGCCAAGTCTTTTCAACCAAATCTGATTGTAAACAATGATTCGTTGACCGATTACGTACTTGTATGTGATTTTGGAGATATTTTCGTACTCAGGAAGTATGCTATGAGATATTTGAGGAGTAGTTATAGTAAAATTAACATCATCGTTTATATCATCAAATTGACAAATATGAATATGACATTCATTTTCGAAGTTTGTTGGTTATTTTGAGCAGGTTCAAATGCATCGGAAAAGTGAGTTGAACGAAGAAGATAGGGGATCAAAGAAGAATAAAAATACAGAAGATGGTCATTACACTTCATCATCTTCAAATGCTAATGTGTCAATTCCTTAGGAGGTGTCAACTCCTTCTTCCAGCCCGTCGGGAAAGAAAGTCTCGAAGGATAAAGGTAAAAAAAGCCCATTTTCAACAGGTTCTATCGAAAACGAACAAGTGACAATGTCAGAACACCTGAATATTGAAAAAGAAAAAATTCAGGTGATGAGAGAATTCCATACATCATTTGTGGAAACAGAAAAACTTCAGAACAAACGAGAAAATCGGAAAATGATCATGAAGTTGATGGAAATAAATGAGCGAACCACAACGAAGATTGTACGAACATCAACTTCAAGAACTTCTAAACGAACAATGTTGTATTTTTATTTGTTACAGTTTGTATTTTTTTTAATATGTAATTTATTTTATTGTATTTTAATATAAATTATATTTTGCTTTTTTTAATATTTATCAACAAAAAAAGATTTTTTATACATTTTTTCATAAACGTACTCTACAAAACATCACAAAACATGACGTGACATCAAACAATTTCTAATTTAGAAACTATTCCTACAATTTTCTTATATTATTCACTGTCACGTCAGCAAAAAGTACTGATTTGACATTTACAATTACCAAAAATCAATTTCTGATTTAAAAATTATACTCACAACCACCATAATTTTTAAAATAGAAATCTTACATGACACATTTACAATTTATTTGCAATTGATATTTGCTTTGATATTCATTCACTCAAGAAACTAGCGACTGAGGGACTAAAACCTCGAAAGCTAAAACAAAAGGGACTGAAAGTTCAAATTTACACCATAAAAAAGTCGTCAACCATGGCTCTATATATTTGACCATGGTTCAACCGCCAAGATACACAGAAAATGAGGGTGGGAGGAAGAAGACGGTGTCTGTAACTGCAAGCATTTCTATAAAACTATTCTTTAAAAATAATACAGTAATTTTTTGGTTGTTGGTGAATGCCTATGCCTTTTTCATATAAATATAATAAAATCTTATTCTTCAATTACTGTGTTCTTCACATCCTCCATTCCCCCTTTTCTTGAATCGCTCTTTTTTCCTTCCTCCCCTTTTCATGTTCTTGTTTGATTCCTTGTCAAATTAACTCACAGAAACGAAATTGGATCTTGTTTCGAAATTACGCTCTTTGATTGTGATGAAGACGATGAGAAATTTGATGAGTCTTGTTGTTAAATAAGATTTACCTAATATTCTTCTTCTGTTGATTGAGTAAAAGTAGCAAATGATTTGAAAGCTATATTTGTCCGGAAATTGAATGCAGAGGTAGACATATACCTAGGCTTTGATTTCAAGAAGATTGCGTGTGAAGATTTCCGTAGTTATATACATATCTGTTGCTATTTCCAGAAAAGGAGATTTGTTTTCAATAAAAATGGATTCCAATCGTCAATCTGATAAGCTCAGTTACGAGATTTTCTCGATCCTCGAGAGCAAGTTTTTATTCGGTTACGACGATCCCAAGCTTTGGAAACCTAAACAAGTTTCGCAGGAAATTTCTGTTACGCCGATGGCGGCGGCTGATGACGGTGATGTTCAATCGGTGAAGAACCAGAGAGGCAAAATCTGCGTACTCTGTATTGATGGCGGAGGAATGCGAGGTATTCTAGCAGGTAAAGCACTAGCTCAACTCGAGAACGCGTTGAAAGCGAAATCCGGTAATCCGAATGCGAGAATCGCCGATTATATCGATGTCGCCGCTGGAACCGGTGTCGGAGGTGTTTTCACGGCGATGCTCTTCGGAAGCAAAAGTCAGAGTGTTCCAATTTTCAAAGCGGAGGAGACGTGGAGGTTTTTGGCGGAGCAAGGGAAGCGCTTATATCATCAGAAATCTAGTTCCGCCGCCGCCGGCGGTGGAGGTTTATGGAAAAGGATTTTTCGCGGTGGAGGCGGCGGTGGAGGGATAAGTCATGCCACGTCAGCATTTGAAAACGCAATGAAGGAAGCGTTCGTGGTCAACGGGAGGAGTTTGACTCTAAAAGACACGTTGAAGCCGGTTTTGATCCCCTGCTACGACTTCTCCAGCTCAGCCCCGTTTCTGTTCTCTCGAGCCGACGCTTTGGAGACCGACAGCTTCGACTTCCGGCTCTGGGAGGTCTGCCGCGCCACATCAGCCGAACCGGATTTGTTCGAACCGGTCCCGATGAGGTCCATCGATGGTAAAACCCGGTGTGTTGCGGTTGACGGCGGCTTAGCCATGAGCAACCCAACCGCCGCCGCGATCACCCACGTGCTACACAACAAGCAGGAATTCCCATTCGTGCGCGGGGTGGAGGACCTTTTGGTACTTTCACTCGGCACCGGTCAGCTTCTAGAAGGAAACTACGATTACGAACAAGTTAAAGGGTGGAAGACTAAAGATTGGGCTCGACCCATGGCTAGAATCTCCGGTGACAGCTCCGCCGACATGGTGGACCACGCCGTCGCCATGGCGTTTGGTCAGAGCCGTTGTAGCAACTACGTCCGTATCCAGGTAGATTCCTTATTTTTGACATGTGTGTTTTATTTTAATTTTTTGGTTGAAAAACATTTAGTTAATCAATATAAAATTAGTCTATTATTTTATTCAATTCCAACTTAAAATTATTATTATTAATATTAATGTGATTGAATTTTTTTTTGTATTTATATTTTGTGATCAAGAGATTACCATTCCATATATCATTATGATTAATTTTTTTTTAAAGTATATAATATTACCTCCTAGAAGGAAAGAGGCTCAGATACCGCTAAGCCAAAGGCTCTTTGGTGATTAAATTATTCTTTCTCTTCGATCTTTAGTCAACCGAGTCAAACAATATAATGTATTGTTATTTGAAAAGGTGTTTGGTTTATTACCAATAATTTTTTCAGAGTTAGTTTTTTTGTCGATATCATTGAAAACTTGAATACATTTCTTGAAAAGGATGGGGGTTTGTAAGTCATACCCATATGTTTGTGATTAAAGAGGTTTTCTTTACTTTGGGAATTAAGGGAATATGCCCATATGATGTTGATGTTCGTATAATATTTAAGATTTTTGTTTGAATACAATTCGTTAAGGTATGATGGGTTTCTTTTCCTTGTTTTGTAAATGTGGGTAATTAAATTTGTTGGTTGATAGGCAAACAGTTCGAATATGGGTGGATATAAAAAGACGAATGTTGATTCAGATTCTAATGTAAAAGCGTTGATTGAAATAGCGGATGAGATGTTGAGACAGAAGAATGTTGAATCGGTCTTGTTTGAGGGTAAGAGGATTGGAGAAGAGACCAATTTTGAGAAACTTGAGTGGTTCGCCGGTCAAGTGGTGTTAGAGCATGAGAGGAGGAGTTGTCGTATTGCTCCCACTGTTGCATTTAAACAACCTACCTCCAAACATGCCTAAACAAATTTCCGATATCATGTACAAAACTAAGGTATGTTTTTCATAACTAAAACAATCATGATATAATATAGTTACAAATTAGTTGATGTATTTCTAACAATAAATACAAGATTTAAACAAGGGGTAGTTAAAATGCATATCTACTTACAAAGACCATATCTAAGTTCTCTATATAAGTTCTCTAAAATAGAGAAAAAAAGTCAAAATCTCTAAATAAAATACATTTCACTCAAACAAATTCTCTATTTTAGAGATTTAAGCATTGGTTATATTATTAAAATATTATATAATTTTATCATCCCAGTCCATTTTATAAAAAAATTTATATAAAATAATGATAGTTTAATGTAATTGGTGGAAATAAATAAAAAATAATAATTTCTCTCATTTCCAATCAAGTGTTAGAGAATTCTCTAAATTTGTACTTTTTTTTTCTTGTTTTCTATATTTTATAGAATAATATAGAATTTGTTGGAGCCAAAGGGAAACCAAACCTACATTTTCTATATTAGATGCTCTAATAATTTCATTGTTACATTACACACATCATTATCAAAAGTTAATTTTTACATTTTCAAATATTAGGGTAAAACACCACAACTAAAAATGCATGAGAAAGGCTAATTGCACATCAAAACCCTACCTAGTAATTTTCAAACCTATTTTTTATATTTCCAATACATGATATAATAAATAGGGTGTAAATAATGTTACCCAAAATACATATCAAGATTTATGAGTTGGTGTATGATTGTGCAGGTGAAAAAAGTATTACTTTTGAGAGGAGGAAGCTGCAAAGGACAAAGGGGAAGAAAAAAGGTATGGTGTGATGGTGGCATCAGTACAAATGAAGAAAAGGGTGGTGAAATTGAAACAAATAATTGCTCAATTTTTCTAACTCCATTTATATATATTTTACTCTATGGGTTTTTACTCTTTAATTTCAAAAATCATACCCAATTACCCAAACAATGTGTGTCTAATTCTAGAGAGAGAGAGAGTTGTACATGTATGATTGTGTAATATATGACGTGCAAAAGTACGTAGTCTTTTGCGATTGCTACTGTACATTCAACATAAAAGAAACCTTTTTTTGAATTTTCTTCCTCGAGTTTTATATCAATACAGAGTAGGGATGAGCAAATCGGACCGATTTCCCGAACCGAATCGGGACCGAACCGGTACCATGTATTCGGTTCCATATAATCTCCAAATTCGGTATTCGGTACCGGGATTTTCCCGAAAATACCGAAACCGAATCGGAATTTTAAAAGTCATTGTTTTTATAAAAAAAACTTAAGTATGCATATCATCTCCTATATAAACTAAACTTATCTTTGCTAATCAAGATATATCATCTTCTAAACTAACCAATCCTTCTCCATAAACCCAAAAAATCGACCCCGCATACATAACCATCAAAAAATCGGTACCCTTACAAACACATCAAAAAATCGACAAATTTGGGATTCGGGAATTGCTTTGAAACACATTTGAAATATTACGAAGATGTTTTGGTTTGCTATTGGTTTTGATACACATTCGATACATTTTCATATTTTCGGTCCTAAGTGGTACTAGTACCGATTTTCCCGTCCCGAAACCGGTACCGAACCGGTATATACGGTTCGGTTTTCGGTACCACTTTTTAGTCCCAAAAAAATTCGGTACCAACCGGTTCAGTCCCGATCTCATCCCTAATACAGAGTAGTAAGTTATCTTAGTTATATAAGAAAACAAAATTGTATAAAGTGTAGAAACTGTGTTGTAGTTGAGTTGGTAAATGAGCTTAATTGTTATGTTTTTTTCCTTCTTCTGAAAATAGTTTAATTGTTATGTTTATTATAATTTTCTAACACGGATTTAAATCAAGTCAATGTAACTTAAATATTTAAGTAATATTGTAATTCTGTTTTAATAAGTTAGGGGTTTTTTATAGGTCGATTTAATAATCTCTTGTAGTAGTAGAAATACATAATATCGTCTGTCAATGCCAATATACCACTCCGATCACACTTCTAATTCCGTTGTCATCGATATACTATGTCGATTAATTCTTTTCTAAGGTTCTAAATTCCGATCACAGCCGATCACAATTCACAACGAGTCCTTATAGATTGTCTTTTTCTTAGGTCATGTACTCATGTTTCTTAATTCTTACCAATCTTCATTTTCCCCCTTAGCATGTCTTATAAGCATCATTCAAATATCTTGACTGCTAACTCAATATGTAGAAGACTAGATGAAGAAAGAAGTAGCGATTGAAAATCTTAAAATTGAAAGTAACTAACCTTTATACAACAACATGGTTAAATGATAATCGACTATTTTAACATTATGGCCAACCATCACATGGACGGACCTAAGGAAGGGCACACGGTGGCACGTGCCACAGTATTATTTCTCTGACGAAGGGTAAAAAAATTTGGTTTCGTGTTGTATCGTTTTACGAGGTGCTACCGTATTCATTTAGAAGTGCAACCGTACCTCATAATCAACCAAAAAAACTTTTGAAATCAACCGAAAAAAACTCTTGAAATCAACCAAAAATACCGAAAAAGTCTCAAAATCGATAAAAAAAAAACTTAAAAATCCATCGAAATCAAGCAAAAAACTTTAAAAATCCCTTAAAACGCCGGAATTTGGCTAAAAACACATCAGACGATATTGTACATTGGTAAAAAGATGAAGGCACGCAGACAAAAACCGTAAGAAAAAATATGGTGCCACCGTATGAAAAAGTTTATGGATCCGTCGCTGAACCATTATACCTAAGCAAAAGTATAAATACCCAACTCATTGATATCGTTTACCAACCCTTAAACATTGAATACTTAAAGTGTTTAATGGCAAGCATGAATTAGTAAAAGCCTCCCTCCATATTCCTTAAAAATTTGTTAGGGTAATTCTTAAGAGAGAAATGACAAAGTAGATGTAGAATTTATGTGTCTAAGGAGAACGTGACATATAATAATGATTTAAAAAGCATGTTGGATTTATGTTACTGTGCCAAAATATTACTGCTCTGCCTAATATATTTATTCTTTCTGGAGAAAAAGCATTTTTTTCTGTCTTGTGTATTTATTTTGTCTGGAACAGTAATGGCCGTGGTACAAGTAAAAAAGGTAACATTTATTACTATGTGTGCACGTTTTTTATTTATTTATAATTTTAGACCATCCTGCAATGAAATTTTAATACAATTTTTAAAGAGTTATATCAATGTGACACCAGCTTTACAATTATCTTAAAATTACATTCTACTGCAATGATTTTCAACTACTTTCAAAGTGACACATCATCATAAAAACTACATTTTAATCTAATAACAACAAAACTACAATTACATATTATTTACTATATTTTAATACGAAAAATTTCATTAATTAAATAATTACAATAAAATAAAGTTAATAATAAAATATGTAATTTATAAAACATAAAATTAAAATACAAAGTAAAAATATTACATTAATCGTCATTTATTCTTCTCTAAATCTTTGTCAAATCTCTTCAACCAAATCTGATCGTAAACAATGATTCGTTGACCTATTTCGTAGTTGTATGTGATTTTGAAGATAGTTTTCGTACTCAGAAAGTATGTTATGAGAGATTTGAGATAGTTATAGTAAAATTAACATCATCGTTTTATATCATCAAATTGGCGAATATAAATATGACGTTCATCTTCGACGATCATGTTGTGCATGATTATACACGCTCTCGTTATTTCTCCAATTACTTCTTTGCACCACATACGAGATGGCCCACAGATAATAGCGAAACGTGATTTGAGTACCCCAAACTCTCTCTACGTCTTTCCTAGCAGCCTATTGTTTCTTTGCAAATAGTCGTTGTTTTGGGGATTGAGGTAATGGAATTGACTTCACGAATGTAGCCCAATTAGGATAGATTCCATCAGTAAGATAATATCCTAAATTGTAATTGTTACCATTGACGGAGAAATTAACATGCGATGATTTTCCATCCAAAACCTCATGAAAGACGGGAGAACGATCTAACACGTTGATATCATTTAAGGTACCTGGAAGACCAAAAAATGCATGTCATATCCATAGATCTTGTGAAGCAACAATTTCTAAATAATAGTTGGAGACTTATGATCCCCTCTGCATATTGACCATGCCATGCTACAGGAAGGAAAACCTCGGAGGATAAAGGTAAAAAAACCCTTTATCAACATGTTCTATCGAAAACGAACAACTGACAATGTTAGAACGCCTGAATATTGAAAAAGAAAAAATTCAGGTGATGAGAGAATTCCATACATCATTTGTGGAAACAGAAAAACTTAAGAACAAACGAGAAAATCATGATCATGAAGTTGATGGAAATGGATCCCACAACAATGAGCGAACCACAACGGAGATTGTACAAAAATCAACTTTAAGAACTTCTAAACGAACAATAATGTAATTTTATGTGTTAAGTTTGTATTTTTATTAGGTAATTTATTTTATTGTATTTTAATATAAATTATATTTTGCATTTTTTTAATATTCGTTAATATTAACAAAAAATAAATTATTCATACATTTTTCGTAAACATACTCTACAAAACATCACAAAACAAGATGTGACGTAAAACAATTTCTAATATAGAAACTATTCTCTACAATTTCTTATACTATTCACTGCCACATCAGCAGTAAATATTGATTTGACATTTGCAATTACCAAAAACCAATTTTGTAAGTTAGAAATCATACTCACAACCACCATAATTTCTAAAATAGAAATCCTATACTAGAAGAACAATGAGTTTCAACGACGCACTTTTAGCGACGAAAAGTTTCACTTACAAGCTATTGCGATGACATGTCGTTTTTATAAATTGACTCGAGGGGTAAATGGACTTTTAGCGACGACAAAAGTCGTTGCTAAAACCCATGTTTCTTGTGGATGGTCTTAGGGTGTACACAGGTTGGGTTGGGCAGTTTTTGGCATATTTACAACCCAACCCAATTATGACGGTTTGAAAAATCTCAACCCAAGTCAACCCATTCAAAAGTATAACCCAACCCTTGCGGGTTAGGGCGGGTTGGGTTAACGAGTTAGAAATATACACAAAGTTCACGATTGAAATACGACAAATAAAACTAAAAATATACGCACCAAAGTTATTGGTAGTAGCAATGCTAAGCAATTCTTTTACTATGATAATCGAAGTCTTTTCCACAATAATTACAAACACATCTAAAGTTCTTTTTTTGAAAAATGATCCCAAAGATTTGAAGTTCTATCACCCATTTTCCTAGACGTGTTTGGAACGTTTGGTTCATCATTATCTTCAATTTTTGGACATTTTGGAGAATTTCCATCGCTCCTATACATAGGAAAAACATGTAAAAAATATTGAGTTTCAAAAAAACATTGAGTTTCAATGAGGGAGCAAGTGAGCAACAAGTCTGAGTCGTTTAAATTTTCTTTGACCTAGTTTGATTAAGTTTGGGCTTTGGGCTTAAAAGTTAAATTGGACTAATAATACATGTAGTTAATTTTTGAGCTTTAAAATGTATATTTGCGTAAAACTATATATATATATATATATATATATATATATATATATATAGGGGAGGTATCCGTTGCAAACCAGTCAGTTTGTGCAAACTATACAAACCAATCTTAGCCGTTGATCAAGTCTAATAAATATCTGATTTTATTATGTTTCCTAATCTAAAGTCATGATCATAATGAATGAATCTTATCATCTTCCATATATATCTCAGTCTTAATTAATGAATCATAATGATTATCCATAAATACATCTATTGTTTCCTAATATAGTGGTTTGTATAATTTGCACAAACTGACTGGTTTGCAACGGATACCTCCCCTATATATATGCACTTATTTTTTGGGCTATAACTTATAATGATGTAAATACAATATATATAAATATAATTTTATTAAAATAATAAATATTAGCAGCGGGTTAGCGGTTTGGGTTGGGTTGAGTTTTTCCAACCCAATTTCAACCCTTATAATTAGCGGTTTGGCGGTTTGACGATTCGGCGGGTTAAGTTTAATTGGGTTGTTAGCGGGTATAGTTGGTCGAGTTTCGTGGGTTAACGGCTTTTTGTACACCCCTAGATGGTCTTAAGAGTAAATTACAAATTTAGTTCATGTGGTTTAAGTGTTATTTTGGATCCCTAAGCTGAAATATTTATGGATTATATTCATGTGATTTGCAATTTATAATGTATAGGGGTCCTTGTCATTAACTCTGTTAGATCTGTTAAATAATCTAATTAAAAGGACATTTTGTTCATGTTAATTCTAGGGACCAAACATGTAATAAAAATCATAAGGACCAAACATGTAATTTACTCTTTATATAATGTTTCATTTATATATAGAGAGGTGTGTTCAAACGAGAATATGACTTATTTAAAAGAATAAAGGAATAAATCTCAACCCTTAATTAGATAAGATCAATGGTTAAAAAAGGGTATGACAATTACTTAATTTAATGAAACTATTAAACCAATTCCATTAGTTGCCAATTAATTATAGGGGTAAAATTTCCATTAGTTGTCAATTAATTATAGGGGTAAAATTGGAAAAAAAGACAAAAAAAAATTGGAGGCGTAAATTAAGGGATTGGTTTAATGGTCATCCCTATTAAATCATTAAAACAAATCATTTCCAAAAATAAAGGATATAATTATGAGATGAATATTAGACTTCAATATTCTGTACAATTAATTCATAAATACAAGTTCTTCAAATTGTATTTTGCAAGCTGTTATTGTGGTTACTTTCTCTGGACGAAACTCGTGTGTCTTCAAAGATGCTATCATGAGCAATAACCTACTTGGCGAAACTTAATCTAAAGTCCTTCGATTGGATATCTCTAAGGTTCAATTCTTTCTATAAATCTTGGAACTCGTTTGCTTCTCCAAATGTTGACGTGATCTAGCCTTTTCTAGTCGGTTCCTTTTTCAATTTGTTTCTCGGTTTGGACCGACTCTTATGGGAGTTGTTTCCTGGTTCCTTTGTTGCTTTGTTAGGTTATGAGGTCTACCTTTGTTGCTGCTCTTTACTGTTTGTACCCCTAGCAGAAACTGTTTTATGCTCTCTTTTCTTTTAGTATATTTGGCTGACCTTTTAAAACAAATTAAACTATTTAACAGAAAAATCTAACGAAATTAGTGATAAGGGACCCAATACATTATAAATTGCAAATCACAGGGATATAATCCATAGATATTTTAAATTAGGGACCCTAAATGTTAAAACACATAAACCACATAGACCAAATTTGTAATTTACTCTAATTTTAACTTGTCTTTTGTATATTTTATCTATTTTATTTATGAGATTTTCATATAAATCTTTTTTGTTTTATTTTAACAAATATAATATATATTTAAAAGTTGTTGATAACATCGACATGATTGAAATTGAGTTTTTTCAAGTGTATTATAAGTCATATTTGCTTGATCAATCCCTTATGTCGATTTTATTATATGATAAAATGATCAAATTCAATATAAATAAATGTATATTATATAAATATATAATCGTGGATCGGTTGACCAAGAGTGCTCACTTCTTGGCAATGAAAGAAGCATCACCAATTGATAAGTTAGCCAAACTTTATATTGACGAAGTTGTCTCAAGACATGATATACCAGTGTCTATAGTTTCTGATCGTGACAGCCGGTTTACTTCGAGGTTTTGGCAGTCACTACAAGAAGAATTGGGCACAAGAGTAAATTGGAGCAATGCGTACCATCCACAAACGAACGGGCAAAGTGAAAGAACCATTCAGACTTTGGAAGATATGCTCAGGTCATGTGTGTTAGACTTTGGAGGTAACTGGGATACACATTTACCTTTAGTGGAGTTTGCGTATAACAATAGTTATCATTCAAGTATTGGAAGAGCACCTTTCGAAGCATTGTATGGACGGAAGTGTAGAACTCCAGTGTGTTGGTTCGAAGCTGGAGGAAAAAAATTTGCTGGTCCTGAACTTGTTCAACAAACGGCTGATAAAGTGAAAGAGATTCGGAAGCACATGAAAGCGGCTCAAGATCGACAAAAGAGTTACGCCGATCCGAAAAGAAGACCGAAAGAATTCCAAGTTGGGGAGCGTGTGATGCTTAAGGTATCCCCGTGGAAAGGTGTGATAAGGTTTGGTAAACATGGAAAGTTAAGTCCTCGTTTTCTTGGACCTTTCACCATAACTAAGAGAGTTGGACTTCAAGCTTATTAGTTGGATCTTCGCCCGAATTGGAAGGAATCCACAATACCTTTCATGTCTGTTATCTTCGGAAATGTTTAGCCGAAGAGAATGATGTAATTCCACTTACTGAAGTAAGAGTGGATGAGAAGAGTCGTTGCGTGGAGGAACCGAAAGTATTTTTAGAAAGAACGACTAAGAAACTACGACATAAGGATGTGCTTATGTTGAAAGTACAATGGAAACATCATAGAGGTACTAACGTGACGTTGGAAGCTGAAGAAGATATGAAGATTAGATATCCTCATTTATTTACCTAACTTTGATTTTGAGGACGAAATCATTCTCAAGTTGGGGAGATTTGTAACACCTCGAATTTCCATTATAT
Organism: Saussurea involucrata; assembly: GCA_033807775.1. Lineage (NCBI taxonomy): Eukaryota > Viridiplantae > Streptophyta > Magnoliopsida > Asterales > Asteraceae > Saussurea > Saussurea involucrata. Next base: position 41,601,260 of record CM066315.1, read on the forward strand.
TATATTTAATATGAATGGGGTCTAATTGTAATTTAGTTTAAGATTTGGATTACTTTGCAAATGTATAACTCAAAGGGTTGAAATTCCAAATGACCAAAGTTTAGGTGAATCATGAAAATTGGAACTTGAGGGTCTGTTTGGTCATTTCTGAAAGATGGAGTATACTTAAGGTGAGGGTTAGCTGAATTGAGAAATATCTCAATTCTGGACTCTGGAGTTGTAACGTCCCAATTTCAACATTAAGCATTAACATAGATTAAGCATTCGAATTACATAAAACCGTGTCTTTACATCAACAATAATTCATGCTAAGCAAAATTGACAGCGGAAGTCTTTAAAATCCACAGCCGAGAACTATTCTATAAATATCATAGACAAAATCTTGGAGACGCCCTAAGCTCCAAGTCCTTTCTATCGCCACCTAGTCCTTACTTGAAGAACCCATAACACGCTTACCTGAAAATGGTTTAGTTTTGAAAAGCGAGGGTTAGACCAAAAGGTCTAGTGAATTCCCTCCGAAAACAACGTATAACCGGTATAAAAGCATTTATGAAAATATCATCGTAACCTTTAACATACATCAAGCATGGTACTACACTGTATATAGGATCACATAAACATTCCGCGATCGGGATCCAAAGGACTACCCTCTCGCCCTCAACTGGAGCCTACGCAAACTCCCCTTCCCGGAGCTTACGCAGACCCCCCTTTCTACTCGAAATAGGAGGAAACAAATTCCAACCTACCAGTCTGTCATAAACATCCAAGGGATCATCAGACCCCGAGGATCTATCTCTGATCCTACAGTGTAGACCGACTCCACATAGCACGTAGTTCATTTCGTAAAACATGCACCTTTAAAACCTTAGTAAATCGTCATTCTCAGTTCATCATGTACTATACATTTTCTCAAGTAAAATAGGTATTTCATGGAAAACATGCGTAACGGTTATAACATTTCATGCTCATAAATGAAACCATAATCAGTCAAAATCATTTAACACTTTAAGTCGTAAATGGTTTAGGGAACTCACCTTGCTTGACGTTCAACGCACTTCTTAAATACTTCCAAGCTAACCCAAACGAACACCTAAGGCAATAGATCCTCATCAGATAAAACGGCTCAACCTACTGTCTAGCACATGATTTCCGGGTACTGACTTGTCCGGATACCATACTTGTCCGGATACTACACTTGTCCGGATACTACACTTGTCCGGATACTACACTTGTCCGGATGCCATACTTGTCCGGATACTACACTTGTCCGGATACTACACGAAAAACCCCCCACCCGGAAACTACCATAGAGCTTTACCCGGAAACTAGCATCCGTATCCGGAAACCACCATATCATCATGAATTGAAGGTGTCCGGGTACGGCTGCTGTCCGAAAATAAGTTTCTTAAAAGTGATTTCTAACCCGATTTTAGCCATTAGGTTGATTAGATAACTTCAAGGGTTCATTCACTAACCCCAAATACCCAATTAATCCAACTTTAATCCCCTAAAATCGATTCATTAAGACACAACCCATAAAACTTCATTTTCAAGGAAAATGGTGAAACTCAAGAAATCTTCAACATCAGACCTAGGGATTCATAACAATAAGAAGGAAAAACCTTATCCTAATCAGATGAACGAATTCGGATGCAATACCTTTGCAGATTTGAGCTTGATTCTACCTTTCTCTTGATTTCTCTTCAAACCTTTCTTTCTCTCTTTCTTTCTTCCTTAGCCGCCAACACCAAGACACAATACTGATTTTGTGAAGTGAAAGCTGCCCTAGGGATTTGTGCCCTACACCACTCTCACCCATTGACAATCTAGTCCCTCATGCTAACTTCCATTTATTTCACTTTGACCACCAAACTCTAAAACTCACTTGAATTTGGGTTGTTACAACACTCCCCCTTAAAAGGATTCCGTCCCCGGAATTCCTCATTGAAAAAGATGCGGGTATCTAGCCTTCATCTCCGAATCTAACTCCCAGGTCGCTTCCGGACCGTTGTGGTGTCGCCATTGCACTTTAACTAGCTTAGTCTCTTTACTCCGCGACTTCCTTACCTTAACATCCGTGATTGCTTCAGGTTCCTCTACAAAGTTCAACCTCTTGTCCACTTTAATGTCATTCAACGGCACAGCTTTAGTCACGTCGGCTAGACATTTCCTTAGATTAGACACATGAAACGCATTATGAATACTACTCAATTCTTCCGGTAGGTTCAACCTATATGCCACTTCTCCAATCCGTTCAGTAATCTCAAACGGTCCGATGTAACGTGGGCTTAACTTCTCACGTTTTCCAAATCGTACCACTCCCTTCCACGGAGACACCTTTAGCAGAACATGATCCCCGACTTGGAATTCAATGTCCTTCCGCCTCTTATCCGCATAGCTTTTCTGTCGGTCGCGGGCGACCTTTAGTCTTTCACGCACTTGGATTATCTTATCCGAAGTCAGTTGTACAATTTTTGGCCCCGCTAACTGTCTCTCTCCGACTTCGTTCCAACACAACGGTGTCCGACACTTTCTACCGTAAAGCGCCTCAAACGGCGCTGCCTTGATGCTCGAGTGATAGCTGTTATTGTAAGCGAACTCGATCAAAGGTAGATGCTTTCCCCACGAGCCTTGGAAATCTAAGGCACAAGCTCTTAACATGTCTTCTAACGTTTGGATCGTTCGCTCACTCTGACCGTCGGTCTGAGGATGATAAGCGGTACTCATCTTGATCTGCGAACCCATTTCTCTTTGGAAGCTCTTCCAAAACGTAGAGGTAAATCTGCTATCGCGGTCTGATACAATTGACGAGGGTACCCCGTGGCGGGTTACGATCTCGTCGATGTACAACTTTGCTAACTGCTCCAAAGAGTAAGACTCTCGTATAGGTAAAAAGTGTGCCGACTTCGTTAGTCGATCTACGATCACCCAAATGGCGTCATAACCCTTTGGAGTTCTAGGCAAATGGGTCACGAAGTCCATCATGATCTGGTCCCACTTCCACATCGGTATCTCTAACGACTGGAGCTTCCCGTACGGTCTTTGATGTTCGATCTTTACACGCGAACACGTCATACAGGTCTCTACAAGATGGGCCACGTCTTTCTTCAATCTGGGCCACCAGTAGTCTCGTCGCAGGTCTCCGTACATCTTGTTAGTTCCGGGGTGGATCGTGTACTTCGATTTGTGAGCTTCTTCGAGAATCAGCCTTCGGAGTTCTCCGAGTTTCGGAACCCAGATTCTCCCATTCAGACATTTCACCCCTCGACTATCTTCCACTAACATGGACGTTTGCCCCACCATTCTCTCCTTCTTAAGATTTTTGGTTTCGAGCGCTTCAACCTGACATCTCTTTATTTCAGCTAACAGATTGAACGTGACCTCGGCCCTCATGGCCACAATCCTGGGGGTTTCACTTCGTTCCTTACGGTTCAAAGCGTTCGCCACCACGTTTGCCTTCCCCGGATGGTATTCGATCTTACAGTCGTAGTCGGTCAACAATTCAATCCATCTCCTTTGGCGCATATTCAACTCTTTTTGATCAAAGAGATGACATAAACTCTTGTGGTCCGTGAAGATCTGGCACTTCGTCCCATACAGGTAATGTCGCCAAATCTTCAGGGCAAAGACCACCGCCGCCAATTCTAAATCATGCGTAGGATAACGAGTCTCGTGATCCTTTAACTGCCGGGAGGCATAAGCGATCACCTTACCTCGTTGCATGAGTACGCAACCCAAGCCGAGCTTCGATGCGTCACTGAAAACCACAAAATCGCCCGAACCGTCTGGTAACGACAAAACCGGAGCGCTACTCAGCATATCCTTCAATTTCTGAAATGCTTCTTCTTGATTCTCTAACCAGACGAACTTGACATTCTTCTTTGTTAAAGAGGTAAGTGGAGTGGCAATACGCGAGAAGTCCTTGATGAACTTCCGGTAGTACCCCGCCAACCCGAGGAAACTTCGAACTTCTGACGGATTCCTAGGTTGCTCCCAGTCTCGAATGGCTTCAATCTTAGCCGGATCAACCATGATTCCCGTCTCAGACACCACGTGCCCAAGGAACTGCACTTCCCTCAGCCAAAACTCGCACTTGGAAAAATTTGCATACAACTTCTCTCGCTTCAATAGCTCGAGAATTGTACGAAGGTGGCTTTCGTGCTCCCCTTCCGATCTAGAAAATATCAGGATGTCATCTATGAACACTATCACGAACTGATCCAAATAAGGTTGGCATACCCTATTCATTAAGTCCATGAATGCTGTCGGGGCGTTGGTTAGCCCGAACGACATCACCAGGAATTCGTAGTGTCCATACCTGGTCCGAAATGCAGTCTTCGGCACATCCTCCTTCCTCACCTTGAGTTGATGATATCCTGACCTCAGATCAATCTTGGAGAAGTAACTGGCTCCTTGTAACTGATCAAACAGGTCGTCGATTCTCGGAATCGGATACTTATTCTTGATCGTGACCTTGTTGAGTTCTCGGTAATCTATGCACATTCGCATAGTACCGTCCTTCTTCTTCACGAAGAGCACAGGTGCTCCCCACGGAGACGTACTCGGTCTAACGAATCCTTTATCTAACAACTCCTATAACTGAGTCATCATTTCCTTCATTTCGGACGGTGCTAGCCTATACGGCGCGCGGGCAATTGGTGCAGCTCCAGGCATCAGATCAATTCTGAATTCGATCTGACGATCCGGAGGTAGACTTGTTAAGTCATCCGGAAATACTTCCGGGTACTCGCTTACTATTCGCACATCACCCACCCCACGTTTATCTTTCTTGGCGTCCAACACGTACGCCAAGAACCCTTGGCACCCCTTTCTCAAACACTTAGTAGCCCTAATCATGGAGATAAGGCTATTCTTTCTATTACGGCGGTCTCCATAAATCACTATGGGATTCCCATCAGGTGATTGAATCCTGATCAACTTTTTGTTGCAAACGATATTCGCATCATTAGCGGCTAACCAGTCCATACCCAACACCACATCAAACTCTCCCATTGCCATGGGATATAACTTCATAGGCATTAACCTCCCTTCTATCTCTATGACACACCCTTCTACCACCTCCTTAACGTATACTAAACTATCATTAGCGGTTTCCACCTCTAGTGCCCTCTTCAAACGTCTAGGCCTCACCCCCAAACATTTCATAAAAGCATGTGATACAAAAGAGCGATTCGCTCCTGAATCAAATAACACCTTGGCACACAGAGAGTTCACTAGGAAAGTACCTGTCACAACATCATGAGTTTCCTCCGCCTCCTCCGCAGTCATGCGGAACGCACGTCCCTTCGAACGCGCCGGTTCTGCCCCCTTGTCATTTCTTCCATTCCCTTGTCGTTCCCCAAACTGGGCTGGTCCCCCTCTCTTCAGCTGAGGACAGTCATTACGCATGTGGCCAGTAGCCCCACATTGGTAACAAGTTTTTCCAATCCCCGGGCAATCCCTTGACAAATGACCGGGCAAGCCGCACCGGTAGCATGAGTTTGAACCTGCCATGCATTCCCCCCTGTGCACCTTGTTACACTTCAAACACTTTTTCCCAGTTACATCCTTGCTAGCACGGTTGCCTGGTCGAAACATTTTCCCTCTTCTTGGGTCATTACCCGGACCATCCCATTTGCGCTTCTCTCCACCCTTCTCAGTCGTTTGACGGTTCTTTTCTTTCTCAATCAGCTCGGCCGTATTGATGGCCGCCTGAAAAGTAGTGGGGTTTCTAGTCAGAACCAATTCCCGAATACTGCTCTTCAACCCATGAATGAATCGTTCTACCCGACGCTCTTCCGTCGGCACATACAAATCAGCAAAGCGAGACTTCTCAATAAACTTTGTAGTATACTCTCGCACTGTCATAGCTCCCTGATCCAGCCCCAAGAATTCTTCTTCCAATCTTTTTATTGCCGCGAGCGGGCAGAACTGAGCCTTAAACCTGTCTACAAACGCTTCCCACAACATCCCCTTAGCCATTGCCGAACCCTTTCCCCCGGTCTCAACCTCCCACCAGTAAACTGCATCAGATTTCAACATGGACAAAGCAAACATTACTCTGTCCCCATCAGCACACTTGCATGTATCGAAGACCAGTTCCATTTCCTTCACCCATTTCATTGCCAAGATAGGGTCATACTCGCCCTTAAAAGTAGGGGGCTTGCATGAGGCAAAGGCCTTGAAATTGCATCCCTTAGCTGCTAACTCATTCATCACTTGGGGGTTTGAATTCAAGGGACTTCCAGCACCGGTCACTAGTGGACTAGACAGCTCCACGCTTTCTCGGTTCTCACTTGCTTCTTTGCTTCCCGAAGCTGACTCATTCTGCTTAGTGAGGAGAGCCTGCAAGGTCTCTTGGATCTTACCCAATTCAGCAGCTAGGTTCTCTCGAGTGACAAACGTAGATCCGTGGCCTCGACCCTTGTCCCCTTGGCTGAGTTACCCTCCTTGCAGAAGCCGAACTCTCCTGAAGAGAGTCGTCTTGATGAACAGGGGCTTCCATACTCCTCGTTCTTCTAGTTGCACGAGTCGTTCTCAGGTTCGGGTTTCCTCCATCCCCGGCCACTTGGGTGGCGGCCCGACGGGGTGTTCTTCCCCGACCTCTTTCACGACCCCTACCTCTTCCCATTCCACGGGTAACAGCTGCCCTCGTCGGTTCCACTGGTCCATTCTCTAGTACCTCTTCGTCTTGATTCCTTGGCACAACAGGTGCCGACCTACTCCTCAAAGTTCTCCCAGCCATTTCACTAAAGCTGAAAGAAAACAACAATTAACCTTTGCTAGGTATGACACAACAATTTTGCTATATAAGGTAAGTTTAAGCACGCACGCGTACCTGTAAGTTCGTAATTACACTGGCCAGGTGTAATCCCAAACTTACCTTACACGTTTGTCCATGGCACCTTATTTCCTAACGCATTTATAGTGATCGTTCCTAGAGGCAATCCTATGTCTCGGCTGTGTTCCTCGTCTTACAGTTTAAGTTTAGGCCCTAATGGTCACCTAAATCCCTTAAACTAAGGCTCTGATACCATTTGTAACGTCCCAATTTCAACATTAAGCATTAACATAGATTAAGCATTCGAATTACATAAAACTGTGTCTTTACATCAACAATAATTCATGCTAAGCAAAATTGACAGCGGAAGTCTTTAAAATCCACTGCCGAGAACTATTCTATAAATATCATAGACAAAATCTTGGAGACGCCCTAAGCTCCAAGTCCTTTCTATCGCCACCTAGTCCTTACTTGAAGAACCCATAGCACGCTTACCTGAAAATGGTTTAGTTTTGAAAAGCGAGGGTTAGACCAAAAGGTCTAGTGAATTCCCTCCGAAAACAACGTATAACCGGTATAAAAGCATTTATGAAAATATCATTGTAACCTTTAACATACATCAAGCATGGTACTACACTGTATATAGGATCACATAAACATTCCGCGATCGGGATCCAAATGACTACCCTCTCGCCCTCAACTGGAGCCTACGCAAACTCCCCTTCCCGGAGCTTACGCAGACCCCCCTTTCTACTCGAAATAGGAGGAAACAAATTCCAACCTACCAGTCTGTCATAAACATCCAAGGGATCATCAGACCCCGAGGATCTATCTCTGATCCTACAGTGTAGACCGACTCCACATAGCACGTAGTTCATTTCGTAAAACATGCACCTTTAAAACCTTAGTAAATCGTCATTCTCAGTTCATCATGTACTATACATTTTCTCAAGTAAAATAGGTATTTCATGGAAAACATGCGTAACGGTTATAACATTTCATGCTCATAAATGAAACCATAATCAGTCAAAATCATTTAACACTTTAAGTCGTAAAGGGTTTAGGGAACTCACCTTGCTTGACGTTCAACGCACTTCTTAAATACTTCCAAGCTAACCCAAACGAACACCTAAGGCAATAGATCCTCATCAGATAAAACGGCTCAACCTACTGTCTAGCACATGATTTCCGGGTACTGACTTGTCCGGATACCATACTTGTCCGGATACTACACTTGTCCAGATACTACACTTGTCCGGATGCCATACTTGTCAGGATACTACACTTGTCCGGATACTACACGGAAAACCCCCCACCCGGAAACTACCATAGAGCTTTACCCGGAAACTAGCATCCGTATCCGGAAACCACCATATCATCATGAATTGAAGGTGTCCGGGTACGGCTGCTGTCCGAAAATAAGTTTCTTAAAAGTGATTTCTAACCCGATTTTAGCCATTAGGTTGATTAGATAACTTCAAGGGTTCATTCACTAACCCCAAATACCCAATTAATCCAACTTTAATCCCCTAAAATCGATTCATTAAGACACAACCCATAAAACTTCATTTTCAAGGAAAATGGTGAAACTCAAGAAATCATCAACATCAGACCTAGGGATTCATAACAATAAGAAGGAAAAACATTATCCTAATCAGATGAACGAATTCGGATGCAATACCTTTGCAGATTTGAGCTTGATTCTACCTTTCTCTTGATTTCTCTTCAAACCTTTCTTTCTCTCTTTCTTTCTTCCTTAGCCGCCAACACCAAGACACAATACTGATTTTGTGAAGTGAAAGCTGCCCTAGGGATTTGTGCCCTACACCACTCTCACCAATTGACAATCTAGTCCCTCATGCTAACTTCCATTTATTTCACTTTGACCACCAAACTCTAAAACTCACTTTAATTTGGGTTGTTACAGGAGTCGGTTAGGAGAGAAAGAGAAGGAAGAACCGACAACTTTTGATCTTCAATTGGTAAGAAACACAATGGATTTCTGCAAATTGATTTCAGTTTGGAGATAGTGCTTACAAACTAATCTATTTCCCAACTAGGTACAGATTTGTTGGAATATTCAGGTTTGATTTTGAATTGTGCAGAAGAAAGTGGGTCTAAGAACTTCCAGGTGAGTTCATCCTCTCTTTTTGTTTAAAGCAATGTTTTCTTTCAAAATAAGCAATAGGATACAAGTATTAATTGTATTGGGACTGAATGGATATGTGTAAAATAAGCTGGGTGGAATAAATATTGGTCTGGATTGAATTTTTAGTGTGCAGGTCGAAGTTACCGGACAATTTGATAAGTGTCCGATAATTCCTTATCAGTGGTGTCCGGTAGTGAAGAGATCCGGTAAGTATCTAAGTTTCCGAATAAAATAGATACCGGATGGTATCCGGAATTCTTTGGTTTCCGGATGTCATCCGGATTGTATATGTTTTTCGGTAACATCCGGATAGGCTTAGTGTCCGGTAAGTTGTGACGACCGGATAGTTGTGGTGTTTGGAAACCTCTGATGTCCGGTCACTTCTGATGTCCGGATACTTCTGATGTTCCGGATATGTATGAGTTTCCGAATAGTTCAGGATATAGTGTCTGGATGTGTTATCTGGTTGAGTTTTTCTAAAAATAATCTCGGGGCGCTGCCCCCAGACCCCGCAAGGGCGTTGCCCCTTGACCCCATCCGCTAACCGGGTAGCAGAACCCCCGTGCTAAGTCGCCGAAGGGGGGTATTTGAGGATAAGAATACGATAGGTTATCTAGTATTCTTAGCATTGAGAATATGATACGGGATGTGCGTGTTTATGTTGTTATGCATATACGCTAGTAAGTGTAATGGATCCATAGGCACTGACAGTATTTGTAACGTGGAATAGGCATAAAGTAACTTGTAATTCCCGTTGACCTGAAATGAGGAATAGGCATAAAGTAACTTGTAATTCCCATTTCGTAAGGTGATGAGAAATGAGGAATACGCATAAAGTAGATTGTAATTCCCATTTCGTATTGTGAGTAGAAATCTTGGAATAGGCATAAAGTAAATTGTAATTCCTGATTTCTATGGGAAGGTAAGAGATAGGCATAAAGTAAATTGTAATCTCTACTTTCACTCCAAGAAATAGGCATAAAGTAAATTGTAATTTCTTGGACATGAGCGATGATCTAGAATCTGTAATGATTCGTAGTAGGCTCTCGAATGTGATGGTATGACTTTCTGAATGTTAGTCATATTCATGGAATCGGGTATGTTCCCGTCATGGTAAGATGTGTATGCGTATGGTAAGAATGATGGCAAACCAGGTTTGTTTATACGCTTTGATTACTTGAGTTTCCAAAGCTGGTAATGTTTTAATTTGAAAATGGATGTTCTCACTAGGTGTAAGCCTAATCGTTTCAAATTAAATTTTCTTACCAGGTACGAGCTCGGGGAAGTAACGGGAAGAGGGACGAGTCATTTTTGGTATTCAACTTTTGGTGATAAGTGGAGAAGTTAGCATATACGAGGATGCTTTTGATGAATGGCCTAGACAACCAATTTAATCTAATCATAGTTGTCAGGATTAGATTAATAGGTTGTTTTGATAGATCGAAATGTGTATATGAACCCTCTTAGTTAATTCTTCGCTTATGTATAAAAGTTTGGATGAAATTATGATTAACTCGGATAAATTTTAAGGTTTAAATTTTGCCCTGGTTTTAGGTTGTTACACATCGACCATGACGGCTCCGGTTTTGGCTGCTATGACGTGGGAGTCGTCCAAGAGAAAATTTTAGAAGAGTATTGTAACGAGAACGAAATGGATCGAATTGAAGAAGAGTTTCGGACTCTTAAGAAGGGTACTTCGTCTGTTCGGGAGTACACTCAATCATTCATGGAAACGCTGAATTTGGTGGGGCATGTAGCTCCAACTGAGAATGAGAAAATTAAAGCCTATCTGAAGGGCTTACCGGCTGACATGATGTCTCGAGTGCAAAACTCTAAAGCCTCAACATTGAGGGAGACGATCGAAGAAGCTAAAGTAATAGAAGAGGTGTATGCGAAAGATAAGGAAGAAAAGACACAAGGAGGAGAGAAACGAAAATAGGAAGGCCGGTCGGAGTCTTCTCAGAAATCTAAATCATTTGGCAAGAATGTCCGTTACGAGTCTTGTCGGGAACCGAATTGGTGCCAGAAGTGCCGAAGTAAGCATTTTGGCCCGTGCCAAGTGGTAGGAAGTGAATGTTTCAAATGTGGAAAGTCTGGTCATCAAGCTGCAAGCTGTCCTATTCAAGGGTTGACCTTTTTTGAGTGTAAACAACCCGGTCACTTCCGAAGAGACTGCCCAAAGCTAAAGAAGGGTGGAGATCAGGGAAGGAAACCAAATACTCCTAAGCCAATGGGCCGGGCATTTTATATGACGGCTGAGGAGGAGAAGGAATCCAAAGATGTTGTTTCTGGTACATTTCATGTTAATTCCATTCCAGCACGAATATTATTTGATTGTGGCGCCAATCTGTCGTTTGTATCAAAATCGTTCTATCACAAGTTAGTTATGCCTGTCACTACCTTGGAAGATGCCTTAGTAGTCGAGATAGCTAACGGGGGTCAAGTCTTAGTTCGTGAAAGACTTGAGGGTTGTTTGATTTTGATAGGGGAAAAGAAATTTCCGATTGACTTGATGTTGATGGAAATTGGGGGGTTTGATTTAGTTGTGGGTATGGATTGGCTGAAAATCAACCAGGCAGAAATTCTTTGTGCAAAGAAGTTAATTCAGATTCCTATGGCTGACAGTGATGATGTATTCATCTTTGGGGAAAAGAGAAAAGGGGAAGTCCCGTTAATTTCTGTTGCAAAGGCGCGTAAATGTCTGGTAAAAGGATGTTCATCCTACTTAGCATATGTTCTAGATGTGAAGGCAGAAAAGAAACAAGTGGAAGACATAAGGGTAGTACAAGAATTCCCAGATGTATTCCATGATGATCTTCCAGGTCTACCGTCTGAAAGACAAGTAGAGTTTCGAATTGATCTTGTCCCTGGATCGACATCGATAGCGCGTGCACCATATCGGTTAGCGCCAGCCGAAATGAAAGAGATGATGTCCCAGCTACAAGAGCTACTTGACAAAGGATTTGTTAGGCCAAGTTCTTCACCTTGGAGAGCTCCGGTATTGTTTGTTAAGAAAAAGGATGGCACTATGAGAATGTGCATCGACTATAGGGAGCTGAATAAGGTGACTATTAAGAATAAGTATCCGCTTCCAAGGATTGATGATTTGTTTGATCAACTCCAAGGTGCGGGATGCTTTTCAAAGATTGATCTGAGGTCGGGATATCATCGGGTGCTAGTAAGGGAGGAAGATGTTCCCAAGACGGCGTTCAGAACAAGATACATGCATTATGAATTTCTTGTGATGCCATTTGGGTTGACAAACGCTCCAGCCGTGTTCATGGATTTGATGAACAGGGTATGTCGACCATTCTTAGACAAGTCTGTCATCGTGTTCATTGATGACATACTTGTTTATTCGAAGAATGAAGTCGATCATGAATACCACCTTCGTGAAGTCTTGGAAGTTCTAAGGAAGGAGAAATTGTATGCAAAATTTTCAAAGTGTGAATTTTGGTTAAAAGATGTACAATTTCTGGGGCATGTGATTACTTCGAAAGGAGTCAAAGTAGATCCGGCTAAGATAGAGGCAATGACGAACTGGGAAACACCAAAGAGCGCATCAGAAATAAGATGTTTCTTGGGTCTAGCTGGTTACTACCGGAGATTTATAAAAGACTTCTCAAAAATTGTTTCTGCCTTGACCATGTTGACTCGGAAAAATGTAAAGTTTGTATGGACTGAAAAGAAAGAGTCAGCTTTCAGGATATTACGACAGAAGCTGTGTGAAGCTCCTATTCTTGCACTACCGGAAGGAACGGAAGATTTGGTCGTGTATAGTGACGCGTCAAAGATGGGTTTGGGGTGTGTGTTGATGCAACGAGGCAAGGTAATTGCTTACGCATCAAGGCAACTCAAAGATCATGAGAAGAATTACCCCACCCATGATTTAGAACTTGCAGCGGTAGTGTTTGCATTGAAATTATGGCGACATTATCCGTATGGAACAAAGTGCACCCTCTTCACCGATCATAAAAGTTTGAAGCACGTTTTTTATCAGAAAGAGTTGAACATGAGGCAACGGCGTTGGTTAGAACTACTTAAAGACTATGACTATGAATTGCATTACCATCTCGGTAATGCAAATGTGGTGGTTGATGCTTTAAGTAGAAAGGAATATAGTGGGTGCTTGAAACCAACTAACGCCAGAATTGATGTGACGTCGAGTCTGATTGAAAGAATAAAAGCTGCACAAGAGGAAGCCTTATTGGAAGAAAATCTGAAAGAGGAAGTCATGATCAAACAACGTCTTCAACTGACTGAAGATAGTCGTGGGGTCAAGCTGTTCCAAGGTCGTGTTTGGGTGCCAAAGATGGGAGGAAATCGGGAGTTAATTTTCGAAGACGCCCACAAGTCTAAGTATTCTATACATCCTGGGAGTACTAAGATGTATAGGGATCTGAAGCTACATTATTGGTGGCCAGCCATGAAATTAGATGTGTCACAAATTGTAGAAAAGTGCGTGGCATGCTCGTTAGTGAAAGCTGAACATCAAAAACCCTACGGAAGTCTGCAATTTTTGGAGATTCCAGAATGGAAATGGGATAAGATTACCATGGACTTTGTGACTAAGTTACCAAGGACATTGAAGGGTAACGATACTATTTGGGTAATCGTGGATCGGTTGACCAAAAGTGCTCACTTCTTGGCGATGAAAGAAGCATCACCAATTGATAAGTTATCCAAACTTTATATTGATGAAGTGGTGTCAAGACATGGTATACCAGTGTCTATAGTTTCTGATCGTAATAGCCGGTTTACTTCGAGGTTTTGGCAGTCACTACAAGAAGAAGTGGGTACAAGAGTCAATTTGAGCACTGCATACCATCCATAAACGGACGGGCAAAGTGAAAAAACCATTCAAACTATGGAAGATATGCTCAGGTCATGTGTATTAGACTTTGGAGGTAACTGGGATACACATTTACCTTTGGTGGAATTTGCATACAACAATAGTTTTCATTCCAGTATTGGAAGAGCACCTTTCGAAGCATTGTATGGACGGAAGTGTAGAACTCCAGTGTGTTGGTTAGAAGCTGGAGAAAAACAATTTCCTGGTCCTGAACTTGATCAACAAACGGCTGATAAAGTGAAAGAAATCCGGAAGCATATGAAAGCGGCTCAAGATCGACAAAAGAGTTACGCCGATCCGAAAAGAAGGCCGAAAGAATTCCAAGTTGGGGAGCGTGTGATGCTTAAGGTATCCTCGTGGAAAGGTGTGATAAGGTTTGGTAAACGTGGAAAGTTGAGTCCTCGTTTTCTTGGACCTTTCACCATAACTAAGAGAGTTGGACTTCAAGCATATCAGTTGGATCTTCCACCTGAATTAGAAGGAATCCACAATACCTTTCATGTCTGTTATCTTCGTAAATGTTTAGCCGAAGAGAATGATGTAATTCCACTTACTGAAGTAAGAGTGGATGATAAGAGTCGTTGCATGGAGGAACCGGAAGCAATTTTAGAAAGATTGATTAAGAAGTTACGACATAAGGATGTGGTTATGTTGAAAGTACAATGGAAACATCACAGGGGTGCTAACGTGATGTTAGAAGCTGAAGAATATATGAAGATTAGATATCCTCATCTATTTACTTAATTTTGATTTCGGGGACAAAATTATTTTCAAGTTGGGAAGATTTGTAACACCTTGAATTTCCATTATATTATATGAATGGGGTCGATTTGTATTTTAGTCTAAGTATTGGACTTTTCTTAAAAGGTAAAACTCAAAAAGGGTTGAAAGTTAAAATGACTAAAGTCTAAACTAATTGTGAAAATTAGGAATTGAAGGTTTGTTTGGTCATTAGTTGAAAATTGGAAATTGAGGGTGTGAATGGTCATTTATGGAAAGTTGGGTGTAGATAAGATGGAGGTCGGCTGAAAATGAGATTTTATCTCATTTGAAGTTTCCTGAGAAGTGGGTTTGCAACAAGAACAGAGAGAAAGAAGAAGAGAAAAAGGCAATCTAATTTTGGTAAGAAATCCAATAGATTTTTGTAAGATGATTTCAGTTTAAAGGCTGTGATTACAAACTAATATGATTTCCAACTAGGTACAGTTTGGTTGGAGTATTTGATTTGGATTTTGGATTGTGCAGAAGAAAGTGGGTCTAAGACTCCAGGTGAGTTCATCCTCTCTTTTTGTTTAAATCCATGTTTTCTTTCAAATTAAGCATTAAGAAGCTAGTATAAATTGTTTTGGGGCTGAATGGATGGGTGTAAAATAAGCTGGGTGGAACAAACACGGGTCTGGATCGAAGTTTTAGTGTGCAGGTCGAAGTTACCGGAAAGTGTCCAGTAGTTCTTTATCAGTGGTGTCCGGTAGTGAAGGTATCCGGTAAGTATTTAAGTTTCCGAATAAAATAGATACCGGATGGTATCTGGATCACGTTGGTTTCCGGATGTCATCCGGATTGAATATGTTTTCGGTAAACATCCAGATAGGTTTAGTATCCGGTAAATTATGATGTCCGGTAAATGGTGACGTCCGGATAGTTGTGGTGTCCGGAAACCTCTGTTGTCCGGTGACTATTAATGTTCCGGATACTTTTGAGTTTTTGGTAACTAAGAGTTTTGATAACTTTTGGCAGGGTATGTTTGATAAATCGAAATACAATCCTAGCAGCTTGAACATACCTATATTTGGATGTTAGAGTGTTAGGCTTGGAGGTTTGATTTAGTTTGATACTATGCTTGTGTATAGTAAGTGTATTGGATCCATAGGCACCAGTAGTATTGTAACGTGGAATAGGCATAAAGTAACATGTAATTCCCGTTGACCTGAAATGAGGAATAGGCATAAAGTAACTTGTAATTCTTATTTCGTAAGGTGATGTGAAACGTGGAATAGGCATAAAGTAATTTGTAATTCCCGTTGTCGTGAAATAAGGAATATGCATAAAGTAAATTGTAATTCCCATTTCGTATTGTGAGTAGAAATCTTGGAATAGGCATAAAGTAAATTGTAATTCCTGATTTCTATGGGAAGGTAAGAGATAGGCATAAAGTAAATTGTAATCTCTACTTCCACTCCAAGAAATAGGCATAAAGTAAATTGTAATTTCTTGGATATGAGCGATGATCTAGAATCTGTAATGATTCGTAGTAGGCTCTCGAAGGTGATGATATGACTTTCTGAATGTTAGTCATACTCATGGAATCGGGTATGTTCCCGTCATGGTAAGATGTGTAGACGTACGGTAAGAATTATGGCAAACCAGGTTTGTTTATACGCTTTGATTACTTGAGTTTCCAAAGCTGCTAAAGTTTTAATTTGAAAATGGATGTTCTCACTAGGCGTAAGCCTAATCGTTTCAAATTAAATTTTCTTACCAAGTACGAGCTCGGGGAAGTAACGGGAAGAGGGACGAGTGTTTTGGTATTCAACTTTTGGTGCTAAGTGGAGAAGTTATCTTATGCGAGGATGCTTTTGATGAATGGCCTAGACAACCAATTTAATCTAATCGTAGTTGTTAGAATTAGATTAATAGGTTGTTTTGATAATTCGAAAATGTGTATATGAACCCTCATAGTTAATTCTCCGCTTATGTATAAAAGTTTGGATGAAATTGTGATCAACTGTGATAAAGTTTAAGGTTTAAATTGGCCCTGATTTTTAGGGTGTTACAATAGGACACGTATGTGAAAGCGCTTTCACGTTCGTATATTTTCAACTTATTATATTTTTATAGATTTATTTTGAACTTAAAATCACCTAACATTTTGTATATAAGGATTTTTTTAGTAGGAGGATAGCATGAATAGTCAGTCCTATACAAAAAGCATGGGAGGCCATGTCAAAGAAAAGATGAGTGATGCAAGAACAAGATCCTACAATTTGGTTAGGAAGTTTGGCCATGCCTATGACCCAAACGACTCCACTAAGGATATGTCTCCCTTGAAAGAATCCCCCCTACAGAATTTCTTCGTGTATATGGTTAGGGGTGTACAGAAAACCGTCAACCCGTGAAATCCGACCAACCCAACTCGCTAACAACCCAATTAAACCCAACCCGCCAGACTGTCGAACCGCTAAACCGCCGAACCGCCAAACCGCTAATTATAAGGGTTGAAATTGGGTTGAGAAAACCCAACCCAATCCAACCCGTCAACCCGCCGCTAATATTATTATGATAATAAATTTTTTATTTATATATAAGATATATATATAGAGAGAGAGAGAGAGAGAGAGATACTTGAGATCATGTGAGACCAGACTATTTCTGTGAGACCGTGAGACCAAAAAATTAACACTAAACCTTCACAACAAAAAACAGTGAAGGTACTGTGATGGTAAACCTTCACAGTGTTTTTGCTGTGAAGGTTCGCTGTTTTTCTTACCTTCATAATGAGTCACTGTGAAAGTTAGTGTTAATTTTGTGGTCTCACGGTCTCACGTGAACCCAACCCTATATATATATATATATATAATATGTGCAGACCCTAAATATACAAACCAATATATCTAATATAGTTAGGCCCTGTTTGTTTAGGCCATTTCCGATCTGAATTGGGCCTTTTATCTTAATCGGTAAGAGAAGCCCAATTTCAGTGTGTTTGTTAAATGTTGATATTCAGAAGATCTTATCCCTGATTATCCTCTAAATCAAAAAGTGAGAATATATTCTCTAAGCGAATTAGACGTACAAATATGGTTATCTTTGATCCTCTCTACAAATAATCGATTCCTTCCCTCTCCATCGACTCCATCAACTCCATCAACTCCATCAACAACAGTCTTCAAATCGATCACCAGGTATACCTTTCATCCCCGTTTCTCAAATTGTAGGGTTCCCCGATTCCTAGTTTTGATGTTTAAGATTTAAGGGTTTAATATATTTGGATGATTGTAATAACTAATAACTTCGTTGGGAATATTTTTAGTTTTATTTGTCGTATTTTAATCGTGAATTTTATATATATTACCAAACCGCTCAACCCGCCCAACCCGCCACAACCCGCAAGGGTTGGGTTGGGTTATACTTTTGAATGGGTTGGGTAGGGTTGAAATTTTCCAAACCGTCATAATTGGGTTGAGTTGTAAATTTGACAAAAATCGTCCAACCCAACCCGCGTACACCCCTATATATGGTGCGAGATGATCAATTACCAGAACACGGTCCATTGGAAGGTTAATGTGGCGTTTGGTTCACATAATTCTTTTGGATGGAATAAAATCTATAAAAAAATGATTTTGAAAGATTTGAAATGAAATGTTTTCAGATTTGACTACTTGTTTGGTTGACAAGGACTTGAAATTTGTCAGTTTGATTCACATAATATAGCTTTGGAATCAAAATGAAATATTAAATGACCATAATGCACTTTTTGAAAATTTTGAAAATTTTTAAAACTAAAAATACTTTAATAAAATAATAATCTAATGTATAAAACAATATAAAATACATAACCCAAATATAACCATAAACCAAACGACGTTACTAAATCGATAATAAAATTGTTCCAAAATAGTTAACTCTTTATTATGTAAATAAATACATAATAGCCATAATTCAATGTTTATTATATTAACTAAAAAGTTACCTATTATACTGAATAATATTCAAACAAAGTTTGGTTAAAATATATTTTAAAAAACTAAGATAAAAAACAAAAGTATTAAATTGAGTTAAATGACATATGTTATCCGTTGAATAAAGGATAAGGGGAACGCTAATGACACCATTTTAAATGCTAAGTGCATCCTCATGATTAAAATCATGATTATTTTGTTTTTGTTTTTTAGTTTTTTGTCTTTTTGTTCTCTTTTTTTTTCTATTTTATTTATTTGTACTATATATTTTTTTTATTTGTATTATATAGTTTAAAAAGTTTTTTTACTTTTTGGTTTTATTTAAAAATAAATAAATATTTATAAATATAAATATTACTAATTTTTTATAATTATATAATTATAAAAATAAAACATAAACATTGGGATTTAACATATAAATAGAACATAAAATAATCTATATTACATTCGATTATTTTAAAATAACATTATCCGTAGTACAATTAACACGTAAAAGCTGCATGTACTTCTGTATTCGCTCTGAATACGAGGTAGCCCATCCAGCAGCACACGGATAACTGTAATGGAAAAAATGTCTTACAATTTGCGAAAACGGGTATCCTTCTGCCATATCTAATTTCATATAATGGTTACCATTAACGTACCCAATTGTAAAAACAACATGTTCATACTACACTGGCGGAGTGTACCTAAGCGGCAAGTACGTCCCACTGCCGGTCATACTTACAACGTGTAATATCACATTATATTTTGAAGCAATCAAGACACCTATTTCAGGCATTGTCATCCAGTGTTCAAATGGTGCACCTTGATCTGATCGAATTACTTTTAATTAGTTATTAAATTACTTATAATCCCTTACTTTATCATTTTTCATTTTATACCCTTATCATATTAACATAAATAATCGTATGTAAACTAAAATATATTAAAAATACATTTTTTATTACAAATTATATATAATTGTATTCGTCTCGTCAATACCTTCGAAATGAGCCCAATATTGAATATTTTTTGATTTAATCATATTTGGCTCATTTCGAAGGTATTGACGAGACGAATACAATGGTATAATTTATAAAAAGAAAAGAAATATATATATATAACAAAAATGATTGGATCGTAAAACATTGCATTCAACACCCTCTATATTGGGGTGCCATTAGCACTGTCCTAAAGGATATTTTGAAAAAATAAAATAAAAAAGAAAAGTATTAAATTAATTTAAATGAAAATCAAAAGTATTAAATTAAATAAAAAATAAAAGTATTAAATTAAACTAATTAGGTTATATTTAGGTTAAAAGATGTACCTGAGATTATGGAACTATAACATCTTATTCCATCAAAATCCCAACTTATTTGTGAAGAAATGTTGAAATTCCTTGTTTATGAAATTTAGTCGGCTCCAAGCTTTTCTGTATCCACATCCTTACTCTTATCAACCATATCCTCAGACTTACCTTAATCAACCTTATCCCTAGAGTTACCTTCATCCACATGTTTACCTTCATCAAAATCAATTACCTTAGACATTATCAACCCTATTCCGAGAAACCCCATTCCTTTCACAAACATCCATTAAATCTAATGCTTGCACCTTCCCTTCATCTTGTTTGTCATACCATTGTAAACATAACATTTTCTACATTTACTAGACTCACACTCAACAAATTTCTTTCTACTTTTATTATAAGGTGGTGAATGTTCATCAGGTAACTCTTCCATGATAACCTTTTTAGGCAGAGGTGATATAAAATAGGTATTCAAGTTTGTCTTCCCATGTTCAACATAAACATCAAGAACTTTACATTGTAGAACATATTTCAGTAAGTGAATGACATCTTGATCACTAGCAAAAGCATGTAGCCCAAGCTCTAGGTCACTATTTGGTATTAGAAAATGGTAATACATCATGTAAGTACCTAGGTAACCTAGTCGTTTCATCATGGTGTTTACTTCTTGAAAACTCATCAGGGTCTATCGAATCGATGAGCGTTTCCTTCCGATTCAAATATTGCCTCTGTGGACTCCTAGAGAAACCCCACCATGATGAACCTTGAACGAAAAGTATGTAGGATTCAAACCTGTCAAAGAATTCAAACCAAAAATCAACCCCATTGTTCTTGAGAAACAAAAACATACAAAAAAAGTAATCAAACTTCTTGAGTGCACCATATATCTCTTCTGAAACCAAGTCTTCGAATCGTGATAGAATGGTCCATATTGAAGTAGCTGTAACGACCGTGACCAAACCGGATCAGTTTTAACGCTCGAAAGGAAAGTGTAATAAGAACGGAAGTTGAGGGGCTATTTGGTAAGTTTGAGGTTAAGGTATATAAGGGCATAAAACCCTAGGGAGAACATTTCATTCCCTGATTTTGTGGTGGTTGACGGCTGAAATCTTAAAGGAAGGAAGAGAAGAGTCTTGGTGAGCTTTTGGGATTTTGAAGAGGAGGATTATCAAGCCTTGAATTCGGAAGAAGAGATAGGAGAGGATTTCGTTTCTTGCAAGCAATCTATCAGGTAACTCCTAATCCTTAATCCTGCTAAGTTTTGTTTGATGATTGCTGGGTTTTGAGAGTTTTCTCTTATTAGAGTCAATTGAGGCCATACAAGCAGATTTAGACATCTTTAAATCGGTGTTATTAGTAAAACTTATGGGGCTTTTGGTTATGGTTTATTAAATGATGATTTCTCTCCTTATCTTGCAGTTAGAGAGGCATTTAGTAGGATTTTCGGGTCAAAAACTCGTCCAGTGTATCGTCCGGACACCTTCAGGTTAAGAAGGTATCCAGGTAGAACGTCCGGAAAGCTTATTATCCCGATATGATGAAGGTATCCGGGTGTGGGGTCGTCCGGGAAGTAATCTCATCCGGACAGTAGGGTTACCCGGATTGTGGTGTGACCCGGATAGCAGAAGTTATCCGGAAAGGGTAGTCATCCGGACAGAAGCGGCTGTCCGGAAAGTTATTTTGTGCCCGGAAAGTGTGGGCATCCGGAAAGGGTAGAGCTGTCCGGATAGTTTGACTGATCAGCCTATATCGTGTCCCTTTTCTCAGGAAAGTTGTCTGGAGGTCTGGAATTGTTTAGAAACGTGAAGTAAGAGCACCAGGTGAGTTTTCTAAACTAAAACGTGTGGCTTTTAACATGTTTTCTAAAGCGAATATATGATGAGAAATGCCATGTTTTATGCTTATGCTTTAATTGCATGAATGATGATTGGAAAATTACGTGGGATGTATGCATACATTGATTTTGATGTAAATTGACTAAGTCGGGGGGGGGGGGGTGGCCGCCAGCTCGTGCCGGGGGGGGGGGGGGGGGGGGGGCTCTTCCCGTTTATGCCAAGGGAGGTTTGACCCTGTAAGGCAGCATGAGACTGACTCGTTGTCACCTTAGGGTGACTTCAGGGTGTCAATTTATGAGGGGCGGATCTATATCCGAAACAATTTTTATCTGAACAGTTTTATGAACGATTTATATTAAAAATGGTAATCGGATTAAATGCTTTGATAACTGTTAAGAGGGACTCACTAGACCTCATGGTCTAACCCTCGCTTTGTTTTAAATTAAAACCTTTTCAGGAAAGCAGATAGTGAAAGGCTCTGGCAAGTGAGCAGGGCGTAGCAAGAAGGCTTGATAGCATAGTAACACTATAGTTCAGTTAGTTTATTTCTCAGTTGTGTAGGTTGATTCCGCCAACCAGATTTTTATATGATGTAAGAAATTTTGGGACCCGTGTTTGGGATATTCAATTTAATATGAATTGAAATGTTTAATTTTGTTTGGGTTGTTATAGTTGGTATCAGAGCCATAGTTTAAGGGATTTAGGTGACCGGATGGGCCTAGACTTAAACTATGGGGAGTAGAAAATCACAACTGAGAAATCAGGAATGCGTTAGGAGGGCACTAACATAGAAATAGGACTAATAAGGTACCGAGGACGGTCATGTAAGGTAAGTTTGGAATTACACCTGGCCAGTGTAATTGTGAACTTACAGGTACATGTATGTGCTTAGATTGCCTTATTACCCCGTTGCTATAGTACTAAAATAGTCGGTGGTGTTAAATTAGTCGTTCATTGTTGTTGTGTACCAGAATGTCTGCGAGAACTTTGAGGAGTAGGCCGATCCCTATAGCGGAAGATGCACAAACAAAGAGTACTACGATGCGTGAGGAGGCAGTGAGAGTTGAAGGAATTCCTGGGACGAGCCAGTGAATCAACCAAGAGTTGCGGCCACTCGCGGGAGAGGTAGAGGCCGTGGGAGACCCAGAGGAGCGGTGCCGAGAAAGGCCGTTATGGAAGTGGGGGCGGCAACCACCAAGGGCAAGGGTAAGAAAAAGAAAGCGCCGGTTAAGCGCAAGGCAAGAAGTGTTGAGGAACCCGAGATCCAATTGATGTCCGAACAAGAAAGTTCAGCACCGATGAAGAAAACCAAGGCTAAGAAAGGGGGTAAACCTGAAGCTACACCGGCTTTCGTGACAGAGGATAAGTTTGCAGCAGAGATGGATAAGTTGCAAAAGACTCTTCAAGCAGTGTTAGACAACCAGAACAAGACTACGTCTAGGGAAAGAACCAAGAGCAGTACCGGGAAGAAGACCAGGGAAGATAGTGAACCACGGACTGAGATAGGGAACAACTCGGTGACAACTCTGATTGCTACTTCCGAACCAAAGGCAGAAAAAGGATACTCGTTTAAGACCTTCGTTTCGTGTAAGCCTCCAACATTCAACGGGGAGCGCAACCCTGTTCTAGCATTGAAATGGGTTCACGAAATGGAGTTATCTTTCGATACTAACAAGTGCGCCGAGGAGGATAAGGTACTGTTTGCAATTTCAATGATGAAATCGGAGGCCATCTATTGGTGGGACGTTGAGTCGGGAGGAAAGGGTTCAGAGATAGCGAAGAGAATCTCGTGGGAATCTTTTGTTAAGAGGTTCCGAGCACAGTTTTGTCCTCTGGCGGCAGTTAAGAAGTTAGAAGAGGAGTTTATGGGTTTGGAGCAAGGGGCAATGTCGGTTCAGGAGTATACGTCGAAG
This sequence comes from Saussurea involucrata, assembly GCA_033807775.1. Taxonomy (NCBI): domain Eukaryota; kingdom Viridiplantae; phylum Streptophyta; class Magnoliopsida; order Asterales; family Asteraceae; genus Saussurea; species Saussurea involucrata. Next base: position 41,624,763 of record CM066315.1, read on the forward strand.
TTCATCGAGAAATCTCGATTTGCTAAATTGTACGTGTCTACTGAAGAAAGGAGGATCGAGAGGTACATTTATGGGCTGAAGAGCAATATAAGATAATTGGTGCAGGCGAAAGACCCAGTTACTTTTCAGGCAGCCGTAGATAAAGCAGAACTTACTGAAAATGATAAGAACAGACAGATGAACGAGAGAGTGGGAGATAAGCGTAAGTGGGACGGGCCGAATCGAGACGGTAAGAGGCCGAGTTCAGCTAGACCCGATCTGCGGATGGGATCTAAGCCAGTGGATAAACCGTGTGCAAAGTGTAATAAACTGCACAGGGGAGAATGTTGGGTTGAAAGGGAGGGATGTCTTAGGTGTGGGAAAATGGGGCATCTAGCTCGAGATTGTCGTAATCTGAAGACCTGTTATCAGTGCGGGTTGTCGGGTCATGTCAAGTGGGACTGTCCGCAACTAAAGAAAGGTTATGCTAGGGGTGAAGGTGGGAGTGGCGGAGGAAAGAGTAATGAGAAGAATGCGGAGTCGGCCCGCGCCCGAGCTAGGGCTTTCCACATGTCAGCTGAGGAGGCGGAGAACACGCCTGATGTGGTGACAGGTACCTTTCCTATAGACTTGATGTTTGCTAAAGTTTTGTTTGATTCGGGGGCCAATCGTTCGTTTGTGTCGCCCAATTTTGTTCAAAAAGTGCAAGTGAAACCCAAGAAGTTGAACTTTGGGTTTGAGGTAGAGATAGCTGACGATTGTTGAGTCTGGGTAAATGAGGTCTATGAGGGTTGCAACATAGACGTGGATGGTCACTTTTTCCCGTTAAGATTGTATCCTATGGGGATGGGGGAGTTCGATGTAGTCCTAGGGATGGACTGGTTAGCGGATAATGACGCTAGCATAGTTTGTAATAAGAAACTGATCCGTATCCCTTTGACCAATAAGAAAGAAGTGGTAATTTACGGAGATCAACGGAATAGGAAGTCGTGTTTGATTTCGTTGATGAAAGCTAGGCGATGTTTGGGAAAGGGTTGTTCGGGGTATCTAGCTTATGTGTTAGATGCTAAGAAGGAGAAGAAGAGTGTGGGAGATGTGCCGGTAGTGAGTGAGTATCCGGAAGTGTTTCCGGATGATTTGACGAGTCTGCCCCCAGCTCGTCAAGTAGAGTTCAGAATTGAACTGGTACCTGGAGCGACACCGATTGCCCGTGCGCCCTATCGGTTAGCACCAGCGGTGATGAAAGAGATGATGACTCAATTGCAGGAACTACTCGACAAGGGTTTTATTCGTCCGAGCTCATCGCCTTGGGGAGCACCTGTACTTTTCGTTAAGAAGAAGGACGGATCTATGTGAATGTGCATAGATTATCGTGAACTCAATAAAGTAACGGTAAAGAATAAGTACCCGCTTCCGAGGATCGATGACCTCTTCGATCAACTACAAGGTGCGAGTTATTTCTCAAAAATAGACTTGAGATCGGGTTATCACCAATTGAAAGTTAGAGAAGAAGATGTGCCAAAGACAGCTTTCCGTACGAGGTATGGGCATGACGAGTTCTTAGTCATGCCTTTTGGGTTGACTAATGCGCCAGCGGTGTTCATGGATTTGATGAAAAGAGTGTGTAGCTCGTTGTTGGATAAATGTGTGATCGTCTTCATTGACGATATCTTAATTTATTCTCGAACATGAGAAGACCACGAGAGACATCTTAGGGCAGCGCTGGAATTGCTAAAGCGTGAGAAGTTATACGCAAAGTTTTCGAAGTGCGAGTTTTGGTTAAGGGAAGTCCAGTTTTTGGGTCACGTGGTGTCGGCGGACGGCATCAAGGTAGATCCTGCTAAAATTGAATCCATTAAAAATTGGGGGGCGCCAAGAACCCCATCGGAGGTGAGAAGCTTTCTCGGTTTAGCAGGATATTACCGGAAGTTCATTCAAGACTTCTCTCGAATAGCTTCGCCACTGACCTCTTTGACAAGGAAGAACGTCAAATTCGTGTGGGCAGAAGCGCAAGAATCTGCGTTTGAGAAACTGAAAGAAAGTTTAAGCAGTGCTCCGATTTTGTCACTACCTGATGGATCGGAAGGGTTTGTGATATACAGTGACGATTCTAAGCTTGGGCTGGGGTGCGTGCTGATGCAGAACGGGAAGGTAATTGCCTACGCTTCTCGACAGCTGAAGGATCACGAAAAGAACTACCCAACCCACGACGTGGAGTTAGCGGCGGTGGTGTTCGCGCTGAAAATTTGGCGACATTACTTATATGGAGTAAAGTGTCATATTTACACCGATCACAAAAGTCTTAAACATCTGTTTGACCAGAAGGAGTTAAATATGAGACAAAGGAGATGGATGGAGCTGTTGAACGACTATGACTGCGAGATTTTGTATCACCCAGGTAAAGCTAATGTGGTGGCCGACGCGTTGAGTCGGAAGGAACGGGGAGAACAGACCAAAGTCATAGCTTTCAGAGTCGAGGCAACCTCGAACCTTATGGAGGAAGTTAAGAAATTTCAAGAGGAAGCGCTGTTGGAAGAAAACGTCAAGAGCGAAAGAGTGGTCGGAATTGCACCGTTGTTCGAAGTTAACAATGGTGGGCTGAAGTGTATGAAGGACCGAGTGTGGGTTCCTAAACTGGGCAAATTGAGGGTAAGCATCTTAGAAGAGTCACACAAGTCGCGGTAGTCCATACACCCGGGGACAAATAAAATGTATCGAGACTTGAGACAGTTTTACTGGTGGCCGGGGATGAAGAAGGATATTGCTCACTTTGTGGAGCGGTGTGTGACGTGTTTAAAAGTTAAGGTAGAACACCAACGACCTTATGGGGAACTTCAGTCTGCAGTGATACCAGTGTGGAAGTGGGATAGCATTAAAATGGATTTCGTCACAAAGTTGCCGAGGACCCCGAAGGGCAATGATGCAATTTGGGTGATCGTAGACATTCTCACCAAGTCAGCGCATTTCTTACCTATTAAAGAGCCGGATTCGTTGGAGAAGTTAGCCCGATTGTATATTAATGAGATAGTGTCTAGGCACAGAGTGCCGCGATCCGTTGTGTCTGACCGAGATAGTCGTTTCACATCGAAATTTTGGGGTAGTTTGCAACGGGAATTGGGTTCGCAACTAAAGTTAAGCACGGCATATCATCCTCAAACGGATGGTCAGAGCGAGCGAACCATTCAAACGTTAGAGGATATGCTTCGGGCGTGCGTTATCGACTTCAAAGGATCGTGGGAAGTGCATTTACCGTTAATAGAATTCTCCTATAATAATAGTTACCACGCTAGCATCCAAGCGGCACCATTTGAAGCCTTGTATGGGCGAAAGTGTCGTACGCCGTTGTGTTGGAATGAGGTAGGAGAAAGGCAGTTGGTCGGACCGGAAATTATACAACTAACGGCAGACAAGATTGAAGTAATCCGTGAAAGGATGAGACTCGCGCAAGATCGTCAGAGAAAGTATGCGAATAGAAGAAGAAAGCCTATTGTATTTCAAGTGGGGGACATAGTTATGCTGAAGGCCTCGCCTTGGAAAGGAGTGGTGCGTTTTGGGAAGAAAGGGAAGCTGAGTCCGAGATATGTTGGTCCTTTTGCTATCGTTGAACGAGTGGGCGCAGTAGCTTATAAACTAGATTTGCCAGAAGAATTGAAAAGGATTCACCCGACCTTTCATGTGTCAAACCTGAAGAAGTGTTTGGCCGAGGCTGATGTGGCCATTCCGTTAGAAGATGTCAGCATTGATGAGAAGTTGACATTCGAGGAAGAGCCAATCGAGATCGTAGACAGTAAAGTACGAAAGACGAGGAATAAGGAAGTTCGTTTGGTGAAGGTTCAATGGAAGTATCACAAGGGACGAGAAGCAACGTGGAAGGTAGAATCGGATATGAAGTCCAAATACCCTCACCTGTTTGAAAATGGAATTCCGGGGACGGAATTCTTTTGAGGGGGGAGTTTTGTAACGACCGTGACCAAACCGGATCAGTTTTAACGCTCGAATAGGAAAGTGTAATAAGAACGGAAGTTGAGGGGCTATTTGGTAAGTTTGGGGTTAGGGTATATAATGGCACAAAACCCTAGGGAGAACATTTCATTCCCTGATTTTGTGGTGGTTGACGGCTGAAATCTTAGAGGAAGGAAGAGAAGAGCCTTGGTGAGCTTTTGGGATTTTGAAGAGGAGGATTATCAAGCCTTGAATTCGGAAGAAGAGATAGGAGAGGATTTCGTTTCTTGCAAGCAATCTATCAGGTAACTCCTAATCCTTAATCCTGCTAAGTTTTGTTTGATGATTGCTGGGTTTTGAGAGTTTTCTCTTATTAGAGTCAATTGAGGCCATATAAGCAGATTTAGACATATTTAAATCGGTGTTATTAGTAAAACTTATGGGGCTTTTGGTTATGGTTTATTAAATGATGATTTCTCTCCTTATCTTGCGGTTAGAGAGGCATTTAGTAGGATTTTCGGGTCAAAAACTTGTCCAGCGTATCGTCCGGACACCTTCAGGTTAAGAAGGTATCCGGGTAGAACGTCCGGAAAGCTTATTATCCCGATATGATGAAGGTATCCGGGTGTGGGGTCGTCCAGGAAGTAATCTCATCCGGACAGTAGGGTTACCCGGATTGTGGTGTGACCCGGATAGCAGAAGTTATCCGGAAAGGGTAGTCATCCGGACAGAAGCGGCTGTCCGGAAAGTTATTTTGTGCCCGGAAAGTGTGGGCATCCGGAAAGGGTAGAGCTGTCCGGATAGTTTGACTGATCAGCCTATATCGTGTCCCTTTTCTCAGGAAAGTTGTCTGGAGGTCTGGAATTGTTTAGAAACGTGAAGTAAGAGCACCAGGTGAGTTTTCTAAACTAAAACGTGTGACTTTTAACATGTTTTCTAAAGCGAATATATGATGAGAAATGCCATGTTTTATGCTTATGCTTTAATTGCATGAATGATGATTGGAAAATTACGTGGGATGTATGCATACATTGATTTTGATGTGAATTGACTAAGTCGGGGGGGGGGGGGGGGGGGGGGGGTGGCCCGCCAGCTCGTGCCGGGGGGGGGGTCTTCCCGTTTGAGCCAAGGGAGGTTTGACCCTGTAAGGCAGCATGAGACTGACTCGTTGTCACCTTAGGGTGACTTCAGGGTGTCAATTTATGAGGGGCAGATCTATATCTGAAACAATTTTTATCTGAACAGTTTTATGAACGATTTATATTGAAAATGGTAATCGGATTAAATGCTTTGATAACTGTTAAGAGGGACTCACTAGACCTCATGGTCTAACCCTCGTTTTGTTTTAAATTAAAACCTTTTCAGGAAAGCAGATAGTGAAAGGCTCTGGCAAGTGAGCAAGGCGTAGCAAGAAGGCTTGATAGCATAGTAACACTATAGTTCAGTTAGTTTATTTCTCAGTTGTGTAGGTTGATTCCGCCAACTAGATTTTTATATGATGTAAGAAATTTTGGGACCCGTGTTTGGGATATTCTATTTAATATGAATTGAAATGTTTAATTTTGTTTGGGTTGTTATAGTAGCCATGAACCGTCGAACGAAGCTTGAATCTTGAATGGAGCTTGAATCGTGAACAAAACTTGAAACGACGTAAATAGGTTTGGGAGGTGATAGGTTTTAGAACCCGGGTGTTTTACAGATAAGGATTAAACAATTGGGATGGAAATAAGAACAAAATAGGAAGTGACAAAAAGACCCTCGCGTGCAAAGCACGTGGATAGGTGATAACGGCAGAAAAGAAACGAAGTTAGGTCGAGGGACGAAACCGTTGAAGTGTGTGAAAAAGGAATGGACAAATATGTTGAAATAAAGGTGAGGGACGAAAACCGTTGAAATGGTAAAACTCTAGGGACGAAAAGTGAACTTTACTCTAATTTATACTTTTGATATCAACATAACAAGAACAAGAACATATATTAAAAATGTACTAAATATATCTTGTATATGATTTAATAATTGATTGTTAGATGATTAATTTGTATTATTTAACGTGTGACATAAATATATTTATTGGATGTAAAAGCCCATCACCAGTAAAGTTAAATAATTAATTGTATGTTCTTTTTGAAATAATCAAATACCAAAATGAAGCTTACAATTCACACTTGTCATTAGGAGTATTTTGTAGATTATTCTTGATCTTTTTGAAATGTAAATGTCTTTTAAATTTTCATTTTTTATAAATACATATCCAAAGATAGAAAAAAAAAACATAGTCAAACACAATTATTTCCTCCCAATCACTTGTATGAGGTTGTATCTTTTGTTTTTTTGTTTATCATCTTCATAAAACCCTGATATTAATCTTATAATATATGTTTAAAAAAGGTATTAACTTTATATATAGGTGAATTCTATTTTCACCCCCTGCACACACACAGTGTGTGTGTGCATACATACACCTTATGTGTGTGTACGTGTGTGTGTGTGTAAGGGGGTGTAAATAGTAATACCCTTTATATATCTTTTGATTACAAGTTAACTATTATTATTCAAAAAGTACATTGCAAAAGCAAAAAAGATGACCAAACAAAGTGACAAAAACAATAATTCAAGAGCCATCACTCATTTGTGTATTATATATGTGGAAGTAAGGTTAGAAGTTGATTAAGAAGAAAGTCCAAAAATGCACCCCAATTTTCTTTTCATTTTTTTAAAACTGAATCACCAAACTTTTTATAACTTTGAAAACGATAATTTTTTTTTGAAAGGCGAAATTATATAAAACTAGCAAGAAGCTAGACAAATAAAACGATTACATAGAGATAATGGCAAGGAAAGGATTTGTAAGCCAATCAACCCAATTTATAGACAAATTGGTACTTCTATGATTAATCCAAAAATAAGCACGAGTTATAATGTTCTCTATAATTGCCGCCTTTCTCGGCTTCGGTTTGCCAAAGAGAATACAATTTCGAAACACCCAAATAGACCACAAAGTGATAAATATAACTGTCTTAAAACACATAAAAACCTCATTCGTCAACTGAATTGAGTCAAATCCAAGAGACAAAATCTGGTGGCAAATTGATCATGTTTTTTTTCTTTCTTTTATACTTTATGATAATTATTATATTAATGGAAGTTTGGTTGTGGTTGTTTAGTCAACCAGAGAATATATGTATGCTGAAAGGGGAAAGACATTTGCTATTATTTTATTTTATTGTTTCCCAGCCTTTTAAATTAAATGCATAAATGGAAGGTTGTTATCCACCCTTACTTGCCATTCAATTATTTCATTCTTATTTTATAAAACGAAGAAACGTGTAAGAGTCTTCCAACATATATTTTACAATTTTTATTTTGAAATTTTTTTTATACAAATTAATTGAAAAATAGAGAATGAAAAAGAAAAAAAAGGATAATACCACACTTTATATTTTGGAAATTTCTAATATCGAATATCACTTATGGGTTTTGTTTTAACGTACGATGATGTAGGGATGAGCATCAATGACCGTTTTCTTGAATCGGGACCGAACCGGTACCGGATAATGTGCAAGATAAACGAACATTTAAGGAAAAAAGTAATTTCAAAGAAAATGTGCAATAATTGTATGATTTTGATGTAACAAAAAGCAAGAAAGAAAGGGAGGGTATAAAATCAAGAAGTGGACACAACAATCCCAACAAGTTGAAAGTTGAAGAAACATTTGAAAATAAAGTAAAGTAGGTGTACAAAATATGAAGATTTGTTTTTGTCAACTCATTGTCAACCATCTTCCCAATCACGAAAATAATAAAAAAAATCAAATAATAATAATTTACAAAGTCATGAATAAGAATATTTTGAATGGCTCGCGTTTATATCATAAAAACATAAGTAGACACCTCACTAGAATTGAAAACTACTGAAAAAAATAAAAGAAAGAGTGATTTATATAAGATCGTTTCTAGGTTTTCTTAGGGTATCTCAATCCACCAAGAAAACACTAAGACAAAGGTTATGTTTGTTTCAACTTGTCACTAAAATACTAAATTCTTTTGTGTAACTCAAAGGAGACCTCTAGATAATATTCATAGCTTCTAAAACATGTGTAGTGATGTAATAACCTAAGGGTGCGTTTGGTTCGCAGGATTCCGACAGAATTGGAATGATCAATTCCATTGACCAAATTCCGTCCGGACGTTTGGTTACCTATGGAATGGAATTGAATTCCACACATTCCACCATTCATGGATTTGGTCATTCCATTACAAATGAGAAGGAATTCAATTCTATTCCACCCAATTTTCTCAAAAAGACAAAACTATCCCCATCTTTCCTACTCCGACCACCACCGTTCTGAACCACCGCCGACCACCACCGTTCTGAACCACCGTTATGAGCCACCGTCGACCGCCACCGATCTCAGCCACCACCGACCTGAACCACCGCTGACCACCACCGTTTTAAGCCGCCGCCGACCACCACCAACCTGAACCGCCGCCGACCACCACCGACCTGAACCACCGACGAACACCACCGTTATGGACCACCACCGGCCCCCATCGTTGTGAGCCACTGTCGACCGCCACCGATCTCAGCCACCACCGACCTGAACCACCACTAACCACCACCATTCTAAGTCGCCGCCGACAACCACCGACTTGAACTGCCGCCGACCTGAACCACCGTTGGCCACCACCGTTTTGATCCACCACCGTCGACCACCACCGTTCTGATTCACCACCGCCGACCATCACCGATGGTTCAAATTTTCAAAAAGGGTATTTTGGTCATTAACTAATATTTAATTCCAATTCCAAAGCTACATTATGTGAACCAAACTCTGAGATACCCGGGGGGTAAGGGGTGAAAGCCTTACTACCCGGGTTCGAGTCCCGTGGTGACCAACTCTGAGATACCCGCTCGTGGGCCTGCCTGGGATGTCCCTTAGGGTTGAGCCGTGGAGCAGGGGGGATTAGTCTGGGCCGAAGGCCTGGGATACCTCCTGAAAGTGCGCTGAGATAGCCTTTCGAAAGTTGCCTTTAAAAAAATATGTGAACCAAACAGACAAAAATCCAATTCCTTTAGCAGATTCCATTCCAATGTATGTCAACCAAACACGTGGTCAAACCTGATAACATTCCATTCCAATTCCTTCAAAGTAAAATTTCTTTGACAGATTCCTTTCCATCAAAAAACATTCTGCGAACCAAACGCACCCTAAATAACTTATTTGGTAATGTTGTGGGAGTGTAGGGGTGGTATAGTGGAGACTCAAATTCTTGGAGGACCTTTTGGTGCCAACAAGGAATTTATGCTTCTTAACCTAGCCTACATCTTTCATCTTTGTGGAATGGGTCATTTAAGAAGGGTTTTTGGAGAGAATGTATCTGGAAGAAAGGAAGGATAAAGGTGCAAGTTTGAAGAAAGGATAAAAGATCAGAATATTATCCATTACTTCTAGGTATATGTTAATGCCAAAAATCGCACCAAAGGAACAACTTAAGGTCGATGTGGACTTAAACAACTAAAGAAAGAATCTTTCGACGAGACGTGCGACGATAAACAAAATAAAGAAACAAGGGATTTGATGACGCAGGAAAAACCTCAATCGAGGAAAAAACCTGCGGACGACAGGGGATGTCGTCGCTGCACTATAGTCGCCAATCAGGGGCGATGTCCTTGGTACTGGCGTCGGTCGTACGATGGTTACAATACAAATGAAGGAAACGCTTCGAAATGTAAAGTACAAGTGTTTGAAATGTAAAACAAGTGTTTGTCGTGTGTGAATACAAAGTGTAAAATGTTGGTCAAGGGATGATGTCGTGCATCGAGAGCGATCAATTGAGAGAAAGTGTTGTTCTTCATGCGTTCTTGAGTTCGCATCATGCTTCTAGCCTTCAGTGCTCTGATTTTAGAGTTCGAGTGTTTGATGTTCTCCCCCCGAATTGGTTGCAGCATAGGCTTTTTATAGCCTCCGTCGGCTATTAACGGTGCCTTTATGGCGCGCTTTATAACCGCTGTCGGTCATTGAATGCTCCTTTGATGATTGGTCTTGTAACGGTCGCAGTCTTCAATGTGGGATTAAATGCTCGTTAATGACTTCGTCGGTTATAGCCGTTGTTCATAAAGAGTGTTGACTCCTGCATTAAACATTTAACAAACGTAACAGTCATAGTGAACATTAGTTGGTCGAGGTTGCATAATCTCATGCGACGGTCGTACGGAGCAGGCGACGTCGAGGTCGAGTGTCGAGTGTCGCGAGGAACTCTCGACTTACCTTTTAAGAATGACGACAGAGGCTTTTTGGGCCTTTGTCGGGCCTTATCTTATTATAAGGATAGTCTTATAAAAATGTCGTAAGACTAGGATGACAATGTCGCAAGATCAGGTCGTAAGTCTACTAGGTCGTAAGACCAAGATGTCAGGACGATGCTGTTGCTGGACCAAAGCGATGTAAGGCTAATCGACAAGAGACTTGTCGACGTAAGACCTACAAGTTGTAATTGGTGACATAAGACTTAGTGACGTGTGACTAGTGACGTGCGACACGTGACGTATCAACGTGCGATCATTAGATGACCACTGACCCAATATGTCAATTATCGTGGTTATTTAACGTACGTCTGAGACATGATGATAATGGGTATTATCCTTGTCGGTCGGGGGTAGTCAATGTCCATGGGTCATGTCGAAGTCCATGGGTCATGTCGAAGGAATTTCCCAGGTCGGTCGAGGGTGTGATTTTTTACCCAAACAGTTAGCCCCTCGAGATCTGAATTTCAAAGCCATTTTAATTTTAGATCTCGCACTAAAGTAAAATGCGTTGCTACGGAGACGTGTTATTTTCGCTAAGATCATCAGAGGAAAACTGACTTGGTCAGCCAAAGAAGGCGACGCAAGTTGTGCTTGCCCTTCGAGGCCGGGAAAGGAGAAAGAATGCCCCGACAGCTGGGTCGGGAATCTTGAAGAAGACAAGGACGGTAGTCCTGAAGGAACCGTCTTCGCGGGCTGACGTTTCGTCGAGAGTTGTTACGCCTAAAGAGGCGAGGGCGTCATCCAGCCGTTCTGGTGCGATGGACGCGACACCAGCAAGTTCGGCGCTTCCGGCGACAGTGACGAAGCCAGTGTCTAAGGTGTTGTCCCCAGCGTCTGTCGACAAGGGGGACGGGTCATCGGCCTATGGTGTCCTAGACGGGACGACGTTGTTGGTGTCCTAGACGGGACGACGTTGTTTCCTCATCTGATGAAATATTTGCTCCCATCTTTCAGAGAACACTTTCCTATCGAGGAGACAGGGGTCCATGTCGCCGGGTTGGTGTTCTCGGTCGACGTGGTCCTGTGGTCTGGCGTTCACAGCCGATACGGTCGTTTAGAGACATATGTTCTGGCGCTCGAGCCGATTTGGTCGTTAAAGACCTTTGATCTGGCGTTTATAGCCGATATGGTCGCTAGAGACCTATGATACGTTGTGTCTAGCTTTTTTAGCTAGTTGTAAGTTTCGCTTTAGCGATAATCGGTAAAAAGTTTACCTTTCTATTGAACCTGACTCGTACATGTCATGGACAGATGTAATGTCGACTGCAAAAATTCATTAAGTACAAAAATGAACAAGAAGTCGTGCGACTTGACATTCATTGTAATACAACGACTAGAACGTAAGTCATAAGACTTTTATATTCCTGAGTCGTATAAGCAAACATAAGCGCATGCGATTACAACATTCATTCATGAAGTTTTTCTAAGTTGAAGAACTTAGATTGTGGGGTCGCTAGACATTATGATCGTGTGATTTGATCATACGATGAACTTTGAATCATGTGTTCCTGTGATGGAATGATCAAGTCCTGATTACTTATGTCGTGCGACCTTGTGAGGTTAAGATCGTACGATGGACTTATATATCGTTCGATCCTGTGAAACTAAAGTCATACAACAGACTTTAGCAACTAATGTCGCGCGATCCTGCGGTAAAACAATGTCAGAGGTTGTTCGTTGGCTTTTCAGGTGCGTTGCATTCCCACTACGTGGGATATCTTGATTGCCGAGGGTTAGAAGCCGATAGGCCTTTTTATCCATGACTTTTGAGATATGACAAGGGTCTTCCCATTTGGTGGAAAGCTTACCTGCATTGATCTTTTTAGTGCTTTGGAACACTCGACGGGGAACGTAGTCACCTTCTTGAAAGACTTTAACTTTGATGTTCCTGCTGAAGTGTCGCTTGACCGCTTGCCCCTGGGTGTTGAGGTCGACATCTTGATGTCGCGGTCTTCACAGAACTATCGAGCCCTGTTGATTACGAACTGGGATCCTTTGTCGCAGACAATTTCGGATGTCGCTCGACCAATTATCTTCTTGGTCTTCCATCTGGATGACATCGCCATTTTCGATGGATGACGTCGCCAGATGGGTCATTGGAATGCTGTCGAGTATTGGTTCGACCAAAGCAGACACAAGGTTTGCTAAAGCGTTGGTTTGAGTATTCTGGTCCCTTGGAATCATGATTGGTGATTGCCAGATTCAATGTACGAGTTGTCTTTATTGACGACATATGTCATGACTAGCAATCATGAGATTTCAACATGCGAGTCGCTTTTATTGGCGACCGAGAATTTTAATCTGTGTTTTCCATGGCTGGCGATCATAAGAAAAAATGTGACGTCTATAGATTGTGATATGCGCTTTAAGTCGTAGAGACTTCGCTTCTCACGATATAAATCGTAAGACATGTACTCATATAATCTTGCGAGCCTGCAATGTAAAAATCGGGGGTGGTCGTTGGTTTTGACCAATGATCTTTTGATGCTTGAATCAACGATCATATATTAGATCAAAATAATTAAACGAGGAAAATATACTTAGAGTATATATATATAGAATTGTTCTAAATAAGACGTCACAATTACCGTAACATGGAGTCGATAAGCGTCTTTTACCGAGGATTTTCAAAATCAAATGTGGTAGCTTTTCAGTTTGTGACGGGTGTTCCGAGCCCCCGAGTCCCTTGGATGATGCGATACATGCGATACTTTGATGGAGCATTTTTTTTATCAGGGCTTGAATCTGGCTTCGAGCCGTATTCAATTCTGGCTGAAGTCGATTCGAGAGATCTTGAAGATTTGCCATGTACCTGAATGCAACAAAAACTTTGCAAGATTGTTAGTAGAAACGCACGTTAGTCGAAGATTTTCTCTAGATGTGGTCCCACGGATGGCGCCAAACTGTTAATGCCAAAAATCGCACCAAAGGAACAACTTAAGGTCGATGTGGACTTAAACAACTAAAGAAAGAATCTTTCGACGAGACGTGCGGCGATAAACAAAATAAAGAAACAAGGGATTTGATGATGCAGGAAAAACCTCAATCGAGGAAAAAACCTGCGGACGACAGGGGATGTCGTCGCTGCACTATGGTCGCCAATCATGGGCGATGTCCTTGGTACTGGCGTCGGTCGTACGATGGCTACAATACAAATGAAGGAAACGCTTCGAAATGTAAAGTACAAGTGTTTGAAATGTAAAACAAGTGTTTGTCGTGTGTGAATACAAAGTGTAAAATGCTGGTCGAGGGCTGATGTCGTGCGTCGAGAGCGATCACTTGAGAGAAAGTGTTGTTCTTCATGCGTTCTTGAGTTCGCAGCATGCTTCTAGCTTTCAGTGCTCTGATTTTAGAGTTCGAGTGTTTGATTTCAGTGTTTGATGTTCTCCCCCCGAATTGGTTGCAGCGTAGGCTTTTTATAGCCTCCGTCGGCTATTAACGGTGCCTTTATGGCCCGCTTTATAACCGCTGTCGGGCATTGAATGATCATTTGATGATTGGTCTTGTAACGGTCGCAGTCTTCAATGTGGGATTAAATGCTCGTTAATGACTTCGTCGGTTATAGCCGTTGTTCATAAAGAGTGTTGACTCCTGCATTAAACATTTAACAAACGTAACAGTCATAGTGAATGTTAGTTGGTCGAGGTTGCATAATCTCATGCGACGGTCGTACGGAGCAGGCGACGTCGAGGTCGAGTGTCGAGTGTCGTGAGGAACTCTCGACTTACCTTTTAAGAATGACGACAGAGGCTTTTTGGGCCTTTGTCGGGCCTTATCTTATTATAAGGATAGTCTTATAAAAATGTCGTAAGACTAGGATGATAATGTCGCAAGATCAGGTCGTAAGTCTACTAGGTCGTAAGACCAAGATGTCAGGACGATGCTGTTGCTGGACCAAAGCGATGTAAGGCTAATCGAAAAGAGACTTGTCGACGTAAGGACGACAAGTTGTAATTGGTGACATAAGACTTAGTGACGTGTGACTAGTGACGTGCGACACGTGACGTATCAACGTGCGATCATTAGATGACCACTGACCCAATATGTCAATTATCGTGGTTATTTAACGTACGTCTGAGACATGATGATAATGGGTATTACCCTTGTCGGTCGGGGGTAGTCAATGTCCATGGGTCATGTCGAAGTCCATGGGTCATGTCGAAGGAATTTCCCAGGTCGGTCGAGGGTGTGATTTTTTACCCAAACAGTATATATTTCACCTTCCTCTCTATTAGAACTTCCTTTGTCTAGGGTTATTTGGGTTTTTGATTTTGGAGAGATTTTAATTGTTGAAACGTGTGTTTTATGGTAAAATTTTCTTTGGGTTTCAATCTATCCTTGATTTGAAAGTTTAAATCGGTTCACCTTGGTGATTCTTGAAGTTTTTGAGTTATTGATCATTAAACTTGAGATTTCAGAGTTAGAAGCTTGATTTTTGAACCATTTTGGAGGTTTAAACGTTTTTTTTGGTTGACTTTAATTTGGGTTTAAAGTTGCGAATTAGGGTTTTTTTAGTAAAAATTCGAGGTTACAGCAAGTTATAGGTCGATCAGGGTCCTGTGCGACCTTAGTCATGACATGGGGTTATGTGGATGGTTGTGTACGTGGAAATAGTGTGTCGTGACCTAGGATCGCAAGCCAGGCACTGTTTGTGCGTTTTCCATTTTTTCTGAATATCGTTGCGGGTTTAGATTGAGGCATGGGCAATAAATGTTGGAAAGTTGTTGATGTCGTATTAGGAAAGGTCTGAGAAGTTATTGGGTTAAGTAGAAGATATCTAATGTAGTTTGAACGCCGGTTTTTGGGGGGATAACATCAGAATGTCAACTCTAAGTGGGTAGGGAATTCCAAGAAAAGCAACTAATTTGTGTGGCGATTTCATTGTGAAATTAACTTTGGCTTATGGTAAAGAATCAAACGTATTTAGGGTTCTTTTGGTATTGGGTATGATGTGATGCTAGTCGTTGTCCTAGTAGTGGTATAATGGGTAGAGGGGTTGGGGGTGTTGTGTGGCGGTTTAGCATTGCGTTTATTAGTAAAGAAGTGGTGATTAGTGTTATGCTCGTAGCAAGACTATCATGCGCCTGAGGTAGAACACTGAGCCACTTAAAGATCTGAAGGATCATTTGAATACTCCGATAAGGGGTGTGATACATAAGAGGGGTTGTCATTGGATTAAAACGTGATATCTCCTTTGTGGAGCCGATTGAATATTGCGACAAGATTCTATTAAGTGGGAGAGGTTGTAATAATCCAAATTCCAAAAAATGGTATTCAAGAGAGAGTTCAAGGGTTGAATGGTAAAGGCTCTAATTTCCAAGGGCCAATGTTGAAAATGTTACTTTTTAGAAAAGTGGCCATTCTTAGGGAGAAAACCATCGTTCGTGGATACTGTGTGTGTATATGTGTGAGGAGAGTGTGCTGAAGAGGAAAAACTTTCATTATTGCTTTTTACAAATTTTTTATTTATTTTTTGGATCTTGAATTGCATGTGATCAACTTAAGTTAACAAATGAGTTATTACGTATCACATATGATTCACTATATGTTAATTTTTGTACATATCATATTATCACATGTGATTATGTATATTATCACATATGATTATGCATATTATCACATATGATTATGTATATATCACATGTGATTATTGTAGATATTTTAGTTAATCATATGTGATTATGTATATTTATATTAATAGATCTTTTTATGATGTAAATATCATCATATGTGATAATACGTCTTTTATATTCGGAGGTATATTATCATATGTGATATATACAAAAATTCACATACTGGATCATATGTGATACATAACAGATAATATATTAAACGAAGTTAATCACATGTGATTAAAAACGTGGATCAAGAAACTAGATATAAAATGATGAAAAAGATAATAAATTGATGGTGGAACTCACATGTGATATTTGATGAAAAATATGATTTTTAATCAATAGTGTATATAGGAAAAAAAATATAAAAGTTGATAAAAATATGAATTTATTAAAATTAAAAAATAAATAAATTTAAAAGATATATGTGATATTTAAGGATTTATCTAATTTAAAATGATAATTATACTAATTTCTAAAATATTTTTTATTTTTTATGTTATTTTTTAAATAATGAAGTACGTGGCCCACATTCTTTCTCTCCTTCTCGCAAATAGACTGTCTTCTCGTTTGAACCTGCCTCTCTCTCTCTCTCTCTCTCTCTATATATATATATATATATATATATAGGCGAAGGATCGTGTGCGAAGAAGAGTTAAGGTGAGAAACGTAAGAAGAGATATGGACCCTTAATCACTTTTAATCTCAAACTCACCCATGAATCGCGCTTGATACGAGAATTGTTCGGTGCATCGCGTTGCATCTCATCTCGGTGGATCTCATCCTAATGTGCATCCAAGAGTGAAGATCAATTCTTATGCTTCTCAGCATAACTTCACCTCTCACCGGAACCCACCCTTCAAACTCATATATATTAGTGTATTATAGTCATTAGATTATAGTTAGGCCCATGTGTTAGTCAAGCCCATGTTGTAAACCCTATGTTGTACTCTTATTTATATCTGGTTCAATGAAAGGATCTCCTCAAGGAGAATCAATATTCTACATGGTATAGAGCCTATCCCTTCCATCTTTCTCTCCCTTTCCTTTTTTCTTTTTTCTCTCTCTCTCTCTCGGCAGAACCCTACTGCCTCGCCCTCTCCACCATGGCAGCCTCCTCCACCAACTTGAAACCCTATGCTATTACCAACATCAAAGCCTATGTTCCCTTAATTCTCGACCTCAATGAGTTAAACTATGATGCGTGGAGAGAACTCTTTGAAACCCACTGCATTGGTTTTGGCGTTCTCGGCCATCTCGACGGCACCTCAAACCCCACCGACCCGGACGACGTTGAATGGCAAAAACTTGACTCTCTTGTCAAGATGTGGATTTACGGCACCATTACTCAACCTCTCCTCACTATGATCCTCAAGAAGGGGGTCACTGCTCGTATCGTTTGGTCTAGTCTCGAAATGTTGTTTCGTGACAACAAGGACGCTCGGGCTATCGAATTGGATAATGAGCTTCGCAATATGGAAATCGGCGACCTCACAATCACCGAATACTGTCAGAAAATTAAGGTGTTGTCCGATCTCCTAGCCAACATCGATGCACCCGTTCCGGAAAAGAATTTGGTCACGTACTTGATCAATGGTCTATCGACAAACTACGAGCACATCGCCACCATCATCCGCCACCGCACGCCTCTCCCTACGTTTCTTCAAGCCCGTTCGATGCTTCTCCTTGAAGAACAACGCATCTCCCGCCCTCGCCCTCAACAACCTACCCATGTTGATCACTCTTCTTCTCCCACCATTTTACATGCGGACACTCCGCCTTCGGTATCCGCAAATCGTGGACAGCCTGGGTCTCGTTCGTCCAACCGCCGCCAGACCACTCGTCGGGGCAGCAACAACGATCAACGCCGCCAGCCATCGACTTGCCACCTGCCCGACCCACGGTTCCCGACCCCATACTCATGGCCACCGTACGCATGGCCATCTGCTCCATACGGCTGGCCCGCTCCGCCGTCGTGGGTCCAGCCTCGTCCCGCTCCACCATGCCGCAACACACCATCTCTGCCGTCGCCTGGTCTTCTTGGACCAGCCCCTACCCCTCCGCTTTCGCTGCTCGCACATGCTTTTCACACGGCTGCTTCCCCTCCCGTGATGTCTCCACCATGGCAGTGGGTTCCTCTGACTGAAGACCAGCCAACAGATATCTCTCAAGTGTTCAACACTATCTCTGTTCAAGACGCGAACGATGCTGGATGGTACATGCACACCGGCGCCACCTCGCATATCGCCTCGACCACATGTATTCTCACACCCCTTAGTGATACGAGCAAATTTAATTCTGTTATTGTTGGCAATGGGTCACCTATTCCTGTTACACACTCCGGCCACACCACCTTACACAACCCTTGTCGCCCTTTACATCTTCGTAACGTTCTTGTAACACCCCATATTATCAAAAACCTAATTTCCGTTCGTCAATTTACTAAAGACAACAAATGTTCTATTGAATTTGATGAATTTGGTTTTTCCGTAAAGGATCGACGGACCTGCCAAACTCTTCTCTGATGTGACAGCACCGGTGATCTTTACCCATCCACTCCTTCCACTTCTTCCACCTGCTCTCCTGCTACTTTTGTGTCAAGTACATCATTATGGCATCAACGTCTTGGACATCCCGGCGCTCGTGTCCTCAAGTCTCTTGCCTCACGTCAATTTATTTCATGCAATAAAAGCTTGTCGAATTCTGCTTGCCAAGCCTGTCAACTTGGAAAGCACGTTCGCCTTCCTTTCAGTCGTTCCGAGTCTGTAGTTAACTCTAGTTTTGACCTTATACACTCTGATTTATGGACATCTCTTGTTCGGAGCATTAGTGGAATATCTTATTATGTTATTTTTGTGGATCACTTTTCTCATTTTCTCTGGGTATATCCTCTTCGAAATAAATCTGATGTGTTTACCAAAATTTTGCATTTTCGATCGTATGTTAACACTCAATTTAATCGTGACATAAAAGTTTTCCAGCGTGACCATGGTGGTGAATTTGACAATAAATGCTTCCATGATTTGTTTGATCAAAATGGGGTTCAGGTTCGCTTTTCTTGTCCCCAAACGTCTCAACAGAATGGCAAATCTGAACGCATGATTCGTACCGTCAATAATATCATTCGAACTCTTCTTTTTCACGCCATTTGCCACCGAGTTACTGGGTTGAAGCCCTTCACATGGCTACACATCTTCTAAATCTCACTCCTTCCACCTCCATTCACAATGACATTCCCTTCGTCAAGCTTTTTAAGAAACAACCTTCTTACTCTCATTTACGTGTCTTTGGGTGCCTGTGTTACCCCCACCTCACTACTCCTCACAAACTTGCCCCTCGGTCCACTCCGTGCGTCTTTCTCGGATACCCCTCGAAGCACCGGGGATATCGTTGCCTCGATCTTTCATCCAAAAAGATTATTATATCTCGTCAGGTTGTCTTCAATGAGACTGTTTTCCCTTTTCGCTCCATGACACCAACTCACCCCCAACCTACTCCTTTCTTGATGACGGCCTAGATCCATCCCCTCTCTCTCGTCTTTTTCTTCATTCACCCACCCTCTCCGAGGCTGTCACACCACCTCCCGCTTCCGCCCCTTACACCCATACTGACTTTACGACAACATCACCTCCTACCCATGCCGATATTCCCACTCCACCACCCGTAGCCCCCCCCACTACAAACCAACCACCTACGGCCCTACCTAACATCGCACCTCCAGCCCCTCCAATTGACCCATCCGTCCCCTTCACTCCAAAGTCCAAACCAACCACCCGATCCTCCCATTGACAATACCCAAATGACAATGCCCCCACCCACCCTATGATTACCCACGCCAAACACGGCATCACTAAACCGATCCATCGCCTTAATCTACACACCTCCACCGAATCCCCTATCCCTCGATCCCACCTACAGGCTTTACGTGACCCCCATTGGCATAAAGCAATGTAGGATGAATTTAATGCTCTTATCACTAATGGTACGTGTAACCTTGTTCCGCGCCCACACGAGGTTAATATTGTACGTTCCATGTGGTTGTTCAAAAAAAAATATCATGCCGATGGCTCTTTGGATCGGTACAAAGCTCGCCTAGTGGCCAACGGGAAAAGTCAACGACCAGGGATCGATTGTGATGAGACTTTCAGTCTGGTTGTAAAGCCGGCCACTATCCGTACTGTCCTCAGCCTTGCAGTATCTTGTCAATGGCCGATACATCAACTTGATGTCAAAAATGCCTTTCTCCATGGCCATTTGAACGAGACTGTATACATGCACTAGTCTCTAGGTTTTCATGATAGCACACATCCAGACTATGTTTGTCACCTACAAAAATATCTTTATGGTTTGAAGCAAGCCCCGCGTGCCTAGTTCCAGCGATTTGCTTCTTTCATCATTGGCATTGGCTTTACTCACAGCAAATCAAACTTCTCTTTATTTATATATCGACAGGGTCAGTTTGTGGCTTACCTTCTTCTATATGTTGATGATATTGTGCTCACGGCTTCGACTTCTTCTCTCTTGCACCGTATCATCAAACTGCTTGCTCAAGAATTTGCTATGACAGACCTAGGGTCTCTATCATACTTTCTCGGCATCTCTGCGTCTCGCACAAAGGATGGCCTATTTTTATGTCAACGAAAGTACGCTTTGGACATCCTTGAACGAGCCAATATGCTTAATTGCAACTCCAGTCGCACTCCTGTTGACACTCAGTCCAAACTCGATCTATCCGGCCCGCCTGTTGCCGACCTCACATTGTATCGCAGTCTCGCCGGGGCTCTCCAATATCTCACGTTTACGAGACCGGAACTTGCCTATGCTGTTCAACAACTTTGCCTCTTCATGCATGATTCGCGAGAGCCTCACCTTCATGCTCTCAAACGTGTTTTGCGTTACGTCCGAGGTACCTTAGATTTTGGATTACAGATCAATGCCTCTTCAACCACTAGCCTAATCGCATATTCGGATGCTGACTGGGGTGGGTGCCCCACGTCACGCCGCTCTACAAGCGGCTACTGTGTGTTTCTGGGGGACAATCTTTTATCGTGGTCATCTAAGAGGCAAGCCACTGTCTCGCGTTCGAGTGCTGCAGCAGAATATCGCGGGGTTGCCATGTCGTAGCCGAAACTTGTTGGATTCGTAATCTTCTTTGGGAACTTCACTCACCTTTGCTCAAAGCTACGATTGTGTACTGTGATAATGTGAGTGCCGTCTACCTTTCCACCAACCCCGTACAACATCAGCGTACGAAGCATATTGAAATAGACATTCATTTCGTTCGCGATAAGGTTGCCACGGGCCAAGTTCGCGTCCTACATGTGCCTTCTAGTCTTCAATATGCCGACATTTTCACAAAGGGCCTACCATTCTCTCTTTTTTCAGATTTTCGCAACAGTTTACGCGTTCGTTCTTCACCTCCCGCTCAAACTGCGGGGGCGTATTAGTGTATTATAGTCATTAGATTATAGTTAGGCCCATGTATTAGTCAAGCCCATGTTGTAAACCCTATGTTGTACTCTTATTTATATCTGGTTCAATGAAAGGATCTCCTCAAGGAGAATCAATATTCTACAATATATACACACACATACATATAGAAGTTGGTTTCAGGTAAGAATAATAGTTATGTGAGAAGGGGTAAGAAGATATCTCCACCCTTGGATCAATCATAATTGAAAATCAATTGAAAATTCCCTTCTATGCTAATTCATGGGTTATCTTGGGCTTAATTTGAACCATTAGATCAAACTAATTAATAGTGATCAAGAGTCCAAATCTCTTCTTACACTTCCCATCTTAACTCCTATTTTCACATGATCCTTGTCTACATATAGAGGGAAGTTTCTTTAGAAACCCAAAATTGGTTAGGAACCCGGGAACCACCCACAACGCGCTATGTGTCTCTATCTAGGATGAATATTCATCACAAATAACACATGAATTTTCCATTAAAAGAACCATCCGGTTCGTCATGTCGGAAGTGAATAACATGCAATGTTGGAGTCTTTTCATCGATTTTTTATTATAATTAAGTGAGTTTTATGATGATAACTAAATTGTTAAGAACATTTAAATATAGTGGTCAAATCGTTAACAATAGAACCCTAGTGGGTCGTTTAATAAGCTATAAACCTATGATCGTCTTTTGGGCTGCGCATTATGTGACATTTTCCCATCGACATACTGATGGCACAAAACCCAACTATACTAGAATTCTGGAGGCGCATAAAACGTTGGGTAGCGGAAACTATTGCTTTCGCTTTTCACATACAAGTCGGATAGCGTGATAACGCAATTACACTCCTCCACCTAACATTCCAGTTCTGCAAAAGCAACATAAACCACATCATCAGCAAAAGATGCGCTCCTTGCTCCCGGAGCTACATAACGGAAAAATAAAAGGAAAATTCATTAGCGGTATCAAGTGAGATTCAAATACGTTATAATGAATAGGGAAGTTAACTGATTAAGAGATTGACACGTTAGAAAAGTAACCAATAACTAAAAAATAATTTGACACAACAACTAATTTTTTCAATTCGATTATGGCCTAAGATTAAGATCAATATAAACTCTATATTGTCACCAAAAGCATTTATACCGGAAATAAAGTGAAACAATCGCCAAATAAAAACCCTTTGATTTGAGTCACATTTGTTGTATAGCCAATAGACCACTAAATCGCAGTTTCGACAAAAAAGTGTATTTCATATAATATTAATCCAAAATGCCTAATAAAACAAACCCAAATATTTTTCTACAGGCTTGATAACTTGTACATATCTGTTGTATTAAAAATCTCTACCTATAAATAAGAATATGAATGGGTGGGGAAAAGTATGGATGGGCCATTGGGCCATCATTCTCAACTCGTCCAATTTTAAAACAGTTGTCCAAGGCTCCAAGTAGAGGTGTTTGTGGGCCGGTTTGGCCCCTGAAACCATAAACCAAATCGCAAGTGACGGTATATTGAAATTTCAAACCGAGCGGTTTGAATCAAGTGTCCAGACCGGTAAAACCGGACTGCGGTTTAGGTGGTTTGGGTACTTTAAAGCTTAAACTAACAAAAACATATACAATTTGGAATTTTAAAGCTTCATTGGCTCAAGTCTACAAAAAAATAAACAAAGTCCACAAAAAAAATAAACATAGTCCACAAAAAAATTAACAAAGTCGACAAAAGATAAAAAAATATGGGCGTAACTTAAGTAAATGATATATATAAAAAAAATAAAAAAATATATATGTATGTATCTGGCGGTCGGTTTGGTCTAAACCGCCCAAAAAGACCCCCAAACCGCAGATCGGACCGGACCGTGCGGTTTGAAAAATTTTCAAACTAGATCGGACCACCAAACCGCTTAAACCGCCAAAAACGGTCCGATTTAATTTGATTCGACCGGTTTAAGCAGTTCAAGAGTTTTTTTAACACCCCTAGCTCCAACCCTTAGCGCATGCATAAATGTGTAAAAGTGATTTCCCCATTTATCTATTATACGTATTAAAGTAAGAATTAAGACATGATTCATTAAAAAGCTTGTAATTATATTTATATTTCTTCTTTTTATTTTAAATTAAAATTAACACAATAATTACTATTTTTTTATTTTCTTGTTTTTTAATTTTTTTTATAAATAAATTAAAATAAACAAATATATAAAACTATATATATATAATCTGTATTTATATAAATACATATAAATATAACTTATAGACAATGTTCTAAAAAACTCGTCTTGGTACCGAGGCGTGGCTTTGCCGCTACGTTTTATCCCTTGGCGTCGAGATAAGGCGTAGAGCTCGTTATGGCGTTACAAATTTATGTTCGTTCGATTTTTCGAATCTATGTACTTTGAAATTCGATTCGAATTTTCTCATTAGTATCGATTATAATTTAAAACTTCTTTTGTTTATCGTTTTATATGAATTTAAATCTGCAACAACTTAATCATTATTGTTCAAAGCACTGACATAAACATACACACACATATACATATATATAGAGAGAGGGAGCTTCAAATGAAACCAGTCAAAAAGATGAAACCAATGAAACCTGATCTCAGCCGTAGGATTCTAATTAGGCCGCTAAACAAGATTAAGGGCAATAAGGGCATTTCATTTTATTATTTGTTTAACTAATATTAATTTCGATTTTTTTTGTAGGTAGTTAATTATGGATAGATTCGGTTTCCCGAATTTCATGCATTCTAAAACAGTTTTTTTCGATTTTGATTATAATGTTATCGCCGGAATATTTCACTGTCGCCGACATTTCTTCATATTTCCAGTTTCTGTTTTCAATATTTTTCTGTATTACGAACATGGATGATGATTCGTTTATTTCTGCCATGGAAATCGAAAATCGAGCATCAGCCGTTGTTGCCGAGTTCATCGTAGATGATGAATCAGATGATACTTTTAACGAGTTTGCAGATGAAGGTTCATTACTGGGAGATGATGACGAAATCGTGCATGAAGATAATAGGGTCCGTGACATCAAAGACAATGGTTAGTTCTTATATTATTTTTAGGGTTTAATCGAAATTTTTGTAATCAGTAGATGCGTGTGTAGTTTTAAATATATTTTTTGGACTTTGTGAATTTGTCCATAAGTCTTTTTTTCCAGACCATATGTCAATGGATTTTTAATTTAATGTTGTTTGTACGGGAATTATGAAACATCATAAGTTATGAAATAGTATATGAAATTCTACATTCATCTTTATACTAGCAATCATTCTACGAAACATGAGCTGTTTCATAATAAATGATGCGTGAATAGTTTTAAATTTATTGGCTTGGACTTTGCGATTTCGACCATTATTTTTTTTTTCCCGGGACCATATATTGATGGGTTTTTAATTTAAGGTTGTTTGTATGAGAAATATGAAACATTATAAGTTATGAAATAGTGTATGAAATTATACATTCATCATTAAATTATCAGTAACTATATGAAGCATGAACTGTTTCATACTAAATGTTAATTGTATTCAATTGTCTACAATTTTTTTTGTAATTTTATTTTAAACAAATTTTCCAATTTCGTAATAGATGTTGTTGACACGTTCGTGACTCCTGGTGGTACGAAGTATTGGATCCCCCGCGTTGATGATGAATTTAAGTTACTGGTTGGGCATGAGTTTTCTTCTATTGAAAAGGCCGAGGCTGCGTATATGAAATATGCCCAGCTTGCAGGGTTTGATGTTAGGAGGTCTAATAAAAAGAAAAATAGGGAAGGGGACATTCTATCTAGGTATCTTCTATGTAGTCGTGAAGGCTGGCCTGAAAAATAAAAGATAGACTATGAAAGTAGTAGTTGTGATCGTAGAGTGCGTAAGTCAAATGTCAAAAGATCGGGTTGTAAGGCGTGTGTTAAATTTCGTTTGAAGAAAGAGGGCAATGTATTTGTTGTGTACAAATTTGAAGAAAGGCACAATCATGCGTTATATAATTTTCATGATAAAATGCTTTGTAAATCGAGAAGGCAATTGCAATACACCGACTATAGGAACGTCTATAATGCGTCTACGGCAAGTATTGGTGGTGCCAGGGCTCATACAATTGAAGCTGCTATGAAAGGTGGATACGAGTACGTTGGTGCTACCCCGACTGATTACGAGAATGCTAGAAGGGGTATGGGTACATTTGTTGGCAACAAAGATGCGCAGATGCTCATAAACTTGCTTGCGAAACATAGGTCTAAAGTCCCTGATTTTTTCTTTGATTATTTAGTGGAGGATCGTGAACTTCAAGCTATCTTTTGGGTTGATGAGATTGCGAAGATAAATTTCAAGGAGTTCGGTGACACAGTGTCTTTTGATGCAACATACCGCACGAACATGTGAAATTTGTTTGTTTAGTTATTCATTTGTTATATATTTCTTACAATTGTACGTTTTTATTATGTAGGCATGTTATGAATTTTGTGCCATTCATAGCAATCGACAACCACAAGCGGTCTGTTGTCGTTGCTGCTGCTTTGATTAGTCACGAGAGCATCGTTAATTTCAAATGGGTGCTGAAGTCTTTTATTGAAGCACATGGGATGCAGCCTATATTTGTAATAACTGATCAATGCGCCGCTATGAAACAAGCCATAGCCGAGGTTTTCACAGAATCGAAGCATCGTCTTTGCATGTGGCATATTACGAAGAAAGTACAGAACAAGGTATTTCTCATGAGTAGTTGTTACTGTATAATTATTTTTTTTCGTTAACCCTATTTAATATTTTAAATATTAGGTTACGTTGCCTGTCGATGTTAATGATGAGTTCAAAAGGCGGTTTAACAAGTTGGTTTGGGACTATAATACTACTCCAGATGATTTTGAGTGTGGATGGAATGAGATGGTTGAGGATTATTCGTTGCATCGTAATGAGTGGTTGAAACATATGTTTGACATCTGACATTTCTGGATCCCTGCATATTATAAGGATGACCGTATGTCTAGGTTGATGCGGACAACATCACGTTCTGAGAGTTCTCATGCCTTTTTTCGCTTGTTTGCGTCATTTCGGAATGATCTGGTTAAATTTATTCATGCGTTTGATGCGTCGATAGAAAAGCAACGAAGCAAACATCGGTTGTTGGAGTTTGTTACTCGTAATACATTACCGCGATGCGTTACACCAATGTTGATTGAGAAGCATGCATCCGAGGTATACACGCGAACTGTTTTTTTTACGTTAAAAAAGAAATTAGTATGGGGTTATATTTTTGTCGTGTTCAAGATGTTGGTGCCAATCGATTTCGTGTAACTCACCAAAACAAGAAATTTGCTGTTAAGACGACTTATATTGTAAGTGTTGTTGGCAATATTATTTTAATTATTTGGAACTTACTTTTTTTTAAGATTTTAAAACCGACCCGACTCTGTGAAATGTAGGTTGTTCATGATCACGACGCGAAATTTATGAGATGTGAATGCAATTATTTTGTACAAAACGGATTGATATGCCGCCACATGTTCAAAGTTTTGATGAATGACGGGTATGTTACAATTCCTGACTACATAATAGAACGTTGGTGGACTAGATCCTTGGTCCCAGTTGAGATTCAAGCGGCCAAGGCGCGATACGGGGAGGTGGATGTTGAGAAGGAACGTGTAATTAATGAAGTTTATGCGAAGGTTGACGTTCTTGTTAGTCGTTTGAGGAACGAAAAGGAGAAACTCTCTTCGTTTTCTGAAACATTAGACAAGATGAAGGTTGATTTTGATGTGGAGAATTATGTCCCTTGTCCAGCAATAGACAAAGTTGAAGCATTGCGTGAGTGTTATGGTGTTGAAGTACCTAATGAAGCAGAAATCCTACCCCCATCCGGTATACGAAACAAAGGTTGTGGAACTGGTAAGCGACTTATTGGAGCCTATGAAAAAGTGTCATCCTCAGCGAAGCGTCCCAAAAGAGTGTGTAGACGGTGTAATGTGCTGTCTAATCATGATTCCCGTAATTGTCCGAATCTCTCAAAAGAAGATTGATTGCATAGGTTTTTAATTTTATAGTTATCAACTTTTGACGTTGTCATTTGTTTTCAGTTTATTTGTGGATTTTTTGCGGTGAAATTTAAATATCATTGGAATATTGCAGGTTAATAATCTTTGGTTTGATTAGCGTTATATATGTAGGTTACTAGTACTTTTTTATATAACATTGATATGCTTTAATTTTTAAAAAAAATTCAGTGTACAGAAAACACCACATTATGTTTTTTGTTATTGGTATTCGTATATCATGTACGTCTTTAATGCGTTTGTGTGTTAAAAAAATTACGAAATAATGATTAAACCATCGTTTCCATTTCTTAATATTTTTTATTTAACCTGTTTTTAAAATAATTACTCATTATTTAAGTTGGGAAGTGGGCCTCATAGTTTCAATCCACTCCCCAAGAAACCCTAATAACTCCCATACCCTTTCATATACGAAATCGGCCGTGGTTTTCCTTTTTTCACATACGTTCCATTTCTCAAACAAAATACAGTACTCCTTCTGAAAATGTCTTCCTCTGATGATGAATCCCAAAACCCCCATCAACCCCCTGTTCCACAGTACTTTCTGAGGTCTCTAGTCAACCACAATCTCGGTCTGTTGTCTGAGAATCGAGAGCTTGAAGCAAAAGTGCACCGTTTAGAGGAGAAGCTGTAGAGAAAGAAGCAGAAGCTCAAGCATAAAGAGACTGTTGCCAAGATGCGCAAGCAAGACTATGATGACATATCAGTGAAGCTTTGGGATAAGACCGCTGCGATGAACAAACAGACGAAGGCAATTAAGAAGGTGAAGGCGTGGTGCTCATGCAAAGCTTTTGATGGCATATAAGGTGTTTAGGGGTGGTATGTGGTATTTGAAGGTGTTGATCCTTTTTTTGTTGGTATGTGAAATAGTTTATTAGCTTATGTTGGTCCCGAAGGCCTATACATGTTTGTAGAAGGGGGGGGGGGGGGGGGTTTGTAACATCCCAATTTTCAGTTATATTATTTTGTGAATTATAAACTAACTTGGGGGTTAAGTTTGTAATTGTTTATAAGTGTTGTTTGAAATAGATTTTTCATGTTGAGGGTTTGTTGTGCAATTCTTTGAAAGTTAAAGGTTTATTATGAAAATAGTTATATGACTCATGTGTTTTAGTGAGGTGTCATTAAATTAGCATGTTAGCTAAATGTGTGTCTTATGTGCATTGTGTGTATGTTCGGTTTGAGAAAGAGAAACCGAGAGAGAGAATTGAGATAGAGATATCGAGAAAGGGAAGGAGAAGAAGAAAGGAATAGCAGGAATTTATTCAATCTGTTGTTGGTTTGAAGAATCATAAGGTAAACATCTCATTTTAAATTCTTCATCTTAGTAGTAAAAGTGCTTTTAGAAGATTTTGATGGGTTTTGGGTAAATTATGATGTTAATGAGAATCTGAGTTTTTGGATGTGTTAAGATAAGGGTATTAAACATATCTGCAAATTGGCATAAACAAACATAGATTAAAAGTACAAAAATCTGGGTTTAGAATGAACTTAGTGGACTGAGACTTGGTTGAATATCATCGAAGTCGCAACCTTGAGTTGCGACATTCATGATTGTCGCAATAGGCTATTGCGACTTGGAGTTGGAGTCGCAGTAGACCATTGCGACTTGGCTTTAGAATCGCAACAGTTGGTTGCGACTTGGGTCGAAATCGCAATGGGCAGTTGCGACTTAGTACTGTAGTCGCACAGTTGGTTGCGACTTGGAAGTGAAATCGCAATAGGTGATTGCGACTTCAGTTGGTTGCGATTTAAGATGTAATTTTAAGAAATTAAGGATTTTCAGATGTAGAGGGTTCTGTTTTGATGATTAATATCAGTATGTGTGATTGAATAATACAGTAAGCTGTGGTAGTGAAGAAAGGAGCCCTTACTTGTTAAAAAGGATTAAAAAGGAGTAATAACGCATCAAGTGAGTTTATTCAACTCTCTTTAAAATTCAGTAATTAATCTTTAATTAGATGCTTTATATATATGCATGAATATGTTTTATGTGGATTGGATTAAAATAGAGATGAGCCAAGAGGGCGATTAAAAGTTGTGTTATGTGGATTTCCATGCTAAAACTTCTAAGATGAGTTATCTATGAAGTTGATGAATTAGTATTTATTATTAATCTTGCATGCTAAGTTTGATTATCTACTACATGAAATTACTATGTGGTTATGAACTCTAAAAATGATTTGAAGCTTTATTGAGATAAACTATAAAGATCCATCCATGAGTTCAAAGATATAGATTAACAACTGATATATATTAACTCTCGTGTTAAATTACTATGAGGGGATAGTTAAGAAGTTGATGAACAGGAATTATTCATATTCCTTATAATGAGTAGGATTATCTGTTATATGCAATATGTTAGATGATTATGAACTCTAAATGTGATTGAGAATCCAAATTGAGATATATTATAAAGGCCTATCTATGAGTTCGAAAATATAAATAACTATTGAGATGGTGATCATCTTATCAGATTTCAGAGAAAGGGAAATAAAGAGATTGAGATGTGGAGTAATAATATTCTTTATTTTTATATATAGAATATGTTCAGAGAAATGATACATTCTATGCTGGACGCATATAGTAGTATCGATTGTATTATATTATGTGATTATGTGCTTTTACTAAAATAGGCATCCGGTCACCGAGGGCACTTGGGTACGGTATAATGGGAACCGATTACTCGCCATAGACCAAAGGGGTGTAATTTTAGTAATTGGGTGAACCTCGAACCATCGTGAGTCCCGATTGAGTATCGCGATATTATAATCCCATTGGGACCATTGATGCAGAGGTGGAATGTGGAATAAGCAGATTTTGATTTGTAATTCCCGTTTCGATTTATGGAAGATCAGAGATTTCCATTGTTTTCGGGAAGATCGGAGATTTCCCTGTGATGAGAGGAAGATTAGAGATAGGCATAAAGTAATTTGTAATCTCTACTTCCTGATTAAGAAATAGGCAAGTTTTGACTTGTAATTTTTTGTGTGTGAATATTGATTGTGAATCTGGAATGATTCAGAGTTAACTCTTATTTTGTTGTTACGATTAATTGAGTTAGTCGTAGGATTGGGAGTGGGGTAGATTCCCCGATGTTGGAAAGGAGTTGTCGTACGGTAAGATGGGTGAGAACAGGTTTGAGTTATCTGTTCATGTTTTAATTATTAAATTTTATTTTGATTTGAGTATTCTCACTAGGCGAAAGCCTAATGTTTCAAGTTGAATCTTCTTACCAGGTACAAGCTCCGGGAAGTAGCGGGAACGAGAGAAGAGAACTTTTGGAGAGATTCAGACTTAGAGATAACAAAGGATCTAGTTATTCTTTGAAGTCTTTGGGACAGTTGTTTAGATAATTCGATCAATCTGATTGTTATGAGGTGATTAGATTAATAAGTTATTTAAGTAATGTCAGTTGTATATAAAAACCTTACATTTGATCCTCAGGTTATATAAGTTTGAAAGTTTTGATCGTAACTGGTGGAAATTTCAAGGTTTAAATTGACTCCGTTTTTAGGATGTTTCAGTATGGTATCAGAGCACTAGTTTAAGTGAACTAAGTATGCTGATGAGATACTTAGACTTAAGCTGAGACGTAGTAGGTTATGATATGTGAGATATGGGTAGAAGTGTTAAGACGGGATAGTCTTAGAGTTAACGGAAATACGTGAAATTAGTGCTATGACAATGATAATGGGGATTCTCCTGTATGATATGTTCACAATTACAATTAGCTACTGTTATTATGAATACATTGTTACACGAGCATGTCTATTTCTGAATTGTTACAGTGACTAACAATCGGTAAAGTACGTTGTTGTATGTATGTAAGTGCATAATCATTTCGCATGGTTATCTCTATGAGTTATAGTAAAGTGATGGTGAATTTATCACCAAGGTCCTTTAAAGGACAGAGCAGTATATGATTGGGGTTTTGAAGGACAACCTAGAAATTTGTGGGACTCATGAAAGTCTGCCAAAGCAATCTTTAATAGGTGATTTGATAGGTGCAGAGATAGAGTATGAGATGATTGGTTAATACAGAATTACTATGACATGGTTGAGTATGGGAGCCATGGAATGCAGGTGTAGCAATTACTATAAGGCCAAGAGGGCGATTTCGAGTCGAAAGTAAAGTGTCAATGATAAGTTATGTAAGTAAAACGATTGACCTTGTTTGAGTAAATAGCCTTCATTGCGAGTGAATTTTGTGCATGATGTTTTAGTGTGTGTTACATGAGTTTTCTTGATTTCAAATCAAATGAATAAATAACAGTTTTATTCAAGGATGAGTTAGTATGTGCAAGTATGTATTTAAAGAAAAAGGGCAATTTCAATTACGCTGCCTAACGAAATTTTGGGGTTTAGCAACTTGCAAAATACTTCATACTTTACATAAAAAGTTGTATGATAGAAAATAGGTTAAGAAAGTGTTGATCAGTAAACTTTTTTTTAACCAACAAAGGTATTGATTTGATAATATCATATAAAAGAATGTGAGAAACGACTAGTTTACTCTGAGTCAGTAAATTTAAACTTTTGTCGTATGAAAAGATCTTCATTTAAAGATATTATTGTTGTAACAACATTTTTTCTGGTTGAGAAAGATTGAGTTTTACGGAAATTTGTAGACAAACGGTTTTGAGATCGTTGTGTAGTACATGGGAGTTATGAAAATGATTGGGGCATGTGTGCTCACGTTGTTTTGAATGTTATTTATTTAAATGAGGAAAGTGTGGATTGAGTTATTTATTATATTATCATGCATGAAGGCTATGAACTCGCTAGGTCATATAGTATTACGCTTTAAGCTAAGAAAGAACTCCAAGAGTGGAGAGGTGTTGGATAAATCTTGGGAGAAAGTTTGTGGTTTTGGTAATTGTATTCAAATGAGAGATGAACAGTGGGAAAATTGAAAGTGAACTTTAGTAACATTAATACGTGGGTCTGTTCCCTTTGTTCGAGGATTAGTAATACAGTTGCCAAGGGTCGGTCATGTCTGGAGGAAGAATTAGGTTCAGGGTTAAAGAAGTATTGAGATGTCAAGTTTTGACTTTGAAGGCGAGAGTTGTAAGGTGTACGAGGCCTTATGTATGTCACTAGGTGCGGTCTGGATGCGTTCCGCGTATGTCGTGCGAGTAGTAGCAAAACCGTGAGCGATACCGGTATGCTGTGATGCAGAAGATATGCGCAAAATGAGTATTAGTGTGTGCGACACAATCGGGGAATTTTGAGTTTGATTAATTATAACCTGAGTGAAAGTTATGTGGTTATAACTCTGTTTTGGTATTTTGTGATTGTATAATAATTTTGTCGTGTTACATTTTGAAAATGTGAAGGTTTTGAGAGTGATAAACTATTATTTTGAAATCAATGGCCAATTAAAGGATTAATAAGGTTAAGATCCTGAGTAAAGAGGAATTTTGGTTTACGTAACCGTGTGAGTGACATGTGTTTAATCAAACGATTGTTTTGACCTTAAAGGCCTGATTAATATACAAATGAGTCTTTTGAATATTTGTCAGTTTAATGATTCGAGATGGAGTATTGAATGTGTTGTATACTTAACTGCATTGTATTTGAACCGGTGACAGTTTAAGTGTTGGTCTTAGGTGTAAAGACTGTTTGATATTTTACTTAGTATCTTTGGAACTAATGAACCTGGGCAGATTATATACATTGTGGAGTATGAAAAGAGTTGCATGTACTTGCAAATAATTTGACTTCATTGGGAAAGTAGCAATGAAGGGGTCGTAAAATTATCACATCTCGGAGCGTATGTTGCATAATGTGAGATAGATGTATTTATTTGCACGAGTTGGTATTGATAAATAATCTTTAAATCCTTTGAGTAGATGACTGGGTTTTGGATTTAGTTAAGTCTTAAGAACTTTGAACCAATTTGATAAGCTTGACGTAGGCTTGGGGTTGAACTTGCATAATCGGTATTGAAAATTAAGTTTATATAACGTGAATGCATTGGTTATCCTTTTTGGGATCGTGTATGAATGTTAAGTTTAAATTAGAAGCTTAAAAGTTGAAGGATCACCTTGTGGGATTGTTAGAACAGTGAAGGACTGTTGCTTTTAGATAAGTGTTTATTTACGATGTGGAAGATTTATAAAAGAGGAAATACTAGAGATAAACAAAAGGAGTGTATAGATTGTGTTGATCTGTGAGGAATTGTACCCTGTCTATGCAACATATTGGAATCACAAAGAGCTAGTAAGAACGAATAAGTTCAAGGTTAATTAGAAAGTCGTGAGTAGTAGTTCAACTAAAGTTGGGGAGGAGATATTTAGTGATATAGACCTGTGTATTTAGACGAGAAAATGGGATTGTAAAATTAAATATGTACGAATGACTATGAGAGACATGGTCTGTGGTAAATGTTATGAGTGGAGAATGTATGAACGAGTAGTGGCATTAATTTCCAAGATACATGTGTCATCTAGTATGAGAAGTGATATTAGAAAGAGGAAGTATCCGAATGGAAGTTTTGGGAATTCCGGTTGGAAAGTATTAATTGTTAATGAAAGTTGATAAAACATGTAGTTTGTAAGATAACTGAGTAATATGGCTTATATTGAAATAGAATGTCGGAGCAGTGGTGAGTGTTTATCCAAAGAAATTTGATAGTATGAGTTGCCAGTTAAGTTGTAATTTGAATCACTGGAAGTTTAATAAAGATGATGAGTATGTAGATCAATGTGGTGTAGTGAAAGAAAGATTGTTAAGGAATATAAGTTGCTCCTTATGTGTGGAAAAAAAAAATTTGTACGAGAAATTATTAGTTAAAGATCTAAGAATGGTAATAACTTCGAACGGTAAGGTCATTTCAAGATAACGTGGCTGAATGTTTTAGGTTAGAGATTTTGATGGAACTGTTTAACTATGTTTCGTAAGAAGAGAATACTTTGGTGTGTGGTTGTATTGTAGTTGTACGATGAGATAGTGATGTAAGGAAGTAAGAGCATTCTATATTGAAGAAATGTGTAAGTCATGGAAGTAATAATGGACTGTCGTGGTTGTTGAAGTATTTAATAGTAACATGTATGCTTAATTTATAGTGTACGTATTCAGGTAGTACATGTTAATGTTATTTTGAGGCCTGGAGAGTGAGTTGTAATGATGATGCGGTATGGAAGAACCAGAGGTAATTTTAGAAAAAAAATCGGTTAGAAAGCTACGTAGTGGTAAAGAGGTAGCTATGTTGAAAGTACAGTGGAAACACCATAGAGGTACTAATGTAACTTTAGAGTCAGAAGAGAGTATGAGGGATAGGTATCCTCATTTGTTTACCTAGCTTTGATTTCGAGGACGAAATCATTTTCAAGTTGGGGAGTATTGTAACATCCCAATTTTCAGTTATATTATTTTGTGAATTATAAACTAACTTGGGGGTTAAGTTTGTAATTGTTTATAAGTGTTGTTTGAAATAGATTTTTCATGTTGAGGGTTTGTTGTGCAATTCTTTGAAAGTTAAAGGTTTATTATGAAAATAGTTATATGACTCATGTGTTTTAGTGAGGTGTCATTAAATTAGCATGTTAGCTAAATGTGTGTCTTATGTGCATTGTGTGTATGTTCGGTTTGAGAAAGAGAAACCGAGAGAGAGAATTGAGATAGAGATATTGGGAAAGGGAAGGAGAAGAAGAAAGGAATAGCAGGAATTTATTCAATCTGTTGTTGGTTTGAAGAATCATAAGGTAAACATCTCATTTTAAATTCTTCATCTTAGTAGTAAAAGTGCTTTTAGAAGATTTTGATGGGTTTTGGGTAAATTATGATGTTAATGAGAATCTGAGTTTTTGGATGTGTTAAGATAAGGGTATTAAACATATCTGCAAATTGGCATAAACAAACATAGATTAAAAGTACAAAAATCTGGGTTTAGAATGAACTTAGTGGACTGAGACTTGGTTGAATATCATCGAAGTCGCAACCTTGAGTTGCGACATTCATGATTGTCGCAATAGGCTATTGCGACTTGGAGTTGGAGTCGCAGTAGACCATTGCGACTTGGCTTTAGAATCGCAACAGTTGGTTGCGACTTGGGTCGAAATCGCAATGGGCAGTTGCGACTTAGTACTGTAGTCGCACAGTTGGTTGCGACTTGGAAGTGAAATCGCAATAGGTGATTGCGACTTCAGTTGGTTGCGATTTAAGATGTAATTTTAAGAAATTAAGGATTTTCAGATGTAGAGGGTTCTGTTTTGATGATTAATATCAGTATGTGTGATTGAATAATACAGTAAGCTGTGGTAGTGAAGAAAGGAGCCCTTACTTGTTAAAAAGGATTAAAAAGGAGTAATAACGCATCAGGTGAGTTTATTCAACTCTCTTTAAAATTCAGTAATTAATCTTTAATTAGATGCTTTATATATATGCATGAATATGTTTTATGTGGATTGGATTAAAATAGAGATGAGCCAAGAGGGCGATTAAAAGTTGTGTTATGTGGATTTCCATGCTAAAACTTCTAAGATGAGTTATCTATGAAGTTGATGAATTAGTATTTATTATTAATCTTGCATGCTAAGTTTGATTATCTACTACATGAAATTACTATGTGGTTATGAACTCTAAAAATGATTTGAAGCTTTATTGAGATAAACTATAAAGATCCATCCATGAGTTCAAAGATATAGATTAACAACTGATATATATTAACTCTCGTGTTAAATTACTATGAGGGGATAGTTAAGAAGTTGATGAACAGGAATTATTCATATTCCTTATAATGAGTAGGATTATCTGTTATATGCAATATGTTAGATGATTATGAACTCTAAATGTGATTGTGAAGCCAAATTGAGATATATTATAAAGGCCTATCTATGAGTTCGAAAATATAAATAACTATTGAGATGGTGATCATCTTATCAGATTTCAGAGAAAGGGAAATAAAGAGATTGAGATGTGGAGTAATAATATTTTTTATTTTTATATATAGAATATGTTCAGAGAAATGATACATTCTATGATGGACGCATATAGTAGTATCGATTGTATTATATTATGTGATTATGTGCTTTTACTAAAATAGGCATCCGGTCACCGAGGGCACTTGGGTACGGTATAATGGGAACCGATTACTCGCCATAGACCAAAGGGGTGTAATTTTAGTAATTGGGTGGACCTCGAACCATCGTGAGTCCCGATTGAGTATCGCGATATTATAATCCCATTAGGACCATTGATGCAGAGGTGGAATGTGGAATAGGCAGATTTTGATTTGTAATTCCCGTTTCGATTTATGGAAGATCAGAGATTTCCATTGTTTTCGGGAAGATCGGAGATTTCCCTGTGATGAGAAGAAGATTAGATATAGGCATAAAGTAATTTGTAATCTCTACTTCCTGATTAAGAAATAGGCAAGTTTTGACTTGTAATTTCTTGTGTGTGAATATTGATTGTGAATCTGGAATGATTCAGAGTTAACTCTTATTTTGTTGTTACGTTTAATTGAGTTAGTCGTAGGATTGGGAGTGGGGTAGATTCCCCGATGTTGGAAAGGAGTTTTCGTACGGTAAGATGGGTGAGAACAGGTTTGAGTTATCTGTTCATGTTTTAATTATTAAATTTTATTTTGATTTGAGTATTCTCACTAGGAGAAAGCCTAATGTTTCAAGTTGAATCTTCTTACCAGGTACAAGCTCCGGGAAGTAGCGGGAACGAGAGAAGAGAACTTTTGGAGAGATTCAGACTTAGAGATAACAAAGGATCTAGTTATTCTTTGAAGTCTTTGGGACAGTTGTTTAGATAATTCGATCAATCTGATTGTTATGAGGTGATTAGATTAATAAGTTATTTAAGTAATGTCAGTTGTATATAAAAACCTTACATTTGATCCTCAGGTTATATAAGTTTGAAAGTTTTGATCGTAACTGGTGGAAATTTCAAGGTTTAAATTGACTCCGTTTTTAGGATGTTTCAGGGTTGAATACAAACACACAGATTTTCTTTTCTAAATTGTTTATTGATAAATCATTAACAATTTACAGCTTGTTGCGGAAACAAGATTAAGGATAAACCTAAATCTAAACAAGTTGGAACACTAAGGTTTCTTGCACTAAGAGAGATAAGGAAATTACTAATAATAACCTATCTTGAGATAAGAGATTGAACTTGTCCAGAGTTAGCAAGTTACTTCAAAATGAAGTGAGTTCATCTCTTTATATACTGCATGCATTTAATGCAAGTCAGTATACACTTTACACGTGTCATCAGCTGGTTGGTTGCATGTCATTGACCTTGGTTGAAAACCTTAGTAGCCGCATGGATGAACAGTGTAGTATCAGAGTGGTTGTACAATTTCAGACAGTCGGAGGTTCTTTTCTGACATTTCGTACGGAGTCGTGCAAGGGTGGTTAAGACAAAAGTACTTTGTACGGAGGACTTCATGATCAGCTTTCGTTGATTCAGAGCAATATCATTATCTATTCAGCGAATGATAAAGTTCAGCGATAGCTGAAGTCTTGTACTTGATACTTCACGTTAAGTGGACAAATCTGAGTCTTCGCTGATCCGCATCAGTTCATTAGTAGACTTGTCGCTGGTTCTTAAGCTTGATCTTCGACTTCAGCGTAGAACCTTTGTTGACGTGAAACTTGTCTTCAGGGATCATAGTAAACAACTAACTTATCAGCGATCATCATAATGACTGAACAGACTCAGAGCATTAATGATGAACAGTTTCGCTGAATGTTTAATTTAAAGAGCGAGAGTTCCTATCAGCGGTACTGGAAGACCTTAGTACTTATCAACGATAGTGAAACTCTGATACATATTGTTTACTTACAATTTTCACTAAGTATGTAAGAGAGGGTCATTATCAAATCACTGAGGGTTTGGATCAACAATCTCCCCCTATTTGATTATGACATAGCAACAAAGAAAATTGCTATTTAATGAAAACATAAGGATAAAAAGAACTCATAAAATATTTGTCCCTTTTACTGTTTTCTGGGATCTTTTCAGTACTGATGGAGTAAAGTACATTCGCTGAAATCTTTCTTTAAAACTTTGAATCAGGATACAAAGAGAAATGAAAAGATTACAAGTACAAGCGAAATAAATTACAAGTACAAAAGGATAACTGATAAAATAGATGAAAGAGGCGATCCTATCAGCTTACAAAGGTTCTTACTTAATGAGAAGTTCATCAAGGGTCTTTGATATGGGGATCATCCAGTCAGGGACATCTTCTCCTTGATTCTTTTTCTTCAGAGCTGCTTCAAAAATCAAGGGCTTCAGGTGTCTAGCTTTGATGTTGCGTCTGACTTCACACCAGTATACGAGATCTCTGAGTTGTTCGATGGGAGCGATATCTAGCTCAGAGATACGTTGAAAGTGATGATTTCCATAGTAGTCTAAAAAGAATATACCATAGGGATCACTTACAACTGTGCCAGGAATGAATGTTTCTCCAGGTGGTAGAGAGGTGTCAAGCATTGAGAGATCGGCATCAGGGCCAACAATTTCAGCACGAGAGAAACCAATGCCCGTTTCATTCCGAATATGAGGACCTGAACTAGAGGCTTTCTTTTTCTTATCAGGGACTTTTCTTGGTTGAGGAAGAGTAGGAGGAATATCCACAGCAGATGAAAGCAGGTCGATCTGTTTGTTTAAGATCTTCTCGACATGGCTTTTGAACTTTGAGCGCGATCGCTGAATGGCTAATTTTGTTTCTAACCATTCAGAGAGACCAAACTTTTCTAAGGTAGTAGCATAGAAAGTTTGCTTGGTTTCGTCATCTCTGTAGACGTCCACTTCAACAACAGGAACTTCAGCGTACAGTCTTCCTCTGATGTTTGCCTTGACGATTTTGGATGGTCTAGATCGATAGGTCAGCATTTGTTTAGCCCATTCCAAAGTCGTATCAGAGACCTTAGTCTTTTCTCTAACGATCTCTTGAGCATCATCCCATAGCTGACGTTGAACATCAATGGGAACTCTTTTCAGCTTGGGGTCTTTTATTGATCGTTGAGTAAGTTTGATGGCGTATTCTCTGTCTTTTTCTTCAGCTTCCTTTCTTTCAGCGAGTAGGCGTTCAGCTCTGAGATGTTCCTGGTATTCAGCTTTGGAAATTCTGAACTTTGGAGGAACTGAAGGAAGTTGATCACGCCTCAGAATGATTCGCTGATCCTCGAATCGCTTTATTATCTCCTCTCTTCTTTTCTGATCCTCTTCACTTAGCTTTTGAGGAGCTAAGGAAGGTCTGCCTCTGTGCGAGAGTAGCTGTTCTTCTGGTTCATCAGTCTCAGAGATTAAATCTAAGACTGGGATTATTTCTTCAGCAGCAACTGGTATTTTTGGTGAAGTCGCAGTTGTGGAGCCTTCATCGATATCCTCAAACAGGGGAGAGGACTAGCTGAAACACAGCGATCTTACAAGTAAGTACTTGGGTAGAATCAGATAGAGAGAATTGGTTCAAGTGTATAGGATTGGGTAAAGGAACTGATAGTGTATGATAGAGGAGGGATGGAGTGAGAGATGATTAGTGTACCTGACAAACCGGCTTTTCAAGCAAGATCATCAGATTGTCATCTTCAGCGACGCTTTTGCCTTTGCCTTTCTCAGCTCCAGAGGCTGAGGGCTTTGTCTTTGTCCGCTCCCCTGAAGGTTCATTTATCGAGATTCCCTTAAGAGCTTTGATCTTTTGAGCAGGTTTGACGATAAAGAAGTCATCGTCATCTTCGTCATCATCATCATCATTCTTTGGAGAAGAAGATGGTTCATCATCAGGGATGTCGACGACTTCATCATCTTCTGCTTCGGATTCAGTTTTCTCAGCTTCTTCTTCGAGTTGCTCCCCCTCAGATACAGAGGCGAGCTTCTCGGTTTCCTCAGGGTTTTCATCTCCCTGAGGTCCAGCGGTGGTTTCTTCAGTATTCGTCTTCTCTCCCCTGATAGATTCATCATGGGAAAGGTCAGCGCTCTTGGCGAGATCTTCAGCGCTCTTCTCCCCCTCTTTTTCATGATGACTGGGGGAGGAATGGCTAGATTCAGCATTGGTAGGTTCTCTGTCTTCTTGGCCAGAGAGACCTACACAAACTTCAATCTTTGCTAATCTGTTTTCAAGGCCAGAAATAGCAGGATTTATCTTCCCGAGCTCAATGCGATCCGCCGCTGTAAAATGTTCAGATTCAGGGACAGGGGCAGGAGCAGGAGCAGGAGTATTCGCCTTGTGCAGCAGTTGTTCGATCATAGTCTTCATCGAACCAACGTCAGTCTTTACAGAGCTTAAGTCAGTCGTCAGAGTGTTGACATTTGTCTTCACAGCAGACATATTTCCCTCTAGTGTTCCAACCGATGTCTTCAGCGTTGTTACCTCGCTGGACATGGATGAAACTGAATTTTTTAGAGAGGTGTAGTTTGTGTAGATATCAGCGAGCACCTTGGCGAAGTCGCTGAGAGTCTTATCAAGTTGCTTCATGTCATCTGTGGAAGCCTTCTTCTCCACCACCGTTGTCAGTTTGTTCAGATTCTCTCCAGCGTTTGTTATAGCTGTAGAGTTATTGGAGAGAGTAGTGGTGAGACCTGTCAGCTTTGTCTCCACGGACTTCAGAGAGGCGTTGATATCTCCCAAATTAGGACCTGTAACATATAAAAACTTGTGAACAGAGGAAAGCTCAGAAGTTTGGGGTTTAGTCACAGTGTTTATGGGTTGTTGTTTACCTGCAGGAGGATTGGTGAATTCATCGAAATCACGGGTTCCTGAGTAAAGTTCCATGTCATCTTCAAAAGTGCCCATGGATTTTTCTGCAGGTCCTGTCTTCATCATTCCTGGAGAATCAGCTTTATGTTCCGAGGAAATGATGGCAGCTCCAGTTAGATCTGGAGTAGAGACCAAATGAGTGGAGGGAGAAGCGAAGGATAAGAGTGGGGGTTGGGTTATGAGTTCAGCGTTGGATTCGCTGACAATCACTTCATCAGTCTTTTGAGAGACTGAAGGAGGTTGGGTCGGTTCCAAGTTTGTAACCTCAGCGTTTAGAGACGCTAAAGTTGGGATAAAAGGGATGGCTTGTTCAGGTGTGGCAGAGCGTACCACTGAACGTTCCTTCAGCTCTGCAGAAAGAGCTGAGGAGTCTTCAGCATGAGATTGCTGGGGTTGCTCCTTTGTTTTCTTGATCCTTTTAGAATCAAGTGGGGTAGATGAATGTTTCCTTTTCTTAGAAGGAGAGGATTTTGGGGACAGGGTATCAGCGATGGGTATTGTCGCTGAAAGAGCCACAGAAGTAGAAGAAGAAGGGTTGAGAAGAGTTAAGAGGGTAGAAAGGCGTACCTCATTTTCAACAGGTTTGAAGTCGAGTACCTTAGGGCCAATCTGAGAGAGTTTTAGATCGCCCTCTTGCGGGTAGCTGTCCTTCAGGCCATATTGAAAGATAGCGCTGATGAATCTGGGGTAGGAAACCCATGCAGGCCTGTCAGCGGCAGAGTCTACTCTTTGCAGCAAGTCATCATAGATGAGAGATGCCTAGTCAATGTGTAGACCTTTCAGCAGAGCGTATCCCATAGCTTGCTGAGGTTGAGCGGCTTGATCAGAAGAGCCGGTCTTGGCAGTCATGCAGCTGATAAGGTGAGCGAAGATGAAGTTCATCTCGCTGGGCATTTTCGATTTCTTCAGCAGTGTTAGCTTCTTCTCAAGCTTCTTGTCTCTGCCCATTTCCCATACATAGCCCATTGCATCAAAAAATGCAATAAGAGCTTCTTTGTCAGCGATCTTCTTATGGTCAGGGAAAGGAACAAAAGGTTTTTCCTTTGTAGCGATGGGAAAGTTCAGAGCTTTGTGAATGATGGCAGGTGTGATCTTTATCGTGCCATATTCAGTATCGCATAGGATACAATCAACTGTTTTGGAGGGATCTTTGGCGGATGGTAGCTGA
Organism: Saussurea involucrata; assembly: GCA_033807775.1. Classification (NCBI taxonomy): domain Eukaryota; kingdom Viridiplantae; phylum Streptophyta; class Magnoliopsida; order Asterales; family Asteraceae; genus Saussurea; species Saussurea involucrata. The sequence continues at coordinate 41,667,015 of CM066315.1, forward strand.
GAGTGTCTGGCAGAGTACCAGAACTGAGATAGTAGCAGCTGACTTGCAGGGGGTGAAATGGCCAGGGCTGTTGAAATGCAGCAATTCTTCAGGAAATTCACAGCATCTGTCAGATGTGTGACTTGCTTTCGAGGAGGAAACTCGAGAAGCGCAGAAAGGTTGTTTATCTTAGTCCAGTCTAGTTGATCAAGATTGAACTTGACTTGTGGAGCCTTGAGGATTTCCACTTCCTCAGAGTCAGCGGAGATGTTCTCAGCGGTAGCAGGAATGTCAGACGAGGCCATTTCTCTGTATTAACAGTTCAACCAAAGATGTTAACAAATAAGAATAATCTTAATGTGGAAAGAATTTCCAATAAGATGTTTCGAATTTTATCCATTTCATTCAGACACAAATGTCTTAATGAAGATTAGGGTTTTTCATGATTTTTGAAACAAAATGTAAAACCCATTTTCTTGTTTTCCAGTTTTCTATGAAGAAATAGATTCTGGAAACGAATGAAGAACAAGTTTAAGATTTTGCATTTAAACTTGAAGAACAACCATGAAATGGTTGTGTTCATAAAACCACGAAAGAAAATGATTTCATTTTACGAAGTTCTTTTGTTTGATCTTGTTAAAACAATGAGAAGATCGGAAACAAGTTATACGCATTTGGTAATAAATTAGAACATATTAACCTTGATGTTTGATGAAGAAGATGATGAACAGTTCTTGAAGTTTTTGAAATCACAAATGCAACAGTGAATTCTTTCTTGCGGAGGAAGATTGATCGCGTAAAAGAAAAATATAAACAAAGAATTTGTTTATATAGAGATTTTAGAAAGAGAAAATCTTGAGCGGGAAAAGATTTTCATCATGACACGGACACGTGTTTGCATTTGATTGGAAGTTTGAACGAGACGTGCAAACGTGTGTCAGGAAGAGAAAACGTGTCGGGGTTTTATCCGTTGCAATGACGTCACAACTGTCCTTTCATATTCTTGGTTGTCTCTGAGGTTTTGAAAAACTCAGAGATACTTTTGAAAACATGAAGTACTGAATGAAAATATTCAGTGAAGGTTTTAAGAAATTTCAAAATATCGCTGTTAAGGAAAAGGTATTCAGCGATGTATTTTGTTTAGAAATCTTGCATTTTCATGCGATTGTCAGAGAGAGAACATACCTTGATATCAGTGAATCAAGTTTATTCAGAGAGAAGATGATAGAATGGGTTATACAAGTTGATTTTATCCTTTCGCTGATCAATGTGAATCGCTGAAGATTTTATCCTTCAAAGTTCAGCATTCCAAGCTCGCTGATGAGAAAGTTGAATCTTGTCTCATCAAGAGGTTTGGTAAATAAGTCAGCTAACTGATAATCAGTTGTAATAAAATGAAGTTCTATATCACCATTCATCACATGATCTCTGATAAAATGATATCTGATTTCTATATGTTTGGTCTTTGAATGTAGTACTAGATTGTTTGCTATAGCGATGGCACTTGTGCTGTCGCAATAGATTGGAATTTTGGAGAGCTGAAGATCATAGTCTAGTAGCTGATTTCTCATCCACAAGACTTGAGAACAACAGCTTCCAGCAGCTACATATTCAGCTTCAGCTGTGGAAGTGGACACTGAATTTTGCTTTTTACTTGTCCAACTTACCAGCTTTCCACCCAGGAGTTGACATCCTCCTGTGGTGCTTTTCCTATCCATTTTGCAACCTGCAAAATCACTATCTGAATAGGCGGTTAGATCGAATCCTGAATCTTTGGGATACCAAAGACCTAGATTCGTTGTACCCTTAAGATATCGAAAGATTCGCTTTACAGCTTTCATATGAGATATCTTAGGTTCAGCTTGATATCGTGCACACAAGCATGTTGCAAACATGATATCGGGTCGGCTAGCTGTTAGATACAATAGAGAGCCGATCATCCCACGGTACAGCGTGACATTGACAGGAACACCCTTAGTGTCCTTATCAAGTGTCAGCGGTGGTGCCATAGAGGTTTTCATAGCTGAACTTTCAGTTAAGTCGAATTTCTTCAGCATATCTTTAACATATTTTCCCTGATTTATGAAAGTTCCTTTCTCAGTTTGCTTAATCTGAAGACCAAGGAAATATGTTAGTTCACCCATCATGCTCATTTTATACTCATCTTTCATTCTATCAGCGAAACGAGTACAAAGCTTAGGGTTAGTAGAACCAAATATAATGTCATCAACATATACTTGAACTAAAATGATATGACCTTTCACTTTTCTAAAAAATAGAGTTTTGTCAATCTTACCTCACTCAAATTTTTCAATATGGAGATAAGTAGAAAGAGTGTCATACCATGCACGAGGAGCTTGCTTCAAACCATAAAGTGCCTTATCCAGTTTATAAACATAACCTGGACGCTTAGAATCTGAGAATCCTGGAGGTTGTTCCACATACACTTCTTCATTCAGCTTTCCATTCAGAAACGCTGACTTAACATCCATCTGATGTACTTTGAAGTTTTTGTGTACAGCATATGCTAAGAATAGACGAATAGATTCAAGTCTTGCTACTGGAGCAAATGTTTCGTCATAATCTATACCTTCCTCTTGTCTGTATCCCTGAGCAACAAGTCGATCTTTGTTGCGGGTTACAGTACCATGTTCGTCCAACTTATTTCGATAGACCCATTTAGTGCCTATTACTGTTTTATCAGTTGGTCTCTGAACAAGTTTCCAAACTATGTTTCTTTCGAATTCAGTCAGCTCTTCTTGCATGGCGCTGACCCAGTTTGGATCTTTGAGGGCATCATCTACTTTCTTTGGTTCAGTTAGTGAAATAAAATTTACAAATAAACAAATATTACCTGCACTTCGTCGAGTCTGAATCCCAGCGTTTGGATCACCAAGAATTTGATCAATTGGATGATTTATAGTCCATCGCTGAGCCGGAGCGTGAGACGCTGACTCAACTTGAACATGAGGAGCTGAAGATGAAGCTTCAGCGACGTCAGGAGTATCAGCCAAGAGAGGAATGGATGCAATTATCATTATATTCACTGATTGCTGAGAAGTAGATGGAATGTCTGAGACATTTGGTTCAGCGTTAGGTATAGTGTTTATTGGAACAGCTGAGACCCATGATGTTTCAGCTTCACTGTTCTGCATATTTGGAATGATAGGACTATCATCTTCTACTGGATGAGCATTAGTGGGAATATCTTCTGAATCACCAAGATGAGAAAACATCCATTGATTTAGATTTTCAGTATCAGCGAACGGTTTAGAGTTCGCTGAACGGGATTCGTCAAACGTGACGTGAATAGTTTCTTCAACAGTTTGTCTTCTACGATTGAAGACTCTGAAGGCTTTGGAAACTTAGGAGTATCCAAGAAAGATTCCATCATCAGCCTTAGGATCAAACTTTCCAAGAGCATCTCTGTTGTTTAGTATAAAACACTGACATCCAAAGATGTGAAGAAAGCTGATTGAAGGCTTTCTCCCATGAAAGAGTTCATAGGCTGTTTTTTTGAATCTTTTAACTATCAGTGACCTGTTTTGCATAAAACAAGCAGTGTTGACAGCTTCTGCCCAAAACTGAATAGGCAGGTGAGAATCGATGAGCATTAAACGTGCAGCTTCAATAATTGTTCTATTTCTTCTTTCAGCGACTCCATTTTGTTGCGGTGTTCTCACTGAAGAAAAGTTGTGAGAAATACCCTTACTCTCAAGGAAGGAATCAAGAGAACTGTTTTTGAATTCAGTCCCATGATCACTCCTTATTGAGCGAACGGTCAGATTGTTCAGGGTTTCCATCTTCCGAACAAAATTGATGAGTTCTTCAGGGGTGTCACTCTTAGAACGGAGAAACATTACCCAAGTGAAGCAAGAGAATTCATCAACTATGACCAGCGTATATTTCTTTCCAGCGATGGATTGTTTATTAACAGGGCCAAACAAATCCATATGGAGTAGTTATAGAGGAGATGACACTGAAGAAACTTGCTTTGACTTAAAGCTTGCTTTGGTCTGCTTCCCTTTTTCACACGCTGAACATAACGACTCTTTGGCGTATGAATGCTGAGCTAGACCAGTGACTAACTCTTTTGAAGAAAGAGTGTTAAGTGTCTTGAAATTTAGATGAGATAGCCTCTTATGCCATAGCCAGTTGACATCAGATGAGGCTTTTGAGAAGAAACATGAGTTCTCAGTGGTTGTTGAGTCCATGTTTATTACATAAACATTTTCCAAACGATAACCGCTGAGAGCTATCTTCTCCTTTTTGTCAGAGACAAAGCAGGATTCCTTAGTAAAGATTACTTTGTTATCCATGTCGCAAAGCTGACTGATGCTCAGAAGATTATGCTTCAGCCCTTCAACATATGCGACTCTTCTGAAGGAGGTTGTACCATTTGAAAGTACACCATACCCTCGGGTATGTCCTTTTCCATTTCCACCGAAAGTCACAGAGGGACCCTTCTCTTCTTTGTATTCAGCGAGCAGGCTTTTCTTTCCAGTCATGTGTCTAGAGCATCCGCTATCAAGATACCAGATACCCTTCTTAACCTGCAATACAAAGGAAGATTAGTTTTTCTTGGGTACCCACTTAACCATGTATACACGTTTGTCAGTGGAAGTAGTTGGAATGGAAGGTTCAGCAGTCTTCGCAGCATTTGAAGATTCAGCTTTGTCTTTCTTCACTTTGGTTAATTTCTTAACCTCAGTGGTAGAATTCACCTTGACCTGATTTGCACCAGGGTTGGTCTTCTTTGCCTTGGGGGAAATCTTCACCTTAGCTATCTTTTCAGCTTTGGTGGCTGTGGGGCACTTACTAGCAATATGATCGGTAAGTCCACAGTGATAACATTTCCTAAAACTAAAAGTAGTTCTAGGACCATTTGAATGCTGAGCTTTTAATTTCAAATTAGAAGTGCCAGCACCAAGTAAACTATTGGCTTTAGAAATGGGACGAACATTCAGTTCTTCAGATTTCTTACCAAGGACATCCACTCTGAGTCTAGGAGTAGATCGCTGAATAGATCCAGAGATCTGCTTCCTTGATCCAGAGGGACGAGTCACTGAAGCTTTAGAAGCATTCAGCTTTGGTACTAAGGTACCCTTCTGAGGATTCTGGTAAATAACAATTCCTTTACCTTTGTCTTTAGAGACAGAGGTAGGTTTTGAATAAACCATTTTCTCCTTGCCTTTTGAGGAGGTAGGAGTTTCCTCAGGGATTGGTGAAACGGACGAGGAGCACTGAGAAGATGAAGTATCAGCGACTGAGGATACGAACGTTCCAAATTTAAGCATTGAACGCTCAGTGGTTGGTTTTGGAGTTTCATATTTGTAACCCAAACCACGTTTATCACTCATGGGAATCTGAGACTTTATTATCTCAGTTATCTTTGTTGAAGAATTACACCATCCTTCAACAGTAGCTTTTTCAGCCTTTAATGCAGCGATAGCTTCTGCTCGTTCAATTTTGACTAGCTGATTTAAATATACTTGATCTTTAAAGTCTTTTTCAATTTTAGAAAGCTTTTCTATTTGAAGGTGGCAGTTTTTAAGCTTTTCAGCGAGATCAAGATTTTGGTTTTCAACCACAGTTTTGCCGTTCATGGCTTCGTATAAACTTCTAGTCAAGAGATCGATCTTACGGAGACTATCAGCTTCATCAATATTTGCAATATTGGTAAATAAAGAAGGTGATACCTGAATAGCAGATGTTGAAGTGGAGGGAATGTCTGAACTTTCTTCCTCTTCTTCAATCTTGGCCATAAGACATAGATTTGCTTCATCATCTTCAGAGTCAGATGATGATGCTTCTTCATCAGAAGCAGCCCAATCATAGTCAGCCATCAGGCCTTTATTCTTCTTCTTAAAGCTTTTCAGCTTTGCATATTTTTCTTTCAGCTTTGAATATTTGTCATCTTTATTTCTTGGAGCAAAGGGTTTCTTTGTAAAAGCTGAGGGTCTAGAAACTTTCTTTGACCTGCACTCATTAGCGAAATGTCCTGTCTTTTCGCAGTTAAAACAAGTAGCAATAGCCTTATCAACAAACGCTGATGATCTAGGCTTGTCAGTTATGGAAAGAGGTTTGTTCTTTCTAAACATTTTCTTTTTGGCAAATCTCCTGAACTTCTTAGTTAGGAGAGCCAAAGATTCATCATTATCTGAATAATCAGAATCTGATGACCTTTCAGAGTTACTTTCTAACTCAGTGATAGTGACCGAGGGTCGCTGAGAAGAAGGTTCCTCTGAGATTAAAGCAACAGGGGTGCTTTTGGAATATTTTACAAGATTCTTCTTAAGATGGCTCGATTGCTCATGATTCAGCAGCGTGCCATATAAGGTTGAAAGGGTCATTGATTTTAGATCCTTTGACAGCTTGAGACACATAGAATAATTGTCCCAGCTTTCAGGTAAACATTCTAGAAACTTTGTCAGCACTTCAAAGTTAGAATATTCCTTACCAACAGTTTTCAGATCTATAATTAAACAATTAAAACGTTGGTGAACTTCAGAGAGAGTTTCATTCTTACCAGAAATGAAGCTTTCGTATTGTCTTACCAGGTTGATCTTTCTTGAATCCTGGACTTCAGACGTTCCTTCATACTGAACACATATTGTGTCCCACATGGCCTTTGATGTTTTCAGGTTCATGACGGAATGGTAGACTTCGTCAGGAAGAGCCATGGATAGTATGGATCTGGCTTTTGTATCTATAGCCACTTTCTTCTTATCTTCGTCAGTCCATTGAAAGATTTCCTTAGGTACCAGCCTTTCTAGAATAGCAGGTCTATTCTCAGCGGCTGGAACAGCAACATCAATTCTTACAGGGATGAATGGACCATTTTCTAGATAGTAAGGCATAGTAGGGTCTACACCTTCTAAGAAGAGTGTCATCCTATTTTTCCATAAGTTGAAGTTATCTTTGGAAAATCTAGGGGTTTTAGCAAGAGAACCATTGTCTATATAATTTGTGTTTGTGTTGGTGGCCATTTTCAGATAATAGCAAGGAAGAGAAATATCTTAGATTAGATCTTGTTTATGAGATTAAACAAATCTGCTCTGATACCACTTGTTGGTCCCGAAGGCCTATACAAGTTTGTAGAAGGGGGGGGGGGGGGGGTTGAATACAAACACACAGATTTTCTTTTCTAAATTGTTTATTGATAAATCATTAACAATTTACAGCTTGTTGCGGAAACAAGATTAAGGATAAACCTAAATCTAAACAAGTTGGAACACTAAGGTTTCTTGCACTAAGAGAGATAAGGAAATTACTAATAATAACCTATCTTGAGATAAGAGATTGAACTTGTCCAGAGTTAGCAAGTTACTTCAAAATGAAGTGAGTTCATCTCTTTATATACTGCATGCATTTAATGCAAGTCAGTATACACTTTACACGTGTCATCAGCTGGTTGGTTGCATGTCATTGACCTTGGTTGACAACCTTAGTAGCCGCATGGATGAACAGTGTAGTATCAGAGTGGTTGTACGATTTCAGACAGTCGGAGGTTCTTTTCTGACATTTCGTACGAAGTCGTGCAAGGGTGGTTAAGACAAAAGTACTTTGTACGGAGGACTTCATGATCAGCTTTCGTTGATTCAGAGCAATATCATTATCTATTCAGCGAATGATAAAGTTCAGCGATAACTGAAGTCTTGTACTTGATACTTCACGTTAAGTGGACAAATCTGAGTCTTCGCTGATCTGCATCAGTTCATTAGGAGACTTGTCGCTGGTTCTTGAGCTTGTTCTTCGACTTCAGCGTAGAACCTTTGTTGACGTGAAACTTGTCTTCAGGGATCATAAGTAAACAACTAACTTATCAGCGATCATCATAATGACTGAACAGACTCAGAGCATTAATGATGAACAGTTTCGCTGAATGTTTAATTTAAAGAGCGAGAGTTCCTATCAGCGGTACTGGAAGATCTTAGTACTTATCAGCGATAGTGAAACTCTGATACATATTGTTACTTACAATTTTCACTAAGTATATAAGAGAGGGTCATTATCAAATCACTGAGGGTTTGGATCAACAGCTTATGTCTAGGTTTGGATCATCACCGTATGGTTGTGGATATGGTATGTAAGTTTACACATGGATAGTTTCTTTTTGGTGGGTTTTTTTTTGGGGTTTTTTCTAAGAAAAATCCCCATATGAAATACTGAAATATATATTTTAGTTAATCTTGTTTATTTCTTTAGAACCAGTTCACATGGACTCATCTTGTTGTTTACGTCCAATACGTCTCTCTGAACCTTTTTATTGATATTTCTTGTTTTTACTTTTGGAGTTGTCGTCAGATTTTTAGTTAATGATGATCTTGTTCTATTTTTTAAGGTCCGTCTTACATGTTTATATTTTTTTCATACATTTTACCATTTTCTTGTGATATGTAGTGCAGTCAATAAACGTGAAATCAATGATATCAACATACACTGTGTAAATAAAACCAAATATGTTATATTATTATATACGGTTTCATATGTATACATGAAAATATGAAACCCTAGCTTTGTATGTGTTTTTTAGTGTTCATAAAGTATATGAAAAAGGGACTACCTTTATTATTTGGGTTGGTAAGGTAAAAAGATATTCTCAAAACAAGGTTTTGTAACCCCATAGAATCTACATTATTCAAATAAACATTTATTTTAGCTTGAAAACATCGTCATCATGTTTTATGAAATTTACTTATGCAATATACCATTAACTTTTTAAATACTACAATTGAAATGCATCTCACCAATCAAGTTGATATAATTCATCACAAAATGTAAAACTATGATTAACAAATGAAACCTTGTAGAAACTTTGAAAAAAAAACAAACATGATATGAAATTCGATCCCAACATCCTAAAGAGTAAGTTTTAAGTGTCGATAAAATACCAAATGCTTAAAAAACAACCAATGCATTAAATTAAATAAACAGTTTATTACGTTTTTTTATCTAAAACCATCGTCCCGGAACTCAACATTGCATCTAAAACCCGCGAATTCTTTGCTTCCTCGTCGCCGCTGCTTCTTCTAGTTTTTTTCCTCTCTCGTATGCAGGAACCATGCTGAAACCCATTGTCTCATACTCAACAATATCTTTCTTTTTGTTGCAATCCCTTAACAAGATCTTCGTTGTGTACTTCTTTCGGAGGAGTTCAAGTTGTTTATCTTGGCTCGGTCCTTCTTTGCATAATCCGGTGTACCATGTACGAACTCCACCGCCCATATAAGTTTCCATGTGTCTCATTAAGAATATTCCATTGTCCATCTCGTTCTTGCTCGTTCTCCATGGCATGCATACCCGTATCTTTTCCGCTACCTTCATTTATGTTTTCGCAGGGTGGTTTAGGTTTCTGAGGTGACGAAGGAACATTGTATGTTGTTTCGCATAAAGTTAGTTTACAAACAAACTCTTAAAAAACACGTTAAATTAAATATTCATAGTTTAGGCTCCTACCAGGATGTGAACATCGTAGTGGTACAAGTCGTCAACATCTCCTTCATCTGCTGTGTTATCCAGGATCTCTACTGTGTGGTACTTTAAGTCGAAGACCACACGGTAGAAATATTGCCTTCTCTTCATTGGTATGAAAACCTGTAAAATCATTGAACCCATATCATGTTATTCCAAACAGGCAATACGGTTCCATATCCATATTACAATTATTGTATATGCATTTAATTATCTCATAGCTTACCATATCTATGTCTTTCATATTAATCCGGCTTGTGTTGAAATCGCATGACTTTGCAAAGTTACGCGAAAACCAATTGAATCTTGCATTAAAGTCGTGCATATCATATAGTAAAACACCGTCGTCCTGTTATGATTAAAATGTTAGAGTAGTCTATTAACTTTTTTTCTTTCTATGTTATCAAGTTTTGACAATTACCGTTGTTCCTGTTTTCACGGACAGCCTTTTTCGTGAAGATATACTCCGTAGACGCTCCTCACTGTTCAGCACGCTAGCCCACCCATCTAACACAATGTCGAATACCATTTCTCTATGCAAGTGTTAGAGCATTATTGTATTCAAGATTTACAATAAATCTTGAATACAATAATGCTCTAACATTCTCCCCCTTTGGATTCAAGATTTAAAAAATATGGCAGCAGTCTTCAGCTCTTGATCTTCAAAACTTTAACTTTGACCGCTTTAAGCTTTGAAGCTCAGATAATCTTCAAACAACTTTATCTTCACTAGTTCACGGCGAACTATATGCTTTGACACTCTTTAAAAACTCAGCTTTGAAGAATCTTCAGTCAAACATGAAAAGTCTTCGTCTTCTTTTAGAAAAGTCAATCTTCATGAAATGTAATCTTCAACAAATTGTCTTCAAGTATTGAACGTGAATTTCAGATCTTTGCAGCTTTGAACTTTGTAGCTTTGAACTTTGAAGCTTTGAAAACTTTGAGGCTTTGAACTTTGAAGCTTTGAAAACTTTGAAGCTTTGAACTCAACTTTGAATGATTTCTTGAACTTAGTATCTTCATCTTCTTTGATCTTGAATTGTCTTTAAATAACGAACTCTCTTGAAACATCTCGGAATGTTTTCTTGACTTTAGCACATCATATCATTTCTCCCCCTTAATCTTTCATTGACAAATCTCTCTTTTCTTCAGGGTATTATTTCTCTCCTTGTTCAAGTATACTATTTCTCCCCCTTTTTGATGATTGTGAGCATCGTGATCATCAAAACCTTCATCAATTTCAGCACGCTTTTTATACACCACAAGTAACATTCTCCTTCTTTTTATCTGATAAACCGTCAATTCTGAAAGATATTTATCCGAATATTTTCAAATTCAAATAAATAGAGAGTGGTAACCCTGAAACAACAGATGAAACAGTTAAACTGCCTGTAAGTAGCACAGAGCCACTTAGTACAACGGATGTACTTTGTAAAGGAGTTTTTTGATGTTCACTCCCCAGGGCTTCCATTCAATCATCGAAAATCACAAAGGAAATTCTATGAACGTTATGACAAGAAAACATATTCCTTGTGTGTACGTGCTTGTGTAGAAAGAATAAAGCAACATATGCTTGAATAATATAGGCTCAAAGCGTGTAAACTGTTGAGACAGCAACAATTTTCCGCGGACTCAATGTGCATGAATGAAGAGCGAAGGTGGGGAAAACTTCCTTCTTTTTCAATATCCAAACCTTTCGAGTGAAGATCAGATAGATAATATGCTGTGTCCCCAAGAAAAATGAAACATTCCTTTGTTTAGAAAGAAATGAGTAGCCGGTGGGGTTAAATGCAAGAGGTGGCATGAGCTGACTGCCTGTTTCAATGATGGTCACCAAAGAATGTGAACCAATCAGTAATGTGGCTTCCCGGCTCAGAAAATGGTTGGTGCAGAGTTCTCTTATTCTTTTAACTCTGTTCTCACACCTCTTTCTGTTTTTAATCCGCTCACTTCTACCCAAACTCTCATTTACATTTTACCTCAGCACAATGAGATACTCAACCGGATGAGATATCTCCCCCACTCTTTGATATAAACCCCTCACCCCTCAATCACTCAAGGATAACTTCTTGGGTAGGAAACACTGGTTAACGTGAATCCATAGAAGTTCTTTATGCTCACACACTGATCCCATGAAGTTTTGTCCTAAAATGATGTGTTGTTCAACAGTTTAGCTTGAACAAAATGAATATCGGCATTTTGACATTGTCAACATAATGTATGCTCCTCAGTATTTGAGCATTTGAACGATAAAGAATTCTCAAAACAAGGATAAAGAATGAATGAAATGAATTCGAATGACTTGTTTGAGAATCTGACAATGTATCAATCAGATCAAATGTTATGAATGATGATCATTAAAAGGATATGGTATCAAAGAATTGAAATTTGTTTATATGAACAAATATAAACAATTGTTGAATGAAACGTTTAAGTTCTTACGCTGAAATGAATGTATGATGCTCAACGAAATTGAAATTCAAACGGGAGTATTACCATCGAAAAGTTGTTTCTTTTTGTGACATGGTAATAACAAAGTCAATATGAAGCTGAACCGGTGTGTATGAATACTCGAAAGTATAGAAAAGATAATACACAAGTATTAATCTTTGGAAACACACGATCAGAAATGATGTCACAGTAATCCGAGATCTCCATGAAAAACATTTAAAATCACACTTCTAAATTCATAAAATCTATTTGAGAATATAGAAGTGATTTGAACATTTAAGAAAATATTTTTCATGCTTGAAAGTTGTTCTTCTTTCAAACAATCAGAGATTAAGATCAGAAGATACGTACAGTCAGAAATATTTGAGCTCCCCCTTAAATCATGATATAATGATTTAAAAACATATAAGCTCCCCCTTAACATGTGCAAAAGATCTTTATGTAAAATATGCACAAAGAACAAGAATTGGATTAAAGTAACCTTAATCATTAAAACGAGTTCTGAATTACCAGGATTGAAGTACATTCAGAAGTCATAGTCGTTGAAGAACGAGTCCTGATCTGATATGAACAGAAGTCATTATTTCTTTGAAGTACGGGTCCTAAACTGATGTGTTTAGAAGCCATAATCATTGAAGTACGAGTCCTAAACTGATGTGTTCAGAAGTCATAATATTTGCTCTCCCTTAATGGCACATGTACTCTTAAAAAATATCCGCACCGCTTCTCTTCTGTTTTTCAGTCATGTGTGTGGTATATATGTAACATTCAGCACAACACATGATGAACCTACAAAACAGATTAAGCAGATTTTGGTACCCAACGGTACTTGGGTCCTAGTGTGTTAGGTGTAGATTTCTTAAAAGAAATACTGTAAGTACCGTACCAATAAGAAGTATAATCTTTATGCACAAAATCATTTGATCCACAGTAAGAACAACAGATTTTCTTATGTGCCAACCTAATCAGATGATTTGCGAAATGAATAGGATTAGGTTTAGCAGAAGATTTACCTTTTGGCGCATTGTTCTTTTTAGCATTTGATGTGGAGGCAAATGATTTTGACACATCTTTCTTTGGAATTGTTGTGCCTTTAACTCTCCATTCCATCTTCACCTTCTTGAAGACTGGAACTTCTTTAGAATTGGAAGTATTAACTTTATGTACTTTTGGTTTATTATCTGATTTATCAAACAAAGGATTATAGAAGAGATTTGTAGAACGAATCTGACCTTTAAAGAAATCATTTGATCTATTACATTGTTTAGAAGAAATGTTTTTAAAACTCGAACTTGAAGCAGTTTTAAAAGAGCATTCAGAATCATTTGAATCAACAAATGGAGTCTGAAAGATAGTGTCAAGACTGACCTGCTTTGAAACATCAATTTTAAAAATGATGTCTTCAAGTTCTTTAACTTTGTTTATCAAAACATTTTTCTCTTTAAAAATTAGATCAAATTTCTTTTAGCGATCAGATTTGATCAATTGATCCTTTATAATGTTAGCTGATAACCCAGATAATCTTTTGGTAAGATTAAGAATCACATCTTCAAAATATTTGCGTTCTGATTCAAAATCTTTTTCCAAAAACTTTCTTTTATCAGTAATCTCTTTGAAAGTATCTATATTTTTCTTTTTAAGAATTTTATTTTCCTTTTCAAAGAGATTTTTCTTTTTCGTGAAATCTTTTCTTTCCTTTCCAAAACATTTTCTATTTAAGAGATTTTCACGGAAAGCTCAGAACTTTTAATCTCAAAATATTTTCTTTCAGTTTCAAATTCAGTTCTTTCTTTCTCTTGCTTCTCTTTTTCAAGATATAAAACTTTTTCAAAGTCGGAGACTTGCTTCAAAAGTTTTACATATTTAAGCTCAATTTCTTTCTTTTCTTCAAGAGTTTTCTTTTGAACATCAGTGTTGTCAAACACAAGTTTCTTGACAACTTTAGCTTTTTCATTTGTGTCTGAGTTAGATTCAAACAAGGAATTACCAGAGCACACAAATGATGATTTGGAAATATAATCTTTTTCCTTAAAATTCATTCCTTCGAAAGAATCCTTTGCTTTAACATCAATCGGACTTGAAGATTTATCCTGATCTTTGAATTCATTTTGTTTTGAACATTTTTCACAAAACTTTGAAACCTTAGAATTTGACAATTCGAATAATTGGGATTCAAGTCGTTGAATCTCACTCTTAAGATCAAGATTGACTTTTTGACTGTGATCAAAATTTACCCCAATATTGTCATAATCATCCTCTAATGTTTCATAATTTAATTGCAATTTAGAAATTTGATTTTCTAAATCAACAATTTTACGTAAAGCAGAATCCAAATCAGGGAATTCAGAATTGGTTTCTTGAACAAACTCCTTTTTGTAAGAATCTGATTTAATGCTTGACTCCTTTTCTTCACAAGATTCAGATCTGACAGATTCAGGTTCATTGATTTAGAATCAGAAGTTTTATCCATAGATTCATTTGAAAATAATAAATTAAATTCAGTTAGTTCAACCTTTTTGGTTTTATAACTAGAATTTAATTCATTGTATTTAAAGTTTGTCGTATTGAATCTAGGCTTTTCTTCCGAACCTTCTTCCATCTTGTCTTTCTCTTTGTCAGAAACAGGAGTTGAATTGCTAGATTTAACAAAAATTTCTGATATTGGAGGTATTTCCGTTTTAACAGATTCCTTCAAACCTTCACCCAATTTTTCAATTGTGTAAAGATTTTCAGGTGCTTTGTTTAAAACCTCAGTATCAGATAAGCCTACTCCCATTTTTGGATTATAAAATCGAGTATCTTTTGGGTTACTAGTTAATAATTTTAGAGTTTGTTCAGTCTGACCACTTTTATAGTTCAAATCTTCAAGTTGTTTGATCTTTGCAAAAACTTCTATTCTTTCGTCGGAAAGAATCTTAATTCTAAACTGAAAATCTATATTTTCGTCACTTATATCTCTCATTTTCTTCTTATCAGAAATTTTAGATTCAAGCTCTTGATTTTTAATTTTAATGACTTCTTTTTCTTTTTCTCTATCTTCGGCTAAGCATTTATAAAGAAGTGTCTCATCTTGATATCTCAACAATGAACGATCAAGACGCTTGATATCTGATTTTCTCTCTTTTTCCTCTAAATGATACATCTTAATAAGAATTCTGAAAAGAGACACAAAAAAAATTTATATGAAAAATACCAAAAATACCAAAAAAAATACTACCTAATAGAGTGATCGTCAAGAGAAACTTCGATTAGAAGTTGGAATTATGTGCACACTCTTAAAAATCAGAAAAACACAATTAAAGTCAGAACTTTTTTCAAAAATAAGATCTGAAAAACAAATTATAAATTTGTCTTCCCAAAATTAATTCTGAAAAATTTACGCGGAAATGTTGGACCTTAATTGATAAACCTGCAAAACAAGAAAAAAATATGTCAGTTACGAATAAAAGCAGGTAAAATGACAAAAATTTGACACTAAAATGACTAAAAATATTAAAAACACAAAATTTAGGGACTAAAATCGACAAAAATGAAACTAATATGAAAAATAAGGACTATAAGTGAAAAATACTAAGACTCAACAAAAACAAGGACTAAAAATGATAAAAACTGAAAAATAATACTCAAGGGACTAAAAATGTAAAATTCTAAAACTAACAAGTCAAGGGACTGAAAATGTAAAAACGTAAAACTTAAAACTAGAAGGACTAAAAGTGATAAAATCCTAAACTATAAACTACAGGGACCAAAACTGACAAATCCTGAAACTACAACTACAGGGACTAAATCTGCCAATAACTAAACTATTTAAAGACTTAACTAACAGATTAACGAAAGGACCAAAAATGTAACAGCTTTAACGGAAAATCTAACGCAATGTTAAGAAAAACTAACTAACAGACCCTAATGTACTCTAACTGAAATAGGACTAAAATTGGTACAATTTTAACAAAACTAACTAAAGAAAACTAACGATTCTGACGGGACCTAACGGAAAAAGGACCACAAAATGTTAGAAAACTAACGGAACCAACGGAGTTCCGTTAGGTACTGTTCATCATCTTCAAAAAAACGAGATCTGCACATTTCAAACTCGAATATCTGTTTCGTTTCTCGACGAAAATTGATGATTTTTGTTTCGTTGAGATCCTTAATCGAAACCCAATCAAATCCAATGAAAAATTCTCGATCATGCAACAAACATCCGGCGACCCACGAATTTTCCGGCAAATAAACGGTTTTCCGGCGAATGCGAGAAGTCTCACTTCTCGTATCACGTTGGATGCGAGAAGTATCACTTCTCATATCACGTTGGATTGGAGAAGTATCACTTCTCATATCACGTTGGATGCGAGAACTCTTCCGGTGAAGATTGATTTTCCGGCGATGTAATTTCAGGCGACAAGAACTCCTTCGTTTCTCAACCAAACTCAATGAAACTTATTTCGTTGCGATCCTTGAACGAAACCTAATCAGATACAACCAAAAGTATCGATCATGCAACGAAAATCTGTGACCCACATTTTTTCCGGCGACGAAACTCTCAAAACTCACTGAAATGTTAATCACTTTCAGAGCTAATACTTGCAAACTGATCGAAAATTACAAACGAAGAGATCTGTGATTTTTAATTGAAGACCCACTATTTCTCCGGTGAAACTCGGTTTTCCGGCGTACTTTCCGGCGATGGAGTTTTCAGACGACCATAACTTCTCGTATCATGCGAGAAGTAGGGTTGCAAGAGGATACGAGTAGTTGCAATACAGAGGATGCGAGTTCTTGTGGTTGGAGTCAGGGGCGGAGCCAGAAATTTATACAAGGGGAGCACCAACAGAACTTGAACATTTTTTTTCTTTTGAAAAGAATTCTCTTTGACGAACATATTTTTTTTTCTATATCGCCCGTTGTTGCTTAGTCTAATTCCACCGTTCCATAGGATTTTTAAAGCTTTTTTTTTCTTGATTTCGATGGATTTTTAAGGTTTTTCTATCGATTTCAAGAGATTTTTTTTCGGTTTTTGGTCGATTACCCGTTACGGTTGCACCTTTTTAAATAACCAAACTGATTCGGTTTTTGGTTGACTACCTTTTACACTATTTTTTAAATTTGGTGTAAAATATAGTGTAGCCCATTGGAGATGCCGTTAGTGTCACCGACTTGGATTAGAGGATTTAGAGAGAGCCACAACTCACAACCTAAATTTATGGGCTTTTTTTCTTTCTTTCTTAACTATTACTCATATTAATTCATGCATGTAGTAAATTTTTTAGATAATTGAGGAGGCACCTTGGCCACTTCTGGTCATCAAGGGGTTCTGCCACTTGTTGGAGTTCTATGCTCTAGGAGGATGCGAGTTTGGAGGAACTCGCAACAGGAAGGATGCGAGAACTGTGTCCAGATATGAATTCTTTGCTTGCGAGTTCTTTACACAACTCACACAAACACAATAAACACACACACACACCTCATACACACACACATAGCTCACATATACACACGCTGCACACACAGTAAGTACACACACCACACACACACGTTAATCACACACACACAACTCAAACATACACACACAGAGCACACACTTACTGTTCAAACCCTTAAAAAAGTTAAACCAATTAAAAAATTACAAACACTTAACAAGAATATAATCTTTTCAATTTAGGGGATGTTTGGGATTGCTTATTTTTTTTACTTATTTGCTAAGTTATTTTTAGTGTTTGGATTGAAAAAAAGAAAAATGCTTATGACTTTTTCCTACCACAAATATGTTGTTTTTGATAAGTTAATCAATTTTAACTTATTTGAAAGTGCTTATAACTTATTTGTCCAAATTATATTTTTACCCCTAACTACTTTTTATCATAACATAAGTTGATAAGCACTTTAAAAAATAAGCATAAGTTGTTTTAAATAAGCAATCCCAAAAGATCAAAACACATTACGAACACATTTTTGTAACATTCCAATAACCAAAATGGATCAAAAACTCATATTTGAACAATTTTGTTCAATAACACTTCAAGAACACCTTCAATCCAAAATTTTCAAAAATGAATTTTAGAGTTTAAAACTTGAAAACTTTGATTGAAACATGTCTAAAATCACTTTTTAGAAACGATTTTGCACAAAAATGGATCAAATCACCAACAAATTGCAAAATCAATTTCCAAAAATTTTCACAGCCCACTTTTCTCAAGAACACGATTTTTTTAAAATCTTCAAATTCCTCAATTCTTGATGTGGTTTTTGTGAAATTGATGATGCAAAACAGATTTAGAATGATGGAGACACACTTTGCAATCAAAATCAAACCAAAAAACAATCAAAAATTGCATAACCCATTTGTGATCTTCAAAAAGGGAGATTTTCTTCAAAAATCTTCAAATCTTCATGATTTTTGACGAATTTTGCACACAATTCGATCTCCCAAAGCTCTGATACCAATTGTTAACACCAGATCTATTAGGTAAACATGAATTCTCAAGTGTCTCTATAGCAACCCTAGTTATTGTTTGGCCCGTCTCGGATAAGGGGGTGTTTGGGATTGCTTATTTAAAACAACTTATGTTTTTTTACAAAAGTGCTTATCAACTTATCACATGTCAAATTGGAGTTTTACATAAAAATTAAATTAGGTTTTAAGGCTAATAAGTTGTTTTCAATAAGTTAGCATCATTTGACTTATCAAAAAGTGCTTATCACCGGTTTGGCACCGCTATAAGCACTTTTCTTTTTCCTCACCCAAACACTCAAAAGTGCTTATCACCGGTTTGGCATCGGAATAAGTCAAAAAGCCCTTAAAATAAGCAATCCCAAACACCCCCTAAGAATACTATCTCACTGTCAAATGATACGAAAGAATAATTTAAACAATAAAACTAAATGTAAAAGTTTTCGTAAGTGTATGTAACAAAATTAATGCACGGTGTTTTAATGTTACCTTGGAACTCCATTGCTTGAGATTGCCCATTCATGTATCTTTTTCTCCTCCATTGTTATTCCTTTGCCTAAGATTACCTGTCTTTTCACGTACGGAGATTTCATTTTATCGCCCAACTTTGTCTCTATCTTCCCTATCCTCTTTTCTTCGTTAATTTTTTCACACTCGATTTTTCCATTATCCGACATGAACCCCCCTGCCAAAGGCGTTAACTGGGTGAAACCAACATCAAAACTTGGTGCAGATTCGTCCGTTATACGAACCACGGTCGATGTATCTGCTTGATCCTTTTTTGATTCAACCTTCTCGTTTGAGTTTAGCCTAACCGTTTCGTCAATTATCCCGTATGTCGTTTGACTATACCATATTTGTGATAACTGGCTTTCTTTTTCCAGAGAGTCGGTATCATTGAATGCAAGCTTAACCGGTGTCACCACTCCCACGGTATGTTCTTCGTCCACATTGTTGCGAACTTCTTCCGTTTTAGCCTGTTCACAATCCTCAGTCTCATTTTTCGCGGTTTTCGTTTCCTCGTCTGTGAACATGCTTCCCAAACTTTCCTTGTAATGTGTGAATTGATCCTCATATGGGAACAAACCTGATGCCTCTTGTATTAGTTCCTTAAGGTCCCACTTTATGGCGTACAACTCTAAGAACTTCCCGTCTATCCGCTCCATGTAGTCCTGTAAAATTACATGTGATTATGTTGGGTTGTATTATTTATATCTTAAAAAATACGAAAACAAGCCTTTTTAACGGGAAAAACTTATTTAACGATGCTTTTGTATTTACCCGGCTAAGCTCCTCGTCATCATAACATAGTTCGTCCTCGTCCTCGTCTCGGTTGACTCCACTTGGTCCTATGTTTTCAAGATCAATCCATTGTTGTGTTGCACAGTGTTCCTCTCCACCCAGTGTTTCTTTGGGTTCTGCTTCACATGGTATATCATGCCCTTCCGCGTTTTCTAAATCTGCTGCAATCGCCAATGTCGATGGTCAACATTTTGCGTACACGTAAGTGGCACAAATTCGTCTTCTGCATTCCATGTAATTGTTGCCATATGAAGACCCCCCTTGTGAATCCCTTCGTTCTGCCTTTTTCTGAGCTTCTCCATGTCCCATTCCTTTGTTGGCAACGAGATACTATTCACACAACCGGTGTCAACTCTTGTGCTATGTACGTACAGAAGCTGCCAAATTTTTTTAAGTATATGAATCACATGTTATCTTAAAGTTAGTGTACGGAAATTTAATTAGTTACCATACCGTAAGGAATGTCAGGGGCCCACAATAAAAGCTGTCGTAAGTGTCTCGCCTCCAGTTGCGCTTGCTTCGTTCCACACAGTCGCAAATGTATTTGCACCAGTTTATCTGATTGATCATGCTTACGTCCTCGATTTTAGCCATGAACGTTGCGTTGCATCCTCCGATTGGGCTACATTCACCCATTGAATTCACGAACAACGCTATTAAATTCCATTTGAACTCATCACCGACGCTCCTTTTTCGGATAATCGCATTACTAACATCTGTCGGCCTCATTTTATCCTTATGGTATGCTTTCTTCCACTTTTCATAACAATGCATTCCCTTTGGTGTTACGTTTATAGTACTCAGATCGATACTTCCTGTTGGAATTCCGAGCACTTTATGAATTGCCTTTTCCGTTATCCTTATCATTGAATTTCCAACTCTTATTGCCATACCCACTATGTCTAAGTTATCCACAACGAAATAACCTAGTTTCGACGGTATTCCGTCGACTGTCATTCCTAAAAGTGATTCAAAACCCATTTCGCATAAGCATTCCTTTTGTTCATCGTTCAAATCGTCTAGCGTTGATTGTAGTATCATCGGTGAAGTCCGTGTCCTTATTCCTCCCACATTTTCTCGC
The DNA here is from genome assembly GCA_033807775.1 of Saussurea involucrata. Classification (NCBI taxonomy): domain Eukaryota; kingdom Viridiplantae; phylum Streptophyta; class Magnoliopsida; order Asterales; family Asteraceae; genus Saussurea; species Saussurea involucrata. The sequence goes on from CM066315.1 coordinate 41,687,753, forward strand.
TTGGCTGGCTTAGTATCTTTACCTTTTTGACCTTCTTCGTTGCATTGCATCGTTCCATACGTGCATCTATATTGTGTTGTGGCTTCGAAACAAAGTCGTCGTCATCCCCAGGTTCTGTCGGGAAGAATGATATTTCAAAGACAATTTTATTGAATGAAACATAATGTATATGTAATAATTAAAGCATAGCCACGATGTTTATTCACCTTCACCGTAACAGACAATGTCCATACTCACTGGCCTTGGTCTTTTTCTTGTTTCACTACCCTTTTTTGATGTGCTTCTTGTTTTCCTCCTCTCCACTGTTATGTCACATGTGAAACCAATCAAACTTTCAATCCAGCTTATGAAAATGTTTTATTGTAATGCATTTAATACTAATTTAAGTAGAAGTTTCGTACCTTGGTTGCCTCCACCGTTTCCTTCATCCGCCAATGCCATGGTACTAAACCCCCTATCTAGTTTTTGTAACATGTGTGTCAAATCTACATTTGTTCACATGTGAAATTGTGAAAGTGGATAAATTTCAAAAAGCTTATAATTGTTTCATTGAATTTCATACCTTTTCCGGGGAGCTTCATACGTTCCTCCTCCAAACCCCTTTTTCCAGTACTGCTTCCTACTGTTATTAGAATGTTTGATGAACAAATTCATATAATCAGAAGAAAACTTATTTCTTGATATTTAATTAACATACTCTACAAAGGTTTAATACACCATCCTATGTATTTTACAATACAATTTCACATGTTTTCATAAATTTCGACAACAAACAAACAACGGCAGCCATACGAATAAAGCACAACAACCTTTGCACGACTTTCAAAGCCAATACTTGTAGCATTTCATACATGTGTACTATAACATTAATAAAGGTTACCAATTTCATACCTTCAATTATCGAACATTCTTTCGTCCCATACACTAACTCCATCGGACTGTGTGCATTCTCGCTATCAATGACACTCGATTTCGTCTCCATTAATGCTTTTGTACCTTTTTCCCCTAACAATTAGTTACACATATCGGAACATAAATTATATTACACTTGACAATAACTATAGAAAGTTATCTAGTACGAGTACCTTTTCCTTTCATCGTGTCCGCTGATGTGCCGTCAAGACACACTGGGTTATCTGGTGTGTTCTTGAAGTTTGAAAACGAGGTTTTCAGACGTATTCTCTCACTGGGTCGTCTAACTGTTAGGGTTTCACGTATTTATACTTGATTAAGATAGTTGATTTCGTACGAATGTTCATATATTGCAAAAAAATATTCAAAATCTAACCTCTTCTTGGCGCAATTGCTTCATTGTCCGCCATTTTTCTTCAGTTTGAATTTTTTTCTTGTGATGAGTTTCACTTCGTTTTTCCGATTTACAAGTATGTTTCACAATATCTTTCGCGGTAGCAGTTAATTTCATATTTTTCCCGGCTATATCAGGGTTTGATATCACCGGAATCCAAATCAAGCCCTAATTTGTCGCAAGCGAGATTCTTTCCAAAACTACTTCATACGATCGTTTTACCAAAATACCCTTTCATACTTTTGCAGTTGCCGATCGTGCCCTTAATTTCATATTTATTTACTGCTTCTGCCACCGCGTCCTTAACAACCCTTGATTAGTTTAATTAACGGTTCAGATTAGGTTTCAATGGTTTCATCTTTTTGACTGGTTTCATATTAAGGGCCCTATATATATATATATATATATATATATTTGCCGCTTTAAACCACGTCTTGAAAAACGCCATGGTCTCGTCGTAACTTGTAAGACTTAAGGTTTGAATTTGCCGCCACGCCACACCTCATGCCATTTAGAAACTTGCTTATATTAAGGGCCCTATATATATATATATATATGGATGATGCGTGGGAATTAACGCGATTTGACTAGGTAAAAAGTTAATTATATTGTCTAAATTTGGGGAAATATTCCAAACGAAATCGACCTTGACTTTTTGGGCAAGACGCAAGGCTATTTTTTTACGCTTGACGTGTTTTTAGCCGAATTTCATCATTAGAAGGGACTTTTTCGGTTTTATGGTTTATTTTCTAAAATTTTCTGATTTTTAGGATTTGATTTGGTTGTCCTTGTATTTTTTTTATCTTCTTAGATTTCTAATTTCATTTCCTTATGCACCTAGGAGTTCTATATTAAATACGATGTCTTACAATTTAAAATTAACCAACTAAATAAAATCAGATAAGGAAAATGTACTAAAGAGATTTAGCGCAAATAAGAATAAGATTAGAATATAAATGGGAACAAAAACTTATTATTTAGATAAGTTTTATTAAAATAATTGATTCCAGACCAGCCTTCTACTACTTAAAATTTCAAGAACCTTTTATAACAGAAAAAATTGTTTGCTACAAATATACTTCGAACTTGCAAGTGAACAACAACCATATCGCAAACTTCAAATTCTTATTATAAATTTGGATTACAAATATTCAAGGACCTCTTAACTAAACGAGTTTATTATTCTCAGCTCTCAAATTTTCTCTTTTGCTATATTCGAGTGAGTGGGTGCACATGACTCTTCGTAATCCTTAATAGGTCCGCCCCTGGTAGATGATACATTAAAAGATAGAGATGGATTAACTTATTTGCCAAAAAACATCGTTTGAATAAGATTAAAATAATGCATTTGTAGTAACTAAATCTATTTATATAAAAAATGGTAAAGGAATAATGAAGGCTATGAAAACTTTATATGGTTTTGATTGATTTAACGATTCTAAATTAACGCTACTGTTTTTATGCATTTCTTTAAAAAGAAGAATAAAAGAATTTGGGTTAAAGCCTTCGATTCTAAGTCTGAAAAGTGATGCGATTGAACTCGTCGTGAATTTGGGTTTAGAAAAGAATAGTAATGGCTGAATTTGGTATTCCAAGATCTTTGTGCTGCCTATTGGGCTTTCTTTAAAAAGAAGAATAATTAGTTGAGTAGTTAGTTTGGACTCTGGAGTAGAGATGGCCAAAATTGGTCCGAGTCTTAAATAGTCGTGACCGGTTTGATGGTTTCAGTCACGACCCAAATCGGTAGGCTCGGTTTAAGATTTATCATAACTGGTTATGGTATTGGTAACTGGTCCCACTTAATTTTTTAATTTTTTTTTTAACATACAAAAATTATTTTTTGAATAATTTGATCGATCAAATACGATTTTATTATAATTGCGTTAATCAAATATACACTAAAAAACACGTTTAATAATAATTGGGTCAATAAATATACAAACAAATATGTTTTTATTTAAAAATATATATAAAAATAAATTTTAAACAAAAAGTCTGGTCGGCCCCATAACCGGTCTCGGGCCGGCCCGGACCTGACCTTCTTTTTGGATGAAAATCATAACCGGTTATGGACCTCCGAACCATAATTGGTCCCTATTAAATCGGACCGGTCCCAAACCAAGCCCATTTGACCATCTCTAGTTTGGATAATTAAATGAGTTTTGGGCTGAAAAAATATATGTCAATAAAGTTACTACAAATCTACAATGTTTTATTCAACCGATTTAAACTCAATTATTTGAATGAGATTTTGATTTACTAAAACTACTTTTTGGTCCAATAGTTAATTAATCAACTTAATTAAGTTAGTTCTTCTACAATTATTTCTCTTATTTATTTAAATGTCTACCATTTATATTCCAAAAATGTTACATGTAATAATCCAAATCTCAAAGCAAAACATAACATAAATATTGCCAAAACGGCCCAAATTTAACAAGGCATAACTGAATAGATTCCATCAGTTTTCTATAGGTAAACATCTCCACAATTAAGAATTATAAAACTGTAAAACTAAGTCTGGAAGTTTAAGCAATGAACTATAAACCTTCACTCTATCCTCTAGGCTCCAGGCTCACATTTTCCCTTTTTCCCTTTTTCCCTTTTTCCTTGCTCGAGTCCTCACTAATGTGCTTACCTGAAAATGATTTTCAATTTTATAAAAGCGAGGGTTAGACCAGTCTAGTGAGTTCCCTCAAGAATCAATATCACACCACGAGATATCAATCAAATTGAGTTATACAACATTTAGAAATAAATCACACCTTTAATCTATCATGCACACACACTTAACATGTAGATGCTACACGTTTAAAGTCACACACATATGTGACAACGTGTCTGGGTTCACACCTGCCCTTAGATAAACGTTATGAAACGAATTCATGCATTTCGATTGGCTCACACCTCCCATAATAAGTCATCTCATGCCCCACCCCAATGAATGCACACTTTGAATCTCAATACAAAACCGAACATGATTTACACAATTGTAACACAAGCATTTCAATAAACATCATACGCAATCAATGCTTGTATATCAATAAAGTAAGTTAGGAAAGTTCACATGTCGTCCAAGCTTAATTACACTTGAAGCTAAGAATTCCCAAACCAAACACCTAAATTTAACGACATAAGAATGGTGTTAAACCACCTAAATACTCCCCAAAACCATATATAACAATTCCTAATTAAGACAATCCCCTATTTGGTGCCTCTACCCTAGCCCTGAACAAGAAACGAAGCAAAATTGAAAATCGGCCGAACAATGTGTTTGGCGACTTCCATCCGACCAAACCCGCATGGGGTCACATTCGCCACTGTTTTGGTCT